>LR215993.1:15632531-17080656 GCA_000469805.3 Hymenolepis microstoma | reverse complement strand
ACACCACTCCCACACCCACCAAAGCCATTTCGCACTCGCTCTCGCTCTCGCTCTCCTCTCTCTATCTACTGCCACCTCATCGACTGCACTGCACACTGCATGCACGTCTGTATCTCATCGGAAGAGAGAGAGAAAGAAGGAGGTGGGCCAAGGAGGAGAGATAGGGGGATTGGGAGAGAGAACACCCTTCCGCTCATCCATCTCCCTCAAGACCCCACCTCCTCCCCATGCTCGCATTGGTGCTGTGTCGGATGGTCGGTGTCGACGCAGCCTCCGACCGACGGGGTGTGGGATGAGGGCAAAAGTATGCGCTCACGAGGCACACGCCACCGGGCCTGGCCGGGATTTGAACCCGGGACCACTCGCACCCTAAGCGAGTATCATACCCCTAGACCACCAGGCCGACGCTCCGCCAACCACCTCCTCCACACCCACCCTCCCACCCTCCATCATCCGCATTTCCTCCCACCCCCCCCCAACCCCTCCCCCCCACCCCCAACTCGTCTCTCATCTCCCCTCCTCTCCTCTCCTCACCCCACACCACACCACACCACACCACACCACACCACACCGTCTCTCAACACACACCCACTTCTCTCCACACCCAAGTCTCTCCTGCTCTCATCCCCAACTCACTTCGACTCCTCAACCCACACTCTCTCGCGTCCACACATGAAAAGGCACTCTATCCCATGCCCACTATTTCCATAATGTGGCAGCGGATGCGCATCAGAGCATCAGAAGGTGCAGGAGCAACTCCACCAATAGGCGCGTGCCACACAAGCGCGACTACACGCGCACACACTCATGCCAGGAGTGGGGTTCGAACCCACGCGGAGATTCCTCCAGTGGAACTTAAGTCCACCGCCTTAACCACTCGGCCATCCTGGCAACCAGTCCTCGCCGTCTCACGCTCCACATTCCCCCCCCCCGCCCCCCTCCCTCCACCCCCTTCGATCCTCAACCCCACACTGCCACTCTCACACCCCACACCCCACACACCACACACCACACACCACACCACACACCACACACCACATTCCACACTCCACACTCCACACTCCACACTCCACACCCTCTCATCACACCCCAGTTGTCACAACAGCCGCAGCCACTCACTCCCACATCCACCACACCATTCACCACTCCCTCGACTGAGCTTACCCCAAATTTCGAACTCCTCCTCCTTCTCCTCATCCCACCCCACACCACTCCCACACCCACCAAAGCCATTTCGCACTCGCTCTCGCTCTCGCTCTCGCTCTCCTCTCTATCTACTGCCACCTCATCGACTGCACTGCACACTGCATGCACGTCTGTATCTCATCGGAAGAGAGAGAGAAAGAAGGAGGTGGGCCAAGGAGGAGAGATAGGGGGATTGGGAGAGAGAACACCCTTCCGCTCATCCATCTCCCTCAAGACCCCACCTCCTCCCCATGCTCGCATTGGTGCTGTGTCGGATGGTCGGTGTCGACGCAGCCTCCGACCGACGGGGTGTGGGATGAGGGCAAAAGTATGCGCTCACGAGGCACACGCCACCGGGCCTGGCCGGGATTTGAACCCGGGACCACTCGCACCCTAAGCGAGTATCATACCCCTAGACCACCAGGCCGACGCTCCGCCAACCACCTCCTCCACACCCACCCTCCCACCCTCCATCATCCGCATTTCCTCCCACCCCCCCCCCAACCCCTCCCCCCCACCCCCAACTCGTCTCTCATCTCCCCTCCTCTCCTCTCCTCACCCCACACCACACCACACCACACCACACCACACCGTCTCTCAACACACACCCACTTCTCTCCACACCCAAGTCTCTCCTGCTCTCATCCCCAACTCACTTCGACTCCTCAACCCACACTCTCTCGCGTCCACACATGAAAAGGCACTCTATCCCATGCCCACTATTTCCATAATGTGGCAGCGGATGCGCATCAGAGCATCAGAAGGTGCAGGAGCAACTCCACCAATAGGCGCGTGCCACACAAGCGCGACTACACGCGCACACACTCATGCCAGGAGTGGGGTTCGAACCCACGCGGAGATTCCTCCAGTGGAACTTAAGTCCACCGCCTTAACCACTCGGCCATCCTGGCAACCAGTCCTCGCCGTCTCACGCTCCACATTCCCCCCCCGCCCCCCTCCCTCCACCCCCTTCGATCCTCAACCCCACACTGCCACTCTCACACCCCACACCCCACACACCACACACCACACACCACACCACACACCACACACCACATTCCACACTCCACACTCCACACTCCACACTCCACACCCTCTCATCACACCCCAGTTGTCACAACAGCCGCAGCCACTCACTCCCACATCCACCACACCATTCACCACTCCCTCGACTGAGCTTACCCCAAATTTCGAACTCCTCCTCCTTCTCCTCATCCCACCCCACACCACTCCCACACCCACCAAAGCCATTTCGCACTCGCTCTCGCTCTCGCTCTCGCTCTCGCTCTCCTCTCTATCTACTGCCACCTCATCGACTGCACTGCACACTGCATGCACGTCTGTATCTCATCGGAAGAGAGAGAGAAAGAAGGAGGTGGGCCAAGGAGGAGAGATAGGGGGATTGGGAGAGAGAACACCCTTCCGCTCATCCATCTCCCTCAAGACCCCACCTCCTCCCCATGCTCGCATTGGTGCTGTGTCGGATGGTCGGTGTCGACGCAGCCTCCGACCGACGGGGTGTGGGATGAGGGCAAAAGTATGCGCTCACGAGGCACACGCCACCGGGCCTGGCCGGGATTTGAACCCGGGACCACTCGCACCCTAAGCGAGTATCATACCCCTAGACCACCAGGCCGACGCTCCGCCAACCACCTCCTCCACACCCACCCTCCCACCCTCCATCATCCGCATTTCCTCCCACCCCCCCCCAACCCCTCCCCCCCACCCCCAACTCGTCTCTCATCTCCCCTCCTCTCCTCTCCTCACCCCACACCACACCACACCACACCACACCACACCACACCGTCTCTCAACACACACCCACTTCTCTCCACACCCAAGTCTCTCCTGCTCTCATCCCCAACTCACTTCGACTCCTCAACCCACACTCTCTCGCGTCCACACATGAAAAGGCACTCTATCCCATGCCCACTATTTCCATAATGTGGCAGCGGATGCGCATCAGAGCATCAGAAGGTGCAGGAGCAACTCCACCAATAGGCGCGTGCCACACAAGCGCGACTACACGCGCACACACTCATGCCAGGAGTGGGGTTCGAACCCACGCGGAGATTCCTCCAGTGGAACTTAAGTCCACCGCCTTAACCACTCGGCCATCCTGGCAACCAGTCCTCGCCGTCTCACGCTCCACATTCCCCCCCCCGCCCCCCTCCCTCCACCCCCTTCGATCCTCAACCCCACACTGCCACTCTCACACCCCACACCCCACACACCACACACCACACACCACACCACACACCACACACCACATTCCACACTCCACACTCCACACTCCTCACTCCACACCCTCTCATCACACCCCAGTTGTCACAACAGCCGCAGCCACTCACTCCCACATCCACCACACCATTCACCACTCCCTCGACTGAGCTTACCCCAAATTTCGAACTCCTCCTCCTTCTCCTCATCCCACCCCACACCACTCCCACACCCACCAAAGCCATTTCGCACTCGCTCTCGCTCTCGCTCTCGCTCTCGCTCTCCTCTCTATCTACTGCCACCTCATCGACTGCACTGCACACTGCATGCACGTCTGTATCTCATCGGAAGAGAGAGAGAAAGAAGGAGGTGGGCCAAGGAGGAGAGATAGGGGGATTGGGAGAGAGAACACCCTTCCGCTCATCCATCTCCCTCAAGACCCCACCTCCTCCCCATGCTCGCATTGGTGCTGTGTCGGATGGTCGGTGTCGACGCAGCCTCCGACCGACGGGGTGTGGGATGAGGGCAAAAGTATGCGCTCACGAGGCACACGCCACCGGGCCTGGCCGGGATTTGAACCCGGGACCACTCGCACCCTAAGCGAGTATCATACCCCTAGACCACCAGGCCGACGCTCCGCCAACCACCTCCTCCACACCCACCCTCCCACCCTCCATCATCCGCATTTCCTCCCACCCCCCCCCAACCCCTCCCCCCCACCCCCAACTCGTCTCTCATCTCCCCTCCTCTCCTCTCCTCACCCCACACCACACCACACCACACCACACCACACCGTCTCTCAACACACACCCACTTCTCTCCACACCCAAGTCTCTCCTGCTCTCATCCCCAACTCACTTCGACTCCTCAACCCACACTCTCTCGCGTCCACACATGAAAAGGCACTCTATCCCATGCCCACTATTTCCATAATGTGGCAGCGGATGCGCATCAGAGCATCAGAAGGTGCAGGAGCAACTCCACCAATAGGCGCGTGCCACACAAGCGCGACTACACGCGCACACACTCATGCCAGGAGTGGGGTTCGAACCCACGCGGAGATTCCTCCAGTGGAACTTAAGTCCACCGCCTTAACCACTCGGCCATCCTGGCAACCAGTCCTCGCCGTCTCACGCTCCACATTCCCCCCCCGCCCCCCTCCCTCCACCCCCTTCGATCCTCAACCCCACACTGCCACTCTCACACCCCACACCCCACACACCACACACCACACACCACACCACACACCACACACCACATTCCACACTCCACACTCCACACTCCACACCCTCTCATCACACCCCAGTTGTCACAACAGCCGCAGCCACTCACTCCCACATCCACCACACCATTCACCACTCCCTCGACTGAGCTTACCCCAAATTTCGAACTCCTCCTCCTTCTCCTCATCCCACCCCACACCACTCCCACACCCACCAAAGCCATTTCGCACTCGCTCTCGCTCTCGCTCTCCTCTCTATCTACTGCCACCTCATCGACTGCACTGCACACTGCATGCACGTCTGTATCTCATCGGAAGAGAGAGAGAAAGAAGGAGGTGGGCCAAGGAGGAGAGATAGGGGGATTGGGAGAGAGAACACCCTTCCGCTCATCCATCTCCCTCAAGACCCCACCTCCTCCCCATGCTCGCATTGGTGCTGTGTCGGATGGTCGGTGTCGACGCAGCCTCCGACCGACGGGGTGTGGGATGAGGGCAAAAGTATGCGCTCACGAGGCACACGCCACCGGGCCTGGCCGGGATTTGAACCCGGGACCACTCGCACCCTAAGCGAGTATCATACCCCTAGACCACCAGGCCGACGCTCCGCCAACCACCTCCTCCACACCCACCCTCCCACCCTCCATCATCCGCATTACGCTCTCGGCGCGGTACATAGAGTTAAATGATAATTTATTTAATTTTTTATTGCGATGTTACATTATAATTTATTTGAGTGTGTGGTTTTTATTATTTTTTGTCCATTTTCACAATATGTGATAACTTGTGGCCCCTGGCCTACCTAAAGTAAAAATTAACATTATTTTTTTGTGCGTTATATTTCTACCTTATATATCAGTAATTATGCCACGTACCTCAGTACTGATGACATACTTTATGGCTCCGGGCTGTTTCGGCAGTTTTTCAAGCAAATCCTACAATTAAACGGATATGGCGATAGAACATAACCTTTCTATATTTCAAATTTGCAGGTCATTTAACTATGCAATATGTATTTTCTTTAATGATAAATAACTATCTCCTGAATAACGAAAACATTATAGATTTTAGTCCTACATAAGGAAGGAGCCATATTTCAATGGTCTCTTTTGATGATTATTGAACACAAATGTTGCCAAATTTAAACAAAATGTCATATCATCGACGTGGCGATTTTTCTGTTTGAAGCCACGATTTCCCGGTAACTCTGCCTAAATTTAGGTTCCACTTATTTTTTAACTTTATTTCGTGAAATTACTGAGATCATCCAGTTGAAGCTAAGCGTGCTCGAGGAAAGTGAATTTAAAGTTTCGCAGATATTGGTTTCATTCATGTCTGGTTTAGCATAAAAAACGTATTTCAAATTTGACAAGCTTAAGAGATTTGGTGTCGTAACAACTTCCACCTTTGGAGTTACAGAGCCGTAAGATGGTGTAAATTAACATTTTTGATGCCTTAAAACGCACAAGCAAATTATGATGGTGATGTAGTCATCTGAGTGCTCGCTTTATTTCAAGCGGTTAAATCTTGCCATGAGAGCGAGTTTGACATTGAAGATTTTGTAATTTAAGGGACTAAAAGATGCAATCGAACCAGCTAGGATTATCTAGATGATCAGTGACAAGTTAAAACGCATGACTGATTTGGATAATAGTAATGAACCACCTTAGTAGCCATTTCACCTACATTATACGGTGTGACAAAGATAAAAGAGACGTGTTATGACGAGTTGAGTTGTGTAGTAAATATCATAGTGAGCACTTTTAACACTCCACTCTGAGCACCATTAAGGGTTCAGTATGCGGTTATTTTTAATATTCTCTATTTTCTACTATTAACTAAAGTATATTATTAATTTATCCATCTGTATACACACAGGACCTCTTTTGCTTTGACCAATAGGTACTTTTGCTGATCATCCTCCTTCGTCGTTTGAGGTCTTGCAGTGCCTGAACTATAATCCTTCAGCCATATTAAGAAGAGTTATTGATAATATCAATCAAATTGTGTACCACCTAAGCGCTTCAAGTGAGTAACATCGGAAATTGGCAGCGTCATTTAACCAATCAAATATAGAGTGCATACATAAGGGGGACTATTTCTTACCTTGTAATTCATTAGATTTACTTTCTCAGAGTATGAAATTCCACGAACTTCAAAATGTCTACTTTCTGGCATCTCCATTCGCTGTCTTTTGACCTTCAATTCATTAGCATCTTCAAGACAATGTGAGGAATTCCCAAAGCATTCCGAGAGAAGGGTCAATACAACTGCTGCATCATTGGCTGTAGTTAATATGAAGGCATTCGGTCCAGCGTCAAATGTATAGGCTGCCTGAAAAAAAACATATACTTAATTCTTATTACATCTATTAGGTGTTAAACATGCAAAAAATTGCTATGAAAAGATATCAAGATTTGTCGAGGCTTAAATGTAATTCACTTACAGGTCTTCGCGCTTGGACTTACAAATGAAGCATTCTCTCTCCTATGTTACTCATTAAGTCAACTAATACATTAGTTATAGCCATGATTTTTTAGCAAATTAGGAGAACGGGTCATTTGAGCTACGGATCTTTTACCCATCTACTCAAACCATAGTCTACTTTGTGGCGTGCGCTTGAGCTTTCTATCGCAAACTTAGATGAACACCTGGGATAGCTAAAACCCTCAACTTAAGGCCGATAAATTACAGATCCATATGCAACTAAGGTTTTATAACTAGAGTGAAATTGACGATGTCTATCAGACAGTGAAGAAAGGGACTGCATTTCGTCACTTTTAAGAGTCAACTTAATACTAGAGGGGGAGGATGTTAGTCAGGACATAATATGCTACTTTAACATCCACAGGTGATGAGGGCAAGCTTAATTTTGAACTACGTTGGCGTTATCAATTTTTGTTCTCATCTCAAGAGTCCACATCCCACTTCCTCCATGGACTTAGTTTAGTCAGTGGATTATTTAAGACTCACCTTCATATTAATCCATAATGCTGAATGAGGACCTCGAGTAAATACTGAGTTGCTTCACTTTAAATTTTTGAGGGCTCTAAAGTGAAAAATCAAGTGCACTCGACTAACGCGCACCTCTTTCATAATAGAGAGTCCAAGTGCCTATATTTACCTTCTTGAGATGTAAAAAGTTTCAGCAAAGATGAATGGTCTCCGAGCGAATTAGCTCATTTGATTAAGTTAATATAGACAATTTTAACATTCATCAAACTACTAAGAAGAATACGCTTTGTTCCCCCTCTAAAATTTTGGGAAAGGAATAACCAAGCCTTTAGCTCAATAGCTAAACACAACAAACAATCAAATCACATATGACCATCTACGGAATTTAAAAAACCTTGACATTATGAAAAATGACTCAATTCTATAGCTTCTGCAATGATTTATATATGTTCAACCACACAGAGCGCCAGGTGATTTAGCTTGAGTTTTTGCTCCAACAATTCGAAACCAAAACTTTACTGGAGCTCTCTAAAAAACATAAAACATGGTTTGAGGTAAGAAGGAAGCGTAAAGGATGCTTTTATTACTGCGAATCGATAAATGGCAGAAAGAGTACAATAGTGGTAGTATGATCAGACACAATCCCAAATGAATAACAGACAAATTGCAAGAATTGACCTGTCAGCAAAGTACCAAGCATTCTCAATTTATGATTTCATTCTTATAATAACTAGTTGCACATCCAACCACCAACTTAGGGCAACAATCCCAAGACGTCTTGCGAAAATAACATGACAAGTGAATTGATATACAATATACACGTAGGCGTAACAAATGTGCCTGAGACAACTCTGTGGGCAAAAGAAGAGTAGTAAATAATCCCAGTAGGAATGGTTCACCCACGCCCTCGATATTTACAACAGTCAAATTAATGGCATTTCTAGCTCCATCGTCTACCATGTGTTGAGACTGTAAGCTGTTGACAATTATGCGAAGCCAATCGCCTTCTCTACCATTGGATGAAACAAATGAATCACAGTGGCAAGACCGATCATCGTGATAAAAAAGACGGCCCATAAGCACTGCATAGTATGAATAAGTAGATGGTGAAATATAGGAGACGACACATGAAGTTTGAATTTTGGAAGGGGAACAACCCACTTAACTAACTTTGGACAATCAGAATTTATAAACTCAATTAACGAATGCCTTTGATGCCTTCTAATAAGACGGTCTGCAGTCATATACACTATTAACATTCTATATCGATAATATTATTGGTTCTCATTAACTGAAGAGATACACTTCTACAAAATCAAATACAATAAATTCGATAGTTACCAAATAATTAATGGTCATCCATTTAAACTTAATGAACTAGTTGAAATTAGTTTGGAGAGTGGAGCTCTCTCATCGAAGATGTCCCAATATGTAATTCTTCCATCTAAAATGAGTTTTCTTTGAAGAAAAAAGTATCCAGTGAGCTTTATCATTATAAAAATAGGTAACCACTATATATGCAATAGTAGCCTACCATATTCCTACCCGCGTTACTATTCAAAGTGTGTACAAATTCCATAATGGCGAAGGATGTAGCATTGAGATAGACCACTGGAGGCCAAGAATCCAGGCAGACAGCAAGGAGTTCGTTGCTCTCCCGCATAGTCAACTCAGCTAGCAATTCAAAATCACGACACTGAAAGGCGTGAATAAACTGTGGAACACGCTCCTTAACCACCTTCGCCCGGACTTCTTGAAAGAGAGGACTCGTGGCAGTCGTTCTACGCATTGCGGTACTTGAAGACACAGGCTTCTGTTGGGACGACGTCTAAAATGATAAAATAAAGTTAAGGTGCATGCCAAATGGTTAGCTCCAATGAATGACAATCGCCGATGTTATCCCACTTCAACTGTATCCACGTTTTCCTTGATAGATCGCATCGCTTGCCAGCTGTTACTTATCCGCATCTCGTTCTACATTCGTCTTCGAAAGGCAGACTCATAATTGCTCTTTTAGTCGAAGCATGTATAAAACACAATTTGACTCATGTTTAGTTATTAATTTTCGTAGAACCAGACATTAAACTTTATTTAGCCAGTTGTTACTCACTCTAAAATGATTTACAATCCTAATCCACATTTCTTCCTCTGAATACAATCCTGTGGTCCGTATTAGAACTGCGGGCTTCTAATTTTGAAAAATTGGATGTCATCTTATAGCCCAAAAGACATATATTTTTGAAAGAGGATTACTATCGGGTAGTCCATCAGCATGGCAATCTCAGACAAATAATATCCACTACGCATTAGATATAAAAGTCAAATGATCATCACCAAGATGTGCTAAAATGCATATGTGTAGACATGGTACAGCGATACTAGCGGTAATTATTATGAAAACTCACAACGCATATTAGAATTCGAAGATCAGGCCAATGGTCATGTGGAAAGAGTTGTTTCACACAAGGCGAGTTGAGTTTTGACTCCGAAGTTGGGACCTTCCAGTGAACAACACCACCGAACATGCTTCGACATGCCGAACCGGAACCGCGCCTAAAGACAGAAGTCGGAAAAGGTAAAATAGTAAATACGTGGACACGTCTAAAGTAGCAAATTGAGGCAATAAGTAAATGATTCTAGAGAATTTGCTGTTATCCAAAGGTATAATAGGAACCACAACGAGTAAAAGGCGGACAAGATATAGCTCATTTTTCAAGCAGTCATTAACGAATTTAACTCAACAGTCTAAGACTGAAAGTAAAAACAATTGCGTTAAACTAGAATTGGGTTGTTTTATTGATATACAACCCATACGAAGCAAACGCAAATTTGTAGAAATTGGCAAAAAAAACCCGTACTTGGAAAGCTAGAAATTATCAAAAAAAAACATTAATCTAAATAATATACCTTAATTCAATAAATTTAATAACTGAAATGCATTTAAACCTATATTCTTTGACAAGGCTGCTCGATATTCATCACTTTTACTTTGCGAGTCGAAATTGGTTGCTAGAAGTAGCCATTTTACGAAAGCCACGTCGGTTTGAATGCAAAATCCGCTACCTCCTACCTAGCTTTTTAGAAATGAGTAAAGAGCATATCTAACAAATCAACTGGTAAGGTTAAGAAAAATTTGATATGAAAGCAAAGATAAAGAGGAAGACACCTTGCAAGAGAAGCCGTATCACCATCAAGCTGATAGAGGTTTGAAAGTGCGAATGCTGAAATAAAAACAAACCGTATCAAATGGTATGAGATACAAGGAGCCGTCATTTTTAGAAATAATAACCCATAGATGCAAATCCCGAAGCGGATGAGGCAAGACCAGCTGCAGTTGGAAAGTTATTGGAACTTTCAATACACAGACGTTTAGAGCTGTCAAACGTCCCCCTCTGCATAGCGCGTAACTGCGAATTCTAAATCAGCAATATAAATGTCATAAAAAATTACAATAATAACATCCTTCATTCGAATAGTTAAGGGGTGGATTCTAAAAAAGAAAAAATATAATTGAAAAACTTACTTTCCGTTAAGACGGAATGTGTGACTATCATCATCGACTAAATAGATAGCTGTACGGCTATGCAACTAATCAAAAATAGAGCTGATTATATTTCGATTACATGTTCACAATTCAGGGTTAGGCTAACAGAGTCCGTCACCGGTTGAATGTTCAATTCATCTGATTTTCCCCCTACACATAATATTAAATAAATAAATAAATAAATATTACTTACAATATTTGATAAGAGCGATATTTATTGGTGCAATGACCTCAATCATTTAGAAAAACGTGACCCCAAATGTGTAAAGACAGATTACGAACAATTGTCCTTGGAACAAAAATAGTAAAAATGTTCTTCACTTAAACGTAATACTAATCCGTATCTTAAACTAATTTCAGAAAATATTTATTGGTCTGTATTTACTACATATTTTCTTATGCATATATCTGGCACTTGCCTTTAAAGCTTTAAATTGATGATATTAGACTCGCTCCTTTTGAAATTGCGGAGGAGTTGTCTGCGTGGTTTATCACGATGAGAGACGATGGTGTAACGAAGCATCAGTTACGGTTCAGAAAGCAGAGAGATAGGAAGGAAAGAGCTAAGGAGAAGAGACAGCGCCAACGAGAACAGAAAAAAAGTGGAACTATTGCTGGATTTCCTCAAACACTAGAATCTCTCCGCATTCCTGACGAAACTATTCTTCCTAAGGATGATCCAGATCTTCAATGCGAAGAAGATAATGTAAATATCTGTTTGTTTTTCATTTGGTTTGTTCTATTTAGGACGAATTTTCTCGGATTTATAACAACGAAGTGGAACCTAAAATTCTCTTAACTCATTCAGATCGTGTTTCTCCACGTACGATTGGATTTTGCAAGGAATTATCACGTGTAAGATTTTCTGTCTAATAACTCGTTGCGGTCTATCACGTCTAAATTCATTTATTTTCATATTTTAAATTAGGTGATTCCAAACCTAACACTAGCTCCCAGATGGCATCAGCCTCTTAAAAAGCTCATTCCCAAAGCGATTGATCATGGATATACTGCTCTTTTGGTTGTAAATGAGGATGCGAAAAAGTTAAATACGCTAGTTGTTAGCCACCTTCCTCATGGTCCTACGGCCACTTTTCGTTTAACTAACGTAACTCCCCGACGTAAACTTCGTGGTCTAAGAAATCGTGGCATCGAAGACGGTGTTATACCTCATCTTATTCTCAATCGATTCATGACAACTCTTGGTCGCCGCGTAGAACGAATTATCGGTGCTCTCTTCCCCTCGGCTTCTAGAGGTCCACCTCAACCCCATTGTCGTACTCTTGTGTTCCATAATCAACGAGACTTCATCTTTTTCCGTCACTATAGATATATTCATAAGAAGAATGATGATAACACTATCGATGAGGACGATTCCGAATCTGGATGCCCCAAGGGGCCCACTGATCGTGTGGCTGTAAATGAAGTTGGTCCCAGATTCACACTTAAGCTAAAATCTATTCAGAAAGGTACATTTGACAGCCAATTTGGTGATTATGAATGGGTAAAAAAAGGATCTGTATTGGGAAACTCACGAAGAACTTTTGTTTTGTAGCTTTGTATATATTGCATTTCTAAATAAGAATTAACTCTCATCGCTTTAAACAAGTCTCATTTGTCTTGAATACAATATTTATTTGGTAGTGCGGGGCGAATTATTGTTAATAAAACAGCCTTATTCCAAACCGTGATTTCGTCGCATGTGCCTATCGAAGTCCCTTCTTCGAACACAGATTTTGTCACAAATCTTGCAAATGTAGGGATTTTTGAGACCTGTTTTGCTCTCCATATTCCCTCCTATCCCGTGTGTTCGAAGATGTTTGTTTAGATTGGAGGGGTCTGCAAATTTCCTGCCGCATTTCATACATTTGAGTGGTTTTTGGCCTGTATGAATTCGTTCGTGTATAGTTAAACTATACCGGCGGGCGTAGTATCGTCCACAGTATGAACAGATATTTTTTCTTTTCCTTTCTATGCAGGATTCCGAATGTAACAGAAGGTGAGATTTGAGGCAGTTTGGTTGACTAAATTCCATTCCACATTGCAGACAGGAGTAGCATGTTGGACCTTAAGAGGGGATTATGTTTAAATAACTTTACTAATTATATTAAAGTAGCATGTCTACTAAGATATTACTTTTTATGTTTTGTGGTATCAGGAATGGCAGTCCAATTGAGAGACCAAAGAGGATATCAGGCCACGCTAATAGTTCACTGCCGAAATAAATGTCTCTAAGGCAGACAAAGCGCAATTTTTGCACGCTTATCGGCTGATGTCCATGACGTTCACATTTCACCACTAAGTTTGTATCGATTTCTGCTGGTTGCAAGCAATCAATTTCGGGCAAGATAGTGATATTTTGTTCCATCCAGTTTTTTGCTGGGCGAATTTCGTTCATCCATTGCTCTGAATACTTTTGATTTGTTGGGTGTTCTTCTGAATCAATAGCCTTCATTCCACTATGAGGATCTAAAATCTTTAAGGTAAAACGATTTAAGGTCCACTAAGTCAAAGATTAAACAACATATTGTTACTTACATGAAGCTAAAATGTCTGTTTATTAGTCACAAAATAAACTAATTGTTAGATAAAACAAGTGCGGGCTATTTACTTTGCTCCCGCCGTTTTCCAAAAGATGGCGATAGTAATCGGTAGTAGTTGACATATATTAATCACAGATGTTGAACACTTTGTTGTGACACCTGTAAATATAACCCTTCTTTGATATAACTTAATTTCTGTTTGCATAATAATAACATTTCTAATTAAATATGCCCGAATTGAAACCGAATTCTCGTCATTTGCGGGAAGTATTACTTTTTATTTTAATATGAAACAATCTGCGGACTGGCTGAGGCTCACCGGATTATCTCAGATACTTATGGTAAAACGGCTATTAGTGACAGAACGTGCCAGCGGGAATGGTTCCAACGTTTTAAGAGGGTTGATTTTGCTATCGAAGACCGGCATAGTGGTGGACGAGAAAAAGTTGTTGAAGATGCACAATTGGAGGTGATTCGAATCGAACTCAAGAAGAATTATTTGAATCATTGGGTATCAGTGAGCAAGCAATTTCAAAACGTCTGAAACAATTGAGAATGATTCAGAAAGAAGAATATTGGGATATTGGGTACCCCACAAGTTGAAACCAAGAAGAGATGTCGAGTGACGTTTGTTTACTTATGAACAACTGCTGGAAAGGCTAACGCGAAAGGGATTTCTCCGTCGTATTGTTACTGGGGACGACTCGTGTCAAAAATGGGTACATTACAATAACTTTAACTCAAGTGCAGAAAATCATGGAGATTGCCCGGTGGTCATACTTCTACATCATCACCTCGGCCGAATATCCATGACCCAAAAGTCATGCTTTGCGTTTGGTGGGAGGACCAGTTTTATTATGAGCTTCTGAAATTATCCAAGGTGAGCGCTACAGAACGCCCGAGCATGATGAGCCTGAGCCGTGCTTTAAAGGAAAACCAGCCGCAGTACAGCGAGAGACACGATAAGGTTATTTTACAGTATGATAATGATAGACCTCACGTTGCCAAGTTGGTGGTGGAAAAATATCTCGAAACGTTGAAATGGAAAATTTTACCTCACCCGCCGTATTCTCCAGATGTTGCTCTGTCTGATTTCGCTCACCTATTTCGCTCAATGGCACGCGGCCTGGCTGATCGGCACTTCAGCTCGTATGAAGAAGCGAAAAATTGGACTCATCGACTCATGGACCTTATCGAAAGATGGAAAATTTTTAGCCGCAGGATTCACCTGCTGTCCGAGAGATGGGCCAAAGTGGTAGTTAACGATGGACGATACTTTGATACTTAATGTATGTAATCGTTTTGTTGTGATAAAGCTTCAAATTAAAAAATAAAACGGCGGGAGCAAAGTTGTAGACCTAATATATTAGTCGTGTCGAAGTCTAATCTTCCTGTTTCTGCACAGTCACCTCTTCGGAAATAAAATTTTTACCTTTGTTTACATTTGCTCAAGAAACTTTGCCGATTGAGAGCTTTTTAAGACCTTTTCGTAATAGAAGAACTTGGAGACAACAGGCGTGTCAAGAAGTGCGTCAATTTATCTCATATCTTGCAATATGAAATTGTCCTATTTAATGTGAAATTTTCTTAAAAGTGGGGAAGAGATCGTTATAATAGGAACAAAATAGTTTCACAATGCCACATCTCTGAGCGCTTTGTCTCTAAAAAATAAGGCTTTGTTGAATATCATAAAACTTCAGATTTGATCGCCCTTCACAAAATTGTACGCACATGGCGCATGAAAAGTGATCTTGTGATTCCTATAGTGATTATTCTGAGCGGTTGCTTCCCATTAAACCAAATTATTTCATCTACTGCGGTCAAATGTGTTTTGAGCTACAAGACTTCATTCCAATTCTCTCTGAGTAACAGCTGCCTTAGTTTAACCTGTGGGGAACACAACGTGAGAATGGCTGAATCAAAGAAACGCATGTACGTCCAAATATTATGAAACATTACATGCGTCATTACAATCACGCTATGAGGTCAAGAGTGCAGAGACCTCTCGACCAATCAATAACTAAAGTCATTACGTGGTTAATAGAACTGAAAGTGCTCATAATAACACACACCACAGTCCAATATATACACCGGATACCACTCAATACGCAACATCACTGAATAAACGTATTCCACGACATATGTCTAGTTCCTCTATAACTTTGTTATAGCATAGCTAATCTTGGGAATCGTTCCAAACTAGGAGAATCTACCAAAGAGATTACTGAGTATCAGTCAGGGCTTGTTAGTATAGCAATCCGCTGCAAACCTCAATTGATATGTTAAATACTGAAGTGACGAATAACATCAGTGATAGTGAAAACACTGCTTCAATTCACTTCAACTACCTAATTTACCTATTGGTTTACTTAATAAACTACGAGAGTGTGAGGAAGATAGGTGAATGTTAAAGAAAGTTTTCGCTTTCATCTCCTTTATGTTCGGTGTTGAATAGCATGTGAGATCTTATTGTATTCTCAGCCGTTAAGAGGCAAAACCGACCATTCTTGGTCAAAATAATGCGGTCGATAAATACTGGACATCGTCGAAAAATGTTTACTACAATCCAGGATACGAATAATTACAGGAGGCGTACTAATCAGTTAGGAAATACATTACCCACAACTCGACCTCAGATCTATTTCGATATCTTGGCGTTGCTCTCAGCAGCTATTTTTGTTCCCCTACGCTTTATAATTTTCGGTATTTCTAAAAATCGAATAACTTTTTGTGTTATTGGGGATAATATATGAACATTAAGACGACCATAACCGAAACTATATATTAGAGAAGCCCAAAACAGATACCAATCGATATGACTTTATTCACCTGCACATGCAACCGAAACCCGTCTTGAACTAAACATGTCCAATTTATCAGTTAAGTGAGATAGATAGTTAACGCATAAGGGTAACGGGGAATCCGAAGAGGTAATGAAATATTGAAACAAGAAATAAGTGTAAAATGCCATTTCAGTATGCTATCGCATATGCAAAGTTTCCACTCTTCTCAATGTGATAGAAGGCACTGAGTCAGTAGACGTTCAGAGGAGAACTGTCTTAAACAAATCAAAACAGGAAAATGAAATCTTGCCACTATAACATAAGCAAATTAAACATGAGAATGTACTCGTAAGGGATTATGCAAGTATTTACATTATTTTGAGGTAGCTACTTGAGATAAAGATGTCTTCTGGAAGAATGTCGAAATACCATTTAATAGATAAACATGAAGATTCTAGAATTGATTGATAAGTATGAATAATTTTGTACGATCAGTTTATATAAATACAACTTCTAATTTCATTAACATATCCTACAAGATAATTTAGTAAAAGAGCACAAAGCGGGAAAGCTAATAAATGGTTCGTAAACAGTTTTACTAAATCACTTACCATCAACAGTGGCGACTTTTCATTCTCTGATTCTGGTTCTACTAAGTTGCAGAAAAAGCATTTGAGGCAAAACAGCCAGGAGGAAATTACGCCTACTTCACTTCCGGCAGGAAATAAAGGAAAGTTCGAGATTACGCCTCTTCGATAGGATCGATTCATTTTGACAAAAAATGTGTGACTACTTCTTACCTATTAACTTTCACTGAGCACTGACTCAATTTCGACCAATCAAAATGTTCCCGATGACCATAAACCAATCAGTGAACGCAAAGCGGATTATCATCCAATCGAAAAGCATGGTACGCATTTCATGAGTTTTTATTGAAATTGCTTGTGATATTGATTTTGAACAAAAATGTAATTAAAAAGTAAGGAATCTACAGTAATGCACTGCAAATTTGTTAATTTATGAAGTTGATAATTCATTGATCCAAGTGCTGTCACAAAGTTCTTTTCAAGAAATATGCAAATTTAAAGAAGTTAAAAATTTAATCACAATAATTACCAGTTGGTTTCCTAAGTAAGTGCAGGCATGATCCTTTCCACATCATCAGTTAGGAGTCATTAGGACATCTCTGCTAAACGAGATGCTCAAAAAATGGAATTCTATGTTGAAAAGTAGAAAGGCTGATATGTTGCAGAATTTTTTCCATTAAGTCAACAGTTGTGAATCGGCATGTATATGTATTTGGTTTAAGTGAAAATATAACCTATTTTCATTACTAAGATTATATCATTCCGACCAGGAAATGATACAAAAAGCATTAAATCTGTACTTCACTTTGGATTGGGTATCCTTCAGGGAATTTGCTCGTTGCATTGCCATGGCCTTTCAAGAAAAATTTACACTAACCCAATATTGTGCTTGATTCGCATTCATATTTTGCAGTGTTCTAATTGCAATTTCTCTTTCGTTTCTCTTGTGTCATCATAGTGCACAAGGGCGATTTGGTGATGAGGTGAGGGGTTAAGAAATTTCTCTGAAAAAATCAGATGGTCGAGGTAGTAACACCGAAGAGAAGAAACAAAAGCGCTGCTCAGTTCGTTCCAATCAATGCTGACATATAACTAGTGGAGTAATGTTAAACTCCAATATCCCAAAAATGATAATTTAGCATAGTGTCAGGTCATAATTAACTTGAGCAAGAGGTAAGCCTAAACTTGTTTGATTTTCTTTAACTTACCCTCTCCAAAACTCTTCTCCGGCTCCTGCAGACATTAAAATAATTTTATTTAAATAGATTGACACTACCACCCGAAACAGCAGGAAGTTATATCAAATTTCGAAAACAGGACACAGTTTTCGACCAGCATGGGGTGTCAGATCAGGTAGATTTTTCGCCTCTTGATCGGCAGGGAACCTTATCTTAATGCGCTCTACTAGTCTCACAATTATTTTTTATCTCGTCACTTTTCCGTCTTGGTTTAACTGGGGGGGGGGGGGGGGGTGGTGGCTACCCCGAGGTATTGGTTGATAGACAAGCTCCTGTCTGTCCGGATGCAAAATAACCAAAATAGACGTTTTTAATAACATCTCTCGTCGATCCTAGGGAATGAAACTAGATCGAAATAAGTTTGCAACTTTCCGTAAACAACTCAACTCAAGTTGCACACCCCTTTCTGCAGTCTTAATAGGGACAGACCGACTTATCAGAACCATATCCAAATCATAAGCCAACAGCTATTTTCGGTGATTATAATTCAATCCTTCAGGAGTTATTCGTGAGAACTGTCTGGGATATTAATTCAGTTACAAAAGTACACACGTAGTGCGGTAGTTTTTCTTAGTTTCAAAAAGGGTATCAATTGTAGTAACTACCCTCCATTTACCCATACAATGCGATAGGTTAATAAACTTAGTCAATTAATTATATCTGATTAATAATAGCGAGATGTTAGTATAAGTATCTCAGAGGAGATTTGCAAAATGTGTTAACAAAAATGGATGGGATGAAAATTTATCAGGAAATATGACTATGTTAAAATTGATTAATATTTAATCGGCACGTCTTGAAAATAAGCGTGAAGCAACAATTGACAACGTTTTCCTTATAATATTTTGGGATTCACCGATGAAACCACTAAGTGGACTCTTCACGAGAGAATAACGTTAAAAACAGCCTTCTCACATCCTTCAAGAGGCTAGAGCTCTAACGTTAAAGCAAAGATTACACTCAATTTAACAACTAATCACTGGAATTAACCTATATTTAAATTCACTAACGTTTGAAACTCGAAGGGCGCGACTGTTGTTTGACATAGCTTTGAAGGTGAATAAACTGCCCAACGGTATAACTGCCAATATGTGAAGGAAGGATATTTGAGAATAATCTACTTCTATGATTTGAAGATATTCTGCAAATTTGTATGTTTGAGAAAATTTCTCAAAAAAAATGTTCGATACGGACCAACCATCGTCTTTGGCGTGGTCTTTGACGGCTTGGAGTCTAACTAACGCCTATCTTCTATCTATGTCACCTTCAACGTACCACCTACCCAAGTGGAAAGACCCCACTGTCCACTCGCCTCAGCGAAAATTTCAAAACTTATTTATCTCGATAATTTGATGTGCAAATGATATCAACTTTGAGTGCCAACCTTCGTATTTGTAAAGTCAACAATTTGTCCTTAATTATACACCCTGAACAAAGATCTCAAGGACGAATTTTGGGCTTGAGCAAAAACTTGTAAGTTATTTCATCATAACTTGTAAATTTAATTTCTTTACTAATCCGATCGTCAACTAACTATGGACTGCATAATGAAGAATATTTTTCGATGCCATCCTCTTTACACAACAGTGGTTGCCCATTCAGCCAATTATTGAATTGCTCACCTTCTCCGTAAATTGTAAGCGAATTACGGGCCTGACCTAATGCATTTGGATCCCAAATAAAATTATCTACTGTGTGATACAGTTGCGTAGCCCCTTTTGCTTCACGTAAACGTCACTGGCCAGTTCTAGGATGTACACCCTTATTAATGATAAAATAACTACTTTCTATTACACGATACGTGGGGTGCGTGACAGGCTAACCCCTACGTGGTGCACCCTGGGCAACGTATACCCATACGGCAAAAAAGTCTACAAATCGGCAGTTAACTTCAAACTACCATGAACCCACTGTGTGTCATCTGTTCGCTCTCTCCGCTTTTGTGACTTTAATGTTCCTACCCCCTGTGAAGCCCGAAGTCGACTAAAGGGCTAATGATAACTATCATAAAGCCCGCCATTTAATATAAACGTTATATGATTTGTTTAGCAGACAAGCATAGCATTTCGAGAGTTAGTTAATTATTGGTCTTTAGACAGTGGCACATAATGCCAACATTTAATACGAAAATAAAGGACCACTTTAAGTGACAACGAGGTGCCATCACAGAAAGGGGCTTGAATACTCAACTTATTATGTTAAAAGTGGACAGTTTACTTGAGAAAATACCAAAATGTATTAGCTAGATTTAATAAACGCCCTGTGAAAAGCTGGGAACTTATCACACTTATCACAATGGACTCTCGCATGGATAAAGGGTAAATTCTAAGAGCAAAGAGGAATCATCTGTACCAGGGGTCCAAGTTTTTTCAACCCAAAAATAACCACGTCAACACTCACCCAACCCATTTTAAACGCAGACCTTAGCCTTGCCTCTATGAATCTGTACAAATAAATAACATAAATACCCTTCTTATTCGATAACCATTGACATTTTTAGCATTAAGCTTCAAATTTAGAGGATGAAAGGCAATGTTAGCGGTAGGTCATTATATTATTAAAACTCACAGCAGACTGAAAGGACACAATTATTTTATGGCGTAGAAGGGATGATGGGAGAAAGATTGTATAAAAGTCGAGAGTAGAGCCTGAATATCAGAAATCTGATTCCACTTGATTTTTCAAGCCCCTTGAAGAGGTTTTATTTAATAAACTTGAGTAAACTCTATACGAGTTATTACTGGCGAGTAGTTTGTCTTTTTATTCACCAAAATCTATTGAAGTTTACCTCCGAAACAACAGGTTCGGGATTTGACATACAAATACATTGATATGCTCAAAGAAGTACCAATCGCTCCAGCCTTACAAAATGAGACCTGACTGAACCGAGTGGATGTGGCAGCCTTTTCAAATAAAAAAAAGACAAATGTAGTCAAGATAAGGGGGAAGAAAGTAGTCGGAGGAATCCATTTCAACGCAGGAAGAGAGAGAATGAGAGAGAGAGGAAGAGTGGAGAGGAGTCAGAACATATTTATCTCACCATTGGACAGTACAGTTATATGTCAACATGACAGTTTGACGGAATGCTGCTGATTATATCAAAGTAGGGCAACATAATTTAGCTAACCCATTATATGCTCGGCAATAACTGTACAGATTAACCAGTGCCTGCGCAACTTCAGGTTTTACGAAAGCTAAAAGAAGGCATTATTTTGGCTTACTATTAGCATTGAATGCTCAACAATCAGTAAAGTGGTTGAGACGAACGAAATCATTCTGACGGTGACTAATTACATAATCGGTCAGTTAATTGCGCAAAATCGATGTTTTATTGCTCATCAAGGGCCGAGTGGTCTACACTTTGATTTCATATGCGCAAACGCACGTCATTTTAATGAAGGTGTGAAAATCAGGGAGTGTGGGAAGGGAGAAGTAATAATTTCGTCATTAAATTGAGTAAGTGACCTTATATGGACGCACACCTCTAGGCCACATTTGCAGGAGTTGGTTACTATCATATCAGCTGGCCCTTAAGAAATCCTTGTCTGGTTGCAAACTGTGGCCGAAAAAATTCCTCCTTGGACTGTTCAACTGTGTCTTATGACATCATTTAAATACGTTACGGTTCAAATTGGAGGACTGTTATGGTCCCGCCCTCCCCTCCCCCAGTTCTTGGGTATGGTATGGTGCATATAAGCGAAGTTAGCTTTACGAACCACGGAACTAAAATAACTTATTTATCTATCGTGGACATTATCTCACCCATGCACTTGGGAGTGGAATTTTAAAGACTTAACATTTGGACGTCAAAATGAACTCTTTCCATTATGATATAGAGGTAAATTTCAACAAAGGAAGACTAACAACATCACTACTTTATTGCCAGCTTCCTAGTGGATTTGTTGGCTATTTCTTATGAATAAAAATATAAGTTATGTATAGAGTTCATCTCTAATGTATGAAGTTATTCAATCGTCCTTCTTATATTTATTCATGTCAAGGAATAAGGTCCCAACATTGCTATGCTACCAGCTAATCAATAAGCTATATTCAAGCGGTTGTACGTTTCCAATAACGTAAACGTCTTTGAACTATGAGTTCATGCCTCCTTCCTACTAGACCTGAGCAATTGCTGCCACTTAGCAATTATAAAATGGCGGCTAAAATCATATTAGTGCCTAAGTACTATTAAATCAGCAACTTACGTTCCCAGAAAACCCAAATTATGAACAAAAAGACGTCAAGAGTCAGAAGAAAAATTCTATTGGAGCTTTCGGATCGACATAAAAATAAATACAGTTACGACGAATTCTGTTCTGGCGACTCCGAAGAACGACTAGACAATGAAAAGGAAGGAGAAAGTCGATTGGGATTTTGCACGAGCAATTGAAGACTCTCACCACTATCACCTTCATCTCCGCAGCTACTAGTACCAGTGGAATGAAGAGTTAAGTTGTGTCGACATTGCCTCTGTTCCAGACTCTTCCCGCCCTCTACCACAACCGTCTCTGAAGAGAGATACTTCCACTCGGAAGATACTGAGTAGTTTTGACCTCGAATCACCATAGGAGGGGAGGTTAGGAAGACTGAAGGGGAAATTGAACCCTCAGTGAGACGTCGGATGCGTCTTCGACGAATCATGGCGGCACGGCGTGTCAAACGACATGGTGACTGATTAGCATTTTGTTCCTCATTTGTCTCCTCCCCCTCTTCACTTTTGACCTGTATTACCTCTGAAGCCAGATGCTGTTTCCTAGAGGAGGATATTTCTGACTCCTCGTCTGATGATTCAGCTGCCGAATCATTGGCAGCTAGACATGTGGCACTGACAGATAAGTAGTGGTGGTGATTATGACCAGAGTGCTGATCTAACTGACGATTAGATACCGAAACTGCATCGATTGGAGGCTGATGTAGACCCGATGATGAGGGAACGTTGAGACTTGAAGAACACCGATGAATAGTCTACAAAATAAAGCAATAACATTATATATATATATTGCATAGAGCATATACTCTACTTATAGCGCATCAGTAGCCCATCAACAACACGAATAAGTAATTGAGAACCAACATCAAAAACAATTTCCGCTCACCACCGGTTGACGTCGTAATGAATTCTCACCACCCGATGTATTAGGCCTAGGTGGTTCCAGAAGTCGTGGGCTCGACACAATTGCCACCTCCTTCTCTTCCACTTTCGTGGAGGACGGTAAGTACCCCGGATGGAACCCACCAATCGGTGAAGTCCATAAACAAGCAGATTGACCAATCGCTGCCAAACCTAGCATGTTCATCCATCGAGTTCGTGCCCTCTCGCTATCAGCGGCAAAAACAAACCGTGTCCACTCATTGTATACCCGAAAAGGATATTTCCCCGAACGACCACTTTCATTTGATACCGGGGAGATTGTAAACCCATGGAGGAGAATGAGTCCCTCAGCATTTTCCTCCTCTTGATTTCGGTAATAGTAGAGGGCATTGTGTTTGAATACACACCAACGTTTGGCATATCGGTTTCCAAATGATGTTGAGGTGCGTTTTTTGAGCCACAACCACCCTTGTGAGTTAGTCTGAAGCTTTGACAGGCTCAAATTTGGAGGAGGGGTAGATGATGCTAAAATTGTATTACTCGTTTTAGCGAAGTCGTCCAAAGATCCCAAGGTAACAGGTCGTCGACGGTTCTTTCTATGAGAAATCGACGTTTCGCCTCTAGACTCCATGGGGGACAAAGAAGAAACAGAGGACTCTGTGTTGGGTATTCGATCCTCATTTGAAGATGAGAGGATAAGAAGAGAGGGTTGAAGGGCTTGACAGTAGCGCTCATGACGTGGACGGCTGTGAGTCCTTGATAAAGTCGTTGGAGATTTCAGGGATTCGGACTGGTGTAGTGATTGGCGTGATGATTTTTCATATACTTCTGGAACCTCAGCGACAAGGGATTCTTCTTCTTTCTCCTCGTGTGAAATATTGGTTGTAGTTGTACCAGTTGATGCGGTTGAAGTATTTGGTGAGACTGACGGTAGAGGCTGAGTTCGACGTTTAGGTGTACGATTTCGGATGAAGTCTGAACGTCTGAAAGAAAAAGGCGTGACAACTTTAATATTATTTCGATAAAATAGTTCTTTGACTACTGATCTTAAAGAACATTTGAAAACGACCAATTTTCAAAGTTGAGATGAATGATGTAATAGAAAGCATTATAGTTAGTGGACAATTTTCCTTTCAAATTTCCGATCTGGAAGCTAAACAATTTGTAACCTATCATATAAGAAATAGATCCACTAAAATGAAACTTTATTTTCCAGGTACCTAAGAAAGGTTGATGGGTCCCTTCACCCAGACATTGAGCTAATCAATTACTATTCTTTCACCCTCGTGCCTGGGAATAGATCCCAGTGACGGGTATTTTATTAGCTAACCAGACAGCCAACTAGTCCACCATGTAATAATCATAGTTTCTTTTTAAGTGGACCGTATTTGAACTACAGGACTTTTGCTTCCTTCCTACTTAGTCTACTATATGTCCCAAATAATATGTCCAAAAAGCCTAAACCGGGGGAGGGAGAGGGGGAGGGGGGGGGGGGAATTAGCGTCACATAGGTTGCTTCTATACCATTTATTTAAATATCTAACCTGGAATGCTGTGGTTCAGCAGTGAAGGGCCGCAGAGACTTGGTCAAGGCATGCATACGATGGCGCTGGGAAGCCAATGAGTAATCAGAACATTGGGAAGGACGCTTACGAATCCTCAAATCGAGCCGATGAGTACTTTGCTGAATCAATCGAACTACTGCATTGTGCTCCCAACCAAGCTGCAAGGAAAATAATTAACCAATTTTGCACTTTTTATATGCGAAAATGCATTAGATATCTGCCTTATATATGTTTAAAGGTAAGGATGGCTGAACTGCCAACCATCGAAATATTTCATGAACTATCTTCACCAGAAAGAAGATAGAAGCGATAATTTTAATAGGGCAAGATGAAGGAAGCGACAGTTCCTCAGCAGGCGAACTGCAAAATTAGGGTTTAGAAAAATGAGATGCAGAGATGAGAATGAAAAGGAAGAAGGGTCAAACTAACTCGACATCAGTAATCTAACAAAAATAGTAACAGTGGATATGGCGCCACGCGATGAATAGCTAGGTGATGGTAATTATTTTTGATTAAAATGGAAGTACTAACGAGAAGTAAACGAAATAGAAAATAGTTATTAAAGTTGCAAAAGGATACTACCTCTGGAATAATTTCGGCCCCAAGAAAGGCTTGAAACAACTCTGACTGCGTAATATTGAAACCGAAGAACCATATAACTCGAAACGCTTCTGATGACGCCTTAAAATTGAAAGATGAACTTGACTGATGGCAAGTTTGAATGTAGGACTTGAAGATACCTACCATTCTATTCCAGCTACTGAAGATACACTGACCATTCTCAACGATGACATATGTTTCGCGAAGTTGGATTTGGCAGGGACTCGTCTGCACGTCAAGGTCAAAACAGAATGTCGTGAACATCGAACCATTAATATTAAACTTTCAATCGGAGTGAAAACAGCATCCGCTTTATTCCAACACATAAGGGAAATATAATTAGTGAAATAAAGGGCGTAGCTACATATCTTAACGACATCGAAGCAGTTGGAGGAAAGGAGAAAGAGCTCAATAAGTGAACTGAACGTCTGCTTAAACGTATTATAAACTACGGAGTAAATTTAAGATCAGAGAAGTGAGTTCCTCTTGAAATCCATAAAATAGCCTGGTCTCAATATTGACTTAGAAGGTCGCCGAATTCTAGCTATTACGAACATGTCCTCCTACAACCGATGTCTAAACTCTTCGTTTGTTCCTGAGAACATTTCTTGGATGAAGTTCGTGAGCCAGTAGATCATCTCCTCAATAAAGACACTGCTGGGCACTGGCCCGCTGATTGTCAATTGATGGATCAAAGGCATTTCAAAATATTCAGCAGACTGTGTAATCATTGAGTACTAATCTTAGCAGGATATGATTTCGAAAAAAAAATACTTTAAGACTACTGCGCTCGACATTAGCTGACAGATTATCACCGTTGATCGCGAATCCACAAACATCCATAGAAGAAAACGTCACCGCCAGCATATCTCTGTAAAAGGACGTAAACTACACTCCTGACGGAATTTTCCTGTCAAGGTGGCTGAAATAAGGCATACCTCAGAGGTTATCAGCAATTTTAGAAAAAGAAATGGCCATGTCCAACGTTAAAAAGCCATGCCCAATTGTCAAATATTATTCGGTGTACAATGGGCGAGTTGCCATTACCGGCAACACTGAGCCAAAGAGTTCTCCACAATTTTATTGCAGGTATTTTAGGTTTGTTGACTCAAATTATACCAATCTTGAAATCAAACACCAAGTGGGCTCGAATCTGAAATGGTCAACAACTTAAGCTCTTTAACAATTGCTGACAAGGCAGATACCTTAATACTTAAATGCATGGTGTATGCTTAGGAAACCAGCACTCATGAAAGATAAACGTGAGAGCAACATCTATTATGGAGACATCCTATTTACAACACAATAGAAAGTTCGCTTCATTAAGGATATGCAAAGGACTGAATTTTCATATTCGAAACCCTTATTAAGCATTCCCCACGTATTTTGTGCTGGTGTGCCCCTTGTAAAGGTGATCGTTGATTTAGTAAAAGTAGGTTAGGAAGCTATTGGTTGTCAATGTGGAACAGTATTAACCAATGTAGAAAATCTGACTCATATTTTAGAAGACTACAAGCTTGGACGACAAACCCAAATGTACCGAAAAAATCAGGAACTCGAAACAGACGTTCAAGAAGGTAATTTAAACAAAGCCCCCTACTCATCACTATGGTACTACTATCACGAAAACGCTTATATGCTGTCTGCTGAACATTTATATTGATCATATGCAGAAAGAAGATTCGAATGAGTCTTAGTTTTACTTATTAGTAAGAAATATTTGTGCATCAAACAATACAAAAAGCAATTCAATGAAAACTCACCACTAATTGATAATTCACTTCGACAATCTCGTCATCCTTTGCTATTGCACCGCAAGTGAACGCAGGAGCTTGCAACTAACAGAAAGTATTAAAATTATTAAAAAAATGCGTTTACATTTGAGTCCAGTGACTTAATAATATGAACATTAAATTCATTAGTGTAGAAAGTGAAACCCTAGAAGATTAAACGCTGAAAACAAAAATTGAGCATACATAAGTCGCCTGTTCATCCTTTCTCAAAGATACATATTCTACTGAACACGGAGTAAGTAAAATGGAATCGTCACAGTCGTGAATAACAACCTCCAACCGATCTTTTAGTTCACTAGTCAACTCAAGCATTGCATTTTGATAAGCTGCTAAACTCGAATTTCTCAAAGCTGATTGAAGGACAGTGTTGAGGTCAACGGTATGTTGTAATACAGTTCCTCGAAGAGATGATAACCGAGAGAAGTGAGAAAAAGGACCACGTTCAAGCCAAGAGGCTGCCTTTTTAACCATTGAACCCAAGCGAAGAAGACATTTAACAAGGAGATGCTCGAATTCGATCATGGATTCGAAAGATGAATCTTGACTACGAATGCATTTTAGAAGAGCTGTAAACTGATCAGTTACTCGAATAACATTAAATAAAAGACTCTGCAAATTTTCCACTTCAAGACCAGTAAAATCGTCAATAAGACCAGATATAGCAATTTGAAGCCGACGTAGATCCCCAATTTTTGTAATTCCGAGAGATTTTAAATCAGATTCAGTTAGACATGAGAGACGACGTCCGGTTAAGCCTGATGTACGGAAAGAGGGAAGATAGGATTGAACAAATGTACCAAGACCCTCTATCCATGTAACTAATTGGGTGTTGGACCAGTTGATGTAAGAGGGTGGTAGATTATCAGGGGCAGTCATATGCCAAATAATAAACAGTAGAAAATGAAAGATACTAAATATAATCTGAGCCAAAATAAGAGATTCCAGATCAAAGTAGATCAGCACATAGTGCGTTTGAAGAATAAAACTCTACTATCATCTGGAAGTCGGTGACAAAGAGAACAAAAAGATACAAGAAACAAATTGTAATGTATGCTATAAGGACATTATGCTAATTTAGCAACCACAAACAATCACAAGGATATACCATAATAGTAAAAAGGCAATTGAATCAGTTAGAAATGTCTATTATGTGAAAATTTTAAATTATTTTATATTTTATTAAGTAGGGAATCAAATGAAAATAATAGAACATTTATGATTTGTTAATATCTAATATAGTATGCACTTGAATTTAGACTCTATTCAATTTTCTTTTAACCTTCACTAAAACTGATAAAAAATTAGTTGCAATAGATACATAACAGTTATTCAAAGCTTTTATGAGATAGTTGATTGAAATTACCTTTATTTAATATTGATATTTAGGGTTAAACGATGTTACTTATAAATAATCTTCTTTAATATCGAATCTCTGAGGTAATTCACCTGAAAAATGGTGGAATAAGCATGCTTTGCTAAATCGCTTATTCAGTTCTATCAATCGATTAAAGAAATGTGCTATCGATCAAGCGATTCGCTTAAAGAGACCAAGAAATGTGAATTTATGATAGGCGTTCAACTCAATGACGAATTTGAGATTTTGCTCTTATGAAGCTTAGCCAGGTATTTTAATTGTACTTATGAGAAACTTTCAATTTTCGACTCTCTTTAATGACCCTTGGGTCCTTACGCACATTCCTGGCTATGTAAAATCATCTGATGAAAGCAATGGTTGTGATTGTTGACTAACCAGATGGGCAATAAATTATCAAATATTCAAATTTATATGAGCAAATATACTTTATTAATTGATAAAAAGGCCATTTGAGCTGAGATTTCCCTATATCCCTTTTCATTTTTTTTTGAGTAGCTGAGCCAGTGTAGAATGTAATCCGATATCTGACGAACGACAACGATGAATTGTCACCAACTTCATCACATAAAAGAAATCCAGGTGTGTGTGTCACATTTATGCATGAAAGACTGTCATTCATTGACAATCCAATGTATCCACTGTCTTGCGAGGTAGTGGTATGCATTTGAAACTCTATTTACATAGTCACTTCAGAACTGATCAGCCGATATGATCAACCTTGACTTATTCCGTCCATACGGTTAAAATATTGCTCTAAGATAACGCTAAGAGGAGACAGGGGCGAAGTCAGATGAAAAAGCGTCAAGTAGATTTAGAGTAGGATGAAAAAGGTGTAAAAGTGATAAAAGAAATTATCAAAATCCGAACTATGCTATTCTCTTAAAAAAGTAATTTAATGTTAACTTTTTCTATTTTGCTTCCTTTGAGAATCTTAACCGCCGAAAAATTCAAAGTTGAGTTTTCTTCAATGATATATTGTTTTAATGCTGTTTTATGCGTATGAATCATAATGCTTCAAGCTTATTGATGCTCTCGGGTAAGAGCTTACACTACCCCATAAATTAATTATTTGATAGATCCTTCATAGTTTGTCGTCATTAAAAGCGATGATTTTTGTTTCAAAGATCGTTTTGAATAATAACTCTGGTAAAGACCCGCATTGTGCTACGATGAGTATCTTGAAGAATCATGAATTATACAAAATTATACGAAGAGAAATGCCATAAATCAATAATCTTTCGGGAGAATTGTGGAGTCCTCTGTTGCTAAATACATTGAAAATGATCAAATCTTGATGATTTGATCTGCACATGATAACAATACCCCAAACACGCTAAGGCCTACAAATATATTAGAGTACCATTGTTTACTGAGTCAATTCTCTGCACTAGATTAAAGCGCGGAAATAAATTACTTGATTTTGCAGGATTACTATAAAATGAATCTTTATAAACGTTAAACAGGAAAGACTGACAATAACAGAGTGTATTAATATAATAGTCACGTTAAAAAATGAAGCATTTCTAATTATTTATGCTAAATGAATCGCCTAACGATCCAGTAAAAAAAGTAATAAAATAGTAACTTATGGAAAAGCATTGCGATGAAGAAAGGTTTTTGTGGGTGTCAAAAAAGGTGAAACATACACGGTTATCAAATACAACAACAATTAACTCATTTTCAAGTTTAAAATGTTAAGATATATTGGGAGGGAAATACTTTAAAATATATATTTTTAATTTGTAAAAAATAAATATTTTAATCTGCTTATAGAGAAGTTTTAATAAGACACATTCGGATAACAAATTGTCACTTTCATGGAAATCAATGCTTAAATTTTAAACAGGTAGTAATAATTTATTTATGTTTAATGAAACTAATTTTAGTCGTTAATGTAATATTCGGAAAATTATTGAGTCGACCGATCCGATTCAAAACTGCAAAAGTTGTCAGAAGTAAGAATGCGTAATATTACGAATGCCATAAAGGTAGAATAAAATTGAATAAGAAATGCGTTTTTAAGGGCTAATAATATTTAAAATGATTTGTGTCACATGTATTAAAAGATCGAAAAATCGATCCCCATTCTGACCTTGATATAACCACTTTCTGCGGGCTCTTTGCAGATTTTCGCTTGTGATCTCACTTCTGCGACTTCCGTGTTTGGACATAGACTTTGACGACAATAGGAATATATTTTATTTTATTTGGTATGCCATTCGTTTATTTCCGAATTTTTCGTTTTATAATAATTTCTATGCTTTAGATAATTATTTACGTATTTAAAAGCTTTTTGAATGCACCATTTTGACGAATTATTCAGTGAGTGTATGTTTCTATTACTATTTTATTTAAATGGGGAATTTTCGCATTTAAAACTCTCATTTTTTATCCAATTGGAAAGTGCGCAATATTGTTTATGTTCAAGATTCCTGCCTAAAAATACGCCTTCTAACTAAAATCTCCATCTCTATAACTTATAACTGAGATTTCTTATATCCTTGAGTGGGATTCTGTGCAAACTTAAGTGCAATGTTTGCTCATTTAGATGAGAAAAAATCGCTCACATAAAAAGTCCAACAAAAGGACATCACAACAATCACATCCTCCAAACGAAATGACGATTCCTCCGGAAGCAGAAACGTTGGTTGTGTTTGTTTCTGTTCCTTGTTACATGTTACATTTCACCAACGCATTTTCTCATTCTCTTTCCACATTCGCCTCTAAGTTTAATTTCTAATGACCAATTTGATTATTTTTTCTCTATTTTGTAGAAACGACTCAGAGTCTTTGAATAATCGGAAAATGTCGTTTTTATCAACTGAAGATTTTGTCAAAGCCTTAAATGGCCAACGGTGCATAAAACGGGTACGTTCCTTGACTCTATTTGATGATTTTTTGTGAATCAGACCGTCAAATTCGATGTCAAACATCCTACTTTTAATCTTGAATCTAATTATTTATGCAATTATGGAGCGGCTGATTGTTGAATTAAGCTTAAGGCCTTCAAGTTCGGATGTCACGATTTTTCATTTTTATTGCTGTTTTTTTCAATGGACGATATGACCATTCATACTGTTTACAATCAGCAAAATTAGTAGTCAAATCAATCTTCTTATCAAAGTGCCTCTTCTTTGCTTAGGATGCGTCTACAGTTTGAGGATGAGTAAATATTGAAATGCAAACAAGCAAATGGAACGAATAGTTTTATTGAATTTCCTCATTTTTGTTGTTCATTTTATGAAGATAATTGATCATTCTTCTCATGACGGGTCTCCTGCATATATTTTCCTTCTTTCTTTCATGTGCTTGATTTAATTTGGCATGAAATACGATACTCGCATTACTCTGAATTATACATCATCTTACACAATGATAAAGATCTCAAATGAATTTTATAATCGAATTTCTCGGTCGCGTCTACTGTTACTAGTTCTCATGTAGTTCAGTTATTCAATTGACTGCTTTATTGTCTTTGTAAAGTAGCCAAATTGCGGAAGTTGGTTTTAATAAACACGTTCAATTAGTTTCTTATTTGTTCTTCATCGAATGAGAATTTAATCTGTGTGATTACACCACAGCACATCAGATAATCAACATATAGGTACAACATTGTTTAGAATCTGAGAGATTGGAAGGTTTTTTGCTTATTTTCCAATTCTATAAATGATCATTATTTCTTTGTCTTAAGCAAAAACTATCGTCTTTTCAAATTAGATTAGAGTAGTTGAAGTCGAATGTAGTTTGATTTGAAGTTTTTTGCATATCGAATTGTATCAGTCTATAAGTTTCCTAAGAGTCAGCTTCTTAATCACGTTCGGATTTTACAATTATGAAAGTACTTAATTTTGTGTTGCTCCCTGGTATCTTTTAGGGCTTGTATAATTAGAAAAGATTAAGTTTTGTGACATTTTTTCGATGTGATACTTCTTCCTTCTCAGATCTTTCAACTTCTGCTGTCAATCAAATTATTCACATTCAGTTGAATGCACATTGAGTGGATAATTATGCACTCTTTTTAAATCGGATGGGTTGAGTGGTCCAGGTCCTTCTCTAATTTATTTTCATTTTAGCTGATGTCAAATTGATATTAACCGACTGTTAATCCCTATATAAGGGTCCAGTATTTATAGTATTATCTTATAAAACAACATTTGCCAGTACTGATCTTTGGTAGCCTGGAATTTATCTATGTACTCACATTCAAGTGGCCCTTTCAATCGTTTATTACAGACCGACGTAGCTTATTACTCAAACAATTTCAAAAGGCATGGTTATCTTATTCATTTAACCATATAGGTTGGAAATCCTATCTATTCCTATATACAACATTATGAGCCTGGTTATTCTAAATAGTAATGTTTTCTTTCATTCAATTTATTCTCTGTTTGTTTTTTTTTGCCTAGATTCTAGTGGCTAACAATGGCATTGCGGCAGTGAAATGCATGCGATCAATTCGTTCCTGGGCTTATGTGACCTTTCGAAATGCAGAGGCCTTTTTCTTCGTCTGTATGGCCTCCCCGGAGGATGTACATGCCAGTGCCGAGTATATTAAGATGGCCAACAAGATGGTCATGGTGCCCGGTGGTTCAAACGTCAACAACTACGCCAATGTGGAACTCATTCTTCAGACGGCTGTCTCAAACCATGTCGATGTGAGCGTTGATTGCACTGTTTTTGCTAAAAGTATCGTATTATTAAAAGTTCGACTATGTCTGGAGTCAGCAGGTTCGCGGTGGTTTTTCACCTATACTTATATGGGCACATGAGGCCGCTTGCTATATATGAGCAACATGACGTCTGTTACATCCGACATTCGAGCCCATCCTATGAATGAAATAAGTAGTTGCACTGAATAATATTGGTCAAATGATGTGCTTTTCTCAATCAGAAATGCTTTTAGTACATTAGTGCATAGATATATTTGTGGTTCTTCACTAATTGTTGACGGTAACGTGACTTCCGTTTCGAAACTCCTGTGACTTAAGCGATTAATTGTACTTGATATTTTCTAGCAATCGGTGGATAATTGAATATGGTTTGCTTAATCAGACATCATTTAAGTGCATTAGTGCTTAGGTATTTGTGTGAAATGATGACGTCAAGTTAGTCACGTCTAACCCATTATATGAACAAAATGTCCACTCGTAGGCGACGATATGATTTTCTCATAAAAAATGCTCTTAAATAACCTCTTCCATTCAAAATAAGTGTCAAAAAACATTCCTTGGGGTTATGATTTAACCTGCACACCTGGAAGTCATGGGTCTGACGCCTGTCGGTGCACATCAAGTGAATGGAATGGCTATCACAAGCTGGTGAAGTCTGCATGTTGAGGGCGATTATAGCGATACTAGTATTGCTAAAAAATTACAGTATTGATTCTTCTATTTTATATCTAACCGCAGTATTCTTTGGTTACTCTCACCACGAGCAATGTGCAATATTATTTGGTGCTGGGAGTTGCCTCTGGTTTACCTTTTTTGACACGAGTTTAGAATTTACTGGCGCACAGTCAACGATAGTGAAAAGCGTTCAATCTAATGAAAAAATACTAAAATTAGGGATTGCTTCTCAAATAGAGTTTGGTGCTGAAATTGCCATGTCCCGTAAATATAGGCTATTGTAACCTACTTAATGGAAGCTATCTATCATTTAATTCCATTGGTTAATTAACGCTCTGGACATCGCGAATATGAACTCACCCGATAATTTAGAGGTCAAATCTTGAAGTGTGGAATTTGTCGGAATTGGACTTGAAGTGTATATATTTTGTTTAAAAAATAGGAATGTAGTGCGATTAGAAGTCAATCAATGTCAGACTCTCTATGTCCTGACATCATTATCTAATTCTCTCATCATTAATCAAACGATTGTGCTTTTCCTCACGTCTAGGTCTTCTAGTGTTATTAAAGTTTGCAGATGTTTTTTAATTTTTTTCAGGAATAAAATATCTAACAATGTCTAATAAGCCTTGTATAAATAATAATTAGAATTCTAAAGTGATTGGAGCTCATGGTGGGTGTTGGAGAGTGCTTGCAATTTTAACTTATTTAAAAATCATGTGATTCCTACTTTATTTTCTTAGTACACTTTTATTGTACATTTTAGGCCGTTTGGGCTGGTTGGGGACATGCGTCTGAGAATCCTCAATTGCCTGAAGTTCTTGCCAAACACAACATTGCCTTTCTAGGTAAGTTTTAACAAGGAGTACAATACCTACTCGTCATTTTCTTTAGTCTTGAAGGTCTGATACTTCCCTACCATGGCCACTTTATATCTTACTCGCGGTAAAGTCATTAACTCTCTTTGTGTTTGTATAACTTTATTTTAGCCACCTTAACACTCACTGTATTAATGCTAAGAGTATCCCATCATCTCGTGTGTGTGTGCGTGTGTGTGTGTGCATATGTAGCTTGGCAGTGGTTATTTGGTGAAATATTACCCAACTTTGCCATTCCTACTCCACTTCCTATTTCTATTGCATGAGAGAAAAACATTGAGATCACTCTTAGTGGAAAGGTTAGACTGGTACTAGTCTGTATTAGCGGCTTCCTTTAATCTTTGATAGTGGGCCACAACTTATGGTTAGTCAAAGTAGAGTAAAAAAAATTGGTAAGCTCCTGGTCTTCCAAATCTCTATTGATTTTATAACAAGTTCGAAAGAAGACAGAGGAAATGGAGTGCTCATTGAAAATATGCGTGGTTATAAGAAGTATGAGTCATGAGTTGATGAGAGAGGCCTTCACTTAGTGAGGGTTGGACCAATTCGTAGAAAAATCAAGAAAGAAGTTGTCAGTGGATTTACTACAATGTAATTATACTCTTTTCAAAACGGCTTATTAATTCTACGAACAATAGGGCGATTTTTAAAGCGGTTCATTTTTAATCCGGGTGATTGATGTCGACCTTATTCTTAAAACTTCTACAGGGTTATGGCTTCACTTGGCATCAATACTTGGTTTTGGAATTGTTGTTTTTTTTTTCTAGAGATTTTTTTATGTGGTTGATTTGCCAGTCAATATTTCCATGCTAAACTTTGTGTTCTCTTGACTAATGCAATTAGAGACGCCACCTAGATCAATACCACAATTAACTTAATGTATTTTTGATCTGATTTTATCGTCTCCCTCGAGGGTCTTGTAATGAAATTTACTTTCTATTACTTGTATATTTTAGCTTCGTCTCGTTAATTCATGATAAAATTTATAGTCTCCTATTATAATTATCTGAAAACTCCGTAATTCAATTATGCTTTTGTTTGTTAAAAACCGACATCAAGGACTTGCAAACAGCATGGTTTAAGAATAACAGCACTAGATTTTAGTTATATTATGCAAACACTGAACACAAAATTAATGAAAAATTAAAGGAAACAAAACGCTTAAAATCTAGCTGCTATTTTTTTATATAAAATCGTGAATGCGAACTGTTAAGTTCCTGCATTATTTCTCTGAACTGATTCAAAAGCGTATGTGATATGAGTCTTTCGATGATATTTGTATAACTTGGTTTGTTCCTATATGGCTTGACTCGTGCACGTCAACTCTAGCAGCCAAACTGTGCTTCTTATCCAATACTCATCGTTTCCCTTTGTTATAATGCAACGAACTAGAAGTCCCGGGTGGTAATCTCGCAGACCAAACCAATCTAGAAAACTCACTAATGTAGCAGCTCAACACCTAGGCCAATGGCCTAAAGCAGGGCATAAGTCATCCTATTGCAAACAGGTGTGTACTAATGAGAGTAAAACCCAATCGGTTTGGACTTTAACAAAGCGACCAAATGTCTTTTATCGGTGTGTGTGTGTGTGTGTGGGGGGGGGGGAATAAGAAGGAAGTTATATTTTTATTTAAAAAATATATATTTGAAGCTGGGCAAAATAATTTGGATTTCCTCTAGCACCTATATTTGCCTTAAAGGGATACCAAAAGTACACTTTGCGCTTTTTGGCAAAAACTTCCACTCTCTCATCATTTTGATTGATTGACCCAAGTTATTCTAATCTTAGTATATACTACTGACATAGCGGTCGACATAAACATCATGGGTTATGTTCTTATCGCAGCTCATCGCAGTGCTTAGTCAATGATAATAGTAAGGGGTTAAGGTGGGGTAACATAATGTGGGTTTCTCATAGGATTACGATTGTCGCAAAGCTTACGATTTATTCTCGACATTGAACGCGTGCAAATGTTTCCTAAATCCGTACTACGCCATTATAATTTTCCCTTTGAAAGTCCTTTTCTTGCCTATCTTAATGCTTACTAAACGGTTTTTTTGTTTTTTATTTTCTAGGTCCTTCACATGAGGCAATGTGGGCCTTAGGCGACAAAGTCGCCGCAACAATTCTCGCACAAAGCGCTGGAGTTCCTACTGTTCCTTGGAGTGGTTCTCGTAAGTTGATCATTCAAATTCTCCTTATCTCTGGGCTCCTATCTCCAGTTACGTTGACATTCTTTTCCCCTGACCTCTATCTACGCAGATATCACAGTGGACGTAAAAAAACTTGAAAAATCTCCCCAACACTGCTCCTCACTTCTCTCCGAACTCATATCGCCAGATTGCTTTGCAAATGCCTGTGTAAAGACACCGGAAGAATGCCTGACTGTCTCCGATCACATTGGTTATCCCGTTATGATCAAAGCCTCTGAGGGCGGTGGTGGCAAAGGCATTCGTCGTGTCACGAGATCTGAGGATGTTGCCGTTTTATTCAATCAAGTTAGTGTGACTGATATCTGTCTTTTATAATTAGCTTTAGGAGTAGTGTTAATTGTACTGATCCTTGGAAGTAATATTGAGTTAGCAGGAATCCCCTCTGACTACTAGCTACATTGCTAGCTTGAGATGAATTGAAAAAAAAATTGTTAGTCAGTCAAAAGTAGAATCTTAACCGCAGTTGTGCAGTAATAGTCTGATTCTTCCGTGTATAGACTGATATTGATTTTAGAATATAATGAAACTTGGGCCTTTCCCGTTTTGATAATTAAAACTAGCCTTGTAGAGGTTAATACTCACGATTGTAAATTCAGAAGTCATGAGTTCACTCCTCATTTTTTGTTCGCCCAATGAAATTAGTCATTCTGATTAAGACATCCCAGAGGATAGAGAGTTTCTCAGAGCTATTGTTTTCTTTTAAGGGGTCTTAGTTGCATCGGCTGCGTAGTGACTATGAGGTAGAGGTGGTGAGTAGTAGTGGCTACGAGAGACAGAACAGCTAGGAGGAAGACTATTGCACTGCAAATAACTCGTTCTAATTTTAAAATGTCTTGTTATGAATATCCATTATTCAAGGGGATATATGAGCCCATCTTGAGGAAAGAATAGCATACACGCACTTACATATTTGGGAATGAGGTAATGCGGTGTGCAAGTCAAAGTTTAAGAGTTCTGATTCCTATCAATTAAAAGAAATAAGCAACGAAGTCAGTAGAGAATCGAGGTACCCAAAGGGAGACACTTCAAAAGAAAACACTTCCCCTCAATAAGCCCATGAGTTAGAGGGAATATTTTATAAAGTGTCAACATCTTTTTGAAGTTTGGCTTTGATATTGTTTTTATTATTTGCCTTTTTTTTCAAATTTCAAGTGCTTTCGAAGTTGAAAATAACTGTAGTTATTTACGCTCCCTCTCGCTCTCTGACGACTGACAAAAACGCATTTTCACCTGCATTTTTATGCAACTATTCATAATATCCATGTTTAATTTTATTTCGCAAATTTAGGTTCGAAGAGAAGTTCCAGATTCGCCTATTTTCGTCATGAAGTGCATGGAACATGTACGACATTTGGAAGTTCAACTCCTTGCCGATCAATACGGCGAAGCGATTAGTCTTTACGGTCGTGACTGTTCAGTTCAACGACGACATCAGAAAATACTTGAAGAAGCGCCTTGTGTTGTCGCACCCAAATCCGTTTTTGACGCCATGGAGAGGGTAAGGAGGCCATAATTTCAGTTGAACATCTCATCTTTCTTACTTAGGATGCTATTAGAATGGCGAAATTAGTGGGTTACTGTAGTACCGGCACAGTTGAATATCTCTACAATCCTCGTACTCAAGAATACTTCTTCCTGGAACTCAATCCACGACTTCAAGTGGAGCACCCTTGTACAGAAGTTGTTTCGGGTGTCAATCTCCCTGCATGCCAATTGCAGGTTCGTTAGTCCGTTTAAATGTAATGCCGCACTATTTTTATATAGATCGCAATGGGAATTCCCCTTATTCGAATCAAGGATATTCGTCAACTCTTTGGACTTACCAATTCTACCGTTTTATCAATGTCCCTTAGTGATAATCTACACCTCCGCCACCCACCCTCATCACATGTGATTGCGGTAAGGATTACAAGTGAAGACCCAGATGAGGGATTTAAACCCCATTCGGGAGATGTTTTCGAATTGAATTTCAAGAGTAGTCGGTCCGTTTGGGGCTACTTCAGTGTTGGTACTGTGGGTGGTATTCATGAATTTGCGGATTCGCAATTCGGGCATTGTTTCTCGGCTGAATCGTCAAGGGAAGAGGCTAGAGAGTAAGTTTAGAATTTGGTTAGAATGCTTTTAATATGTGCCAATACGCACTGTCAGTATTTAAATAGTTCTTCAACGCTTAAACAATCATAATTTTTTTGTTTAAGCAATGCTTAAATCTCATTAAACTCTATTTCGATTATGGATTGTGGCATTTTTAGTACTACCCTTGTTGAGTGTAGCGTAGAACTAGGCTATATTGTATCCTGCTAAATGTATGATTGGCAATTAGGTGGTGGTTGTTACAGATTTGTCATTATTATGCAGAAGGCTGTCACTTGGAGTAATTTACTGATGCTACTTTGACCGGCAATACATTTTTAAAAGAAACAAATCGTACTACTTATATCGTTCTCATTTATCTCGATTTTATCATCATAAAAGGTACACATTTCTCTTCTCTCTATCGTCTTGTGTGTTGGTTGGGAGAAAATTGGTCGAACAAGGATAAAACACATTGGAATTACATCTATCATTAATAGTAAATCACATCTAACATCTTAATTCGGAGGGTCAGGTTAGGAGATCACAACATTAGTTAGCTCTGTGGGAGGCAAAGTTTGAGCTTCTTACCAGAAAGATTTCACAATGCCCTCCCTCTACTCAAAGTGAATTCAGGAAAACACTTACTTACATCGGCTTGGTAGTTATTAGTCTTTATTAAGAATCTTAAATTCAATGGTCCTACTTGAAAGAAGGGAGATTGGTTACTCACCTTCGGTTTGAGCAAACCTCACCGAATCCAAAAATTTGGTACTAGAGGGTTAGGGTTTGGTTGTGATGAGTCAACGGAAGTCATTAGAAGCCCACCGAAGGAATGTATTTTTTCGGCACACTTCTGGTTTTGAAAGTCTTTGAAGTGAGAAACTTTCACTCCACAATTGTCTCTTGTCTGGTACGATTGTCATTTAAAAAAATCGATTTCAAGCACTTAAATGTTAACTTGATAAAGGTGGATATTATCGCTTCACCCTTGCCGGTATCGTGATTTTGAAAATTCATTTCTGAATGATACAACTACCACGCCCTCATCAAAAAGTGCCCAGCCGAGCTTCACTTCTGATTCAGTGTCGTACAGTAACTAATGTAATCTAAGGATGTTGCTAGTTGACCGTAATTAGTGAGACCCAGTAAGAAGAAGGCAGAGAGCCAGTAATTGGACTCTTATTGTGAATGTATGATTATTTTATTCAACCAGGATATATTATGGTTAATTTTATTCCCAGTCATGATCGTGTGTGAATAAAAATTGTTTTGTGATTTCGTGATTGGGCAACTTTAATCGAAATAAAAGAGATGGGCTATTGAGACCTAAGATTGAAAATAGGTTCATGTTTTCATTTTTACACAAATTCGATCTTCTGTAAATTGAACTGTGGGATTGGTCAGTTCTTTCGCCTTTGGCCTACTAACACTTTTTAAACTAATTGCACCTAATTAACTAGTATTCCTCATCACACCAACAGCACAAGTAGGATTTCCTCTAATAACAGAGAGAGATGTGCATTTTGGCATTTCTTATTTATGAGTGAATTGTGTGAAGCCCCTCCTGTCGAGAATGCTATATCTTTAAACGAACTAAATCATTTGAAGGGCCTCGAATTCAAGATATCTGTAAATTCTTGCTAAACTTTGGTTATATTGGTTGAATTCAACCGTGTTTTTTTCGAAGGTTCTTTCAAACTTCTGAAAGTTTAATTAAACATGTTTTTGCTGTATTGAATTTAAATGATGCAGTTTAATGTTACCTTCGTTGTCGAAATCAATGAATACTTAGTTTTTTGTCAATTCTGTTTGAATGAGCTCAACGAGGTTGATTTTCCGTTCTCTTTCAAGGAACATGGTCCTTGCCTTGAGAGAACTTCTCATACGTGGAGATTTCCGTACCACTGTCGAATATCTTATCAAGATTCTTGAGTCCGAGGCCTACACACGCAACGAAATTGACACGGAATGGCTGGATTGTCTCATTGCTCAAAAAGACAAAGTATGCTTTGACAGGCTACTTATTAATGATTTAGGTAGTGCATCTATTTTATTATTTTTTTGCTGCCATTTCAGTCGGATAAACCAGATGTGCTAATGGGCGTAATGTGCACAGCTCTGCACATCGGCTATAATGCTCTTGAGAAGGCCACTAAGAACTTCCATGCACATGTTGAAAGGTAAGTACAACGTAGGTAAACTTTTTACTAGTAATGTGATCTCCATCCTTTTAATAAAATGCACTAAATCACTTTCAGAGGCCAGTTCATACCTACCAATGAACTCACCAATATTGTAGATGTCGTATTGATTGCCGACGGGATTAGATACGTTCTGCAGGTATGATTATTAAGTATACGTGTTTGGATTTCGCTATTATGAGTTATGTTAGCAGTAGTAAGTAGATTTGTTTGTCCAATAATTCTGTGAGTAGTTAGCTGGTTTAAAGAGCTCATGGCTTTTGTTTCTTGACTCTGTAATAGCTGAGTTTTATAGTAAACTCCTCGCTATGTTCAATGGAGTAGTGAACCCGTTTCATTGTTTTCTTTATCTCTTCGATAGGTTGTTCGGACAGGCAAGACCTCCTTTCATCTGATAACGAACGGTGGTCTACAATCGGCTGAAGTTATTCGGATGTCTGGCGATGGATTATTAATAAACCACGAATCCTCTTCCTACATGACTTACTGCTTGGAAGATGCTCAGGGTTATCGAACTGTCATTGACAACCGAACTGTCGCATTCTCTAAGGAGTGGGATCCTTCAATTTTGCGGTTAGTTTGATTAACCAAAGGGAGTTTTTTTTTGTAAAATTTCGAGTAAGTAATTGAATTTTGGATCCAAATCTGGTTTTATAAACCCGCGATGCTTGTGCTGATCATCGTAAATAAAATTTTTATGCTACAATAAGTAATGGTCTTCTTGGGTAATACTTATCAACGAATATTCTTTGAAAATTCATTCTGTTTCATGCCAAAGCCTAAGACGAGTCTCCTTTCTGTGCTTAACCCTTTAACGCCCGAATAATTTTTGACAAATGCACCCAACCACACTCACGCGTGTCTCACAGCAGACGAACGCTATAGGCGGCACGTATTGAACATGTTTCAAACGACAATAGCGCCTTCTGTTACGAGTCTAATACCAATGGAGCTCTTTTTGAAAGAGGACAGTACGGTTGTAAGGACGTTTAAGGGTTAAATCCCTTTTTACCGGTCATCATTAGGCCGAAATAAAAATTGGTTAGCTAGATATTTAATTTTTTAATGCCTATTTTGATTCCCTTTGATAAAGAGACTCTGCTAGGGTCATATCATAGCCTTCATGCCTCTTTCTCGGCTGATGGGCTGAAAACATAGGAGTTATAAATAATAGATTCCAATGGTTATTAGCATAAATTCGTTGAAGATCATTGTGATACTGCACAGCAGACAGTGAATCATTTTGTCCAAATGAACAATTTAAAGGTGAAAAATTATCTCACTAATGACAAAATTAAAATGCTAATTTCATCAAGAAAGATGTTTTATGATTCTTCATTATTTGAATTTTCGTATGGACACCTGTTTTTTTTTTCACTTGCGTTGTAGAACTGGTGCTTAAGGCGCCATATATTTATCCAATTCTGACCTGAATGTTTTCTTTCCCTTCATTGCAGATCACCATCTACAGGAAAACTTGTGCAGTATATAATCGGCGACGGTTGTCACGTTTTCGAAAACGAGATATATGCTCTTGTGGAAGTAATGAAGCTGGTTCTTGAATTGCGAGCACCAGCTTCCGGTGTCCTATTCCATCTCCGAAGCGTTGGAGCCGTTCTTGAACCTGGTGCTCCTATCGCTACACTCCAATTGGATGATCCTCAACAATGCCAGAACCTGGAACTTTTCACGTAAGTACTTTTGAAATAGAACTCCTAATTTAGCTTCCCCTTTTATATGAATGTCCTCCCATTCTACTTTAGCGGCCAATTGATTCCCGTTCACACAAGTGGATGTGATACTTGTAGTTCTTCTGACTTTGTTGCTCCGTCTATCAGCTCTCTTTTCTATGGAGATGATGTAGCTTTCTCTAGAACTGACATCATTGCTAACACCTCAGAAAATAGTTCTAGTGCTCTTGCGGCTGTGATTTCTGGAGGTTCGGCTGTTCACAGAGTTTTTAATCGATGCTTACGAGAACTGGAAGAAGTCCTCCTGGGATACGTCCTTCCGGAACCCTTCTTTTCTAAATGGTTGAAACTAAAGTTGGATGAACTATTCCAATGTTTGAGGGATCCTAATTTACCTCTCTTGGAGCTGGAAGTAAGCAGCTGGAATCATTTCTTATTTACCAAGATCTGGAGTGATTGATAACTGTTGTTATTCCAGGATCTAGTTGCTCAACTCTCTGGACGTTTGCCGATAAGTGTTGAGCAGCAGCTTCGGTTGATCGCTGCCTCCTACTCAAATCAACTCACTTCGGTGCTAACAAACTTCCCTTCAGAAAAAATTCTTCGGGTAATTGAAGCTGGTTGTCCAAAAGGCTCGAAAGCTACGGATTCTGCCATCGCGGCTTATCAAGAGCTCACCTCTCGATTGGTTGATCTTGTCAGACGTTTTGAAAGTGGTGTTAGGGGCAATGCGTCAAGGGTTCTTGTCAACCTCATTGCTGCATATGTTGCCGTTGAACAACATTATCAACATGGTGAGTTAAAACCATGTTTCTAGGTATTCTTCAACGTTTATTTCTCTTTATATTTTTCTTTATCATTCATCCCGAAAGAGATAACATTAGTTCCCGCGATGAACCAATTAGAAAAATCCGACTAAGTTAGACTTTAACCACACCTCTACAAACTTGATGATCTCCTTAAAACTCTCCTGGAATCAGAAGATCAAGAGTTGAATTGGTTCTCTATTAGGCGACAACCATAGAGGAAAGCAAGAAGAGATAGAATATCATGGAAAATCAGGGCTGGCAATGAATTTCGAAAGCAAAATTGTGTGACAAGGCTAAATAAGATACTCGGACATGTCTTGCCTACTTTTTGTGCTCTTTGTGCGTCACTATGTGTAAACTGGTATGAGCATGCCTATGAGTCATTTGCAGTTATCTTAAAGGTGCCCTTGGGTACAAGCCTGTGAAGCAGAAGTGAAGAATCAGGTCATTCGTTATTGACGTAAGGTCCAGTAAGTGACAGTAATGGAGGTTCTTGCATTTCTAATAGTATAACAGGTTTTCACAAGTCGTCTCCTTGTTAAATATTGCTCATTTTTTCCGCTTTGTTGTCTTATTTTATAGTACTCTTAAAGAAGAGGTACACAAGACAGCATGAAAAAATACCAATTTACTTTCAAATTTTGCTCGAAATGCACGTGTAGATTCCCGAAGCAAATAACTGGAGCTTTGAAAATTTTTCGTCTGATTGGTTTCATACAAAACTACCAATCGAATTTTGTGGTAGTTAACCCCCAGAGGCTCCTCATAAACCAATCAGTGTTCGTTCTAAATAAATATCATTCGGGATAGTAAAGCTTCAAAATAGACGTTCGAAATTTCGGTAGCAAAACTATTTTGGGTAGAGAGCAAAAGTGGGAAGAAAGTTGAAATGCGTAAAGGGTAATCAGGTTAACCGAGTTTTATCTAGATAGTACGAGTACAAAGCGATATTTGATAAATTGGTGTGGTAAATGCACTCAGACGGCCTGGCCGTTTAAACGTCTAAATTAAAATGATGTTTGAGTGTAATGTTTGTGTAATAAGCAGCAAAGAAATCCTTCAGATATCGAATTTCTCTCACTTCAGGACAATATGACCGTTGTGTGACGCTGCTGTTTTCTCGTCAAAAGGAATCAACCGGAGGTATATCCAGTTGTGGAGGTGGTGGCGGTAGCACTGGAGACCTGTTCTCAACCACCGCAGACCTTCTTTCTCACCTCTCGAGCTCCCCTGGTCTCCCCGAGTGGATCAAAAGCTTAGCAGATCCCACTGTTGTTGCTGATGTGGTCGCTGTTCATTTCTCGCATCATCACTTAGCTGCAAAGAATGCTCTAATTTGCGGGCTGATTGAGAGAAGTGAGGAGATGCGAGAAGAATTGTTTCCAAGGCTCGCCAAGGATCTATTCGATTCGGTCACCGCTCTCACTCAACTTGGACAGGCAGAAAACGCTAAAGTGGCCCTGTCGGCAAGGAAATTCCTCATTTCGTCCCAATCTCCGCCCTATGAGCTCAGAAGGAATCAGGTGAGTGTTTTAAGTGCAAGTGACTTGTCAAAGTCTATATCAAAATGGCGTTAATTAATATTATTACAGCTAAATTTAATTCCCAAAAGGTAAAAATGCGGATTGTTTCTTGACTTGAGACATCAATGGAGGTGAATTTGCTTGGAGGTTAATTTAAAGTGCTTTCAGGTGGAAGCTTGCACTTAATGTCCCTTTTTCACTGGCGGTTTGTTTTTTTGTACCTTTCACTAATCAATTATTCCACAAAATGTATTTCTAGATGATATGTGAAACTGAATGAAAGTCCTTATTCTGCCCACATTTCCTTAAAGTCAATCTTCTATATAACGTGAGCTTTCCATTTCCCAGGTAGAATCCATCCCTTTGAGAAACCTGTTGTCATCTCTCCATTGACTGCTATTAGTTGGTACGATCATGCCGATGAGTATCGGCCTTATCCACGATTACCCGAACATACGTGTTAAGATGATACCTGTTTAGATAATTAGATTTTTCAACCCCATTCGTTGTTGACAACACGTAGCTTGAGTAGAAGAAGTAGGGTAATCTGAAGCCGCTCTCACGAGAAATTCACATGCGGCCACCTCTTTTGTTGAGTAGATTCAGCCGAGGTGATTGGTCATCCATATCAATGAACGTGCACCGAAGGACATTGATCTCATTGCCTTTGAGTAAGTGGATGTGTAAATGGGCCACTGCAACAGCAGTGCACAACGTAATGGTAAATCACCATTTAAATAGTCTGAGCTAATTGCAATAAAACTGGCCCTGAACCCGATACTCGGTATTGTCTATCGGCTTATGTGTGCTATGCTTGTAAAGCTGGGTGGATGGAGTTTGAAAATTGTCAGTTATTAGTTGCTAGATAATTAAACTAGGCACGTATAATTATGGATTTAGGAGGTTTGTTATCGTGCTAAATGCTTAATTTAGGTAACCTCCAACTTAGCAACTCATATTTTCCTACGTAATTCGCTTTTGCAGAAATATGTTCTTAACTTCAGTAATAACTGTGAAAAACTGGTTTTGATTCTTGCCATGAGCTCCTCATGTGTATAAAACCATTTAAATCCAGAGTAAATTATTTACAGTTGCTAGGTTTGGTTCCAGTTATCGTTTTATGCTCAATTACAAATAAATAGGCAGGTCTTGGGCTTTATTACTTACTACTTGTTGGTATCTTAAAATTGCATGACGTATTAAGCAGTGACCTGAATATTTAATGGTAAAATGATATCTATTCCATCAGAAACACACGAGGTAAATCTGTCTGCCAAGCCCTTATCTTGCCATTTTCTTGGTATTCACCTAGGTCGAATCGTTAATCCTCTCTGCCATCAGCACATTTGGTGACAGTAATTCAACGGCCGAGAACTTGCAACGTTTAATCACATCCGAGACCTCGGTGTTTGACGTTTTGCTGGAGTTTTTCTACCATCAGAACCCCAGCGTTGTCAATGCAGCATTGGAGGTTTATGTGCGGCGGGCCTACATCACCTATGAACTGACTGGCCTTCAGCATGCTTTGATCACACCGACTAGCGACAAGACTACAATAGCTCATGCCATATTCTTCCGATTCCTTCTTCCTAATGCCACAATGCAGAGGTAAATTGTTCGTTGTATTCTCTGACGTTAACTGTGAAACGCTTTCATATTTGGGTCTAGATGCAAAGCGAGTAGGAGTGAAATCAAACTCTAAAACAGTAACGGTAATTCTGTTGAAATAGTTTATTAGTGCAGCGGGCTCAGTTATTTAATGAGTTATCCACAAAACTCTTTTGATGTCGCTGTACTATGTTAAAGTGGCTCGCGAGGCTAATTTGATTAGTTTCTTCATATCATTAACATGACTTATCATATGATCAGGAGATCCGGTAGCTTATAAAAGCTGCTGTCGACTGTTAGTCACCTAGGAACATAGAAGCAAAGTTTTGTCCAAACCCTATTTTTGTTAGAGGGAAATTTTCCCTTGTTGATAAGTCTTAATACCGTCGATCTATTACAACTCCAAATGTTGACCTGTGTACATATGTTAAATTAAAGCACTGTCTACGTAGATCTAGACAACCAAATTATGTTAGTGATTGATGGTGCAGCTTAAATAAACTGGTCATCGAACAATATAAATCAGTTTCAGATAATTCCACAGAACAAAATTCTCATTAATTAATTAAAATTTTGCTAGAAACTGTAGCATTACCCATCTTATGCAAGATGGAAAAATCTTCAAGTCACGACAATCCTAACTGTGCCAGATGCTAGAAATGAGAAGGCCGAGGCAGATAACAATAGACCTTAGGAAAGTCCTAAACTAAGCTATTTCGGATGCTAGTGTGTGGTTAAGTATATCACTAACCTTAACACTTCTACGTAGAGTGAAAAGCAACCAACGATTATTATTTATTTAACCTTTTTATTAGGATAATTAGCTTGAGCTTACACCTGACATCTAAACTTAATTGTTTAACTTACTACAGGTCACTATTTAGATTGCTCTTAATGCTCGAGATGAATGGCTTTGAGAAACCAAGCTGTCAATGCTTAAGGTACAAAATTTTGATTCAAATTTTAGTAGATACTCTAGTCGTTGCCATTTAACGCTCGTTAACACTTAATAAGGACTTAGTGACGCTAAGCATTGCATTAAAACCTAACAGTAATCTAACTGTCTACAAGGAATTCGCCATTGATGTGCCTCGAGATTGTGCGGTGATTCGGAACCGGTTGAGGTTAAAAGAGCATAACAACTGTCAAGAGTTGAGTGTGCTATCCTTGACGACAAGGGTTGCTGCATGAAGCAGAAGTACCAAGTACTGGACTGCGAAATCAGTACCACTATTATAGCCAACAAGACTAGTCGGTTCTACATCACGTTACATTTTGCTTTGACTTGTATCGAGGTCACATTAAGGGATATGAAAGCACGAGATCTGCATGTTCAAGTTATTTCAATGTCCGGAAACAACGTGCCTTAGTTGATGAAGCGTCAAAGAATAGTACAGTTCATTAAAATTATTAGAGAGCCACAAACCTACTTACTCAATAATTAGAAAATATGAGCGGATATGAGCCTCCACCAATAATCTATTCCAACTTTTTTCAGCAAACTATGGAAGCAAGTAATGCAAGTCAAAAGCTGTGCCTCAATGGAATCCGACTCTCCCACACCCAAATACTATATTGGTAACACTGAAAGCACTAGTAGCCTTCTAGGGGAAACCTCTACCACTTTCGGTGGCTCTGAAGCTGTCTTCGATCTCCCTCTCGCCTCTTCTGAATCATGTGATTATGAATTCGTCGACAGCATCCACCACCCTGACTTGAATTCCTGGTTTTTGTCCGATAGCAAGACTCCAGAATGCATTCGTTCCTCCACAGATCTCTTTCATCAATCCTCAGCGGTTGAGGGAAGTGAGCAACAGGGAAGTGTTCCTCGCAACTTCTCCGTAGTTGATATTCCCTCGCATGGAATCTCGGAAGAATGGCGAAAACACGAGATTCACAGTCGAGAGAGACTTGGGGCTATTGTTGTCTTTAACTCATTTGAACATATGAAGCTGTAAGTGTATTAGAATTTTACCATTTAATGGTCCTTTCCTTCAGATCCTTTTCGGCGTTTATGGTCCGATATGAGCAAAAACAAAAGGTCATGATGATGGATAGGAGAGCAGGTGGTAGACGTCAGGGCAGTTTTCCAACAAGTACAACTTCCATGAATAGTGATGTGGCTCCTCAGGGTCATTCCTTCGAAATGGTGAGTAATTTGCGTTCTTCAAGCTAAATACTACTGTGACTAAATGTCAAATTACAGATTGTAAGGAGCAAATAAAAGCTTTAGTGAGGTTAGTGCTTAAATGAGTCTTGGCAGAGAGAAATATGAGGTAGGAGGAATTGCTGATAGAGGCGATCTGATCCTAGGCATTGAGAAGAGATCCTTGTTGGTGTGAGATGCAATCGAGAAACGTCTTAGTTGAGACAGATGGGAGATTACATCTGTGTTTATAGTGAAAGTGTTGGTTGTTAGTTTTGATAGCCTTCCAATTGATTGTTTTCTGATAATCTCCAAACTGTCTAGAAGTCATATGCCATAGAAACGGTCAGTCATGCATACCATTTAGAGTGTTGTCTGGAGGTCTTAATGTATGGATGTATTTTCTCTTTTTCAGGCGAATATGAATGATGAACCGCTGAATGTAATGAACATCGGGATTAGATGGCCACCCGAAGGGCAAGAGGAACCGAATGAGGAGGCAACAGTGAGAATATTGGAAGGATTCTGTCAGGAACAGAGTGAGCGACTGAAATCTGTTGGTGTCCGACGTATCACCTTCATGCTTATCACTCCGGTGAGTTTTGATTTTGAATGCTCTTTTTACTCATGCAATATATTGTCATTACCTCGTAACATGACCCCGTTAAGTTGAAAATCGATTGTCATATTTTAACAAAGTTTCTTACTTTTTATTTATTCTATTATAAAACCAAAGCATTACTTGCTTCCACGGTACTAATTATTGTTCTTGCTAACATCGTCTGAAGCAAAATAAATTATTATTTTAAGAAAAGTTGTAAAAACAATCGAACGGTGTGTAGTAAGGATTCATGTTATCGTTTTAAGTTTCTGTTTTATTTATTTATTATATTTACGAAGGAAAGTACGTCTTAATCGTGCGGATGTGGCTTAGTATTGTCTGCAATCTGGTCATTCGTATTCCAGAGTTTGTATCTCTAAGTGGTTGTTATTAAATAGCTCTCCTATGTGATTAATTCTAGGGCAAATTCCCACTCCTATTCAACTACCGTGAACGCGACAACTTCAAAGAAGATCGGGTATACCGAAACCTGGAGCCCGCTCTCGCTTTCCAAATGGAAATCAGTCGATTGCAGAACTACGACCTCGAACCCATCCCGGTTCCTAATCGGCGCATGCAGATATACTTCGGTCAGGCTAAGGTGCGTTGTTTTAAGACTATCCCTAATGTAGTCCTCTAGGTATATGGTTATTAATGAGCTTTCATTTCTCTAGATCTCAAAGGGCCAGGGTGTTGTAGACTTCCGATTTTTCGTCCGCAGTATGATCCGCCATGCGGATTTTGTTTCAAAGGAAGCCTCCTTTGAGTATCTTCGCTCTGAAGCTGAGCGTACTCTCTTGGAAGCTATGGACGCACTAGAAATGGCCTTCTCTCATCCAAAGGCAAATTTCACGACTGGAAATCACATATTCCTAAACTTCGCACCTACACTATTACTGGAGGATATCGCTCAATTACAGAGCACTGTGAGGAGTACGATTTTACGATATGCGACGAGGTTGATTAAATTACGTGTCAAGCAGGTATACTGTAGAATCTGCTTATTTTAATGCGATAGTATATGTGTTGCTAACTTAAATTCTCTTTATTTGTAGGCCGAGTTGAAATTAGTGATTCGACACAGTAAGAACGGACCGCTAATCCCAATTCGACTAATTATCTCAAACGAGCAAGGCTACAGTCTTGTGCTTGAGCTATATCGTGAGGTGCCTAATCCACGAACCGGTGCAATCCATCTCATTTCCTACGGCAAACGAATAGGATCTTTGCATGGTACTCTCGCATCAGCTCCTCATCAAACCAAGGATGTCCTTCAATTGAAGCGTTTCCAAGCTCAAAAGTACAGCTCAACTTACGTCTATGATTATCCTGTGTTATTTGGACACGTCCTTGAGGAAGTATGGAACCATTTTGGTGGTTCTCATCCCGTTTTACGTTTATCTACCGAACCAGCAAATGATAAAGCCCGAGATCCTGACGCTGGAAAGAACTTGATCATGTGTAAAGAGTTATGTCTTAACTCCGCTGGAGAGCTTGTACATGTTGATCGACCCCCTTGCTTGAACAAGGTTAGTTAAAATCCATCCCTACTTATTGTATATAAGTAGTTGTTCATCGTTTTTATCCCTTGTTCTCACTTTCAGATAGGAATGGTTGTTTGGTATATTGTGATTAAAACTCCGGAGTATCCAGAAGGTCGTCCCATGATTGTAATCGCCAACGATGTTACTCACAATGCTGGTTCGTTTGGACCATGTGAAGATCTTGTCTTCTACAGAGCTAGCGAATTAGCACGACGACTGGGTATTCCGAGAATTTTCCTTGCTGCCAACACTGGTGCTCGAATTCGATTGGCTGAAGAGGTCAAGACTGCTTTTAAGGTCGCTTGGGTGGATGAGACTAATCCTGTAATGGTAAGAATCCACATTATTTTTAAATTATTACTGCTGCAGAAGACGACTTTCCCCCCCCCCCCCCTCCCCCCTCTCCCTTCTTTTAACCGATGTTTTCACTGTGAAGTCTGGAATTAATAAATTCCCATTTTAGAACCAAAAAATTGACTATAGAATTAATTACTCTCATTCATGCCATACTTTCTCTTTTAGGGCTTTAACTACCTTTACCTGACTCCCGAAGACTATGAACGATTAAAAAGGGTCAACTCCGTAAATTGTGAGAAAATCGTTGAAGCAAACGGAGAAGAACGTTACAAGTTAGTGGACATTATCGGCAAGGATTTCGACGTTTCCGCCGAAAATCTTCGTGGTTCAGCTCTAATTGCCGGTGAGACAGCTCAAGCTTACGAGGAGTGCTTTACTCTGAGTGTTGTAACAAGTCGAACAATCGGTATCGGTGCTTATTTAGTTCGCCTAGGACAACGAGTTATACAAATTGAAAACTCCCATATCATCCTCACTGGTGCAATGGCTTTGAATAAACTTCTTGGCAGACAAGTCTATGCTGGAAATGGCCAGCTTGGAGGTGTTCAAGTCATGGCCAACAATGGTGTTTGTCACATCGTTGTTCCTGATGAATACAATGCTATAAAACAATTGGTCAACTGGCTTTCATTTGTTCCTATTTCTCGTGGAGCTCGATTACCCTTACTTAGACTACCTTATCTTGATCCTATCGATAGAACCGTTGAGTACATGCCTTCTAGAGAGCGTACAAATGATGACCCAAGATGGATGTTTACAGGAGTAATGAGTGGCCAACTGCAAACAACTTCAAAAAATGCTCCCGCAGAACCACGAACCGATCAAACGTTTTTGTCAGGCTTCTTTGATCGTGGGACTTGGCAGGAAGCATTAGGAGCTTGGGCCGCTGGAGTGATTGTGGGCCGTGCAAGACTCGGAGGTATACCCTGTGGCGTGGTCACTCCTGAAACTCGAGTCTCAGTGTGTCGGGTGCCTGCGGATCCTGCTAATCCTGCCTCTGAGGCCCAGACTATTAATCAAGCGGGTCAAGTATGGTACCCGGACTCATCCTATAAAACAGCGCAAGCTATTGCTGATTTCGCCAGAGAGGAGATTCCGCTCTTTGTGTTTGCAAATTGGAGAGGCTTTTCAGGTGGATTGAAGGATATGTATGATCAGGTACGTTGATTATGTAGTATATGAAAAATACGGATAAACATTTACTAGGGCACCATCATTCTATATAAGAAAAGTAAATATTAAAAATAAATTATGGGAATAAGGACCGAGAACCAGAAAGATTACAAATGGTGGGAGGAGACGGGCATTTCTCTTTATGTTTGTTAACCCCCAACAAAAGCGATGGCAATTGCTGCACACAGCCTGATCTAGCCAACGGCCACACAGGTTTTCCAGCTCGGCTCCTCCATTAGATCCCTCAGTTTCAGTTTAGTTTAGCAATGTCGCGAACCTACTTATAACGCTCTTGGGGTTTATACCACAACTGAATCCACTTAATTTAACAGCATTCATAAAAAGGGTCTGATTTACGTCTATGGAAGCGGTGCAGCGCGAATATGAGCAGATAACATACCGAAAGACTGGCTTAGTTAAGTGGGATTATACTTTAACACACACTTTAGAAACACCAATCAGTTTGTAATCAAAGTGGTATACCATAGTATCTAATCTAAAATTAGATTTAATGTATATTATGACAAATAACTTATCCGTAACGAACTCAGTGCATACAGTGTAAAGAGAATCCATTTGAGTCTCATAAATAGTGACTATTCACTTTGCTCAAAGGTTGCTTCGCTTTTGTCAAACGATTTTTGCGGGTCTTTTCCCTGAAAATTTGACATCTGGTACGATTGTATGAGTTTGTATTGGTGATCTTCGTGGAGTGCTAGGTTTATGGCATAGGCTGAAACATTCAATTAACTGTGGCACTGGGAGATCAAGAACAAAGCGGCCTACTCGGAGGCTGGTGCAAAAACTGTAGTGGCACACAAACCTAATTACACTTCGCAGAACGAGTTACTGTTTAACTGCATAGTGAAAGGTTATGATGAATTATCATAACGTTCCATGACACGACAAAAGAAAGGTTCGAGTCCATGTATGCTGGTATGGTCCCCATAGTTATATGATTGAAACTGTGGAAATTAAAATGACGTGTTTTTATTCAGTGAATTATTAACGCGCTTATTTCATTAAATGAGATATCTGGTGAAACACTCGGTTTTTGAAAACGTGTTCAGTAGTTAACGAAATGGCATTCATTTCTTATCATTCATTCATCATTTCTTAATCGAATCTTTAGTACTTTATTGTCTTTCATTCAACATAGGTTTTGAAATTCGGCGCCATGATAGTTGAATCCCTCCGAACATATCCCGCTCCAGTATTTGTCTACTTGCCTCCTCACGCCGAACTACGTGGAGGTGCATGGGTAGTTATCGATCCGGCGATTAATCCCGACTGCATGGAGTTCTTCTGTACTCCACAAACATGCCGTGGTGGTGTGCTGGAACCTGAGGGCACGGTTGAGATCAAGTACCGAATACCCGATCTCCTTGCAACTATCAATCGACTTGATGATCAGTGTGCCAAGTTAGCAGGAGAGATCACCGCGGCTAAATCTGCAGCTCCACAGTCGTTTATTGTTGTGAAAGAACTGCAGGATGAGTTAAAAAAAAGGCAACAGGATCTTCTTCCTATCTATCAACAGGTGGGATAGTTAATGAGCACTGATGGAATAGCTTTTCTTTGTGATGCTTGGGGCTCTGTTTCTTTTACTTGCAATAGCATGAAATACTGCTTCTTCTGTTTTAATTTGAGATCAGAAGGTCAAATGCTGTCTACTTTTATCTCACCAGGTTGCTCATCACTTTGCCGATCTTCATGACACGCCAGGACGCCTAGTGGCACGAGGTCTTGTCCATGGTCTTGTTGAGTGGCAATCTTCACGGGCTTTCTTCTTCGCTCATCTATCACGACGCCTTTTGGAACAGGAGGCCGTCCAACGTCTCCGGCGTGCTTACAATCCAGCTGTCATCCCTAGTGCAAATTCCTCTCATCAAGTCCCCCATGATCCGTTCGTCTATAATAAAGGTAACTTTATGTTGTCTCTCTTTAATTCTTATAAAACAAACTTTCTTTTTGAGCGGAATCGTAGATTTTTAGTCATCATTTTTAGTTTGTTATGGTATCTGGGGCCCTCATTGTTCGACCATTGTATTACTAACTTTCCATGACGTTTAGTATGTGGATCTAGTCGCTTATGGTTGGCGCAATATAATATGATGTAATCTAGCAAAGACAGTTCCATTTGAGCTCTCTGGGGGTTGAATCACCTATTAAGGTTAGGCCTGTTTATTTGCTGGATATGAGAATGAAAGCAGCACTTGATGGCTAATGGTGGATGTGAGCACTAATTCAGACTTTCATAGGTGCTTGAGAATAGAGTGAATGATTAAGTGCACATGGAGTGTAATTGTTGGTGAGCAGTATAGGCTTGAGTATCATAAGTAAGCTGTGCAGATAGGGAAAATCAAAATAGGTTGCATCCAACCATTGAGCTAGTACTCTTTCAGCTTCTACGATCTTTATATCAAGAAAGGGCATAAATTTCTTCTCTGCATTTCATTTCTTGTAGTGAGAGGAATCAGAGATCATAATGGCCACTTAGCAGCTTATTTACCTTCAAGGCTTTGAAGAGAATTGGGACATGCTGAAACGAAACAATTAGTGGTTAGATACGTGGTTTGGGGAATTTTAGAAAATCGGTGTATTGCTTGAAGCTATTGCTATCCCTTGCCTTTAATTTTGTTTCTCTTTTTTTCTGGCGAAGAAGGGCAACCACAATTCAATTTCCTGACTGTCTTGGAAAAGCCTATTCACACTCCCGTCACCGGACTGAGTTCAGCAAATGAAGTCGCCGAAAATCTGCTAACCTCTCCAGAACTTGCATGCAAATTGATCAATGAGATAGGTGAGTTTATATATTTCAGAGTTTCGATCATAATCTGTGTTTCTAGTATCGAGTCGTCTAATAGTCGGGGATTTTGTTGCAAAAACCTATAGAATTTAATCCATGGCTAATTTAATGTTAAAAATCATTCCATCTTTCTTATTTTAGATGACGCTTAAGACAGAACAATCACCCTTTGCGAATAAGATTGCCCATATTTCTCCTTATCGTCTAATCAAACCAAATTATTGAAATAATTGCGTTATTTTGATTGAAACCTTAACTAGACATCATGCCGTTATTGGTAGAGTGATTAAGGGGGTCCATTGTGAAGTTAGGTGCCTCGGGTTCGATGCCCATCGACAAACACTTAACTGCTCTTTTTAAGTCTGAATAGCAATGGAGGCAAACAGAACTCGAGTAAATCAGCAGAGGGACTCCGCGATGCTATCTCTCTACCAAAATGAGTGTCGAAAAACGCTTTCTTTAGCAGACTTGGGTGTTACAGTAGAAACTACTGTTTTAATCTTCTACTTCATTCCTTTAAGGCCAAATGGTTTTTGTGGGGGGATACTTGGAATATCTGGTAATCATGAGGTCTAAACAATGATTTTTAATTCCGATATTATATGTTTTTATACCCATCGCGACGACTCCAAGGATGTATTAGAGACGGATACAGGCCATCCTTTAGCAAGAAACGAGCCAAATATTCACTTATTTTAATCTGATTTTGTGATTTTAGGTGCCCATCGTGGTGTGTCAATTCGACAGGCGCTGACTCATATCAGACAGTGGTTTGTCGAAGATTACCGAGTGCCAAATGACGGCAAATCAGAGACCAAAGAATCTTCAGATCAAGTTCAAGATGCTGAAATAATCTGGCGACAGGCTGATGTCACCGTTGCCCGTTGGTTAGCCGGTCAGCTTGACTACACACAGCTTGTTGAAGCATTACGCGGTCTTCAAGATCTCAAACTCAATCCCTCAACTTACATTTGGAGTCTACCAGAGACAAAAGCGAAGGAGGCCGAAATAACCACTCACGAGACTTCAACTTCATGTTTCCTTTCACGATTGGAGGATATTACAAAAGAGCAAATAACGAATAACATTAGGCGGTTAGTTGTGCAAGTTCAAATTCTTATCCGAAACTCCCATTCTGTGCTTATTATCGATTTCGAATTTTTCTTTTCAGATTATTAAATCAGTATCCAGAGTGTATTGACAAAACATAGGACTGTAATTAGATCCTCCAACACACCCGTCCACTTTCTCCATCAACTGTTATAGGCCGCCGACGTACCTCCGAGTCCGCCATAGTAGCTGTTTCTGAAACATAGTTAGAATCTCATAGGCATCTTTTGTGTACATTAACTCCTTTCCTCGTTGTTTCTTGCTTATATCTTACTATTATTCACTAGTATTTTTCACTCGTGTATACAACAAATGTACACATACTCATTTATTGGACAAGTCTTATTTTCTTTTCTCTCTCTTATTTTCCTGCCCACCCCTTTCTATTGTCTTTTCTTATCTGTATATTACTTTAATTTATAAGTGATAGGTTACGTTATCATTCACCCATCTTTATTGTGACCCCTCTCCCCTCCCCCCTAAAGCATTGTCTGCTGTCTCTTCCACTCCTCGAATCAGAATATGTGTTAATTGATACAATAAAGTGACTAGCTTTTTAATTGAAGAATATTTTTATCCTTCCACGTTCAAAATTTCCTATTGCTAATTGGGTTGTCGACGGTATATTGCAGTTTCTCAGACCCCAGAGAGCGAGAAAAAGTAAACAGATTTAACCAACAAAGACTGTTTGAGTAACCAGACATTTATTGACTGAATTTAGGCTTTATGGTACTTATCATTAGCCCCTTAGTGGACTTCGGGCTTTACAGAGTGGAGGAACATCAAAGTCACAAAGAGTCAAGAAGGGGGGCAGATTGATTCACAGATGAAAGAGAGAGACAGACACAAAGGTAGAGAAAAGGGTAAGACGAGTACTGTGGAAGTGATGGAATATGGCATACAGTCTGGTCAAGGTAGTTTGATGTCAACTGCCGATTTATAAACTTTTTTGCTGTATGAGTATACGTTGCCAAAAGTGCACCATGTAAAGGTAAGTCCATCGCGCACCCCTTATCCAGATTATAATTAGCCGAATGTTGAACCGATCATCGTTTAGTGGCGGCTGAATTCATCATGCCTTGACCTACCATGTATCGACATGGAATTAATATTGCACTTCCAATTCACAATAAAGCATCGTTTCGACTAAAACGTTTGCCCTATTGTACTCATGGTTAAAATTTGGGAGGCTTCATGCGTCTACGCTGAAGTTACAAATGGAGGAAGCTGTTTTTAAGACGTTTCAGCAGAAGGTAGAGGGCCTTCAAGATCATATTACATTCTAAATGCAAAGGCGAACCCCAAAACATACTAAGTTGAGGGATGTCAGTAAAGCGGTGGACAATATTGCATCTACTTTCCAGGCCAAAAAGACTTGGGATGTCGAAAAATGAGGTATCTAATCTTGAAAAACCGAATAACCGTGGTTGCAGTATGTCACTGCACTTCCAGACAATTAGACCGATTCATTAACACAAAGAAACTTGCGAATATTGAGTTTTTTTTGTTTCTTTTGAGAGGAAAGGCTTGCCGGCTTGCAGTGTATGTGATTAATATCAGTTGAAGCTGGATACAATTTAACCCCTGGTTGCTAAGTTTTGGTACAAATGAGAAAACTTTGGAGTGTAGAAAATGAATAATTCAGTTTTTTTCACAAGTGTGCCACTGTAAATGGCCTTTCAGAATTATTTTATGAAAGCATTGCATGAAAAGCCTTTGCCTCAGTCATCACCAGCGTAGAAGAAGGACAACCGGTTAAGCCTCCTTCATCACTGATATTGTACTCTTTACTACCTCAAGATAAGAGACTGTTGACGTAATAGCTAATTGGTAAAGCTACCACCGTTTTCAAATCACAATTCCAGGATTAATGAGTAGAACGAATTTTCTTATCCAACCGAGATTGAAATCCGGAGATTTGGAGAGAGAGAGAGAAATAAAACCAAGTTTAGCAGAGAAAGGAAGAGCGAAAGGGATAAAGATGGAGCTGTTAAATAGGCTGAAAAAGCTGAGTCACTTTGAGAGAGAAGAAACTCGCTGTCAAGCAACCAACATCCCAACAAGTGGATGATAAGATGTAGTGATTGAACTCAGTTTATGCACCAAAATGTAAAAAAATAATTTCGCATAAAACAACTTCAATCATTACATTGCTCGAAAAAAATCATTTAAAAAAATATTTTGACACTCCTTCAAGACGACTGCAGAATATTGACTATCAGTTAAAAAGCACAGAGCATGAAACATCGATGAGCTAAATTTGGGTAACCAACAGTCATAGTGGAGGTCGAAGAATGAATCATATCCTGAACAAAGTTAAAAGTGAGTCAAATCAGTAGCTATATAAAGACAACGGTCAATATGTGTGTAGGAAATATGACCAGTGTGGAAGACTTCTAATTTTTTCTAATGAGTACTCAAACTTATGTAAAGTAGAAATATATGTGCTAGCACCGAAGCCCCATGGCGCAGACGGGAAACTGGGGTAAAGAGGACAGCAAAGGGGGAAATGGACTTTCTAAGCATAATATGTTAATACACATCACTAAAAGCAGATATATGGAGATCTAATTACAGTGGTTTTTAGAGATTTGGCAGAGCTCAATAGCACTACACATGCTGCAATAGTAATAAAACCCATAATCTTGACCTCAGGTAAATATTTATTGGGAATCCAATGTACCTTTTTTTAAGGAGGGAAGGGTAAAAAACGTTTCAATCGAAAACATATTTGCTTATATAGTGAGAGCAGGTGAGGGACACAGTCCAAAGTGTAGTAGGGTTAATAGGGAACAAATTGACCATTCTTGTCAATCATGACGCTTCTATGCTTTTCAATGAGACTATTTATGATAGACTATAATCATTCGTTCCCTGATTGCAGCAAATGTCGGTCTACGGTGTTCCGTGCTTATTGATCCTTTCTTGCATCTTGATAGTCGACCTTGCAGCTTCAATTCATTACTTCCTCCAATGGTTGAAAAGTCGGAATTAGTTTATATAGTATTGTTCCGCTTATATTCCTAAGAGAGCATGGATACGCTGGCTAAGGATGTTAGATTAACAGGGCTCAGTAAGCTGTCTTCTCTCATGGTGAATGAGCGAATTTCGACTAATGCTTAGTTACTTTTGATATTAAATAGTTTCAACAAATAAAATACGAGATTTATTTTGAAATGTATTTTCGAATTTGAAATTAACACTACACTACACTCAAATATGCTCAAGTTACTCATGTCATTTTGACAAAGAAATATTAGATTCTTATTCAAAGTGAATGCATTCTTTGAGGTAAAGGTTATTTGGCAATTTTTTTAGATAGGTATCATTATTGATTTATAATCGTGGAAACTAATGGCCGTTAACCCCTTTAATCCTTTGAAACTTCTTGGCATGGGGTGTTTTTCACTTGTTTATTCCGTCACACCTAACAATGACCAAGAGAGAGACAAAGTGTTTGCATTAAAGCGTTTCTTCATTCGACACCCTAAAGCTCTTCTCTATGCTATAAAAGAGTTCAATATCCTCAAAAGACTGGCTCTATCTGACAGTGTATCTCCCTTTCTGCCAAAATTGTTATATGCCTTCCGGATTCATGCCTCTCCAGCTCTTGTATTGAGGCAGGAAAGTTCAATAACTTTGAGAGAACTCATATTTGTTGTTAGAAATTTTGATGAGAAGGCAATAAAGTTTTACCTCAGAGAAATAATTTGTGGACTGCGATATTTACATGCCCTGGACATTGTACAGTTGGATCTTAAACCAGATAACATACTTCTCTCCGAAACTAATCATATAATTATTTCCGATTTTGACCGATCTTTCGATTTTACTGCAAAGAAAAACATTCCCACTGGGCCCGACTTTCTGTCTACTGTTTATTATATGGCGCCAGAAATAGCCAGGTGCCAGGTCATATCAGACAAGGCTGATGTTTGGAGTCTAGGCATAATCGCATCGCTATTCATCGGTGATACCTTTCGACCGTTTACTGATAATGTGCGTGCATCGTTTAGAATGGCAAGTAAGGGTCAGTGGAAATTGAATTGTTATGGTAAAATTTCACCGGAATTCAAGGAGTTTCTTCACGCCTGCTTTACGTATTCCTACGTTCAACGTCCGAATGTATCCCAACTTCAAAATCTAGCCTTCTTCAGGGACACCGATTGGAACCGGGTCCAATCACTTCAACTACATCCTCCTTACTCGACTCATGAGATAAAGAATATTGTAACGAATTTAAGGTTTAACTTCGACCCCTATAGTCCCATGATTCTTGAACTTCTATATGATAGAGGTTATCCCAAAATAAAAAATGGCAACTTTCAATTCAGGTATAAACAGGACGGTACTCAAGAAATAATCAAATCTAGCGCAACAGTTGAATGTTTCTCCAAAATTGGTTATACACCCGAAATGGTTGTTGATGCTTACAGACAATTCAACTTTACAAATCCATGTTTGCTTCAGCAACAGCAGCAGCGGGTAATACCAGAGGATAATTTTAACTCCAAAAATCAGAAGGAAAACTACAGATAATTTTGTATTGTTCATTATTTATTTCCAATAAAATTAGCAGAAGGCGGATGGGTTTTACTTTTCAAGTTGAATTAATAGGGCTTAGTTTGAACTCTTTGGCTACATTTATACAAGATAGTGAATAGTTTAGCTTGAAGCCACACCGAACTACCAATTTAGGGTTTTGACTGAGTTAGGTTTAGGTTAATTTCCTTGCAAATTTGATGATCTTCTTACTGAATAACAGAACACACAGCTGCTGGCGTTATCAGAGCGACAAGAGTTGGGATGGAATCGAAATGAAAGGAAGAAAAGCATGATTAAAGAGCAAATCATTTAAAAGTTAGAATAAACAGGGCGAGTTCAAGTGGAAGTGAGGGAGTTGACTGATTTCGCGTTTTTCTTATGGTTTGAGCTCTCTAACACTTACTGAGTGTATAGTGCATGTTCCAAAACGAAATATTTGTTAGTGCTTACTACCTCAAGCCCATGTATGTTCTAGTGTTTGAGAATATTAAATATTCTATATGATATTGAGCAATCTACAGTTAATATCTGACATAGATTAGATATCTGAAGTTTTAAGGCAACAGAGCTCCCTAAACTCCGTTCACTCAAGTTAGTTTTCAAAAATTACTTCAATTCAAACCAATTGCTTCATAAACGTTTGAAATTTAACTTCATTCTTTTCGCGAGAGCAGAAAGCATTCAAATTAATTGGGGAAAGCAGAACATTCGCAGTGGCCGAAATTTGTTAGTTATTTTAATGAACCTTCACACATATTTTTATTATTCAATTTAAATGGATTTTGTGACTCCAGAATTTGTATAAAATAATTGGTTTCAGCAATAAGAAGAGACAAATGTCAAGATTAAATGCCAAATTACTCGCACAGATCGACGAACTTGGGAGGTCTGACCAACTCAAATATGAAATCTCTCATGAATCTGAAAAATAAATACTGAAACTTAATCCCCGCAAATATGCCTTGTCTTTGGAAGTGTGGTGTTGAAAATAATAGGAAAGAGAGCCAGATGTCAAATCGCAATAAAAATTCAATTTGGAAATCCAGAGGGTTGTGGAGAACACAACTAAAGCATGGCTAAAGCAGAGGCCTCTCGACCAATCAACGGTCAGCGTGGTTATAATGTCAGCAAGTGCATACGGGGATCAAGATCTAGGTCACTGCGTGACAGTGCCAAATTAAGGCCGTGACAATTAAAGCCATGCCGTCACCGTGCTGTACCACGTCATACCAAATAAAAGTGTTCCACGTCATACGTCTGTTTCCTCTATAGCTTTGCGGTAGTTTAGCTAATTCTGGGAGCCTTTCCAAACATAGGAAAATCTACCATAGAGATTAATGAGTATAGTCAAGGCTTGTTAGTATAGCAATCCGTTACAGGTTGAATTTGCAATCTGCAAAAGTGGTTTAAATACGGTATTGTAAATGCTAATCTCACTTTCTTAATTAGTCAATATGGATAGGATTTAAAATTAGTTTAGTGCTACTAATGATATAACGTCTCCTTAAAAGATAAATTTTCGCTTCAGAGGATGCTTTCATTACGACGAGCTGAAGATGATAAGTAATTGAGATGTTTTTTATTATTACGCCGTGTGACGGACCCGAGTCAAACGTATGCGAAACACTTTATGAGAACCTTCGTTAGGATGCGGAAACGATTAATTTATGAAGATTTCACTGGTATATTGAAAAACCAGATCCACTCGCAAATTACCATTAAAGTCATTTCACAAAACCTGCAGTATAAATTTTTGCTCAACTAAGCAAACGAGAATAGTTTAGGGAAAACTCTTAAGAATCGAGTTCAGAGGTTTGTAGGGGGGAGGAGGGAATGGAGTTTCCTGCAGAATATTGGGATTACAATGTGCATAACACTTGTAGTTTTATTACCTACTGATAACAGAAACTGGGAAATTCAGGAATATTCCGGAATACTGTCTATAGAGCAATAAGCAATCAAAAGATAGGGATTAGTGAAAACAAATCCAGAGATCAAATTAGGCAAGACTGTTGTCATGAAAAATTTAAGCCTTCAAAACCATAGATCATTTTTGAGACAACCAGTAAATACCCATTTCTTCCAACTCAGAAAACCAGGGGATGGGTGGAGATCGGAATTATCACCAGGAAATAAAACAAGAGTGGAATTAAGGGAGAAAGAGAGCTGAATGTGGAGAACGCGGAAAAGCAATTTGCACTATATGAATAAACAAATAGGGGATGGAGAAATGTACTTTTACACTTAGAGATGAATTACGAAAATAAATTTTTTCATAAAAAGAGATCCACTTTTTTGCTATAATAAAAACGGGAAAAGATTTTACAACTATTAAAACAAATTACAAAAACAGGTAATATGACAAAAAATCATCAATGTAAGTAAGTTATATTCAATAACACTGTTTGCCGGTTAACATCTTTTTGGAAAATTTTGTAAAACCTGAAGTTCTTTCTACTTTTTTTATTAAAGAAGAATGTACAGGCTCAGTAGTATGCCTTGACGCATTTATCGGCAACTTGCTGGGTTATAAACATTATACTGATCCACTTCTCTTTTATAACTCTTCGACCCATCTGTAATGACATTCATATTTTGTCAAGTAATAATTAAAAAGAGTTCAGCTTTTCTCATTCTGGATTTTGAAACAGCAAAGTGTAATTATATGCATTAGTTGACCTATCTCCTTTCAGGAGGTATTTTACGTTATTTGTACTGCATGGTTCCCATTAATATTTTCACCTGCAGGATAAGCATTCGCGTTGATAAATGGAACAGAAGAGGAACCTACGCTTGTGAAAATGACATCAATGGAATGAAAATTCGTGATGAAAACTTCCTTGTTCATTGTAACCGCATTTACCAGTACAGAGAGTTTTGAAATCGTCCCAAGTGACTTGAAATGGAATTAAGAGGAATAATAATGAGATTTGTAAATTCAGTTAGTGGGACAGTTGGGCTCAGTTTAAAAGAATAAGCAATAGATTTTGTCATAGGATTTCAATACGTATACGGTTTTGATGATTTATCAGAAATGTCGGTAATTTCGCTCTCTGAGTTATTTACAAGTGAAAAAATAGCAAAATCGTAAAATATTGTCTGAAATGAACTTTCAATGGAAAGACCTGTGGATAAAATTGCCTGAAATCGATCAATTAATAGAACAGTTTCATATTAAATATATGCGTTTAACAATAGACATAAAATTGCCAGCTAATATAAATATAATTCAACGCCATCTTAGAAGTTACTTTCTGAAGAAGTAACACAACTTCATCGAATTTCCAACACTCCGAGTTTGTCCAAGTGATTTAAATTATTCTAAATTCCAATTAAAGAAGCTTTTACCACAGATTATTTAGAAAATTCACTCCTTATTATTGAGAAATTAATTAGAAAATGTCATGGGACATTCAAACACCGCTCATGCATTTTGATGGTGCTAAATTTAATACATACTTTCGTCCCAATAATATTTAGCTTTACCCCAAATTTCGATTAACTGATTAATTATACGAACGCTACAAAGAGACTAATATTTACGCATTTAAAGTATATATCAAAATTTGTAAATCAAAATCAAGAGATATGTTCTATTTATACATTTATCTGAGGATCTCTGCATCTTCTTTGATTTTTATTCAGCTTTGTTCTTACATGTAATATTTTTACAATGAAAGAGCAAAAGGGTATTAAATTATCAAGTATTTGAAGACGAAAAGCATGAATAAAATTATTTCGGATTTATAATTTTGCCTTAATAAAAGGCCATTTAGTCATTTATGGTATAAAGTAACAATAAACACAAAAAATAACAGGCATTATTTAAAAAATTCATAAAAGGTCCATTATGTTTAATTGCATAGTGTAGTATAAGAGGCATTGGAAAAAAGTTGCAATATTTTACAAGATAGTTTTCGGTCACAGCGAATTAAGGAATCCTTAGAATTTAACAAATTACTAGCGTATTCCGTTGACTCTTTACAAAAATAGCTAGAGGGTAATTCATTTAAAAATCTAAATGAACATATTAATCAAACATAATAAATTATTTAAAACATATAGCTAATTACGTTAGTGTATATGAAGGCTTTTTTACTCATTAAAACCTAACTTTTCTTTGTTGTAATCTGTCAAATATGTGTACTATTAAGAGACAAGAATTCAAATAACATATGATTTACTCGTTTAACTGATTTTTACATAACTGTAAGTACAAAAATTAAAATTTTTAATCTTCTTTACAAATTTGTGACACTTGCCTATTTATTTCATTTAGACTTGCAAAATTTCGTAGATGGGATTTGAGACAAAAGCTAAAGATCTGAAAGTCGCTAATATTTGTGAAGGCATCCTGAATTGGTAAATACTAAACACTGATGAATTGACATTTTTAGCTCACTATTGACTGCCTTTTCATCAAGAGTTCTGGCAGAGGCTACGTCGTATTTTGAGAACTCGCCGTTAGAAATAGCTGAAGCATTTCTTACTGCAAAAATTAGACTACTTCCATCAAATGTAATTGAAATAAATGCATACAGATTTGACTCATCAGAGAGTGATTCTCGACCACCACTGGAGGCAGCAGAAACTATAATTCCATTTTTCGTTGGTTCTCTTTTTGTAACTTAATCGGTCTTCTGATTAGCTTCATCGTATGATTCAAGGTAGTATTCTTTCAGTCGATACTTTTACCAGACAAATTAATCGCATTTGGAGTGGTATTTCCTATCAAACTTCGTCTTCGTTTTCTTTCTCGGATTTTCTTTTCCTCTGGGCTATTGCTGATTTCAAAGCAATAGCAAACAACAAACTCGAAATGTCTTCAATTCGCACATGTGCTATAGCACCAAATGTATTCTTCTCCCTACTGAAGATCAAAAGCTATCCTTTTGATAGTGATTGCTTCCGTCACTGTCTTCAAACAGAGTTTGCAAATACAAGATTTCAAAATCTGAATCTAATCAAATCCGATGGGACGCAAGAAAAGTTCCGTTTTGGGTAACTAAGTATTTTTAACACTTTTCTTAATTTCTCTTCAAAATATGTATGATTTTATTCCTAATTTCTGTAGGTATTTTCTTTTGGATCCATCTGGATGCCTTGTCCCATTTCTGGATGGCGACGAGAGTATAAGATCATCCCTACCTGCGGGAGTGTAAGTAATGTTAATTTATTTTTCTCATAAAGTTATCAATAAAAACATATGTTGTAATGACGATACAAAACGGTTTTAAATTTTTAAATTACCGTATTTATAAAAGAAGCTAAGAATTTAAATGATGTAATTATTGGTAACTTCTATGCTTCTTGTAGTTAGCCTTTATTTTAACAGCAGATATTTGAATTTTGTTTTCTAACATTTATTACATGATCCTTCTGCGCCCCATTTTCTATGAAGATCATCTTAATATGTTAATGGGTTTAAATGAATAAAATATATGGTTATACTTAAATAAGAGCTGTACATCTTAAAATATTTAATAGTTTCATATTTAAATTAGTAGCCGATGTTGTCTATTATACCGTGGCGGGAGATTACACAGATAAGCCTTACTTACGCCTCATTAACTCTCACTGTCAAAATGCTTTAGCTTATAGTTGCTCCCGAAATCAGTCAAAACACTTCAAATGTATCAAGGAAACAGAACATGTGGAATTTTTAGCGTTTGTTACAGCTTATGTCCACAGCCACAGCATTATGGTCAAATTTGAACTCATTTACCTGAAATTATGTAAATTACGCTTGTTTCAAGAATCATTAATCATTGTTATTCATTGTAAATAATTCTTTTGATTGAGACGATTTGCTTCTCAGATGGTTGTAAGCTCTAGTGCAATCGCTAAAAATATTTCGTATTAATAAGTAGCCGTTGAGGAGAGACTAGCGTTTAAGGGTAATCAATTTAAGACGAAATCCTCAAGCTCTATACAAATTTGTCCCAAGTAGGTTAGAAAGTAAATGGCGTATATGACGCATTCTTTTATCTGTGTCTAAGCTAATTTGTTGATATAGAGGTGACAGACGAGCTAAGTATCTAGAAACTGAAACTGATGATAAATATATTTGTCTCAGTGGAGCTGTTGTTAGCTTACTTATTCCCGTAATCAGAAATTATGGGTTCAACTTCCATCAACGAACAATCGTGATCTTGATGGTTAATTAACCCTTTAACGCCCTTAGGATCGTACGGTTCTCTTTCAAAATAAGCTCCATTTGTACTAGACTCATAAAAAAAGGCGCTATCCCCATCTGAAACATGTTCAATATGTCTATGACCTTCGCCTAATACCACCAAAGCTCATCACGTCGTCGGCATCAGTCTGCTATGAGGCATGCGTGAATGGGGTCGGATAAATTTTTTAAATAAATAATTCGGGCGTTAAAGGGTTAAACTAGTTAAGTCTGTACTGCAACCTTGTTAGTTTTCCACAGTTTTCACAACTTTCGGAACTCAATAAAAATACCTATTTGTCTAAAAGATAGGCATTATGCCAAAATTATGAAAGGCAACGACCTTAATATGAGCCCATTCTACAAATTTTTCCAATTTTATAAATTCTTCTTAAGCCGAATGTAAGTTGGAATTTCCCTCTATCATGTATCAATAACTCTTTTCTAAAAAATACCTTTTCCGTACAACTTGCCATTTCGGTTTTTGAAATTTGGTAGATTTTTTTGCCTTAATTATAATTTTTACAATAGTCCCGTTCAATGTAAATTGCAGATGGTGCACAGAAGGGACAGAAAACGGCCAAAAATCAATAGCCAATCTTCACGTCTGGTTATCAATTCTAAGATATGCATTCGTTCCTAAAGGAAGACGGGCGTTTTCAATTTCTCCTGTCTTGGCAATTCACAATTCTTCCTCAAATAGTATTTTATTCTATTCTGTTCGGGGAGATGTTGTAGTTAATAGGACTCCACGTTCCTTGTACCTTGATTTCTCGAGTGTAAATTCCACATCTCCATGGTATGGCTTTGCAGATAGAGTGAGTGCTTTTTATAGCATTGACTTTACTTAATTTGGTAAGTAGATTCATTTGCATTCCATTTTTTGCAGCTATATTTCCACTATTTTTCTGGTACTGAAAACCTCAAAGCAAAGACCTCTCGTGCGACTTCTCAAATTGTGGTTGTTCGCCTCTCCCCCCTTAGTTCTCTCCGTCTTCCTGACCAAGCATCTCTTGCCGACTATAATAAGATATTTGAGGCTGTTAGTAGATTAGCTTCTAATCTTGGTTGTCGAATTTCAAAGGGACTGACTTCTATAGTTGCTTCAAATTCTTCTTCGAATAATGTCTCGCAAACTAACAACAATACCGGCTTGAATCGGGACAAGCATGACAACAAGAAAGAGTTAGTTCTGTTAGATATTGCTTATCACATTGACGATTATTATTTTTTCATGACTGAGACGATAATAAAGTAGAGAGAAATGGTTTATTTTTCATCAAACTTAATTTAGTAAGCCTCCTTAAGCAATGGAAACTGAGGATAAGTTAGAATAGGGATATTAGTTAACAGAATGAAATGTTGGAGAGCATTAAAAATGACAATTGAATTAGAATTACATAGGGAAGCACAAATGGAAATATCCTTGAAAGTTTGTTGCGAAGGCACTTAGTGGAGGAAGGGGGGGGGAAGGGGAGAGGGGTCAGAGTCTGACCAATCAGTTCACGCTCACACTTATCCGCACACAGTATAGAGGGCACATATTATTGAAGTCGTTTGGTCATGAGTTAGAATTCTGTTTGCAATTGAAGTAAGCAACTATTACTGAAAGTAAATGAAAAGAGATAAATAAATTACTTCTAACTTTAACAATAAAAGTTTGCGTAATTAGATGAAATCGAGAATACCACGAGCAGATTGAAGATAGTTGAAAGAAAAATAAGCGTTTTAATTGAAGGAGGATTATTTAATTCAATTGGTCCTTGTTAGATCGTTTGTGATCGTATGGTGACTAAGATAACACACTCTCCTTATTTTCAGAAACCGATCAGTGAAGTTTAGACTCCCATCAACAAAGGGCACTTCATCTGCACCTGAAAGTCTTCCAGCTCGTTTTGAGGTTCCAGAGGCTTCTATGCTGTTGGAAGAAAGTTTCCCTCTAGTACCTCCATCAGCCTACAGTCCATATCGATATTTCCCCTCTCCAACTCCACCTCAAACTCAGTGCTGTCGTCATGCCCATTCACATCATCATAGACATGGTAAAGCTAATTTATATTGCTCCTTTGGTGCATATCCTTCTGATTAATTTCGTAATTGACTACTTATCGCAATCTATTTATAATCTATTTCTCTTTACGTTTAGGTCATCCTGAACGCAACCAAACGAATAACTCAAACAATGAAATAGCACGCCTGGAAGCTCTGGTGGAAAAACTTATTTCAACCCAAATACTTCGTCAAACTCCCACAAAACAATTCAGAGAAGAGCAAACAGAAAAGAGGACTTCTTCTGTAGGTGCTAGCACGCCAGTTGATCTAGACGTCTGCAGTGTCGCAGTTAATACGAGTTCAATTTGGCCTACTCCGGTTGATATCGGACTTGTATCACCAACGGAAGTACCAAAAACAAGTAAAATGATTGGGGAATCTGTTGGAATTCAATGTAAATCGGGTTAGTTTTTGGCGACTACTAGTAGATTAATTTAATTTGCCATCTTGCAATCAACTTGGAAAACTTTAAATTATGAGAGAACACACCTTAAAAGTGATTGAATGATGATTTTCATTAATTATCAGGACATTCGAAAGGTTCTCCTTCAGTTGAATTCCATTTGCTCCAAATTGCCATCCTTTTTCATTATATATTTCCCTTCTTTACGGATATTAGTGATTTTTCAGCAGATATCTTCTTTGGAATCTCTATTTAATTACTTTTCAGCTGTATAAGTCCAGATTATCTAAAGTCATATATTCGTACGCTGTTATCGTATTAACACAATGTTCAATTTTGAAGGTCTCGTTGTTATACCCGAGCTAATTTCATTTTGCTTTATTGTTTGATTCTGCAAACGTTGATATTTTGAACTTAATTTGTTATTATTGACCTTTTAATAGTTTCTTTAAGTCGCGGTTCTTCGCCAATTCCGTGTCCATTTCCGGCCGACTTTAATCAGATTACGGATTTACTACAATCACCACCCCCTATTTCCCAGAAAACTCTTCAATTACCCCAGTCTCCAGAATCCTTTCATTCTCTAGATAATAACTTACAAAGCGAACCACCGTCCGCCGCCGAACAAGCTCAAGTAACTCTTTCATACCGTATTTTATACATTACCATCATGGTTACTTAAAAAAATTGTGTATGGCTTGCAGTGCAAGGCGGACGAGAATACGATCGGTAATACTGGATACAGCCGTCTTTTAGTAAGTTGGTGCACAACTCATTAATTAACGGTACTTTAGGCTGGAATTCAGCAGGTCCTGCAACAGGCGACTCCCCACTTGCGAAAAACAGTTTCCGTGCCAGGAGAATTATCGCTATTAGCTCAGCAACCCCCTAGATGCACATCTGCCGCTGATAATATTGGTAGAATGTGGCAACCATCAACAAATGACATCGATGCAGATATTGAAGCTGATGTCATAAGGCATCAGCAGGACTGTGAGAAGGAAGTTGCAGAAAAGCTTGATTTGACAATAACATTTCCACCAACTGAATTAGTCGAGTGTGGTAGATCAGTGTAAGCAGTTTAATAGGGTTTTCAATTTAATAATACTAAGGAGGTATGCATGCAGTTATAATAGATTTTTTAATTTGCAGTGGAAATCACACATCTCAAAATGCTTGTTCTGGGGTGAGTATTCCGGCAACAACTTCAGTCAGTAGTTTTACGTTTGCTACTGATTTTGATCCTTCAGTTGATCCATCACATTCTCGACATCGAAAGGGAAGTTCGAAATCTACGGATGAAAGTACGATTCTGATGAGTCTAGCCCGAAAGTATCTCTCTCCCTCTGTAATAGCACAGTTAGCACCATCAAATTCTGTCACTCAGGATGTGTCAGACTTCAGTTTAGCCACTCGCCGATATCTGAAAGAAAATGGACTAACCTCATCGACCAATAGTGGCAGCGTGTTTGAGAATATTCTACTAGATGCCGAAAGATGGTATGGAGATAATATTTATTACCCCTCATCCTTCTCCTGCTTAAGGGAAGCTTCAATTAGTCCCCGTTTGACGGTTCTGGAAGGAAATGAACGTTGTGAGAGTTTCTTGCATTCCCCAAAGATGTTACCGGAGGATGTTGTTGAGAAACAAAATGAAGCGGATGAGGAGGGGAATTACGATACCCCAGTATTGAATCTGGAACAGCTGAAAAAACTACCAAAACTTCTTTAACGCACGAACGGTATTACGTGCAAACTAAATTTTATAAATGATGGTTTTGAAATACGAATATATTACTTGCCTAGTGATTCCTGCTTTCTGGGCTTGGGATAGATAATGGCATTGTAACGGATGACATGCATTGTCACTGGAGCTAAATTAAACAAGATGTGGGCAAAAGACTTCGTTGGGGAATAGTTAAATGAGAAATTTCAGAGGAAAAAAGGGGGATAAAAATGAAGACTATAGAGCCAGAAGATGGAGGAGGGTCTGAAGTTTGAGAGACGGGGACAGAAAAAACCGGGACATCGAAGCCGGGCCATCTGGAATAGTAAATGGTAGTGAGGAATCCAGCTGGTGCCTAAGAGTACATGCACAGCAATTGGGAGGTTGAAATAAATGCAAATGTGCGCATTACTTTAAAACCTTATGAATTTAAAGCGGTCAATAAATTTGCTACGTTGCCTTAAGGAACAAACTCAAGTAAAAAGGAGAAGGAAAAACATTTGCAAATTTTAATGTTTCGATAGGATGCGCTTGAATTTTTGAAAATATAATTTAACAATATAATGAATCTCCTATATTCTATGGAATCTTCCATGCCCACAGTTGTTCCAGAATGCCTTTTTTGCAATTAAACCATTTTCAAATTATAACCAATGTCTAAATCATATTTGCTCCATCATGAGACATAGAGGAAATGAGGTAAGTTATTATGTTCTCACCTCCTTAAAAACTCATAAATCGTCCACTAAGATCATGTAACCATAAGGTCTTGGTATTGTAACCACATTCGAGCTAAAGGCATGATCGTCTACTCGAATAAGTGATGGGCATTGGAGGATGATAAATGCAAGCAGACCGTGATCATCATCAAAATTGATTGCTCAAAATGCAGGCGAGACTGTACTCCCTTAGTATCGGGCTCTCATGCGACCTCAAACTAAAGTTCCTTGGTCTCATAGTGACATCAGTCTTGCTGGACATGTCCAAGGAACCTCTCATATTATCTTGGTGGATTTACGTTCTAAGTAACCTCAGGTTATACTCATTAATTAAGCCACAAACCAACATCGCCAGTAACGGCTTCCACCTAGTATTCCCTATTCTGAAAGTACCAAAAATTTTTTACATCCAGAAGTGTCACCCATTTCATTTCTATTCACGATGGAGACTTTTGTCCTGAACTAAAAATCTTTCTTTCACACTCTCCGCTAAATTTAAGTGGACATGATAAGCAATGCACTGACAGTGTGGAAAGACAACTTCTCATTGCCACAGATTGAGGATTCAACGGAAGAGATCCTTAATTCTTTACTCCTTAGGCACCGCGCAACGCCTCATGTTGGGTACGATGCTTTAAGCATCTTTTTTCTCGGTAAACAGCTTCATTTATTAAATGAAAAACGCTTCCAACGGAGATCAATCTGGAGAACTATGATGCTGCTGCACCTTGAAATCTCGAAACTCCAGAGATCCTTCGGTCCTATCGTTGCATTGAACGCCTAGAATACTTCGAAAATCGATCCAATTGTATCTAGCGTCCAAGCGAAAAGGGAAACAATTTGTTTAAGAAAAATAAAGTAAGCAATTTATTGCTAATTGTTTCACAAAATTTTTGCGCTTGTCTAAATTGATTTTAAAATAGAACCCGAATTTAGGGCATTTGTATATTTATTGAGATCCGGAATAAGTGTCTATTTTTAGGAATATATCATTTTCGGCACCTCTAAAGCCCAGAAGCAATATATTGTTATGACTGTAATTAGACACTGAAATCTCTCTGGACTGCTTTTCACTCGAATGACTAACTAAGCATTTCAAAAATTTGTCAGACATAACAACGGAAACGAATTATTTTTCCGAAATAGCTAGGTTTCTAACATGGATAGCATATTGCCCGTCAAACGAAGAGTTAAGTGTCCAGTGCTAAATTCAAGCATTTGAAATAAATATTATTTTAGTAATAATATTCATAGTTTGTAGCGGTTGATTCACAAATAAGCAAAATTCACCACTACAAAATTGCTCCTGAAATTAGCTAAACTACCTCCACAGTATGGAGGAAGCCGAGTGTTTGATGTGGAATAGGCTCATTGCCGTTGTGATGTTACTAGGACAGAGCTCGGTTATTAAATACGTTTTGGGTAGGCTGACCCTGAAGTGGCTATGTATTGTTAATTGGCCGAGAGGTATCTGCACTTGTGACCCAACCTGGTCCCTACCTCGGTTAGTTGCATGTCCGCACTTTCTAGCGCGCATGAAATTACTTACTTCAACCGTGATAATCTTATGCACTCCACAAGTTTTACTAATGCCGAAAAATAAAATAAAAATAGGTTTATGCCTAGTGCAATAATTAAAGTACAGGCAAGAAATTTAAAATATACTTTACTGTTCTGGGATATTTTAGTCAGTTTAACAAATTATGATGACCTTGAGTTTCAAAATCATCCTTCTTGCAAAAGGCGCGTACTCTGAGAAAGCGTTTCCAAATTCAAGGTTAGTGTCAATTATTTTCTTATTTTCAGTATTTTATTAGTTTTGAATACTTGCGTCCAATTTTTAGAAACAATGGCTTATTCCAACAAAGGCAGGATTTCTACTCTTGGCGGCCTCTTATCGTTGGCAGCATTTTTCATCACCTCAAATTCCTTTGTTATTTCCATAGATGCCCTGAGATCACTTGTAAAATCAGATATGCCTCATCCTATTATTTTGGTTCCAGGCGATGGTGGTTCTCAAGCATACGCCCAGTTTAGAGACCACCAGTCAGACCCCTTTCCAATTTGGGTCGATTTACGATATCTTGTTTCTCCCAGAACTTTTAGTGACTATTTTAAGTAAGCTGATCTTTTAATAGCGGTTAAGTTCACTTTCAGACTTATTTACAACAACGAAACAAGAAAGACTGAAGATAACGATAAAGCAATCATTACTTTTCCCGGTTGGGGGGAAACATGGGCTGTTGATAATCTAGATTCTCGTCCTCATTCGGTCACCAAATACTTTGAGGATGTCACTGCAGCTTTCATCCAAAATCCTTACTATGTAAAAAATTTTACTATCCGCGGTGCACCGTTTGACTTTCGCAAAGCTCCAAGTGGGTGAATATCACAACGTATATTTGATCGCTCAAGCCTCATACTATCAATTCCCTTCTACTATCTTTTAAGATGAGAATGTGGATTTCGTGCCAAAGATGAAGGCTCTTGTTGAGGCGACCTTTATAAATGGACAAAACCAAAAGGTCGTTTTACTTGCTCACAGTATGGGATCGCTTTACTGTCTCCACTTTCTAAATCGGCAAACTGACACGTGGAAGCGAAAGTACATTAAGGCCTTCATTAGTGCAAGTGCTCCGCTTGGAGGATCTATTAAGGCCCTTAAAATTGAGGCGAGTGGTAAGTTTTAATTTATCTTCATGCCTAAATTACTTGGTTTTGCCTCTATTTTCTTTTTTGGGTCTTTGGCTGTTTCATATTTTGTGACGTTTAATTATATTCCTGTTTTTTTTATCTTCAATATGCAGTTTTTGAACCATTTATAGTGGCAACCTTGTATATCCATTTTCAAGCACTCCTGTTCTTAGCTTTTTTTCATATCTAAATGAATATCAGTTTTGTTCTTAGTGGGACTTTTTATTGTCATACTGAATTGTCACTATATATTGTCTATATTTAATGATTCGTTCATTGGCCATTTGATTTTGTCTTGTGCTTTAACAGTAGTCTGGTATTCGCACAGGGGAGGGAAACTGAATGTGTTCATTTGCCATTTACAAGGTCTGTTATAATAAACACCTCGAATTGACCCCCAAAGAAAAGGAGAGATAATTCGTCATTATTGTGATGAGTGACCCCACCTGTGAGAAATCTAATAGATGCACATCAAGTTGTCTTTCTGGCATCACAGAAACTACATTGCAACTGGTCTCACTAGAATATTCTGATAGTGTTCCATTGGATTATAGCTAATAATAGAAGGTGATTAGGCAGTGGGTACAATTTCATTTACTTAACGTAAATTAATGTCAATTAACTCTTGAACGCCCGAATTTTTTTGACAAATGCACCCAACAGCACTCACGCGTCTCAAAGCAGACTGATGCCGCCTACTTGATGAGTTTTGGTGGTATCAGGCGAAGTCTATAGACACGTATTGAACTTGTTTCAAACGAGAATAGCGCCTTCTGTTACGAGTCTAGTGCCAATGGGGCTTATTTTGAAAGAGGACCGTACTGTCCTAAGGGCGTTAAAGGGTTAAATATTGCCCTGAACCAATTCAGATCGCTTATCTTAGTTCATTTGTTTTGCGTTTTTGCAGATGAACTGTTTACACTTTGTACCTGGTTAATCCTGACAAACACTGCCATGGCGCGAGGTCTAGATTTTTTATTTTTGGCCATATAAGCACCTAAATGGCAATATTTGTCTTACATTATGAAATTAACCTCATTTATCGGCTCATTATTACGGACGTGTGATTTGGTCGCAATATCATGACTTCTTCAAGTTTTTAATAACCAATTCTTTCTCCCCGCAATAGACAGTAGAATTTTTAACACCTGCTTGCGTTTCGCATCTGCTAAATTTGGTTTATGGCTTACGGATTAGACATTATAGATGACCTGACCTACAGACTGCTCCGACTGCCTCAAATTATAGTGCCTTGGGAGCACGAATTAAGTTATCTGCAAACACCCTATATGTTCTTCTCTATGGAAATTATAACGAACGAAATCCCAGATAAAATGTGTGCTCGTTTTTACAGTGAAAACTTACTGTTTCAATTAGTATATACATGCACAGCGCATTTGATACTTCAATTGATTCATACAAACAACTTAACGATTAGGCATTGTTTCGATAAACAGGGAGAATGCATAACTTAAATATTGATTTCTTCAAAGTAAAATCTTTAGTAATTTGTCATAGTTATATTTTTGCCTTGTCAGGAATGTGCACTTAATGAAGTTTTATACGACCTTACTTTCTGTAAATATTGCCCTACCCTGCTGTGTACTCTTGACTTCAGTAAACATTGTTTAAGTAAACTTCTGCCTGGTCATTCACCTCAAATAGTTTTACAATTAGTACATGTTTACATATACGATATAAACTAGTTAGCACAGTAAAAATGTCTTCAATCTGATTCTCTTGTTGTCAGCAATGGGACATGAGTCATCAGTTTCAAGCAATTTATTTCACTACGTTGGGCTTTTCTACAATACACGCTCCGTGAACTTTCTGTTTTCTCTTATTGGTGCTGTTTCCTGCTTTTGCTGTTGCCTCTTTCATACGGGAATGGTCCACTCTGTCGTGTTAATTCAATACTTGTATTAACTAAAATTATGTAGAACAGGCAACGTTACAATTTGAACTTGGAGGCTTTTCAAAGTAGGTTTGCATAATCAATCAAGATTTTTTAGCTCACCATAAGTATGGGCAATTCACTCGTTATATCGTGTGTAAACAGGACTTCCTACAAATAACGCTCAATTACGTAATTAGTTACGTTTATATTAATTTTCATTTATGCTGAGTGTGTGTGCTCAAAGTTAAAGCTTAAATCGGCGACCAGAAGTTTGATCGTGTGATGGTATTAACTTCGTTCCATTACTATTACTTTCATTCTAGCAGACAAATAACTCTTACATTCACCTGTTACTTTAAGATTTCCTTTTGATAACTGTGCTTGCTGATATTTTAAGTCTATTTTGAGGTATCCATGTCCCCAGACTTGTTTACCTTAAACGTTCTTCCCTTGTAAAACGTACTCTTTTTTCTGCCTGTATCACCTAGATTTAGGCCTTGCATATAATCAAAGATTTCATTGAAACCTGGCCTTCGGCTAATTACGACTGCTCCACTAGCGTCCTCAAGGCGGCTGAGTGGTCACCATCTCCTAATTTTGCCCTGTTTAAGCTTAGTTTCTTGCTGCGTCAGCGAATCCAATTTTCGCCCATTTGCCTAGACCCCACCTCCACTAATGGCGATGTCTGCATTTACCAGTGCTATACAATTTTGTTCTCACTACACATCGTATCTGCAATTTCTATATTTTAACGTGAACCCACTCGCATTTGCTTATTGCATTAAGGTTGTCTAAATGGAAACAAAAGTTATCTTTCGAAATGGCGGGGAGAAACTGAAGGCATAAATATCATCAAATGAAATAGGGTAGACGACCTTTGTCTTTTTATAGACATTGTAAATGCATGCTGATGTAGCATTAAATTCCCTTTCTTCCATTGTCAATTGTTGCACACGTTCACATAAAAGCTGCCTCATAAGTTTGAATTTTTTGAAAATAATCAGGTTAATATTCGCAATTCCGATCACGTCAATTCTCAGGCAGCTGAGAGGTTTTCTGAGTACACAATCGTAATTATTCAATAGTGCCATATCAAATTTCGCTTTAATGTTATTGTAAATCATTAGTTCAATTGCCCACTCCTTATGGTCTTCCCATCGATCTGAACTTGGGCTTGACTATTTGATTTCAAGGACTTTATCCCCTCACTTACTGGGTAAGCTCCTGCACAGTTGAATGTTCAGGTTTATTTAACACTCGCCAATCGACGTATAAAGGATAGAAACAGGAGTTTAATTTTAGTAGAATAAGCAGTAATTTCACGTGTAATTTATGAATATTTTGACATACTTTTACCTACATGGGATATGTCGTTATTATTATGACTTTTTTCATTTTTTGTAAATCTATCCAGACAAACATGTTAAAATTATCCGGCTGTCTGAAGGGCTTTACTTTATTGGAGTTTAAGTTTCACCGAATACTTGGTGTTCTGTTTTCTCAATTGCATTGAATTTTCGTATTGGGAAATAATTACTCATCCCAAAGCATATTAGTAATGTGCATTGATGACTTAGCTTCCAAGTCAAAGTTCAAGGTTTCGATAGTTATTGGTATGCATTCAGTAAAAAGTCGAAGGTTTTTTAAGAAGGAAATAATTGGTTTCTGGTTTACTATCAGAAATTGGACAATTCTTTTCTTTTTCCCAGGATGAATGCTAGGAAATGTTTCCATTTAAGATTCTTGTGAGCTATCACCCTATTACAACTGACCAATTATTTGTCTTCTCCATGACGACGTGTGTGACTCAAGTATATGTATTTTTCGCTCCTTATTTTGTAGGTGACAACTTCGGGATCTACTTTGACAGTCCTTTGTGGTATCGTGAGGTGCAGCGATCAATGCCGTCTTTGGCTTTTCTGTTACCCGACCCACAGCTATGGTCTCCTTCTGAGGTTGTCATCTCCACACCAACTAAAAATTACACTGTCCACGACTACAAAGAGTTCTTCAACGATATTGGCTTTCCTGAAGGTTGGTTGATGATAAATATACGTTATTTTGTTCCCCATAATATGTGAGCAGTAACAAAAGAAGACAATGTTTTACTTAATAGCTAGAAATGGACTGGTTGGAGTCTCGAAGATATGCTAAGATGTTTTCCTTTCATTCAAATTGTGCTTGGACCATTGTTAATGCACCAAATCTTTTCTCTTTCAGGTTATCAAATGTACGAGGATACAAAAGCCACCGTAAATCCTTTTGTACCACCTTCAGGCTTGGATGAGATCTACTGTATCTATAGTTCAGCAGTTCAAACTCCAGGAAGCATGCTCTATGCCTCAACCTTTCCTGACGCTCAACCTACGATCGACTATGAACCGGATGGAGATGGAACTGTCAATGTGCGATCTCTGGCTGTCTGCCAGTCGTGGACAGGCGTGGTAAAAGTCAACACCTTGGTATTTCCCGGTGTGAGTCACCTCTCAATCGTTCTCGATCCTCGATTCATCAAAGCGGTGAAGGAAATTGCTAATGCCGATAAATTGCTTCCAATGAGGGGTTCTCTCTGGCAATCTATGTTACATTCACTTGGGTGGAAATTTTGGCCCTCTCTATCACCTAACTCCTAATCAAATTTAGTTTTTTTATAACCTTTATTTACAGCTCTCTAACTTACTCACTTCTATTTGTAATTAAGACTGCTAGGATAATGTTTCCATATGTCATTTATCCTCTTACTGTTCGGTTCTAGAACATGGGTCTTCCATATCCATAGAACAGCTTTGTTAATAAATTCATTAATCTCACTCTATACGAGAATATGCTACCATAAGTTCAAGCATTTATCTTAAGGGTTTCACTCGAGACGTCAAACTAACTTTGGTGCACCTGTACAGAACTCATCAGCTACACTCTTTTTGCGCAGGATAATTAGTTTTCTGTAATAGTGCCTGGCTATGATACCTTGCTACTGCTGCAATTATTGATTAATCAGGTAGTTATTACTTCTTATTAAGATCTGTATACTCAAGTGCATTTTCTTTATTAAATGAGTCGTTATTTGAAGTTTAGATCGTTATCCTTCTATCGTATCGTGAGTGGCTGCACAAATACCAAATCTCGATTGACATCTAGCAATGTAGTTTGCTCTAGTGACTACTTCAACTAAATCGGTAGTGGTATGGCTACTAATAAGCAGTAAGAGATAGCTGTATTTGATAAAATAAGTTGAGATTTTTCCATACGCAATCCTTTCGAGAGTAATAAGAGTCATGCATGCTACCCAAAACCCCTCATTATATTGTATGGAAACCCGAAATACGCTACTGAGCTTAAAATAGCCTTAATTTATCGAGACTACTCTCTTCACAATGTCGTTGAAGTGTTAACAGTGCAATTGTCCTCTAGACGTCTGCGAGATTAATCATTGATTGAGATTGAGATAAAAATACGTCAAACCATAAAAGCCAGAAGTTCTGCTCTTGAGAAGAAGAAGAAGTAGAATCAAGTCTGCTAATTTCGAATACCCTTTCCTTTGGTAAAAAGTGTCCTATTAACTTTGCTCATAGTTCTTACATACTTCATAAATTTATTTTTAAACATTCAAAACAGAGGAACTAACTCTGAAATAAGAATTTAATTCTCAAGGAGGTGAACAGTTGCTTGATCACTTGGAAGGACAACAAAATTTGAGACTTTTAAAGAAGGTCTCACATGACGTGTGGTGCTTTAAACAAACAAATTATTTAGTGGTATTATGTATGCCGAAGGAGAAAAAAACTTTCGGGTTTTGATCATAGACGGTAGAGGCGATTGAAACAGAGTCAGAATTTTTTTACTAATTCCAGGATCAAAGTCAAATTGTAAGTGAACTCTGAGATCGTCAGGCTGTCTGCATTTTAACTTTCTTTAATAATGTTTGAAATAATTTCCTATCATACCTAGTTTGAAATTCCGGGTGGCATATTTCAAGATGGCTTCCTGGCCACTCTCTTTCATTTAGGCAAGAAGGTCTTTCAATTTATGAAATGTCTGTTCATCAGTGCCATCTCATCTCGCACGCATCTGCAATGAGTTCGTAACACCTTTACATCACACTTTTATTTGTGTTTGGCATTCTTGTTAGGATCTTTTACCCAAAGCTCCTCACCTTCTTTCTCGCTCACCACCTGGTTCCCCAAAGCAATGAGTTGCCTAAACCGGATCTGTTTATAACTAACTCGAGATTTTCCCAATTTCGAAAGTCTGGAATTTAATAGGTGTTGAGTGATTGTTTCGCCTATATTATGCAGCCTAGCTCTGAGGTTGGGTCTTCGCTTCGGTAATCTTGCGTTTTCAGTTGTACAACTTCAACATCCTCGGCCAAGTTGCATTCTTAAGATTGCGTCATCCATCTTGCGATAGGCAATGGTAAACAAACCGTAGAAAGGAACAAGCCTCAACGTATATTACGAGTAGTTTTACTCAAGTTTTGGAAGAAAGTACTTTCAATCTAAGAACTAACCTTGAGCCGCCTTTTGGCCTTCATGGTATTAAGTCTTGGAGCATTATCAATCAAGCCTTTATCATTCACTGGCGAGTCAGGATATGTATAGCATCTCATCCTATTTATCCTGCGTTCATTTATTTGAAGGCATGATTGTTCTAGATCCGAACCCACGTAACTCTAGACGGTTTTCTATACATCATTCTCTCATAAAAATAGTTTCTTTTTCGGATTGCCGAGTCCTCTCTATTCTTCTCTAATAAAAATATTCTGTCTCCTACCGTGTTTTGTAATTGCTGCATTATTGTTGCTATAGGGACTTTTCTCCACTTTGGTTCGCATCTTCACAGGCATAAGTAAGCAATATGATGTTGTGGATCTTATCCATTACCGCATTACCGCTGTCACCCAGCCAGAGGGTCAGGCCATACTCTACGTTGAAATGAATTAGATTGGTTTTTTGAAATATCAGCTCAGAAATTAGGCTTTCGCTTGGAAAATTCGCAGTAGACTTTCTTTCATTCCACTACGAAGTCAAGGCAACCTAGTATATATGCCAAAAGTAATCTTCCCATTAAGGAACGAAGATATTAAATGCTACTCTTTTTCCCCTTAGTAAGTAGTATATTATGGCTGAACACTAACCTATCCAGTTTCAACTCCTGATACGAAGTGCAATTTACCATTTAAGTCAAAGTAACTTCACGAATATAAAACTTGACCATTGAGTTTATTAGATGGATTAAAAGCGGCGCCTCTTATAAACAGGGTATTTAAATCTGCCCCTGCATTCAACTCGCATTCCATCACTTTTGTTAACGGTTACAGGCTCAGTAATGGAAGAACACGAATCAAGAGCGACGGAGGTACTGATTGGAAGGTTAGTGCATTATTATGGTCAACCCAAGCCATGACAACGACGCGATAATAGGCAAACACCTCGGCTAGGTTATCTAATTAGCAACTTCACCTCATTGCAAACACTTTCGAGTATTTGAATATCTGGGAAGACATAGGCAATCCCCTGAATGTAAGTTAGAACATGCTACATAAATCTGATGACAGCCATCAAATCTTGAAATAAAATTCTGCCTGTTTCAGTTCCTTCTAAACGAAAATGGAGTCAGGCCAATATTCGCCTCTAACTCGTCCGTTTGGATTTGATATGAATATATAATTTTAAAATATTCTTTAAAAATTAGAGTTTTAGTATTTAGTATATGTGAATTTGATACGTGCAAAATCTGTGGCAACAAATTCCTTTGTGTTTTAAACTAATTTTGCTTTCGTGATTAAAATCGTTCCATTTGAGGAAAGGAAATTTTAATATTCTTATCATTCATATTAAATAACCCATAAAGTACTTAGAACCTTAAAATAGCATTCAATTCCTTTTTTCTAAATTAGCGACTTCGATGGTGGTTAGTGAAAAAGTAAGTCGTTTGACTAATGAATTGACTTTTGGTTTTCGTAATTCCTTCGATGTAAAATATTCTTTATTTCATAACTGCCAGATCTGGAAGCGTTCTTTTACTAATTCGGAAATAGTTCGCGAGAAACAACGCCAGCTTTTACTCCTAAAAGAAAGTAATCGACAGACGGTTAGTTTTCGTATTTTCTTAAAAAAAATACAGTCAAAATACAGTATTATAAAAAGCATTTGAGAATTTTATCAACCTATACACATTCGCTGGTTCGTTAATATATTACTTTCGTTAGCTAAACATGAGTCACGCAAGAAAGATTGTTCTCGCTGAGAAGCACTTACTTTTGTCTCACAAAATGTTCATTTTTGGTCTATCTTTCTATACTAAAGGTAAGAAAGATATACATGATTATCTTGGGGAGGCATAATCGCTTTTGGACTGATAAAATTTTGAAATAAGCACAATCTCGAATGAGTTATTCGGTGAGAAAGATTTGTAGAGGACACTACACAAACAAGCCTTGATTGAATCTCAAAAATCCTCTCTGAAAAAATTCCCTAGTATCTAATTAATCCCAAAACCAACCAAGCTACCTCAACAGAGAATGGAGTGGGCAGCGTTTACCACAGCCTATGGTCGCCGACACGAAGCTTAGTCATTGAAATGCGAATAGGGCTTCTCTACGTTGCAGCGACTCTTGATTGCTGGTTAGTTGAAAGGTTTCTACAGTCATGACCGCACCGGTTCCTGACTGTTCAAGTGCGCATGATATTTCATTGTTCAACCTTGTGCATTCCACAAATTTATATTAGTATGTGGGACCATTGGGGAATAACTGGGAGGCCATTTTCCCTAACTGGCTTAAGATTTTTAATCTATTTTACTTGAGTTCACTGAGTAGCTACCGATTTCGCATCTGTTGGCAGTTCTAATTAACTTAAGTTTACTGGGAACTAATCCGGGTGAAATGGCCCCTAAGAGTAGAACCGATTCTTTTCAAAAATAAATATCCACACTTTTTCGATATTTTCTACTTTTAACTACAGCAACGAAATAAGCACGAATATTTTCGCTTTTTTTTCCAAACAATCCTTTCCATTTGAACATACTTCTTTGAATACCACTCTCATCTTTGCACATTTTGTCTCATTGTAGATTGACGATCGACACCGGTATATATTTGAATTGGTAAGGCAATTTCTTTAAAGTGACTCACTCAAATAAAATAAAATAAAAATATAAATTTATAAAATATACCAGTATTTCTGTGATACTGTAAGAAATTGCAAAATACCATAAAATTCGACCTTAAATAACAAAACAACTGGACGACTTACAGAATTTTGACATTTTAAATTGCCTTAACGACAAGGAGTAATGTACCCTCTACTGATAGAAGTCTTAAAATGGAAATCTAATCAAAGCTAAGCCAACTCTTCATCTTCTAGTTATCAAGCACATCTCAAGTGCCAGTGGACGAAATTGAGGAACAACTACTAACTGATACAAAAGTAAAAACGAGAGACTCATTTTTGCCTTTTCTTTTGGCTAATCCACACATCTCATGGTCTTTTTGCTCCTTCAGTGGCATCTATTTGACAAATTTTTCAAATCCAAAGGAGATACACCACTTTTGTGCTTTTACTATCAAGAGGCAAGTCTATTAATTAACTAAAAGGGAGTGAACTCTTTTACTACGGAAGTTAATACTCAAATCAATGAAAAGGCAAAAATTTCCCTTTGACTGCTTTTAAAAAACATAGTTTAATGATTTTCGATATTATGCAAAGATATAATAATTGGTGTTACACAAGTCTCTTTTCCCATTTTATTGTTATCTATGATTCCATTCAGTGCCCATCGCGTAAAAAGAACAAAGGGACTCAATTTTTTATTGCAAACGGTACAAGTGAAGTGAGAATTAGTTGCGCATTGATTATTGGTACATATATTTGCTTCCTAATGAACACCTGTATTTACAACTCAGGCTCTACGTGGAAGCGCCTTTTTCTTCCTGAGAGCCTCCGATAAAGAAATAACGAGCTCAAATGTAGCTGATGAGATAATATTCCAATTTCACAATGCTCAAACTGGTGGATTTATTAGCACTGCACAACTTCTTCTGCAAGACATCTATATGCCCGCTTTTGCTAGTAATCAGGTAAATTGTATTGAGCAAGCACCATTCCCTTATATATGACAATCTCAATCGTGAAAATGTTTAATGAAGCTTTCAATTAGAACCACCGTAAGATATGAGAAGAGCCATAAGCATTGATTGATAGTAGTTAATAAGTGGATTGGCTAAATGCGAGTTTCTCACCAGTATGTCTTTAAAATATCTTCTCACCTATAAAACTCAATGATGCTCCTTGCTATTTTTGAGAGATATAACCTTATCACGAGAGCAATGTCTAAACTGATACTAGGTGTTCTAGAATGCCTACCATATTTGATGGGACAGCAGCGAACATTACTCATGGTTGCAGACTGCATGCTTTGTCTGGAGACAGACAACTCACATCCCCAAAAGTGGTCTCTAAGTCTCCCATAATTCCTATCGAACTGTAAACGGCGCTGCTTCTGACAGCTTAGTTTGGGTTTGGTATCCTTCAGGCCCCAATTATATGATAATAACTTTAATCGAATGGTCTTGGAGATTAATATATTTTACTGTAGTGCTGTTTTCATCCACTTAATCAGATTCAATATGTCGAGTACGTCAAGGTTATGGAGGAGGGAAGGGAAGACAACAAGGCTTTTAAAATTACGATAGTCTAAAGGTTTTGATTTCAGTGCTCCTTATTTGCAGGGTAATGGCAAAGCAAGAGCTGGCTATTTTGTTTGTTTGATTAATTTAATCTATTTTATCAAAAAATCTTATAATTCGCATAATTAAAATATTAGTTGGATAGAGGGATATAAAGATGCCATTATTGCGGAAGGTGAGAGAAATGAAAATTTGAATATTCTTTACTGGAAATTAGATGTTTCTCTGAAGCTCCCGTACCCATTGGTGTCTCTAAAGTGGGACGCTATTTTTCTGGGGAAGTGGAGGGCGGTGAACTGGAAGTCGATCTTCATTCACTTGAATTTTCGTTGTCATTGCTTATTTTTTTTGCTTTTAAGAAAGACGAATCGCTTTATTTACCCTGTGATGCTGAGATACCTCAAGCATTGTCAGTCTTTCATTTTAGTCGATATTCGCTTGTTTTATAGGACTGGGGAAACTTGGAAAACGATCCAGAGCAAAGGAGACAATTGGCCAATGAATTCATGGATACCACGAAGGAATATCTTCAAATTTTAGAACAAATAAAAAGTGACTCTGGACTGAATTTCCTATCCAATCCATCAAAGGATGACAAAGATCTCATAGAAAGTATCGATGAAAATTGCCGTGATTTGAAAAGTAAATTCATATTTGAAATTCGTACATTTTGGTGAAATTTAATAATTATTGCAGTTCCAAATTAAGAACTTAATGTCACCCTAGATTTATAAAGTGAATCAGAGCAGCGTTTCTCCATAGACCCCTAAATGGTGTATTTAAGTGCGAACCTATTGTGATATCCACCATCATATCATTGATAATACAATTTCTATGAAAAGTTCTTCTTTTAATTTTAGGTCTTTCAAAAGGGACTCTTCAGAGACTAGATGCCTTACTGGCAAACTGGAATAAGCAGGTCCAGTTAGCTGTAAATGAACTGAACTTGATTATGAAGGAATCGGACGATGCGGGACCTGCTGATGAACTCGCTTACTGGAGATCGCGGTGGAGCACCTTAAACAGGTTCTCATTAACTCTACGCCACATCTGTACAATTAAATACAATCAATTCCGAATATATTAGCTAGAAGAGTTTTAACTTAACTATAATGTAATATTGATCAATGTAATCAATGTAAAACCGACGCTCAAATAACATCTAAGGGTACCTGTCCAATAAACACCCCCCCCCCCACTCCATTAAAAGGCTTTAAATTGTTTAAATGGTCCGTTGAACATCCTGATCCATTGGTCTGTTTAGTCTCCCAATGTTTTGTTCACTTACTGGCTCATTGGCAACCTCCATGTGCCTACTTTATTCAATTTCTCCGCCCACATATAATGTCAGACGCATCGTTAAGGCGTGTAGCAACACCACCTTTCCTACAACTATTTCGCTTCGTTTTTTCCTTGCTGCTGGTGGTGGTAGTCCATCTCAATTCTCGTTCCTCTGACCTGGAAGTTGTCATTGTTTTAGTTAGCCTCTAAGATGTTTAGATTTTAAAGAAGATAGCCCAATCGGATTATTGGAGCTACTTTGCATAGTCATATAGACATCGAAGATGTCAATCTCCTCATTCATATAATCAAAATATTGTTTAATATTGTGCATACAAAAAGTACATCTAACCATTTGACAGTAGTTTCTATAGTACAGCTAATGTTTTTCATTTTTAAGAGGGATAATTCGGGGAATTTTCCTTAAAATTTGAGTGGGCTGACTGATGTGTTGGTATTAAAGAAAGCAAATGAAATTCTCATTTTTAGAATTTTTCAGTGTCAATGTGATATATCGGTATCAATTTGGGTTCCCAATGCCTCATCGGCAGCTGTATGAACATCACTACTTATGTCCTATATTATTATGATTCACATAGGTTTAAACAAAACACTATCCTCTTAAATTTTGCACCTCGATAAGAAATCTACCATTATTTATATCCATTTTTCTCTTTGCATTAATTATTTTAAGGCTAACTGAACGAATGGCCACTAAAGAAGTCTCAATTGTGACCGAAACTCTTTCTAATGTCAAATCGGCATCATTGGATATATGGAATGAACTTGTAAATTTGGGAAATAAATACTTATGGTTAATTAATATGTGATGAAATTTTCCATTAACCAAGAATTACTTAACTTTAGAGAGATAAAACGTCCATTTATGCAACAGAAGCCAAAAGCAATGTCTGGTTCCTTTCCGGTCTCAACAAGTACTTCGGTTCAGTTTTTCACAATGATCCAGTATGTTCAATGTACTCAATAAATCCAATTTGAAATTTCTAGAAAAAATTGAAGGAGGATATTCCGGCTCTGGTGAACTCTATCAAGGTCATTTTTGAAGCGTCGGAGTACTTTAACACTACAGAACGAATTACTTCACTCTTTGTTAAAGTGACAAATCAAATGGTCGGGTCTTGTCGGCATTATCTTTATTCTGGAGTGGAGAAAATTTGGAGTCTATCAAGGTATAGACTTTTGCAAATTACTCAATTAATATTTTATGCTTCTTCCCGAGTACGTTTAAATTTTTAACGAAGATACAGCGGAGAATTCGATTGAAAGACTAGAGGAAACTTCTTTAGCTAGGCCAGGCAAACTTCAATACGGTAGAGAAGATTGGAATACCTGTTAGTTAGATATTTCTGATAGAGGTTGGAGGTAATAGAGCTACCGCACTAGACAAAGTGACGAGGGGGAAAGGGTTAAGTCTAAGTAGAATTAATAAATTAATAAATACAATTTCAAAAGCAACTAGAAGGAAGAGGATTGAGTTATAGGAAGAACAAATTGAAACTCAACATGAGGATTCAAAAACGGTGGAAAAGCTCTAAGTGAATTAGAGCTAGGAGCTAGGCTTCTTCGGTCTTCCTTATACGAGATAGGCAAGAAGTTACGGACTTAGAGCCCACACTGGCGTGAACAACAAACCGTTCTCGTCATCTTCAGGGCGCACACTTTGCTGTGTTTCCATGTTCAATTTCGTTAATGTGCTTCTCTCATAAGGTCAGTTCAAGAAAACATCAAAAATCACCGTCCCTGGGGTGTCATTTTAGCAAATATGGGATTTGATTTTAACGCTCTCAAGTTTTGTCATTAGTGGTTTAACACTGCGGACATCCCAGTTAGCTACGACGTAGGCAACCCAAAGGACTCTGACACGACAAACCGTGCAGAATACGCATCCGTTCATACTTAGTCCGGTCCTTTGGGGAACACAATTTAAAGGGAATAAGGAAGGAAATATGATGGTCAACCATTGGGATGGTAAAAGGTCACTACGAGTTATTGCGAATTCACTCACAAAATTTCCACAAATTGTGGTTCTTTAGTTAGGTGGTAATATGAAACAGTAAGTGTGGACATTGCAGGCGTTAGGTAAAGTTATTAAAAGCAAGCATAAAATGGAAACTAAGGCGGACCTAGTTCGTTTGCCTTTCCTCATAACATAAAATGTAATTGAAATTAGAGCCAGTGCCAATATTTTTTCTTTAATCTTATTTATTAGTGAAATCGTTAATGGGCGGATCAAGGAGTGTATAGACCTCTACAAATTCTACCGCCAAACTTTCCAAATCGCGAGGAAGGATTTGGCTGCTAATCCTGGTGGAAGGCAACTCAATTGCAGGTCAGTTTCCAGACCTACACAATTTAGTTCTCACTTTCTTGAATATTTCAACACAAATATTCGATATTATTCCGCATGTAAATAGGAGAATAGCCACCACAAGATCACATGCAGATTTATTTATACAATCAAAGGTATTCAATGAGTGCATGGGAAACCAATTGACTTTTTGCAGTTACATCATGATACATCATAATGAAGTTATTAATTAAGAGATCTTAGAAGTCTTCAGACTAGTGAATTTACCAAAGTGCTAATATTCGTTTGAGTGCCATCTTCATCTTCATTCTGTATTGCGATGGTGTTATCGTTCGTTTACCTTTATCTTCAAATAGTGAAAATAAGATATTTGGAAAATTTGAGGCCTTCTGTCGACGCCTTTCTGAAATCAGCGATCTGCTGACTGTGATTGAGGGCTTGAGACCCATTTCAACACTTCACGCTGATGACACCTCAGAAGTTATCGCTACTTATCAAGCGATGCTTGATTCAATTCAGGAGTGGAAGGGAGATCCAACTGATCCAAGAAACAAACAAGTATTTTAAAAGCTATTTGTTAATATATTTTCCTGCTAATTATTTTGCATTTACATCTAACCTTTGCATCTTCTCCAGTTTACAGTAGATTTGCAGGCCTTTCAAAATCAAAGAAAGTATCTTCTCGCCCAAATCGACGCATTGCTCGACAAATGGCTATCAAGACGTCTTCCAGTAAGCGTAACCAGTTTGGCCACTTCTACTAATCCTTCCGTTTGTATTGAAGAAAATAGGCGGCTTTTCGTAACAGACATTTAACCATCACATATATTCCCTACAATAATATAAAATACACCGGTGAATTTGGACAGAGCCGAATACTAAAGCATGAGTACATTATCAAGCAGCCTCAACAAATTTTCGACTTAACTGGAAACAACTGACTTAAAGTTAAGAAGTATCTAATTGTTTCCAATTCTTCACCAAGATAAGAGGTTTGCAAACTTTCCAAGACATCAACAAACGAAGGTGTTCCCTATTAATCGGCACACGATATTTTAAATAACAAACAGCATTCTATGGATAAATAAATTTTGGTATAGGCTTCTATATTTCTATCACTAAATCGCGTTCCTACGACCCAAAAAGAGACGTTGAAGGGGATCAAGGGTCTAGGATGCAAAATTCAAATGTAAGCGTTAAATCGCCTTTCTTTTAACCTCCAGGCCTTCCATCGGCTTCAATTTCTCTCACAATTGGAGACAAGAATCTCTGATCCGAGTCTAGATTTTGCCCCTCGGTACGAATACATACTTCGAGTGTATGGTCAAGAGTTGGAGCACATACGAGATGTCTACGAAGCGGATAAGAGAGCACCTCCTCTGGAACGTAGAATGTCTCCAGTTACCGGCCGAATTCGTTGGTCTCGCGCCCTACTTCAGAGAATTCGACAGCCTCTGGATGCTATCATTGAAAGGTGTCCTAGTGCTTTGGAGGTAAGTATTAGTTACGGCTTTTAAATCATATACGACCACGTTTAGTCTCTCGTCTACTAGGAAGGAGAAAAAATTTGTATCAATATAAGGCCTTTGGAGTTCAGTTACTTCAAGACCTTAAAATTGTCGCACAATTAAAGCAGTATGAAGCAAAAATACTAAATCACTGTGATGACTTAATAACTCAGCAATAGCTATAGCTAAATCAATGAGTTACTTATCTCTTGAGGATGGAGCATTTTCTTTGCTACGCAAATTATTAAATTGCTGAAAGAAGAAAGTGCTCACGAACGAAGTATTAAGTATGATAAACACTATAAACACAAATTATGTGAAGTATTTTGTCAATAAGGCGTATATTCTGCAACCATCAGTGCTGCCCTAACATCACCAGGGCTCTATTCAAAGTGTAGCGGAATTAGCTACCTAACTAAGCCTGACTGTACTCGGAAACCTCAGTGGCAGTTTCTCCTAGTTCGTAAGACCCCCAGAATGAGCTAGGCTAGTTGCCAAGCTAAGAAGAGACAAAGGTATCCAGAGAACGCGTTTATACTAGACATGCATGGCGTGGAGTGTAACAAGGGAGGAAGCTTAGTCATTCAAAATGGCGGATTAGCTAAAACGAGCGGAGGCTTTTGATTGGACATTGGCTGTGTGTCCTCACACTCAATCTGCACGCGAAGTTGAACGGCCGCACCCTCAAGTCACGCTGTGCGCTCATGCGATGACGTGTCCCACAAAAGAACCATTCCGAACCAGTTATCACCCAAGTTGATTTTATGAATAAAATATATTTTATATCCGATAGCAAAATAGTTTCATAAAATCAGCGCTTCTTATGCACTTCGCCAACTCTTTCCCTCTTTGTAAAACAGGATATTTAAGTTGAATCCTCTTGTTACATCTGTCTGTTCAATTACACAGCATTTAAATCTAAAGATGAAGCCATTGCCCCCCGTATGAGTGCAAATGATTTTAGTTGCCCCTAAGTTAGTCCTACCTTTTAAACCGACAAAGAACGATATGGGTCTTTTCAATTCTCTTCGAAGTCCTTTCACCTGTCTTACGTTTACGCTGACGGTAAGGAAAATATTAAATCTCTCACAATTATTAATTAAATTTTACTTAGATAATTAATTTCATTTCTTCTTTTCAGACCCCTGAGGCGCAGAAGCAAGTTAAACGTTTTAACCAGCTTGCAACTACATTGGTAAAATATGAGGCAGTGACTTATCACAAGTGGGTGAAAAACCTGGAAAATCCGACAACAAAATTTCTTGAAATACCTCTGCTGATTCCTGTCGAAGGAAGTTTGAAGTTCATGGTTAATCTCCCCACTTCTGCTCTATCCATTATACAGGAGTCTCGAAATCTCCACAGATTGGGTCTTAATGCGCCGAACATTGCGATGGATTTGCAGCTTCAGGAAATGCGACTCAAGAAACACATTGATCGGTAATGCTACCGATAAATATATGTATATATATATATATATATGTCTTAACAAATATGATTTTAAATTTCATTATCTGCTCTAGTTTAAAAGAACAAATGTCGAGATTTCAAAGGCTACAACTGCTTATATCTCCGCAGATGATACCAATTTTTAAAGCATTCTTAAATGACGTGGCGAGAAGTCTTTACCCTGGGGTGGTTGATATAACCTGGAATTCAATGCAATTTGATAATTGTGGGCTTTTCTATTATTTTCATTATCCTTAATTGTTTTAGCTTACTAACGTGTATTTGTTTGGTTTTCAGTCATTAAGAACGTTGGAGTCGCACTGGACAAACTTGAATTCGTTGTGAAACAGACAAAGGACATACTGGAATGCCGGATTGATGTTCTCTTATCTGAAATGTCTACAATTTCACCACTGGATATTACCTCTTGCTCTGGTCTTTCTGTGGATGATTTTGTACAAAGACTTGCAAAATTCATACCTTCGACTAGTGCTGAGTTGAACAAGTAGCGTTTTTAAATCTTTAAGTTTGTGATAAAATTGATATCTTTGTTATTGATGTATTGATTATTTCACTTTCGTTCATTAAATGAGTTTTATCTCCCACAATCAGTACGTATTCGATTTAATTAGACGTTGCATTGATGCTTGCTCAAGTAGAAAGATTTAAAAAGGGTTATTATTGTTTGCGGATACCAGTGTTTTTTCCGAATTTCTGCCTGAGTGAAACAAAAAAAGCAGTGTCATAACGCCTTCATGAGGAGGTTACGTTAAATTTTAACCCTAATACTATATTCCTGCTGTCGACTAGTAATTTGAAAATCCATATTTTCCATTCGGACGGTTTATTTTCATTTTGTGTTGCGAGATCCGAACCAAGTAGAACTCTCATTACCTAGGGACATGACCATGTTCTGTATACTTTTTCTTTTAGTAATAAAACGTTTAATGCTAATTCCGCGAATTGTATATTTTCTCTAAGAGCACCCGTCATATTTATTAAAAGAAACCAAATGCTATCGATTAGAGTTGTTAGAACAGACCTAAATGAATAACACTTTCAGGTTGATAAGTTTGGTTGGCTATAACTTTGAATCACATATATTTTCTGTAGAAAAAGCAAACTTGTGGAGACCGCTGTCAATGATATGATAACTTTAATGCTCAAAAATCTCAATACTGAATACGCTGAACAGGTTTCAATCGGTACCAATTTTGAATGTTCCACGCCAACAAAGAAAGGTCACAAATGCACAACATGTCTTAATTGCCTCTTCTTTGAGCTTCGTAGTCGATTCAGTCAGAAAAATATCGATGCTGTGATTTCATGTGAGCAGGAAAATTTGATATTTCTTAAGACAAGTTAAAGATTAATCATAAATTATGCTCTTCTACTAGGTCTGCTTGGCATTCTGGAGACCCTTCGAGAACGCATTGAGCTTGAAACTGGAATACAATGCTCTCCTTCTCTCGATAACAGAAAGCACAAGGAAATCGATGCCTTTTTTTCCTTGGAATTCTTTCTAGAAATTCCAAGTATCGTTTGTAGGCCAACAGTGGATGGCCTGCAGAAAGGATTAGGCAAAGCTATCAATCTTATTCTCAGAATTTCCGATGGTATTCAACCATGGGAACATGTCAAATACTGTCAAGCTTTATTTAAGGTAAATTCAACTTTATTTGCTGTATGTCATATACGCAAGTGGACTGAAGTCTTTGAGTTATTTTATGAAACCAGATATAATATGCTAATCTCTCAGTTTCTTCGGAGCAGCTGGGTGTTTAATGGATTTTTTTGTTCTATAAGCTTTTGGCATCTTGGCAATCTCTTAAGTAATCCAAATGTTAGTTCTACTCGTTTTTTTCCCAATAATCTCATAGGAAGTCGTTCGTTTTGTTATTACTTTACCAAATGGTGGAGTAAATAGATTTAAAATAATGGCCCACCAACGAATCTAGCAAATTTCAACTGACCTACAAACATATCCCCTAATACGATTGGTTTATATGCCTTTGGTTATGTTTCCCCGCGAAGAATGCGGTTTGAGGTGACTGTTACTTCATAAAGCTTATCTTGAATGCTTTTGCCACTCCGGGTTTGGTTTGACCATTGCTATTAAGGATACAACATAGATTAATGTACAATAACCGATTTTAACTTTCAGAAATCTCGAAACGTGCATGCAGGTAATCTTCTCAGCAGTAGTCAGGACTCTTCAAGCATCTCCTTTCAGTCGCTTCCTTCGAGTCTTCTACGTCCCCTACGAAAAGTTATTTTGGAGAACAAAAACGTCGTCAAATTAGTTGCAGATATAAACTCTTCCATCACATATTACTCTGGTGATATATCTAGAGTCATTAAAGACCTAAAATCGCAATTCTCTGACCTCTGGAAAGAAGCCGTAAGTTGACACTCTACCAGTAAAACGCATCTTTCTAGGATCCTGGGAGTTCGGCTAGGGAGTTCATAAACAAGAATCCTCCGGTTTCAGAAATTAACGAGGAATTGAGAAAATATAAGGTAGACTCATTTTCATTAATTTAACCATTGAATTTAATCAGAGCTTCGAAGAGAGTGCCTTGGAATTACCAGAGGAGTACAAAATAGGCTCACTCTCTATTAAAACAAACATGCTCAAAGAGAGTCTGATAACAGAGTGTCGTACTTGGCGATGGGAAATTGGAAGAGCGGTAAATGCCAAGTATGGCGAAGAAATGACTACCATCTTTAGTAAAATAGAAGAATTGCTAAAGAAGCTTCAGTGTCCGATAAAAGATTTAGGTGATGTGCGTGCTCAAATGGCCGCTCTTGATGAGTTCCGCCAATCAGAAATCGACCTTCAGATGTTCAGCATTGATCCAATGACAAAAGCCTTTGCGCTGCTATCAACTTACGATATCCACTTTAGTGACGGAAATGCTGAAAGAGTTGAAACCCTGGCTTATACCTTCCAAAAATTGCGAAATCAAGCTATCGCTTCCACAACTCACCTTTTGTCGATTCAGCCAGCATTCAAAGCTGAATTAGATACCGGCATTGAGCAATTCAAGAAAGACAATGATCTATTCACCTCTGATTATCACTCAAAGTAGGTATATTTTACTTTATTTCCTCTTCTAGGGGACCTATGGAACAAAATATTGATCCTCGGGAAGCATCAGACCGTTTAACCCTCTTCCAAGCACGGTTTGATGACTTATGGGCGAGTTATGAAACTTATTCGGATGGTGAACGGTTATTTGGCCTTCCTGTTCGTGAATATCCAGATCTCCATGAAATCAAAAAGGAACTTGCATTGCTTCAGAGGTTGTACCAACTATACAATACTGTATTAGACACTGTCGGGGGTTATTATAATACCCCTTGGACAGAAATTGATATCGAAGCAATCAATCAACAACTTGCCGACTTTCAGGCTAGATGTAGACGTCTGCCTAAGGCTCTGAAGAAATGGCCAGCGTATGAAGCACTACAAAAGAAGATTGATGACTTTAATGAGACATGTCCACTGTTAGAAATGATGGTTAATAAATCGATGTTGCCTCGACATTGGAAAAGAATTGAAGAAGTAACAGGAGGTCACTTAGATGTATACACAGAAGGATTCCTACTTAAGAATTTAATGGAGGTTCCACTGTTAGAACACAAAGAAGAAATCGAGGTGAGTTTAGAATCCAGATCTTTATTGATTTTATTATATATAGGACATATGTACCTCTGCGGTAAAAGAGCTTGACATTGAAGCTAAACTAAAGTCAATTATCAACGATTGGACTGCTCAAGACTTTCAGTTCTCCATGTTTAAGAATCGCGGTGAATTGTTGTTCAAAGGAGATGTTGCAATAGAGGCGATAGCGCTTTTGGAAGATTCACTCATGGCTTTAGGATCGCTTCTATCTAACCGATATAACACCCTCTTCAAACCTCGTATTCAAGAATGGGTTCATAAACTTACCACAACAAACGAGGTCATTGAGAGCTTATTCCAAGCTCAGAATCTCTGGGTTTACTTGGAGGCTGTATTTGTTGGTGGTGATATAGCTAAACAACTTCCACAAGTAAGTTATGATCAAATTTTATCCATTGAAATGTTGTCCATGAAAGTTTCGACTATTTCTCTTCTTTTAACAGGAAGCCAAACGTTTCGCAAGTATTGACAAAACTTGGCAAAGAGTGGTTCAGCGTGCTCACGAAACAACCAACATTGTGGCTTGTTGTACGTCTGATGAAACTCTCACTCAGGTCCTTAGCCATCTCTTAGAGCAACTTGAAGTCTGTCAGAAATCACTGACAGGTTACTTGGAGGCCAAACGTCTCGTATTTCCAAGATTCTTCTTTGTATCTGACCCAGCTCTTCTGGAAATCCTTGGTCAAGCATCAGATTCACATACAATTCAAACACACTTACTTTCTATCTTCGATAGTATCAAGACCGTCACTTTTGATGAGAAGGTATATGATCAAATTTTGGCAGTTAATTCGACGACTGAATCGATTGAACTTGATGGGCCAGTTATGGCTCAGGGTCATGTTGAACACTGGTTGGGCGACCTCCTGAAGATGTCTCAAGAATCACTACGTCAGGTTATTCACAGTGCCTACAAAGTGCTCAGTGATGAAGACAACTTTGATTTGTTTAAATTCGAGGACTCCTTCATTGCTCAAGTTGGTCTTCTGGGTCTTCAATTGTTATGGACGCGAGAGGCGGAAGATGCTCTAAGTTGTGCAAAATCCGATCCAATGGCTATGCGAAATGCGAATTTGAAATTTCTCAAGATCCTGAACCAACTTATTGAGATTACGACTAAGGAGTTGACCCCAATACAGAGGACAAAGTATGAAACGCTCATCACCATCCATGTACATCAGAAGGATATCTTTGATGATCTTGTAAGTCAAAAGCGTTAATTTTTTAAAATCAAATGAGTAGTTGGGCCAATGAGTAATACGAATGAAAAATGATTATCGTATAGTTTGTAAAATTGAATTGACTGGCTATTACCCACCCCTCCCGCGTGTCTGTAACTACAGCCTTAACCATTTATCGGAACCCGCTAGGCGTGCTTCATGTGACAACAGATGAGTCACTCTCAGTTTAATTGATAAAAGGAGTTGTGAGCATTTTAAGTCAAACTAAAAATGTGTGTTTTGATGTACCCATAGTATAATCTTCTCACATTCGAGGAAAAATGATCACATTAAAAACATCACTAAGTCCAAGTTGAAAGCGAAATACCAGAGATCGCTTTGTTGCCATCTCCAAAGTAACCGTGACAACATTTTTTTAGAGTTTGAAGCTTAAAAGAGCGTTCTTTATACCATCTGTGCTTGTTAGTATTTTGTATTAATTAATTAATTCCCTTTATTAGTTTGACTTTCCCTTTGGACAAACGATGTACCTATTTCGACTCCCACGTGTGATGGATGAAATGTTGTTTTGGGCCAGAAGTCTAGACACAAGCTTTTCCTCTATCAGTCCCACTGAGCCTCAATAATTTCAATAATAGCAATTGAGAAACAAATTCATCTAAAGAGGAGAATTAGAAAGCGACTGAAATTAAGAAGACCTGTTTATTCGCACATTAGAATTGAAAAATGGCAAAGTCTCTTCTCATTCTCATTGTGACTTCAGTAGAGGTAAAATTTCGCACACCACAAATTCGCCTTATGCTTATAGTATTACTTCTAAAAAAATTGGGGCAATTTTGGTGCTGTCTAATAGTTTTTGAAGATAGAGGCATATGGCGTGTCATGCTCAACAGTGACCTTACACTATCATTCACACATTGTTTCAATTCGCGAATTGTTTGAAATATTTTTTTTTAAATTTCTTTCTCGAACGATTATTCCTAAAGTAAGTGTTAAGTTGATAAATAATTCCGAAGATGTCTAATTTTGCTGACAATTCATTTATACTTTAATCTGGAAACATTCTTGAATACTTCTCTCTCCAACCCCCCTCCCCTCTCCAGATACTTGAATTACGAAGTCACATGAATGTTTATGCACGCCAACTGACTGCCCTTTAGGCGGGCACCTTTCGAGTTCCTTGTTGTCTTTCAATCTATATATATATATATATATATATATATATATATATCAAAATGTCGTCTTTTAGGTGAAAATGCATATTCGTTCTCCACGCGATTTTGAATGGTTAAAACAATCAAGATCCTATTACAATGAAGAACGAGAGCAATTCGTTGTAAGCATCACTGACGTCGATTTCGTCTACCAAAACGAGTTTCTTGGTTGCACCGACCGACTTGTCATCACACCGCTAACTGATCGGTATGTCGCCAACACCTACTTTTTTAAAGTACTTCCATCATATACATACATACCATACCATCGCCTTCTTTTTGGTTATCAACCTTAATTGTAGTATGAGAGCTAACAGGATTAAAGTTTAAAGAGTTAAAGATTAATTCTAACAGTAGAGCTGCTTTTCGAATTCTACTAGGTTAGGCTTTCATATCTAGGGATATTCTTGAAAGCCAGCAAGAGATAATAACCTTTGCAAAAACAAAAGCGTTGAGTTGGAATAACAGTATATTGAAAAATCATAAGGAACTGAGATAGGAGATGGAGTAGAAGTAAATCAGAGAGTTGGAAGCGGATTTATGTAAAAGAATCGAAATAAAGTGGTACTATGAGTCAGTGTGTATGTACTACTTTGCTTTCCAGATGCTACATAACTCTTGCTCAAGCACTTGGAATGTCCATGGGCGGAGCTCCAGCAGGTCCTGCAGGAACAGGCAAAACGGAGACTGTAAAAGACATGGGACGATGTCTGGGCAAGTACGTAGTGGTATTCAACTGCTCCGATCAAATGGACTACCGTGGTTTGGGCCGAATCTACAAGGGTTTGGCTCAATCTGGAGCATGGGGCTGTTTTGATGAATTCAATCGGATTGAGTTGCCTGTGCTCTCAGTAGCCGCTCAACAGATAGCAATTGTATTGGCGTGCAAGAAGGAGAGGAAAAAGCAGTTCGTCTTCAGTGATGGTGATGTGGTTGACATGGATCCAGGCTTTGGAATCTTTCTTACCATGGTGAGTGAATTAAGTTCTTCGGGAAAAATTTAGCCATTACATATTTACATTTCTCAACATATGAATTTCATCTGCGAGGTATTCTTCATCAAGAAAGCTTCTCAGAAAACGTAAAAAGGCTGATATGCCCTATCTATGTCCATAATTTTACTGATAGAGCTAATTAAGAAGGTTTATTTTCAGATCCCTCTATCTCTTTTTCTCGTCATATGTACATCATTTTTTTCCTCTTAGAATCCTGGATATGCTGGTCGTCAAGAGTTACCGGAGAATTTGAAAATAAACTTCCGGACAGTCTCAATGATGGTTCCCGATAGGCAGATCATTATTCGTGTAAAGTTGGCAGCCTGTGGCTTCCTGAAGAACACTGAACTGGCAACGAAATTCTACACCCTCTATAAACTCTGCGAAGAACAGCTTTCTAAACAGGTCAGTTGATAGCTTAATTTTGCTTAATCGAATTAAAACTTATCATAATATAATAGTATTACTGTCAAAACTATCAATTAGGGCAACCATTAGTTTTTGATCGAAAAGTAATGAGGTCATTGCTGAGCTATGTCCGCCTTTAAGCACAAATCATCCTTGGAGTTAACTGACGTCTATGGATGCGATTAATTATTGGTTTCCATTATTTCTCTCCCTGCTTTGTTGAAATTCTTTAGAATTTGTGTATTCATGGCGCATTCCGTGCTCCAATAATCTGATATAGCCAATAAGGAACACCTAGACAGGTTTTAATATTCAACAATTGCTGTCCAATGCATTCTTGTGAAGGAGTACAAGCATAATATTCACAAATGTATCACCCAACACTTCATGTGATGACAACCGCGTTTCCAAGAAAAGAAGATTAGGATCTGAGTTGTAACCAAAGTTCACTTAACAATTTCTTGAAATGTAAGTGAAGAAAGAAGAAGAGGACGAATTGTAAATTGAAAGAGCAGAAAATGTACTTTTTCGGTAATTGGTGTATCTAACGTGGGCAAATGGGGGTAGTCATAATAAGACAATGGAGATGCGAACCAGTAATTGGTATGCAAGTCTAATGGGCACGGGGGTGGTGTGGGATAAAATGAGGACTGGATAGCCTCGATATCCGATTTTCCTCCTCTAAATGATTTATTAGAGTTCTACAATGGCATATGCACATAGATTGAGGTGGTTATTTATAAGTGAAAACACTGATATTTCAGCTTTCTTATTTAAATATATGTACACATATATAGGTTCACTACGATTTCGGTTTGAGAAACATTCTTTCCGTCCTGCGTACCCTCGGTGCCTTCAAACGAGCACACACTGATCAACCGGAGTCTACCTGTGTGATGCGAGTACTTCGTGACATGAATATAAGCAAACTGGTAGATGAGGATGAACCTCTCTTCATGTCTCTCATTGATGATATATTCCCGGGAATGAAACTCGACAAACAAGGCTACCCTAGTATGGAAGCTGCTATTATGAAGCAGGTAATAAAATTGTCTTTGTCTCGGTGGATCTCTGTTCCACGCTATTCAGTAATTTTGTTAGAAATCACAAACGGCGTAGTCGATGAGATTCCTGTTCCATTCCTATATAATTAATCCTTAACTTACTTGAGGGCAAATATCCTACAGTTCAATTTATAATCTAATGAGGCATCAGAAGTGCCAAAACCCATATGTCGACTCTTGTACCTTTTTTCTTCAATTGTTGACTGATAATAAGCTTATATGGATGTCTCAGCTGATGGAATATTGCGTGCCTAACGGTTAAAAGACAGAATGAAAGCAGTTTATGGGATCCTTTCTGAAGCAGGTGCAAAATCAGTTCGCTCCAAGTTCCGGTCGGAGCTGAGGTCGGAGTTGGAATGAGGCTGCAATAGACCCTAATGGCGGATATTTTGAGTGAAATTCTCTGACACTGGTGCAATCTTATTTTATGTCTGATTTCTTTTGAATTCTCTAGTTAGCAATCCTTTTTTTCAGATGAAATTGTTGTTTAACTTAAACTTTCTTTACATGACCAGTCTCCCACTTGATCCCAGAGATAGCTTATTTTGAGCTCCATGAAGAGCAACCTTTTGTAAAGATTCATTTCAAAATACCAGTGCTATATGTCTTGCAGACTCGTAGGGAAGTCCATATCTTTCTGAAAACCCTTATTAACTAGTTTGCTTACCAGATAACTTAAATATAATTTGATGACCATAATAATTTCTGGTATGTTAATTATGCAGGTTATGGAGGGCCCGAGATTTTAGGCTTGTAATGAACTTGAACTTTAGCTTGTCACCACTTTCATCTATTTTACTATTAAAATTAGTGTAAGTGAAAGTGCACGATGGGAACCAGTTAAGATACATGCTATTGAAATTCTGAAATACATTTCTTCACCTGTGTTGATAAATGTTAGAAATAAAGAGAATATCTTATTTCGAAAGCTATTCTTATTTTACAGGTGGAAGAGCAAAAACTACTCTTTCATCCACCGTGGGTTCTAAAACTCATCCAAATGTATGAAACACAACGCGTTCGTCACGGTTTCATGGCCTTGGGTCCATCCGGCTCCGGGAAAACATGCTGCATTACCACACTTCTTGCCGCCATGACTGCAGAGACAGGCGATTCTTACCGGGAGATGCGTATGAATCCCAAGGCCATCACATCTCCACAAATGTTTGGGCGTCTAGATGCGGCGACCAATGACTGGACAGACGGTATTTTCTCAACCTTATGGCGTAGAACCACTAGAATGAAGAAGAATGAGCACTGTTGGATTGTTCTGGATGGTCCTGTTGATGCTATTTGGATTGAAAATTTGAACTCTGTGCTTGATGACAATAGGACCTTAACTTTAGCCAACGGCGATAGAATTCCTATGGCTCCTAACGCGAAAATCGTGTTTGAGGTGCATAATATTGACAATGCTTCGCCTGCAACGGTGTCAAGAAATGGAATGATTTATATGTCAAGCTCGATCTTGGATTGGAAACCGATTATGCAGGGTTAGGTCTTAACAACGAATCATTAATTAATACTAATAATAAATTATTTTTGTTTTTTCATTCATATTTTAGCTTGGCTACTGCGTAAAAATCCAAATATGAAGGATGTTGTGATGAACATCTTGGAGAAATTCTTTGATGATGCTTACCGTTATGTAATTGAAAATCTGAATCCAAAAATGGAGGTTAGTTTAAATATTTCAACTGACTTTGGTGCTATCAGATTCTATTATTAACTTCTTTCACCTTTAGCTTCTTGAATGCAACTATATCAAGCAGATTATTGATTTATTGGAGGGTCAACTTCAAGATCGGGATGAAAAGGACTTGTCAGACGATCACTTATCAAAACTTGTCATTTTCGCAGCCATGTGGGCACTTGGTGCTCCTCTAGAGCTCGAAGAACGAAGCAAACTGGAGAATCTTCTTCGAATTAATCATGCTGATCTTCCCTTGCCCAAAATATCTAATGATGACAAATCGCAAACAGTGTTCGAATTCTTAGTCGATGTTGAGGGTAATTGGAAGCATTGGAGCAGCAGAGTCGCAGACTACGTCTATTCACACGACACGACACCCGATTATACAAAAATTCTCGTTCCAAATGTGGATAATACAAGAACTGAGTTTCTTATTCATACGATTGCAAAGCAATCGAAACCTGTGCTTTTGATTGGAGTTCAGGTGGGTGCTCAACTCTTCAGCTGTCTGGTTCCTTTCTATTGGTTGACATCGGTAAATGCTATCGTTTCGTATCTTTTAGGGAAGCGCAAAAACAGTGATGATCAAAAGTTATTGTAGTGAAGCTGATCCAGAAACAAATTTGCTAAAAACGGTAAATTTCTCCTACGCAACAACACCGAATATGTTCCAAAAGATTATGGAGAGTTTCGTGGAAAAACGAGTTGGTTCGACTTTTGGTCCCCCGGTGGGCAAAAGGCTAACAGTTTTCATAGATGATGTCAACATGCCAGCCGTAAATGAATGGGGTGATCAAGTGACGAACGAAATTACTAGGCAGATGATGGAGATGGGAGGTTTCTATAACCTTGAAAAACCTGGAGATTTCACAAATATTGTAGATATTCAAGTAAGTTATGAATTGGGAGTTACTAAGTTGGTCAAAACAGAACTGATGATATATTTTGGGGCTAATCGATAATGAAAAGTACATACTTAGGCTGATAGGAATTCTAGTGTGGGCATAAGATACTGTCTATGACTGAAGTCGTTTCCAATTACCAACTGGAATCAATTATCAATCTCGTATTGAAAAGCCAAAAGTTTGTTTGAGGAAAGAAATGTGTCGAACATCATCAATAGGGAAGGAAGTGAAAGAAAAAGGAATGGAAGCTGGAGCATTCGTAACATAGGCATATTAGTTAATGTCAATGTAAATCAATAATCGATATTCAGGAGTAATTTTGATGAAAGCAAAAACTCTGACTGTACTTGGTTTACACCAGTTTTCGGAAGAAAGCGTTTTATATAAAATAATGTGCATTGATATCCAGTATTATGAGAGAAATGTGGAAACCATTTAAATCGCAATCAGGTAAAAATTTGATAACTAATCAAGCTGAGTGCATTTCAATAGTTTGTCCTTTTCAAGAAAACAGAGTAATCATTTATTAGTCAATATTGATTATTGATAATATTTCGGCAGGATACCATAATGACTAATCAGCTGTAAAATTCAATCAATAGCATATACCCTACAGTGCTGGATCATGTTTAATTACAACGTAAAGTCATCTTGATTATGAATGAGTCATGTGTAAGGAACTCAAAAGAAAGGGGGTGGGGAGGTTGGAACATTACATTCAGCTATTAACTAAGTGCTTTTGTGCATTGTTCAAACCTTATATTTTTAGAATATGTTTTTCTCGTGTAAATCTAGGTTATTGCGGCAATGATACATCCGGGTGGTGGTCGTAATGACATTCCACAACGCTTGAAACGTCAGTTTTCAGTATTCAATTGCACCCTTCCCAGTGATACCTCTATGGATAGGATCTTCAGCTGCTTAGCCGAAGGACACTTCTGTGAAGAACGTGGTTTCTCTACCGATGTACGAGGGCTAGCAAAGGCGCTGGTAACCGCCACACGCCTCCTTTGGCAACGAGTTAAAGCAAAGATGCTTCCCACACCTGCAAAATTCTATTACGTCTTCGACTTGAGAGACCTTTCAAGAATTTGGCAAGGTATGTTACGGGCAAAATCTGAAGTAATATCCTCTCCAAAACCACTTATGTCACTATGGTGGCATGAAGTCACTAGAGTTATTGCTGATCGGTTTATGGATTTTGAAGAAAAGAAGTGGTTCGTTGGGGCATTGAAAGTGATTGGTGAAGAGGTTGGAGGTGCTGAAATAGTCTCCGAACTGAGCTACAAAGAGCCTTTCTTTGTCGATTTTTTGAGAGACCCACCGGAGGCTACTGGTGATGAACCAGACGACTTTGTTTTTGAAGCACCGATAATCTATGAACCAGTGGAAAGTTTAGAAGCATTAGCAAAAAGACTGACATATTTCCAGGTGAGTGTAACTCTAGTATGAATTTCAGGTGTTCATAAGTACATCAATCGATGCATTTCTGTTTCTCAGACTATGTATAACGAGGCAACACGTGGAGCCAAGTTGGATTTAGTTTTCTTTACAGACGCGATGGTACATTTGGTGAAAATTAGCAGAATTCTTCGACTGCCCAAAGGTCATGCTTTATTAGTAGGAGTTGGAGGTTCGGGAAAGCAGTCACTAACAAGACTTGCTTCGTTCATTGTCGGCTACCAAACTTTCCAAATAACTCTAACAAGGTCCTACAACGTATCAAATCTGATGGATGACCTAAAACTCCTGTACCGTTTAGCAGGTCACCAGGATAAGAGCGTTACCTTCATACTCACAGACAATGAGGTTAAAGAGGAGGCCTTTTTGGAACCCCTCAATAACATGTTAGCCTCTGGTGAGGTTGCTGGTCTATTTGCTCGAGATGAAATGAATGAAATTCTTGGTGACTTGGTTCAGCCAATGAGACGTGAGTTTCCTCGACTCCCACCGACCAATGAGAATCTCCATGATTATTACCTGCGCCGTGTGACTCGTAACCTCCACGTATGTCTCTGCTTCTCCCCAATCGGGCAGAAGTTTCGGACGCGAAGTTTGAGATTCACAAGTCTGATCTCGGGCTGCACGATGGATTGGTTCCAGTCATGGCCTAAAGAGGCGCTAGTTGCTGTGTCAACGCATTTCTTAGAGGAATTCGATATTGTCTGTAGGTCTGAAGCGGCACTTGTCAAATCGGCGCTGGTTAATATTATGGGCATGCTCCATGTAAGCTGTACACTCTGTTCTTGTTTATTTCTAATAGATGCATGAAAAAGGAAAAATACTTTTTTATTAGCAGAGACAAAAAGATATTATTGTACATGATGAAAGATCATTTAGTAAATTATTATTTTCTAAATTACATGAAGCACTTCGTCCTTAAGTTTTCAGTTTATCCTTCAATTTATATATCGATCATTCTGGCTGTCGGTGGGTTTTGGGGTTATAAATGACTACATTGAATGCGTTGGTGGTAAATTTGTTCTGATTATCTCGTTAAAGTTATTGCAATTTCGATTGCAAAAATTTGATGAACATAAAATTTCTAACCGATGACTAACTTTTAATGGAAACCGCGTTAAGAGAGGTTAATGCTCATTTCCAATTTAAGGTCTTCTAAGTATAGAGATTCTTACTACACTAGATACTGATTAGCAGAAGATCAGATTTGGTGCTTTCTCCAATTTACTTTTCTCCTGTTGTAATTTTTTTAATAATTCATTTCCTCTTCAAGGTAGTTAATTTGCTGGTGTCGTTCACTGACTCGTTTTATGTTCAGCGATGACGCAAAGGAGGATGAGGTATTTTTAATCTTTGACTGTGACTTTGTATCATTTTAGGATCGTGTATCGATTGCTTGTCGAGACTACTTTCAAAAGATGCGTCGACAGACTTACGTCACTCCAAAATCTTACCTCTCTTTCCTTGACACATATAAATCAACCTACTTATCAAAACGTGGTGAAATCGATGCTCTAGCTGGAAGAATGGTCTCCGGTCTTAAAAAGCTTTCAGAAGCTACAGAAGCAGTGAACCGACTTTCCGAAGGTCTGGCAGTGATGGAGAAAGAACTTGCGGCTGCTAACACAAAGGCGGAGGAAGTGCTGACTCGGGTCAAACAGCAGGCGAGTGCGGCACAAGCCGTGAAGGAACAAGTTCAGGCTGTGAAAGATAAAGCCGAAACCCTCGTTCAAGCAATCGAAAAAGATAAAGGAGTTGCTGAAGAGAGGCTAGAAGCTGCGAGACCAGCACAAGAAGAAGCAGAGGAAGCTTTAAAAACTATTAAACCTGCCCATATTGCCACAGGTAGGCGGAAGTAACAAGAAGGCATTCTTATCTATTATCTCATTAAATCACTACCTTGCTCCTTTTCAGTACGTAAACTGGGAAGACCACCTCACCTCATTATGCGAATCATGGATTGCGTTCTGATTCTATTTCGAAAACCACTAGATGCTGTGACCCCTGATCCTGAGAAGTCTTGTCCGAAACCATCATGGGCCGAGGCCCTAAAAATAATGGGAAATACTACGTTCCTGTCGAATCTGCTTAACTTTCCGAAGGTAATTTGTTTATTAATTTAACAAAGGCTATATGACAAAAGTCGCTTCGATAACCGTCTAACTATAACCGTGCTCAGGAATGAAGAGCAGTGTGTCCCCTTATATTGATAAGTGAGGAAAACCACTGGAAGAAAACCTGAGGGATATGAATTATTCACGTTGAGATGAAGTATGGGCCACGACTTTCTATCACATTTACGCTAATTGGGGGCTAAATCACTGTGAATTCACGAATAATTGCAGCAGTGGGGATGACAAATCGTGGAACTCATAATCGGAATATGGGCATTGAATCAACTCAGTGTACGATAGTATTACACAATTTTACTTGTGTTTCAATTAGGAATGAAATAAATACTGCTAAGTTGTTGGAATTTATAGCTAGTAATGTTCAAACACTATAAAGTTTTGCCGAGGATAGATGTGTGCAGCCTGTTTAATATCGCAACTCGGGATATTGAACTGTGCACTAAAATATATATTCAATGGAACGGCTAATTATAAAGGTTAATGCTTCACAAAAGGGGATTTAAAGGAGACTAACTCGACCATTTTAATGAAATAGACTAAGCAATCTCTGTTTAAATTAGTGTCCAGTAGAAAAGGAAATCAAATGACTCATCAACAATTTCGCTCATCCCCCCACCCCCCCACCCCACCCCCCGATTAGTCTGTTAAAGTTGCAAAACGTCTTATTAAAATCTTATACCAATAAACACCTAAAATAAATTAAATAAACCGATTTTTCACGAAAGACGGAGACTGTATTAGTAAATCTGGGACTATTAGGTAACAGAGTGAGTCAGCGTGGCATAAAATTTTCTATTGTTAAAATATGTTGGCTCAAATGCAAAGACCCTGACAGTTTTCATTTTATGACATTAAATCTATGTTTAAGGATACAATAACTGACGAAACAGTGGATTTAATGAATCCTTATTTCGAAATGGACGACTTTAATCTAGAGCAAGCTAAACGTGTTTGTGGTGATGTGGCTGGTCTTTGTTCGTGGACTAAGGCAATGGCCGCATTCTTCGCTGTGAATAAAGAAGTTCTTCCACTAAAGGTATAAAATCGGCAGAAGATTCGTTTTTGTGGTTCTTTCCAATTTTTAATTCATTTCTTCTTCAGAATAATCTGGTCATTCAAGAAACGCGCTTGGCACAAGCGAATTCGGAACTAAGTAATGCTCAAGCCCAGTTAGACGAAAAACAAGCTGAGTTAGATCGTGTCCAAGCTGAATACGATAAGGCGCTTGAAGAGAAACAAAAGCTAGCAGATGACGCTGAAGCTTGCCGAAGGAAAATGAGCAATGCTACAGCTCTTATTGAAGGCCTTTCAGGTAAGCTACTGTTTGGGACATAAGTAGACAACACTTTTTAAAGGTGAGAAGATTCGATGGACTGATGCCAAGGCTCAATTTCAAACTCAAATTGAGAATTTGGTTGGAGATGTTCTTCTGGCTACGGCATTCCTTTCCTATGCTGGTCCCTTTAATCAAGAATTCCGAAACCTTCTCAATCAGCAGTGGCATAATGAGTTATCTCGAACTCATATACCTAGATCGCCTGTACGGTGTATTTGGTTATAGATTATTTTGTAGGATTTAAATATTGTTAATATGCTAGTTGACAATACAACTCTTGGAGTCTGGAATCTTCAAGGACTACCTGGAGATGACTTGTCTGTCCAGAATGGGATGATTGTGACTATTGCTAGTCGGTACTCATTGCTGATTGATCCACAAGGTCAGGGCAAGGCTTGGATAACGAATAAAGAGGCTGATTCAAATCTCCTGGTAAGAATATTAAACAGTACTGAACTGATATCAATGTTATCTGTTTCTCCTCAGGTGAGCTCCTTGAATCACAAATACTTCCGAAACCATTTGGAAGATGCCTTATCTCAGGGTCGCCCACTTTTAATATGCGATGTTGGTGAAGATCTTGATCCTGTACTGGATCGTGTTCTAGAGAGGGATTTTGTGAAGGTTGGAACGACCTACAAGGTCAAAGTCGGTGACAAGGAATGCGATGTTGACGTGAAGAACTTCCGACTGTACCTGACGACCAAGCTGCCAAATCCCTCATATAGTCCAGAAGTGTTTGCAAGTACTTCTGTTGTTGATTTCACTGTTACACAGAGAGGCTTGGAAGACCAACTTCTACGTATAGTCATTATGACGGAAAAGAAGGTAGGCATTCCCCACTTATTTGCATAAATTTCAACTAAATAAACATATTTGGTCCATTTCAGTTATAGTTAAATCTAATATTGTAATTAATTGAGAAATTCCTTATTTTATATTTGAAGTATGGGAATTTTTTACAAATTGTATTATCGTCTTCGTTGGGATTAATTCTCCAATCTAAGGTTTCTGCTATATGTAGGAAAAGATTAGCCAAGTGAACTTTACATCTTGTGAATAGAAAATGGTCAAATTAGACGAAATTTTCATAAAACGCTAGTACCCCAATCCGCACATATTATAGCTTACCTATTTTTTAACATGCAGCGTATTAGCTACCTAACTAAGCATGACCGTACTCAGAAGCCTCAGTGGCAGTTTATCCTAGTTAGTACGACCCACTGAAGTAGCTAAGCTACTGCAAAGCTTTACAAGAAACAAACGTATCCAGGGGACGCGTTTGTTCTAGACATGCATTGGCGTGGAGTGTGTCAAGGGAGGAAGCTTAGTCATTCAACATGGCGGATCAAGTAAAACATGCGGAGGCTTTTGATTGGCCATTGGCTGTGTGTCCTCGCACTCAATCCGTATGCGAAGTTGAACGGCCACACCTTCAAATCATGCTGTGCTCTCTTGCGATGATGTGTGTAAGAATACCCCGTCTTCAGCTTGTTATTCTTTATATTTTCACGATTTCACACTCTTCTTTTTAAATTATTGTTAATTTTATCCTTGTTCATCGTTCGATATATGAGATTTTGAGGTTCACATCTACTGTATTTATAAGGAACTTGAAGCTGAACGTACCAACCTACTTGAAGAGGTCACAACCAACAAACAGAAGGTTAAGGACCTAGAAGACAACCTTCTTCTTCGACTCACTTCTACAGAAGGCAGCTTGGTGGAGGATGAATCGTTGATCAGAGTTCTCCGCACTACCAAAGCTACAGCGGAAGAGGTGAGAACAAAACTCTCCACAGCCGCCGAGACAGAAGTAAAAATTAATTCTTCTCGAGAGGAATACCGTCCAGTTGCTACAAGGGGATCTATTCTCTATTTCCTTATTGTCGAAATGTCCATGGTGAATGTGATGTATCAGACGTCATTGCGGCAGTTCCTCGAAAGGTCTGTTTTTGCCTGTTGACTTGAATTTTGCATAAGTATGAATAGGCATAAAGATGGCTTTCTGCGTGTGGTAGGTTTGATTTATCAATGGCAAAGTCGCCGAAATCCTCAATTATACAAAAGCGCATTAAGAGTATCATCGATTACCTCATGTTAGATGTCTTTCGTTACATTGCCAGGGGGCTTTATGAAAAGGACAAATTTACATTCGTTCTCCTCTTGGCCTTGAAAGTGGCTCTTCAAGAGAAGAGAGTTTCTCCTGAAGAGCTTCAAATATTTATTAAAGGTAAAATGCCTATAGACCAATGGTAATATTATTACCTACTCTCTGATTTATTTATATCTCTTATTTAATAGGTGGCGCGGCTCTGGACTTGAACGCGGTTGAGCCGAAGCCAAGGCCGTGGATTCAGGATATGACTTGGCTCAATTTAGTTGAACTCAGCAAACTCTCTGCGTTTTCCAATATTCTCAAGGATATTCCACGAAAAGAAAAGGTTTATTGTTTTGACTTGACTGTTATGAGTAGATTCTTGAGTAGTCATAATTCTAATAATTATCATTAATAAGAATTAATAAATTTTTTCATTCACCTAGATCGTAGTCATTTATGCAATTTAACAGAAAACCAAATTTTTAGAAAGTTGTCGCTTGAACATAAATTTTAATGAGTTCATTTACTTTTTAATCAACGTTCTTGCGGTGACATTTTGCGTGCCGGTTAAACTTTTCGAGTCCACCCGGAATAGTGTTCGCAGTGCTTCGTTTATGTAGAAGAGCTGTATCAGAGCCCCTCCTATGAGGAACTCCATTTTTAGCATCCCATGTCAACCAGAGTTAACCAATGTGGTCAAGTATCGACCTCCATTGGGTGTGCCAGACGGGCAACCGAAAAGGCGGGCAGAAAGGCGATCATATTTTCACATTTTCGGTCCTCCGCAGGGTGAACTGCGGAATTATGTAGCAGTCAATATTCGCAATAAACACCTTACAGATCATGAGGTTAGTGCTCATTTGCGCAAATCGATGACGTTGATTGTCATCCACATTGGTTACTTTTGATAAACTAAAGGTGAGTGAAATTACGAGTATCTCATACGAGAGATTCGAGGATAACGTCCGCTTTGTATGATGGGGCCTGGAAGCTGACTAATTTCAATAGCATGTGAAAGAACGAACTTGCACCGTATATCCTTGAGTGCTTATGGATTCCTTATGATGAAAGCACTTGTTTTCTATTATGAAGACATTATAGCTAAATTATAACAGATTCCTTTAAAATTTATCTTCAGTCGTGGAAGTGCTGGTTTGATAGCGACGCTCCAGAAGACAATCCACTTCCAGGAACCTATGAAGTTTCTCTCGAAGGTCAAACATTTAAACGTCTCCTACTGGTGCGTTGTTGGTGCTTAGATCGTTGTTTGCCCATGGCCAGAAATTATATTGGAGAACTTCTTGGCAAAGGCTTCGTGGAACCTGTCATCACAGATTTAGAGGTAGTGGTTCAACAAGATTCAGATTCTCGCACACCGATGGTCTGTTTCCTTTCTATGGGATCTGATCCAACTGAAAATATTGAGCGTCTGGCAAAGAGACTAGGATTGGGTTCGCACATTGCAAAAAAATTGTTACTTTCATTGAAATTTGATTATGTTTACTGATTACTTTTCATTTAGTTTGTGATACGATTTCTATGGGTCAGGGTCAAGAAGTACATGCAAGAAAGCTGCTTTCAAGTAGTATGGCGAATGGAAAATGGGTGCTACTGCAGAACTGTCACCTTGGATTGAATTTTATGGATGAACTTTTTGATCTGGTGAGTAAGGCAGTGTTGTTTAAGGACAGTAGTGAAGACTAGAGGATCTCTTTTGTTTATACGATCTCTGATTATCGAAAGATTTCCGTTAAATCAAGTTTATTTTTTGTTTGTGCGTAGTACACTATAGAGAAAATGTGACAGGTTTCTTTGTGTTGGAAGTTATCCGTCTATCAAAAGGTCGAATTCGGGATATCAGGGAAGAACGAAGGTATCTAAGCCGGAATGTTGGAGGTATAAAAAAGGATACAACATGAATATATATAAAGGTCCGTATGAGTCAATCATTTCCACACTTGTGTACATTGTGTGAATTATTTTTCCGGTCACGAATGCTTGGTAATGGTCGTGCTTGAGTATCTGTACGGTTCTCACCCACTTTTGACCCATTGTGCCCTGAAATAAGAGCATGTGTAATGCATTTGAAAACTATGAGCTTGTTAGTAAGGTGCTAGTAGTAGGAAATGAGATTTGTAAGATTGCGATCGATGAGAATCAAGGATGTTGTGGTACCTTTGAAGAAAACACTATAAACTAAGACATAGGGAATTTTGGCAAAGGTAGGTTTGACGCAATTGTAGCTATTTTGTTGAACGATAATGGGAGCAGTTTTCCATTAGTTTGTCATCCTAAACACGATGCGATCCAGCCACAATCTACTTTTTAAAATGAAAAATCCTGTTTGGCTTTCATAACTATTTTAAAGTGTTCTGAAAATAAGGATTGAATTGAGTAGTAAAATTGATCCAAAGTTATCCCCAATTTCTAGACTTAATTTTGCTTTTCAACTTTCCTTGAAGCTAAGGCATTTAAGCTATGCATTCAAGTATAGGAGGAATCTTGATAAATTGACTTCATTGCCTACGTTTTTTCAACTCCCCGCGTTTGTTGTTCCTTTGTTGTTCTTCATGATGAAAACTTCCAATCGCATTTTGGCACTGTCATGGACGATAGTAACAGGCTGTGTATTTGCTTACCTGACCATGAAATCATATAGATTAAACTCTATCGGTATTAGTATTATTCGGGCTGCGTTTGGCTTTGAAATTATTCTAGTGGTTTAGTTTAAGCCAAATCGATTACATTATAATCCATAAATTATTTGCAATTCAAAGAGGCGGTCCTTAAAACTTGTGTTAACTTCTCAGATATGTTCATCTCAGAGAGTACATGAGAATTTCCGTTGCTGGATAACAACGGAGCCCCATCCCAAATTTCCAATAGCACTTTTACAAATTAGCACAAAATTCACGTTTGATCCACCAATGGGAATTCGGGCGGGACTTCTCCGTACTTATGCCATGATTGGCCAGGAGGGTGAGGACCAATTAGAGGCTAGCAGTGCTCTCCAATGGAAACCACTGCTCTATGCAGTTACTTTTCTTCATACCATTGTTCAAGAGAGACGCAAATTTGGACCGATTGGGTGGAACATTCCCTATGAGTTCAATCAAGCAGATTTTACTTCAACTGTCCAGTTTATTCAGAATCATTTGGATGAAATGGACGCGCATAAGGTAGATGCCAGAAAATCACTTGTTCCAATCAGTATTTGATTTGACTTGCTAAACTGTTTGACTTGATAGGGCATATCTTGGGCCACTCTCCGCTACATGATCAGCGAAGTCCAATACGGTGGCCGAGTCACCGATGATTATGATAAACGTCTGCTCAACACCTACGTGCAAGTGTGGTTTACAGATCGTCTATTTTCCGATGATTTCCGCTTCTACAATGGATATGCCATTCCAAAGGCACGAACTGTTGAGGAATACCAGGCTCGAATTTCGGAACTGCCTGTTGTTGATTCACCAGAGTGCTTTGGATTGCATTCTAACGCTGATATAACGTAGGTTCCTGCATTATTGACTCCTAAATTAATGTTGGAATTAATATGAATTGAAGTTAGGGGAAATACGAACTGGGTTTAAGATGATGGCACATCTAATAGATTTAATGAGCTTACCTAATTAATTTAACGAGTGACTGTAACTTATATTTCTACACAAGTGTTTCATGTTTAAATCTGCTAGAACCAGTCGTTATTAATGAATGTAGTTAAAGAGGTATGAAGGTTTATTGATTTTTGCAAATAGGTACTTTGACTATTTGCGAAAGTTTCCTCTTAGAACATATGGAATAATGACATGTGGGCTTTATTTCATTAAAATAAAACTCTAAAAGTACCAAGGTTAGAACAAAGAATGAGTAAAAGAGGAAATATCAAATTTAAACCAGTCCTAGACCGAATTTAAAATGATAGTTTAAATTAAAAGAGTAATTATGCATGACAACAAATTCGCTATCAATTTTTGCTCAAATATTGACTGAAGCTAAATATGGACTAGGAAATAGGCAAAAAGCGATGCCAAATAATTCACAAAAACGCATTTTAAACTCTGCGGCAGTTGTTACATTATTTAAAACAAGAAGTATGATAAGAAATTGTCGCCAATCGAGTAGGATCTCATATTAAACAAAACACAGCATCAAGATTGATATTTGATGAAGTTCGGCTTTTCGCTGTACTTTCTTCAAGGTACCAAACCAATAACGCTTCGTCTGTATTGACAACGATCGCCAACATCCAGCCGAAGGATGGTTCTAGTGGAGGGGGTGAGACAAGAGAGTCCTTTGTCAGCAAAATGGCCGAAGAGATGCTCTCAAAACTACCATCCGACTACAATCCATTTGAGGTAATGTGACCAATCTCCTATTTCTAAGGTATTTAAGCTATCGCTCCTTTGGTGACAAAGATGCGAACACATACATAGGAGAAGTGATTGGAAGTAAATATGGGAAATTAGTTCGTGGTTTTGTTTTAGTTCCTTTACCGTTGGCATGGAATAAAGTTGATTGGACTAACATTGGTTGTCCTAAAACTCCTAAGACTAGGCTGATTGGATCTCATATACGAACGCGAGTAAGGAATACTCAATAAATTACTTCTGACGAAACGTTTAACATTTATATGTTTCGAGAATGATTGACAAACATTTATCAGTACCCAAAGTGTGCAAAGCCAAATTAGCAAATATGGAGGGCAAACCAGAGGTGAATTTAATAAACGAACGATGGGAAAGCCCATTAAGGAAGTAGTTTATAGTGATGAGACTGGTCAAAAGCCACTTTAAAAAATGTTTATTCCGGTTGTCCGTACTGATAAAAAGGGCGTTCTGTCTCCTTCTGTTCCACTTACTTCAATTAATTAGTTAACTTAATGTGATACTTGAGCAAATACAATATTTCACACTTCCTAAAAGGAATTACATTCAGAGCCTTCTTAGCAGTGTATTCATAATGCCATTAGCATGGATTTATTTTCTGCCATTCTGTAACTATTTTTATAATTGATACATTTGATGAAAGTTTTCTCCATTTAAGGTCAAAGAATTATTGCAACAGTTGGGTCATCTCAAACCCCTACACATCTTTCTGCGCCACGAACTGGATAGTATTCAACGTGTTATTAGTCTCGTACGGTCCACTTTGAGTGATCTTAAATTGGCTATCGATGGAACAATCATCATGTCAGAGAACTTGAGGGACAGTCTGACTAATATCTACTACGCTCGAATACCCGCTCATTGGAAGAAGGTATATTTGATGTGGTAACCGAGGGAAGTAGCTTAGATGTGTAGTACCAAGGTTTGAAGTGCGTTGCTAAGCTATCGCTCTTAACTTGTCATAACTTTCACTGCACTATAAGGTGAAACAAAGGCTAGGTAGTGGCAGACATGAATTATTTGGAAAGCAATGGTTGAGAATTTGGCAGATCGATCGGTATTCAGGTCTTCAAGCTGAAATATGGGCTTAGATAGACCCTGGAAAATGAGGATACGATCAACATAGGATAATAGTCCCGAAAGTAGAGGTTCCGGGGTTTGCAACATCACAGACCATCGCAACTAAACAATTAGGCACTCGATTTGGGGCAAAACCTTTAAATGAATTGTTCGCCTTGAATGTGGACGAAATAAGTGGCTTTTACGCTATGTCTGTTTATTTATAACGCTAATTCTCTACCCTAGATGTGTGCTGAAAAGCACTTCTTTTGATGGGTTTTGGTACCTATTCTCGTGACCTTAAGTATGATTCCTTTGTCCACCAGGTTTCATGGGATTCGGCAACTTTGGGATTCTGGTTCACTGATTTGCTGGACAGAAATACTCAACTTCATAACTGGCTCTTCCATGGAAGACCTAAGGCTTACTGGCTCACCGGATTTTTTAACCCACAGGTTTGCTTTGATTTTACTACTCTGCGAAGTCCAAAAATTCATTGACATTTGATTGTTTCTTGATCTGATATTTATTTAACAAAGTATTCATTTTTAATTCAATCAGTCACATGCTACTACTGTACTGCAATATTTTAACGCAAATATCCCCTATTCTTTTTAGGGTTTTTTAACAGCAGTGCGTCAGGAAACGGCAAGAGCCAATAAATTTGGTCTCGATGCTGCCGCACTGTCCAATGAGGTTACGAGGATGTCCCTTGAGGAGGTTTCGCGTGTTCCCCCTGAAGGTACTACAGTTCTCATATATACGAAATGCTATCATGACAATGAAAATGATAAATTCCGAAATATATGTGCTCTGCTGAAGCAATATTGTCATTGAGGAGAACTGATGGAATTATAACGCATACAGTTAAGTCATTGTGAAATCAGATTGAGTGGGAAGGGGAGTGGATAGGCTAATGAACATCTCATTGGTAGCTTAACCGTTAAACTATCAACTTCGAATGATCTTCAGGATCTGCTTGGCTCGTCTCTAATTGTCCGTTTCCTCGATTTTCAATTGCAAGAGGAGCAAAGTTGCATCAAGCATTGTTTATAAATTCTCTAATTAACGAATATCAGGTTGCCTACGTTTAGCATTACCTTGACTGATTAAACTCTATGTTTACTTCTTAATACAGATTAACGAAACAATTGTCTTTTTTTTCGAATGACTTGCTCATCATTTTATTTCTATATGTGTGAAATAGTTTGGCATGTTTAAAATTTCTGAAATGGAACAGGCGTTAACAATTCGGTATGTTCCAAGTTATAAATAAAACATTATACTTTCTCAAATTAGGGGCTGTCTTGGTAACTTTTCATCACAAACGTCCTATTCCGGCAAATGCCACCAGCCGAATCACATCTAAAACGTTTCTTTGTATTACAGGCGTATATATCCACGGTTTATATCTTGACGGTGCAGGTTGGGACCGAAAGGCAGGCAGACTGATGGAACCACCACAAAAGGTACTTTATACTTTACTTCCAGTTGTGCATCTCTCCACCTACTGCACTACGGACAAGACAGCGGTGGCAGCATCCAGTCCAGCCACGTGCTACTCCTGTCCCGTCTACAAGAAACCCTCCAGGACAGATCTCAACTTTATATTTCCACTCCGATTAAGAACTAACAAAGATCCAAACTACTGGATTCTGCGTGGTGTGGCAATACTTTGTGACACTAAGTAATTATAATCAGAACATTATGTACGAACTTTGGAACGAATCGCAGAATAAATTTAATTGTCATGGAGTTAAAGCATTTCAATTATTATTCCTGGACTCATGAGGGTAGGGGATGGATAAAAGAATCCCTGAAGCTTTACGACAAAGCAGAATAGAGAGTTAGGGATAAAGACCAAATTTACTTTAGAGAGTACACATATTAGGGATTTCTAGGCTGAATTTTGTTATGCCACTATGTTTTAATGAAAAGCTATATTACTACAATAGTTTGGGGACGAGTATTTACAAGTATGTATGTACCACAACTGTTGGCGATGCGTTAAAACCGGTGATAAAAAGCCTACTCCACTTTATTCTTTTCAAACAAATTATGTATTCAGGTCAATATATGGGATATATCCACAAAAATTTCATAAAATGTAATGACAGTTTCGTTAGAGAAAATGACTTCTGAATTTTTTTTTGCAACAAGCAACTGCCAGAGACAAATATACTTGAAAGAATTAGGTCGAAGTTGTGCAGAAATGCCAAGGGAGGAATTAAGAGGAAAATCCTCATGGCAGCTAAGGTACAAGCACTATAAAGTACCTGATTGATACTAACTAAAACACCTAACAAGGTTATCACAATAAAGAGATGACAGACTCCTCTAAAAAATTAGTAAAGCTTAAATAGCTACGATTTGTAAAGATATCAAATTGATTAATAAAACGATTGTAAATTCAGAACAAATTGAGTAAAATTTTAAAATTAAGAGTTATTTTAGTAAGATAAACACAGTTATACAAAATATAAGCATGATAAGCAAAAAATTTTAGAATAATAATTCCTATCCTCAGATGTTTGAATGTACTATCTGTATCAAAAATAAATCGGAGCGAACTTTCGTTTTCGTGTATAATGAGTACGGCAAGAGATGTTTATTGCCTGGGTTATAATCATGTATGCTAATGAAATATAATAACGTTTTTAGAATATAACCCACGAATGGAATAGCGAGATACCTAGATTAACAGAATGTGATCTATTTGTATCAATTCCAATCATCATCGTTGGATACATTATTCTGATTTGTTTACCGTACATGATTTTACTTGCTCGAAAACCTCGGCAACCTCGAAGATGGTCGGGTCTATATTTTGCAAGACATGTAGTGCAGTTTTAAATTTTTGACGGATTTAGGTCTCCTATTTGATGCTATTGTGTATTATCTTGTGGAAAATCATTAATATTTCAAATGATGACCACATTGCACAGAACTACCTACTTCCGGGTTCTTTATGCATTTTAATTGTGCGTTTGGTTTTTTCTCATATATAAATGCATTTTAAATTTGTATGAGGTTACTTCTTCATTTTAGTTGGTCCAATTACTGATTGTGAATTTGGAGAGCATTCGAGATCTAACTCCTTCTGCAGTCTTCTATCTTGGTTGCCTGATGATCTTCGTCGTTTCTCTAATAAGTACTTGGAACACTGTTTCATACATGTTGCGGCCTCCTAATCCAGTAAGGAATTGCGAACATTTGAATTATTTCTTCTACGCAAGTTGCTATTAATTTAAAAATCTGCAGATGGCGTTGGGAAAAGGTGCAGATTTCTTCTATTTCGTTTAAACCATAGACTTTTGAGTGAGCCGATGTCTGCGAAATTCAGGGCTTATTATTCGGTGGGCATTTGCGGTAATTTTAAACTGGAACAGGCGATTGTCACATAACAGAGCTTATTAGAGCCCACTAAAGAGATGTTGTTTAGTAACTTAACAGTTATAATCAATGGGTATCCTCGGTCTCGAGACAGGAAGGGGGAAGCGATATTTAACACTTCCATTTCCAATTCTCCCTTGAGCTTTTATCTTCGCATTTACTTTCTTGAAATACTTATGTTCGATTAGAGCCAAAGTTTGAAGTCCGTTATGTGGAATTTCGAACTAAATATTTGCACATTTCTAGAGTGGGAATTTGTATTCATACACTTTTTGTACTTGCAGATTTCTCAAATTAATTTTAAATTTTTCGATAGAAAGAAGTCCACGAACACACTTATTCCATTTTTGCATATATATATACATAGATTAGTTGCGTGTTATAAATAAAGTAATCATCGGTGTAATTACCGAATGGCTACAAGTGAGAAAAGTTCACAACTTTCTAATATAACCTTTCTAATAGAACTGTCTACTGGACACATGTATTCATTGAATTTGCGTTTCTATTATATGCTGGTGATATTCCTTTCTTTTGAGAATGGCTTCATAGATGAAAAAGAATAAACCTAGGACTTGGAATACTCATGGTATACCAATTTTCATACTCGATCAGTTGTTTAATTTTTTTCTATCAGTTAATGATCCTGCCAAAACACAAATTGAATAAGTAAATGCTGCTTATAAAAGGATATTTAGTGAATAGAGTAGGCCATTCAGAAAGATTAGAAATTGAGTGCACAGTCGACTATTTCATGATGGGGACCAGATTTGGTGAAGATGAAAAGGAACAAGGAGAGGTGTTCACATAACATCTAATTTGTTTGCCTTTTATTATCCTGATTAGACTTTTCCGACTTGGGTGGCTTTATCACTCTTCTAATTTTCCTCCACCTTCGAAACAAATATCAACACCGTCTCATTCGTTATTTCGCTTTCACCATCAATCATTTTTTCAAATATCACTAATATAACTGTTATCTAGTAAATAAAGTGAAAATTGCAGCCACTTGCCAAGCACCGTATGTATTTTCTCTTTCTTAATACTGAAGATCAAAAGTGTTGGAAGACTTTTTTCTCTGGAGCAGTTATTAGAGTAAAATGAACGATAATGTTTGAGCCTATCCTGGCAATAAATGGCGTGCCATAGTTTTGCCAATGCAAGGGTCGGCGACCACGTCTACGAAGTCCCGAGTCACGAATTCGGTATTCATTGGAATGCATCCATATCTGGCCTTTCCACAAAAACAGCTAATAATACATATTTTAACTGCTGCTTTGTTTTTGAAATAGAAGATAGTGGTGATTGCACTGTACATTTGATTCAGATTGTCAAGTTCAGTTTCACCCTTGTCACTCGTGGTGGAAGTCACTGTCCTTGGAAGCGGGAACATGTCGTTTAAATCTTCTTTCTTGTCATTTAGATAAGTTGCAAAATTTGAGAATTATACGGCATAATTTATCAGGAGGATGAGGATTTCATTCCTGTCAATTCTGTCCAGTCTTGATTGTAATGATCGAAAACTATAATGACTATTACATTCTGCTTAAGACGGCAGCTTTTAAATTCGAAATAGAATACAGGAGGTGGGGGTAGATTCAAATAGGTTTTGCTTATCCATACCTCCAAAAAGATAACTTACTAGTTCATTAAGGATGGTGTCCGCACCATCAATTAGATGAGAGGTATTCTGGTTCCTTATTCTTTGAGAACTTAAAATTCTATCACTCATCCGAATTAATCAATTCATTTGTCCATCCACATCACTTGGTGCCCACCGATGAGCATTGATGGCCAATTTGGTCCACCGTTGACCACTTAGTTGTCAGTACAAAAAACCTTGTTACCCCACGGAGTTATGATGAGGTGGCTTAATGCATTTTGACACATTACGTGATTTCTCAAGCGTGTGAGTTTGCTTTGTTTGTGCTCAATGTCAGACAGTCGGACAAGTGACACAATGAATGGGGAATATTTTGATAGCGAACGTAGTTTTTCTAGGAAGTGGAAAGTTGTTGAAGAATGCTGGTTGGTTGACGGGTAGATGGTGTATAAGTTTTGAAGTATTGAGGTTTATTGTGATTCTGCAAACAAGTAATGCCTGTTTAACATTGTACGAGCTTTTTTCTCTTCTATGAACCTCAAAACGCAAAAACATAATGCTGCAGTTGTCTCAAACTCAGAAATTGTTATTTATTTTGTATCTCGCGTTTATAATTAATTTACCATTTCATTTAACGCCAATATATAGTGTTTTAAGAGGTGCTGATGTACCAATATCTTTTATCAAATGGCAGGCATGATGCTAGATATAATTAGCCCTTTGGTTGACTTCGGTCTTCACAGAGGGGAGAAGCATCTCGGTCAAAACAAATCGAGAAGAGGAACAGAAGAGTGATTCACAGATGTAAAAAAGACAGACACAAAGGTCGAGAAAGGGAAAGGTGAGTACTGTGGAAGTGGTGGAATGTGATGTACAGTGGGGTCATGGTAGTTTGAAGTCAACTGCTGGTTTATAGACTTGTGTCGTATGAGTGTACGTTACCCAGGGTGCACCACGTGGAGGAAAGTCTATCGCGCATCCCTGATGCACCAATATGAGCTTAGGAATAATATTTGCTTAAGGGTTGTAGGGAATGAAATAAAGCATAGCGAACCTGCACTCGTTATTGCGTTGAAAGGGAGTCTTAAAGACAAGTGGCAATAGATTATGATTTTCTAGTTTTCTTTTATTTGAAGTGGGAAGACCAACAAGGTTGGCATTTTTTCTAAAGATCGGTTGGCGGTTGAATGATTTCAGTTAGACAGAGTTCACTCAGCTAAGGCTAAAGATCTTCCGAATTGATTCAACTATCACCACAATTCCTGTTTAAAAATGAAGAAGAAATAATGTTTCCTATAGGCTATTTGAATGCTGCCTAGAACCCTCTATAAAATATGACTTAAGTGAATGATTATTCACTAACGCGTTTGACGACTTCTTCCAGGGCCAACCAGGATTTGCTAATTCGCGGGCCTCAGACGGCTGGGCTCTCTCCATCACTCCTTATGAGCTCTCCGAATACCTGTTCTGTGCATGCGCCTTCTTTAACTACCTCCTAGCCTTTTTCTCTGATAGACTTATTCCAAAGCCACCCCAACCCATTCCCATGCGTCTAATTCGCCCAGAAGAACTACCGGCAGATTTCGATGTCGTGGCTTCGGATGAAAAGCGACCAAAGACCATACTGAAATTGGAGGAGGGAAAGTCGAATGAGGTATCAAAAGAACCTGAATCAGTAAGCTTATTGCACAGCATATACCTTTTAGACTTTTTACTTTACAGCAAGGAATAGTTTTACATATTTGCTTGACTGCTTCGTTTCTCACTTGGTTGTTCTTGGTTGTGGGTCTACGGCAGGCTAATTAGAGTTGACGTTATAAAGGGAGTTTCTGTTGGTATTCACAGCCACTCAATTGTATTGACATATTTGCAAGAGAGGTTCCCTTAGGATTCAACTACTAAAGCTCTCCACGCGTCTTAGTATAGGGTTTCATAAGTAAGAAATTTAATTCATCTTAGACCTTTATTTTGTTTTCCCAAATATGACTTCATTTTGACCTTTTCTTAATCCTGTTTGGTACCTGGTATTGGAATAAAAGTTCCAGTACTGAACAGCAATTACTTTGTCATACTGGATTCTTTTTGTCAAGAACCTATTGCCATGGTAGTAAAATGACCCTTTATGCAATGTCAATTCATTAAATGGTCGGTATCTAATTTAAGTCCAGGTTGCCTGCGTTAATAGCCAATAGGAGCGTAATTTTATTGTTTTTTCTCTCAAGTGGTTTGTCTGGTGATGCATCTTCTTATTGTGTGGATTGAATTTTGGATGGATGACAAATTTACCAGCTTGACTGACGCTTTACTGTGTTACTGAAATTCGTACAACTTTGGCTTTATATTCAGAGCCCAAGATATGGAGATACATAAGGTGGAGAAAATATTTGAAATGGTTGAAACGGATCATCCTTTTACCCTGTTCACTCTAATTTTAATTATGGCTGGTCATAGGTAAATTTGAATGACACCAGAGATGTATTGATTTAAGCACGCGCATTATCCGGTTATCCGCATTCCCTAAACCCACGCCTTAATAAATGGGCGGAAGTAGCGGTTCTTCCAAAAGGGGAAAATCCTCTAAAAGCCGATCTAAAGAGAGAAAGTCTCCTGTCAAAAAGGCACCCGAGGAACCTAAGATTCCTGCTGATTCAAGCGTACAAACTTGCCCTAATAATTTCTGCTTCTATTGTTGTTACCAACTAGCAGAGGATCATGATGTCCAGTCGCATATACTCCTTTTAGCACATGCCCCTCTTAAATTCGGCGATACTAATCTCTCTCACACATGTCGACGCTGTCAAGAAACCGTTCCTCTTAAATGGGGTCCAACCCACAAGTGTTGCGGTTTCAACTCAATTTACAATCAACGCAATTTCTCTGCCCCAGTTGTTCAAGGGTGAGCCCTATTCAGATGTCTGCTATGTCGTGGAAGTGCTTGCAAGTCCCGGAGCGATTTAGTTACCTATCTCCTTGCATTTCATCAACCTAATCGACCCAAAGGACAATGTGGTCTGTGTACCTTCACGTTTGAAGAAACGCTTTCTGAAAGTAATGAAGACAATGCAGAACTTAAATCAAACAACCAGAAGCTTATTAAACACTGGATTGTTGAACATGCCCCAACTTATCGCCTCGTTTCCCGCCAAGCTGTGCATGAAGACACCAGCCTCCGTGTGCTCTATGCCTGCTTTATCTGTCGTCCGATTTATCAGGATAACTGGGTGCTCATATTATCTGTCGGCATGGAGTTAAACCTGATGTGGAATCTAGTCTATTCAAATGTTTCATGTGCCGAAAGTGCGCTAACTTCGAGGAGGCTTTTGATGAACACATTTGGTTTGAACATTGTGATAAGTTTAAGTGCTTTGCCGACAGTCTATTGAATAAGGAGATGTTTATGAATGTGGCTGACCTGCCTCTACTTGTTCAATATACTGGGAGCAAAGGAAGCAAAAATAAGAAGAAGTAGTATTCGAAGAAAACGAATTTCTGCTATTATTTTGATCACTTTTATTTCAACTTGTTTGAATATGAACAGATTTATGTGTATTTGCCTATTTTGTTTCACTCGACCTTGATAGTTGTATATTGAATTATGTTTTTTTTTTAAGTATTTGATGCCTACTGAAGCTTTGATTTGGTTGAAATGATACCATATAATACCTGTCGAACTGGGATAATGTTGATTTCCAAAGATGATTGAGGTAGTTGAGGTAATTGTTGAAGTTGAGTTTTTAAGAGGATAATTTCGCCAGTACTTCGGCTATCATTAGATCTACTGAGCTTGGTATTCATGGCTCCCACTATTTACTGGAATGTCAAAAGTACTTAGCTGGAATGATTTGCACAACTCGGAACCCAAAACTCTCCAAAATACTCAAGTTGGAAGTAGATTCACATATTCTCACCATGCTATCGATACTGTTTCCATGGAGTTCATTTGAACACGTAACAGACTGTCCTTGACTGCTGTCTTGTGACCCTAAGGTGACTGCCAAAGTAATCAACATTAAGTAATTCAGATTTTTTATTCATTCTCACTTAATTCATTTATCTTTCATCTGTACTTGAAGTTTGTAATTGAGAAATTAGTTCTCATGAATGGTTTACTCCTTATATTTTCCTTTTAGTCACTCTGCCCTGAAAAATATGTCTCATTTCCTTCGAGAGTGACCTTCTTTTGGGTTACAAAGTGAGTCCCAAATGTGCACCATAAATACGCTTATGTATTCCTCTGGATTTGAATGGCGATCACGCTTGAGAAATCTGCTGCCTAATTCGTTATATCCTTGCCGTATGCACAATTTTATCTTTATTTCTTTAGACTGATCATAACTGGTTATCGAAATACTCTCCAATCGGGTCACCTCTGGGTTGTTGATTCAAAGAACCTCGCAGCTCATGTTGTTCCAGCCTTCCTGCGTAATATTTGTAAACACCTTCACGTGGACATATCTGGAGAGTTGGATAGGTAAGTTAGTTGGACACTATGAGTTCTTAATAGATCATTGCTTGGATCAACTAGTGCTAATCATTAATCTGACGTTCATCCTGACGAATGAGATTTGTTCTTTACCTCTTAACAAGACAACATCTTGTTGGCTTTTATTTGAGGCAGATGGGTAACAAATGAGAAACAAAGAAGGAAAGGTGTTTAATTAAGAAGAGATGCAGTTTCCTTCCACCTGTTTCACACAACCAGAAGCAAAATCTCATTATGCGCTTCTAATTAACCTATTGAATTATTGATGACAAAATTTGTCTTCAAGGAAGTGATTTTGGTGTTTATTTTTATGGTGCCATTTTGAAGGGTCGAATGCACATGTTACTGATTTGTTTTGACATCTTGCATAAAATGCCCTGATTTTTCTCACGGTCATTTCTCATCGATCTGTTCATCAAACTATGTTTATTTTCTTCAGAATATTTCGAAAACCGTCTCACGGATTAAACGAAATTGTGGCTATCATTTTGTTTGTTAGTCCACTAACATGTTTCATCCTTTTTCGCGGATAGTTGATGATTCGAATTAAAACTTAGTTGACAACTTATGAAGCCAAAAATACTCGGATTCAAGGAAAAAGAAGGAAGAAGTGCTGTAACTCAAAGAAGGTTGATTTAATAAGGCAGTAAATTCGCTTGTGTGGAATCGAATTCGTTAGTAAATGTTTAACTACTTGCTTAGTCAATACTTGCAATGATAATCATCTCGGTGCTCGTCTTGCATATCTAGACATGAGCATAGAAACCGAATAGTCGTGTGGGATGTAAAGGTGGTGAATCATGTTTGAGAGCACTGAAAATTATTAATTTCAGACCCCATACCGCTAACTCGCAGTTCTCAGCCAATTGGGTAGCACAAGACACCCCATCTAGCACTTCAGATGATCAGAAATCAGGAATCGCAGATGCCAATCTCAAAACAGGCAACAATACAATTGTAGATGAGACTAGTGCTCGTAGAAGCACATTTGGAGACTTCAGTGCCTATGTTGAGGGTGTTGGAGGGGGCAAAGGAAAGGTTGAGAAGCGTTCAAGAACTATGTCAGGAGTAGCGGATATTGGAAAGAAATCTTCCCCTTCTGTGTGTGAGTCTCATTATTTGTCTTATGCAATCGCTATATTCAGTTACTGTAAACCTTGACCGAATTAATTTTACACTGTATGGAAGGTGTCCCCTTTTATCCAATGCTTCAAAAGATGTCTATAAGTGTATGCGTTTTTTTTTTAAAAGTATGTGAGCAGTCGCACCCAATTAAGAAATGGTGGCATATACCGTGTCTTAATGAATAAGTGGTCTACATTTATTTTTATAATCTTTCAGCTACAAATCTCTTCCCAAACATCCAATTGCGCAATTCTGCACGTTCTTCAGAATCCAAACCTCCGTCGTCTTCTCGGAAGGGCTCCAGTGTGGGTGATGTTGAAGCCGGACTTCTTAGCTCCGACTCAGTAGGTTATCTCTCCAACTCTCTATTATTCGCTCAACATTTTGTACGCGTAATAGGACTTATGAATCCTATTAATATTGATGATGCATTAAGGTTGAATGCTTTATAAAGTGTGGAAAAGTGCAGAATTGTGATTCTTGTTCACGAGCGGTAAGGTTGGATAAAAATATGATTTTGTTCATGGAATTTCTGCTTAAAAAGCGTACTCTTTTATGTCTCAATTGTGCCAGAATTAACCTAGGCGCCGATGTTAATGCCCCCCTCTGAGATGAATAGTGACATTTTTTTATTTCAATAATGTGTATTAGTTTTAAATAGCACGAATTGTCCATTTTGCTATAATTAGAAAATCCCAACCTTTGGATAAAAGTCGATTTTACAAAGATGCTTAGTGACCTGACTACAAGGGGCCATTTGAACGCATCATTCCGATTAGAGATAGTATATAGCTGTTCAATGGAACTAAAAATGTGAAAATGTCTTAACAAATATTAGGTTATCAAATCTTGCAAATGGATCATAGAATCAGGTGATATTCATTCCTCTGGAATTACGCTGTGTCAACTGAAAATAGGAGCTAGTGTTTGTCATTGTCTATGCAGGTTCCAACAAATCACAAGTTCTATCCCAATTAATAGGGAAGCAGGGAAGTAAATGTTTTTTCACATTTTAGCATTATCCGAGTTTTTAAAGATTATGCGTACTCCTACTAGATTATACTGTCATTGTAAAGTAGTCACTGGAGGTGTAATTAAACGTATGAGTACAGTGGACATTTTGGTTAGGAGTTTCAAACGCCCTAGTCGAATTTCGTTGCGAATGGATGATCTTGCAAACATTCAAGACATGCCTTACTGTAGACACTGAACTCACCTTAGGTTAAGACAACATGTTGGGTGAAGTTATCCTGATTTTCTGGTTGAGTTGCAGTGTATTGAGTTCGAATCAGCCATGCATTTGGATTTCACTCTTAAACTTATAGCCTCATATAATGTATCTTTAGTTTCCTTTCAAATTCAAAATTCAATTTGTTCAGTAGACAGGGTGAGAATCAAATCAATTTGGCCTTCAAATACCAAGCCTTTTAAACGAGCTAACAAATGTCGTTATAAACTGGTGACCTTGCAGATAAATTGTCTGGGTGCCGGCATAACTCTGATTAATATTTTATATTGATTGTCGAAATAAGTTATTGCAAAATAAATGCGTTTGAGTTTAAAAGTAAGGTCTCTATCTCTGTATTTGCCTTCTCCATCACTCTGTATTCGTTGCTTATTTGATCTTGTAATCGATTCGGACATTGAGTACGTAGCTTTGGACCTGGTATTTACTGAAGGCGAGGGAAGGGTGCATTGAGCGATTTCAGTCTTAAGCAAGGGATTCATACAAAACGGCTTCCCAATAGGATTTTGAAATAGGTCAGTTGGAGGTATGATGAGTGAGTTAAAATGTTTGATGTTGGATTTCGAGAACATTTTCCTAATCTCTATCTAATTGGTTCAGACCGACCCTATTGTAGAAGAATTCACTGATCTGGAATTTACACATTTGGAAGATTTAGTAGTGACGTCGTTGCAACATTTTTGCTTTACAAAACCGTTCATTTGCATTAGTTAAATATATTTTTTAATTATTTTGTACTTAAATTTGAAAAATTTTTTTATTGATTTGTTTTGGGTGTGCTCTCAGAAGCGTGTAGTGGATTAGCTAAGTGAATAAGCCTTGAATATTCTCAGGAGGTGGGAGTGCTCAAAGGGATAGCGAATTCAGCTTCTTTGGACATTGGTAGGGAGTAGGAAATGGGCGATAGGAGAGAGTTGAGTAGATGATGATTGGGCGAGAAGGAAGGGGATCACCAAGTGAGTCGTGCGGTCGGAAAAGGAATCGCAGTGCGGTGAGAGATTGTTCTTCTGCTGGGTTGATGAAGTCAGGCTTGAATCACGTCAGGGTGACCAATTTATAGCGGATTAGCTACCTGAATAAGCCTTGACTATTCTCAGAAACCCCTGTGACAATTTCTCTCAGTTGGTTGTCCCACGGAATCAACTAATAAACAAATGTATTACAAAGGAACACGTTTATTAATGGTCACAATGTGGCGTGATATGAAGCACAGGATGTTTATTCGTAATCGGCATGGCAGATTCGATTAAACAAACGAAGGCTTTGATTGACTGTTTGTTCTGTGCGTACGTGCTATGACGTGACCTACAAGAGCTAAAAATCATCACGGTCAAATGGAAAAGTATTTAAATTCAGATAAATAGTACGGTATGCAGTATCTAATTGCTCGGATTTCTAGTTGATTTGAATTCCCATGGTTATTATCGAATTAATTAGACATGGGTGGTGGTGGTGGTGGTGCTGTAACATTGAATTGGGTAATTCGCTGTCAGGATCGGATTTCATCATTCTAAATTTCGTTTTCTGGACACTTTAAAGTAAAAAGTCACACTGGTGCTATTTTAGTAGGTAAATTAGATGGAGGAGAAGAGCACGTATTGGGGCGTTTCTGGAGGAGAAAGTCCGTTGGTCATTCCTCCTTTAAACACAACTTCGCTTTTTCCAAATAGGTTTTGCGGTTGGTACTTGATCTAATATTACGATTTTGATTAGTTATCGGCTTCCATTAGTGTCCCTGTAATGCAAATGGAGCATTTTGGGCCTTATTGCGGAGTTTATTTGTTAATTTGATAAGCATTCGCTCACTTTGCTTTTTCCTTCCCAGCGATGTATGACGTTCTTGGGCAGTAAGGATCATTACCCACTTCATTCCTTTCTTAATTCAGATTTCCTAGTGTTCATGAAATATTAGTTTCTATTGTGAAGTGTCAAGGTGAACGCAATTATGAGATATATTAAATATTTTCCCTTGACAAGGTTAATATTCTTTTTCCTTTTTTTTCCATCTATTATTGAAATATTGACTAACGCTTAAATTGTTTATTTGAATTCATATGATTTACATTCTACTGCACATGGTTTTCACTAAACCAACGAGAGCTTGTGTTTGCCTTCTTCCTGGCTGGCCTTTCGTCTTGGAAATCGTTAAATTTGGCGACCGAAAGTTAAAAATATTTCAGAATTTGAAGCTTTATACAATTATTTTTAAGTGCTGGTGAATTCAGATGTATGCTAAGGAATAAAATTTGATCCTTGAGATAGGAGATCTAGTAGGGATGAACTACCTATACATTATTTTCTAGCCTTTCAGTGGCTACATCTCACATATCATAACTTTTAATTATTCAGCCACATTAGCGCCAACAGGTAATCCGGCGGTGTTCATGCAGCATTACAGCCAAGTAGCTCTTGCCATTCCTTTTTATTTAGTATTCTGGGCATTAAAATAGAGCACCTGCCTATTAGAGTGGACAGTTACCAAATTCGCATTCAAATATGAGATTGAATTCGAATGTAGGAAATGAGTGATTGAGTTTCAAGTGCCATTGCTTGACTCCAAAACCAGTTTGAGAAAAATCAATAAGTAATAATCATAACCTGGGATTTCTGTGGTAGACAATCAGTAACGGTTTTGGTGTAAAATGTGCAAATCTTGCATTCTAAAGCATTCTAGCAAGAAAGTTTGCTGTTCAGAAAATCCCTCAAAACATAATAACAGGTTTTTAATCAGATACGGCCATTTACTGTTAGGTGGGTGGGACTTGTGTTATTTTCTCGGCAATAACCTTCACCTGCCCCTCAAATTCCTCTTTAAATTTCATTCTCATTCAACAACTTGCAGAATGTTCTAAATGACCACCTATTTGAGATAACTAGTGAGATTGGCACAGCTATTATTGTTAATCTTTGATCACTTTAGTTCAAACAAGGCAAGCTCGATGGCACCGGTTCAGGAAAAACCGTAGGTGACAAAAGGAGGCCCCAGAAATCCAGTTGTGGTTTGATAAAGGCCCTAGCCTGTACATATGGATTTCGTATTTTCATCGGCGGTCTCTTCAAAATAGGTTATGATGTCTGCCTTCTCTCTGGTCCTGTTTTCTTCAAGTGAGTCCTAGTACACCACTTAAGTCTATATTTGCATTATAAGTGATCTACGTGCATTTTACTGTTCGATAGTACGTGAACTATATTTCGAACGTCACTCACTAGAATAACAGTCGTATTTGGATAGAGGTATGGATAACTTGTTCAAATCAGCTTCCTCAGTCGTAACCGCTGTTGCGTTCCAGGCGTAGGAACTTGAGTAGCATAGTAATTATAATTCTGATGTTACGAGGCTTATATCCACTGATACAACGATTGGGATTGCAAAATATCCTGGTTAATATTAATCTGAAGAGGAATAGAGACAGGCAAATCTCCTATTTGGAAAGGTATACATTGCTGTCTTCTTTGTAGAAAATTTTACCTGTTTTGTACTCCTAAGCTAATTGGAATACTTGGACCTAATTTAGTAATGCTTATTTTGTGTTGTGAGGACTCACTTATTGTTACTCTAATGCACTCCTTACATCCATATTTGTATTCTTACGATCGTGCTATGTAGATGAGTTAAAACAGGTTCTGCAATTTAGCCTATGGCTTATATTTTTGACAGTTTCCTTGAATCGCTGCAAATGTGGTGTGTGCGATGGTACTGACTCAGTCAGTTAACTCACAACTTGTACGCCGAATGTCTTCAGAGGAAAATGGTCGTCGTTTATGAGAGAGTGATTTATCGTTTGCGTCACATTTGAGCATATAAATGACAACTATGTCCGAAAAATGACGTCTTGACCATAGTAGTCTTTGTTTTAGCGATGTCTGTTTAAAATTGGGTGGGTGGGCGGTAAGATAATAGTAGGTAGCTGAGCCACTTGAGCTTACCATCTTGCCAGTCTGTGGCTGTGTCTATCGGAGTAATGATTTGCCTCGTTCATTTCTGCGTTTACTTTACTTAACCACCCTCGTAATTGTCTGCTCCTATCCTGTAATCTAAGGTTAGTTGTAATAATATATGCGCAAAGGGAATGTTTGAATCTATTTAAATTCAATGGCGTCCGTTATCTTTCCTTCATTTGAACTATTCGTTAAAGTGGACGCTTTAACTTCTCACTAAGGATGTAAATAGGATCGGTTGGTGATAGCCTTCACCATTTTCATTTGTGTTTGGGGAGAGAGGAATATTTTCTGCAGTGCGAGTTTGCGGTTTATCTTTTAGTTTCCAGAAGTGTTTATAGTTTGTAATATTTAACGTTGATAAGTTCGGTTGGAACTTCAACTTGACCACTGTTTATGCACCCAACTATTGGAGCATTCGACTTTGTGTTTGCCTGAATGACAGTTTTATTGGTTTGTATTCCTATAATTACCCATTTATGAAGTTAGAGATACACTCACTTAGTAAGTTCATCTGCGACCACACAGGTTTAAAATTGACCGATACATTTAGACCGATAAAAGATTTTGAAACTCGCTTGGTTCTCTCAAGCCGAAGGGTTCAAATTTACTTTAAGCTTTCTTCGAAAATTGCATGTTCTACAATAACGAGTTCTTTGAATGAAGTCATTTCTAAACATATATTTTAACAGGAAAGTGAAAAAGATGCTAAAAGTACCTGAAGCTTTTACTTTCCTCTAAGCTATTCCAATGTCTGAATAAGGAGAATGCACATGAGCCAGATACCCATGCAGTTGTTATTCTCGATGAGATGGGAGTTTAAAGTGCTGAATTAACACACATTAATCAAGACACGCTGTTATTGAATGGAGGTGATTTGGTCTGTCTCTTATTAAGTCAGATTATGCTTAAAACTGTCTCTTTTTAACACATTTTTTTCTACTTTTTCCTTCATCTTCTTCCTCGCCTCCCTCGTCATGGCTTAATCGGCTCGTGCAGAGGTCACACTTCATCCTCCCTTTCATTTCGCCGTCTTTTCTTCTCATTCTCACATTGATCCAGATTTAACCATTTTGACTCAACTGCAGGCCTATTAGGATCCTTTTATTTTCTTTAAGCCATTAAAGTTATTTCTAGAAGTGGCATATTTTGGCGTGATGGGGTTGGCGTGTATTACTATGCCTGCACATATCTAAGTTATCACTTAATTCCCCACACTACAGTTACTGGTCATTTGACATGTGTCATGTTATTTTTTCATTTATTTTCTTTTGCAATATGATTTAAGCGTCTATTTTAAATTCACGTTCTCATCAAATTAACGCTTTTCAATGGGACTAAACGACAAATTACCATGATGCCTTCAGGGCAATCGTATAGTGCTTAGAGAAATGGGGCGACGTCAAATGAATTTTCTTGTCCATTAGCGAAATTTATTTTCTCACTTTATGCTTTGCATTTGTAAGAGAATTTAAAGCCTTATCAGTTAGGAAAATTAGGGTTCAGCTCTTTCTCAACCAAAATTTATTCGCCAGAGTAATTACATGTTGATGTTCATCAGTGGAACTCCATCTGCTGCCATCTATTACAAGTTAAACTAGAACTCTACTGTTCTTTTTTGTCCTGTAGGTATCTATTGCAGTCTATGAAACCGGATTCGAAGGAACCAGCTTGGCATGGCTATTGCTACGCCATCCTGATGTTCATAATTGCTTTTGTCCGAATAATTATATTGCACCAGTATTACTACGCGCAGAATATTGTTGGTATGGATATGCGCACAGCCCTCATCTCCGCAGTCTATAGAAAGGTAAAACATTATGATACGTTCCTCATGCCTTACCTCGTTTACCTTATGAGTAAAGTGGGCATTACATAAAGTAATTCTTGAATTAATAGCATTTTTCCTAATCGGATCAAGTACGGAAACCGATGTGGTTGTAGGAAACTCTAATTAAGACAAGACAGGAAAACGGCATCTACCTCCTAACTAGAAAACGGACGTTCATTAAATGAGAATTCGATAAGGGGAGAAAATTTGAAATACAGCACTGTCTGAGGAATGAGTCCTACCCAGAACAAAATGGGGTGGGTAGAGAAGTCGATTAAAATGGATGAGTTAAATAAGATTGTAGTAGTACTCTTTTTCACGCCTCTTACCTTGGCTCAAAAATTCTGCTGAGATGTGGGAACACTTCGATTGCACGGAAGTCGAGATCATGGTTCTGTTTGGATTGGAATTAGTAAATTTACTTAAATAAATCAATCATTTGAAGCTTTATCGAGGATTCGAATTAGATATGGAAATGTCTAGCTTTTAAACCCAGTAATCTTCAACAGACGAATCAGTAGTGTTTACAGAGTTCCCACCTATTCGTGTTTTTCTAAATGAGTTGAATATCTAAGTTCTTTTCTTTGTATCACTAGTATGAAATTATTTGCTAAGTTCGACCTGCTAATTTTAGTCAAAGTAATGGAGGAAGTAATCAGTGTGTGTATAGCCTAGTTGGAGTAATTAAAGTGCACGTCTCATGATTGTTCTACTCCTTTGATAAAATGGTAATTTTCCAGAGGTTCTAATGAGGCAATTGTAATGGGAATTAGAGATATGCTAATTTAAAGAAGACTCAATCTTTCCCAAGAGATCAAACTTCTTGAAAATAACGAAATATAGCCATTCATATATAATGAATTGCAGATTGTAATAGTTATAACTCCCAAGTCCATTTATAAAGGCGTTTTTCAATGTTAACCTTTGGTAGAGTAGTATTATGGGACTTCCTCGATAAGAGTCTTGATTTCTGTCGCCCTCCATGCTAGACATATACCCCATCAAAATCTTATATCTTGACTGTTTGAGACAATGATAGTCTATTCAGCTATGAGATTCTTCCTTACAATTGAACCTGGTTGATTGAAGATGACTTGGAGGCGTTATTATGAGAAATTCACATTCAACCATCTCGTAAGTTTGGCCAAGGTTAATCAGTGTGTGAATGATAATCTACTGGGCTGTGCTCAAGTGTAGATCCATGAAAAGTAGATATGGAGTAGTCTCGTAGATGATGTATGCATTAAAGAGGTTAACTTCTTCAAGTAAGTAGAATAAGCTCTGTACAATTAATAAAGGCAGGTTCTAGAATTAGTTGTGAATGACCAACCATGGTTACAATTAAGTTCTCGTCGTCACCCCATTTTGAGGAAAAACCAAATTTGTTGCACATTTGAAACACTAATTGCATTGGCGATATCAAGACTGGGTGCCGTTTTGACTTTCCGAAATGTACTCATCGGGAAGGTGATTTATTGGTCTTGAAAGTTGAAGATCTTGTAATTTTCAATGGTATTCAATCAAATATGAATTTTAGATTAATTTGGTGGGATGTTAGCTTTGGGAAATGACAAAATTGTATTGAGTCGAAACATGAGTCATTGGAATGCGAATTTCTGATTCCCTCATTTCTGTCGTGAAATAGCATAATGTGGACTGACAATCATCAAATTTACCCGCAATCGTCCATGACGGCTTTGGTTCCAGTATTCCTGGTGCTTTGAGATGGATAATCGATGACGGAGATGACATTACCACGTTCTTAAGTTGCAGAGAATCAGGTTTGCACGAATGTTAGGAATGGATACAAATAGTTGGGAACACTTGTACTAATCCATTTGACCTATTTGCGTTGCGTTTGGTAAAGCAGCCATTTATACATTAGCTTTCAAATTGTTATGGCTATTTTCCTCTGAGTAGTAAGTCCCCGGTTATTAAGCAAGAAAAAGGTAGTTTCATCTGGCTTGCCTATGACTGATTTGAATTTTAATATTTTATGGAAATATATTGTCATATACTCATCGTTGGTCAGTGAAATGCACAATTAAGCCCAAAGAATTTTCGTTTGACATACGCATTGTGTAGCCATTACCGGAAACAATTTTCTTGAAATTTTTGTGGGTGTGGTATTCTGACGGCTTAAAAATGGATTTTCGGTGGACAGGTACACACACCTTATTGTCGACTGTTAATTGAAGAACACCCGAATATAAGGTGTGTCAATAACATAACCTTTTTTCAATAAATGAAACTTACAGCTTTGCGCTTTATGTAAATAGAAAATCTACAATTTGAACCACATTAAATTACATCACATATAATGAAATCAGAAAAGTTTTCCCCTATACTCAATCACGGGAACACATTTATAGACATGTCCAGACAGACAGGCGGTTGATGAATTTGCACTTCTAACGATGTCATGCCTTAACTGACCATAAGTTGAGTTCACTATATTTCATGAGTCCATTAATTTCGGAAAGAGATTCTAGTTTTCGTCCCAGTACCAAGTTATAAATACCATACTGGATTATTGCATTTTTTATTATGACCTCTTCACACTTGTCGCTTTCCCTCTAGAGCCTTCGTCTGAGTGCTGCCTCTCACGGAGAGTTTACTACTGGTGAAATCACAAATCTCATGTCAATCGACGCTGGACGTTTTCACATGTTAATGTTCAATATCCACGTGCTGTGGTCAGCTCCTTTCCAAGTAAGTTTGGCCATTTATTTCCTCTGGCAACAAATCGGCTACTCAGTATTCCCTGGTGTCGTCATCCTGCTCATTATGATTCCCATCAACACCCTGATTGCCAAAAAATCGAAATCCCTTCAGGTACTACTTTAATTTGTGTTAATGATAGTATGAATTTGTCTCTTCTTGCCAAATTTATCTTCACAAATTCATCTTTCTATCAGGAGAAGCAACTGAAGTCAACTGACAGGCGAATCAAGTTGATTAGCGAAATTCTCAATGGCATACGGGTATATTTACTATTCACTCTACTTCCACTTATATTTAATCTCATTTGATATAATTATGTCGTTTGAAGTTCATGGCGAAATTTTACCTGTTTAAATAAGTAGATTTAATCCAGCTTTGACGAGTACGTCAATTCGAGTTAATTTGGAACTCGATGTATGTTTTTCAAGAAGCTGAAAATGCAAAATATTTCCACTGATCAGCCATTAGTTTAGATCGCGAGTGGTGGAAGTGCATCGTGGAGCACTTTGGGATAAGAGATTTGCCCTGGCATTCACTGTTGTTCAATACAATCAATCTCGTAAACTCTGAACTGGTCAATCACTTCATAACGATCGACATTTTTCCACCTAATAAATTTTCGTAAAGTTTTGACTACTTAGATGCCAGGAGGTAAAAGGCGTAAATTTCTCCTATTTGCCTTAGAATGGTCATCCGATTAGCCATCCAGACACAAGGGATGAAGCTCGTAAGTTTCGCTCAGGTGTCCATTTGAGATAGCGGAGGTGTCGAATTAAGTATGCCTGCTTGAAACTCGTAAGATCAATGAGAAGACGTTATTATTGCTTAGGAAATAAACAGTTTAATTTAGCAAAGCAGAAAACGAGCAAATTGTCGACATCCATGATTTAACCTGCAGCATTGGGTTATGTAGGTCGGTTCTTGGTGGTCGGCATTAAGCATGCGAGAATCTTTGTATATACTTAAAATTCATTCTCCCTCTATTTTGTATTCTCTTCCACCATCAAATGCTGAATTTTTCTGGGTATAAATATAATTGAAAACCTCACTGTAACATTACTTAACAACGGATACTAATGCTCATTAAAGCTTAATAGAAGTGAAAATTGCTGACGTTGTACTTTTCTGCTACGGAAGTTCAACTTGTATTGTCCTTTTAAGTCTATTCTTAGTATTTCTTTGGCTCGTTGTTTCTTGATAACTTGTACTTATTTAAACAGTCATCAATGTGTCGAAGTGTTGGTTTTTATAATTCAATTCTATTGGAATTGGATAGGATTGTATTTTAACTATTCCATGTAACCCTTAATTGTCATATTTTCCTTAAGGTTCTAAAACTGTACGCCTGGGAGCCTTCATTCATCAAGGAAGTGGGAAATATTCGACGAAGAGAGCTGCACTATCTTCGAAAATTTCTATTCCTTGATTGCGGGACAATCTTTATATTCTCCTGTGCTCCTACTCTCGTCAGTTGCTACTTGATTTTGTTTAAGTGATATATTAATAATGTTCTTGTACTGAAGAAGGAAAGCTTACTTTATTCGACGAAGTTCTTCCCATAGGTAGTGGAATATTACTCATGTTGATGCCTTTCAATGTGAACGGGAAATAAAATGCAACTTAAATGTCGTGGCAGTCCACGTATTGGATTTAGTTAAATTATATTTGAGGTGGCCTGATACCATGTAGTATTTATGTTAATAAAAAACAGGATTGGTTAACATTGGTTTAAAAACGAAATTTTAGTGCGTTTTCTGACCTAGACTTAACAGTATTTGAAATGAGATATCAAGTTATTTTGAACTAGGACTGCTGTAGGATGTTCAAATAAATAGTTAGACGTAATGTTATAGAAATTAATTAAATCTTCCTTGCATATGCTACTGTTTTTGTCTAAGAATAACGTCTTTAAACCCTTATCTCTAACTGTGAGGTGCTTTCGAGTGAAATAGAGAAATAATTTTTGAATGATCTTCTAAGTGATCAAGCACTGTTATAGCTTATTTAATCTCGAGTTTGTATATAGAAAATACCTCTAGCTCCCATCTTCCAGTACTTGAGACTACCTTGCAAGAGTATTTGGAATAGTCCTAGTTGAATAGGAATTTTGGTTAAAAACACAACAATTCAATTATGCCCACAATAATGCAGAACATACATTACGAGAATGTATGAATTCTAATGTCCATATGAATACTGCTATGAAGGTGAACCCCAAATTTGTTAAGTGATTTGATATTATTAATGTAGGGCAAGAGAATGGGGTCTTTCTATGGCCATGTATGAGATTGAGTAAACATAGTCGCACAAATAAGAGTGACGTATGCCTGAATGTTGCCAAGCCTTTAACGATAAGGCAACCCAGGCAAGGACCGAATATAGCCCTATTATTAATTCTCTGAGTGAGTTTCTACCACCTTTATCCGTTCACTTTACCACTAGCTTGTATTCATTCTAAACTTCTAAAATTGCGATTCCTTAAAGTTCAATCCACAGAAAGATATGCATCTGAAAATAACTTCTGTATGATTGCTTCTAATTATTCGCTGACTGGAAATATTTTATGAATTTCTGTCTTCAAACTACTATAATTGTTTATTTCGGTGATGTACACATTTTAAGGTTATCAAAAGCTAAGAAACTCTGAATTTGATTGGAACTTACATTTTCGGTACAGATTTCCAACTAAGTTCTGTCGGATTCAGAATTCTTCTAAAATTTTGTTATTCCTGTCAACAAGGCTTGGAAATTCTCTAACGAAACGAATGGTCTTTCTAACTAGTTATAAGTAAGACTTATTGCTTGATAAACAACAGGAAATAAATGTAATTGAAAGGGAGAGTGGGAGGGGGAGGAGGACTATAAAAAGTAATTGGTAATTGGATGGAAAGGCCAATGCCCACTGCGAAAGTGATACCCGGATTGAGGTAAGCTAAGGGGTTTGATGAATATCACATTCAAAATTGCGCTCAATGGGCAATTTAGATGCCCGGAGATATGAGCCATCGAGACTATCCCTGTTTGGGATGAAGAGTGTCAAATTATTGCCATATCTACTCTTATTATGCCAATTATATTTCTATATTTTAACGTCGCCTGAGAGTGATTAGGTCATCTCAAACAACTAGAGACGGACTTATTAACTCAGTAGTCTACTTCTCTTTCCACTTTTTGTCATACTATATCTTAAGCCTTAAGGTACCTGTCGCGCTTCAAAACCGAAGGGTACGAATGAGTGGAAGAATGATACGTTGATTGTTTTGTTAATCCTTGTTTTATGCTTCTTTGAATTTTTCTCGTTCACTTTTGGTTTACAAACAAACTTTTTGCTCTGACTAATCCATCGTCTTCATTTCTCTCCTTTTGCATAGTTCGCATTGGCATCTTTTGCAACCTTTGTCCTGTCTTCACCAGATAATCACTTGACGGCTGAGAAAATCTTCGTCTCTCTGGCCTTGCTCAACATTATTCGTTTTCCCCTCTTCATGTTCCCTACTCTACTCTCGGATCTTGTTCAGGTAAATATTTCCAACTGGACTTTCATAAACTCCAAAAGTCCTGGAGTTTTCGATTCTCAGTTTCACCAATGCTTAAGTCCTCTAGGAACTCAATTTAGAGAAAGTTGGTTAGCATGTGAAAGACTATCAAGCAACTTCCGAGGAATAGGGTGAAGAAGATTGCCGTGATATGAGATGATATACTCTAGTCCTATAGTTGTTCAGATTCCAGAAGTTGGGAATAGTGTAATCTTCTTATGTCTTATAGATATTCTGATAAATTTTGTGGTCGATGATGAGTTATCACTTTGTGGATGTGATCGCTATCGTTAGTGATCGCACTGATTCTAACGATCGTTTACATCTGAATTTACGAAAGCGAGAGGAGAGAGTTGTGGGAGGGTTGGGAGAGGGGGAGGGGACCCAAGGATCAATCCTCATAAAGTTTTCACCAATCTGGATAGTGAGGCTAGTCGGTAATTTGAGAATTGGCCTTGAATACTATCTCATCAAAATCGATGGGGCATTTGAAGATCAGGAATTTATTTTAAAAACATCATCCATGATTCAAACCTTACCTAAGTTAAGTCAATTTATATCCTACTGGATAGGTAAATGTGCTCTTTATGTTTCGAGACAAATTTCCCTCTTATACAAGTAAATAGGTAAATGGGTATCGCTTACCATACTCGTACTCGTATTGTCTGTCCTTTCAGACCCTCGTTTCTGTGCGTCGATTAACCAAGTTCCTGGGGAGTACAGAGTTAGATCCAGCTGCTGTCAGCCATGAAGATACTCCAGGTGTTGCCGCAGTGATCGAAAACAGCACCCTCGCTTGGGCTCCAGATGCTGAACCTTCTCTTCAAAAGTGCGTCTCCTCTAATTGAAACTTTAACACCACGATATTGATGCCTGCTTCTAAATTACAATCTTCTCTTCTCAGTATAACGGCCTATTTCCCCGAGGGTCAGTCAACGGCTATTGTTGGTCGTGTTGGCTGTGGAAAGACAAGTCTTCTCAACGCTCTACTGGGGAATATGGAACTTGTCTCCGGTCGTGTTAACATTAAAGTACTCGTTTTCTGCTTAATTCGATTTAAGTAGACGCATAGAAAATAAGTGCAAATAGTGTTTGCTCGTTTTAGGGACGTCTTGCACTGGTATCTCAACAAGCCTGGATATTCAATGGCACTCTTCGTGACAATATTCTATTTCACCGTCCCTATGACCCAGAACGTTATTCTATGATCCTAAAAGCTTGCGCGCTTGAACCCGATATTAAACTCTTACCTGATGGAGATCAGACGGATATAGGTGATAAGGGTGTCAATCTCTCTGGTGGTCAAAAACAGCGTGTTAGGTAATTTACTCGAGTTATTTAAATTTTAGCAGGGTTTACCTAAGACTTAATACTTGACTAAGAACCGCATTTTTTTCTCTATTTTCAGTATTGCACGAGCCTGTTATGCGGAGGCTGATGTCTACCTCTTTGATGATCCCTTGGCCGCAGTTGATGCTCATGTAGCTACTCACCTCCTCACTCATGTTTTCGGCCGAGGCGGTCTTTTGTGTGACAAGACTCGTATTATAGCAACCCATCACCCCATCGCTATTGCAGCTGCTGACAGAGTTGCTGTTCTAGAATCTGGACGCCTGGTTGAATTTGGTAGCTATGCTTCTTTGACTGGACGTAATAGTCGATTGAATGCCTTCTTGAAAAGTGAGGAGTTGAAGAAACGTCTTTTGTCCGAAAGTGAGGCTGTCTCTGAATCCGTTGCTGCTCCTGCTGAAAGAGTAGTCCGTCAAAGGCGCCGTACGTCCACAGATTCTGAGAGGCCACATTTTATGGTGATGCCTGGCGTTCTTCCCGAATGTATGTTCTCCCTTTCTTAAACATCCTCGAAACTTTGTTTCCTTCTGATATTCTACTCTTCAACGATTTTAGTAACTCCAATGGAAGAATCTGAGGAATCAGGAACTGAAGTAGATACGGAGAAAGATATTAAGTTAATCACTTTTACTGCTTCCGATGAGGTGACTTTCATCCCATGTCAATTTGTAACTTCACAGCTAATGAAGACTAATATCGAGTATAATTTATTTCAGGAGGGATGTCATTCTAAAGACGTCGCATCTGAAGGAAAGGGAGAACCACAGGAAAGGCAGAAATTCTCGACGGAGGAGACTTCTGCGACTGGACGAGTACTAATAGAAAATTATGATACATACTGCCGAATTATTTTTCTATTGTTAATTTTCATTCCTTCGTTTTTCTCAGGTGAAATTTGCAGTGTTCTGGTTGTATATCCGCCAAGTAGGAATATGTTTATTCATAATGGGTGTGGTTCTGATTCTACTCAATCAACTTTGTTGGTTGGGAAATAATTTGTGGCTAGCGGATTGGTCGAAGGAGAATGAGAACAGTGGAGTCGTTAATTACACAACTCCACAACCGAAGTTTGAAATTGGATTGCGTTTGGGCATTTACAGTGTTATTGGCTTGTCTCAATGTAAGTTTGACGTTTTAACTCTCCCATCATATATGTATTTATTAAAGCGTCTACTTCATTCGTTCGCTCATCAGCAATAGGGAACATGATGCACTAGACTAAGGCAGAGGTTAACTTTTGTAAAACATGGAACTTTAGACTTCATGATCAGTTTCTTCTCGTTTTATCTGGCTATTCTTCATACTATACTTTCTATTTCGACAACTCTAGTATCACAGCAGGGTGAAAAATAAAAGATAGGTAGAATCGGTTGATTTGTTGACATTGCAGTTGGAAGAGAGAAGAAAGCAGATTGAAGAGTTTTGGTCACTGAAGTTGTTGAGCGTAGAGATTGCAGTGGATTGCAGAGCTTAGCCACGGAGGAAGGCGAAAAAGCAGATAGACACCGGTGATCAGAGGTTATGTACACGGTCGTATATTTAGGGCGAAGCCCTTTGAGTAAAATGCAGAAATTCGGGACTTTGGAACAGTGCTTTTAAAATGGATTATTAGTGATTTGGGGTTGAGTCATGATATTGTTGATATTTTCAATACACCTTGGAAATGTACTCCTGAATCGAAGACTGAATGCGACTGCATTCATCTCTAAATCAGATAATTGAGTGCAACGAAGGAACATTTTAATAGGCGAAAAAAATATTAATTTAAAGATAAAGAAAACGTTAGAAACATGTGCATAATATCCAGCTCGAATCGGATGCAGCCAATAAAATTCAAGCAACTTTAACCAGCATTTATTGTTTAACGAAAGAAGTAACGAGGGAAGTGGTGATCCCTAATGGCCCTCTATTTAGTCAATCCTTAACTTCTAATCCTCAAATAATTTTCAATTTCTCTGTTTTGTGGGTAGTTAAATTTTGAAAGTCGTTTCTTCGCATCTCGGACGAAGAATAACTTCATTTTGCTGTTTCAGTTATGTTCATCCTGTTTTCGTGCTTGGCCTTGGCTGTGGGAAGTGTCCGTGCTGCCAAACGCCTTCATCACAATCTTCTCTCTCGTATCCTTCATATTCCGACCGGTTTCTTCGACCTTATCCCTCATGCATGTTCAAGGAAATTATTGTTTCTTTAAAAACCTCACCACGTTCTGAACTTAAGGCAACTGCTTTAGTCTCCAAAGAAATTGATGAGTGGCAGTAGATCAAGGGACTAGTTGTAAAATTCTACTTTATCGGTTAGTTTTGAGGTCTGCACAGGTTTACCAAATCGGAGGTAGATGAAACTATCGATTGGGTAGCATTGACTAAATTGCAGCATCATCGATTATTGAAAATCAATCAGGTATTTTAGACAATTTATCTAAAATCAAATTAGTTGATGATCTCTTGGAGCACAATGAAAAATTGGTTGAGCCAGGAACAGATTTTAGTATGTAGAATAACCAGAAATTTTTTTTGCTTGGGTCTGCGTTTTCGATTTGCTTTCAGTTTTCGTACTTATCATGTTAGTAGATGAATCTATTGACAAAAACATATATGGCGTCAATAGATTTAAGAATTATGAGCGTTATCCAATTTTCTTTTCAGGGTCGAATCATGAATCGTTTCTCAAATGACGTATCAATCACGGATCGCCAATTGATGATATCATTTCGCTCTATGACCAATACGTTATTCGGTTGTCTGGTTACTTTCGCTCTCTCTGTTATTCCCAGCGCCTACATCCTCATCGTTCTAGCTATTCTCATAGCCTTTTACGGATTCATGCAGGTGCGTATATTTTCACTTAATTCACTTACATAAATGGAATTAAGCAGGTTGTAATGCCACTATTCTTTGTAGGTCCTCTTTGTGGCAACCCGTAGACAATTGCAGCGTCTAGACTCTGTTAGCAAGTCGCCAATCTTCTCTCATTTTGGCGAGACGCTTCTTGGGACAGAAACTATTCGAGCCTACGGAATGTGTGACCTCTTTGTGAGCACAAACGATACTCGTGTAGATACAAATAACCGCGCTTTTTTCAGTGTCTTTGTGTCAAATCGGTGAGTCGTTGTTATTAATGATTGGTATTATTGATTAATCATCACAATTCAACCTCATTTTCTTTTTAATCCTATTATCTAGTTGGCTGTCAATGATGTTGGAGACAGTTGGTAACCTCTTGACCCTGGCGACATCCATGGCCTTCGTTGTTGCTACACGAAAAGGTAGTCTGAATCCGGGTCTAGCTGGTCTGGTCATCTCCGACACTCTCAATGTTACCCAAGCTCTCTCATGCTTTGTACGCATGGCTACGGAGTTGGAAACCAATGTTGTCTCTGTGGAACGCATACGCGAATACTCAGAACTTGCCATTGAGGTTAGCTTCTTGTAAGGGTAGTTATTTGACGTTTGAAGGTATTGTCCTTTTTGGAGCCATTTTAAAATGATGAAAATCGGTATTTTGTCTAGATAAGGCCTGTTATAAGTCAAGGTAATATTTTCGTTACTTTTTGAAGAGAGTAAATGTATCGTGTTGTAGGAACAAGAGGATACATAGTTATAGCTCTGAAGAAAGTATTTGGGAAAGGCTAAGGAGGTTTGGTCCATGAGATTCATAACAATTTATCAGTTTGCATCGAAACTGATGCTAATGTTGATACTGGCATTCTGCTATATGGTGACTCAATCACTTAGGTCTATTATAAGACTTAGTGCAACCAGAAATTGGGCACTGAGAGAGTCCCGTGAGTAATGGATTCCTCTGAAGAAGAAGGGGTTGTATCGATAGTCCAGGTTGTAGTGGGTGGATATTAGCAAATATATGTGAATGGGAGTTTAAATGCGTTCCAAAAATTTTCTTAGTTTTAGAAGTAACCTACTTGAGTCTTGCATAATGAGAGGTATGCATTTCATTACCTGCATCATGTCTACTTTAGCTGGTCATTCCTTTCATCGAATGTGCGCCAATTAACACTGCAGCATCGAATTCTAATTTGTAGACATGCCAGCTAACCACTATGCTATTGAAGCGTTTTGATATTGATTAATAGACTTTCATATCCAACTCAATTTCAGGCACCTTGGAATGTTCCAGATAAACAACCTCCTCCACAATGGCCTGAAGGTGGAATCGAGTTCATAAATTATAGTACTCGTTATCGTGAAGATTTGGACCTTGTTCTCAAATCAATCTCAGTCTCTATTAACCCCAGTGAAAAGGTGATCCTTCATTTAACAAATCCACATTCTAGTGTGTGATGAATTCTCCCCCTCATCTATCTTGGATTTTAGATTGGAATAGTTGGACGAACCGGTTCGGGCAAATCTTCATTGGTGCTGGCTCTCTTCCGAATCATCGAACCAACGGAAGGAGAAATACGTCTTGATGGAATCAATATCTCTGAGATTGGTCTTCACGATATTCGAGGAAGAATAACGCTTATTCCACAGGTGTGTCATATTCACTGGGAAGTTCGTTGGTATTGAATGCCTCCATAGCACTACTAGATCAATCGTTCAAAGTAGATTTTATAAGGTATCGTTAAGTAAGAACCCTAGTGTTTGCCTGAAGGGCTTTAATCTTCAAGCATCAGTCATAAAAAGGAAGTGACCTACTTAAGCATAATCTCCTTCAATTTTTAATTTGTTGACATAACCCATTATATGCAATTTTTCTGCAGGACCCAGTGTTGTTCTCCGGCACGCTTCGTTTTAATCTAGATCCATTCAACGACTACACTGACGAGGCAGTTTGGGAAGCTTTGTCAACAGCAAATCTTCGTTGTTTCGTTGAAGAAACATCAACCGAGGGCCTTAATATGCCAATTTCCGAAGGAGGTGGCAATCTCAGGTAGACATGCTATTCATGGTTGCCAGTTCTCTAAGTGCTGGTTGCTTTTAACACATCCCACGTTTTCATTTGTTTTAGTCAAGGCCAACGTCAGTTAATTTGCCTGGCTCGTGCCTTACTTCGTCGTTCGAAGATTTTGGTATTGGATGAAGCCACTGCTGCTGTAGATCCTCACACTGATCGCCTCATTCAACAAGCCGTCCGAACAGAATTTGCTGATAGCACAGTGCTCACAATTGCTCATCGTCTCAATACGATCCTCGATTACGACAGGTTAATTATCGCTACTGTTTAATTGTGGATGGGAGATGATGACGTCTTACAAATTGAGTATTTTCCTGTTTTAGAATCATGGTACTCGATGCTGGTCGTTTGGTTGAAATTGGATCACCATCGGAACTAGCCTCACGTCCAGACTCAATCTTCCATGGAATGTTGAAGGAGTCAAATTTGCTGAAAACAGTTATCAGATCGTCGAAGAGTTAAAGATTAGATCAATTTCGTTTTTATGGATTGATTGAAGTGCACATTTTTGATTCGCCTTTTTCAATCGCGTGTTTGTGCGTGTGCGTATTTACTAGTTTGTCTGCACCTATTCTCCTCCTGTCACTATTTTTACGGTCGTCACTTCTCCACGTGAAACCTTTGTGTGAATAAATAGTTGTCCCTGACAATTGAGATAATTAAATTGCTGTATTTGCATAGTCTTGAATTGTTGTAATATCGTTAAGTTGGTGTAATTGAAGGGTGACATGTATGCGTCGTTTGGAGTAGGAATGAGAGGATATAATTAATCAGCAACGTAGCCCGAAAGCCAATGAGTCGAATGAGAATATGGGACACGTTAAGGAATACACGCGTTCATTCAAGAAAGTAAAGCTCAACCAAACAGGCATAGTTGTTGTCAAGACGAAAATGAAGAGATGCGAGCTATTGAGTAGCTGTGGAAATAGCATCTAATTATGGGATTATTTAATCGAATTAACGGAGTAACCTGGTAGATAGAGCACTGGTGTGACAACTGAATACATGTGTGTAAAATAATTCACTCTCCTCCTCTCTGCTACAATTTTGTTCGTAGATACTCTGGGATTGTTAGTTGGAATTACATCGGATAGCAAAGTGTCTTTTGTAGGTAACAAAGTAAGAGGCAAAGCTTATTTTTACTTATAGGAGGTGGAAAATAGTTATTACTTCTTGAAGTTGTCATCGTAGTCCGTTCACTCGTGAGTCTTCGAGAACGGTTCCGTCTGGAGATGAAACGACTTGAATGAATTATAATCCCGGCTTGAGCTGCATTGTGAAACTACGTAAATTATCATTGAACTTGTCATGTTCCTATGCATTATTGGAGACACTAGGCCTTGACAATTGAGCAGAATTAGAATTGGGTTGAACAGACGTGTCTCCGACAATTAATAATGAATGAGGTTGAGGGGACTGCGATTGTGATGAGGAATGACCATCCTAATTATTTGAAATAGGTCGAATGAGGGGAATGTTTTGAAGCTATAGTTTTACAATTTTATTGGCTATTTCTAATTATACGTAACTGTTAAGTGAACTGAACTAGTGGGTCGTTGCTGGAAGCAATGTGTTGGAAATGGAGAAATTTAGCTTAATCCTGCGTTATTATTCAGTTCAGAGAATTGTGGCCATTTGTTTGGCTTATTGGGTTATAAAATGTAACAAGTTCACAACTCTGCTCCCACCGTTTTCCAAAAGATGGTGGTAGTATTTGAAATATATTATTTACAGATATCGATCACTTTGTTGTGACATTTGTAAATATAACCCTATTTTGATAAAACTTAATTTGCGTTTGCATAATAATAAATGTTTTAATTAAATATGTCCGAATTTAAACTGAACTCTCGTCATATGTGGAAAGTATTGTTTTTATGCTTCAATATGAAGACTGAAGCTCACCGGATTATCCCAGAAACTTATAGAAAAACGCCTATTAGTGACAAAACGTGTCGGCGGGAACGGTTCGAACGTGTTAAGAGTGATGACTATGTATGCTTAAACTCTGCGGCAGTCGTTACATTATTTAAAACAAGAAGTATGATAAGAAATTGTCGCCAATCGAGAAGGATCTCATATTAAACAAAATACAGCATCAGGATTGATATTTGATGAAGTTCGGCTTTTCGCTGTACTTTCTTCAAGGTACCAAACCAATAACGCTTCGTCTGTATTGACAACGATCGCCAACATCCAGCCGAAGGATGGTTCTAGTGGAGGGGGTGAGACAAGAGAGTCTTTTGTCAGCAAAATGGCCGAAGAGATGCTCTCAAAACTACCATCCGACTACAACCCATTTGAGGTAATGTGACCAATCTCCTATTTCTAAGGTATTTAAGCTATCGCTCCTTTGGTGACAAAGATGCGAACACATACATAGGAGAAGTGATTGGAAGTAAATATGGGAAATTAGTTCGTGGTTTTGTTTTAGTTCCTTTACCGTTGGCATGGAATAAAGTTGATTGGACTAACATTGGTTGTCCTAAAACTCCTAAGACTAGGCTGATTAGATCTCATATACGAACGCGAGTAAGGAATACTCAATAAATCACTTCCGACGAAACGTTTAACATTTATATGTTTCGAGAATGATTGACAAACATTTATCAGTACCCAAAGTGTGGAAAGCCAAATTAACAAATATGGAGGGCAAACCAGAGGTGAATTTAATAAACGAAAGGTGGGAAAGCCCATTGAGGAAGTAGTTTATAGTGATGAGACTAGTTAACGACTAGCCACGCACTGGTTAGTTTTCAACGTGTTGTTAGTCTCGTACGGTCCACTTTGAGTGATCTTAAATTGGCTATCGATGGAACAATCATCATGTCAGAGAACTTGAGGGACAGTCTGACTAATATCTACTACGCTCGAATACCCGCTCATTGGAAGAAGGTATATTTGATGTGGTAACCGAGGGAAGTAGCTTAGATGTGTAGTACCAAGGTTTGAAGTGCGTTGCTAAGCTATCGCTCTTAACTTGTCATAACTTTCACTGCACTATAAGGTGGAACAAAGGCTAGGTAGTGGCAGACATGAATTATTTGGAAAGCAATGGTTGAGAATTTGGCAGATCGATCGGTATTCAGGTCTTCAAGCTGAAATATGGGCTTAGATAGACCCTGGAAAATGAGGATACGATCAACATAGGATAATAGTCCCGAAAGTAGAGGTTCCGGGGTTTGCAACATCACAGACCATCGCAACTAAACAATTAGGCACTCGATTTGGGGCAAAACCTTTAAATGAATTGTTCGCCTTGAATGTGGACGAAATAAGTGGCTTTTACGCTATGTCTGTTTATTTATAACGCTAATTCTCTACCCTAGATGTGTGCTGAAAAGCACTTCTTTTGATGGGTTTTGGTACCTATTCTCGTGACCTTAAGTATGATTCCTTTGTCCACCAGGTTTCATGGGATTCGGCAACTTTGGGATTCTGGTTCACTGATTTGCTGGACAGAAATACTCAAATTCATAACTGGCTCTTCCATGGAAGACCTAAGGCTTACTGGCTCACCGGATTTTTTAACCCACAGGTTTGCTTTGATTTTACTACTCTGCGAAGTCCAAAAATTCATTGACATTTGATTGTTTCTTGATCTGATATTTATTTAACAAAGTATTCATTTTTAATTCAATCAGTCACATGCTACTACTGTACTGCAATATTTTAACGCAAATATCCCCTATTCTTTTTAGGGTTTTTTAACAGCAGTGCGTCAGGAAACGGCAAGAGCCAATAAATTTGGTCTCGATGCTGCCGCACTGTCCAATGAGGTTACGAGGATGTCCCTTGAGGAGGTTTCGCGTGTTCCCCCTGAAGGTACTACAGTTCTCATATGTACGAAATGCTATCATGACAATGAAAATGATAAATTCCGAAATATATGTGCTCTGCTGAAGCAATATTGTCATTGAGGAGAACTGATGGAATTATAACGCATACAGTTAAGTCATTGTGAAATCAGATTGAGTGGGAAGGGGAGTGGATAGGCTAATGAACATCTCATTGGTAGCTTAACCGTTAAACTATCAACTTCGAATGATCTTCAGGATCTGCTTGGCTCGTCTCTAATTGTCCGTTTCCTCGATTTTCAATTGCAAGAGGAGCAAAGTTGCATCAAGCATTGTTTATAAATTCTCTAATTAACGAATATCAGGTTGCCTACGTTTAGCATTACCTTGACTGATTAAACTCTATGTTTACTTCTTAATACAGATTAACGAAACAATTGTCTTTTTTTTCGAATGACTTGCTCATCATTTTATTTCTATATGTGTGAAATAGTTTGGCATGTTTAAAATTTCTGAAATGGAACAGGCGTTAACAATTCGGTATGTTCCAAGTTATAAATAAAACATTATACTTTCTCAAATTAGGGGCTGTCTTGGTAACTTTTCATCACAAACGTCCTATTCCGGCAAATGCCACCAGCCGAATCACATCTAAAACGTTTCTTTGTATTACAGGCGTATATATCCACGGTTTATATCTTGACGGTGCAGGTTGGGACCGAAAGGCAGGCAGACTGATGGAACCACCACAAAAGGTACTTTATACTTTACTTCCAGTTGTGCATCTCTCCACCTACTGCACTACGGACAAGACAGCGGTGGCAGCATCCAGTCCAGCCACGTGCTACTCCTGTCCCGTCTACAAGAAACCCTCCAGGACAGATCTCAACTTTATATTTCCACTCCGATTAAGAACTAACAAAGATCCAAACTACTGGATTCTGCGTGGTGTGGCAATACTTTGTGACACTAAGTAATTATAATCAGAACATTATGTACGAACTTTGGAACGAATCGCAGAATAAATTTAATTGTCATGGAGTTAAAGCATTTCAATTATTATTCCTGGACTCATGAGGGTAGGGGATGGATAAAAGAATCCCTGAAGCTTTACGACAAAGCAGAATAGAGAGTTAGGGATAAAGACCAAATTTACTTTAGAGAGTACACATATTAGGGATTTCTAGGCTGAATTTTGTTATGCCACTATGTTTTAATGAAAAGCTATATTACTACAATAGTTTGGGGACAAGTATTTACAAGTATGTATGTACCACAACTGTTGGCGATGCGTTAAAACCGGTGATAAAAAGCCTACTCCACTTTATTCTTTTCAAACAAATTATGTATTCAGGTCAATATATGGGATATATCCACAAAAATTTCATAAAATGTAATGACAGTTTCGTTAGAGAAAATGACTTCTGAATTTTTTTTTGCAACAAGCAACTGCCAGAGACAAATATACTTGAAAGAATTAGGTCGAAGTTGTGCAGAAATGCCAAGGGAGGAATTAAGAGGAAAATCCTCATGGCAGCTAAGGTACAAGCACTATAAAGTACCTGATTGATACTAACTAAAACACCTAACAAGGTTATCACAATAAAGAGATGACAGACTCCTCTAAAAAATTAGTAAAGCTTAAATAGCTACGATTTGTAAAGATATCAGATTGATTAATAAAACGATTGTAAATTCAGAACAAATTGAGTAAAATTTTAAAATTAAGAGTTATTTTAGTAAGATAAACACAGTTATACAAAATATAAGCATGATAAGCAAAAAATTTTAGAATAATAATTCCTATCCTCAGATGTTTGAATGTACTATCTGTATCAAAAATAAATCGGAGCGAACTTTCGTTTTCGTGTATAATGAGTACGGCAAGAGATGTTTATTGCCTGGGTTATAATCATGTATGCTAATGAAATATAATAACGTTTTTAGAATATAACCCACGAATGGAATAGCGAGATACCTAGATTAACAGAATGTGATCTATTTGTATCAATTCCAATCATCATCGTTGGATACATTATTCTGATTTGTTTACCGTACATGATTTTACTTGCTCGAAAACCTCGGCAACCTCGAAGATGGTCGGGTCTATATTTTGCAAGACATGTAGTGCAGTTTTAAATTTTTGACGGATTTAGGTCTCCTATTTGATGCTATTGTGTATTATCTTGTGGAAAATCATTAATATTTCAAATGATGACCACATTGCACAGAACTACCTACTTCCGGGTTCTTTATGCATTTTAATTGTGCGTTTGGTTTTTTCTCATATATAAATGCATTTTAAATTTGTATGAGGTTACTTCTTCATTTTAGTTGGTCCAATTACTGATTGTGAATTTGGAGAGCATTCGAGATCTAACTCCTTCTGCAGTCTTCTATCTTGGTTGCCTGATGATCTTCGTCGTTTCTCTAATAAGTACTTGGAACACTGTTTCATACATGTTGCGGCCTCCTAATCCAGTAAGGAATTGCGAACATTTGAATTATTTCTTCTACGCAAGTTGCTATTAATTTAAAAATCTGCAGATGGCGTTGGGAAAAGGTGCAGATTTCTTCTATTTCGTTTAAACCATAGACTTTTGAGTGAGCCGATGTCTGCGAAATTCAGGGCTTATTATTCGGTGGGCATTTGCGGTAATTTTAAACTGGAACAGGCGATTGTCACATAACAGAGCTTATTAGAGCCCACTAAAGAGATGTTGTTTAGTAACTTAACAGTTATAATCAATGGGTATCCTCGGTCTCGAGACAGGAAGGGGGAAGCGATATTTAACACTTCCATTTCCAATTCTCCCTTGAGCTTTTATCTTCGCATTTACTTTCTTGAAATACTTATGTTCGATTAGAGCCAAAGTTTGAAGTCCGTTATGTGGAATTTCGAACTAAATATTTGCACATTTCTAGAGTGGGAATTTGTATTCATACACTTTTTGTACTTGCAGATTTCTCAAATTAATTTTAAATTTTTCGATAGAAAGAAGTCCACGAACACACTTATTCCATTTTTGCATATATATATACATAGATTAGTTGCGTGTTATAAATAAAGTAATCATCGGTGTAATTACCGAATGGCTACAAGTGAGAAAAGTTCACAACTTTCTAATATAACCTTTCTAATAGAACTGTCTACTGGACACATGTATTCATTGAATTTGCGTTTCTATTATATGCTGGTGATATTCCTTTCTTTTGAGAATGGCTTCATAGATGAAAAAGAATAAACCTAGGACTTGGAATACTCATGGTATACCAATTTTCATACTCGATCAGTTGTTTAATTTTTTTCTATCAGTTAATGATCCTGCCAAAACACAAATTGAATAAGTAAATGCTGCTTATAAAAGGATATTTAGTGAATAGAGTAGGCCATTCAGAAAGATTAGAAATTGAGTGCACAGTCGACTATTTCATGATGGGGACCAGATTTGGTGAAGATGAAAAGGAACAAGGAGAGGTGTTCACATAACATCTAATTTGTTTGCCTTTTATTATCCTGATTAGACTTTTCCGACTTGGGTGGCTTTATCACTCTTCTAATTTTCCTCCACCTTCGAAACAAATATCAACACCGTCTCATTCGTTATTTCGCTTTCACCATCAATCATTTTTTCAAATATCACTAATATAACTGTTATCTAGTAAATAAAGTGAAAATTGCAGCCACTTGCCAAGCACCGTATGTATTTTCTCTTTCTTAATACTGAAGATCAAAAGTGTTGGAAGACTTTTTTCTCTGGAGCAGTTATTAGAGTAAAATGAACGATAATGTTTGAGCCTATCCTGGCAATAAATGGCGTGCCATAGTTTTGCCAATGCAAGGGTCGGCGACCACGTCTACGAAGTCCCGAGTCACGAATTCGGTATTCATTGGAATGCATCCATATCTGGCCTTTCCACAAAAACAGCTAATAATACATATTTTAACTGCTGCTTTGTTTTTGAAATAGAAGATAGTGGTGATTGCACTGTACATTTGATTCAGATTGTCAAGTTCAGTTTCACCCTTGTCACTCGTGGTGGAAGTCACTGTCCTTGGAAGCGGGAACATGTCGTTTAAATCTTCTTTCTTGTCATTTAGATAAGTTGCAAAATTTGAGAATTATACGGCATAATTTATCAGGAGGATGAGGATTTCATTCCTGTCAATTCTGTCCAGTCTTGATTGTAATGATCGAAAACTATAATGACTATTACATTCTGCTTAAGACGGCAACTTTTAAATTCGAAATAGAATACAGGAGGTGGGGGTAGATTCAAATAGGTTTTGCTTATCCATACCTCCAAAAGGATAACTTACTAGTTCATTAAGGATGGTGTCCGCACCATCAATTAGATGAGAGGTATTCTGGTTCCTTATTCTTTGAGAACTTAAAATTCTATCACTCATCCGAATTAATCAATTCATTTGTCCATCCACATCACTTGGTGCCCACCGATGAGCATTGATGGCTAATTTGGTCCACCGTTGACCACTTAGTTGTCAGTACAAAAAACCTTGTTACCCCACGGAGTTATGATGAGGTGGCTTAATGCATTTTGACACATTACGTGATTTCTCAAGCGTGTGAGTTTGCTTTGTTTGTGCTCAATGTCAGACAGTCGGACAAGTGACACAATGAATGGGGAATATTTTGATAGCGAACGTAGTTTTTCTAGGAAGTGGAAAGTTGTTGAAGAATGCTGGTTGGTTGACGGGTAGATGGTGTATAAGTTTTGAAGTATTGAGGTTTATTGTGATTCTGCAAACAAGTAATGCCTATTTAACATTGTACGAGCTTTTTTCTCTTCTATGAACCTCAAAACGCAAAAACATAATGCTGCAGTTGTCTCAAACTCAGAAATTGTTATTTATTTTGTATCTCGCGTTTATAATTAATTTACCATTTCATTTAACGCCAATATATAGTGTTTTAAGAGGTGCTGATGTACCAATATCTTTTATCAAATGGCAGGCATGATGCTAGATATAATTAGCCCTTTGGTTGACTTCGGTCTTCACAGAGGGGAGAAGCATCTCGGTCAAAACAAATCGAGAAGAGGAACAGAAGAGTGATTCACAGATGTAAAAAAGACAGACACAAAGGTCGAGAAAGGGAAAGGTGAGTACTGTGGAAGTGGTGGAATGTGATGTACAGTGGGGTCATGGTAGTTTGAAGTCAACTGCTGGTTTATAGACTTGTGTCGTATGAGTGTACGTTACCCAGGGTGCACCACGTGGAGGAAAGTCTATCGCGCATCCCTGATGCACCAATATGAGCTTAGGAATAATATTTGCTTAAGGGTTGTAGGGAATGAAATAAAGCATAGCGAACCTGCACTCGTTATTGCGTTGAAAGGGAGTCTTAAAGACAAGTGGCAATAGATTATGATTTTCTAGTTTTCTTTTATTTGAAGTGGGAAGACCAACAAGGTTGGCATTTTTTCTAAAGATCGGTTGGCGGTTGAATGATTTCAGTTAGACAGAGTTCACTCAGCTAAGGCTAAAGATCTTCCGAATTGATTCAACTATCACCACAATTCCTGTTTAAAAATGAAGAAGAAATAATGTTTCCTATAGGCTATTTGAATGCTGCCTAGAACCCTCTATAAAATATGACTTAAGTGAATGATTATTCACTAACGCGTTTGACGACTTCTTCCAGGGCCAACCAGGATTTGCTAATTCGCGGGCCTCAGACGGCTGGGCTCTCTCCATCACTCCTTATGAGCTCTCCGAATACCTGTTCTGTGCATGCGCCTTCTTTAACTACCTCCTAGCCTTTTTCTCTGATAGACTTATTCCAAAGCCACCCCAACCCATTCCCATGCGTCTAATTCGCCCAGAAGAACTACCGGCAGATTTCGATGTCGTGGCTTCGGATGAAAAGCGACCAAAGACCATACTGAAATTGGAGGAGGGAAAGTCGAATGAGGTATCAAAAGAACCTGAATCAGTAAGCTTATTGCACAGCATATACCTTTTAGACTTTTTACTTTACAGCAAGTGGTAATTGCGTGTATTTGTTTGACCTAAGATTCCTACAGATTCAAGCGTACAAACTTGCCCTAATAATTTCTTCTTCTATTGTTGTTACGAACTAGCAGAGGATCATGATGTCCAGTCGCATATACTCCTTTTAGCACATGCCCCTCTTAACTTCGGCGATACTAATCTCTCTCACACACGTCGATGCTGTCAAGAAACCGTTCCTCTTAAATGGGGTCCAACCCACAAGTGTTGCTGTTTCAACCTAATTTACAATCAACGCAATTTCTCTGCCCCAGTTGTTCAAGGGTGAGCCCTATTCAGATGTCTGCTTTGTCGTGGAAGTGCCTATAAATCCCGGAGCGATTTAGTTACCCATCTCCTTGCATTTCATCAACCTAATCGACCCAAAGGACAATGTGGTCTGTGTACCTTCACGTTTGAAGAAACGCTTTCTGAAAGTAATGAAGACAATGCAGAACTTAAATCAAACAACCAGAAGCTTATTAAACACTGGATTGTTGAACATGCCCCAACTTATCGCCTCGTTTCCCGCCAAGCTGTGCATGAAGACACCAGCCTCCGTGTGCTCTATGCCTGCTTTATCTGTCGTCCGATTTATCAGGATAACTGGGTGCTCATATTATCTGTCGGCATGGAGTTAAACCTGATGTGGAATCTAGTCTATTCAAATGTTTCATGTGCCGAAAGTGCGCTAACTTCGAGGAGGCTTTTGATGAACACATTTGGTTTGAACATTGTGATAAGTTTAAGTGCTTTGCCGACAGTCTATTGAATAAGGAGATGTTTATGAATGTGGCTGACCTGCCTCTACTTGTTCAATATGCTGGGAGAATTTTGAAGAGAGCTTTGAACTGCAAGCTCACCTTCTCACTGCACATGGAACCCCTAACTTTCTCCACTGCGGCTGGTGCAGAGTGGACTTTTCTAGGAGCTTGATGCTATTAGACACCTTTCTTGTGTTTCTTAACCATGAACGTAATCATGCGAGGGATCTGCATTTGACGGCCTTGGAAAGGCATATGACAAACAAGGAGTTGCCTGAGATTTTGCCTGATCAAATGACCAGAGAATCTGTTTTGGCATCGCTGAACGCCCTGACTGGTGCCGCTGATAATAAGCAAGAAGCTGCTCCAAAGCGCAGTAAAAGCAAATCATCAAGGAGTAAAGGTGGAAAGAGTTCGAAGTCACGCGGAAGTAGCAAAGGCAGCAAAGGCAGCAAAGGGAGCAAAGGAAGGAAAAATAAGAAGAAGTAGTATTTGAAGAAAACGAATTTCTGCTATTATTTTGATCACTTTTATTTCAACTTGTTTGAATATGAACAAATTTATGTGTATTTGCCTATTTTGTTTCACTCGACCCTGATAGTTGTATATTGAATTATGGTTTTTTTTAAGTATTTGATGCCTACTGAAGCTTTGATTTGGTTGAAATGATACCATATAATACCTGTCGAACTGGGATAATGTTGATTTCCAAAGATGATTGAGGTAGTTGAGGTAATTGTTGAAGTTGAGTTTTTAAGAGGATAATTTCGCCAGTACTTCGGCTATCATTAGATCTACTGAGCTTGGTATTCATGGCTCCCACTATTTACTGGAATGTCAAAAGTACTTAGCTGGAATGATTTGCACAACTCGGAACCCAAAACTCTCCAAAATACTCAAGTTGGAAGTAGATTCACATATTCTCACCATGCTATCGATACTGTTTCCATGGAGTTCATTTGAACACGTAACAGACTGTCCTTGACTGCTGTCTTGTGACCCTAAGGTGACTGCCAAAGTAATCAACATTAAGTAATTCAGATTTTTTATTCATTCTCACTTAATTCATTTATCTTTCATCTGTACTTGAAGTTTGTAATTGAGAAATCAGTTCTCATGAATGGTTTACTCCTTATATTTTCCTTTTAGTCACTCTGCCCTGAAAAATATGTCTCATTTCCTTCGAGAGTGACCTTCTTTTGGGTTACAAAGTGAGTCCCAAATGTGCACCATAAATACGCTTATGTATTCCTCTGGATTTGAATGGCGATCACGCTTGAGAAATCTGCTGCCTAATTCGTTATATCCTTGCCGTATGCACAATTTTATCTTTATTTCTTTAGACTGATCATAACTGGTTATCGAAATACTCTCCAATCGGGTCACCTCTGGGTTGTGGATTCAAAGAACCTCGCAGCTCATGTTGTTCCAGCCTTCCTGCGTAATATTTGTAAACACCTTCACGTGGACATATCTAGAGAGTTGGATGGGTAAGATAGTTAGACACTATGAGTTCTTAATAGATCATTGCTTGGATCAAATAGTACTAATAATTAATCTCGTTTGTAAGACCGCTTTGGGAGCCAGACCGACTTAAGCTGGGTACCCTGTCATGGAATTAATAATCATCCAAAAGGTTAATAGAGCACAACAGGCCAGAATATAGAGTTGAGTCGGACCACGCGTGTATTGGAATGAGAGAGAAAGAGAAGTGAAAGTAGGAAGAGAAATAAAGATTTGTAAATTGATCGAGAACTGGGTGAGTTGAACCCAGGTTGTAAAAAAGGGGCTTAATTAGGGAGTTTACTGATTTCATGCTTTTTGTTCCTCTGAAAGGAAGAGGGTGCAAAACGCGAGTGGTTCGTCAGATAAACTTTCAGGGTTCGAAAGCATTTACCTTTAATAGAAGTGTACTTTTGTTGTCTGAGGAATTAAGCCACCCAGTATTAGGTAACTGAAGGTTGTCGATTTTATCCATAAATGCGTTAAATAGGAACATCTAACGTTAATCCTGACAAAAGAGATTTGTTCTTTACCTCTTAACAAGACAACATCTTGTTGGCTTTTATTTGAGGCAGATGGGTAACAAATGAGAAACAAAGAAGAAAAGGTGTTCAATTAAGAAGAGATGCAGTTTCCTTCCACCTGTTTCACACAACCAGAAGCAAAATCTCATTATGCGCTTCTAATTAACCTATTGAATTATTGATGACAAAATTTGTCTTCAAGGAAGTGATTTTGGTGTTTATTTTTATGGTGCCATTTTGAAGGGTCGAATGCACATGTTACCGATTTGTTTTGACATCTTGCATAAAATGCCCTGATTTTTCCCACGTTCATTTCTCATCGATCTGTTCACCAAACTATGTTTATTTTCTTCAGAATATTTCGAAAAACGTGTCACGGATTAAACGAAATTGTGGCTATCATTTTGTTTGTTAGTCCACTAACATGTTTCATCCTTTTTCGCGGATAGTTGATGATTTGAATTAAAACTTAGTTGACAACTTATGAAGCCAAAAATACTCGGATTCAAGGAAAAAGAAGGAAGAAGTGCTGTAACTCAAAGAAGGTTGATTTAATAAGGCAGTAAATTCGCTTGTGTGGAATCGAATTCGTTAGTAAATGTTTAACTACTTGCTTAGTCAATACTTGCAATGATAATCATCTCGGTGCTCGTCTTGCATATCTAGACATGAGCATAGAAACCGAATAGTCGTGTGGGATGTAAAGGTGGTGAATCATGTTTGAGAGCACTGAAAATTATTAATTTCAGACCCCATACCGCTAACTCGCAGTTCTCAGCCAATTGGGTAGCACAAGACACCCCATCTAGCACTTCAGATGATCAGAAATCAGGAATCGCAGATGCCAATCTCAAAACAGGCAACAATACAATTGTAGATGAGACTAGTGCTCGTAGAAGCACATTTGGAGACTTCAGTGCCTATGTTGAGGGTGTTGGAGGGGGCAAAGGAAAGGTTGAGAAGCGTTCAAGAACTATGTCAGGAGTAGCGGATATTGGAAAGAAATCTTCCCCTTCTGTGTGTGAGTCTCATTATTTGTCTTATGCAATCGCTATATTCAGTTACTGTAAACCTTGACCGAATTAATTTTACACTGTATGGAAGGTGTCCCCTTTTATCCAATGCTTCAAAAGATGTCTATAAGTGTATGCGTTTTTTTTTTAAAAGTATGTGAGCAGTCGCACCCAATTAAGAAATGGTGGCATATACCGTGTCTTAATGAATAAGTGGTCTACATTTATTTTTATAATCTTTCAGCTACAAATCTCTTCCCAAACATCCAATTGCGCAATTCTGCACGTTCTTCAGAATCCAAACCTCCGTCGTCTTCTCGGAAGGGCTCCAGTGTGGGTGATGTTGAAGCCGGACTTCTTAGCTCCGACTCAGTAGGTTATCTCTCCAACTCTCTATTATTCGCTCAACATTTTGTACGCGTAATAGGACTTATGAATCCTATTAATATTGATGATGCATTAAGGTTGAATGCTTTATAAAGTGTGGAAAAGTGCAGAATTGTGATTCTTGTTCACGAGCGGTAAGGTTGGATAAAAATATGATTTTGTTCATGGAATTTCTGCTTAAAAAGCGTACTCTTTTATGTCTCAATTGTGCCAGAATTAACCTAGGCGCCGATGTTAATGCCCCCCTCTGAGATGAATAGTGACATTTTTTTATTTCAATAATGTGTATTAGTTTTAAATAGCACGAATTGTCCATTTTGCTATAATTAGAAAATCCCAACCTTTGGATAAAAGTCGATTTTACAAAGATGCTTAGTGACCTGACTACAAGGGGCCATTTGAACGCATCATTCCGATTAGAGATAGTATATAGCTGTTCAATGGAACTAAAAATGTGAAAATGTCTTAACAAATATTAGGTTATCAAATCTTGCAAATGGATCATAGAATCAGGTGATATTCATTCCTCTGGAATTACGCTGTGTCAACTGAAAATAGGAGCTAGTGTTTGTCATTGTCTATGCAGGTTCCAACAAATCACAAGTTCTATCCCAATTAATAGGGAAGCAGGGAAGTAAATGTTTTTTCACATTTTAGCATTATCCGAGTTTTTAAAGATTATGCGTACTCCTACTAGATTATACTGTCATTGTAAAGTAGTCACTGGAGGTGTAATTAAACGTATGAGTACAGTGGACATTTTGGTTAGGAGTTTCAAACGCCCTAGTCGAATTTCGTTGCGAATGGATGATCTTGCAAACATTCAAGACATGCCTTACTGTAGACACTGAACTCACCTTAGGTTAAGACAACATGTTGGGTGAAGTTATCCTGATTTTCTGGTTGAGTTGCAGTGTATTGAGTTCGAATCAGCCATGCATTTGGATTTCACTCTTAAACTTATAGCCTCATATAATGTATCTTTAGTTTCCTTTCAAATTCAAAATTCAATTTGTTCAGTAGACAGGGTGAGAATCAAATCAATTTGGCCTTCAAATACCAAGCCTTTTAAACGAGCTAACAAATGTCGTTATAAACTGGTGACCTTGCAGATAAATTGTCTGGGTGCCGGCATAACTCTGATTAATATTTTATATTGATTGTCGAAATAAGTTATTGCAAAATAAATGCGTTTGAGTTTAAAAGTAAGGTCTCTATCTCTGTATTTGCCTTCTCCATCACTCTGTATTCGTTGCTTATTTGATCTTGTAATCGATTCGGACATTGAGTACGTAGCTTTGGACCTGGTATTTACTGAAGGCGAGGGAAGGGTGCATTGAGCGATTTCAGTCTTAAGCAAGGGATTCATACAAAACGGCTTCCCAATAGGATTTTGAAATAGGTCAGTTGGAGGTATGATGAGTGAGTTAAAATGTTTGATGTTGGATTTCGAGAACATTTTCCTAATCTCTATCTAATTGGTTCAGACCGACCCTATTGTAGAAGAATTCACTGATCTGGAATTTACACATTTGGAAGATTTAGTAGTGACGTCGTTGCAACATTTTTGCTTTACAAAACCGTTCATTTGCATTAGTTAAATATATTTTTTAATTATTTTGTACTTAAATTTGAAAAATTTTTTTATTGATTTGTTTTGGGTGTGCTCTCAGAAGCGTGTAGTGGATTAGCTAAGTGAATAAGCCTTGAATATTCTCAGGAGGTGGGAGTGCTCAAAGGGATAGCGAATTCAGCTTCTTTGGACATTGGTAGGGAGTAGGAAATGGGCGATAGGAGAGAGTTGAGTAGATGATGATTGGGCGAGAAGGAAGGGGATCACCAAGTGAGTCGTGCGGTCGGAAAAGGAATCGCAGTGCGGTGAGAGATTGTTCTTCTGCTGGGTTGATGAAGTCAGGCTTGAATCACGTCAGGGTGACCAATTTATAGCGGATTAGCTACCTGAATAAGCCTTGACTATTCTCAGAAACCCCTGTGACAATTTCTCTCAGTTGGTTGTCCCACGGAATCAACTAATAAACAAATGTATTACAAAGGAACACGTTTATTAATGGTCACAATGTGGCGTGATATGAAGCACAGGATGTTTATTCGTAATCGGCATGGCAGATTCGATTAAACAAACGAAGGCTTTGATTGACTGTTTGTTCTGTGCGTACGTGCTATGACGTGACCTACAAGAGCTAAAAATCATCACGGTCAAATGGAAAAGTATTTAAATTCAGATAAATAGTACGGTATGCAGTATCTAATTGCTCGGATTTCTAGTTGATTTGAATTCCCATGGTTATTATCGAATTAATTAGACATGGGTGGTGGTGGTGGTGGTGCTGTAACATTGAATTGGGTAATTCGCTGTCAGGATCGGATTTCATCATTCTAAATTTCGTTTTCTGGACACTTTAAAGTAAAAAGTCACACTGGTGCTATTTTAGTAGGTAAATTAGATGGAGGAGAAGAGCACGTATTGGGGCGTTTCTGGAGGAGAAAGTCCGTTGGTCATTCCTCCTTTAAACACAACTTCGCTTTTTCCAAATAGGTTTTGCGGTTGGTACTTGATCTAATATTACGATTTTGATTAGTTATCGGCTTCCATTAGTGTCCCTGTAATGCAAATGGAGCATTTTGGGCCTTATTGCGGAGTTTATTTGTTAATTTGATAAGCATTCGCTCACTTTGCTTTTTCCTTCCCAGCGATGTATGACGTTCTTGGGCAGTAAGGATCATTACCCACTTCATTCCTTTCTTAATTCAGATTTCCTAGTGTTCATGAAATATTAGTTTCTATTGTGAAGTGTCAAGGTGAACGCAATTATGAGATATATTAAATATTTTCCCTTGACAAGGTTAATATTCTTTTTCCTTTTTTTTCCATCTATTATTGAAATATTGACTAACGCTTAAATTGTTTATTTGAATTCATATGATTTACATTCTACTGCACATGGTTTTCACTAAACCAACGAGAGCTTGTGTTTGCCTTCTTCCTGGCTGGCCTTTCGTCATGGAAATCGTTAAATTTGGCGACCGAAAGTTAAAAATATTTCAGAATTTGAAGCTTTATACAATTATTTTTAAGTGCTGGTGAATTCAGATGTATGCTAAGGAATAAAATTTGATCCTTGAGATAGGAGATCTAGTAGGGATGAACTACCTATACATTATTTTCTAGCCTTTCAGTGGCTACATCTCACATATCATAACTTTTAATTATTCAGCCACATTAGCGCCAACAGGTAATCCGGCGGTGTTCATGCAGCATTACAGCCAAGTAGCTCTTGCCATTCCTTTTTATTTAGTATTCTGGGCATTAAAATAGAGCACCTGCCTATTAGAGTGGACAGTTACCAAATTCGCATTCAAATATGAGATTGAATTCGAATGTAGGAAATGAGTGATTGAGTTTCAAGTGCCATTGCTTGACTCCAAAACCAGTTTGAGAAAAATCAATAAGTAATAATCATAACCTGGGATTTCTGTGGTAGACAATCAGTAACGGTTTTGGTGTAAAATGTGCAAATCTTGCATTCTAAAGCATTCTAGCAAGAAAGTTTGCTGTTCAGAAAATCCCTCAAAACATAATAACAGGTTTTTAATCAGATACGGCCATTTACTGTTAGGTGGGTGGGACTTGTGTTATTTTCTCGGCAATAACCTTCACCTGCCCCTCAAATTCCTCTTTAAATTTCATTCTCATTCAACAACTTGCAGAATGTTCTAAATGACCACCTATTTGAGATAACTAGTGAGATTGGCACAGCTATTATTGTTAATCTTTGATCACTTTAGTTCAAACAAGGCAAGCTCGATGGCACCGGTTCAGGAAAAACCGTAGGTGACAAAAGGAGGCCCCAGAAATCCAGTTGTGGTTTGATAAAGGCCCTAGCCTGTACATATGGATTTCGTATTTTCATCGGCGGTCTCTTCAAAATAGGTTATGATGTCTGCCTTCTCTCTGGTCCTGTTTTCTTCAAGTGAGTCCTAGTACACCACTTAAGTCTATATTTGCATTATAAGTGATCTACGTGCATTTTACTGTTCGATAGTACGTGAACTATATTTCGAACGTCACTCACTAGAATAACAGTCGTATTTGGATAGAGGTATGGATAACTTGTTCAAATCAGCTTCCTCAGTCGTAACCGCTGTTGCGTTCCAGGCGTAGGAACTTGAGTAGCATAGTAATTATAATTCTGATGTTACGAGGCTTATATCCACTGATACAACGATTGGGATTGCAAAATATCCTGGTTAATATTAATCTGAAGAGGAATAGAGACAGGCAAATCTCCTATTTGGAAAGGTTTACATTGCTGTCTTCTTTGTAGAAAATTTTACCTGTTTTGTACTCCTAAGCTAATTGGAATACTTGGACCTAATTTAGTAATGCTTATTTTGTGTTGTGAGGACTCACTTATTGTTACTCTAATGCACTCCTTACATCCATATTTGTATTCTTACGATCGTGCTCTGTAGATGAGTTAAAACAGGTTCTGCAATTTAGCCTATGGCTTATATTTTTGACAGTTTCCTTGAATCGCTGCAAATGTGGTGTGTGCGATGGTACTGACTCAGTCAGTTAACTCACAACTTGTACGCCGAATGTCTTCAGAGGAAAATGGTCGTCGTTTATGAGAGAGTGATTTATCGTTTGCGTCACATTTGAGCATATAAATGACAACTATGTCCGAAAAATGACGTCTTGACCATAGTAGTCTTTGTTTTAGCGATGTCTGTTTAAAATTGGGTGGGTGGGCGGTAAGATAATAGTAGGTAGCTGAGCCACTTGAGCTTACCATCTTGCCAGTCTGTGGCTGTGTCTATCGGAGTAATGATTTGCCTCGTTCATTTCTGCGTTTACTTTACTTAACCACCCTCGTAATTGTCTGCTCCTATCCTGTAATCTAAGGTTAGTTGTAATAATATATGCGCAAAGGGAATGTTTGAATCTATTTAAATTCAATGGCGTCCGTTATCTTTCCTTCATTTGAACTATTCGTTAAAGTGGACGCTTTAACTTCTCACTAAGGATGTAAATAGGATCGGTTGGTGATAGCCTTCACCATTTTCATTTGTGTTTGGGGAGAGAGGAATATTTTCTGCAGTGCGAGTTTGCGGTTTATCTTTTAGTTTCCAGAAGTGTTTATAGTTTGTAATATTTAACGTTGATAAGTTCGGTTGGAACTTCAACTTGACCACTGTTTATGCACCCAACTATTGGAGCATTCGACTTTGTGTTTGCCTGAATGACAGTTTTATTGGTTTGTATTCCTATAATTACCCATTTATGAAGTTAGAGATACACTCACTTAGTAAGTTCATCTGCGACCACACAGGTTTAAAATTGACCGATACATTTAGACCGATAAAAGATTTTGAAACTCGCTTGGTTCTCTCAAGCCGAAGGGTTCAAATTTACTTTAAGCTTTCTTCGAAAATTGCATGTTCTACAATAACGAGTTCTTTGAATGAAGTCATTTCTAAACGTTAGGGCCATCTTTGGCACGTTCTGTCACTAATAGTTCTATTACCATAATTATCTGAGATAATCCGGTGAGTCTCAGCAAGTCCGCAGATTTTCCACAAATGACGAGAATTCGGTTAAAATTCGGAAATGCGTAATTTAAAAATCTATTCTTATGCAGATACAAATTAAGTTATATTTACAAATGCGAAAACAAAGTGTTCGACATCTGTGATTAGAATATTTCAACTACTACCGACTACTACCGCCATCTTTTGGAAAACGGTGGGAGCAAAGTTGTGGATCTAACACAAATTTTAACTCTAGGTTTTTCAACCACGTAGGAGAATTTAAGGCCTTATCAGTTAGGAAAACTCGTATTCAACTGTTTCTCAACAAACTTTTATTAGCCAGAGTAATTACATGTTGATGTTCATCAATGGAACTCCATCTGCTGCAACATATTACAAATTAAACTAGAACGGTACTGTTCTTCTTTGTCCTGTAGGTATCTATTGCAGTCTATGAAACCGGATTCGAAGGAACCAGCTTGGCATGGCTATTGCTACGCCATCCTGATGTTCATAATTGCTTTTGTCCGAATAATTATATTGCACCAGTATTACTACGCGCAGAATATTGTTGGTATGGATATGCGCACAGCCCTCATCTCCGCAGTCTATAGAAAGGTAAAACATTATGATACGTTCCTCATGCCTTACCTCGTTTACCTTATGAGTAAAGTGGGCATTACATAAAGTAATTCTTGAATTAATAGCATTTTTCCTAATCGGATCAAGTACGGAAACCGATGTGGTTGTAGGAAACTCTAATTAAGACAAGACAGGAAAACGGCATCTACCTCCTAACTAGAAAACGGACGTTCATTAAATGAGAATTCGATAAGGGGAGAAAATTTGAAATACAGCACTGTCTGAGGAATGAGTCCTACCCAGAACAAAATGGGGTGGGTAGAGAAGTCGATTAAAATGGATGAGTTAAATAAGATTGTAGTAGTACTCTTTTTCACGCCTCTTACCTTGGCTCAAAAATTCTGCTGAGATGTGGGAACACTTCGATTGCACGGAAGTCGAGATCATGGTTCTGTTTGGATTGGAATTAGTAAATTTACTTAAATAAATCAATCATTTGAAGCTTTATCGAGGATTCGAATTAGATATGGAAATGTCTAGCTTTTAAACCCAGTAATCTTCAACAGACGAATCAGTAGTGTTTACAGAGTTCCCACCTATTCGTGTTTTTCTAAATGAGTTGAATATCTAAGTTCTTTTCTTTGTATCACTAGTATGAAATTATTTGCTAAGTTCGACCTGCTAATTTTAGTCAAAGTAATGGAGGAAGTAATCAGTGTGTGTATAGCCTAGTTGGAGTAATTAAAGTGCACGTCTCATGATTGTTCTACTCCTTTGATAAAATGGTAATTTTCCAGAGGTTCTAATGAGGCAATTGTAATGGGAATTAGAGATATGCTAATTTAAAGAAGACTCAATCTTTCCCAAGAGATCAAACTTCTTGAAAATAACGAAATATAGCCATTCATATATAATGAATTGCAGATTGTAATAGTTATAACTCCCAAGTCCATTTATAAAGGCGTTTTTCAATGTTAACCTTTGGTAGAGTAGTATTATGGGACTTCCTCGATAAGAGTCTTGATTTCTGTCGCCCTCCATGCTAGACATATACCCCATCAAAATCTTATATCTTGACTGTTTGAGACAATGATAGTCTATTCAGCTATGAGATTCTTCCTTACAATTGAACCTGGTTGATTGAAGATGACTTGGAGGCGTTATTATGAGAAATTCACATTCAACCATCTCGTAAGTTTGGCCAAGGTTAATCAGTGTGTGAATGATAATCTACTGGGCTGTGCTCAAGTGTAGATCCATGAAAAGTAGATATGGAGTAGTCTCGTAGATGATGTATGCATTAAAGAGGTTAACTTCTTCAAGTAAGTAGAATAAGCTCTGTACAATTAATAAAGGCAGGTTCTAGAATTAGTTGTGAATGACCAACCATGGTTACAATTAAGTTCTCGTCGTCACCCCATTTTGAGGAAAAACCAAATTTGTTGCACATTTGAAACACTAATTGCATTGGCGATATCAAGACTGGGTGCCGTTTTGACTTTCCGAAATGTACTCATCGGGAAGGTGATTTATTGGTCTTGAAAGTTGAAGATCTTGTAATTTTCAATGGTATTCAATCAAATATGAATTTTAGATTAATTTGGTGGGATGTTAGCTTTGGGAAATGACAAAATTGTATTGAGTCGAAACATGAGTCATTGGAATGCGAATTTCTGATTCCCTCATTTCTGTCGTGAAATAGCATAATGTGGACTGACAATCATCAAATTTACCCGCAATCGTCCATGACGGCTTTGGTTCCAGTATTCCTGGTGCTTTGAGATGGATAATCGATGACGGAGATGACATTACCACGTTCTTAAGTTGCAGAGAATCAGGTTTGCACGAATGTTAGGAATGGATACAAATAGTTGGGAACACTTGTACTAATCCATTTGACCTATTTGCGTTGCGTTTGGTAAAGCAGCCATTTATACATTAGCTTTCAAATTGTTATGGCTATTTTCCTCTGAGTAGTAAGTCCCCGGTTATTAAGCAAGAAAAAGGTAGTTTCATCTGGCTTGCCTATGACTGATTTGAATTTTAATATTTTATGGAAATATATTGTCATATACTCATCGTTGGTCAGTGAAATGCACAATTAAGCCCAAAGAATTTTCGTTTGACATACGCATTGTGTAGCCATTACCGGAAACAATTTTCTTGAAATTTTTGTGGGTGTGGTATTCTGACGGCTTAAAAATGGATTTTCGGTGGACAGGTACACACACCTTATTGTCGACTGTTAATTGAAGAACACCCGAATATAAGGTGTGTCAATAACATAACCTTTTTTCAATAAATGAAACTTACAGCTTTGCGCTTTATGTAAATAGAAAATCTACAATTTGAACCACATTAAATTACATCACATATAATGAAATCAGAAAAGTTTTCCCCTATACTCAATCACGGGAACACATTTATAGACATGTCCAGACAGACAGGCGGTTGATGAATTTGCACTTCTAACGATGTCATGCCTTAACTGACCATAAGTTGAGTTCACTATATTTCATGAGTCCATTAATTTCGGAAAGAGATTCTTGTTTTCGTCCCAGTACCAAGTTATAAATACCATACTGGATTATTGCATTTTTTATTATGACCTCTTCACACTTGTCGCTTTCCCTCTAGAGCCTTCGTCTGAGTGCTGCCTCTCACGGAGAGTTTACTACTGGTGAAATCACAAATCTCATGTCAATCGATGCTGGACGTTTTCGCATGTTAATGTTCAATATCCACGATCTGTGGTCAGCTCCTTTCCAAGTAAGTTTGGCCATTTATCTCCTCTGGCAACAAATCGGCTACTCAGTATTCCCTGGTGTCGTCATCCTGCTCATTACGATTCCCATAATCACTCTGGTTGCCAAAAAGTCGGAATCCCTTCAGGTACTACTTTAATTTGTGTTAATGATAGTATGAATTTGTCTCTTCTTGCCAAATTTATCTTCACAAATTCATCTTTCTATCAGGAGAAGCAACTGAAGTCAACTGACAGGCGAATCAAGTTGATTAGCGAAATTCTCAATGGCATACGGGTATATTTACTATTCACTCTACTTCCACTTATATTTAATCTCATTTGATATAATTATGTCGTTTGAAGTTCATGGCGAAATTTTACCTGTTTAAATAAGTAGATTTAATCCAGCTTTGACGAGTACGTCAATTCGAGTTAATTTGGAACTCGATGTATGTTTTTCAAGAAGCTGAAAATGCAAAATATTTCCACTGATCAGCCATTAGTTTAGATCGCGAGTGGTGGAAGTGCATCGTGGAGCACTTTGGGATAAGAGATTTGCCCTGGCATTCACTGTTGTTCAATACAATCAATCTCGTAAACTCTGAACTGGTCAATCACTTCATAACGATCGACATTTTTCCACCTAATAAATTTTCGTGAAGTTTTGACTACTTAGATGCCAGGAGGTAAAAGGCGTAAATTTCTCCTATTTGCCTTAGAATGGTCATCCGATTAGCCATCCAGACACAAGGGATGAAGCTCGTAATTTTTGCCCCGATTTCCATTGGAAATAGGGGAGGTGTCGAACTCAATATGCCTGCTTGAAACTCGTAAGATCAATGAGAAGACGTTATTATTGCTTAGGAAATAAACAGTTTAATTTAGCAAAGCAGAAAACGAGCAAATTGTCGACATCCATGATTTAACCTGCAGCATTGGGTTATGTAGGTCGGTTCTTGGTGGTCGGCATTAAGCATGCGAGAATCTTTGTATATACTTAAAATTCATTCTCCCTCTATTTTGTATTCTCTTCCACCATCAAATGCTGAATTTTTCTGGGTATAAATTTAATTGAAAACCTCACTGTAACATTACTTAACAACGGAAACTAATGCTCATTAAAGCTTAATAGAAGTGAAAATTGCTGACGTTGTACTTTTCTGCTACGGAAGTTCAACTTGTATTGTCCTTTTAAGTCTATTCTTAGTATTTCTTTGGCTCGTTGTTTCTTGATAACTTGTACTTATTTAAACAGTCATCAATGTGTCGAAGTGTTGGTTTTTATAATTCAATTCTATTGGAATTGGATAGGATTGTATTTTAACTATTCCATGTAACCCTTAATTGTCATATTTTCCTTAAGGTTCTAAAACTGTACGCCTGGGAGCCTTCATTCATCAAGGAAGTGGGAAATATTCGACGAAGAGAGCTGCACTATCTTCGAAAATTTCTATTCCTTGATTCCGGAGCAAACTTCATATTCACCTGTGCTCCTACTCTCGTCAGTTGCTACTTGATTTTGTTTAAGTGATATATTAATAATGTTCTTGTACTGAAGAAGGAAAGCTTAATTTATTCGACGAATTTCTTCCCATAGGTAGTGGAATATTACTCATGTTGATGCCTTTCAATGTGAACGGGAAATAAAATGCAACTTAAATGTCGTGGCAGTCCACGTACTGGATTTAGTTAAATTATATTTGAGGTGGAAATGTTGCCCTCCTCCAGTTCATCGTGGTCTGATACCATGTAGTATTTATGTTAATAAAAAACAGGATTGGTTAACATTGGTTTAAAAACGAAATTTTAGTGCGTTTTCTGACCTAGACTTAACAGTATTTGAAATGAGATATCAAGTTATTTTGAACTAGGACTGCTGTAGGATGTTCAAATAAATAGTTAGACGTAATGTTATAGAAATTAATTAAATCTTCCTTGCATACGCTACTGTTTTTGTCTAAGAATAACGTCTTTAAACCCTTCTCTCTAACTGTGAGGTGCTTTTGAGTGAAATAGAGAAATAATTTTTGAATAATCTTCTAAGTGATCAAGCATCTTCCGGCACTTGAGACTACCTTGCAAGAGTATTTGGAATAGTCCTAGTTGAATAGGAATTTTGGTTAAAAACACAACAATGCAATTATGCCCACAATAATGCAGAACATACATTACGAGAATGTATGAATTCTAATGTCCATATGAATACTGCTATGAAGGTGAACTCCAAATTTGTTAAGTGATTTGATATTATTAATGTAGGGCAAGAGAATGGGGTCTTTCTATGGCCAAGTAGGAGATTGTGTAAACATAGTCGCACAAATAAGAGTGACGCATGTCTGAATGTTGCCAAGCCGTTAACGATAAGGCAACTCAGGCAAGGACTGAATAAAGCTCCATTATTAGTTCTCTGAGTGAGTTTCTACCATCTTTATCCGTTCACTTTACCACTAGCTTGAATGCATTCTAAAATTCTAAAATCGCGATTCCTTACTTATTTGCAAGGCCGATAGTGGTGGGGCCCGGGTTTAGGTGCGCTAAGGGATTTGATGAATATCACATTCAAAATTGCTCTCAATGAGCAATTTAGATGCCTAGAGGTATGAGCCATCATTACTGTCCCATTTTGGGACGAAGTGTCGAATTATTGCCATATCTACTCTTATTATGCCAATTATATTTTTAATTTAAACGTCACCTAATTCCGCTTTTCTCTCCGTGTTATTGAGAGTGATTAGTTCATCTCAAACAACTAAAGACGGACTTATTAACTCAGTAGTCTACTTCACTTTTCACTTATTGTCATATTATATCTTAAGGTACAAGGTAATTATCGCGCTTCAAAACCGAGGGGTACGAATGAGCGGTGGAATGATACGTCGATTATTTTGTTAATCTTTGTTTTATGCTTCTTTGAATTTTTCTCGTTCACTGTTGGTTTACAAACAAACTTTTTGCTCTGACTAATCCATCGTCTTCATTTCTCCTCTTTTGCATAGTTTGCATTGGCAGCTTTTGCGACTTTCGTCCTGTCTTCACCAGATAATCACTTGACGGCTGAGAAAATCTTCGTCTCCCTGGCCTTGATCAACAATATGCGTTTTCCTCTCTTCATGTTCCCTACTCTACTCTCGGATCTTGTTCAGGTAAATATTTTCTACTGAAATTTCATAATCTTCAAAAGTCCTGAAGTTTTCGATTCTCAGTTTCACCAATGCTTAAGTCCTCTAAGAACTCTATTTGGAGAAAGTTGGTTAGCATGTGAAAGACTATCAAGCAACTTCCGAGGAATAGGGTGAAGAAGATTGCCGTGATATGAGGTGATGTACTCTAGTCCTATAGCTGTTCAGATTCCAGAAGTTGGGAATAGTGTAATCTTCTTATGTCTTATAGATATTCTGATAAATTTTGTGGTCGATGGTGAGTTGTCACTTTGTGGATGTGATCGCTATCGTTAGTGATCGCACTGATTCTAACGATCGTTTACATCTGAATTTACGAAAGCGAGAGGAGAGAGTTGTGGGGGGGTTGAAGAGGGTGAGAGGACTCAAGGATCAATCCTCATGAAGTTTTCACCAATCTGGATAGTGAGGCTAGTCGGTAATTTGAGAATTGGCCTTGAATACTATCTCATCAAAATCGATGGGTCATTTGAAGATCAGGAATTTATTTTAAAAACATCATCCATGATTCAAACCTTACCTAAGTTAAGTCAATTTATATCCTACTGGATAGGTAAATGTGCTCTTTATGTTTCGAGACAAATTTCCCTCTTATACAAGTAAATAGGTAAATGGGTATCGCTTACCATACTCGTACTCGTATTGTCTGTCCTTTCAGACCCTCGTTTCTGTGCGTCGATTAACCAAGTTCCTGGGGAGTACAGAGTTAGATCCAGCTGCTGTCAGCCATGAAGATACTCCAGGTGTTGCTGCAGTGATCGAAAACGGCACCCTCGCTTGGGCTCCAGATGCTGAACCTTCTCTTCAAAAGTGCGTCTCCTCTAATTGAAACTTTAACACCACGATATTGATGCCTGCTTCTAAATTACAATCTTCTCTTCTCAGTATAACGGCCTATTTCCCCGAGGGTCAGTCAACGGCTATTGTTGGTCGTGTTGGCTGTGGAAAGACAAGTCTTCTCAACGCTCTACTGGGGAATATGGAACTTGTCTCCGGTCGTGTTAACATTAAAGTACTCGTTTTCTGCTTAATTCGATTTAAGTAGACGCATAGAAAATAAGTGCAAATAGTGTTTGCTCGTTTTAGGGACGTCTTGCACTGGTATCTCAACAAGCCTGGATATTCAATGGCACTCTTCGTGACAATATTCTATTTCACCGTCCCTATGACCCAGAACGTTATTCTATGATCCTAAAAGCTTGCGCGCTTGAACCCGATATTAAACTCTTACCTGATGGAGATCAGACGGATATAGGTGATAAGGGTGTCAATCTCTCTGGTGGTCAAAAACAGCGTGTTAGGTAATTTACTCGAGTTATTTAAATTTTAGCAGGGTTTACCTAAGACTTAATACTTGACTAAGAACCGCATTTTTTTCTCTATTTTCAGTATTGCACGAGCCTGTTATGCGGAGGCTGATGTCTACCTCTTTGATGATCCCTTGGCCGCAGTTGATGCTCATGTAGCTACTCACCTCCTCACTCATGTTTTCGGCCGAGGCGGTCTTTTGTGTGACAAGACTCGTATTATAGCAACCCATCATCCCATCGCTATTGCAGCTGCTGACAGAGTTGCTGTTCTAGAATCTGGACGCCTGGTTGAATTTGGTAGCTATGCTTCTTTGACTGGACGTAATAGTCGATTGAATTCTTTTTTGAAAAGTAAGGAGTTGAAGAAACGTCTTTTGTCCGAGAGTGAGACTGTCTCTGAATCCGTTGCTGCTCCTGCTGAAAGAGTAGTCCGTCAAAGGCGCCGTACGTCCACAGATTCTGAGAGGCCACATTTTATGGTGATGCCTGGCGTTCTTCCCGAATGTATGTTCTCCCTTTCTTAAACATCCTCGAAACTTTGTTTCCTTCTGATATTCTACTCTTCAACGATTTTAGTAACTCCAATGGAAGAATCTGAGGAATCAGGAACTGAAGTAGATACGGAGAAAGATATTAAGTTAATCACTTTTACTGCTTCCGATGAGGTGACTTTCATCCCATGTCAATTTGTAACTTCACAGCTAATGAAGACTAATATCGAGTATAATTTATTTCAGGAGGGATGTCATTCTAAAGACGTCGCATCTGAAGGAAAGGGAGAACCACAGGAAAGGCAGAAATTCTCGACGGAGGAGACTTCTGCGACTGGACGAGTACTAATAGAAAATTATGATACATACTGCCGAATTATTTTTCTATTGTTAATTTTCATTCCTTCGTTTTTTCTCAGGTGAAATTTGCAGTGTTCTGGTTGTATATCCGCCAAGTAGGAATATGCATATTCGTAATGGGTATAGGTCTGGATCTATGCGATCAACTTTGTTGGTTGGGAAATAATTTGTGGCTAGCGGATTGGTCGAAGGAGAATGAGAACAGTGGAGTCGTTAATTACACAACTCCACAACCGAAGTTTGAAATTGGATTGCGTTTGGGCATTTACAGTGTTATTGGCTTGTCTCAATGTAAGTTTGACGTTTTAACTCTCCCATCATATATGTATTTATTAAAGCGTCTACTTCATTCGTTCGCTCATCAGCAATAGGGAACATGATGCACTAGACTAAGGCAGAGGTTAACTTTTGTAAAACATGGAACTTTAGACTTCATGACCAGTTTCTTCTCGTTTTATCTGGCTATTCTTCATACTATACTTTCTATTTCGACAACTCTAGTATCACAGCAGGGTGAAGAATAAAAGATAGGTAGAATCGGTTGATTTATTGACATTGCAGTTGGAAGAGAGAAGAAAGCAGATTGAAGAGTTTTGGTCACTGAAGTTGTTGAGCGTAGAGATTGCAGTGGATTGCAGAGCTTAGCCACGGAGGAAGGCGAAAAAGCAGATAGACACCGGTGATCAGAGGTTATGTACACGGTCGTATATTTAGGGCGAAGCCCTTTGAGTAAAATGCAGAAATTCGGGACTTTGGAACAGTGCTTTTAAAATGGATTATTAGTGATTTGGGGTTGAGTCATGATATTGTTGATATTTTCAATACACCTTGGAAATGTACTCCTGAATCGAGGATTGGACGCGACTGCGTCTATCCCTAAATCAGATAATTGAGTGCAACGAAGGAACATTTTAATAGGCGAAAAAAATATTAATTTAAAGATAAAGAAAACGTTAGAAACATGTGCATAATATCCAGCTCGAATCGGATGCAGCCAATAAAATTCAAGCAACTTTAACCAGCATTTATTGTTTAACGAAAGAAGTAACGAGGGAAGTGGTGATCCCTAATGGCCCTCTATTTAGCCAATCCTTAACTTCTAATCCTCAAATAACTTTCAATTTCTCTGTTTTGCGGGTAGTTAAATTTTGAAAGTCGTTTCTTCTCATCTCGGACGAAAAATAACTTCATTTTGCTGTTTCAGTTTTGTTCTCACTGTTTTCGTGCTTGGCCTTGGCTGTGGGAAGTGTCCGTGCTGCCAAACGCCTTCATCAAAATCTTCTCTCTCGTATCTTGCATGTTCCGACCGGTTTCTTCGACCTTATCCCTCATGTATGTTCGAAGAAATTACTGTTTCTTTAACAACCTCACTACGTTCTGAACTTAAGGCAACTGCTTTAGTCTCCAAAGAAATTGGTGAGTGGTAGTAGATCAAGGGACTAGTTGTAAAATTCTACTTTATCGGTTAGTTTTGAGGTCTTCACAGGTTTGTCAAATCGGAGGTAGGTGAAACTATCGAGTGGTAGCATTGACTAAATTGCAGCATCATCGATTATTGAAAATCAATCAGGTATTTTAGACAATTTATCTAAAATCAAATTAGTTGATGATCTCTTGGAGCACAATGAAAAATTGGTTGAGCCAGGAACAGATTTTAGTATGTAGAATAACCAGAAATTTTTTTGCTTGGGTCTGCGTTTTCGATTTGCTTTCAGTTTTCGTACTTATCATATTAGTAGATGAATCTATTGACAAAAAACCTAGATGGCGTCAATAGATTTAAGAATTATGAGCGTTATCCAATTTTCTTTTCAGGGTCGAATCATGAATCGTTTCTCAAACGACGTCTCAATTGCGGACTTTGAATTAATGATGTCATTTGGCTCTATGACCAATACGTTATTCGGTTGTCTGGTTACTTTCGCTCTATCTGTTATTCCCAGCGCCTACATCCTCATCGTTCTAGCTATTCTCATAGCCTTTTACGGATTCATGCAGGTGCGTATATTTTCACTTAATTCACTTACATAAATGGAATTAAGCAGGTTGTAATGTCACTATTCTTTGTAGGTCATCTTTGTGGCAACCCGTAGACAATTGCAGCGTCTAGACTCTGTTAGCAAGTCGCCAATTTTCTCTCATTTTGCTGAGACGCTTCTTGGGACAGAAACTATTCGAGCCTACGGAATGTGTGACCTCTTTGTGAGCACAAATGATGCTCGTGTAGATACAAATAACCGCGCTTTGTTCAGTGTCATCGTATCAAATCGGTGAGTTGATGTTATCAATCATTGGTGTTATTAATTAATCATCACAACTCAATCTCTTTTTTTTTAATCCTATTATCTAGTTGGCTGTCAATGATGTTGGAGACAGTTGGTAATCTCTTGACCCTGGCGACATCCGTGGCCTTCGTTGTTGCTACACGAGAAGGTAGTCTGAATCCGGGTCTAGCTGGTCTGGTCATCTCCTACACTCTCAATGTTACCCAAGATCTCGCATGGTTTGTACGCATGGCTACGGAGTTGGAAACCAATTTTGTCTCCGTAGAACGCATACACGAATACTCAGAACTTGCCATTGAGGTTAGCTTCTTGTAAGGGTAGTTATTTGACGTTTGAAGGTATTGTCCTTTTTGGGGCCATTTTAAAATGAGGAAAATCGGCATTTTGTCTAGATAAGACCTGTTATAAGTCAAGGTAATATTTTCGTTACTTTTTGAAGAGAGTAAATGTATCGTGTTGTAGGAACAAGAGGATACATAGTTATAGCTCTGAAGAAAGTATTTGGGAAAGGCTAAGGAGGTTTGGTCCATGAGATTCATAACAATTTATCAGTTTGCATCGAAACTGATGCTAATGTTGATACTGGCATTCTGCTATATGGTGACTCAATCACTTAGGTCTATTATAAGACTTAGTGCAACCAGAAATTGGGCACTGAGAGAGTCCCGTGAGTAATGGATTCCTCTGAAGAAGAAGGGGTTGTATCGATAGTCCAGGTTGTAGTGGGTGGATATTAGCAAATATATGTGAATGGGAGTTTAAATGCGTTCCAAAAATTTTCTTAGTTTTAGAAGTAACCTACTTGAGTCTTGCATAATGAGAGGTATGCATTTCATTACCTGCATCATGTCTACTTTAGCTGGTCATTCCTTTCATCGAATGTGCGCCAATTAACACTGCAGCATCGAATTCTAATTTGTAGACATGCCAGCTAACCACTATGCTATTGAAGCGTTTTGATATTGATTAATAGACTTTCATATCCAACTCAATTTCAGGCACCTTGGAATGTTCCAGATAAACAACCTCCTCCACAATGGCCTGAAGGTGGAATCGAGTTCATAAATTATAGTACTCGTTATCGTGAAGATTTGGACCTTGTTCTCAAATCAATCTCAGTCTCTATTAACCCCAGTGAAAAGGTGATCCTTCATTTAACAAATCCACATTCTAGTGTGTGATGAATTCTCCCCCTCATCTATCTTGGATTTTAGATTGGAATAGTTGGACGAACCGGTTCGGGCAAATCTTCATTGGTGCTGGCTCTCTTCCGAATCATCGAACCAACGGAAGGAGAAATACGTCTTGATGGAATCAATATCTCTGAGATTGGTCTTCACGATATTCGAGGAAGAATAACGCTTATTCCACAGGTGTGTCATATTCACTGGGAAGTTCGTTGGTATTGAATGCCTCCATAGCACTACTAGATCAATCGTTCAAAGTAGATTTTATAAGGTATCGTTAAGTAAGAACCCTAGTGTTTGCCTGAAGGGCTTTAATCTTCAAGCATCAGTCATAAAAAGGAAGTGACCTACTTAAGCATAATCTCCTTCAATTTTTAATTTGTTGACATAACCCATTATATGCAATTTTTCTGCAGGACCCAGTGTTGTTCTCCGGCACGCTTCGTTTTAATCTAGATCCATTCAACGACTACACTGACGAGGCAGTTTGGGAAGCTTTGTCAACAGCAAATCTTCGTTGTTTCGTTGAAGAAACATCAACCGAGGGCCTTAATATGCCAATTTCCGAAGGAGGTGGCAATCTCAGGTAGACATGCTATTCATGGTTGCCAGTTCTCTAAGTGCTGGTTGCTTTTAACACATCCCACGTTTTCATTTGTTTTAGTCAAGGCCAACGTCAGTTAATTTGCCTGGCTCGTGCCTTACTTCGTCGTTCGAAGATTTTGGTATTGGATGAAGCCACTGCTGCTGTAGATCCTCACACTGATCGCCTCATTCAACAAGCCGTCCGAACAGAATTTGCTGATAGCACAGTGCTCACAATTGCTCATCGTCTCAATACGATCCTCGATTACGACAGGTTAATTATCGCTACTGTTTAATTGTGGATGGGAGATGATGACGTCTTACAAATTGAGTATTTTCCTGTTTTAGAATCATGGTACTCGATGCTGGTCGTTTGGTTGAAATTGGATCACCATCGGAACTAGCCTCACGTCCAGACTCAATCTTCCATGGAATGTTGAAGGAGTCAAATTTGCTGAAAACAGTTATCAGATCGTCGAAGAGTTAAAGATTAGATCAATTTCGTTTTTATGGATTGATTGAAGTGCACATTTTTGATTCGCCTTTTTCAATCGCGTGTTTGTGCGTGTGCGTATTTACTAGTTTGTCTGCACCTATTCTCCTCCTGTCACTATTTTTACGGTCGTCACTTCTCCACGTGAAACCTCTGTGTGAATAAATAGTTGTCCCTGACAATTGAGATAATTAAATTGCTGTATTTGCATAGTCTTGAATTGTTGTAATATCGTTAAGTTGGTGTAATTGAAGGGTGACATGTATGCGTCGTTTGGAGTAGGAATGAGAGGATGTAATTAATCAGCAACGTAGCCCGAAAGCCAATGAGTCGAATGAGAATATGGGACACGTTAAGGAATACACGCGTTCATTCAAGAAAGTAAAGCTCAACCAAACAGGCATAGTTGTTGTCAAGACGAAAATGAAGAGATGCGAGCTATTGAGTAGCTGTGGAAATAGCATCTAATTATGGGATTATTTAATCGAATTAACGGAGTAACCTGGTAGATAGAGCACTGGTGTGACAACTGAATACATGTGTGTAAAATAATTCACTCTCCTCCTCTCTGCTACAATTTTGTTCGTAGATACTCTGGGATTGTTAGTTGGAATTACATCGGATAGCAAAGTGTCTTTTGTAGGTAACAAAGTAAGAGGCAAAGCTTATTTTTACTTATAGGAGGTGGAAAATAGTTATTACTTCTTGAAGTTGTCATCGTAGTCCGTTCACTCGTGAGTCTTCGAGAACGGTTCCGTCTGGAGATGAAACGACTTGAATGAATTATAATCCCGGCTTGAGCTGCATTGTGAAACTACGTAAATTATCATTGAACTTGTCATGTTCCTATGCATTATTGGAGACACTAGGCCTTGACAATTGAGCAGAATTAGAATTGGGTTGAACAGACGTGTCTCCGACAATTAATAATGAATGAGGTTGAGGGGACTGCGATTGTGATGAGGAATGACCATCCTAATTATTTGAAATAGGTCGAATGAGGGGAATGTTTTGAAGCTATAGTTTTACAATTTTATTGGCTATTTCTAATTATACGTAACTGTTAAGTGAACTGAACTAGTGGGTCGTTGCTGGAAGCAATGTGTTGGAAATGGAGAAATTTAGCTTAATCCTGCGTTATTATTCAGTTCAGAGAATTGTGGCCATTTGTTTGGCTTATTGGGTTATAAAATGTAACAAGTTCACAACTCTGCTCCCACCGTTTTCCAAAAGATGGTGGTAGTATTTGAAATATATTATTTACAGATATCGATCACTTTGTTGTGACATTTGTAAATATAACCCTACTTTGATAAAACTTAATTTGCGTTTGCATAATAATAAATGTTTTAATTAAATATGTCCGAATTTAAACTGAACTCTCGTCATATGTGGAAAGTATTGTTTTTATGCTTCAATATGAAGACTGAAGCTCACCGGATTATCCCAGAAACTTATAGAAAAACGCCTATTAGTGACAAAACGTGTCGGCGGGAACGGTTCGAACGTGTTAAGAGTGATGACTATGTATGTTTAAACTCTGCGGCAGTCGTTACATTATTTAAAACAAGAAGTATGATAAGAAATTGTCGCCAATCGAGAAGGATCTCATATTAAACAAAATACAGCATCAGGATTGATATTTGATGAAGTTCGGCTTTTCGCTGTACTTTCTTCAAGGTACCAAACCAATAACGCTTCGTCTGTATTGACAACGATCGCCAACATCCAGCCGAAGGATGGTTCTAGTGGAGGGGGTGAGACAAGAGAGTCTTTTGTCAGCAAAATGGCCGAAGAGATGCTCTCAAAACTACCATCCGACTACAACCCATTTGAGGTAATGTGACCAATCTCCTATTTCTAAGGTATTTAAGCTATCGCTCCTTTGGTGACAAAGATGCGAACACATACATAGGAGAAGTGATTGGAAGTAAATATGGGAAATTAGTTCGTGGTTTTGTTTTAGTTCCTTTACCGTTGGCATGGAATAAAGTTGATTGGACTAACATTGGTTGTCCTAAAACTCCTAAGACTAGGCTGATTAGATCTCATATACGAACGCGAGTAAGGAATACTCAATAAATCACTTCCGACGAAACGTTTAACATTTATATGTTTCGAGAATGATTGACAAACATTTATCAGTACCCAAAGTGTGGAAAGCCAAATTAACAAATATGGAGGGCAAACCAGAGGTGAATTTAATAAACGAAAGGTGGGAAAGCCCATTGAGGAAGTAGTTTATAGTGATGAGACTAGTTAACGACTAGCCACGCACTGGTTAGTTTTCAACGTGTTGTTAGTCTCGTACGGTCCACTTTGAGTGATCTTAAATTGGCTATCGATGGAACAATCATCATGTCAGAGAACTTGAGGGACAGTCTGACTAATATCTACTACGCTCGAATACCCGCTCATTGGAAGAAGGTATATTTGATGTGGTAACCGAGGGAAGTAGCTTAGATGTGTAGTACCAAGGTTTGAAGTGCGTTGCTAAGCTATCGCTCTTAACTTGTCATAACTTTCACTGCACTATAAGGTGGAACAAAGGCTAGGTAGTGGCAGACATGAATTATTTGGAAAGCAATGGTTGAGAATTTGGCAGATCGATCGGTATTCAGGTCTTCAAGCTGAAATATGGGCTTAGATAGACCCTGGAAAATGAGGATACGATCAACATAGGATAATAGTCCCGAAAGTAGAGGTTCCGGGGTTTGCAACATCACAGACCATCGCAACTAAACAATTAGGCACTCGATTTGGGGCAAAACCTTTAAATGAATTGTTCGCCTTGAATGTGGACGAAATAAGTGGCTTTTACGCTATGTCTGTTTATTTATAACGCTAATTCTCTACCCTAGATGTGTGCTGAAAAGCACTTCTTTTGATGGGTTTTGGTACCTATTCTCGTGACCTTAAGTATGATTCCTTTGTCCACCAGGTTTCATGGGATTCGGCAACTTTGGGATTCTGGTTCACTGATTTGCTGGACAGAAATACTCAAATTCATAACTGGCTCTTCCATGGAAGACCTAAGGCTTACTGGCTCACCGGATTTTTTAACCCACAGGTTTGCTTTGATTTTACTACTCTGCGAAGTCCAAAAATTCATTGACATTTGATTGTTTCTTGATCTGATATTTATTTAACAAAGTATTCATTTTTAATTCAATCAGTCACATGCTACTACTGTACTGCAATATTTTAACGCAAATATCCCCTATTCTTTTTAGGGTTTTTTAACAGCAGTGCGTCAGGAAACGGCAAGAGCCAATAAATTTGGTCTCGATGCTGCCGCACTGTCCAATGAGGTTACGAGGATGTCCCTTGAGGAGGTTTCGCGTGTTCCCCCTGAAGGTACTACAGTTCTCATATATACGAAATGCTATCATGACAATGAAAATGATAAATTCCGAAATATATGTGCTCTGCTGAAGCAATATTGTCATTGAGGAGAACTGATGGAATTATAACGCATACAGTTAAGTCATTGTGAAATCAGATTGAGTGGGAAGGGGAGTGGATAGGCTAATGAACATCTCATTGGTAGCTTAACCGTTAAACTATCAACTTCGAATGATCTTCAGGATCTGCTTGGCTCGTCTCTAATTGTCCGTTTCCTCGATTTTCAATTGCAAGAGGAGCAAAGTTGCATCAAGCATTGTTTATAAATTCTCTAATTAACGAATATCAGGTTGCCTACGTTTAGCATTACCTTGACTGATTAAACTCTATGTTTACTTCTTAATACAGATTAACGAAACAATTGTCTTTTTTTTCGAATGACTTGCTCATCATTTTATTTCTATATGTGTGAAATAGTTTGGCATGTTTAAAATTTCTGAAATGGAACAGGCGTTAACAATTCGGTATGTTCCAAGTTATAAATAAAACATTATACTTTCTCAAATTAGGGGCTGTCTTGGTAACTTTTCATCACAAACGTCCTATTCCGGCAAATGCCACCAGCCGAATCACATCTAAAACGTTTCTTTGTATTACAGGCGTATATATCCACGGTTTATATCTTGACGGTGCAGGTTGGGACCGAAAGGCAGGCAGACTGATGGAACCACCACAAAAGGTACTTTATACTTTACTTCCAGTTGTGCATCTCTCCACCTACTGCACTACGGACAAGACAGCGGTGGCAGCATCCAGTCCAGCCACGTGCTACTCCTGTCCCGTCTACAAGAAACCCTCCAGGACAGATCTCAACTTTATATTTCCACTCCGATTAAGAACTAACAAAGATCCAAACTACTGGATTCTGCGTGGTGTGGCAATACTTTGTGACACTAAGTAATTATAATCAGAACATTATGTACGAACTTTGGAACGAATCGCAGAATAAATTTAATTGTCATGGAGTTAAAGCATTTCAATTATTATTCCTGGACTCATGAGGGTAGGGGATGGATAAAAGAATCCCTGAAGCTTTACGACAAAGCAGAATAGAGAGTTAGGGATAAAGACCAAATTTACTTTAGAGAGTACACATATTAGGGATTTCTAGGCTGAATTTTGTTATGCCACTATGTTTTAATGAAAAGCTATATTACTACAATAGTTTGGGGACAAGTATTTACAAGTATGTATGTACCACAACTGTTGGCGATGCGTTAAAACCGGTGATAAAAAGCCTACTCCACTTTATTCTTTTCAAACAAATTATGTATTCAGGTCAATATATGGGATATATCCACAAAAATTTCATAAAATGTAATGACAGTTTCGTTAGAGAAAATGACTTCTGAATTTTTTTTTGCAACAAGCAACTGCCAGAGACAAATATACTTGAAAGAATTAGGTCGAAGTTGTGCAGAAATGCCAAGGGAGGAATTAAGAGGAAAATCCTCATGGCAGCTAAGGTACAAGCACTATAAAGTACCTGATTGATACTAACTAAAACACTTAACAAGGTTATCACAATAAAGAGATGACAGACTCCTCTAAAAAATTAGTAAAGCTTAAATAGCTACGATTTGTAAAGATGTCAGATTGATTAATAAAACGATTGTAAATTCAGAACAAATTGAGTAAAATTTTTAAATTATGAGATACTTTAGTATGGTAACCAAAGTTTACAAAATATAAACATGATAAGCGAAAAATACGAAAATAGTAATTTTCATACTCGGTGTTTGAATGTACTATCTGTATCAAAAATAAATCGGAGCGAACTTTCATTTTCGTGTATAATGAGTACGGCAAGAGATGTTTATTGCCTGGGTTATAATCATGTATGCTAATGAAATATAATAACGTTTTTAGAATATAACCCACGAATGGAATAGCGAGATACCTAGATTAACAGAATGTGATCTATTTGTATCAATTCCGATCATCATCGTTGGATACATTATTCTGATTTGTTTACCGTACATGATTTTGCTTGCTCGAAAACCTCGGCAACCTCGAAGATGGTCGGGTCTATATTTTGCAAGACATGTAGTGCAGTTTTAAATTTTTGACGGATTTAGGTCTCCTATTTGATGCTATTGTGTATTATCTTGTGGAAAATCATTAATATTTCAAATGATGACCACATTGCACAGAACTACCTACTTCCGGGTTCTTTATGCATTTTAATTGTGCGTTTGGTTTTTTCTCATATATAAATGCATTTTAAATTTGTATGAGGTTACTTCTTCATTTTAGTTGGTCCAATTACTGATTGTGAATTTGGAGAGCATTCGAGATCTAACTCCTTCTGCAGTCTTCTATCTTGGTTGCCTGATGATCTTCGTCGTTTCTCTAATAAGTACTTGGAACACTGTTTCATACATGCTGCGGGCTCCTAATCCAGTAAGGATTTGCGGATAATTAATAATTTTTTTTACGCAAGGTGCTTTTAATTTAGAAATTTGCAAATGACGTTATTAAATGGTGCAGATTTCTTTTATTTCGTTTCAAAAATGTCAGAATTAAATTTGATGTGGAACATATTAATTACTTAGCTGATTATCCTATTCTTAAGCCACCTTTTTACTTGAAATGGTATCCTTTGTTCTTACTTTAAAAATTCACGAACGGTAAAATCTGTACATTCTGTTACCGCATAGAAAATAATGTTAGATTAAAATTGTCAATATGCTATAATGACCTTTATTGCGTCTAAATTATGATGAGTATTACTCGTTATTTATTGTTTTGTTATTTTGCTAAGAAATGTGATACAAAATGATTACCAAAATGACCGTTTCTTCTTATGGTTCATATTAAACTTTTGCTAGGCAATGCATATACTGCGTTGTTACAGCCATTCAAAATTTGTGGAATGTCTAAAGAATAAAAGTGGGTTATCTTGTCAATGGTACCTTTTTAACGATTATGGGCAGTTTCAATGTTTTCATGGCCATTCAAAGCACAGAGATAACCTCTGGTTACCCTATTTTTCACTATTCGTAAATGTCAGTTAGAATTTGTTTTCTGTGTCGTTTGGTTCGAAACTGTTATGCATATTAGTGATATGAATGCACAAACAGTAAACTCTCAAAATTAGTTTTAAAGCAATTCAGTTCACGCTTAATTTGAATTAAATCGTAGATGGTGTACGTACCCACGCGTTTGATTTAGATTGAAGTAAATGATGGAAGGTTGTTTCTCTATTACAATTGAGAACAGAGTTTAATGTACACTCGACTAAATGGGTTCAGTTTTGCATGCAAAATGAAAGCTGAATTTCGCGATAGAATCTCGAAACGCACCAGTTATTGGATTTTCTCTGAATGTATGTAGAAAACTAATTTAAATTTTAAAGCAATAACCCTGTCTATCAGGTTTTTGAGGTCTGTCGGAAATGGTAATTAGATCACTTCCAACTTTTATGCTTTAAAATATTCATTGAATACAACTAAATAAATCTCTCGGTAAATCTGTTTAAACTTAGTGGGAACCTATTTTACCAATTCAAAGTTCACAATTTCCAGATCGTTTCTATTGCTTGGTACTAAATATTTAGGAACGCATTTGCACCGATAAAAGTTCTATTGAGTGATATGAAGGTCATAATTGCTCGTCTTAAATATGCGTATAAATGTTCAAGTTCGTTAACTTTCTTGTTCTACCCTTTTCTCTGCAAGATGAGAAGGATATGGATCGTCAAGTACCACTGGCAGAATAAAATGCATGTAACACCCAGTTTCCCTTCGTGTCTGATAATATTGGACCAAGGTTTATAAGATGTAAAGAATTCGTATCCTAGAGCCTATATTATTATTACTCGTAGTAAATATTTAGAGCTCCCAAGCCCATCTTCCATCACTCATCTAGATTAGAGTACCATCATGGCGCCTATTAGTTGGGAAGCTACAATTCCACCACCTTCTCTTTTGTCCAGATTTAATAAGTGTAGTTGGCCATTCCGTTCACTGAGTGTGCTCCCACAGGTAACTAACCCATGATATCTCACTTCCTTACTCCATCTACATATACTATCCTTGATTGTGTTAGTTGAAATAAAGGATGTTGCTTTACAGGTGTGGATTATAAGCGATGAAGAACATTAAAAGTCTCCTACCTCATCTTAACTTGGGCTTCACTCAATGCGTTTGTGCTTGTTAATTGATGCTCAGACGATCGACTCCAAAATTTCTGAACAATAATAAATTTACCCAAAATGGTCGGTATATTAAGGATGAGAGATTGGTTATGACATGACACTAAATCTATTCCTTCAACTAGTTAAAGGGCAGTCAGTCAATTGTCAACTATGTCTTTTTATTGGATTGGTAACTATTACGTCATATTTATCAAGGTTTTCCTCCGGTAAACATTTTATATCTATAACTGTTATTATCATCAGCAACAGTTGCAGTAGTATCTATGCTAACCTGTCTGACCTTTTACCCTGTTGAGAGATTTTAGCTTGATTACCATCAATAATATTTTCTTGTTGCTGCTGTCTTATTACAAATCCAATTATGGGGATTAAGAATTGACTACCTCAATTATGTAATGAGGATTTAATGTCCCAATTTAAAGTTACTTAGATTTATGTTAATTATACCCATTTATCACTTATCCTTAATTATAATAAAGAGAGGCGTAGGATAGATGACAGATAATCATGCTAGTTGGAGAGAAAAATCATCGACTGAATGAAGGCGCAAGCATAAAAGTCATAAGGAAATTTGCGTTAATCCGTTGTAGGCATTGTCACCTATTATGCTGATATGATCCAAGTCAATGTAGCCAGTGTATCCTGTGTGATTCATAATTTATCATCTCATAGTCCGTTGAACTTCTAAACTGGAAATTTCGGTTTTGCTTTTTTTCTGACAGTTGCGCATTCGATATAATGGAGATTATGCTACTTGCTTCACCCTACCCCACCTTTTATTTCATCTCTTTTTGTCTCTGTGGTTTGTGTCATGAGGCTCGTGTATTTTAATGAACGAAGTATCTACCTCTGAGATCTTCTATACAATGTAAAAAATGAGATACTCAGCACGTATATTCTGTTAGATGTTATCATCAGCTCTGTTTGTGATATCTAGTTGTATGGTATTTGAAATACATACCACCTCGATTTTGGGTGATCGTGTATGTGATTACATAGCTTCAATTTGACACTAAACTAGTTGTTTCTTCCGGTTTGAAACCCAAAATCGGTCACAATATTGGCTAGTTTCAACTAATACAGTTTGTCATTCCGTGCTCTGGGTAGGTGGTGAGAGCATTTTCTATCTAATTTCGTCAATTTCTTATATAATAGTTGGTCCTGGTGCCTATTATATAGACCAATTAACTTATAGCTTCTTGACTTTTCCACCTTTCATAATAAAATTGCAAAGTAATATATTTTTCTGCCTTATATCCAGTAGTCATAATTTGTACAACGTACAAGACTTCATTCTACCTACTTAAGGAACAACTTTGGGTTTCCTTTAATCTAATTAGGGAGAAGTCCTTATGTTTTGATAGCCTTAACTAAAATGGAATCTGCGCTTGGAGACTCCTGAAATTGATTAAAATTCCTATTTCCTATAGTGTAAAGACCAGGCGAGTGGTTGTCTTTAATCCTTTCAAATTTGGCTTTGATATAAAAAATATTTTCAATTGCCTAGTGAATGAGGGGAAGGTTGAGTTTTATTAGGTAGTTCAAGTGGGTCATGTCTCGTTTGAAATTCGCGATTAATAAAGTTACTGCTTATAAGGCACTATTTCATGTTCCTCAAATCAAATTTTAGTATTTGGCCCTTGGGTTAAGATTGAGTTCGCGTCTGCAATTTTCTGAGCTCGTTGATTAGTTGATTTAACTGAGAAACAACCCATGTCATCTAGCCAACTGATGCTATTTGAACTTGATTTAAACATAGTAGAGCACACTCAAAGTGAGTTCGTGGCAAGGATGAAATAGTTTCCTAGGTGTTATTAAACCCCCTTCCTTATACACTAAAGAGCACATCAAGTACAGTAAATCTCTTGTTCCTAGGGCATGAAAGAAGGCCGTCGACAACTAAAGTGAACTTTGGCAAAACTTGATAATATCAAGACTATTCAGTCAGAGAATTTAGTTCTTATCAAAGGTGAGCGTTTTACGTCTGTCATATAGCCTTAATAGAGTAATAATGTTTAAATAAGTACTATCCATATATGGTGGGTGATTGTATCCAGTGGCCTCAAGTTTGGCATTAACATAGGAAACATTATAAATCGTTGCAGTATATTCCATATGTTGATACATGTTTCGTTTGTTCGACAACTGCTTTTGTGAATGCACGACCTTTTTTTAACTCTTGAACTCATGGCGATAAATTCGGTGATTCTACTTCATGTGTATCTTTATCGTTACTTATGGTATAAGACGGGCCAAACGTGGATAGAGGAGTTGATAGATAAGTGGAAATTTACCTACAATGACTAGTGCACTGATGAAAGGATGGATGGTGGTAATTTCAGCTTTATTGCTGTCAGTATACAGAGGCATGAGTGAAAATGTAAGACGAATTACGGAGATGTAGAACGTGAAAGCAGGGAGAATATCGGCAAACACCCGAATGCAAGCCTCTGGCGTGAGTGTTGATCATTCAGGCTTTCTTATTCTCTGCATGGGTTGGCGTTCCTCGGACATTTTCATTAGTTCCAACCGTGTCGTAGCTTGTGATTGGCGCATAGAAAGGAAGGTGTAAATATGATTGGTTAATTAGTATTTTGTATCGGTTTCGTTGCCTTTAATGGTGTTGCCTTATATTGTGCATTTCATATGACAAGGTAAGCAGTTTGTAATGTGGGATGTTTAAAAATGGTGAGTATTAAAAGAGCTCAAAGGGATAAAAGTGAACAAAAACCGAACCAACAAATGGAAGTTCGTGTGCCGATAGTTTACTGTGGTATATCACAATGTTTCAGATGTCGAGATTTGAACCGTGGACTTTTGAGTGCACCGATGTTTGCGAAATTCAAAGCTTATTATGCGGTGGACATTTGCAGCTATTTTAAACTGGAACAGGCGATTGTCACATAACAGAGCTCATTAGAGCCCACTAAAGAGAAGTTGTTTAGTAACTTAACAGTTATAATCAGTGGGTATCCTCGGTCTCGAGACAGGAGGGGGGAAGCGATATTTAACACTTCCATTTCCAATTCTCCCCTGAGATTTTATCTTCGCATTTAATTTCTTGAAATACTTCTGTTCGATTAGAGCCAAAGTTTGAAGTCCGTTATGTGGAATTTTGAACTAAATATTCGCATATTTCTAGAGCGGGAATTTGTATTCATACACTTTTCGTACTTGCAGATTTCTCAAATTAATTTTAAATTTTTCGATAGAAAGAAGTCCACGAACACACCTATTCCATTTTGCATATATATACGTAGAGTAGTTGCGTGTATTCATTGAATTTGCGTTTCTATAAGTGATTGTAGCAATATTAATTAGGGTATTTTAATGGTATATCTGATATCTGAGTACTTCCGAGTTATTTTATTATTGAATATTAGGGATAATAAAATGCAGTCATTTTTAATTGCTTGTGATTGATATTACATGCTAAGTATGCTAAAGTTCTGTTAACTATTTCACTTGTATTTCCATCTGATTACCTAAGCCTCAGATTTACCTGCTCCCACACCTTTTGTAAATTTTCTTGTGTTTAAATCCAAAGCTAGGATCGAGTCGAATTCTGTCGGTGCATATTAAGCAGATGTCTCCCATACCTGTCAGTGCCTAAAGTTTAATGCAAATGGGCAGTTGTGATATCAGACCTGCATAGATGAATGGGATTTGGTGGGGGGTCTAAGTACATAGGTCACTTCAAACTTTCTTTTCTATTCTGATATTTGATCTTGACAGAAACAACGCCCACTTCGAAAACAAGATATCCTTAGTTATTTGCTTTTCCTCACCAATTGATAGAATACATTCCGATGAGGTGATAATGAAGATAGTTTTCGTAGAATAAACCATTTAAATGAACTCTATCTTGATGGACGATTAAATGTACTAAGAATAATTTTCTCGAACTTACCTGGCTTATATAAACACCTTCCCTCCACATTCCGGGAGCAATTGTTGCCTCCTTATATTTAAACAACAGTGGTTTGAGCTATTCAAGAAGTATCGATTTCCAAGAGTGATGATTTGCTCTCGTTGATATTTCCATATGGGCAGATTTTGCTGATATATTCAAGTCTCTGAGAGCTACAAGGCTGTCAGTTATCGTGAAGTCTTTAAGACTCTCACTGCCTCCCTAAACTTCCCAAGATTAGTTGCGTGTTATAAATAAAGTAATCATCGGTGTAATTACCGAATGGCTACAAATGAGAAAAGTTCACAACTTTCTAATATAACCTTTCTAATAGAACTGTCTACTGGACACATGTATTCATTGAATTTGCGTTTCTATTATATGCTGGTGATATTCCTTTCTTTTGAGAATGGCTTCATAGATGAAAAAGAATAAACCTAGGACTTGGAATACTCATGGTATACCAATTTTCATACTCGATCAGTTGTTTAATTTTTTTCTATCAGTTAATGATCCTGCCAAAACACAAATTGAATAAGTAAATGCTGCTTATAAAAGGATATTTAGTGAATAGAGTAGGCCATTCAGAAAGATTAGAAATTGAGTGCACAGTCGACTATTTCATGATGGGGACCAGATTTGGTGAAGATGAAAAGGAACAAGGAGAGGTGTTCACATAACATCTAATTTGTTTGCCTTTTATTATCCTGATTAGACTTTTCCGACTTGGGTGGCTTTATCACTCTTCTAATTTTCCTCCACCTTCGAAACAAATATCAACACCGTCTCATTCGTTATTTCGCTTTCACCATCAATCATTTTTTCAAATATCACTAATATAACTGTTATCTAGTAAATAAAGTGAAAATTGCAGCCACTTGCCAAGCACCGTATGTATTTTCTCTTTCTTAATACTGAAGATCAAAAGTGTTGGAAGACTTTTTTCTCTGGAGCAGTTATTAGAGTAAAATGAACGATAATGTTTGAGCCTATCCTGGCAATAAATGGCGTGCCATAGTTTTGCCAATGCAAGGGTCGGCGACCACGTCTACGAAGTCCCGAGTCACGAATTCGGTATTCATTGGAATGCATCCATATCTGGCCTTTCCACAAAAACAGCTGATAATACATATTTTAACTGCTGCTTTGTTTTTGAAATAGAAGATAGTGGTGATTGCACTGTACATTTGATTTAGATTGTCAAGTTCTGTTTCACGTTTGTCACTCGTGGTGGAAGTCATTGTCCTTGGAAGCGGGAACATGTCGTTTAAATTTTCTTTCCTGTCATTTAGATAAGTTGCGAAATTTGAGAATTATACGGCATAATTTATCGGGAGGATGAGGATTTCATTCCTGCCAGTTCTGTCCAGTCTTGATTGTAATGATCGAAAACTATAATGACTATTACGTTCTGCTTAGGACAGCAACTTTTAAATTAGAAATAGAATACAGGAGGTGGGGGGTAGATTCAAATAAGTTTTGCTTATCCATACCTCCAAAAAGATAACTTAGTAGTTCATTAAGGATGGTGTCCGCACCATCAATTAGATGAGAGGTATTCTGGTTCCTTATTCTTTGAGAACTTAAAATTCTATCACTCATCCGAATTAATCAATTCATTTGTCCATCCACATCACTTGGTGCCCACCGATGAGCATTGATGGCTAAGTTGGTCCACCGTTGACCACTTAGTTGTCAGTACAAAAAACCTTGTTACCCCACGGAGTTATGATGAGGTGGCTTAATGCATTTTGACACATTACGTGATTTCTCAAGCGTGTGAGTTTGCTTTGTTTGTGCTCAATGTCAGACAGTCAGACAAGTGACACAATGAATGGGGAATATTTTGATAGCGAACGTAATTTTTCTAGGAAGTGAGGTTTATTGTGGTTCTGCAAACAACTAATGCATATTTAACATTGTACGAGCTTTTTTTCTCTTCTATGAACCTTAAAACGCAAAAACATAATATACCGGTAGTGCTTCATTTGTCTTAAACTCAGAAATCGTCATTTATTTTGTATCTCAATTTTATAATCAATTTACCATTTCATTTAACGCCAATATATAGTGTTTTAAGAGGTGCTGATGTACCAATATCTTTTATCAAATGGCAGGCGTGATGCTAGATAGAATTAGCCCTTTCGTTGACTTCGGGCTTCACAGAGGGGAGGAACATCTCGGTCAAAACAAATCGAGAAGGGGAATAGAAGAGTGATTCACAGATGTAAAAAAGACAGACACAAAGGTAGAGAAAGGGAAAGGTGAGTACTGTGGAAGTGGTGGAATGTGATGTACAGTGGGTTCATGGTAGTTTGAAGTCAACTGCTGGTTTATAGACTTGTGTCGTATGAGTGTACGTTATCCAGGGTGCACCACGTGGAGGAAAGTCTATCGCGCATCCCTGATGCACCAATATGAGCTTAGGAATAATATTTGCTTAAGGGTTGTAGGGAATGAAATAAAGCATAGCGAACCTGCACTCGTTATTGCGTTGAAAGGGAGTCTTAAAGACAAGTGGCAATAGATTATGATTTTCTAGTTTCCTTTTATTCGATTGGCATTTTTTTCTAAAGATCGGTTAGCGGTTGAATGATTTCAGTTAGACAGAGTTCACTCAGCTAAGGCTAAAGATCTTCCGAATTGATTCAACTATCACTACAATTCCTGTTTAAAATTTGAAAATGATACAATGTTTCCTATAGGCTATTTGAATGCTGCCTAGAACCCTCTTTAAAATATGAATCAAGTGAATGGTTATTCATCTTTGAGTATGTGTTTAAGTCACTAACGCGTTTGACGACTTCTTGCAGGGCCAACCAGGATTTGCTAATTCGCGGGCCTCAGACGGCTGGGCTCTCTCCATCACTCCTTATGAGCTCTCCGAATACCTGTTCTGTGCATGCGCCTTCTTTAACTACCTCTTAGCCTTTTTCTCTGATAGAAATATTCCAACGCCACCCCAACCTACTCCCATGATTCTAATCCGCCCAGAAGAAATACCGGCAGATTTCGATGTCGTGGCTTCGGATGAAAAGCCACCTAAGGCCATACTGAAATTGGAGGAGGGAAAGTCGAATGAGATATCAAAAGAACCTGAATCAGTAAGCTTATTGCACAGCATATACCTTTTAGACTTTTTACTTTACAGCAAGGAGTAGTTTTACATATTTGTTTGACTGCTTCGTTTCTCACTTGGTTATTCTTGGTAGTGGGTCTACGGCAGGCTAATTAGAGTTGACATTTTAAAGGAAATTTCCGTAGGTATTCACAGCCACTCAATTGTATTGACATATTGGCAAGAGAGGTTCCCTTAGGATTCAACTACTAAAGCTCTCCACGCGTCTTAGTATAGGGTTTCATAAGTAAGAAATTTAATTCATCTTAGACCTTTATTTTGTTTTCCCAAATATGACTTCATTTTGACCTTTTCTTAATCCTGTTTGGTACCTGGTATTTGAATAAAAGCTCCAGTACTGAACAGCAATTACTTTGTCATACTGGATTCTTTTTGTCAAGAACCTATTGCCATGGTAGTAAAATGACCCTTTATGCAATGTCAATTCATTAAATGGTCGGTATCTAATTTAAGTCCAGGTTGCCTGCGTTAATAGCCAATAGGAGCGTAATTTTATTGTTTTTTCTCTCAAGTGGTTTGTCTGGTGATGCATCTTCTTATTGTGTGGATTGAATTTTGGATGGATGACAAATTTACCAGCTTGACTGACGCTTTACTGTGTTACTGAAATTCGTACAACTTTGGCTTTATATTCAGAGCCCAAGATATGGAGATACATAAGGTGGAGAAAATATTTGAAATGGTTGAAACGGATCATCCTTTTACCCTGTTCACTCTAATTTTAATTATGGCTGGTCATAGGTAAATTTGAATGACACCAGAGATGTATTGATTTAAGCACGCGCATTATCCGGTTATCCGCATTCCCTAAACCCACGCCTTAATAAATGGGCGGAAGTAGCGGTTCTTCCAAAAGGGAAAATCCTCTAAAAGCCGATCTAAAGAGAGAAAGTCTCCTGTCAAAAAGGCACCCGAGGAACCTAAGATTCCTGCTGATTCAAGCGTACAAACTTGCCCTAATAATTTCTGCTTCTATTGTTGTTACCAACTAGCAGAGGATCATGATGTCCAGTCGCATATACTCCTTTTAGCACATGCCCCTCTTAAATTCGGCGATACTAATCTCTCTCACACATGTCGACGCTGTCAAGAAACCGTTCCTCTTAAATGGGGCCCAACCCACAAGTGTTGCGGTTTCAACTCAATTTACAATCAACGCAATTTCTCTGCCCCAGTTATTCAAGGGGGAGCCCCATTCAGATGTCTGCTTTGTCGTGGAAGTGCCTGTAAGTCCCGGAGCGATTTAGTTACCCATCTCCTTGCATTTCATCAACCTAATCGACCAAAAGGACAATGTGGTCTGTGTACCTTCACGTTTGAAGAAACGCTTTCTGAAAGTAATGAAGACAATGCAGAACTTAAATCAAACAACCAGAAGCTTATTAAACACTGGATTGTTGAACATGCCCCAACTTATCGCCTCGTTTCCCGCCAAGCTGTGCATGAAGACACCAGCCTCCGTGTGCCCTATGCCTGCTTTATCTGTCGTCGGATTTATCAGAATAACTGGGAGTTCCATGCTCATGTTATCTGTCGGCATGGAGTTAAACCTGATGTGGAATCTAGTCTATTCAAATGTTTCATGTGCCAAAAGTGCGCTAACTCCGAGGAGGCTTTTGATAAACACATTCGGTTTGAACATTGTGATAAGTTTAAGTGCTTGGCCGACAGTCTATTGAATAAGGAGATGTTTATGAATGTGGCTGACCCTGCCTCTACTTGTTCAATATGCTGGGAGAATTTTGAAGAGAGCTTTGAACTGCAAGCTCATCTTCTCACTGCACATGGAACCCCTAACTTTCTCCACTGCGGCTGGTGTGGAGTGGACTTTTCTAGGAGCTTGGTGCCATTAGATGCCTTTCTTGTGTTTCTTAACCATGAACGTAATCATGCGAGGGATCTGCATTTGACGGCCTTGGAAAGGCATATGACAAACAAGGAGTTGCCTGAAATTTTGCCTGATCAAATGACCAGAGAATCTGTTCTGGCATCGCTGAACGCCCTGACTGGTACCGCTGATAATAAGCAAGAAGCTGCTCCAAAGCGCAGTAAAAGCAAATCATCAAGGAGTAAAAGTGGAAAGAGTTCGAAGTCACGCGGAAGTAGCAAAGGCAGCAAAGGCAGCAAAGGGAGCAAAGGAAGGAAAAATAAGAAGAAGTAGTATTTGAAGAAAACGAATTTCTGCTATTATTTTGATCACTTTTATTTCAACTTGTTTGAATATGAACAAATTTATGTGTATTTGCCTATTTTGTTTCACTCGACCCTGATAGTTGTATATTGAATTATGGTTTTTTTTAAGTATTTGATGCCTACTGAAGCTTTGATTTGGTTGAAATGATACCATATAATACCTGTCGAACTGGGATAATGTTGATTTCCAAAGATGATTGAGGTAGTTGAGGTAGTTGTTGAAGTTGAGTTTTTAAGAGGATAATTTCGCCAGTACTTCGGCTATCATTAGATCTACTGAGCTTGGTATTCATGGCTCCCACTATTTACTGGAATGTCAAAAGTACTTAGCTGGAATGATTTGCACAACTCGGAACCCAAAACTCTCCGAAAAACTCAAGTTGGAAGTAGATTCACATATTCTCACCATGCTATCGATACTGTTTCCATGGAGTTCATTTGAACACGTAACAGACTGTCCTTGACTGCTGTCTTGTGACCCTAAGGTGACTGCCAAAGTAATCAACATTAAGTAATTCAGATTTTTTATTCATTCTCACTTAATTCATTTATCTTTCATCTGTACTTGAAGTTTGTAATTGAGAAATTAGTTCTCATGAATGGTTTACTCCTTATATTTTCCTTTTAGTCACTCTGCCCTGAAAAATATGTCTCATTTCCTTCGAGAGTGACCTTCTTTTGGGTTACAAAGTGAGTCCCAAATGTGCACCATAAATACGCTTATGTCTTCCTCTGGATTTGTGCCGTATGCACAATTTTATCTTTATTTCTTTAGACTGATCATAACTGGTTATCGAAATACTCTCCAATCGGGTCACCTCTGGGTTGTGGATTCAAAGAACCTCGCAGCTCATGTTGTTCCAGCCTTCCTGCGTAATATTTGTAAATACCTTCACGTGGACATATCTGGAGAGTTGGATGGGTAAGTTAGTTGGACACTATGAGTTCTTAATAGATCATTGCTTGGATCAAATAGTACTAATAATTAATCTCGTTTGTAAGACCGCTTTGGGAGCCAGACCGACTTAAGCTGGGTACCCTGTCATGGAATTAATAATCATCCAAAAGGTTAATAGAGCACAACAGGCCAGAATATAGAGTTGAGTCGGACCACGCGTGTATTGGAATGAGAGAGAAAGAGAAGTGAAAGTAGGAAGAGAAATAAAGATTTGTAAATTGATCGAGAACTGGGTGAGTTGAACCCAGGTTGTAAAAAAGGGGCTTAATTAGGGAGTTTACTGATTTCATGCTTTTTGTTCCTCTGAAAGGAAGAGGGTGCAAAACGCGAGTGGTTCGTCAGATAAACTTTCAGGGTTCGAAAGCATTTACCTTTAATAGAAGTGTACTTTTGTTGTCTGAGGAATTAAGCCACCCAGTATTAGGTAACTGAAGGTTGTCGATTTTATCCATAAATGCGTTAAATAGGAACATCTAACGTTAATCCTGACAAAAGAGATTTGTTCTTTACCTCTTAACAAGACAACATCTTGTTGGCTTTTATTTGAGGCAGATGGGTAACAAATGAGAAACAAAGAAGAAAAGGTGTTCAATTAAGAAGAGATGCAGTTTCCTTCCACCTGTTTCACACAACCAGAAGCAAAATCTCATTATGCGCTTCTAATTAACCTATTGAATTATTGATGACAAAATTTGTCTTCAAGGAAGTGATTTTGGTGTTTATTTTTATGGTGCCATTTTGAAGGGTCGAATGCACATGTTACCGATTTGTTTTGACATCTTGCATAAAATGCCCTGATTTTTCCCACGTTCATTTCTCATCGATCTGTTCACCAAACTATGTTTATTTTCTTCAGAATATTTCGAAAAACGTGTCACGGATTAAACGAAATTGTGGCTATCATTTTGTTTGTTAGTCCACTAACATGTTTCATCCTTTTTCGCGGATAGTTGATGATTCGAATTAAAACTTAGTTGACAACTTATGAAGCCAAAAATACTCGGATTCAAGGAAAAAGAAGGAAGAAGTGCTGTAACTCAAAGAAGGTTAATTTAATAAGGCAGTAAATTCGCTTGTGTGGAATCGAATTCGTTAGTAAATGTTTAACTACTTGCTTAGTCAATACTTGCAATGATAATCATCTCGGTGCTCGTCTTGCATATCTAGACATGAGCATAGAAACCGAATAGTCGTGTGGGATGTAAAGGTGGTGAATCATGTTTGAGAGCACTGAAAATTATTAATTTCAGACCCCATACCGCTAACTCGCAGTTCTCAGCCAATTGGGTAGCACAAGACACCCCATCTAGCACTTCAGATGATCAGAAATCAGGAATCGCGGATGCCAATCTCAAAACAGGCAACAATACAATTGCAGATGAGACTAGTGCTCGTAGAAGCACATTTGGAGACTTCAGTGCCTATGTTGAGGGTGTTGGAGGGGGCAAAGGAAAGGTTGAGAAGCGTTCAAGAACTATGTCAGGAGTAGCGGATATTGGAAAGAAATCTTCCCCTTCTGTGTGTGAGTCTCATTATTTGTCTTATGCAATCGCTATATTCAGTTACTGTAAACCTTGACCGAATTAATTTTACACTGTATGGAAGGTGTCCCCTTTTATCCAATGCTTCAAAAGATGTCTATAAGTGTATGCGTTTTTTTTTAAAAGTATGTGAGCAGTCGCACCCAATTAAGAAATGGTGGCATATACCGTGTCTTAATGAATAAGTGGTCTACATTTATTTTTATAATCTTTCAGCTACAAATCTTCTCCCAAACATCCAATTGCGCAATTCTGCACGTTCTTCAGAATCCAAACCTCCGTCGTCTTCTCGGAAGGGCTCCAGTGTGGGTGATGTTGAAGCCGGACTTCTTAGCTCCGACTCAGTAGGTTATCTCTCCAACCCTCTATTATTCGCTCAACTTTTTGTACGCGTAATAGGACTTATAAATCCTATTAATATTGATGATGCATTAAGGTTGAATGCTTTATAAAGTGTGGAAAAGTGCAGAATTGTGATTCTTGTTCACGAGCGGTAAGGTTGGATAAAAATATGATTTTGTTCATGGAATTTCTGCTTAAAAAGCGTACTCTTTTATGTCTCAATTGTGCCAGAATTAACCTAGGCGCCGATGTTAATGCCCCCCTCTGAGATGAATAGTGACATTTTTTTATTTCAATAATGTGTATTAGTTTTAAATAGCACGAATTGTCCATTTTGCTCTCATTGGAAAATCCCAACCTTTGGATAAAAGTCGATTTTACAAAGATGCTTAGTGACCTGACTACAAGGGACCATTTGAACGCATCATTTCGATTAGAGACAGTTCATAGCTGTTCAATGGAACTAAAAATGTGAAAATGTCTTAAAAAATATTAGGTTATCAAATCTTGCAAATGGATCATAGAATCAGGTGATATTCATTCCTCTGGAATTACGCTGTGTCAACTGAAAATAGGAGCTAGTGTTTGTCATTGTCTATGCAGGTTCCAACAAATCACAAGTTCTATCCCAATTAATAGGGAAGCAGGGAAGTAAATGTTTTTTCACATTTTAGCATTATCCGAGTTTTTAAAGATTATGCGTACTCCTACTAGATTATACTGTCATTGTAAAGTAGTCACTGGAGGTGTAATTAAACGTATGAGTACAGTGGACATTTTGGTTAGGAGTTTCAAACGCCCTAGTCGAATTTCGTTGCGAATGGATGATCTTGCAAACATTCAAGACATGCCTTACTGTAGACACTGAACTCACCTTAGGTTAAGACAACATGTTGGGTGAAGTTATCCTGATTTTCTGGTTGAGTTGCAGTGTATTGAGTTCGAATCAGCCATGCATTTGGATTTCACTCTTAAACTTATAGCCTCATATAATGTATCTTTAGTTTCCTTTCAAATTCAAAATTCAATTTGTTCAGTAGACAGGGTGAGAATCAAATCAATTTGGCCTTCAAATACCAAGCCTTTTAAACGAGCTAACAAATGTCGTTATAAACTGGTGACCTTGCAGATAAATTGTCTGGGTGCCGGCATAACTCTGATTAATATTTTATATTGATTGTCGAAATAAGTTATTGCAAAATAAATGCGTTTGAGTTTAAAAGTAAGGTCTCTATCTCTGTATTTGCCTTCTCTATCACTCTGTATTCGTTGCTTATTTGATCTTGTAATCGATTCGGACATTGAGTACGTAGCTTTGGACCTGGTATTTACTGAAGGCGAGGGAAGGGTGCATTGAGCGATTTCAGTCTTAAGCAAGGGATTCATACAAAACGGCTTCCCAATAGGATTTTGAAATAGGTCAGTTGGAGGTATGATGAGTGAGTTAAAATGTTTGATGTTGGATTTCGAGAACATTTTCCTAATCTCTATCTAATTGGTTCAGACCGACCCTATTGTAGAAGAATTCACTGATCTGGAATTTACACATTTGGAAGATTTAGTAGTGACGTCGTTGCAACATTTTTGCTTTACAAAATCGTTCATTTGCATTAGTTAAATATATTTTTTAATTATTTTGTACTTAAATTTGAAAAATTTTTTTATTGATTTGTTTTGGGTGTGCTCTCGGAAGCACTTCCCAGTTTTCAGCCAAGATGAAACATCATCACTGCCAAATGGGAAAAGTATTTAAATTCAGATAAATAGTACGGTATGCAGCGTCTAATTGCTCGGATTTCTACTTGATTTGAATTTCCATAGTTACTTTTGAATTAATTAGACATGGGTGGTGGTGGTGGTGGTGCTGTAACATTGAATTGGGTAATTTACTGTCATGATCGGATTTAATCATTCTAAATTTCGTCTTCTAAACGCTTTAAAGTAAAAAGTCACATTTAGGTGCTATTTTAGTAGATAAATTAGATGGAGAAGAAGAGCACGTATTGGGGCGTTTTTGGAGGAGAAAGTCCGTTAGTCATTACTCCTTTAAGCACAACTTCGCTTTTCCCAAATAGGTTTTGCGGTTGGTACTTGATCTAATATTACGATTTTGATTAGTTATCGGCTTACATTAGTGTTCCTGTAATGGAAATGGAGCATTTTGGGCCTCATTGCGGAGTTTATTTGTTAATTTGATAAGCATTCACTCACTTTGCTTTTTCCTTCCCAGCGATGTTTGAAGTTCATGGGCAGTAAGGATCATTAACCACTTCATTCCTTTCTTAATTCAGATTTCCTAGTGTTCATGAAATATTAGTTTCCATTGTGAAGTGTCAAGGTGAACGCAATTATGAGATATATTAAATATTTTCCCTTGACAAGGTTAATATTCTTTTTCCTTTTTTTTCCATCTATTATTGAAATATTGACTAACGCTTAAATTGTTTATTTGAATTCATATGATTTACATTCTACTGCACATGGTTTTCACTAAACCAACGAGAGCTTGTGTTTGCCTTCTTCCTGGCTGGCCTTTCGTCATGGAAATCGTTAAATTTGGCGACCAAAAGTTAAAAATATTTCAGAATTTGAAGCTTTATACAATTATTTTTAAGTGCTGGTGAATTCAGATGTATGCTAAGGAATAAAATTTGATCCTTGGGATAGGAGATCTAGTAGGGATGAACTACCTATACATTATTTTCTAGCCTTTCAGTGGCTACATCTCACATATCATAACTTTTAATTATTCAGCCACATTAGCGCCAACAGGTAATCCGGCGGTGTTCATGCAGCATTACAGCCAAGTAGCTCTTGCCATTCCTTTTTATTTAGTATTCTGGGCATTAAAATAGAGCACCTGCCTATTAGAGTGGACAGTTACCAAATTCGCATTCAAATATGAGATTGAATTCGAATGTAGGAAATGAGTGATTGAGTTTCAAGTGCCATTGCTTGACTCCAAAACCAGTTTGAGAAAAATCAATAAGTAATAATCATAGCCTGGGATTTCTGTGGTAGACAATCAGCAACGGTTTTGGTGTAAAATGTACAAATCTTGCATTCTAAAGCATTCTAGCAAGAAAGTTTGCTGTTCAGAAAATCCCTCAAAACATAATAACAGGTTTTTAATCAGATACGGCCATTTACTGTTAGGTGGGTGGGACTTGTGTTATTTTCTCGGCAATAACCTTCACCCGCCTCTCAAATTCCTCTTTTAAGTTCATTCTCATTCAACAATTTGCAGAATGTTCTAAATGACCACCTATTTGAGATAACTAGTGAGATTGGCACAGCTATTATTGTTAATCTTTGATCACTTTAGTTCAAACAAGGCAAGCTCGATGGCACCGGTTCAGGAAAAACCGTAGGTGACAAAAGGAGGCCCCAGAAATCCAGTTGTGGTTTGATAAAGGCCCTAGCCTGTACATATGGATTTCGTATTTTCATTGGCGGTGTCTTCAAAATTGGCCACGATGTCTGTCTTCTCTCTGGTCCCGTTTTTTTCAAGTGAGTTCTAGAGCATCACTTAAGCCTATATTTGCATTATAAGTGATTTGCGTGCATTTTACTGTTCGATATTCCGTGAACTATATTTCGAACGTCATTCACTAGAATAACAGTCGTATTTGGATAGAGGTATGGATAACTTGTTCAAATCAGCTTCTTCAGTCTTAATCGTTGGTGTGTTCCAGTCGTAGGAACTTGTGTAGCATAGTAATTACAATTCTGATGTTACGAGGCTTATATCCACTGGTACAACGATTGGGATTGCAAAATATCCTGGTTAATATTAATCTGAAGAGGAATAGAGACAGGCAAATCTCCTATTTGGAAAGGCTTACAGGGGTGTCTTCTTTGTAGAAAATTTTTACCTGTTTCGTACTCTTAAGCTAATTAAAATACTTGGACCTAATTTAGTAATGCTTATTTTGTGTTGTGAGGACTCACTTATTGTTACTCTAATGCACTCCTTACATCCATATTTGTATTCTTACGATCGTGCTCTGTAGATGAGTTAAAACAGGTTCTGCAATTTAGCCTATGGCTTATATTTTTGACAGTTTCCTTGAATCGCTGCAAATGTGGTGTGTGCGATGGTACTGACTCAGTCAGTTAACTCACAACTTGTACGCCGAATGTCTTCAGAGGAAAATGGTCGTCGTTTATGAGAGAGTGATTTATCGTTTGCGTCACATTTGAGCATATAAATGACAACTATGTCCGAAAAATGGCGTCTTGACCATAGTAGTCTTTGTTCTAGCGATGTCTGTTTAAAATTGGGTGAGTGGGCGGTAAGATAATAGTAGGTAGCTGAGCCACTTGAGCTTACCATCTTGCCAGTCTGTGGCTGTGTCTATCGGAGTAATGATTTGCCTCGTTCATTTCTGCGTTTACTTTACTTGACCACCCTCGTAATTGTCTGCTCCTATCCTGTAATCTAAGGTTAGTTGTAATAATATATGCGCAAAGGGAATGTTTGAATCTATTTAAATTCAATGGCGTCCGTTATCTTTCCTTCATTTGAACTATTCGTTAAAGTGGACGCTTTAACTTCTCATTAAGGATGTAAATAGGATCGGTTGGTGATAGCCTTCACCATTTTACATTTGTGTTTGGGGAGAGAGGAATATTTTCTGCAGTGCGAGTTTGCGGTTTATCTTTTTGTTTCCAGAAGTGTTTATAGTTTGTAATATTTAACGTTGATAAGTTCAGTTGGAACTTCAACTTGACCACTGTTTATGCACCCAACTATTGGAGCATTCGACTTTGTGTTTGCCTGAATGACAGTTTTATTGGTTTGTATTCCTATAATTACCCATTTATGAAGTTAGAGATACACTCACTTAGTAAGTTCATCTGCGACCACACAGGTTTAAAATTGACCGATACATTTAGACCGATAAAAGATTTTGAAACTCGCTTGGTTCTCTCAAGCCGAAGGGTTCAAATTTACTTTAAGGTTTCTTCGAAAATTGCATGTTCCACAATAACGAGTTCTTTGAATGAAATCACTTCTAAACATATATTTTAACAGGAAAGTGAAAAAGATGCTAAAAGTACCTGAAGTTTTTACTTTCCTCTAAGCTATTCCAATGTCTGAATAAGGAGAAAGCACTTGAGCCAGATACCCATGCAGTTGTTATTCTCGTTGAGATGGGAGTTTAAAGTGCTGAATTAACACACATTAATCAAGACACGCTGTTATTGAATGGAGGTGATTTGGTCTGTCTCTTATTAAGTCAGATTATGCTTAAAACTGTCTCTTCTTAACACATTTTTTCTACTTTTTCCTTCATCTTCTTCCTCGCCTCCCTCGTCATGGCTTAATCGGCTCGTGCAGAGGTCACACTTCATCCTCCCTTTCATTTCGCCGTCTTTTCTTCTCATTCTCACATTGATCCAGATTTAACCATTTTGACTCAACTGCAGGCCTATTAGGATCCTTTTATTTTCTTTAAGCCATTAAAGTTATTTCTAGAAGTGGCATATTTTGGCGTGATGGGGTTGGCGTGTATTACTATGCCTGCACATATCTAAGTTATCATATAATTCCCCACACTACAGTTACTGGTCATTTGACATGTGTCATGTTATTTTTTCATTTATTTTCTTTTGCAATATGATTTAAGCGTCTATTTTAAATTCACGTTCTCATCAAATTAACGCTTTTCAATGGGACTAAACGACAAATTACCATGATGCCTTCAGGGCAATCGTATAGTGCTTAGGGAAAGGAGGCGAATGAATTTTCTTGTCCATTGGCGAAATTTCTTTTCTCAATTCATGCTTTACATATGAAAGGGCATTTAAAGCCTTATCGGTTAGGAAAATTCGGGTTCAGCTGTTCCTCAACCAACCTTTATTAGCCGGAGTAATTACATGTTGATATTCATCAGTGGAACTCCATCTGCTGCCATCTATTACAAGTTAAACTAGAACTCTACTGTTCTTTTTCGTCCTGCAGGTATCTATTGCAGTCTATGAAACCGGATTCGAAGGAACCAGCTTGGCATGGCTATTGCTACGCCATCCTGATGTTCATAATTGCCTTTGTCCAATCAATCATGTTGCACCAGTACTTCCGCGCGCAGAATATTGTTGGTATGGATATGCGCACAGCTATCATCTCCGCAGTCTATAGAAAGGTAAGACATTATGATACGTTCCTCATGCCTTACCTCGTTTACCTTATGAGTAAAGTGGGCATTACATAAAGTAATTCTTGAATTAATAGCATTTTTCCTAATCGGATCAAGTACGGAAACTGATGTGGTTGTAGGAAACTCTAATTAAGACAAGACAGGAAAATGACATCTATCTCATAACTAGAAAACGGATGTTCATTAAATGAGAATTCGATAAGGGGAGAAAATTTGAAATACAGCACTGTCTGAGGAATGAGTCCTACCCAGAACGAAATGGGGTGGGTAGAGAAGTCGATTAAAATGGATGAGTTAAATAAGATTGTAGTACAATTTAAACCAGAAGAGAGTCGGCTCAAGAGGAGTTATTGCGCACTTTCATTTATGTCCAATCGATTGTGTCCTCCAGAGGGGTTGACATTGCATGTACTCCAATGTGACTGCCATCTGTTAAGCTCTATCTTCGTGTCTTATACAGTAACGTCTTTTTCACGCCTCTTACCTTGGCCCAAAAATTCTGCTGAGATATGGGAACACTTCGATTGCACGGAAGTCGAGATCATGGTTCTGCTTGTATTGGAATTAGTAAATTTACTTAAATAAATCAATCATTTGAAGCTTTATCGAGGATTCGAATTAGATATGGAAATGTCTAGATTTTAAACCCAGTAATCTTCAACAGATGAATCAGTAGTGTTTACAGAGTTCCCACCTATTCGTGTTTTTCTGAATGAGTTGAATATCTAAGTTCTTTTCTTTGCATCACTAGTATGAAATTGTTTGCTAAGTTCGAACTGCTAATTTCGGTCAAAGTAATGGGGGGAGTAATCAGTGTGTGTATAGCCCAATTGGAATAATTAAAGTGCACGTCTCATGACTGTTCTACTCCTTTGGTAAAGTGGTAATTTTCCAGAAGTTCTAATGAGGCAATTGTAATGGGAATTGGAGATATGCTAATTTGAAGAAGACTCAATCTTTCCCAAGAGATCAAACTTCTTGAAAATAACGAAATATAGCCATTCATATATAATGAATGGCAGATTGTAATAGTTATAACTCCCAAGTTCATTTATAAAGGTGTTTTTCAATGTTAACCCTTGGTAGAGTAGCATTATGGGACTTCCTCGATAAGAGTCTTGATTTCTGTCGCCCTCAATGTTAGACATAGTCCCTATCAAAATCGTATACCCTGATTGTGGGAATTGGAGATATGCTAATTTAAAGATGTCATGCCTTAACTGATCATATGTTGAGTTCACTATATTTCATGAGTCCATTAATTTCGGAAAGGGATTCTAGTTTTCGTCCTAGCGTCAATTTGTAAATACTGCACTCGATTATGGTATTTTCCATTCTGACTTCTTCACACTTTTCACTTTCCCTCTAGAGTCTTCGTCTGAGTGCAGCCTCTCGCGGCGAGTCTACTACTGGTGAAATCACGAATCTCATGTCAATCGACGCTGGACGTTTTCACATGTTAATGTTCAATATCCACGTGCTGTGGTCAGCTCCTTTCCAAGTAAGCTTGGCCATTTATCTCCTCTGGCAACAAATCGGCTACTCAGTATTCCCTGGTGTCCTCATCCTGCTCATTATGATTCCCATAAACACTCTGGTTGCCAAAAAATCGAAATCCCTTCAGGTACTACTTTAATTTGTGTTAATGATAGTATGAATTTGTCTCTTCTTGCCAAATTTATCTTCACAAATTCATCTTTCTATCAGGAGAAGCAACTGAAGACAACTGACAGACGAATCAAGTTGATTAGCGAAATTCTCAATGGCATACGGGTATATTTACTATTCACTCTACTTCCACTTATATTTAATCTCATTTGATATAATTATGTCGTTTGAAGTTCATGGCGAAATTTTACCTGTTTAAATAAGTAGATTTAATCCAGCTTTGACGAGTACGTCAATTCGAGTTAATTTGGAACTCGATGTATGTTTTTCAAGAAGCTGAAAATGCAAAATATTTCCACTGATCAGCCATTAGTTTAGATCGCGAGTGGTGGAAGTGCATCGTGGAGCACTTTGGGATAAGAGATTTGCCCTGGCATTCACTGTTGTTCAATACAATCAATCTCGTAAACTCTGAACTGGTCAATCACTTCATAACGATCGACATTTTTCTACCTAATAAATTTTCGTGAAGTTTTGACTACTTAGATGCCAGGAGGCAAAAGGCGTAAATTTCTCCTATTTGCCTTAGAATGGTCATCCGATTAGCCATCCAGACATCCGTTAATCGAAAATGCAGTACACAAGGGATGAAGCTCGTAATTTTTGCCCAGATTTCCATTGGAAATAGGGGAGGTGTCGAACTCAATATGCCTGCTTGGGACTCGTAAGATCAATGAGAAGACGTTATCATTGCTTAGCAAATGAACAGTTTAATTTAGCAAAGCAGAAAACGAGCAAATTGTCGACATCCATGATTTAACCTGCAGCATTGGGTTATGTAGGTCGGTTCTTGGTGGTCGGCATTAAGCATGCGAGAATCTTTGTATATACTTAAAATTCATTCTCCCTCTATTTTGTATTCTCTTCCACCATCAAATGCTGAATTTTTCTGGGTATAAATTCAATTGAAAACCTCACTGTAACATTACTTAACAACGGAAACTAATGCTCATTAAGGCTTAATAGAAGTGAAAATTGCTGACGTTGTGCTTTTCTGCTACGGAAGTTCAACTTGTATTGTCCTTTTAAGTCTATTCTTAGTATTTCTTTGGCTCGTTGTTTCTTGATAAATTGTACTTATTTAAACAGTCATCAATGTGTCGAAGTGTTGGTTTTTATAATTCAATTCTATTGGAATTGGATAGGATTGTATTTTAACTATTCCATGTAACCCTTAATTGTCATATTTTCCTTAAGGTTCTAAAACTGTACGCCTGGGAGCCTTCATTCATCAAGGAAGTGGGAAATATTCGACGAAGAGAGCTGCACTATCTTCGAAAATTTCTATTCCTGGATTGCGGAACAACCTTCGTATTCTCCTGTGCTCCTACTCTCGTCAGTTGCTACTTGATTTTGTTTAAGTGATACATTAATAATGTTCTTGTACTAAAGGCGGAAAGCTTAATTTATTCGACGAAGTTCTTCCCATAGGTAGTGGAATATTACTCATGTTGATGCCTTTCAATGTGAACGGGAAATAAAATGCAACTTAAATGTCGTGGCAGTCCACGTACTGGATTTAGTTAAATTATATTTGAGGTGGAAATGTTGCCCTCCTCCAGTTCATCGTGGTCTGATACCATGTAGTATTTATGTTAATAAAAAACAGGATTGGTTAACATTGGTTTAAAAACGAAATTTTAGTGCGTTTTCTGACCTAGACTTAACAGTATTTGAAATGAGATATCAAGTTATTTTGAACTAGGACTGCTGTAGGATGTTCAAATAAATAGTTAGACGTAATGTTACAGAAATTAATTAAATCTTCCTTGCATACGCTACTGTTTTTGTCTAAGAATAACGTCTTTAAACCCTTCTCTCTAACTGTGAGGTGCTTTTGAGTGAAATAGAGAAATAATTTTTGAATAATCTTCTAAGTGATCAAGCATCTTCCGGCACTTGAGACTACCTTGCAAGAGTATTTGGAATAGTCCTAGTTGAATAGGAATTTTGGTTAAAAACACAACAATGCAATTATGCCCACAATAATGCAGAACATACATTACGAGAATGTATGAATTCTAATGTCCATATGAATACTGCTATGAAGGTGAACTCCAAATTTGTTAAGTGATTTGATATTATTAATGTAGGGCAAGAGAATGGGGTCTTTCTATGGCCAAGTAGGAGATTGTGTAAACATAGTCGCATAAATAAGAGTGACGCATGTCTGAATGTTGCCAAGCCGTTAACGATAAGGCAACTCAGGCAAGGACTGAATAAAGCTCCATTATTAGTTCTCTGAGTGAGTTTCTACCATCTTTATCCGTTCACTTTACCACTAGCTTGAATGCATTCTAAAATTCTAAAATCGCGATTCCTTACTTATTTGCAAGGCCGATAGTGGTGGGGCCCGGGTTTAGGTGCGCTAAGGGATTTGATGAATATCACATTCAAAATTGCTCTCAATGAGCAATTTAGATGCCTAGAGGTATGAGCCATCATTACTGTCCCATTTTGGGACGAAGTGTCGAATTATTGCCATATCTACTCTTATTATGCCAATTATATTTTTATATTTTAACTTCACCTGAGAGTGATTAGGTCATCTCAAACGACTAGAGACAGACTTATTAACACAGTAGTCTACTCCTCTTTCCACTTTTTGTCATACTATATCTTAAGCTACAAGGTACCTGTCGCGCTTCAAAACCGAAGGGTACGAATGAGTGGAAGTATGATACGTTGATTGTTTTGTTAATCCTTGTTTTATGCTTCTTTGAATTTTTCTCGATCACTTTTGGTTTACAAACAAACTTTTTGCTCTGACTAATCCATCGTCTTCATTTCTCCTCTTTTGCATAGTTCGCATTGGCAGCTTTTGCAACCTTCGTCCTGTCTTCACCAGATAATCACTTGACGGCTGAGAAAATCTTCGTCTCCCTGGCCTTGCTCAACATTATGCGTTTTCCCCTCTTCATGTTCCCTACTCTACTCTCGAATCTTGTTCAGGTAAATATTTCCAACTGAAATTTCATAAACTTCAAAGGTCCTGAAGTTTTCGATTCTCAGTTTCACCAATGCTTAAGTCCTCTAGGAACTCTATTTGGAGAAAGTTGGTTAGTATGTGAAAGACTATCAAGAAACTTCCGAGGAATAGAGTGAAGACGATTGCCGTGATATGAGGTGATATACTCTAGTCCTATAGCTGTTCAGATTCCAGAAGTTGGGAATAGTGTAATCTTCTTATGTCTTATAAATATTCTGATAAATTTTGTGGTCGATGATGAGTTATCACTTTGTGGATGTGATCGCTATCGTTAGTGATCGCACTGATTCTAACGATCGTTTACATCTGAATTTACGAAAGCGAGAGAAGAGAGTTGTGGGAGGGTTGGGAGAGGGGGAGGGGACCCAAGGATCAATCCTCATAAAGTTTTCACCAATCTGGATAGTGAGGCTAGTCGGTAATTTGAGAATTGGCCTTGAATACTATCTCATCAAAATCGATGGGGCATTTGAAGATCAGGAATTTATTTTAAAAACATCATCCATGATTCAAACCTTACCTAAGTTAAGTCAATTTATATCCTACTGGATAGGTAAATGCGCTCTTTATGTTTCGAGACAAATTTCTTTCTTATACAAGTAAATAGGTAAATAGGTATCGCTTACCATACTCGTACTCGTATTGTCTGTCCTTTCAGACCCTCGTTTCTGTGCGTCGATTAACCAAGTTCCTGGGGAGTACAGAGTTAGATCCAGCTGCTGTCAGCCATGAAGATACTCCAGGTGTTGCTGCAGTGATCGAAAACGGCACCCTCGCTTGGGCTCCAGATGCTGAACCTTCTCTTCAAAAGTGCGTCTCCTCTAATTGAAACTTTAACACCACGATATTGATGCCTGCTTCTAAATTACAATCTTCTCTTCTCAGTATAACGGCCTATTTCCCCGAGGGTCAGTCAACGGCTATTGTTGGTCGCGTTGGCTGTGGAAAGACAAGTCTTCTCAACGCTCTACTGGGGAATATGGAACTTGTCTCCGGTCGTGTTAACATTAAAGTACTCGTTTTCTGCTTAATTCGATTTAAGTAGACGCATAGAAAATAAGTGCAAATAGTGTTTGCTCGTTTTAGGGACGTCTTGCACTGGTATCTCAACAAGCCTGGATATTCAATGGCACTCTTCGTGACAATATTCTATTTCACCGTCCCTATGACCCAGAACGTTATTCTATGATCCTAAAAGCTTGCGCGCTTGAACCCGATATTAAACTCTTACCTGATGGAGATCAGACGGATATAGGTGATAAGGGTGTCAATCTCTCTGGTGGTCAAAAACAGCGTGTTAGGTAATTTACTCGGGTTATTTAAATTTTAGCAGGGTTTACCTAAGACTTAATATTTGACTAAGAACCGCATTTTTTCTCTATTTTCAGTATTGCACGAGCCTGTTATGCGGAGGCTGATGTCTACCTCTTTGATGATCCCTTGGCCGCAGTTGATGCTCATGTAGCCACTCACCTCCTCACTCATGTTTTCGGCCGAGGCGGTCTTTTGTGCGACAAGACTCGTATTATAGCAACCCATCATCCCATCGCTATTGCAGCTGCTGACAGAGTTGCTGTTCTAGAATCTGGACGCCTGGTTGAATTTGGTAGCTATGCTTCTTTGACTGGACGTAATAGTCGATTGAATTCTTTTTTGAAAAGTAAGGAGTTGAAGAAACGTCTTTTGTCCGAGAGTGAGACTGTCTCTGAATCCGTTGCTGCTCCTGCTGAAAGAGTAGTCCGTCAAAGGCGTCGTACGTCTACAGATTCTGCAAGGCCAAATTTTATTATGATGCCTGGCGATCTTACCGAATGTATGTTCTCCCTTTCTTAAACATCCTCGAAAACTTTGTTTCCTTCTGATATTCTACTCTTCAATGATTTTAGTAACTCCAATGGAAGAATCTGAGGAATCAGGAACTGAAGTAGATACGGAGGAAGATATTAAATCAATCTCTTCTACTACTTCCGATGAGGTGAATTTCATCCTATGTCAATTTGTAACTTCACAACTAATGAAGACTAATATCGAGTATAATTTATTTCAGGAGGGATGTCATTCTAAAGACGTCGCATCTGAAGGAAAGGGAGAACCACAGGAAAGACAGAAATTCTCGACGGAGGAGACTTCTGCGACTGGACGAGTACTAATAGAAACTTATGATACATACTGCCGAATTATTTTTCTATGGTTAATTTTCATTCCTTCATTTTTCTCAGGTGAAATTTGCAGTGTTCTGGTTGTATATCCGCCAAGTAGGAATATGTTTATTCATAATGGGTGTGGTTCTGATTCTACTCAATCAACTTTGTTGGTTGGGAAATAATTTGTGGCTAGCGGATTGGTCGAAGGAGAATGAGAACAGTGGAGTCGTTAATTACACAACTCCACAACCGAAGTTTGAAATTGGATTGCGTTTGGGCATTTACAGTGTTATTGGCTTGTCTCAATGTAAGTTTGACGTTTTAACTCTCCCATCATATATGTATTTATTAAAGCGTCTACTTCATTCGTTCGCTCATCAGCAATAGGGAACATGATGCACTAGACTAAGGCAGAGGTTAACTTTTGTAAAACATGGAACTTTAGACTTCATGACCAGTTTCTTCTCGTTTTATCTGGCTATTCTTCATACTATACTTTCTATTTTCGACAACTCCAGTATCACAGCAGGGTGAAAAATAAAAGATAGGTAGAATCGGTTGATTTATTGACATTGCAGTTGGAAGAGAGAAGAAAGCAGATTGAGGAGTTTGGTCACTGAAGTTGTTGAGCGTAGAGATTGCAGTGGATTGCAGAGCATAGCCATGGAGGAAAGCGAAACAGTAAAAAGATTCCGGTGATCAGTTAGATATGTACACGGTCGTTTATTTAGGCGGAAAACCTTTGAGTAAAATGTGGAAATTCGGGATTTGGTTGAGTCATGATAGCATTGATATTTTCAATACACCTTGGAAATGTGCTCCTGAATCGAAGACTGAATGCGACTGCATTCATCCCTAAATCAGATAATTGAGTGCAACGAAGGAACATTTTAATAGGCGAAAAAAATATTAATTTAAAGATAAAGAAAACGTTAGAAACATGTGCATAATATCCAGCTCGAATCGGATGCAGCCAATAAAATTCAAGCAACTTTAACCAGCATTTATTGTTTAACGAAAGAAGTAACGAGGGAAGTGGTGATCCCTAATGGCCCTCTATTTAGCCAATCCTTAACTTCTAATCCTCAAATAACTTTCAATTTCTCTGTTTTGCGGGTAGTTAAATTTTGAAAGTCGTTTCTTCTCATCTCGGACGAAAAATAACTTCATTTTGCTGTTTCAGTTTTGTTCTCACTGTTTTCGTGCTTGGCCTTGGCTGTGGGAAGTGTCCGTGCTGCCAAACGCCTTCATCAAAATCTTCTCTCTCGTATCTTGCATGTTCCGACCGGTTTCTTCGACCTTATCCCTCATGTATGTTCGAAGAAATTACTGTTTCTTTAACAACCTCACTACGTTCTGAACTTAAGGCAACTGCTTTAGTCTCCAAAGAAATTGGTGAGTGGTAGTAGATCAAGGGACTAGTTGTAAAATTCTACTTTATCGGTTAGTTTTGAGGTCTTCACAGGTTTGTCAAATCGGAGGTAGGTGAAACTATCGAGTGGTAGCAGTGACTAAATTGCAGCATCATCGATTATTGAAAATCGATCAGGTATTTTAGACAATTTATCTAAAATCAAATTAGTTGATGATCTCTTGGAGCACAATGAAAAATTGGTTGAGCCAGGAACAGATTTTAGTATGTAGAATAACCAGAAATTTTTCTGCTTGGGTCTGCGTTTTCGATTTGCTTTCAGTTTTCGTACTTATCATATTAGTAGATGATTCTATTGACATAAAACCTAGATGGCGTCAATAGATTTAAGAATTATGAGCGTTGTCCAATTTTCTTTTCAGGGTCGAATCATGAATCGTTTCTCAAACGACGTATCAATCACGGATCACCACTTGATGATATCATTTCGCTCTATGACCAATACGTTATTCGGTTGTCTGGTTACTTTCGCTCTCACTGTTATTCCCAGCGCCTACATCCTCATCTTTCTAGCTATTCTCATAGCCTTTTACGGATTCATGCAGGTGCGTATATTTTCACTTAATTCACTTACATAAATGGAATTAAGCAGGTTGTAATGTCACTATTCTTTGTAGGTCATCTTTGTGGCAACCCGTAGACAATTGCAGCGTCTAGACTCTGTTAGCAAGTCGCCAATTTTCTCTCATTTTGCTGAGACGCTTCTTGGGACAGAAACTATTCGAGCCTACGGAATGTGTGACCTCTTTGTGAGCACAAATGATGCTCGTGTAGATACAAATAACCGCGCTTTGTTCAGTGTCATCGTATCAAATCGGTGAGTTGATGTTATCAATCATTGGTGTTATTAATTAATCATCACAACTCAATCTCTTTTTTTTTAATCCTATTATCTAGTTGGTTGTCAATGATGTTGGAGACAGTTGGTAACCTCTTGACCCTGGCGACATCCGTGGCCTTCGTTGTTGCTACACGAGAAGGTAGTCTGAATCCGGGTCTAGCTGGTCTGGTCATTTCCTACACTCTCAATGTTACCCAAGGTCTCTCATGGTTTGTACGCATGGCTACGGAGTTGGAAACCAATGTTGTCTCTGTGGAACGCATTCACGAATACTCAGAACTTGCCATTGAGGTTAGCTTCTTCTATGGGCCATTATTTGACGTTTGAAGGTATTGTCCCTTTTGGGGGCATTTTAAAATGAGGAAAATCGGTATTTTGTCTAGATAAGACCTGTTATAAGTCAAAGTAATATTTTCGTTACTTTTTGAAGAGAGTAAATGTATCGTGTTGTAGGAACAAGAGGATACATAGTTATAGCTCTGAAGAAAGTATTTGGGAAAGGCTAAGGAGGTTTGGCCCATGAGATTCATAACAATTTATCAGTTTGCATCGAAACTGATGCTAATGTTGATACTGGCATTCTGCTATATGGTGACTCAACCACTTAGGTCTATTATAAGACTTGGTGCAACCGGAAATTGGGCACCGAGTACTGGTTTCCTCGGAGGAAGTAGAGCTTGTATCGATAATCCAGGAGGAAGGGGTGAGGGTGGATATTAGCAAGTATATGCGAATGGTAGTTTATATGTGTTCCAGCATAATGAGAGGTATGCGTTTCATTACCTGCATCATGTCCAATTTAGCTGGTCATTCCTTTCATCGAATGTACGCCAATTAACACTGCAGCATCGAATTCTAATTTGTAGATATGCCAGCTAACCACTATGCTATTGAAGCGTTTTGATATTGATTAATAGACTTTCATATCCAACTCAATTTCAGGCACCTTGGAATGTTCCAGATAAACAACCTCCTCCACAATGGCCTGAAGGTGGAATCGAGTTCATAAATTATAGTACTCGTTATCGTGAAGATTTGGACCTTGTTCTCAAATCAATCTCAGTCTCTATTAACCCCAGTGAAAAGGTGATCCTTCATTTAACAAATCCACATTCTAGTGTGTGATGAATTCTCCCCCTCATCTATCTTGGATTTTAGATTGGAATAGTTGGACGAACCGGTTCGGGCAAATCTTCATTGGTGCTGGCTCTCTTCCGAATCATCGAACCAACGGAAGGAGAAATACGTCTTGATGGAATCAATATCTCTGAGATTGGTCTTCACGATATTCGAGGAAGAATAACGCTTATTCCACAGGTGTGTCATATTCACTGGGAAGTTCGTTGGTATTGAATGCCTCCATAGCACTACTAGATCAATCGTTCAAAGTAGATTTTATAAGGTATCGTTAAGTAAGAACCCTAGTGTTTGCCTGAAGGGCTTTAATCTTCAAGCATCAGTCATAAAAAGGAAGTGACCTACTTAAGCATAATCTCCTTCAATTTTTAATTTGTTGACATAACCCATTATATGCAATTTTTCTGCAGGACCCAGTGTTGTTCTCCGGCACGCTTCGTTTTAATCTAGATCCATTCAACGACTACACTGACGAGGCAGTTTGGGAAGCTTTGTCAACAGCAAATCTTCGTTGTTTCGTTGAAGAAACATCAACCGAGGGCCTTAATATGCCAATTTCCGAAGGAGGTGGCAATCTCAGGTAGACATGATATTCATGGTTGCCAGTTCTCTAAGTGCTGGTTGCTTTTAACACATCCCACGTTTTCATTTGTTTTAGTCAAGGCCAACGTCAGTTAATTTGCCTGGCTCGTGCCTTACTTCGTCGTTCGAAGATTTTGGTATTGGATGAAGCCACTGCTGCTGTAGATCCTCACACTGATCGCCTCATTCAACAAGCCGTCCGAACAGAATTTGCTGATAGCACAGTGCTCACAATTGCTCATCGTCTCAATACGATCCTCGATTACGACAGGTTAATTATCGCTACTGTTTAATTGTGGATGGGAGATGATGACGTCTTACAAATTGAGTATTTTCCTGTTTTAGAATCATGGTACTCGATGCTGGTCGTTTGGTTGAAATTGGATCACCATCGGAACTAGCCTCACGTCCAGACTCAATCTTCCATGGAATGTTGAAGGAGTCAAATTTGCTGAAAACAGTTATCAGATCGTCGAAGAGTTAAAGATTAGATCAATTTCGTTTTTATGGATTGATTGAAGTGCACATTTTTGATTCGCCTTTTTCAATCGCGTGTTTGTGCGTGTGCGTATTTACTAGTTTGTCTGCACCTATTCTCCTCCTGTCACTATTTTTACGGTCGTCACTTCTCCACGTGAAACCTCTGTGTGAATAAATAGTTGTCCCTGACAATTGAGATAATTAAATTGCTGTATTTGCATAGTCTTGAATTGTTGTAATATCGTTAAGTTGGTGTAATTGAAGGGTGACATGTATGCGTCGTTTGGAGTAGGAATGAGAGGATGTAATTAATCAGCAACGTAGCCCGAAAGCCAATGAGTCGAATGAGAATATGGGACACGTTAAGGAATACACGCGTTCATTCAAGAAAGTAAAGCTCAACCAAACAGGCATAGTTGTTGTCAAGGCGAAAATGAAGAGATGCGAGCTATTGAGTAGCTGTGGAAATAGCATCTAATTATGGGATTATTTAATCGAATTAACGGAGTAACCTGGTAGATAGAGCACTGGTGTGACAACTGAATACATGTGTGTAAAATAATTCACTCTCCTCCTCTCTGCTACAATTTTGTTCGTAGATACTCTGGGATTGTTAGTTGGAATTACATCGGATAGCAAAGTGTCTTTTGTAGGTAACAAAGTAAGAGGCAAAGCTTATTTTTACTTATAGGAGGTGGAAAATAGTTATTACTTCTTGAAGTTGTCATCGTAGTCCGTTCACTCGTGAGTCTTCGAGAACGGTTCCGTCTGGAGATGAAACGACTTGAATGAATTATAATCCCGGCTTGAGCTGCATTGTGAAACTACGTAAATTATCATTGAACTTGTCATGTTCTTATGCATTATTGGAGACACTAGGCCTTGACAATTGAGCAGAATTAGAATTGGGTTGAACAGACGTGTCTCCGACAATTAATAATGAATGAGGTTGAGGGGACTGCGATTGTGATGAGGAATGACCATCCTAATTATTTGAAATAGGTCGAATGAGGGGAATGTTTTGAAGCTATAGTTTTACAATTTTATTGGCTATTTCTAATTATACGTAACTGTTAAGTGAACTGAACTAGTGGGTCGTTGCTGGAAGCAATGTGTTGGAAATGGAGAAATTTAGCTTAATCCTGCGTTATTATTCAGTTCAGAGAATTGTGGCCATTTGTTTGGCTTATTGGGTTATAAAATGTAACAAGTTCACAACTCTGCTCCCACCGTTTTCCAAAAGATGGTGGTAGTATTTGAAATATATTATTTACAGATATCGATCACTTTGTTGTGACATTTGTAAATATAACCCTACTTTGATAAAACTTAATTTGCGTTTGCATAATAATAAATGTTTTAATTAAATATGTCCGAATTTAAACTGAACTCTCGTCATATGTGGAAAGTATTGTTTTTTTTGCTTCAATATGAAGACTGAAGCTCACCGGATTATCCCAGAAACTTATAGAAAAACGCCTATTAGTGACAAAACGTGTCGGCGGGAACGGTTCGAACGTGTTAAGAGTGATGACTATGTATGTTTAAACTCCGCGGCAGTCGTTACATTATTTAAAACAAGAAGTATGATAAGAAATTGTCGCCAATCGAGAAGGATCTCATATTAAACAAAATACAGCATCAGGATTGATATTTGATGAAGTTCGGCTTTTCGCTGTACTTTCTTCAAGGTACCAAACCAATAACGCTTCGTCTGTATTGACAACGATCGCCAACATCCAGCCGAAGGATGGTTCTAGTGGAGGGGGTGAGACAAGAGAGTCTTTTGTCAGCAAAATGGCCGAAGAGATGCTCTCAAAACTACCATCCGACTACAACCCATTTGAGGTAATGTGACCAATCTCCTATTTCTAAGGTATTTAAGCTATCGCTCCTTTGGTGACAAAGATGCGAACACATACATAGGAGAAGTGATTGGAAGTAAATATGGGAAATTAGTTCGTGGTTTTGTTTTAGTTCCTTTACCGTTGGCATGGAATAAAGTTGATTGGACTAACATTGGTTGTCCTAAAACTCCTAAGACTAGGCTGATTGGATCTCATATACGAACGCGAGTAAGAAATACTCAATAAATCACTTCCGACGAAACGTTTAACATTTATATGTTTCGAGAATGATTGACAAACATTTATCAGTACCCAAAGTGTGGAAAGCCAAATTAACAAATATGGAGGGCAAACCAGAGGTGAATTTAATAAACGAAAGGTGGGAAAGCCCATTGAGGAAGTAGTTTATAGTGATGAGACTGGTCAAAAGCCACTATATAAAATGTTTATTCCGGTTGTCCGTGCTGATAAAAAGGGCGTTCTGTCTCCTTTCTGTTCCACTTACTTCAATTAATTAGTTAACTTAATGCGATACTTGAGCAAATACAATATTTCACACTTCCTAAAGGGAATTACATTCAGAGCCTTCTTAGCAGTGTATTCATAATGCCATTAGCATGGATTTATTTTCTGCCATTCTGTAACTATTTTTATAATTGATACATTTGATGAAAATTTTCTCCATTTAAGGTCAAAGAATTATTGCAACAGTTGGGTCATCTCAAACCCCTACACATCTTTCTGCGCCACGAACTGGATAGTATTCAACGTGTTTTTAGTCTCGTACGGTCCACTTTGAGTGATCTTAAATTGGCTATCGATGGAACAATCATCATGTCAGAGAACTTGAGGGACAGTCTGACTAATATCTACTACGCTCGAATACCCGCTCATTGGAAGAAGGTATATTTGATGTGGTAACCGAGGGAAGTAGCTTAGATGTGTAGTACCAAGGTTCGAAGTGCGTTGCTAAGCTATCGCTCTTAACTTGTCATAACTTTCACTGCACTATAAGGTGGAACAAAGGCTAGGTAGTGGCAGACATGAATTATTTGGAAAGCAATGGTTGAGAATTTGGCAGATCGATCGGTATTCAGGTCTTCAAGCTGAAATATGGGCTTAGATAGACCCTGGAAAATGAGGATACGATCAACATAGGATAATAGTCCCGAAAGTAGAGGTTCCGGGGTTTGCAACATCACAGACCATCGCAACTAAACAATTAGGCACTCGATTTGGGGCAAAACCTTTAAATGAATTGTTCGCCTTGAATGTGGACGAAATAAGTGGCTTTTACGCTATGTCTGTTTATTTATAACGCTAATTCTCTACCCTAGATGTGTGCTGAAAAGCACTTCTTTTGATGGGTTTTGGTACCTATTCTCGTGACCTTAAGTATGATTCCTTTGTCCACCAGGTTTCATGGGATTCGGCAACTTTGGGATTCTGGTTCACTGATTTGCTGGACAGAAATACTCAACTTCATAACTGGCTCTTCCATGGAAGACCTAAGGCTTACTGGCTCACCGGATTTTTTAACCCACAGGTTTGCTTTGATTTTACTACTCTGCGAAGTCCAAAAATTCATTGACATTTGATTGTTTCTTGATCTGATATTTATTTAACAAAGTATTCATTTTTAATTCAATCAGTCACATGCTACTACTGTACTGCAATATTTTAACGCAAATATCCCCTATTCTTTTTAGGGTTTTTTAACAGCAGTGCGTCAGGAAACGGCAAGAGCCAATAAATTTGGTCTCGATGCTGCCGCACTGTCCAATGAGGTTACGAGGATGTCCCTTGAGGAGGTTTCGCGTGTTCCCCCTGAAGGTACTACAGTTCTCATATGTACGAAATGCTATCATGACAATGAAAATGATAAATTCCGAAATATATGTGCTCTGCTGAAGCAATATTGTCATTGAGGAGAACTGATGGAATTATAACGCATACAGTTAAGTCATTGTGAAATCAGATTGAGTGGGAAGGGGAGTGGATAGGCTAATGAACATCCCATTGGTAGCTTAACCGTTAAACTATCAACTTCGAATGATCTTCAGGATCTGCTTGGCTCGTCTCTAATTGTCCGTTTCCTCGATTTTCAATTGCAGGAGGAGTAAAGTTGCATTAAGCATTGTTTATAAATTCTTTAATTAATGAATATCGAGTTGCCTACGTTTAGCAATACCTTGATTGATCAAACTCTATGTTTACTTCTTAATACAGATTAACAATTTGGTATGTTCCAAGTTATAAATAAAACATTATACTTTCTCAAATTAGGGGCTGTCTTGGTAACTTTTCATCACAAACGTCCTATTCCGGCAAATGCCACCAGCCGAATCACATCTAAAACGTTTCTTTGTATTACAGGCGTATATATCCACGGTTTATATCTTGACGGTGCAGGTTGGGACCGAAAGGCAGGCAGACTGATGGAACCACCACAAAAGGTACTTTATACTTTACTTCCAGTTGTGCATCTCTCCACCTACTGCACTACGGACAAGACAGCGGTGGCAGCATCCAGTCCAGCCACGTGCTACTCCTGTCCCGTCTACAAGAAACCCTCCAGGACAGATCTCAACTTTATATTTCCACTCCGATTAAGAACTAACAAAGATCCAAACTACTGGATTCTGCGTGGTGTGGCAATACTTTGTGACACTAAGTAATTATAATCAGAACATTATGTACGAACTTTGGAACGAATCGCAGAATAAATTTAATTGTCATGGAGTTAAAGCATTTCAATTATTATTCCTGGACTCATGAGGGTAGGGGATGGATAAAAGAATCCCTGAAGCTTTACGACAAAGCAGAATAGAGAGTTAGGGATAAAGACCAAATTTACTTTAGAGAGTACACATATTAGGGATTTCTAGGCTGAATTTTGTTATGCCACTATGTTTTAATGAAAAGCTATATTACTACAATAGTTTGGGGACAAGTATTTACAAGTATGTATGTACCACAACTGTTGGCGATGCGTTAAAACCGGTGATAAAAAGCCTACTCCACTTTATTCTTTTCAAACAAATTATGTATTCAGGTCAATATATGGGATATATCCACAAAAATTTCATAAAATGTAATGACAGTTTCGTTAGAGAAAATGACTTCTGAATTTTTTTTTGCAACAAGCAACTGCCAGAGACAAATATACTTGAAAGAATTAGGTCGAAGTTGTGCAGAAATGCCAAGGGAGGAATTAAGAGGAAAATCCTCATGGCAGCTAAGGTACAAGCACTATAAAGTACCTGATTGATACTAACTAAAACACCTAACAAGGTTATCACAATAAAGAGATGACAGACTCCTCTAAAAAATTAGTAAAGCTTAAATAGCTACGATTTGTAAAGATATCAGATTGATTAATAAAGCGATTGTAAATTCAGAACAAATTGAGTACAATTTTAAAATTAAGAGTTATTTTAGTAAGATAAACACAGTTATACAAAATATAAGCATGATAAGCAAAAAATTTTAGAATAATAATTCCTATCCTCAGATGTTTGAATGTACTATCTGTATCAAAAATAAATCGGAGCGAACTTTCATTTTCGTGTATAATGAGTACGGCAAGAGATGTTTATTGCCTGGGTTATAATCATGTATGTTAAGGAAATATAATAACGTTTTTAGAATATAACCCACGAATGGAATAGCGAGATACCTAGATTAACAGAATGTGATCTATTTGTATCAATTCCGATCATCATCGTTGGATACATTATTCTGATTTGTTTACCGTACATGATTTTGCTTGCTCGAAAACCTCGGCAACCTCGAAGATGGTCGGGTCTATATTTTGCAAGACATGTAGTGCAGTTTTAAATTTTTGACGGATTTAGGTCTCCTATTTGATGCTATTGTGTATTATCTTGTGGAAAATCATTAATATTTCAAATGATGACCACATTGCACAGAACTACCTACTTCCGGGTTCTTTATGCATTTTAATTGTGCGTTTGGTTTTTTCTCATATATAAATGCATTTTAAATTTGTATGAGGTTACTTCTTCATTTTAGTTGGTCCAATTACTGATTGTGAATTTGGAGAGCATTCGAGATCTAACTCCTTCTGCAGTCTTCTATCTTGGTTGCCTGATGATCTTCGTCGTTTCTCTAATAAGTACTTGGAACACTGTTTCATACATGCTGCGGGCTCCTAATCCAGTAAGGATTTGCGGATAATTAATAATTTTTTTTACGCAAGGTGCTTTTAATTTAGAAATTTGCAAATGACGTTATTAAATGGTGCAGATTTCTTCTATTTCGTTTCAAAAATGTCAGAATTAAATTTGATGTGGAACATATTAATTACTTAGCTGATTATCCTATTCTTAAGCCACCTTTTTACTTGAAATGGTATTCTTTGTTCTTACTTTAAAAATTCACGAACGGTAAAATCTGTACATTCTGTTACCGCATAGAAAATAATGTTAGATTAAAATTGTCAATATGCTATAATGACCTTTATTGCGTCTAAATTATGATGAGTATTACTCGTTATTTATTGTTTTGTTATTTTGCTAAGAAATGTGATACAAAATGATTACCAAAATGACCGTTTCTTCTTATGGTTCATATTAAACTTTTGCTAGGCAATGCATATACTGCGTTGTTACAGCCATTCAAAATTTGTGGAATGTCTAAAGAATAAAAGTGGGTTATCTTGTCAATGGTACCTTTTTAACGATTATGGGCAGTTTCAATGTTTTCATGGCCATTCAAAGCACAGAGATAACCTCTGGTTACCCTATTTTTCACTATTCGTAAATGTCAGTTAGAATTTGTTTTCTGTGTCGTTTGGTTCGAAACTGTTATGCATATTAGTGATATGAATGCACAAACAGTAAACTCTCAAAATTAGTTTTAAAGCAATTCAGTTCACGCTTAATTTGAATTAAATCGTAGATGGTGTACGTACCCACGCGTTTGATTTAGATTGAAGTAAATTATGGAAACATTATAAATCGTTGCGATATATATTCCATATGTTGATACATGTTTCGTTTGCTCGACAACTGCTTTTGTGAATGTACGACCTTTTTTTAACTCTTGAACTCATGGCGATAAATTCGGTGATTCTACTTCATGTGTATCTTTATCGTTACTTATGGTATAAGACGGGCCAAACGTGGATAGAGGAGTTGATAGATAAGTGGAAATTTACCTACAATGACTAGTGCACTGATGAAAGGATGGATGGTGGTAATTTCAGCTTTATTGCTGTCAGTATACAGAGGCATGAGTGAAAATGTAAGACGAATTACGGAGATGTAGAACGTGAAAGCAGGGAGAATATCGGCAAACACCCGAATGCAAGCCTCTGGCGTGAGTGTTGATCATTCAGGCTTTCTTATTCTCTGCATGGGTTGGCGTTCCTCGGACATTTTCATTAGTTCCAACCGTGTCGTAGCTTGTGATTGGCGCATAGAAAGGAAGGTGTAAATATGATTGGTTAATTAGTATTTTGTATCGGTTTCGTTGCCTTTAATGGTGTTGCCTTATATTGTGCATTTCATATGACAAGGTAAGCAGTTTGTAATGTGGGATGTTTAAAAATGGTGAGTATTAAAAGAGCTCAAAGGGATAAAAGTGAACAAAAACCGAACCAACAAATGGAAGTTCGTGTGCCGATAGTTTACTGTGGTATATCACAATGTTTCAGATGTCGAGATTTGAACCGTGGACTTTTGAGTGCACCGATGTTTGCGAAATTCAAAGCTTATTATGCGGTGGACATTTGCAGCTATTTTAAACTGGAACAGGCGATTGTCACATAACAGAGCTCATTAGAGCCCACTAAAGAGAAGTTGTTTAGTAACTTAACAGTTATAATCAGTGGGTATCCTCGGTCTCGAGACAGGAGGGGGGAAGCGATATTTAACACTTCCATTTCCAATTCTCCCCTGAGATTTTATCTTCGCATTTAATTTCTTGAAATACTTCTGTTCGATTAGAGCCAAAGTTTGAAGTCCGTTATGTGGAATTTTGAACTAAATATTCGCATATTTCTAGAGCGGGAATTTGTATTCATACACTTTTCGTACTTGCAGATTTCTCAAATTAATTTTAAATTTTTCGATAGAAAGAAGTCCACGAACACACCTATTCCATTTTGCATATATATACGTAGAGTAGTTGCGTGTATTCATTGAATTTGCGTTTCTATAAGTGATTGTAGCAATATTAATTAGGGTATTTTAATGGTATATCTGATATCTGAGTACTTCCGAGTTATTTTATTATTGAATATTAGGGATAATAAAATGCAGTCATTTTTAATTGCTTGTGATTGATATTACATGCTAAGTATGCTAAAGTTCTGTTAACTATTTCACTTGTATTTCCATCTGATTACCTAAGCCTCAGATTTACCTGCTCCCACACCTTTTGTAAATTTTCTTGTGTTTAAATCCAAAGCTAGGATCGAGTCGAATTCTGTCGGTGCATATTAAGCAGATGTCTCCCATACCTGTCAGTGCCTAAAGTTTAATGCAAATGGGCAGTTGTGATATCAGACCTGCATAGATGAATGGGATTTGGTGGGGGGTCTAAGTACATAGGTCACTTCAAACTTTCTTTTCTATTCTGATATTTGATCTTGACAGAAACAACGCCCACTTCGAAAACAAGATATCCTTAGTTATTTGCTTTTCCTCACCAATTGATAGAATACATTCCGATGAGGTGATAATGAAGATAGTTTTCGTAGAATAAACCATTTAAATGAACTCTATCTTGATGGACGATTAAATGTACTAAGAATAATTTTCTCGAACTTACCTGGCTTATATAAACACCTTCCCTCCACATTCCGGGAGCAATTGTTGCCTCCTTATATTTAAACAACAGTGGTTTGAGCTATTCAAGAAGTATCGATTTCCAAGAGTGATGATTTGCTCTCGTTGATATTTCCATATGGGCAGATTTTGCTGATATATTCAAGTCTCTGAGAGCTACAAGGCTGTCAGTTATCGTGAAGTCTTTAAGACTCTCACTGCCTCCCTAAACTTCCCAAGATTAGTTGCGTGTTATAAATAAAGTAATCATCGGTGTAATTACCGAATGGCTACAAATGAGAAAAGTTCACAACTTTCTAATATAACCTTTCTAATAGAACTGTCTACTGGACACATGTATTCATTGAATTTGCGTTTCTATTATATGCTGGTGATATTCCTTTCTTTTGAGAATGGCTTCATAGATGAAAAAGAATAAACCTAGGACTTGGAATACTCATCGTATACCAATTTTCATACTCGATCAGTTGTTTAATTTTTTTCTATCAGTTAATGATCCTGCCAAAACACAAATTGAATAAGTAAATGCTGCTTATAAAAGGATATTTAGTGAATAGAGTAGGCCATTCAGAAAGATTAGAAATTAAGTGCACAGTCGACTATTTCATGATGGGGACCAGATTTGGTGAAGATGAAAAGGAACAAGGAGAGGTGTTCACATAACATCTAATTTGTTTGCCTTTTATTATCCTGATTAGACTTTTCCGACTTGGGTGGCTTTATCACTCTTCTAATTTTCCTCCACCTTCGAAACAAATATCAACACCGTCTCATTCGTTATTTCGCTTTCACCATCAATCATTTTTTCAAATATCACTAATATAACTGTTATCTAGTAAATAAAGTGAAAATTGCAGCCACTTGCCAAGCACCGTATGTATTTTCTCTTTCTTAATACTGAAGATCAAAAGTGTTGGAAGACTTTTTTCTCTGGAGCAGTTATTAGAGTAAAATGAACGATAATGTTTGAGCCTATCCTGGCAATAAATGGCGTGCCATAGTTTTGCCAATGCAAGGGTCGGCGACCACGTCTACGAAGTCCCGAGTCACGAATTCGGTATTCATTGGAATGCATCCATATCTGGCCTTTCCACAAAAACAGCTGATAATACATATTTTAACTGCTGCTTTGTTTTTGAAATAGAAGATAGTGGTGATTGCACTGTACATTTGATTTAGATTGTCAAGTTCTGTTTCACGTTTGTCACTCGTGGTGGAAGTCATTGTCCTTGGAAGCGGGAACATGTCGTTTAAATTTTCTTTCCTGTCATTTAGATAAGTTGCGAAATTTGAGAATTATACGGCATAATTTATCGGGAGGATGAGGATTTCATTCCTGCCAGTTCTGTCCAGTCTTGATTGTAATGATCGAAAACTATAATGACTATTACGTTCTGCTTAGGACAGCAACTTTTAAATTAGAAATAGAATACAGGAGGTGGGGGGTAGATTCAAATAAGTTTTGCTTATCCATACCTCCAAAAAGATAACTTAGTAGTTCATTAAGGATGGTGTCCGCACCATCAATTAGATGAGAGGTATTCTGGTTCCTTATTCTTTGAGAACTTAAAATTCTATCACTCATCCGAATTAATCAATTCATTTGTCCATCCACATCACTTGGTGCCCACCGATGAGCATTGATGGCTAAGTTGGTCCACCGTTGACCACTTAGTTGTCAGTACAAAAAACCTTGTTACCCCACGGAGTTATGATGAGGTGGCTTAATGCATTTTGACACATTACGTGATTTCTCAAGCGTGTGAGTTTGCTTTGTTTGTGCTCAATGTCAGACAGTCAGACAAGTGACACAATGAATGGGGAATATTTTGATAGCGAACGTAATTTTTCTAGGAAGTGAGGTTTATTGTGGTTCTGCAAACAACTAATGCATATTTAACATTGTACGAGCTTTTTTTCTCTTCTATGAACCTTAAAACGCAAAAACATAATATACCGGTAGTGCTTCATTTGTCTTAAACTCAGAAATTGTCATTTATTTTGTATCTCAATTTTATAATCAATTTACCATTTCATTTAACGCCAATATATAGTGTTTTAAGAGGTGCTGATGTACCAATATCTTTTATCAAATGGCAGGCGTGATGCTAGATAGAATTAGCCCTTTCGTTGACTTCGGGCTTCACAGAGGGGAGGAACATCTCGGTCAAAACAAATCGAGAAGGGGAATAGAAGAGTGATTCACAGATGTAAAAAAGACAGACACAAAGGTAGAGAAAGGGAAAGGTGAGTACTGTGGAAGTGGTGGAATGTGATGTACAGTGGGTTCATGGTAGTTTGAAGTCAACTGCTGGTTTATAGACTTGTGTCGTATGAGTGTACGTTATCCAGGGTGCACCACGTGGAGGAAAGTCTATCGCGCATCCCTGATGCACCAATATGAGCTTAGGAATAATATTTGCTTAAGGGTTGTAGGGAATGAAATAAAGCATAGCGAACCTGCACTCGTTATTGCGTTGAAAGGGAGTCTTAAAGACAAGTGGCAATAGATTATGATTTTCTAGTTTCCTTTTATTCGATTGGCATTTTTTTCTAAAGATCGGTTAGCGGTTGAATGATTTCAGTTAGACAGAGTTCACTCAGCTAAGGCTAAAGATCTTCCGAATTGATTCAACTATCACTACAATTCCTGTTTAAAATTTGAAAATGATACAATGTTTCCTATAGGCTATTTGAATGCTGCCTAGAACCCTCTTTAAAATATGAATCAAGTGAATGGTTATTCATCTTTGAGTATGTGTTTAAGTCACTAACGCGTTTGACGACTTCTTGCAGGGCCAACCAGGATTTGCTAATTCGCGGGCCTCAGACGGCTGGGCTCTCTCCATCACTCCTTATGAGCTCTCCGAATACCTGTTCTGTGCATGCGCCTTCTTTAACTACCTCCTAGCCTTTTTCTCTGATAGAAATATTCCAACGCCACCCCAACCTACTCCCATGATTCTAATCCGCCCAGAAGAAATACCGGCAGATTTCGATGTCGTGGCTTCGGATGAAAAGCCACCTAAGGCCATACTGAAATTGGAGGAGGGAAAGTCGAATGAGATATCAAAAGAACCTGAATCAGTAAGCTTATTGCACAGCATATACCTTTTAGACTTTTTACTTTACAGCAAGGAGTAGTTTTACATATTTGTTTGACTGCTTCGTTTCTCACTTGGTTATTCTTGGTAGTGGGTCTACGGCAGGCTAATTAGAGTTGACATTTTAAAGGAAATTTCCGTAGGTATTCACAGCCACTCAATTGTATTGACATATTGGCAAGAGAGGTTCCCTTAGGATTCAACTACTAAAGCTCTCCACGCGTCTTAGTATAGGGTTTCATAAGTAAGAAATTTAATTCATCTTAGACCTTTATTTTGTTTTCCCAAATATGACTTCATTTTGACCTTTTCTTAATCCTGTTTGGTACCTGGTATTTGAATAAAAGCTCCAGTACTGAACAGCAATTACTTTGTCATACTGGATTCTTTTTGTCAAGAACCTATTGCCATGGTAGTAAAATGACCCTTTATGCAATGTCAATTCATTAAATGGTCGGTATCTAATTTAAGTCCAGGTTGCCTGCGTTAATAGCCAATAGGAGCGTAATTTTATTGTTTTTTCTCTCAAGTGGTTTGTCTGGTGATGCATCTTCTTATTGTGTGGATTGAATTTTGGATGGATGACAAATTTACCAGCTTGACTGACGCTTTACTGTGTTACTGAAATTCGTACAACTTTGGCTTTATATTCAGAGCCCAAGATATGGAGATACATAAGGTGGAGAAAATATTTGAAATGGTTGAAACGGATCATCCTTTTACCCTGTTCACTCTAATTTTAATTATGGCTGGTCATAGGTAAATTTGAATGACACCAGAGATGTATTGATTTAAGCACGCGCATTATCCGGTTATCCGCATTCCCTAAACCCACGCCTTAATAAATGGGCGGAAGTAGCGGTTCTTCCAAAAGGGGAAAATCCTCTAAAAGCCGATCTAAAGAGAGAAAGTCTCCTGTCAAAAAGGCACCCGAGGAACCTAAGATTCCTGCTGATTCAAGCGTACAAACTTGCCCTAATAATTTCTGCTTCTATTGTTGTTACCAACTAGCAGAGGATCATGATGTCCAGTCGCATATACTCCTTTTAGCACATGCCCCTCTTAAATTCGGCGATACTAATCTCTCTCACACATGTCGACGCTGTCAAGAAACCGTTCCTCTTAAATGGGGCCCAACCCACAAGTGTTGCGGTTTCAACTCAATTTACAATCAACGCAATTTCTCTGCCCCAGTTATTCAAGGGGGAGCCCCATTCAGATGTCTGCTTTGTCGTGGAAGTGCCTGTAAGTCCCGGAGCGATTTAGTTACCCATCTCCTTGCATTTCATCAACCTAATCGACCAAAAGGACAATGTGGTCTGTGTACCTTCACGTTTGAAGAAACGCTTTCTGAAAGTAATGAAGACAATGCAGAACTTAAATCAAACAACCAGAAGCTTATTAAACACTGGATTGTTGAACATGCCCCAACTTATCGCCTCGTTTCCCGCCAAGCTGTGCATGAAGACACCAGCCTCCGTGTGCCCTATGCCTGCTTTATCTGTCGTCGGATTTATCAGAATAACTGGGAGTTCCATGCTCATGTTATCTGTCGGCATGGAGTTAAACCTGATGTGGAATCTAGTCTATTCAAATGTTTCATGTGCCAAAAGTGCGCTAACTCCGAGGAGGCTTTTGATAAACACATTCGGTTTGAACATTGTGATAAGTTTAAGTGCTTGGCCGACAGTCTATTGAATAAGGAGATGTTTATGAATGTGGCTGACCCTGCCTCTACTTGTTCAATATGCTGGGAGAATTTTGAAGAGAGCTTTGAACTGCAAGCTCATCTTCTCACTGCACATGGAACCCCTAACTTTCTCCACTGCGGCTGGTGTGGAGTGGACTTTTCTAGGAGCTTGGTGCCATTAGATGCCTTTCTTGTGTTTCTTAACCATGAACGTAATCATGCGAGGGATCTGCATTTGACGGCCTTGGAAAGGCATATGACAAACAAGGAGTTGCCTGAAATTTTGCCTGATCAAATGACCAGAGAATCTGTTCTGGCATCGCTGAACGCCCTGACTGGTACCGCTGATAATAAGCAAGAAGCTGCTCCAAAGCGCAGTAAAAGCAAATCATCAAGGAGTAAAAGTGGAAAGAGTTCGAAGTCACGCGGAAGTAGCAAAGGCAGCAAAGGCAGCAAAGGGAGCAAAGGAAGGAAAAATAAGAAGAAGTAGTATTTGAAGAAAACGAATTTCTGCTATTATTTTGATCACTTTTATTTCAACTTGTTTGAATATGAACAAATTTATGTGTATTTGCCTATTTTGTTTCACTCGACCCTGATAGTTGTATATTGAATTATGGTTTTTTTTAAGTATTTGATGCCTACTGAAGCTTTGATTTGGTTGAAATGATACCATATAATACCTGTCGAACTGGGATAATGTTGATTTCCAAAGATGATTGAGGTAGTTGAGGTAGTTGTTGAAGTTGAGTTTTTAAGAGGATAATTTCGCCAGTACTTCGGCTATCATTAGATCTACTGAGCTTGGTATTCATGGCTCCCACTATTTACTGGAATGTCAAAAGTACTTAGCTGGAATGATTTGCACAACTCGGAACCCAAAACTCTCCGAAAAACTCAAGTTGGAAGTAGATTCACATATTCTCACCATGCTATCGATACTGTTTCCATGGAGTTCATTTGAACACGTAACAGACTGTCCTTGACTGCTGTCTTGTGACCCTAAGGTGACTGCCAAAGTAATCAACATTAAGTAATTCAGATTTTTTATTCATTCTCACTTAATTCATTTATCTTTCATCTGTACTTGAAGTTTGTAATTGAGAAATCAGTTCTCATGAATGGTTTACTCCTTATATTTTCCTTTTAGTCACTCTGCCCTGAAAAATATGTCTCATTTCCTTCGAGAGTGACCTTCTTTTGGGTTACAAAGTGAGTCCCAAATGTGCACCATAAATACGCTTATGTCTTCCTCTGGATTTGTGCCGTATGCACAATTTTATCTTTATTTCTTTAGACTGATCATAACTGGTTATCGAAATACTCTCCAATCGGGTCACCTCTGGGTTGTGGATTCAAAGAACCTCGCAGCTCATGTTGTTCCAGCCTTCCTGCGTAATATTTGTAAATACCTTCACGTGGACATATCTGGAGAGTTGGATGGGTAAGTTAGTTGGACACTATGAGTTCTTAATAGATCATTGCTTGGATCAAATAGTACTAATAATTAATCTCGTTTGTAAGACCGCTTTGGGAGCCAGACCGACTTAAGCTGGGTACCCTGTCATGGAATTAATAATCATCCAAAAGGTTAATAGAGCACAACAGGCCAGAATATAGAGTTGAGTCGGACCACGCGTGTATTGGAATGAGAGAGAAAGAGAAGTGAAAGTAGGAAGAGAAATAAAGATTTGTAAATTGATCGAGAACTGGGTGAGTTGAACCCAGGTTGTAAAAAAGGGGCTTAATTAGGGAGTTTACTGATTTCATGCTTTTTGTTCCTCTGAAAGGAAGAGGGTGCAAAACGCGAGTGGTTCGTCAGATAAACTTTCAGGGTTCGAAAGCATTTACCTTTAATAGAAGTGTACTTTTGTTGTCTGAGGAATTAAGCCACCCAGTATTAGGTAACTGAAGGTTGTCGATTTTATCCATAAATGCGTTAAATAGGAACATCTAACGTTAATCCTGACAAAAGAGATTTGTTCTTTACCTCTTAACAAGACAACATCTTGTTGGCTTTTATTTGAGGCAGATGGGTAACAAATGAGAAACAAAGAAGAAAAGGTGTTCAATTAAGAAGAGATGCAGTTTCCTTCCACCTGTTTCACACAACCAGAAGCAAAATCTCATTATGCGCTTCTAATTAACCTATTGAATTATTGATGACAAAATTTGTCTTCAAGGAAGTGATTTTGGTGTTTATTTTTATGGTGCCATTTTGAAGGGTCGAATGCACATGTTACCGATTTGTTTTGACATCTTGCATAAAATGCCCTGATTTTTCCCACGTTCATTTCTCATCGATCTGTTCACCAAACTATGTTTATTTTCTTCAGAATATTTCGAAAAACGTGTCACGGATTAAACGAAATTGTGGCTATCATTTTGTTTGTTAGTCCACTAACATGTTTCATCCTTTTTCGCGGATAGTTGATGATTCGAATTAAAACTTAGTTGACAACTTATGAAGCCAAAAATACTCGGATTCAAGGAAAAAGAAGGAAGAAGTGCTGTAACTCAAAGAAGGTTAATTTAATAAGGCAGTAAATTCGCTTGTGTGGAATCGAATTCGTTAGTAAATGTTTAACTACTTGCTTAGTCAATACTTGCAATGATAATCATCTCGGTGCTCGTCTTGCATATCTAGACATGAGCATAGAAACCGAATAGTCGTGTGGGATGTAAAGGTGGTGAATCATGTTTGAGAGCACTGAAAATTATTAATTTCAGACCCCATACCGCTAACTCGCAGTTCTCAGCCAATTGGGTAGCACAAGACACCCCATCTAGCACTTCAGATGATCAGAAATCAGGAATCGCGGATGCCAATCTCAAAACAGGCAACAATACAATTGCAGATGAGACTAGTGCTCGTAGAAGCACATTTGGAGACTTCAGTGCCTATGTTGAGGGTGTTGGAGGGGGCAAAGGAAAGGTTGAGAAGCGTTCAAGAACTATGTCAGGAGTAGCGGATATTGGAAAGAAATCTTCCCCTTCTGTGTGTGAGTCTCATTATTTGTCTTATGCAATCGCTATATTCAGTTACTGTAAACCTTGACCGAATTAATTTTACACTGTATGGAAGGTGTCCCCTTTTATCCAATGCTTCAAAAGATGTCTATAAGTGTATGCGTTTTTTTTTAAAAGTATGTGAGCAGTCGCACCCAATTAAGAAATGGTGGCATATACCGTGTCTTAATGAATAAGTGGTCTACATTTATTTTTATAATCTTTCAGCTACAAATCTTCTCCCAAACATCCAATTGCGCAATTCTGCACGTTCTTCAGAATCCAAACCTCCGTCGTCTTCTCGGAAGGGCTCCAGTGTGGGTGATGTTGAAGCCGGACTTCTTAGCTCCGACTCAGTAGGTTATCTCTCCAACCCTCTATTATTCGCTCAACTTTTTGTACGCGTAATAGGACTTATAAATCCTATTAATATTGATGATGCATTAAGGTTGAATGCTTTATAAAGTGTGGAAAAGTGCAGAATTGTGATTCTTGTTCACGAGCGGTAAGGTTGGATAAAAATATGATTTTGTTCATGGAATTTCTGCTTAAAAAGCGTACTCTTTTATGTCTCAATTGTGCCAGAATTAACCTAGGCGCCGATGTTAATGCCCCCCTCTGAGATGAATAGTGACATTTTTTTATTTCAATAATGTGTATTAGTTTTAAATAGCACGAATTGTCCATTTTGCTATAATTAGAAAATCCCAACCTTTGGATAAAAGTCGATTTTACAAAGATGCTTAGTGACCTGACTACAAGGGGCCATTTGAACGCATCATTCCGATAAGAGATAGTATATAGCTGTTCAATGGAACTAAAAATGTGAAAATGTCTTAAAAAATATTAGGTTATCAAATCTTGCAAATGGATCATAGAATCAGGTGATATTCATTCCTCTGGAATTACGCTATGTGTCAACTGAAAATAGGAGCTAGTGTTTGTCATTGTCTATGCAGGTTCCAACAAATCACAAGTTCTATCCCAATTAATAGGGAAGCAGGGAAGTAAATGTTTTTTCACATTTTAGCATTATCCGAGTTTTTAAAGATTATGCGTACTCCTACTAGATTATACTGTCATTGTAAAGTAGTCACTGGAGGTGTAATTAAACGTATGAGTACAGTGGACATTTTGGTTAGGAGTTTGTGGGACACGTCACCGCACGCGCGTATAAAAGTGCGCGCGTGCAACGACTGCGCTGGCTGAGCGCGACTAATGTATAGCCAATCAGGAGCTTTCGTTTGTTTAGTCAATACGCCATGTTGATTATTACTAGATATACGATATATAGATTTCGCGATCTTGTTACAACGAATAAACGTCTCTTCTCCCACCTCGTCTCTTTCTTGATTCTGCAGTAGCGTAGCTACTTTAGTGTGAACCAACAACTAGGAGACTCTGTTACTGAGGTTTCTGAGTACATTCAGGTTTACTACAAGTTTCAAACGCCCTAGTCGAATTTCGTTGCGAATGGATGATCTTGCAAACATTCAAGACATGCCTTACTGTAGACACTGAACTCACCTTAGGTTAAGACAACATGTTGGGTGAAGTTATCCTGATTTTCTGGTTGAGTTGCAGTGTATTGAGTTCGAATCAGCCATGCATTTGGATTTCACTCTTAAACTTATAGCCTCATATAATGTATCTTTAGTTTCCTTTCAAATTCAAAATTCAATTTGTTCAGTAGACAGGGTGAGAATCAAATCAATTTGGCCTTCAAATACCAAGCCTTTTAAACGAGCTAACAAATGTCGTTATAAACTGGTGACCTTGCAGATAAATTGTCTGGGTGCCGGCATAACTCTGATTAATATTTTATATTGATTGTCGAAATAAGTTATTGCAAAATAAATGCGTTTGAGTTTAAAAGTAAGGTCTCTATCTCTGTATTTGCCTTCTCCATCACTCTGTATTCGTTGCTTATTTGATCTTGTAATCGATTCGGACATTGAGTACGTAGCTTTGGACCTGGTATTTACTGAAGGCGAGGGAAGGGTGCATTGAGCGATTTCAGTCTTAAGCAAGGGATTCATACAAAACGGCTTCCCAATAGGATTTTGAAATATGTCAGTTGGAGGTCATGGTCTGATTTCGTCATTCTAAATTTCGTTTTCTGGACACTTTAAAGTAAAAAGTCACACTTTGGTGCTATTTTAGTAGATAAATTAGATGGAGAAGAAGAGCACGTATTGGGGCGTTTTTGGAGGAGAAAGTCCGTTAGTCATTACTCCTTTAAGCACAACTTCGCTTTTCCCAAATAGGTTTTGCGGTTGGTACTTGATCTAATATTACGATTTTGATTAGTTATCGGCTTCCATTAGTGTCCCTGTAATGCAAATGGAGCATTTTGGGCCTTATTGCGGAGTTTATTTGTTAATTTGATAAGCATTCGCTCACTTTGCTTTTTCCTTCCCAGCGATGTATGACGTTCTTGGGCAGTAAGGATCATTACCCACTTCATTCCTTTCTTAATTCAGATTTCCTAGTGTTCATGAAATATTAGTTTCTATTGTGAAGTGTCAAGGTGAACGCAATTATGAGATATATTAAATATTTTCCCTTGACAAGGTTAATATTCTTTTTCCTTTTTTTTCCATCTATTATTGAAATATTGACTAACGCTTAAATTGTTTATTTGAATTCATATGATTTACATTCTACTGCACATGGTTTTCACTAAACCAACGAGAGCTTGTGTTTGCCTTCTTCCTGGCTGGCCTTTCGTCATGGAAATCGTTAAATTTGGCGACCAAAAGTTAAAAATATTTCAGAATTTGAAGCTTTATACAATTATTTTTAAGTGCTGGTGAATTCAGATGTATGCTAAGGAATAAAATTTGATCCTTGGGATAGGAGATCTAGTAGGGATGAACTACCTATACATTATTTTCTAGCCTTTCAGTGGCTACATCTCACATATCATAACTTTTAATTATTCAGCCACATTAGCGCCAACAGGTAATCCGGCGGTGTTCATGCAGCATTACAGCCAAGTAGCTCTTGCCATTCCTTTTTATTTAGTATTCTGGGCATTAAAATAGAGCACCTGCCTATTAGAGTGGACAGTTACCAAATTCGCATTCAAATATGAGATTGAATTCGAATGTAGGAAATGAGTGATTGAGTTTCAAGTGCCATTGCTTGACTCCAAAACCAGTTTGAGAAAAATCAATAAGTAATAATCATAGCCTGGGATTTCTGTGGTAGACAATCAGCAACGGTTTTGGTGTAAAATGTACAAATCTTGCATTCTAAAGCATTCTAGCAAGAAAGTTTGCTGTTCAGAAAATCCCTCAAAACATAATAACAGGTTTTTAATCAGATACGGCCATTTACTGTTAGGTGGGTGGGACTTGTGTTATTTTCTCGGCAATAACCTTCACCCGCCTCTCAAATTCCTCTTTTAAGTTCATTCTCATTCAACAATTTGCAGAATGTTCTAAATGACCACCTATTTGAGATAACTAGTGAGATTGGCACAGCTATTATTGTTAATCTTTGATCACTTTAGTTCAAACAAGGCAAGCTCGATGGCACCGGTTCAGGAAAAACCGTAGGTGACAAAAGGAGGCCCCAGAAATCCAGTTGTGGTTTGATAAAGGCCCTAGCCTGTACATATGGATTTCGTATTTTCATTGGCGGTGTCTTCAAAATTGGCCACGATGTCTGTCTTCTCTCTGGTCCCGTTTTTTTCAAGTGAGTTCTAGAGCATCACTTAAGCCTATATTTGCATTATAAGTGATTTGCGTGCATTTTACTGTTCGATATTCCGTGAACTATATTTCGAACGTCATTCACTAGAATAACAGTCGTATTTGGATAGAGGTATGGATAACTTGTTCAAATCAGCTTCTTCAGTCTTAATCGTTGGTGTGTTCCAGTCGTAGGAACTTGTGTAGCATAGTAATTACAATTCTGATGTTACGAGGCTTATATCCACTGGTACAACGATTGGGATTGCAAAATATCCTGGTTAATATTAATCTGAAGAGGAATAGAGACAGGCAAATCTCCTATTTGGAAAGGCTTACAGGGGTGTCTTCTTTGTAGAAAATTTTTACCTGTTTCGTACTCTTAAGCTAATTAAAATACTTGGACCTAATTTAATAATGCTTATTTTGTGTTGTGAGGACTCACTTATTGTTACTCTAATGCACTCCTTACATCCATATTTGTATTCTTACGATCGTGCTCTGTAGATGAGTTAAAACAGGTTCTGCAATTTAGCCTATGGCTTATATTTTTGACAGTTTCCTTGAATCGCTGCAAATGTGGTGTGTGCGATGGTACTGACTCAGTCAGTTAACTCACAACTTGTACGCCGAATGTCTTCAGAGGAAAATGGTCGTCGTTTATGAGAGAGTGATTTATCGTTTGCGTCACATTTGAGCATATAAATGACAACTATGTCCGAAAAATGGCGTCTTGACCATAGTAGTCTTTGTTCTAGCGATGTCTGTTTAAAATTGGGTGAGTGGGCGGTAAGATAATAGTAGGTAGCTGAGCCACTTGAGCTTACCATCTTGCCAGTCTGTGGCTGTGTCTATCGGAGTAATGATTTGCCTCGTTCATTTCTGCGTTTACTTTACTTGACCACCCTCGTAATTGTCTGCTCCTATCCTGTAATCTAAGGTTAGTTGTAATAATATATGCGCAAAGGGAATGTTTGAATCTATTTAAATTCAATGGCGTCCGTTATCTTTCCTTCATTTGAACTATTCGTTAAAGTGGACGCTTTAACTTCTCATTAAGGATGTAAATAGGATCGGTTGGTGATAGCCTTCACCATTTTACATTTGTGTTTGGGGAGAGAGGAATATTTTCTGCAGTGCGAGTTTGCGGTTTATCTTTTTGTTTCCAGAAGTGTTTATAGTTTGTAATATTTAACGTTGATAAGTTCAGTTGGAACTTCAACTTGACCACTGTTTATGCACCCAACTATTGGAGCATTCGACTTTGTGTTTGCCTGAATGACAGTTTTATTGGTTTGTATTCCTATAATTACCCATTTATGAAGTTAGAGATACACTCACTTAGTAAGTTCATCTGCGACCACACAGGTTTAAAATTGACCGATACATTTAGACCGATAAAAGATTTTGAAACTCGCTTGGTTCTCTCAAGCCGAAGGGTTCAAATTTACTTTAAGGTTTCTTCGAAAATTGCATGTTCCACAATAACGAGTTCTTTGAATGAAATCACTTCTAAACATATATTTTAACAGGAAAGTGAAAAAGATGCTAAAAGTACCTGAAGTTTTTACTTTCCTCTAAGCTATTCCAATGTCTGAATAAGGAGAAAGCACTTGAGCCAGATACCCATGCAGTTGTTATTCTCGTTGAGATGGGAGTTTAAAGTGCTGAATTAACACACATTAATCAAGACACGCTGTTATTGAATGGAGGTGATTTGGTCTGTCTCTTATTAAGTCAGATTATGCTTAAAACTGTCTCTTCTTAACACATTTTTTCTACTTTTTCCTTCATCTTCTTCCTCGCCTCCCTCGTCATGGCTTAATCGGCTCGTGCAGAGGTCACACTTCATCCTCCCTTTCATTTCGCCGTCTTTTCTTCTCATTCTCACATTGATCCAGATTTAACCATTTTGACTCAACTGCAGGCCTATTAGGATCCTTTTATTTTCTTTAAGCCATTAAAGTTATTTCTAGAAGTGGCATATTTTGGCGTGATGGGGTTGGCGTGTATTACTATGCCTGCACATATCTAAGTTATCATATAATTCCCCACACTACAGTTACTGGTCATTTGACATGTGTCATGTTATTTTTTCATTTATTTTCTTTTGCAATATGATTTAAGCGTCTATTTTAAATTCACGTTCTCATCAAATTAACGCTTTTCAATGGGACTAAACGACAAATTACCATGATGCCTTCAGGGCAATCGTATAGTGCTTAGGGAAAGGAGGCGAATGAATTTTCTTGTCCATTGGCGAAATTTCTTTTCTCAATTCATGCTTTACATATGAAAGGGCATTTAAAGCCTTATCGGTTAGGAAAATTCGGGTTCAGCTGTTCCTCAACCAACCTTTATTAGCCGGAGTAATTACATGTTGATATTCATCAGTGGAACTCCATCTGCTGCCATCTATTACAAGTTAAACTAGAACTCTACTGTTCTTTTTCGTCCTGCAGGTATCTATTGCAGTCTATGAAACCGGATTCGAAGGAACCAGCTTGGCATGGCTATTGCTACGCCATCCTGATGTTCATAATTGCCTTTGTCCAATCAATCATGTTGCACCAGTACTTCCGCGCGCAGAATATTGTTGGTATGGATATGCGCACAGCTATCATCTCCGCAGTCTATAGAAAGGTAAGACATTATGATACGTTCCTCATGCCTTACCTCGTTTACCTTATGAGTAAAGTGGGCATTACATAAAGTAATTCTTGAATTAATAGCATTTTTCCTAATCGGATCAAGTACGGAAACTGATGTGGTTGTAGGAAACTCTAATTAAGACAAGACAGGAAAATGACATCTATCTCATAACTAGAAAACGGATGTTCATTAAATGAGAATTCGATAAGGGGAGAAAATTTGAAATACAGCACTGTCTGAGGAATGAGTCCTACCCAGAACGAAATGGGGTGGGTAGAGAAGTCGATTAAAATGGATGAGTTAAATAAGATTGTAGTACAATTTAAACCAGAAGAGAGTCGGCTCAAGAGGAGTTATTGCGCACTTTCATTTATGTCCAATCGATTGTGTCCTCCAGAGGGGTTGACATTGCATGTACTCCAATGTGACTGCCATCTGTTAAGCTCTATCTTCGTGTCTTATACAGTAACGTCTTTTTCACGCCTCTTACCTTGGCCCAAAAATTCTGCTGAGATATGGGAACACTTCGATTGCACGGAAGTCGAGATCATGGTTCTGCTTGTATTGGAATTAGTAAATTTACTTAAATAAATCAATCATTTGAAGCTTTATCGAGGATTCGAATTAGATATGGAAATGTCTAGATTTTAAACCCAGTAATCTTCAACAGATGAATCAGTAGTGTTTACAGAGTTCCCACCTATTCGTGTTTTTCTGAATGAGTTGAATATCTAAGTTCTTTTCTTTGCATCACTAGTATGAAATTGTTTGCTAAGTTCGAACTGCTAATTTCGGTCAAAGTAATGGGGGGAGTAATCAGTGTGTGTATAGCCCAATTGGAATAATTAAAGTGCACGTCTCATGACTGTTCTACTCCTTTGGTAAAGTGGTAATTTTCCAGAAGTTCTAATGAGGCAATTGTAATGGGAATTGGAGATATGCTAATTTGAAGAAGACTCAATCTTTCCCAAGAGATCAAACTTCTTGAAAATAACGAAATATAGCCATTCATATATAATGAATGGCAGATTGTAATAGTTATAACTCCCAAGTTCATTTATAAAGGTGTTTTTCAATGTTAACCCTTGGTAGAGTAGCATTATGGGACTTCCTCGATAAGAGTCTTGATTTCTGTCGCCCTCAATGTTAGACATAGTCCCTATCAAAATCGTATACCCTGATTGTGGGAATTGGAGATATGCTAATTTAAAGATGTCATGCCTTAACTGATCATATGTTGAGTTCACTATATTTCATGAGTCCATTAATTTCGGAAAGGGATTCTAGTTTTCGTCCTAGCGTCAATTTGTAAATACTGCACTCGATTATGGTATTTTCCATTCTGACTTCTTCACACTTTTCACTTTCCCTCTAGAGTCTTCGTCTGAGTGCAGCCTCTCGCGGCGAGTCTACTACTGGTGAAATCACGAATCTCATGTCAATCGACGCTGGACGTTTTCACATGTTAATGTTCAATATCCACGTGCTGTGGTCAGCTCCTTTCCAAGTAAGCTTGGCCATTTATCTCCTCTGGCAACAAATCGGCTACTCAGTATTCCCTGGTGTCCTCATCCTGCTCATTATGATTCCCATAAACACTCTGGTTGCCAAAAAATCGAAATCCCTTCAGGTACTACTTTAATTTGTGTTAATGATAGTATGAATTTGTCTCTTCTTGCCAAATTTATCTTCACAAATTCATCTTTCTATCAGGAGAAGCAACTGAAGACAACTGACAGACGAATCAAGTTGATTAGCGAAATTCTCAATGGCATACGGGTATATTTACTATTCACTCTACTTCCACTTATATTTAATCTCATTTGATATAATTATGTCGTTTGAAGTTCATGGCGAAATTTTACCTGTTTAAATAAGTAGATTTAATCCAGCTTTGACGAGTACGTCAATTCGAGTTAATTTGGAACTCGATGTATGTTTTTCAAGAAGCTGAAAATGCAAAATATTTCCACTGATCAGCCATTAGTTTAGATCGCGAGTGGTGGAAGTGCATCGTGGAGCACTTTGGGATAAGAGATTTGCCCTGGCATTCACTGTTGTTCAATACAATCAATCTCGTAAACTCTGAACTGGTCAATCACTTCATAACGATCGACATTTTTCTACCTAATAAATTTTCGTGAAGTTTTGACTACTTAGATGCCAGGAGGCAAAAGGCGTAAATTTCTCCTATTTGCCTTAGAATGGTCATCCGATTAGCCATCCAGACATCCGTTAATCGAAAATGCAGTACACAAGGGATGAAGCTCGTAATTTTTGCCCAGATTTCCATTGGAAATAGGGGAGGTGTCGAACTCAATATGCCTGCTTGGGACTCGTAAGATCAATGAGAAGACGTTATCATTGCTTAGCAAATGAACAGTTTAATTTAGCAAAGCAGAAAACGAGCAAATTGTCGACATCCATGATTTAACCTGCAGCATTGGGTTATGTAGGTCGGTTCTTGGTGGTCGGCATTAAGCATGCGAGAATCTTTGTATATACTTAAAATTCATTCTCCCTCTATTTTGTATTCTCTTCCACCATCAAATGCTGAATTTTTCTGGGTATAAATTTAATTGAAAACCTCACTGTAACATTACTTAACAACGGAAACTAATGCTCATTAAAGCTTAATAGAAGTGAAAATTGCTGACGTTGTACTTTTCTGCTACGGAAGTTCAACTTGTATTGTCCTTTTAAGTCTATTCTTAGTATTTCTTTGGCTCGTTGTTTCTTGATAACTTGTACTTATTTAAACAGTCATCAATGTGTCGAAGTGTTGGTTTTTATAATTCAATTCTATTGGAATTGGATAGGATTGTATTTTAACTATTCCATGTAACCCTTAATTGTCATATTTTCCTTAAGGTTCTAAAACTGTACGCCTGGGAGCCTTCATTCATCAAGGAAGTGGGAAATATTCGACGAAGAGAGCTGCACTATCTTCGAAAATTTCTATTCCTGGATTGCGGAACAACCTTCGTATTCTCCTGTGCTCCTACTCTCGTCAGTTGCTACTTGATTTTGTTTAAGTGATACATTAATAATGTTCTTGTACTAAAGGCGGAAAGCTTAATTTATTCGACGAAGTTCTTCCCATAGGTAGTGGAATATTACTCATGTTGATGCCTTTCAATGTGAACGGGAAATAAAATGCAACTTAAATGTCGTGGCAGTCCACGTACTGGATTTAGTTAAATTATATTTGAGGTGGAAATGTTGCCCTCCTCCAGTTCATCGTGGTCTGATACCATGTAGTATTTATGTTAATAAAAAACAGGATTGGTTAACATTGGTTTAAAAACGAAATTTTAGTGCGTTTTCTGACCTAGACTTAACAGTATTTGAAATGAGATATCAAGTTATTTTGAACTAGGACTGCTGTAGGATGTTCAAATAAATAGTTAGACGTAATGTTACAGAAATTAATTAAATCTTCCTTGCATACGCTACTGTTTTTGTCTAAGAATAACGTCTTTAAACCCTTCTCTCTAACTGTGAGGTGCTTTTGAGTGAAATAGAGAAATAATTTTTGAATAATCTTCTAAGTGATCAAGCATCTTCCGGCACTTGAGACTACCTTGCAAGAGTATTTGGAATAGTCCTAGTTGAATAGGAATTTTGGTTAAAAACACAACAATGCAATTATGCCCACAATAATGCAGAACATACATTACGAGAATGTATGAATTCTAATGTCCATATGAATACTGCTATGAAGGTGAACTCCAAATTTGTTAAGTGATTTGATATTATTAATGTAGGGCAAGAGAATGGGGTCTTTCTATGGCCAAGTAGGAGATTGTGTAAACATAGTCGCATAAATAAGAGTGACGCATGTCTGAATGTTGCCAAGCCGTTAACGATAAGGCAACTCAGGCAAGGACTGAATAAAGCTCCATTATTAGTTCTCTGAGTGAGTTTCTACCATCTTTATCCGTTCACTTTACCACTAGCTTGAATGCATTCTAAAATTCTAAAATCGCGATTCCTTACTTATTTGCAAGGCCGATAGTGGTGGGGCCCGGGTTTAGGTGCGCTAAGGGATTTGATGAATATCACATTCAAAATTGCTCTCAATGAGCAATTTAGATGCCTAGAGGTATGAGCCATCATTACTGTCCCATTTTGGGACGAAGTGTCGAATTATTGCCATATCTACTCTTATTATGCCAATTATATTTTTATATTTTAACTTCACCTGAGAGTGATTAGGTCATCTCAAACGACTAGAGACAGACTTATTAACACAGTAGTCTACTCCTCTTTCCACTTTTTGTCATACTATATCTTAAGCTACAAGGTACCTGTCGCGCTTCAAAACCGAAGGGTACGAATGAGTGGAAGTATGATACGTTGATTGTTTTGTTAATCCTTGTTTTATGCTTCTTTGAATTTTTCTCGATCACTTTTGGTTTACAAACAAACTTTTTGCTCTGACTAATCCATCGTCTTCATTTCTCCTCTTTTGCATAGTTCGCATTGGCAGCTTTTGCAACCTTCGTCCTGTCTTCACCAGATAATCACTTGACGGCTGAGAAAATCTTCGTCTCCCTGGCCTTGCTCAACATTATGCGTTTTCCCCTCTTCATGTTCCCTACTCTACTCTCGAATCTTGTTCAGGTAAATATTTCCAACTGAAATTTCATAAACTTCAAAGGTCCTGAAGTTTTCGATTCTCAGTTTCACCAATGCTTAAGTCCTCTAGGAACTCTATTTGGAGAAAGTTGGTTAGTATGTGAAAGACTATCAAGAAACTTCCGAGGAATAGAGTGAAGACGATTGCCGTGATATGAGGTGATATACTCTAGTCCTATAGCTGTTCAGATTCCAGAAGTTGGGAATAGTGTAATCTTCTTATGTCTTATAAATATTCTGATAAATTTTGTGGTCGATGATGAGTTATCACTTTGTGGATGTGATCGCTATCGTTAGTGATCGCACTGATTCTAACGATCGTTTACATCTGAATTTACGAAAGCGAGAGAAGAGAGTTGTGGGAGGGTTGGGAGAGGGGGAGGGGACCCAAGGATCAATCCTCATAAAGTTTTCACCAATCTGGATAGTGAGGCTAGTCGGTAATTTGAGAATTGGCCTTGAATACTATCTCATCAAAATCGATGGGGCATTTGAAGATCAGGAATTTATTTTAAAAACATCATCCATGATTCAAACCTTACCTAAGTTAAGTCAATTTATATCCTACTGGATAGGTAAATGCGCTCTTTATGTTTCGAGACAAATTTCTTTCTTATACAAGTAAATAGGTAAATAGGTATCGCTTACCATACTCGTACTCGTATTGTCTGTCCTTTCAGACCCTCGTTTCTGTGCGTCGATTAACCAAGTTCCTGGGGAGTACAGAGTTAGATCCAGCTGCTGTCAGCCATGAAGATACTCCAGGTGTTGCTGCAGTGATCGAAAACGGCACCCTCGCTTGGGCTCCAGATGCTGAACCTTCTCTTCAAAAGTGCGTCTCCTCTAATTGAAACTTTAACACCACGATATTGATGCCTGCTTCTAAATTACAATCTTCTCTTCTCAGTATAACGGCCTATTTCCCCGAGGGTCAGTCAACGGCTATTGTTGGTCGCGTTGGCTGTGGAAAGACAAGTCTTCTCAACGCTCTACTGGGGAATATGGAACTTGTCTCCGGTCGTGTTAACATTAAAGTACTCGTTTTCTGCTTAATTCGATTTAAGTAGACGCATAGAAAATAAGTGCAAATAGTGTTTGCTCGTTTTAGGGACGTCTTGCACTGGTATCTCAACAAGCCTGGATATTCAATGGCACTCTTCGTGACAATATTCTATTTCACCGTCCCTATGACCCAGAACGTTATTCTATGATCCTAAAAGCTTGCGCGCTTGAACCCGATATTAAACTCTTACCTGATGGAGATCAGACGGATATAGGTGATAAGGGTGTCAATCTCTCTGGTGGTCAAAAACAGCGTGTTAGGTAATTTACTCGAGTTATTTAAATTTTAGCAGGGTTTACCTAAGACTTAATATTTGACTAAGAACCGCATTTTTTCTCTATTTTCAGTATTGCACGAGCCTGTTATGCGGAGGCTGATGTCTACCTCTTTGATGATCCCTTGGCCGCAGTTGATGCTCATGTAGCCACTCACCTCCTCACTCATGTTTTCGGCCGAGGCGGTCTTTTGTGCGACAAGACTCGTATTATAGCAACCCATCATCCCATCGCTATTGCAGCTGCTGACAGAGTTGCTGTTCTAGAATCTGGACGCCTGGTTGAATTTGGTAGCTATGCTTCTTTGACTGGACGTAATAGTCGATTGAATTCTTTTTTGAAAAGTAAGGAGTTGAAGAAACGTCTTTTGTCCGAGAGTGAGACTGTCTCTGAATCCGTTGCTGCTCCTGCTGAAAGAGTAGTCCGTCAAAGGCGTCGTACGTCTACAGATTCTGCAAGGCCAAATTTTATTATGATGCCTGGCGATCTTACCGAATGTATGTTCTCCCTTTCTTAAACATCCTCGAAAACTTTGTTTCCTTCTGATATTCTACTCTTCAATGATTTTAGTAACTCCAATGGAAGAATCTGAGGAATCAGGAACTGAAGTAGATACGGAGGAAGATATTAAATCAATCTCTTCTACTACTTCCGATGAGGTGAATTTCATCCTATGTCAATTTGTAACTTCACAACTAATGAAGACTAATATCGAGTATAATTTATTTCAGGAGGGATGTCATTCTAAAGACGTCGCATCTGAAGGAAAGGGAGAACCACAGGAAAGACAGAAATTCTCGACGGAGGAGACTTCTGCGACTGGACGAGTACTAATAGAAACTTATGATACATACTGCCGAATTATTTTTCTATGGTTAATTTTCATTCCTTCATTTTTCTCAGGTGAAATTTGCAGTGTTCTGGTTGTATATCCGCCAAGTAGGAATATGTTTATTCATAATGGGTGTGGTTCTGATTCTACTCAATCAACTTTGTTGGTTGGGAAATAATTTGTGGCTAGCGGATTGGTCGAAGGAGAATGAGAACAGTGGAGCCGTTAATTACACAACTCCACAACCGAAGTTTGAAACTGGATTGCGTTTGGGCATTTACAGTGTTATTGGCTTGTCTCAATGTAAGTTTGACGTTTTAACTCTCCCATCATATATGTATTTATTAAAGCGTCTACTTCATTCGTTCGCTCATCAGCAATAGGGAACATGATGCACTAGACTAAGGCAGAGGTTAACTTTTGTAAAACATGGAACTTTAGACTTCATGATCAGTTTCTTCTCGTTTTATCTGGCTATTCTTCATACTATACTTTCTATTTCGACAACTCCAGTATCACAGCAGGGTGAAGAATAAAAGATAGGTAGAATCGGTTGATTTATTGACATTGCAGTTGGAAGAGAGAAGAAAGCAGATTGAGGAGTTTGGTCACTGAAGTTGTTGAGCGTAGAGATTGCAGTGGATTGCAGAGCATAGCCATGGAGGAAAGCGAAACAGTAAAAAGATTCCGGTGATCAGTTAGATATGTACACGGTCGTTTATTTAGGCGGAAAACCTTTGAGTAAAATGTGGAAATTCGGGATTTGGTTGAGTCATGATAGCATTGATATTTTCAATACACCTTGGAAATGTGCTCCTGAATCGAAGACTGAATGCGACTGCATTCATCCCTAAATCAGATAATTGAGTGCAACGAAGGAACATTTTAATAGGCGAAAAAAATATTAATTTAAAGATAAAGAAAACGTTAGAAACATGTGCATAATATCCAGCTCGAATCGGATGCAGCCAATAAAATTCAAGCAACTTTAACCAGCATTTATTGTTTAACGGAAGAAGTAACTAGGAAATAGTGAAACCTAATGGCCCTCTATTTAGCCAATCCTTAACTTCTAATCCTCAAATAACTTTCAATTTCTCTGTTTTGCGGGTAGTTAAATTTTGAAAGTCGTTTCTTCTCATCTCGGACGAAAAATAACTTCATTTTGCTGTTTCAGTTTTGTTCTCACTGTTTTCGTGCTTGGCCTTGGCTGTGGGAAGTGTCCGTGCTGCCAAACGCCTTCATCAAAATCTTCTCTCTCGTATCTTGCATGTTCCGACCGGTTTCTTCGACCTTATCCCTCATGTATGTTCGAAGAAATTACTGTTTCTTTAACAACCTCACTACGTTCTGAACTTAAGGCAACTGCTTTAGTCTCCAAAGAAATTGGTGAGTGGTAGTAGATCAAGGGACTAGTTGTAAAATTCTACTTTATCGGTTAGTTTTGAGGTCTTCACAGGTTTGTCAAATCGGAGGTAGGTGAAACTATCGAGTGGTAGCAGTGACTAAATTGCAGCATCATCGATTATTGAAAATCGATCAGGTATTTTAGACAATTTATCTAAAATCAAATTAGTTGATGATCTCTTGGAGTACAATGAAAAATTGGTTGAGCCAGGAACAGATTTTAGTATGTAGAATAACCAGAAATTTTTTTGCTTGGGTCTGCGTTTTCGATTTGCTTTCAGTTTTCGTACTTATCATATTAGTAGATGATTCTATTGACATAAAACCTAGATGGCGTCAATAGATTTAAGAATTATGAGCGTTGTCCAATTTTCTTTTCAGGGTCGAATCATGAATCGTTTCTCAAACGACGTATCAATCACGGATCACCACTTGATGATATCATTTCGCTCTATGACCAATACGTTATTCGGTTGTCTGGTTACTTTCGCTCTCACTGTTATTCCCAGCGCCTACATCCTCATCTTTCTAGCTATTCTCATAGCCTTTTACGGATTCATGCAGGTGCGTATATTTTCACTTAATTCACTTACATAAATGGAATTAAGCAGGTTGTAATGTCACTATTCTTTGTAGGTCATCTTTGTGGCAACCCGTAGACAATTGCAGCGTCTAGACTCTGTTAGCAAGTCGCCAATTTTCTCTCATTTTGCTGAGACGCTTCTTGGGACAGAAACTATTCGAGCCTACGGAATGTGTGATCTCTTTGTGAGCACAAATGATGCTCGTGTAGATACAAATAACCGCGCTTTGTTCAGTGTCATCGTATCAAATCGGTGAGTTGATGTTATCAATCATTGGTGTTATTAATTAATCATCACAACTCAATCTCTTTTTTTTTAATCCTATTATCTAGTTGGTTGTCAATGATGTTGGAGACAGTTGGTAACCTCTTGACCCTGGCGACATCCGTGGCCTTCGTTGTTGCTACACGAGAAGGTAGTCTGAATCCGGGTCTAGCTGGTCTGGTCATTTCCTACACTCTCAATGTTACCCAAGGTCTCTCATGGTTTGTACGCATGGCTACGGAGTTGGAAACCAATGTTGTCTCTGTGGAACGCATTCACGAATACTCAGAACTTGCCATTGAGGTTAGCTTCTTCTATGGGCCATTATTTGACGTTTGAAGGTATTGTCCCTTTTGGGGCCATTTTAAAATGAGGAAAATCGGAAATGTATCAAGTTGTAGGAACAAGAGGTCCATGAGAGTCATAACAATTTATCAGTTTGCATCGAAACTGATGCTAATGTTGATACTGGCATTCCGCTATATGGTGACTCAACCACTTAGGTCTATTATAAGACTTGGTGCAACCAGAAATTGGGCACTGAGAGAGTCCCGTGAGTAATGGATTCCTCTGAAGAAGAAGGGGTTGTATCGATAGTCCAGGTTGTAGTGGGTGGATATTAGCAAATATATGTGAATGGGAGTTTAAAAGCGTTCTAACAATTTTCTTAGTTTTAGAAGTAACCTACTTGAGTCTCGCTTAATGAGAGGTATGCATTTCATTACCTGCATCATGTCCAATTTAGCTGGTCATTCCTTTCATCGAATGTACGCCAATTAACACTGCAGCATCGAATTCTAATTTGTAGATATGCCAGCTAACCACTATGCTATTGAAGCGTTTTGATATTGATTAATAGACTTTCATATCCAACTCAATTTCAGGCACCTTGGAATGTTCCAGATAAACAACCTCCTCCACAATGGCCTGAAGGTGGAATCGAGTTCATAAATTATAGTACTCGTTATCGTGAAGATTTGGACCTTGTTCTCAAATCAATCTCAGTCTCTATTAACCCCAGTGAAAAGGTGATCCTTCATTTAACAAATCCACATTCTAGTGTGTGATGAATTCTCCCCCTCATCTATCTTGGATTTTAGATTGGAATAGTTGGACGAACCGGTTCGGGCAAATCTTCATTGGTGCTGGCTCTCTTCCGAATCATCGAACCAACGGAAGGAGAAATACGTCTTGATGGAATCAATATCTCTGAGATTGGTCTTCACGATATTCGAGGAAGAATAACGCTTATTCCACAGGTGTGTCATATTCACTGGGAAGTTCGTTGGTATTGAATGCCTCCATAGCACTACTAGATCAATCGTTCAAAGTAGATTTTATAAGGTATCGTTAAGTAAGAACCCTAGTGTTTGCCTGAAGGGCTTTAATCTTCAAGCATCAGTCATAAAAAGGAAGTGACCTACTTAAGCATAATCTCCTTCAATTTTTAATTTGTTGACATAACCCATTATATGCAATTTTTCTGCAGGACCCAGTGTTGTTCTCCGGCACGCTTCGTTTTAATCTAGATCCATTCAACGACTACACTGACGAGGCAGTTTGGGAAGCTTTGTCAACAGCAAATCTTCGTTGTTTCGTTGAAGAAACATCAACCGAGGGCCTTAATATGCCAATTTCCGAAGGAGGTGGCAATCTCAGGTAGACATGATATTCATGGTTGCCAGTTCTCTAAGTGCTGGTTGCTTTTAACACATCCCACGTTTTCATTTGTTTTAGTCAAGGCCAACGTCAGTTAATTTGCCTGGCTCGTGCCTTACTTCGTCGTTCGAAGATTTTGGTATTGGATGAAGCCACTGCTGCTGTAGATCCTCACACTGATCGCCTCATTCAACAAGCCGTCCGAACAGAATTTGCTGATAGCACAGTGCTCACAATTGCTCATCGTCTCAATACGATCCTCGATTACGACAGGTTAATTATCGCTACTGTTTAATTGTGGATGGGAGATGATGACGTCTTACAAATTGAGTATTTTCCTGTTTTAGAATCATGGTACTCGATGCTGGTCGTTTGGTTGAAATTGGATCACCATCGGAACTAGCCTCACGTCCAGACTCAATCTTCCATGGAATGTTGAAGGAGTCAAATTTGCTGAAAACAGTTATCAGATCGTCGAAGAGTTAAAGATTAGATCAATTTCGTTTTTATGGTTTGATTGAAGTACACAATATTGATTCGCCTTTTCAATCGCGTGTTTGTGCGTGTGCACCTATTCTCTCCCTGTCACTATTTTACGGTCGTCACTTCTCCACGTGAAACGCCTGTCAATTGAGATAATTAAATTGCTGTATTTGCATAGTCTTGAATTGTTGTAATATCGTTAAGTTGGTGTAATTGAAGGGTGACATGTATGCGTCGTTTGGAGTAGGAATGAGAGGATGTAATTAATCAGCAACGTAGCCCGAAAGCCAATGAGTCGAATGAGAATATGGGACACGTTAAGGAATACACGCGTTCATTCAAGAAAGTAAAGCTCAACCAAACAGGCATAGTTGTTGTCAAGACGAAAATGAAGAGATGCGAGCTATTGAGTAGCTGTGGAAATAGCATCTAATTATGGGATTATTTAATCGAATTAACGGAGTAACCTGGTAGATAGAGCACTGGTGTGACAACTGAATACATGTGTGTAAAATAATTCACTCTCCTCCTCTCTGCTACAATTTTGTTCGTAGATACTCTGGGATTGTTAGTTGGAATTACATCGGATAGCAAAGTGTCTTTTGTAGGTAACAAAGTAAGAGGCAAAGCTTATTTTTACTTATAGGAGGTGGAAAATAGTTATTACTTCTTGAAGTTGTCATCGTAGTCCGTTCACTCGTGAGTCTTCGAGAACGGTTCCGTCTGGAGATGAAACGACTTGAATGAATTATAATCCCGGCTTGAGCTGCATTGTGAAACTACGTAAATTATCATTGAACTTGTCATGTTCCTATGCATTATTGGAGACACTAGGCCTTGACAATTGAGCAGAATTAGAATTGGGTTGAACAGACGTGTCTCCGACAATTAATAATGAATGAGGTTGGGGGGACTGCGATTGTGATGAGGAATGACCATCCTGATTATTTGAAATAGGTCGAATGAGGGGAATGTTTTGAAGCTATAGTTTTACAATTTTATTGGCTATTTCTAATTATACGTAACTGTTAAGTGAACTGAACTAGTGGGTCGTTGCTGGAAGCAATGAGTTGGAAATGGAGAAATTTAGCTTAATCCTGCGTTATTATTCAGTTCAGAGAATTGTGGCCATTTGAGAAGCTTATAGTCTTATAAAAGCTACTATAAGGCGATTGATCGACTTTCTCTTCGTTGTTCATTGACGAATAAGTGACAAAACATATACGATTTATTAGCCTAGCAATACATGGAGAACTTGTTTTAGAGCGCGCGGATTCTGCAGTTTTCTTCTTTTTCTAGGGCTACGTGATGGAATTGTCAACTGTGCTGATGGGCATGACATTGTTGTTGTTCTTCAGGCAATTATTAACCAATTGGCCTATCATTATTAACAATGATGCATTCAAAACATTGAAAGCATTTCATAGCTTCTCAATTGTCCTTTGTTGGGGCCATAACAATTCAGACTCAAAGTAGAGGAAAGATGACGTCTCACAGCTCAAACTACCGTTTCTTATTAATAAAATAAGTGTTTGGCTGCCTGGTTTGGCAATAATGCGGCAACGGCCTCTGCACAGCTTGGCTTTCATATCCAGGTATAACCGTGTAAGTCCAATAATCGATAATACAATGCATGAGAGCTAGTTTCTCGAGAGTTTAGTCAGAATATTCGAACAGACTTCCTAAAATGTCATTTAAAATGAAGATAACGATGATATTCAGAGATTAGATGCATGCAATCGTAGATCATAAATTTTAAAAAAATTTGCACAAGGGTAAAAATAGGTCACAAAAGTCCTCTTCTTACATCTTTCTTATTTTCCTTCTCATAATTTTGATTCCCTTACGAATATGAACACATTTCTTCACATTAAATGGCCTTTTATTAAGATCAGGTCGGCTTGCAGTGAAATATTGTTCCTTGATCGCCCTTTTTTTAATAGGAAAGCTAAATTTTGGCTGCTCACTAGAAGAGCAGATGCTTATCGTGACAATGCCATCGAGCAACACGGTTTTGGAGTCCGAAACCTCACAAGTAGTGGGAAAAGTCTTAACCACGATAAGTTTCTTAGCATCAACAAAAGACCTCTTATTTCCATTCTTTTTCGAGACGTAATTCGAATTTTTAACTCTCATAAATAAGATATTCGATGTCAAGGTTCCTAGTCTTGTTAGCAAATGTAAGATTATACGTCTAGTCCCTCGAACTTGATGCTGGATCAAGAGCTTCGGGTGTTCATCTATCGATCGCACTAATTCACCCCGCTCTTCCTTCCAACTTCGCTATGAAATCATTGGACAACTTTCAAAAGTAGTTCGCGGAGAAACCGAACGGCGAGATAAACATAAGTTCTGAGAAGGCCTTTATCTAAGTATTCTTTGAATACCATGTGAGCACCAGGTTGAAACTAGTTCTGATTTCATCATCCTCTCCCCCCACTATTGTAATAAGCTAGGAAAATTTAACTTACCTACTGGTCCTTTCAAAATATCTAATTCTTCTGGTGATACTGTGCGACTTCCCTAACTGAAGCAAGATTATTTTCTACGATAAGACGATCTCCATAGAGTGCTCAGCTGCGAATTGAAATATCAACTTCATGGGACCGAAGAAGATCCGCCAGCCGAACTTATCCACTTCCTCGACGAAAACCAAACTTGCCAGTCATCTATTGTCGAACCTATGAAAACGAAGAGTCTTGTGAGAGAATACATCTATTGTAGTCATCTGGCCGAAATCCCTTATCCTACCATTCCTACTTAATAGGTAAAACCAGATTCTCCTAGATTTCCGTTCCAAATTACCATCTTCGGATCTACCAAACTTGCGATATATAGTTAGGTTGCTAGCGAAATATCTGGTTTTATTCTGTATAGTACATAGGTTAGTAAATTGGTTAGCCACTCATCTTAGTCAGTAGATCAATCGGAATTCTTGAAGAGCACCATTAAGTTTCTACAATTAATTGCGGTGGTAGGGCGGGTGGGATGGGCGATGTCATAACATTGTATTCGGGGTGTGCGATAGACTTACCTCCTTTTTTCTCTACCTTTGTGTCTGTCCCTTTTACATCTTTGAATCACTGTTCTGTTTTCCCTCTCGACTTTTTGTGACTCTGACATTTCTCCACACTGTGGCGTCCGAAATACACTAAAGGGCTAATGATAACTATCATAAAGCCCGCCATTTAGTACTAATAAATAACATTGTATTCCGTGTTTATCCACCGCTTCGTGTAAAAACAGTTATATAATTTTAAGTGAGTGTAAACAAACATGTTTCTATTACTTTTCAAGCTGCAGTTCAGAGGTTAATTTAAGTTATTGCTAATTCATAATAAAAAGTTTAAGAGATTTTAGATTAAGAAAGAAGATCGACTTCATTATCGCTTAAGTCTCTTAACTATTCTCCAGCGTCTGTGCAATACAATTAAATGTCATTTAGGTCGATTGGTCCACAAAACCATAATTGTTCGTTGCAATTTTGATATTTGTCAGCGTTATGATTGCTAAAAATATGTACCAACAAATAAAAATATGCTATTACTATATTGAGTCATGAAAAAATAATAAGGAAATCAAGCATGAGTTTCCTGTTAGTACATTTAATATAAACCTAAAAATAAATATAGATGAGAAAGCCAATAATCAGCTATATTTTTAAATTAAAACAGTTAAACAATCAATAATATATAAAATTAAAAAATATTTTGAAGCAGGGATTGCAATAATTGTTATCTTAATGAATAAAATGTTATTGATCTAAATTTATCAAACATCAGTATAATCATCCAGCCAATTACATTGGTCATGTTATTGTGCAATTTGTTCCGTTCGCATTTTTGTTGAGTTCACGCGGAGTTCGCTGATTTATCAAAAGTGGGTCACATTTGTAAATTATCATACATTAATCCCCAGTTTTTTAAGTGCTAATCTTACAGGTTATCATCAAAATAAAATTTTAAGGAGTTTACGCTTATGCCGGCTTTAATTTCGCCTGTGTTTTACGTTATATCTAAAAGTTATCACTTTGAATAAAAAAACATGTTCTTCTCTCTAAAAGAATCTTTTAAACTTCTTCATCACTCAGTTCTTGAAGTCTAAAATATCTGACACACAACTCATAAGCAGTTATTATTAGTAAGCTCGTTGTCTTTCTTTTGTCAGTTTACGACAACCTGTTTATGGTAAACCTACCAAAATCGCTCAATTTCGTAGCCTGTCAGAGGATTTTCATTTTCGCCTGGTCAATAAAACTTTCCATGTCTTAGCTCCCTGATAAACTTGTCATCACTTCACTTGTATCCGTTCCCAGTAATTTTTATTCCTTTCAAGTGTTACTTAGTTTGTAACAAATGAGAACGTCGTTTAGACTTTATTTATCTATTATTATTTGTATATATTCCTCAAATTACTTTTAAATAACATTTCTATTTTTGAGATATTTTGCTGAATTTTTGTGTATATCATCATTGATCCGAATAATCGCATTAACTTTGATCAGTAAAGTTGCTCCTTTCCATTTTTCTCGGTTTTCTGTCTTGAGAAAGCTCATTTAATTTTTCTCGAACTGAATTTTGCGATGTTTATTGGCTAAGTAGATATCTTATAAAAGTATTCGCTTATTTATCAAAGTATCTCCCTTCTATTGTGCTCTTTCTTCGTAGATCTGTGTTGTTAGTAAGATCATTGCCTTTTACATGGGTTGTTTTTTTTAAATCTAATAACACTTCAATTTTAAAGCTTCAATGTATATATGTTGCTTTCTACAGGGGTGAAGTATTAAATCAAATTTAATTCCCCCTTGCGTAATTTCTCACTTTATTGATATGACGGAGTACTTTTCATATGAGTTGTTTTGATTCATTTCTGCGCCAAACCCCTATTAGCTTTCCTTTGTATTGGTTTTCTACTTGTACATTTTGGTATGTATAGAAAAGAAGACGAAATGAGTACGGGCCTATTTGATCGTCAAACCTCTAAACCCCAAGCACGTCCACTCCTTCAATTCAAAGCGGGAAAGATGACAATGAATGCTGATAACCAGGTACAGGCCGATGCGAGAAGGGGTTACGCCTATCTCTACCAGGCCACAGGGGACTACAGCGTTCACTTCTGTTGGTTTGATCGACGCACCGGTCTCATAGAGGACAATTTTGTCCTTGTGCCACGAGAAGCCGAGTTCAAACCTGTGCCTCAATGTAAAACGGGTAGAGTTTATGTACTCAAGCTCAGTGCACCTCATAGACGTTTTTTCCTCTGGATGCAGGAACCAAACGCTAGCAATGATGCTCAAATTTGCGAAACCGTATGTTCATTCTCAGTTTCGTTATTAAAGTTGCCGTTACGATATGAAGTGTAATATGAATTCAAGATTAATATGGCTAATGTTGATCTTTGGTAAAAAGCTACGACCACTAGAATTTGGAGCACCACCATCGCTTTTCATTTACTATTTAGTGACAGGCTAGATTCCGGTGTGTGCATTGGTGAGATATTTATGAAATTGTTCATTGATTTTTTTTGCACAATTCATATTTTCCATGTAGACGGCTTAAAACAGCCAACTACTGAATATTTAAGTCTCTTTGCAGTTGGTAAATCATAAGCTAGTCTGCAGCGGTTGTTAGACTAACAGTTTATCTTATAGGAAATAGGGAAGTCGAACGAATTTGAATCACAGACTAATTCAGAGGTGACTTGGAAGCTTCGCCAATTAGAAAACGAGGAATATATACAATTCCTAACCTTCCTAAGGGAATTTGGCCGTAAGAAATAGGAATTAAAAGAGAATGAGAAGGAAACAGTACTTGTTCACCAATATCATACAAATTGGTGGGTTATACAATCTAAGTAATTTTCCAAGTTGAGTATTTTGTCATTCGTCCTTTGTTTGTATATGGGGATAAAATACGAGTAAACACATTCCGGCATTGAGGGAACGCGTTTTTCTTCCTTCCATTTCTCAATATCCTTTAACGCATAAATAATATTAAGACATAGAAAGTGGTTCTATTATACATTTTTGTATTAGTACGCGATTATTTGTCACTTGCTTGTAAATGCTTCAATGAGCTTTTCACCTGCTCTGATTTGCTCTTCGATACGTGGAAGTTCTTTCCTTTGAAGGCTTGTTTAGATCTACCTTGTTTAACTAATGGAATTTGCTTGATACTTTACATTAGTCTACCATTTTCTTCATTTATCAATTAGTCGATGTATTTGACTTTATTCACTTTCATTTTTTACACAGATGTCCTACATAAGTGTCGTTTTTTGTATAAATCTCTCTTCCTTTGACATTAAAGTAACATTAATCTCAACAGTAGAGTTAGAAATTCCCAAGGGTAACGGAGTTCAACAATCATCAAATAAGAATACCAAGAATTATGTTTGACAAACAGTAGAAAGGAGTAGAACTTTTTGGGAAGAGAGTTAGTATTGAACAACTCGGGTTGTGCTAAAGAATTGTTGAGGTATGATAAGGCGGTTGACATGTCTCATGTGCTTTGTGAGTCATTGTGACAATTAGAGGATGGGTGTAGTACCTTTTCATGGAGAAACTACTTAATGTCCCTTCTTTAATAGGTCAATAAGTATATCAATGCACCACCTGCGCCCTTGATAGGCACTGGTAATACATCTGGCCTAACTCCTGGAGGTCTCCTGGCTTCAGCTCGTTCGGGTCGGGGTATCTCCGATCTTTTCACTGGAATGCGGGGTCTCTCTGGCATGAATCAAAATGACCTCTTCACTCTCTTTTCTATGGGTATGGGGCTTGGACTCTCGCCTGAGAGGGAAGGGTAAGACATAATCTCATAAATTGCTTCGCAATTTTTGCTTAGAATTTTTTAAATGTACGTTTATTTCTCTCCCCATCTTTCTAAAGGCCCGCATTAGCTTTTTTTGATGAAAGGTAAACCCACTGTGAACTTAGTTCACTTCTTTTTTTATGCCCACGTCATTATTCGTAAATCTACTTTTTCCTAAAGTATTGAGGCCTTACAAGAAGAAGAAAGGTAAGCGATGGATAGATCTGCGATTTATTTTCGCCCGCTTAACGCTTGATCTCACAGCGCTTACAGAAGTCGAATAACGTTGCATTTCGATAACAAACTTTATCTTTTCATCCAAGTTTTGATTCTACTCATTCTGAGCTAAAGTGAGTCACTGGACTACTATCCTCATTGTAGCTTTTTATCCTCGCACTTAAGTAAAACTCCTCTAGTCTTAGTTATGTGAGTGCTAATCTTTATTCTTCTTAAAGTTCAGATTTAGCGAGTTCGATAGAAGAAAGGTATGAATTTCATGTCCGTAGTAATAGGAGGAGGTAGACTTTGCTATTTGAGGTTTAATCATTCTGACAATTTCTGTATTTAGCTTGTTCTCGTTAAGTGAACAGAGGTATGTCTGTCGTAGGCTTAGTTGAGCTTATTCTTTTTAGCTATTTAGTGTATTTTTGAAATTGTAGCTGTTTACCAATCCTCAAGCCCCAAATTAATAGCAAAAACTAACGACAAAAGTTTACTTGGTAATATCAGACCACCTCCGGTAAATCTAGCAGTGGTTCTAGTGGGAGTTCCTCTGTTGTCGTTTTGGTTTAAATATTTCTATGCTCTTTCAATAACAGTTTTGACTATATCTTCCGATACTCTATTATTATTTTCGGTTGTAGCTCTTTCGAACATCTTTTCATGACTAGGAAGGTTTTTTGAAGCTTTTAGTTTAGTAACTTGGATTTGATCCTTCCTCTTGATCGATGTTAACCGTCCAATTCACCTGATTTTCGCTGATTTGTTTCATCGCCATATCCTGATAGACTTACGTAATGTTTGAATGAATCTATTCACGTTAATTTCGAACTATTAGATCAACTAATTTGTCCCATGTTTAATCAATGATGCCTTCTGGAAAATTTGTCTCGCAGCCGACATATTCATCTACTGTAAAGCCTTAATTACTATCTTAACCCTTAATCATCCCTTTAACATGCAATGGATAGCGCCTGTAAGCACTCGAATGCACCAACTGAAATTATATCAGTTTGTCCCTGGTCTCCTTTCAGTAGTTCAGCACAACCACTACCAGTTCCAACCAGTCGTGTGCAAATGTCCAGTCGCGTTGAAGCCCCAGCAGGGCATACCGCCTCTTCTACCTCTGTTCCTACCTCAATTGCAAATGCCTCTTCTGCTCCTTCGGACAAGCGGCCGGTGAGTTTGTTTCTATCTATTTCATTTACTTGACTATTTTTTGCTCGTGTTCATTTTTCCTCCCCATCCTTATAGAAACTCTGTCTTCAAGACCTGCATTCCATTCTCTCGAACATCCGACCTCCTGACCGTAAGTTCATTACTATCATTTGTTTGAACTATCTTCATTTTATCCTCATATGTTTTGGTAAATAATTTAATTGACTCTGTAGGGAGAGGTGGGGGGGGGGGGGGGGGGGGGCATTTATGCTTAAAGCTAAGGGAAATATGTGGGAACTGCAATTATAATGTTAATCGTCCACTGTTATTGGTTGAAATGGTGGGCGTATATGGACTTTGAGTTATGAACACGTGATGTTAAGATGTCATTGGGAATCGCCGCTTTCATATTTAGTTAAGTGTTAATAGGTCTTGTCAAAACCTGTATCAAACATCTGTTTTTATCAGGCTGCATATGTTTATGCTTTAGCAGAAAACAGCAGACAATTTCTCAGATAAGCATTAAAAATTTCTGTAAGAAATACGCCTCTGTAGCAAATGGAATTCGGCTTTATATACGATTTAGCTGTTTATCATTTCAAACTAATTTTAATGCGTCACATTACTATTTTGTGCATATCACCGGACTTTCGTACTTTCTAAGTATTTGGTAATTCATTTTTTAGTTTGTATATATTTATAGCATTAAGGTTGTTGGTGCAAACGTCACTTGGAGTCAAATTGGTGGAGATTTTGCTATCTAGTGCATAGAAGGGAAGCTCTGTTAGCTTAAAGTAGCTAAAAGTTGGGTTCATCTATTTTGTCCTGAGAAAATTGCTTTCTGCTCGAATTCAAAATAAAGTGAACTAAAAGTACCCTAACTTGAGTGCGGCTATAAAAACAGTAAGTGGGGTGGGGGAGATAAGAGCACAAAAATTTCCGAAATTTAATTATCAACTTTATCAGATTTTCCCCTTTCATATAGAATCTTTTGTCAAACTTCTTAGTTTGAACTTACTATCATTGTGCAAGTCAACTTAATTTTGAAGTTGGATTTGCACGTGGTTATGTTAGGACGTTGGCTGGCGGATTTTCTAAGGTATCAAATAAATCAGATTCTGAAGTTCTAATTAAGTATGAAACCTTGCTATCTTCAAAGTAAAACGACAAGAAATGAATTGACCTGAAATCGAAACATAATCTGAGACACCTATGAAATATTCGGGTATTGAACATATGTGTGGTTCGACTGTCTGTCACATTATGCATGTTTAAAACTTGTGTTTACTTTATTTTATCTTAACGGCTGATTATTCCGGATTGACAGGTGCCTAACTACGCTTAAAATTTTTCTCCTCCAAGGTAAGCATATGTGTATTCCTCTTTAACGTTTTCACGGTTTCATTGTTAGTGGATTTAGATTGCTTCCAGAATCTAAAGAAGTAGAAAGTGGATTGATGGTTGATTGCACAAAAGTAGAGAATTTTTTAAATCTCTCGCGATACATCTCTGAAAACTGCTGGCAGTTGGAGAATTACTGCTGATTTTCTTTAGTAAGGCTTTTAATTTATGCTATCCATGTTCTATTTTATAAAAGTTATTTTTAGAGTGCCTTCTGAGGAGCTATTTTACTTTATCTTATATCTTCATAATCAATCTTAGTATGGTATTATGAAAAGTTACTAAATGTGAAAAGTATATAATTGTGATTACTTGTTGTAATTGATTCTTCTCAATTTAAACTTCATACGTTTAATCTCTTTTCGGTTTCATTTAAACACCTCTGCCACCCTAGTGCCTGGTAAATGCCCTGGTGAATAAGGGCATGTCCACTAATGTATGGATTGGCCTTTCTCTCATTGCGGTTTCAGTGGCAACTGTCATCATTGCAAGATTCGATTAATTTTCATACTTAGTTGATGACCATGTGGCTATTTCCTGCAATTAGTTATGTCGTTGCTGAATGATAACATAAAATGTACTGTCGAAACACAATTTTGAAATGAAGGCCCAGTGTTGTTACTATTTAATTTACCGGAGGTCATGGAGATAGTACATGAAGATCGTTTTCGAAAAGTGTGAATTTCATTGTAGCTCGATACGTTTGTTTGCAATGCCATTTTGGAAGGTTTCAATCGAAGGTTTGAATTCACTTACAATTTCATTGGCGTATTTTAAACTTCAAATTCCTCACTATGAAAATATATTTTCTACTCTTTCCGCGCAAGAGTGACGTTACTATGAATAAAGGGACTTTCTTTATTGAATAAAGAAACTTTATTCACACGTTCACATCTAAATATGGAAGCCAACCTGTTTAGAAGCCTGTCGCTGCAATTATTGGCAAACCGGACAGCCAAACACTTGTATTCTGCTTCAAGTCTATATAAGTAAATTTATTTTTTTAATAAGAAACGATTGGTTGAGCTGGGATACTTATCTGTTGAGTCTGAGAAGTTGTGGCTCTAATCAAGGGCAACTGAGGAGAAATGGTAACGAATTATCCATATGTAAAATGGATGTGGTTGTTAGATACCTATGTGCAGAATCCCAAATTTCTGAATAGTTGGACATAACTCGATGAACCGTATTTATCCATTTATCTAAGCGTTGACAGCCTGATACATTCAAAAGTGAAATGGAGCGATTGTCCTTTGATGCTCAGTCTTCATTTTTTCTACCTCTCCTCACTCTCATCCCCTTATTGAGTTTCTCTCTTTCATTGAAGCCTTCTTCAGTGATTTAAAGTTATAAGTAACTTTGGCTTCTCCACGTTTAGCAATAATGATCCCCTTTATAGTTATTTGTGTTTAATGCTAACTTACCAGTTCCGTCTCTCTCTGCTCACTTCCGATGTGCCATTTAGTATTATTCGTTTTGGTTCCATTCTACTTTCAGCCACACATATACACAGTATTGACATAGTCTTCCTTTCGTATTACGCTAATTTTCCTAGGGTAAGTGAGTTATTCTGATGTTCTATTTGCGCGTTCAACTGCTGACTCTGAATCGTCGGTTGGCTAGGACTCCATCTCAGATTCGCTAAATTGTCAGTCAGCGCTTAAGGTTAAAGGATGTTAGGGGAGAATAAATTAATTAGTTACCTAGATAGTGAATTGTGACTGTGTTTTGGGAGATGGTCGGTAATAACAAAGTGGACAGGTAACCTGTCTGTATTTAGTCTTTCATTGATTCCACAACTGCTGACAGCATAAAATCCAGTGGTGTGGATTAACTGAATAAAAAGGTCCCCATTGACCTATTAAAATGTATTAACAATGGATTTATCATGCTTGTTTGACACGTTTTTTTTAGAAACGAGCAAGAATGTCGACCTGACGCTTGGCGTTGACGTGAAGACTCTCTCAGGAATAATGGAAAAAAAACCTGAAGTGGCCGAACGCCTTGCTGCCCACCTTCCACAAGTTGACCCTGAGGATCAACAGCTCACTCCCACCCAGGCTGTTGTAACTAATCTCCATGCCCCTCAATTTCAGTCCGCTCTCAAAGTGAGTGCACAAAATCCGATTCTGTTTGATACAAATTACTGGTTCATTGACCGTATTGGTGCTATTAGTGTTGCTTATTTTGAAAGGAATGTTGAATTGCAAGATTTTCTTCACGGAAATCTACGTCTCTTTGATGTTTTATCTTCGCATAATTGTTGGCGCTTAGTTATTTGGAAGTGTTCGAAGACTACGTGTAAACTGGCACTCGCTTCTTCCCTTAATATTCTTATAGATTTAAAACACTCTACGAAACACGGATCGTCCCCTAGTTAGGCAGTGAATTGGTTCGCCTTATCACTTTGACTATATCCTTTGACATAACTGCCAATACACGTGCTAGATAAAGCAGAGGTAACAAAATCGAAATCATCGTTTTATTTCTGGAATAACCAACACCGTTGATTATTACTGAACAGTAAAGATGTATCAGAATGTAGCTTTTTCAATGAGACTTCGCTTTTTCTTCAATTAGAGGTGAAATACACCTTTCCGGAATTGTTTAAGCAATTATTCATTTTTATATTTTGTAGACTTTCTCCGAGGCCTTTGAATCTGGCCAACTGGGACCAGCACTTTCTCAATTCGGACTTGATGAAGAGGTAGTCAAATCCTCGAGTACTGGTGGTAAGTGTGAGTTTTTTGTTTTGATTTTTCTTTCAATTCTCCTTTGTACCCCTGGTTCAGGAAACCCTCTATAAAGAGGGGTATTTTAGTCCCACTACTCAAAGCAAGCAACACTGTTTGTCATTTACTACTTTTAACTGAATTGTCGGAGAATTTATTTCCGAATGAAAGTGTGTAAAGGGGTAAGGTAGGGCATGTATATTCGGTAGACATATGGTGGTGGAACAGTTTAACAAAGTCCCCTTAGACCATCTCGAGTAGACTAATACTTATTCTTGAATAGAAGAATTTTATATAATACAGATCAAAGTTTCGTTACCTGAAATTAACTTACTCGTTTGAATCACTACTGTTAGTCTTGTGATGTTTTTTGAGTCGACATAAGTAGTACTCACATTGCCTTGACATTTTCGGCGGGTTTAGCAAGATAAGATCTAATTAATTTGGAGAAAGCGCGGTATTTACTTTTCTATCCATCCAATAAATTTTTATAGGGGAGCTTTCTAATGCATAAAGGCTAGAAATTGGCCAAATTCCGGTTACCCGTATTTATCTCTTGTTTTTATCCAGATAAAGGTATTTAAACTGGTAGTTATCGTTTCCGCCATATTGATTAAACACCTCAAGTCTATTAACAGAAAACTTTATCGTCTTTATTGGGAATCAAATCCGTTAGACGTTATTTATTAGACGTTTATATTGTTGGATATATCATCGATATTTTCAATGTTTACTTTTCACTTCTCATGGTTTTAGATCTTGAAGCATTCGCAGCAGCCATGGAGAAGTCATTTGGTGAAAAGAAGTCAACAGCAGGTTCATCAAGCTGTCAAAAGGAAGATGATACTGGTTCTGCTGACGATTCAAAGAAAAAGGATGATGGAAGCGAGAAAATGGACACTTCTTGAACAAAAATTTACCCATCAGAATTTGAGTACAACCCTCTTCCCCTCTGAAATGCTCTCTTCTGTTTCTACATTTCAAACTCTTCTCTCTGTCCTCCTCTTTCGTGTTATTATACATCTACTGCTGACTATAAAAGCCAGATTGAGTATTTCACCCACACCAAATACACAAACTTGCTTCCAATTATAACGAACAAATTTTTACCTGAGTGGGGCATCGGTTCTTGTTGTATGGTTCTCCACTTTTGGCTACGCCATATTGCCTCTTTCTGGTTATACCCTTAGCACGATGTGTCTCTCTTCTGTTCACCTCTATTCTAATTCTTTCAGATACTGTGCTAATAAAAGCTTAGTAATTCTGATGTATAGAACATCAAGAAATTCTTACCTGATACTTGGGTGGGGATATTTGGTAGATCCTAACAACGGAGCTGCATTTGTCACTAATTTATGCCGTCAGAAATATCTCTAAAGGAAACCAAAATCATAAACTAAGAATAAAGGTGGCTTATTATAGATAAAAAACTGTTCATGGCATATGAACAAAAACAGCTTTGAATTTATTCAGTTCGAATTTGATTAAATATGTTTTAACAAATTAAGCCAAAACTAAAATAAATTCTCTTTAAAAATACCACAGTAAGGTTAAATCAACAATAGGCGAAATAATTTAGGGCATTTCTATAATATTTTAATAGTTGTTACCAGTAAAAACAGTTTGAATGACCTTAGCGCAAAATTTGTAAGATTGGGTGTATCAGTTGGTTTCTCATTTATTTTAAAATGGAGGCGTGCAGATAGACAAAATGAATCATTATAATTTGTGCCAGCAGATAGGAGATGGTACATATGGCTCGGTAATGTTGGCAATTTCGGTTGACACTCAAGAGAAATTTGCAATTAAAAAGTAATTATATTTTAAAAATTTAATAAATATTTTAGAATGAAAAAGAAGTATTATTCGTGGTCCGAGTGTTTAAACCTTCGAGAATTGAAGGTATTTACTAGTTCTATATACTATATTTTCTTGGTTATTTCCATTTATTCCAAGTTGTACATAAGCATAATTCCATTAAAATCTGCATGGTTATTATCTTTTGCTAGGCTTTGAAACGTCTTAAACATCCTTGCATAGTAAAATTAAAAGAAGTCCTTCGTGAAAAGAATGAGCTCTACTTTGTATTTGAATACATGAAAGAAAATTTATATGAAATGATGAAGCGCAGGTTCCCAATTGTGTCGAATTTTAAATAGAAATTCTATTTTTTGTTTTTGTTTATTTCTTCATTATTGTGCTTTATAATTTATTTAGAAAGAGACTGCTTTCTGAGCATTCTGTTCGCAAAATCACCCGGCAAATTTTGTCTGGCCTTGCCTATATGCACCAGAATGGTAACTAAATAATCCTTTATGTTCACTTTTTCATTTCTACCACAGGTTTCTTCCACCGTGATCTTAAACCTGAAAATGTGCTTTGTTCTGGTTTTGGTGCCGTTAAATTAGCAGATTTTGGTTTAGTCCGTGAAATTCGTTCTCAGCCTCCTTTTACTGATTACGTCTCAACTAGATGGTACCGAGCGCCAGAAATTCTCTTACGATCAGTCAATTACAATTCTCCAGTGGATTTGTTTGCTCTTGGTTGCATGATGGCAGAACTATTCACTCTTCGACCACTCTTTCCCGGACAATCAGAAATTGACATGCTATTTAAAATCACTGGTGTCTTAGGCACTCCATCTCAAGTATTCTATATGCTCTTTTGGTCAGCTATCGCTAATTCGATTTCAGTACCAACTCTTTTTTATTTATGTTTTCAGCATGACTGGCCCGAAGGATATAAGCTAGCAAGTGCAATGAACTTTAAGTTCCCAAAATGCAAATCTGCTCGACTGAGTGATATTATTCCCAATGTCAGTACTGCAGCTCTGCATTTGATCAACGAGCTAATCGCCTGGAACCCCAAAAAAAGGCCAACTGCTCGGGCTGTAAGTTTGATTTCAATACAGCTAAAATATTAGTAGTTCAGATAACTAAGTTGATTTCAGTTGAAGCAACTACTAATGCAGTTGTCGCAAACGAATTTGTATAAAATTACTCGCCTAAATTTATATGAAGCAGGAAACGATGTAGGAAGTCCTAACTTGCTTTGACATTGTATCTTTGTTCTCTTCGTCTTCTTCTTTGCAGTTTGGTTGTAGTGGAAGTTATTTTTCTTTAACCATTTTTACAGCTTTTTTTTTCACCTTTCATTTAAGCAAGATTGGAGTTTTCTTGAGAAAAAATATTTGTTGCTTCTAAGGCTTTCCCATTAATAAAAACTGCATATTATTTTTCTGGAACAAATATCTTATTTGGCGATTTGCTATCGCTGCTAATGTGGATAAATTCTTTTTCTTCCATTCTGGAGACCTCAAATAGATTGAGCCAAATATCATACCCAGCCATAAGCCTAGAGGAGCAATTAGTTATAAACCGTTTTCAGGGAGAAGAATTATTTTCACAAAATTGTATACACTTTGTTTTGTTGCGCAGAACTATATTCCATTCTGCCTTCTTTTAATTGCGAACAGGAGCAAAAATTGTCTAAAAGTCGGTAGACGGCTAAGTTAATGAATTTGCATGGATGTGAATAACAATTGCAAACAATTCTTCATTTGATCAAATTCTGCTCCCCACTCCTTCTCTCTATTGGTCGCTTGTATCACCCAGGATGTCAGGAGGCTATTCTTGAATACAGAAGTACTCTGTTAGCAAGCTTCTAAGGTGGATTTGCATGTTCCGAGTGTATATTCGATATTACACACTTGTTGAGTGTTTTTTCGGTATCCTTCCTGACTACAAATAACCCATTTTTTCTATTCACTTTGGGTCAAATTAAGTACTTTGTTAATAATATATTTTGCACAGTTATTTTGCTTTTTGTGAAGTATGAATCGTTTTGTTGCATGAAGAGTAGGTCTAATAATTTGCCTAATCAATGTCTTTTGGACTCTTACTTACTCTATCAGTAGTATTTATGAGACTTTTTTCCTTAATTACAAGGCCTTGCGAAGTAAATTCATGAGTGTTCAGGATTCGACTGTGGTGTGTTCATCAAATAGCGAGACAGGAAATACGTTATCGTCCATTTCGGAGAATTCTGTCGGCGACAGAGTGAAAGAGGCCTTGGCTCTTGGTAAAAAGGATACGGAGGAGTCTGCTAAAAGTTGTAATGTCATTCGTTTTTCTTCTAACTTTAGTTTTATATTTTGTTTATTTATATCAAATGGCAGGCTCTTGATAGTTATCATTAGCCCTTTAGTTGACTTCGGGCTCCACAGAGGGAGAAATGTCAGAGTCACAAAAAGTCTTGAAGGGAACAGAAGAGTGATTCATAGATGTAAACGAGACAGACACAAAGGTGGGGAAAAAAGGTAAGGTGAGTACTGTGGAAGTGGTCGAATATGATATACAGTGGGGTTATGGTAGTTTGAAGTCAACTGCCGATTTATAGACTATTTTGCCGTATGAGTAAACGTTGCCCAGGATGCACCACGTGGAGGTAAGTCTATCGCACACCCCAGTTTTATGCTCTAATGGCTTAAATACTAATAGGTTTTTTAAAAGGACGAAATTTCAAATTTTTTTAATAAACGCTGTTTTTCTTTAACAAATAATAGATTGGATTTAACAACGAATTTGTTTTTAACAGCATTTTCTACACAAATAATTTCATATTCGCGTTAGACTGTTGAGTACCCAACTTAACAAATTTGTATTCATTTAATCCATTTGATCAAAAAGGTTATGTCAAAGTCATGATACAACTAGGTGGAAGGGAATGTGAAATAGAAACCAAAATATGTGTGTTTTTGCTGTAGTTGTGTTTAGTCGTTTTAACTCCCCTTACTTTGAAGCTGATAGGATTTTGTTCTGAGAGGCGATTGAGTGATCGAAATTAAGTTTTAAAGTTGCTTTTTAGCAACTATCTAGGTCAATTTCACCTAGTTGTAAAAGAAGTGGATTATGCCAATTAGGTATAAACCCACATTAGAAAAACTAAAGTTATGTTGGATCAATTGTTTTACACTTTGTCTCCATCTTAGATTACTATGGTTTTAAAAAAATATCTAAATGTGTGTACTTTTATACTAGCGCAGCCTTAAATTAGTTTTTTTCTAACACATTTAAGTGGAGTTTATTTATTATAATGTGCCTACTTTTTCAACTTGTAGACAGCCATCTCTCATTACCTCCTCTGAAGCCTATTTTAACTAACATTACCGATGAGAATTTAGACGGGAGTCAAAACTTATCTTTTTCTAAGGGAGCCAACATTTCTAAAGACTGTGATCTTCCTGACAACCTCCAAAATGGTAGGGGGACTGAAGATATTATTAATGCAGCATCTCCTCCAAATCGTATTACCAATGACAACACTGTCCATCAGAATTTGAACGAGGTACCAAGGTCTCCTAAGAGAACCAATCTTACTAATGATCACAATCTCTCCAAAAGTCTCTACAATATGCGAGAGGTCGAAGCCATTAATGAACCAATCCCTCGTGGCTTCAAACCTAAGGCTAAACCAAATGGCCAAGGAGGACTTCTAACGTATTCTTACCTCTCCAATTGTCAAATAACTCACAGACTAGATAAACGAGTGAGTACGATATGACTATACCGCTTTTCAACTCCCTCTCTCTCTGTTTTCGAACATTCTTTCCTTTCTACAGAAGAAATCTTTTGGCGATAATCATGATTCTGCCAAGGCTATTCGTCATGCTAGAACTGTGAACAGCAATCGCCAGCTTAAGCCCATCTGTAAAATTAATATGGCAGATGTTCTGGATCGTGAATTGCTCAGTGGACTCACTAAGTCTCCCCTGTTTAATCAACCTAAAATGAGTCGATACAACCACTTGCCTCCCATTCAGCCTTCTTGCTTCCAAAATCAATGCATAGCGAATCAACAGCGATCCAGTAATTGCTTCAATAAACGGTAAGCTCTAACATGTAATACCTTGGATCGGTAATAATTTGACTAGAATATTGAAGCGGCTATTTCCCCCCGTTTTGTATTCATTGGTCGGTTTAAGATTTTGGAAAATCAATAATGCTATTAGTACTTTTACCAAACGAAAATATTGGCTTCTATTAATCTGCAGCTTCGTAATTTTGAAGGTGGTAATAAAACTACTACCAAATCTTTTAAACTTGTTCAACTCTGGCTCTACACTTCCTTCTGTGATGAAAATACGTTGATTAACTTGTGAAATGTGGTATTGAGAAAATTACAAATAGCTGTTCTACATGAGAAGACCTTTTTAATTTTGTTCTTCAGTTTGGGTTCTCGAAGAGATGCTTCATCATACACTTTTGTATCCTAATGACTAGTGGGAATATTATATCCAAGACAAGGGTGAAGATTTGATTTGAAGTTCGGAATAATAGATTACGGTGAATACTTGCTTATTTCATATGTTATTGCTTCCTTAGACCACCAGGAGTATACGCTTCTTCGTCTAATCCTCGAGCTAGACCTTACCAACCACCCGAAACTGCTTCTAGCAGTCACGAATTCGAGAATGTCTTCATACGAAGAAAGAATCTCTTGAATGGCCTTGTTGGAAGCGAACAGACTATTTTTGGTGATATGTTAAAAGGTGAGTGCATTTAAGTGATACAATAGCTTAGTAGTCCTACTAATGAAGAACGAAATGGTATTTCTACTAACTTCACAGCGAAAAAGGGACTTATTTTACGTGGTTCTTCTGTGAAGTCTTCCCTTGTTTTATTGACATAGTCCTGTTTTCTTTGACAGAAGAAGATAGCTCCAGTGTTACCATTGTAGCGTGAAAACATTTGCCAAGCTATCGGCGTTTTAACTGCTCATGTTTCACCACAAGCAGTATAAGTGGAGAAGGTTTTCGTAAATCTTTTTGAAGTTGAAAAATGAGTGGGTAAAAGAAGTGTGAAGCAATGGATGCTTAGCCTAAATGCTGAAGATTTGAAAATGGCGACTAGTCGATAAGGTGTCATTAATGGATTCTGTATCAGCATCACTCAATAATTAAATTTATCATCTGAAATAGTTGGAGGACTTTTTCTTTAACAGTGACAGGTCTGAAATCAACTACCACCATCCAACCGAAAGCATCATCAATCTACAACTCCACGTTTTGGAAGAACAGTTTGAATGTCCCCTATAGACCGAATAATCATCTCATCGAAAAATATAACCCTCTCAGCTCTACGAATAAACCAGCCATAGGATCAAGCTCAAAGATCGAAAATTCCATCAGATCATATGTTGCGTCTTCAACAAACATGCGTGGCATTCCCTTTCGCCAAAATACTCGCACTGTTCAGAAATTTAATCATCCTCCTCCGATTGGCTCTGGAAAATCATCTAGTAATTCCCTGAATTTATTCTTTTATTTACTATCTGTGCCACATCTTGAGCTGGCTGTTATCACCCATTTTGTTGATCCTAGTAATCACCTAGTTATATTTCTAGCCGTCCTTCGGTGCCCAGGGCTTTGAAAAATGACACAGGTGGTCAATGACACGAAGTCTTATCTCTCGTCTTTATTCCCAAAAAAACAATATTCAGGTAAAACTTGGAAGTAAAAGTGAGTGGCACACTCGATCAGTCATTATTGATATACATGGAACTCACATTTTGGTGATCGCCATTCTAGAATATCTTTATCTTTATATTTTGCATGCATTAAGAGAATATCAGATTTCTCTACATAGTGGGTATAGCTTAGTGATCAGCTTACAGTTAGCTGATGATGTTAGCACTCCCTGCAGTTATCATGCAGAAGTAATAAATCGAAAATCTAACTGATTCGCTTTACATAATTTTTACTAAATATTCTCAAACTTGGAGAATCTCCAAGTACCTCTCTGGAGCGCCAACCATCCATGCCCACAAAGGAATTTTGTCATCTGCTATTGTTATAGTTCTCCTTATTGCTGATTTTATTGAGCAGCATGTCAACGTCTTGTCTTATCATTTTCTCTTCAGGTAACAAATCTACTAAACTTCCAATTAGTGACGACTCAGTCAGTAAAATTTCAAGCTTCCGGAAGTCGTCTGATTTCTTGGAGTCTCTTTCAATTTCTTCGAACTCAGTACATAATAACTTCTTTAACGCCAAACCTGATTGGTCAGCCAAGTCAGTCCTTAATTGGCTACACCTCCTTGTTGCTTGCTTGTTTCCTTTCCAACTTAAATATTTTCTATTTTAGATATATCAAATCGCTTTGACGACATTCCCGTTCAGAATTCATTTTAGTCTTTTTCAAGTATTTTCTCTGTAGCCTTAAGTGTAGGCTCTCAGTACTTTGCTCCGTCCTTCATCCTCAGAATTTCAGTTATATATGCTGACTTGCACTACTTTCTTTTGTCTTATTCTCGAATGGCCCACATTTATGATTGAATATACAACTTTTTAAATTTCGCACATGTGCATATACATATATATATATATTTCGATTTTATCTTGGACGGTTCTTGTAAATATAACATGTGATCAACTTATTATTTGTGTTTTATACATGAACGATTTGAATTCTATTCTATTGAATTTCAGCATGGCAGGCACAGAGAGTGATTATACCAGTTTAAGTTTTCAAACTCCATTTAATTTATTCCGTTCCCCCCCCCCCTTCCCCTCCTTCTTTCTCCAACTCGAATTCTTCCATGTAACCTCGAAATTCGTCTATTCATCAAGAAGAAGATGCAACGTTCTTGTTCCTGCACTTCCAACTGCCCTCAATGACAATGACATAAGAAATTCTTAATGGGCAGGAATTCGACTTGTAAGGCTCTCAAGCAAAAAGCCTTTTTTGAGGTCGTTACACAATCTACTTGCGCCACTTTCTTAGGTCGGGTGCATGTGAGAAGATTCTTATTAATCCTTTAGCAGGATAAACCATTTTACAATTGTTATCCTGACTCTTCGCAATTCACCTTCGATATTTTTACTCCGACCAAAGAACTATAGGTTCTATGCATCTATGACCGACTTTGTCTCAACATGATCGTATACGAGGCCGAAGGTCACGGTTCTATGCACATCAGTGCGCACCCAGTGAATGGAGTAATTAGCCGCACTAGCCAAGTGTGGTCAAAAGATAGTAGGTGTAAGGTGATGGAATTCGAGTTTCTCATTCGATTGGCCTCATGGTGCTACTCATTTATCTAAGATAAGTGTGTTGAGATGAGATTTCCTCCATGGACTTGGGATTTGCAAGCATTTACACTAGTGATGGGGTAATACCCTTAGTTTATTTTTACTTGTTTCTAAGGGTCTTTTACATTAAAATTTAACTACCACCTGAACAAATGGGGAAAAAGTCAATGAGAACAACTACGAATCCCTTACTGAGAAATCGTACGTTCCATCAGCATTGCAACCATCCCAAGAATCGCACAAAAATCTAATTTATTCTCTTCATTTTTTTCTAGTACAATTGAATATGTATAGCTCTTGAAATATTAAATTCTCCTTCCAGAACCAGCCACTTTGATTGAAGAAACCATGATACGGTTGATAATCGACATGGTTATTTCCAAGCTTACGACTGAATGCTGGCGCCACTTTTTTTCTTTACCTTTGATTGGTTGTTGTCACCTTTTTCTTAAGACCACTCGTTGCATGACCGTTGGCAAGATCGGCTGGATCACGGTTGGTTTGAAAATAGTAGTCACCAAATTCGAGAAATTAGTCCAATGTATGGGTGGATAGTAATCTTACCTCTATACCCATCAACAAATATGTCCCTTAGGTCCTTCTCAAATAATTCTTCTCGATCTCTTTCTCTATTCCACTCATTCTGCAAGCTTCCAAGTACGTCGTGCTTTCAAATATTTGTATCACTGTCTATTACATTTCTACACCCCTTTTGTAACGCAGTGACTGTGAATACATTTTTGCTACTTTCCTATGTATTTTCAATCCTGTTGTCTGAACGCACGAAACTCTCAAGCCTTTCTGGTCGGAGTGTCTATTTAAATATAGAGGAATAGCTGTTTTATTCATCGTTTTCCTTTGTATGGTTGTGGTTCTATGATTTTTTCTATAATTTACTTCACTTATCCACTTTTAGAATGGCGGACTCAGAGCTTGCGCCTGATGATGTAAGTTTGAAGCTTTTAAAGAAGTATTTTATTCAATTTTATCTGGCGTTTTTATTTAGCGTAAGATCTTCCTTATCATCTTATAGTAGTAGATGGGGTGTAGTATTCACTAAGGAATAGCATACGAATAGAGGTCTATGAAAGCTCGAAAGATAGATGGTTCAATAAACATTTATGAGCTTTACAAAAGTGAAGGTAAACAATCAACTTGCCAAAATAATCTTTTTTGAAAAACCCATCGCGACGGTGCATATGTCAATTTCAAGCCTCTCTGTGGTCCCAATCTACGACCATATTGGTTCTCTTGCTATCAAGTATGTCCATATTGGATGGCGAGATTGGCGGTTTTGCTTGCCTCCAGTTCCTCCGCGCACCAATGTGTCTGGTAGCTTATTGTTAGCGTTTTTTTGGATGTACGCAAATAGTGTACATATTAATAGGTTTATAAAGATGAAAACACAGTAGGAACTCCCCTAACCAGACCAAATGGTTTGACATTTTTCCCTAAAAGTAGGGCTTATATGTATTAAATCTCTTGTTGCCATTATTAAACTAGACTAATATTTCAATGCGTAAAATAAACTTTGGCCACTTTTATGCTGAATGGTAGAAATTATTGTGCCGGTCATTTCCTCATCTCACTACTACTCATACACTCTGTAAAAACCGAGAATTTGTTGAGGTGACTACCAAGTATCTTTTCACGCCTTTTAGTTAGCTTTTAATTGGCCACTGTTCCTCCCAAGGCACTATCTGAACGATTTTTTGTCGTCTCCATAGTCGATTCTAGCATAATTTTTAAGATTGGTAGGGGATACTTAGTATCTTTTTTGATGGCCTATTAGAGTGTCAAGTAGAGGGCTCTTGAGAGCTACAGCTAAACACAACTCAAACTCTAAGTGAGCTCTGGTAGTTCAAGGATCAATGTTTGCTTAATGCACCGGGTTTCTTTAGGGCGACCTTGACGCTATTTCTGATAAAAGCTTCCTAACTTCAAGGTTGCTCTGTGAGAGTGAAAGAAAACTTGCATTATTGACATTTTCTCACGCTAACTTTTGACTCTCAAAATTAAGCCCAAGAAGCTATGGCCTATCACAGGGCTGAAATCCCAAAATGCTGAAGAGTTAATCGTCGTCAAATATCATATCATATGTGGCCTCCCTTTCACCTGCTTAAATTTGAGGTCTACTATTTGTTGTCTTATTCATATCATTGCTATGATCCAGATCCATATCCCAGTTAAGATCAGAAAACGCTATTCACTTGTTATTCACTATTTTATAAATTAAACGTTAATTTTCTTATTGAAATTTGACATTGTTTCTTGCTTACTTCTAGCTATTCTCGATTGAAGATGAGCCGGAATCTGGCGTAGGAGGTGGAGCTAACGAGAAAAAGAAACACCTCTTTTTGAAAGATAGTACGTTTGTTCTAATCCCCCACTTTTTTAGCTCTCTTGGCAGTGAATTAACTACCAGATTTGCCTCCATTTTTAGTTCGTACTATGCTCTACGGATTCGGTGATATTGAAAATCCTCTTCCTGAAACAGTCGCTCTAGTCGAAGAGCTAGCAACCCAATACATTTGCGATATGGCTAGTTTTACTTCAATTTACGTTATAACTTTGCCGTCTTTCGTTCTCTAAAATACAATTGGTTCTTTTTTTCCTCCTTTACAGACTCGCCGCTGCATGGAAATTGGCAAAATTGGCAAGATTACAGTGGAGGATATTGCCTATTTGGTGCGCAAAGATGATCGAAAGTTTTCCCGAGCTAAAGAACTTCTGCTCTTAAGCGAAGAGTTGACAAGGGCTAAGAAAGCCTTTGAGGGCGTTAAGATTAAAGATGCCACATAATCTCTTTATTTGGGTCAATCATTAGGATGAGTCTTTGTATTATATATTTAATTACCTAAAATAAAGTTCGTTTCTTTTTACTTATAAATTTATTTGATTATAAAATTGAAGTCCATAGATATGAAGCAGAAACGTTTATATGCCAATAGTGGGCTTGTTAAACGACAAAGTGCGTAATCTAATGATTTTTGTACTGACTATGATAGAGGCGAAATACTGCTTGTTGTTTATTTGCTAGAAAGACTATTAGGGGTGCTAAGTTTGGAAGAAATGCACCCCTGCGGTTTTTATCTGTTGCTCATCAAGATAAAAAGAACTCGAAACCTATCAACTCTTGCTGCTCTAACACAGATCTTCTTTTTCCCAGCCTGGATACCACTCATCTCTTATAGGCAGACTGGTCCAAACATGTTTATACAAAGGTTAAGGCTCATGCATTTCATTAACCTCTTATAAGTACATTTTTGAACTCAACTATCCTACATTTGACAAAGGTATTCTCACACTCATCTTAGTTGTCAGAGTGCAAATATTCATTTTGTATACAATTTTTTTATACTTATAACTGCATATTTTCAATTAACCTTATGATTTAATTATTGCCCGTTTGTCCATTTGAAGGTCACGAGTGGAGTTTGTTTTGCGAGTTCTCCCTATTTTAATTATCTGAGATGTTCTTGTTTGTGGATGGTGCCACCTGGCACTGGATGAGGAGTCGTTATGTAGGTCAGTAGGAACTTTCGAATAACTTCCTCCGTCACTCCTTCTCTTTTGAACCTGCCGACAAATCGCTCTGTGTCTGGCTCTTTGATTGGTGCGCACGAATGTAGTCAATAGTTTTCCCTCCGCTGTATTCCTTGAAATGCAACGAACGTAATTATGTTCCATTGTTACACCATAGGTTCTGGTAAATCTTGAGTCATGAAAATTCTGTTAAGAGTGCTGCCAGTTGTTGCCGTATTTTCTGAAGTCATTGCTATTACTTCAGGTCACTTGGGGCGTGAGTCTACTAATTATAAGTAGATGACGGTAGAATGCAAAATATATCCTTTTCCAGAGATATAATGGCGTTAGCGACTTCTTTCATAGGTTCATGTTTGTTCGCAATTGCCCATTATAATCGTCAATTTGTTCGAAATCAGCACTCTTCAAATCTTTGTTTACGAATTCATTTAGTAAAAGCTATTGCTCCGAACTGGAGACGATTCACCGAATACGTTGAAATACCTCCGTTAGTTCCATTGGACGATATCAAGGTTTGTGATTCGTGGCGTAAAACATTGATCTGTAAAATAAGATTATCGGAACTTAATTCAGTAATATAATCATCCGATTTTCCTGGAATCAGGTTTAGCTGATATGTACACGGTTTTATAGCTTTCACTCTTTGAATGCTGTTGTTATTGTGGCTTAATTTTCCATGCTTCATCCGGTTCAAAAGTTCACCTGTTTTACCTAAATTAGAACGTTTTCATTTGTTTTAGTGGACGTTCTCTTTGGGTAAAATATATAAGTGAAAAACTGACATCTTTATTACTAATATATGTAATGGTTTGTGATTGACCAACATTCTGTGTACTACCATTCTTTATTTGAGATTGGGATGTCGATATTTTAGATCATACAAGGTGTAATTTCATTTCTTCACGTGTAAATAGGAAGTGAAATGGGCACAACAGCCTTCTTCTTCGAGTAGCTTCTTTTCTTAGCTACTGATTGTGCTTGGCTTTAGAAAGTGATGCCAATTGCTTATAAAAGCTTAGCTCCAAAGATTATCAAGTAATAATTTGACCGTAGTCCTTTACTATCATTGATGCGGTTTGCATTTATTTGATCGCATAAGGAAGCTTTTTTAAGTGGTTAACTGCTCTTTCCCGAATATATTACGGCTCAAGTTTAGAAATTTACAGCTTGGATACATAGTGAGTAGAACACAACGGGTAATAATAAAAGGTCATATTATTTCTCACTGTCGAAAAAGGGAATTTTCTACAGCAGAATTTACTTATTATTCATAAAACTAATTGGCTAAATTTGCACTAATCTTTCTTTACTGTGCTCTAAATGCGAATTACAAAATAATAAACTGCGCATTGAAGCATTATGAGCAGCATAAAAATTATTGTCTCAAAATTCTTGATTGATAAGCAAAACCAGACTAAAGCAACAGTTTTCGCTAACTACTAGTTCCATATATATTCATAGATTCCATTGGAATGTTTTATACAAATAATAGCGTAGTGAATGAACATCATTTTAAATATAGTATTTTCCAAATCGTAGTAATATTGTGAAAGTGAATATTTTTTACTCTAATACACAGACCAGACCAAATAATAGACTATGTCTCTCATTATGCTTTACAAAAATGGTAAAATACCGAAGAGCAAAATGTTATATAAAGTAAAACAATGTTTGAAAAGTGATAAGTGAACTCAAGATGCAAGCATCTTAAGCAGCAATATAGTTAGGGTCCTTAAACTGAGATAGGTATAATTATTTTGATTCTATGGTAAAATACTCTCAACGTGAGGATAAATTTAATCTTAGGGGCTTAATTATTAGCTTTAGTGATATGTTCGCAAAGATGCAACAAGCTTTTAAGCTCTAGTAGTAGATCACACGAACATGCCAATAACAATGTAGTAACCTACGAAATTTAGGGAAAGCAGTGACATGAACTCCATTCAGCAATTTTAATTTTGTAAAACCTGCTAGATAGGATAATATTTTATGACCCAACTAAACATAAGGTCTTCAATTCTAAAATAATGTATTCTAAACTGTTTATAGAGAAGAGAATCAACAAATATATTTAGAAGGCAATAATATTTATTCTAATGTGTAATACAGCAAGGATTTGAAGGATTTTTTGCTAGTTGGATAAGACTAAACGTATAGAGAATAGTTAGAGGCATTTATTTTTATCTTAAATCAAGTCATAAACTGTTATTTAATGTCATTTTAAAATTTTCGCATTAGCCCATCTGCACATAAGATGTCGGATAGCCTGTATACAGCTAGCGGGGTTTTCTTAGACATCGTGGACTCGGATTGGATAAAAGACACTCTTCCATTTGAAGATATACATATAAACATTGAAGCATTGCCATTTTCTGAACCTGAATTGGGTGCACAAGGAGAAGCCAATAAACACAGTCCTCACAAAAAGGAACCACCTATTGAGTGTGACCACCAATCTTTACTTTTACCTAAAATTCCAACAGAAACCCATTATTTTTCAGCTAGAAATTTACCAAACTTAAAGTTACTAAATGAGTTGGAAGTCGATAATTTGTCGTGCTGAAAGCCTCCTTGGCGGCCGCTGTCCATCTGTTGATTTTTCTCTTCTCGGTAAATCTGAATCAAATCTATTTATTGAGCGAATTCGAAGTCTTGCTTCTATGTCCGACCACAAAATTATCTCTGTTATTTACACCGAACTTGAGAATAGTCCTCATGACAATTATCTCAGGTTCCATAATTGGACAAATATGTTTTCCACAAAAAAGGTTATCCCACGTCTTCCTTCAAGTATGGTCATTCCCCTCGTTGGACAATGTGTTTATGGTAGAGATTTAAATTCTCTGCAACTTCATCGTAAAATGGGAGAGATTTTCGCTGTTATCAATCTGGCCATTGCTTTGCACAAATCCGTTGTTGATCTATCCGACCCTCAATTTCAACATCAACGTAATAATTGTGCTTGGGTCAAGAATATGGAATCAGGAAACAAATTAGCAGTTTTAGCTGGTGACATTCTGTTAGCCAATTCGTCAGTTGAGTTGGCTTCTTTCAGAATTCCCAAGGTAATATTGATTTCTTTTAATGTAGTTATTATTCTTAGGTTGTTGAGCTTATATCTGGTGCGATTGCTGAAGCTGTTTGTGCCGAGTTCACCGATCTTGCGACTGATTCTGCACAATTGCTGACTGATCCTTCATCGCAATGGCTTGATCATGCAAAATTACGTCATGGTGCTCTTTTAGGCGAATGTTGCGCAGCTGCAAGCCTTTTGAGTTCTCCATTGACTAAAAATTTTGGTCGAATTCTTAAAAGTGCTCGAGAATTTGGCATAAATTGGGCTTCACTTTCTCGTCTCCTTTCTGAGCTTGATTATATTAAAGAACTTAAGGTGAGGCTACTGTTTCACAGATTGATTATTGTCTGTCATTCCTAACTCTTATATTTTGTATTAAAGCTCGATATTCCTATGCCTCCAAAGACTCTTACCTCTCTTGGATTCACCGATAGTGGTTTGCCAGAACCAACATTGGCTGATGCTCTACTAGTGGCTTCCGAGGCTACCTCTTCCACCATTTACGATCAGTACAAATCAATAGCTTCGAAATTGGCACGACAACTGGGAGACTCACTTTGGAGACTTTTGGAGGAAAGCAGCCCGAATCCGGATGTATACTCACTAGCCAAGGAGTCAGTTGATTTGCTTGTGAAAGAAGCTTGCTGAATTTTGCCTCCCTCTTTTACCTCTGTACAGATTTCCCTTAGTTTTTTGTCTTATGGTAGAAATATGGTAATTGAATCCTATATTCCGGTTTTTCTGAATATTTATTATTTGATTGGATATGAGTTTAGTTGGATAATTCTATAACTAATCTGAATGGTGGATTTTTGATGACTCAAGAGATTGATGGTCGAGTTTATTTAAGTTGCTAGTTTGAGCATAACTGGTTGGTTTGATAGTTTGTTTCTGTGTACGCCATTCTAATCCGCGTCTGACTCACTGAAATTAATGTGTAAATGAACGTTGTAGGTAGTGTTCACTTTCAGGGTCCAAAATATTGGTCATTAACGTCCATTACGCCCAACTGTCCCTCATCTTTACCCTAGGTCGTTCAGACGGGTCTCTTGAATTAAGGTGGTCGGAGGTGACCTCATGAAGATGAGAAGCTTTACATCGGTACAGATTGTCAATGAAAAAATTGCTCGAGTATAGAAATGGCTTCCCATGATGGGCTCAAGTGCAGCTGAGTTCAACTTCCCAAGAACAAAGGGGATGAGAAGATTCAGATACAAACACATATTATATGTACAGTTAATTTACAATTAATTTTAAAGTGTATGCATTTTTTTGGGACACCCTGTATATTCTTTTTCTGAGTCATGAATAGAAGCGCAGTCCTCGCAATCAAATGTACCAGAAAGAATAAGAATTGACAGAGAATAACCTGCAGGATCTTGAATTTTCAGTTTTGCTGGGTAGCAGAGACTGACTTGGTTAGTGGAGAATTAGATGGGATGTACTGCAGTATGTCCTAATTTGCCTGCAGATATGTATTCTTACCCTAAGCTACATTATAAAATTGATGTTTGCAGTGGTCGAACTGCTCCAGCTTAGAAATCACCAACACAGGTCAGTGAGAATGAGCCTGGAACTAAAATTGTCACAAAATAGAAAAGAAATATTTTCATGCAAACAGAAGAAGAGGGTAATTTTGTAATTAATAAACGGATGTTGGCAATATTTTGACAGGATGACTAAAAAACATTGATGATCAATTAACCAGAAGATCGATAAACAGGTTGTGATCCGTAGGCCCGTCACAATCAGAAGGAATTAAATGTTGAGTTGACTTAGTCGACTAATCAAGATTTGGTATGGCATAAGGTCAATAATTCTCAGTTTTCGATTACCGGTAATGTTCATGAATACAACATTTTGCCATGCTATCCAAATTCCCAGAAACGGATTCATCGTTTTAAACTGAGGGGTCATTGGCTTTCAAACAGGCCTTTGAGCGGGAACAGAGTGAATTTAAAAAGCAAAACCATCATTATTATAAGTTGGAATAGCTTCTGCATATGAAGATAGAACGTTGGAAAAATATTCACATAAACTAGTGATATTTGACTCTATATGTTCCAGTACTCAAAATCTATCCGTTTATTATATTTAAAGAACATTTAGTGAACAGATAATAATTAATAGGCCAACCAGCTTCGAGGTACAGATACCTCAGATTAAGACAGCTGCGAGTAATTTTCAATGGTGGTTGTTAAAAGTTAACCACTTTTCTTAAATAGAGTTTCCTTTCAACTGCGTTCGTTGTATCGGCAGTGAATGTTCTTTAGTCTTATTGGCTGAAGCGATACGCGCGGGAGGCTAAACAATGGGCCAATGAGCGCTGTCTGTTAGCAGGATCGACAAAGTAATTCCCCTCTCCCAATGCACGCAGTTAAGCAGTTCGCTTTACCTGCAATGCACTAAGGATAGGCGCTGCCTCCTCTATTTCAAAATTTTAAATTCTGAGTCATTCTAACCTCAGGTTAGCAGTCAGTTTAAAATATTATGATTACATCTTACTCCTCCTGAAAACTGTGTCTGTTTTCGTTGTATTTCAGGAAAAGCAACCATGAGAACCATGTGGATTACGAAATTCTTCATTTTATCGGTCATTATTTATATCAGCAACTGCTTGGAAGGTCATTAAAACAAAAGTAGCACGTTACTTATCTTTGTAGTTCTATTGATTGTGTTTATTTCGCATTAATGTATTTGATGGGGAAATAAGGCTTGTATTTTATTTTTGACAAAATTTTAGAGTTCAAATTTCATTCAATTGAGAAGATGTTGATTAAGAAACTCTTGGAGAAATACGAGAAAGTTGGAAAGATAGGACGTCCAGTGAGGAATACCAGTGGGACTGTGAATGTGGAATTCGGATTATCCCTCTTTCAGTTGACAGACTTAGATGAAGCTGAACAGCTGTTCACGGTGAACGTCTGGAACAAATATGTAAGTATTTACAGTTTTGAATATGATGAATACAGATGAAATGAACTTGGAATAGTTAAAAAGCGGAAAATTTGAAGTATTTCTGATTATTACTGAACATCCTGATTTGCGGCAAATTATTAGTAAGGTGAAAGTGGCGCCACTATTCAATCTTTTAAAATTGTACATTTACACACGTTTGGGGGCTTCAATATGCGTCGAACGAACTGTTACTCTTTGTGGAATAAGTGGAAGTGTTTAATAGTGTAAAGTTTCACTACTACAGATCACCAATCAGCTCAAACTCTCAAATGCCTAAAATCGTAGGAATGGTTGAATAAGTAAAATATTTAAATACTAATGTTGGACCGTGGTTTAAGAGCTCGCTCGTCACAGAATGATAGCACTCAATCATTGGAAGCTTTAAGGAAAATCTTATTGGCTATTACGAAAGGGAATAAGGTCTGTAGGCTGCATTGAAAGCAGAAATCCTCCTACTCAGATGAAAATTTGAAAAGCGCTTCATCTCGGTATGTAAGCATCCCTTCGGTCCAACACGAGCACTGGGGTGAGCACTTCCCTTTGGGCTGGCAAAGGTTGCGAACCTCTTTCTATTTATTTACTTGCGACGAGCTTTGTGGCTTACAAAGAAGACCCAGTTCGAAATAAGCTAATGAGTCCGGTAAAAAAAGACAGAGTGAGTTGATGAGTGGGATCATCCATAAAGATATCAATTGTAATTTCGGCTAAATGGACATCTTTACATTTGTTGTCCAAAATCTTTGACTACCAGTTTCCAATTCCTTCAGTAATTGCTTTATTGAAGCACCACGTATCTCTTTGTCGACACCAATTAAATTTCTCCTTTCGTAGATGTATTAGTTTGTTAAAAGCACGCATTCGATTCTATTTCAATGATTATTCGCTTCACAAAGTAATGGATTGCATAATCTGTTCAGAATTGAGTTTGATATGTTAAATTACTAAGTACTGATAATTAGTAATTTACTGTTCTCACCTCAGCTTCGTCGGTTTCACTTTAATTGCTGAAGTATCGGGCATTAACGTAAGTTTATTAAGTAAAGCTAACCTTGAAATAATCAGACAAAGTAATACCTTACTAGAGTTGGGGATAAACGGCTTGAAGGAGGGCTGTGAAGATTTGGTCATTGGGGTTGAGGCATTTTACATTTTTTCTCGGCTCTTAAGAACATACGCTACTGATGCCTTTCAAAAACCTCGTGAAACGATTTGTATTGAAATTGTTGTCAATGCTAGGTAACATTTCAATTAACCTTGTCTCTTTTAAGAACTAAAGCAGCTGAAAACATGGCACTGGAAGTCTTTGTTAGTCCCTGACCGTAAGGAAATCTGATTTCATTGATAGGACAGGAGCATTGATTTTTTTCGATAATATTCACTTTATACCTCAATTTTTTCGCTGGAATTCCTTCAAGGTAGGACTCTGACTTCCTGATCGATTTTTTTCTCAGTTAAGGCTTTGTGTGTGCAATTTTTCTCTGAATAGGCGTTAGGGATAGAACACTGGAAGGAAATTTCAAAGTTATTCAAAGGCGGAACCTTATTTCTTGAAGCTTTACAAAGAGGTATCTCAAAGTGTTTCTCTGAGTGCGTTATCCTAACATCAGTTATTTTCCCAATACCAAGGAGAACCCTAAGTCTGGGGGAAAGCTTAAATCTTGCAGAAGGTATATATTGAGTTGATGTTATCTGTTATTTGCAGGCCTGGTACGACGAAGTTTTAACCTGGGATCCTAAAGAGTACAATGATATAAAGCATGTACGTATTCCAACTAAACACGTTTGGACACCCGACATCGTTCTTCTAAACTAGTAAGAAAATTGAATGTAAAATCATATCCTACTGAAATAATTCAAGTAACATTTACTTAAAATTCCTTTTTAAGTGCTGATAAAAGATTGCAGGAACTGCGCGAAGTATTGCTCACTGTCGATTACACTGGTCGTATTATCTGGAGTCCTCCAGCAATCTACAAGTCAGTGTGCACGATCCAAATGGAGCACTTTCCATTCGATCATCAAATCTGCTACCTTCGTTTTGCCTCCTGGACCCTGCATGGGAAGAAGCTCAACCTCACTTTTTTAGATGGAATTGAAAGTGCAATGCTGGACGTCTATCAACCAAGCAATGAATGGCATATCGTGATCCATCCAGCAGTTCGACGATTTTTTAAACAGAGTTGTTGCGAGGAACCGTTCCCAAATCTAATTTTTTTCTTTGTGTACTTGCATTGTTCGAATAATATATTGGTTTTAGTCTAAGACGTAACGCAGAGTACTATGCTTACCTACTGGTGCTTCCTTGTATCTTACTGGCTGTGCTCAATTTAGTGGTGTTCTGGCTACCACCTCAAAATCCCGCAAGAATGATGCTTGGTAAAGTCATGTTTTGATAAACTCCCTATTTATTTCTAGGCATGAATATTTTCTCGGGCTTTTGTATTCAACTGAAGTTTTTAACTCAGTCCACGCCATCCGCGTCTAATACAATCCCATATCTTGGCAAGGACCTTGGAATTATGTTTCTTGTTAAAGTATGTTCACTAATATGACTGTTTTGTTTTTCGCCTTTTTTAGGCTATTACTACTGCCTCAACATGGTCCTGATAGCCATATTCACATTTTTCTCGGTTATTGCAGTTCAAATCCACTTTCGAAAGGATAAAACGAAACCTCTTCCACCCTGGCTATCAAGAGTAGGCTCATTTTGTTGTGTTTTATCCAATCTTATCAAAACAACGATCTTCTTATCAATTTTAGTTTGTGAAAACCTCCTCTAAGTGGTTGCGTCTCAAACCTGGACCACTGTGTTTCACCAAACCCCCTCAAGCAGAGGCCAACATCAGCAAAATTGAAATGCACCTGAATCAAGAGAGAAAGCTAAGACGTCGAGACTCCTTTGAATCTCATCCCGGACAGACGCCTAGACATTGCTACTGCCAACAGCAACAAACACAACAACAAACAAATCAAGAATCGCAGCATGAAATGCTGGCCTTAACTCAAAGGGATCCATTTTCAAATCTCACCTCCACAACTGCCGGTAAGCAGTTGGAGGCCAGTGTGAAGGAAATCAAACGTACTTTGCGCAATTTAATGCATAAGGTGAGCTCTTATTTCTGAAATACGACCTTTTAAGAAATGGCAAATTTGCATTAAAAATAATGCTTCTTTTCTAGGTTACCAAGCGTAATAGTTGAGGAGTAATTTGATTCACGTTGTAACTTGGTCAATATGTGGATACCAGCTTATTAACCAATAATCGTAATTGTTTGAAAATTGTGTGCACCTTTTGACTCGTTCTTAGACGTAAGCCTAACAGCTACAGTAGTGATGATAATGATAATGGTTAATAATATTGTCCATGGATTTAAAACTTTTAATCTTGGGAAAGCGTTTGAATCGATGGATCAGGAAGCCAAACAAATAATATAAGATTTACGAAAAGTGGAGGGTATTGAAGCAACGCACTCTGCTGTCCAAGTTACTTCAAGAAACAAAGGTCCTGCTTAAATTTCATAAATTGATCCCCAGGTTTATGGATGAGATTATTTCCACGATATTTAAATCCTATTAACAAATATCATGCTTACTGATGTCAGCCGCAGATTTTTGAAACAAGCAACTCAGGGTTAACCTAATTTCCTAAAATAAAATAGTTTTATTATTTGATATACGAATTCTGACTAATTAATCGACACTTTTAGTTTCGAAAAAATATGAAATTTCGCTCTAGATTTATTCATTTTGCAAAATATTAATAATTACTAAGCTGAATATTTTTATTTAAATACATTATTTACATATTCTAACAAATTGGTATTATTTTAGTTCAATACAAAAGACAAGAACTCTCGCCAAGCAAGTGAATGGGATGTCGTAGGAATGGTTATAGACCGGTACTGCTTTTGGGCATATCTTGTTCTTATTGTCGTGACGGGCATGATCACCTTGATCCCTCCAATGCCCTATGAGATTGATGAAAACACTCCCGGTGAAGTTCTCATCAGTCGCTTCAAAGAATTGGCTAAACATGTTGATCCAATAGATTAGCAAAATACGCACTTGAATACTCATTCATTGATCAGGATTACCTTTGTCTCCATCTGAGGAAATACAAGCTCACTTCTTGTATGATAATATTTTTTTTCTGGAAATTGCCTTACCCGCTTGACCTTGTTCATAAATGGCAAAATAAACAATGAACACTTGTTGTCAACCCTTGTGTTAATGCTACAAACGCATGACATGTACTTCAATTGGAATTGTCCTCACTGACCTTCACTGTGCCCATTCTAATGGTTGAAAATACTTTCATGAGATGACCAGCTTCTCAAATAAAAAAATTCAGAAAACGAACATCGATTTGGAAATTTACTGGCTTGAGCTTAAGGTTTGACATTCATTAACTTCATCGAATTGTACCATTTAAATAAAACGTGGACAGCTTTGCAATGGGATATATTTTATGATATGTTCATTTATTAATACAGATATTAGGCTCCTTAGATTCAATATGAAATCTTTTTTTCGTGGAAGCCCGCATTAAATTTGAAACCATCGTTGAGGTTGACGTTTTATTATGTGGCCTTTCAACCACTTTGGTCCAAAAAGAACCGTATATTGCAAGTCCCATTGACCATTAAGCCTGAGGAGCAGTGCCTTCATTGATAGTACAAGGGCATTGCCTGTTTTTATGCGTATATTCGCATACAGTTGGTAGCTTAGAGATTCGGTGTTTTAAATCGCATTCAGCTGAAACGGCGATTTACACAAAGACTACCTTGACGTTTTGATGGGTTTATCTTAAACATGACTATGGATACCTCCTCTTTCTTGGCTTAAAATGAGCCTTAAAGTAGCGTAGTTAGAGAAAATTGAAATAGTTTAAGGACATAGTCCTCGTTTGAGGCTTTGGTGCGAAATTTCACAGAGGAATCATTCGATCTGGCTTTTCACAAGTAGTTCCATTCGATTTGCATCCAATCTCCATTACAAGAGTGGAGGTGAGAAGAGAGAGATCACATTTTCTATCGCGGAGATAATGCTCAGAGGAAATACTGAAATCATAGGCATAGGGTGAGTGAAGTGAGTACTATGTGTTTGTGCACAGGTTCGCGTATAAAGGAAGGGTGTTGGGGGGAGGGGGGGAGGAGGAGGGAATGGGCTTTTAAGTATAAAAGTATAAGTATAAAGTAAATATATATAAGATAGACATTGTAACGGTGGACGGGTGTTTGAAAGTAAATAGATAGAAAGAGAGAGAGAGGGGGGGGGGGGGAGGGGGAGAGGACAGTGGGAGGTACTTACAAAAAGCATAAATTTGACCGTTATTCGATTTGTGCGTTCATTTCCGTTGGCTAGTGAGATCGCAAACATAAAGACCCGCTTCATCATAGCGACTCCCTTGAAGATTGCTTATAAAATAGCCCATAGAGTGGTAAAAGTGTTAGTTTGTGAGTGGCATCCCAGCTTTCATGACAGTTTGAAGTCGAATGAGCCATACCATATATGCATGGGTAGTAAACTTGAGTAGGCTTTTGGAAGTCCTGGTGTCTCAGAGTAATTTAAATGCCATGTATAGGACATATTTTCTAGAGCTATATAGGAAATGTGAAAAGACACCTGATGAAAAGACTACAGTCCGATGAATTCGGAATTCAAATGAAGTAAACTTGTTTAGACAGCCTAAGTCCTCTATTTTTTATGCGATACCTCATGAATCTTCATTGTTCTTCCTGTTTATTGAGTTCGTATGGGTTGCTACGAAGAGCAAAATCGAATTTTTAAATCAAGGGATAATTAATCTGAATAAAAATAATCTAAATTCGGCAATGAATTTATTAAAAAATATATTATTTGAACTCCTAGAAGCAGTGGTGACTGATTGGTGTCAACACAATCCTACAAACTCCTACACTTCCATGGACATGCTTTTGGGGGAAGAGTTAAAATTGATTTATGGAAAAGGTCTTGAGGACAAAGACGAACAAATTTTGCTTGATTTTAAAAGCCCTCTTCACGTTGCTGTTCCAAAATACACAAATTTTCCTTTTTTCCAAAAAAAAACGAATACAGTGCTTAGTCGTACATAATTGTTCGACAGACGCCCTGTTCCGATCAGATAAAAATAGATAAGCTTAATATAGCATAAATTTGCTTGAACTCGTTGAATTCCGCAATATTTTAGATGATTCGACTCTGTGAAGTGTAAAGTATAGGGGAGGGGTTGAGGGGGTTTGAAAATTTAATTTGGTTATCTAAATTTTCTTTGGAATGGGCTATAATATTGACGGCCAGTCAAATTAGGAAACCAGTTACCCCAGTGGATCATTACAAAACACACGAACAGAGAGATACCAAGAGCTGTCTTGTAAAACAAGGCCACAGGCTACCGGATAGACAGCCTAGTGATTTAGTTAACTGCTTAGTTTAGCATTGTAAACATACAGGACAGGGTGGCGTTTACGTTTTTAAATTTAACAGAAAAGATGACTGGTAGTTTAGCTATTTTAGTCTGACACAGTTTTTAACAATTTGTACAACAACCAAAAAACATGGAAATAATTGAGTTGAAAATACGTCAAGTTGAGATAAAATAAGGTTTATTTCCACCTAAAACGCAGTTCATATTGAACTAGTTTTACTAATTTATTGATCACTTTCATTGATTATTCAATGGAAACTTACCGAATCTAGTTGCTTAATTTAAACAAATAAATTGGATACTAAAAAGGCACTTTTCTATGATGACTGTAATGAAAGTCTCCCACCCATAGCAAAAATCGCTATATTTTCCTTAAGAACAGAATTCATATTTGTTCTACAATAAAACAGAGTCAAAACTACAGTTTTATACGAGTATTACTTTTAGTGAGTTTGATTGCCCCGACTCGTGCTATAACTGTTATTGAAAATCAAAGGAAAGGAATATTATTGGGAGTGGAAAAAATTTTTCCCATGAATCGGAAGCTTTATGTCGATGCCACGTCATCGCCGTGGTATTTCGACGTCATGAAAATGGCGGGTGACAAATGACGTAGTTAAACATCACTCATCGAGTGGTGTATTGTCCGACTAATTCCCATCTACTACGGCAGATATGAAAGCTAAATGATTAGTACAATCTTCTGAATATGGGGTGTGCGATAGACTTACCTCCACGTGGAGTACACTGGAGGGCAAAAAGTCTATAAACCGGCAGTTGACTTCAATTTACCATGGCCCGACTGTGTGTTATATTCGACCACTTCCACAGTACTCACCTTTCCTTTTTCTCTATTTACATCTGTGAATCAGTCTTTTGTTCCTCCTCTCGACTTTTTGTGACTTTGATGCTCCTCCCCTCTGTGAAGCCCGAAATCAACTAAAGGGGCTAATGATAACTATCATAAAGCCTTCCATTTGATAAATAAATAAATAAATATCTTCAGAATCTGTTTATACTTTTGTCAAACCCAAATTTACGTGCATTAATTGTACTAATAAATCTTTTATAGCCTTGTCAGTGACTATTCTTGTATTTTCTTCGTCTCTGATTTCCTTCCCTGGGATCTAGACTACTTAGTCACGTCATCTAACACTGGACTTAATCATAAATTATAAAAGTATATATATATATATATATTTCTCTATTTAATATATAATTGAAATATATTTCAATTGAATGAGTTCAGATGGATAAACATTTACGTAGTTTCGACACAAGTTATGAAAATGACAAAGGTTTTATGCATATTTATAAAGAACTCCCTGAAATTAAGACTTTCAATTTACTTTCAGCTACAAAAATGTGAATTTACCTGCATGCGTTGTAACTAATGCTCCATATCTAGTCAAAGTCAACTTTTGATAAATACGAAGTCTGGTCAATTTTTTTAATTTAAAATTTTGGTAAGAATTTCAATAAAAAATTTTGAACCGATTGAGCAGACTACCCTTAGAACCTTATTTTAGGTCCCAATTTACAAGGGCCACAAATGCAGGTATATGAATTTAAGAAAATTGCAAAATTCTAAGTTTGGAGGAATTTTAATGCCTTAAATGCCCTTGAATTATGAGATACATCGTTTCTTTCTTTGTAAAATTATCAGACAGTATACTAGCCGAAACATCCAGCCGATGTAAAGTGGCTGAACATCGCGATTCAAAGGTCTTTTAAGCTCCAAGTGGTATGAGTGTCTTCATAGCATTGTTAGACCAAAGTGAAGCACACAAGTCGCGTGGGACTTTTGGCATACTTGTGATCCCACTCGTCTCCTTTATTTGCCCTCAGACACGAGTATTTATTTCCTCCTTTTTACTCAGGTAACTCAGAGTCGACTAATTTCGCTAATTATTACTAACTCATTGACTGATACCTAGTTATAATCCACCATTAAGGGTACTTTTTGAAAGACCATTTTCACAGACTCATTTTAGACGCGTAGCACCACTCTCTCTTTCATTTTTGGTACCATCTAATACAAAAATGCTAATCTCAATTCCCGATCTTCGGATTTGCGAAGGTTCATTTTTTTCTTATTAGCCTTAACTAACAGTAGACTGTAAGGGGGAGAGGTAAATGGCAGTTAAATAATAAAAGAATTTTTCTCTCGGATTAGTGTCATTTTGGGGGCATAATTTTAGGAATTTTACTTGTTGGGGGAGAAGTCAAGTAAATTGGTTCAATATATTTTTTGATATTTTTATTAATCCCGCAGTGGAGCCCACGTTCTGTTATTTCTTTCTTAATTGGGGCTTTTGTTTGATTTAATTAGATACAACCACCTTTTTAATGAATATATTTTCTGATTAGTTAATCTTCAAAATAGCTCTCAATGTGGTAATGAAAATGTCTTATTTTCAGGGATACGTTTTTCGATCTTTATTGCATCCAATTAAGGGCAGCGGAATGGCATTCTAACAACCAATTTAATTGTAAAATTCATATAATTTTCAAAAAAGAAGTAAATTTTACTTCAGAAGCTGGAATCAGAGCCATAAATTGCGGCCTCGTATTTAAATCAAAATTTAAGTAGGACAATAAGTATCAGACATATGGAAGGCATAAGGCGATTTGACCCTTTAACGCCCTTAGGACCGTACGGTACCCTTTTAAAATAACCTCCATTGGTACTAGACTCGTAACAGAAGACGCTATCGCTCTTTGATACATGTTCAATACGTGTCTATAGCCTTTCCCGATACCACCAAAACTCATCAAGTCGGCATCAGTCTGCTGCGAGACTGGCGTGAGTGCGACTGGGTACCTTTCTCAAAAAAATAATTCGGGCGTTAAAGGGTTAAAGAGTCAGTTCCGTAAAAAATGTCGCCCTCTTTTGAGCGTGATTTGCTGCTCCTAAATTCAACGTTGAATTTACTTATGCATTTAATATTGGGGAGATGGCAAAGCTAACTTTGAGCTTCAATCCACACCAAAAGCATTTATTCGGATGCTATTGCAAAGTACACTTACAAGGTTCGAAAAATATCACGCTTGCCATCTCCGCTGGAAGAAAGCACCACTGATTATGTCGAAATTTTATTAATCGTAGTCAAAGCAGGCCTTGAAGGAAGGAAATGTTCTCATTAATCGTTTGTTTAACTCGCAACCCGTGGAAAGCGAAAAAAGAAAGTGGCTTTCAAACTCATTTTCATCACACCCTCACTGTGTCCTATTCAACTTAATCCCAAATTTTTATACTTAAATTTAATACTAAAGTATATACGGTTGTATGAAAGCGCCAATCAAAATACTTTACCTCACATTTTACCCGTGGTCTACTATTAGCTTGACATTTCGATTGTATACATGTCTTCGACACGATGGTTGTTTGACTCTCGATTAGCAAGACTATGAAGGGGCCTTTAACTCTAGTGGATAAGTCAGATTAAATTGCTACCTCTTTCAAAGCCAGAACTCGTCGGTTTTTTCAGAATACTATGAGACCAATCGAAGTCACTTACAACTCTAACTCCAAATAGTACGATTTCAGACATATTTTTTATGTAATATATATATAGCATTTTCAGCACATTTACCCTTGCTTCCTTGTCACAACAAATGCATTCCAAGAATAGGCGATACATTCATTTATAAAAGACATTCTAATAAAAGAATTTGGAAATTTCCTTTCAAAGTTTTTCTTATTGCTAGCACAAATACTCCTCTGCAATTGAACCAAAAACCAGAATGATCACTAGTATTTATTCATAGATTATAGCACACATTTATCACATGTTTTGGACACGATTACAAGTATTTATAAAGCATTTACAAATTTTGTCAAGTATTTATGTTCAATGCGTATGTGTATATAATTAATTGGTTTACAGAAGAGATAATTCCGAATGTGGAACATCGGTTTCCGAAGCCGTTGAGAAATCTTCTGCCTCGGCCAATTCTAGGTCATTTCCTGGTGGTAAGGTCCATTCAGTCTGGCACATCTCTTCTTGGTGCTTAAATGGGCAATAAGACAGTGCTGTCAATATTACTGAAATTTAAAGAAGTAGTTTTGTAACTACGTACTTTAATAGAAGAACAATGATTTGAACCTCTAAAGAGATTGACCGAATTACGATACTTTTGAATTACGCACAACTCTTACTTAATTTATTAAAAATCGGTGCACTCAATGGCGCACTTAAATGATGCGTAAGTATGCAATAGTTTGCATGCATAAAATTATTTTTCTATACAATGCAATTAAAAACCGTACCGTTGGTTTTTCAAGTTGTGACGAGGGTTTCTGTTTTTCTCGGCTAATGGAAGAGTTCCTCCGCTTACTACTTTCCAGAACAATTTGGTCGGAGTCTGTGGATCCAAATGAAGCACCACCCCTATTCCTATTGCCTAACATTGAATTTCTTTTATCTTCCGGCATCATATGTTGAGTAATTTGTTCTAAATTATTTAACTTGGTGTCTGGTGGTGGAGGTGGCCTCGGCGTAACTTTCCTTTCCATGCCTATTTCAACTATTTCGGTCAAAGCCGAGGATTCACGAGGAGCATAATTGTTGCTTCTGTAAAAAAATAAAATTTTAATAACTGAATTGAAGTGACATTTTTATTTTCAATGAGATTTGAAAGGTGAATTTCAAACTAACATTGACCGATTGTCTCAATTTTACCAATGAAATGTGAAATTTTTCTTTTTTAGATATAAATTTAAATGGGCATTTTAATCAGTTTTTTTAAAACAACAAAAATATTATAGTATTTTGTGATGTCAACTGTTCAGGTGAATGCGATTTCAAAAATCTCGCGAAATGATAACTGCCGACAAAATGCAAATGTTTTCTGCGCTGAGCCATTTATTATAATTGACTTGTGACTAATTTGCATACAATTTGTAGTCTTTAATAAAAGACCAGACATAAATAATTCCACTTCCCATACCCAGCCTTACGGGTCTCCTCAGTTGCTTGTCCCTTCGTATGGAGTTCAAGGCAGGGCCAACATTAATGTGGTTTGATAAAATTCCGATTTAAACTGAATAAGAATAGCAATAAGTTCATTTACTTCAAGATTATATCGAGGACAGGGATTAGAAAACAGAATGCAAAGCTTCCAAATACCAGTACAGTGGAGAGGGAGAGCTCTGGGAAGTTTGTCATTGCCTTTTCCTTACCATTTAAATATACTTGGAGCGTATCTTTGGAGCGTAAAATTTGGTTCTGAATATTAAATTACTACAAATTTCGTCTCAGTGAGAAGGCTTAACATTTGAATAATTATCCGAAAGTACACAACCGGCAAAGCAGAAAAAAGGGGAGTACTATTGAAGGATTCCATACGACAAAGTCTCTAAGCTAACTGCAGTCTGACACACAATAACGTTAACATAACTAAGGCACCCTCGTACCCAATGAAGTGAGTCCGGATCTCAATTTTGGTAATGAATTTTCTCAGTGGAGATACCACTTTCTTGCATTTTCACCACACGAACAATCTTATTATCGATGTAGTTAGAAATTTTTTCTTGATTCATTATTAGTGGATTATAATTCCATCCAATTTATTCATAAAATTAATGTTTCAAAAAGCATTTATGGTGGCGGATAATCTTTTTGATATTTGCAGATATATATTTCAAGATTACCATTTATTTAGTTAAAATTGGAGCAAAATCCATAATAATGCCTAGAATCAGTTAAAGGAAATCGTTTGAAAAGAACTCAACGTACTTCTTCCAAAATTTATTCCTCCGAGCTTTTGGATTAACATTCGTCTGTAGAACGCCAATATGACATCTGATATCCTTCGCAGTTGTATATGACGCTCGAGAATTCTTATCTGGTCGACAGAGGATGATGTAGGTTTTGGGGAAAAAGAGGATAACTAGAGCAATACTTGCTGACACGCTGATGCACAATGTCAGCACCATTTCGGCCTCATAGCCCGAGAGGTAGACTGGAATAATCGCGAGCCAAAGAACACATGTTGTATACATCGTAAATCCTATGAACTTTGCTTCGTTAAAATTCTGAGGTAGATTGCGGGTCTTAATCGCGTAAATTGTACACATGCCTAAAGTTATGAGGTTATGTCATTTAACATTAACTGCAGTTGATTGGTTTAAGAATTTCTCCTTCAAAAATTTACACATATTAAGTAGTAAAGTTGAACAAATAACCTGGCAGTATAAGATAAAAGTATCAACTGTGCAAACCTATTAGGAAGATAGGAAAAGTCAGTGGAATAACGGTTCCTCTTTTGCTGGTATTACAGCTTATGCGGGCTCGAATTTTATCTTTGGAATATCGCACGGTATCCTTCGGGGGTTCGAGAATGAGCATGACTATCACAGCAAGAGACTCCACTGCAAGCAAAGCTAGTAATAAAACAAAGCACATTTATTAATTATATTACAACTTTATGAGTTTTGTTTACTTGCAAAGCCTAATGCTTAATCTTTTGTAATTAAATAAGTGCAACGAATCTAAAATAGTTCATTTTGCTTTTTTCCCATAGATCTTCTCGAATCGTCCTTCCAAAAGCTCATGATGAAATGGTTGAAGATTATATACAATTAAATTTCCAACATAGCTTGACCTTGTCTGAAACCAAATGAACATTGCTATGATTAAAAATCGTTTCTTGTCCCTTCTGCCTACTCTTTTCCACAACAGGTTAAAGACAAATCATCATTCAAATAACTGATCAGTAAACGCTGAACATTTATGCATAATCTCAGACATATATCCGGGTGGAGGAGGCTCCTATCCTCGATAAGATGAAGGTAAGAAAAAGGCCTTCGTTTAAGTAGTGGCCACGTATTACAGCCTAGTTCAAACTTTTCACAGTATAGCGTTAAGACATAAAACAAAACTTATGTCAGGAAAAAGTACTTAAAAATAGCAATATAATTTGCACAGTATCGAGAAGTAACATTGTTGTAATGAACAGGGGGTGGGGGGAGGGTACTACGCTAGGATCCTGTGAAAATTCAAGTGAAACAAGTTCGTTTGCTTTAGAAATACACCAAAAAAACTGTAACAAATAAATAGGGTGCATATAACTTGTAAATGGAGAAATTTTAAAGTATTTGACACAGTAATATGAGGCAGAGGAAAGTTTGAAAAACAAGGAATTATATTTTTAAATGTATTAACAAATGCGCGTCAAGCGTACGGCGCTATGTAATTCTGTGTTGTCTGGCTCTTACCTACCTTTCATCTAGCGTCTTATTTAGCCTCCAATTTTGCAGTCAAGACGTAATCCACCTTCCTAACCATCCCTCCCTCTCCTCCCTCCACCTCACTCTATCCTATCTCTTCTCCTTTGTAATCACTCAGCAAACATCTACTTTGCTCAAATTCTCAGTATTCTGATCTGGAAAAGGTTGTTGCATCCTATTAGCCCAACGCAGTCAAATTACGAAATGTCGGATTCAATTAATAGAAAGGAAGTATGGAATAATTCGTCCAATTGAAAATTGCTTCTTCCTTTGACCATATGGTTTATTGGGTTGACAATGGATGACATTAATTAGCAGCTAAGAAGGTAGGAAAGGATGAAAAAATAGGCTTATAAAAGTGATTTTTGTTAAGAATTATAGAATGGGGGAAAAAAGAAGTTTGATTACCATTTTACAAAAACCGAGTGAAATTCAGTAATTATTTAATGTACATTTTATTTTGGTCTACTAATTTTAATCTAACTAACTTTTCTGTTGTATATTTCACATTTGCTTCACAAATTGAGATATTTCAAATGATCCACCTTGGAGGGGTATCAGTGCACCTGTTGCTCATCAATTTGTTTTATAGAATATACAACTGTAAAACAATTCTTGATAATTTTTTGAGGAAAACACCCACTTCCTCCTCTTCAAAATACCTTTTTTTCAATATATTATCATTTTAATTTAATTAACTCTAGTGCCATAGGTGAGCGAAAAAGGTCCCAACTATGTCAAAGCACAATTCCAGTTAAAGTATCTTGGAGCAATGAATTGAAGGGAAGATTGGGGTAAAAAAATTGTGACAAGGTGCTCACAATTTTTTTGTAAATTACTAATTGGTTTCGATTAATAGGAAATTTGTAGGTTTTTTGACATTTTTGATGGGAGTGTGTAGGTAAATGCGCTAAAAATGAAGAGGTAAATCTGTCTTAATTTAAAGGAGATGTTATTCCATATTCCCAAGATACATCTAAATGTGGGCATAATGTGATACGATAAAAGGGGCCATTTTAGGATAAATGCCATCAAGATATAAATAACGCATTATTTTTATTTCGTGTTCATACTATTCCAGATGCACCCTGACTTAGGCTAACTAATGGATATGGTTTGATACCACAAAACGTGATTACAAGAAAATGCTTTGAGGGAAAACGTGTGTGTGGAAAACCGAAAACCATTGTGACTTGTAAATTGAAAGTTTTCAGAGTCAAACCAATCTTGATGTATTTCAAGTCAGATCAAGCGTTGCCCTCTCGGAATATTATATCCAGTAAGCCGTTTAACTGACCAATCGTAATGAAACTGGCCTGGTGGTAGAGTACATTTAATTTCCAATCATTTACACTTAAAAATTTAATTTCAGTATATGGTTTGGGTGATACATTCTTATGGTGATAAGCACGTATGAAATGAAAGAGTTTACCTTGTATGAGTTTCAATGATTCCTAACGTATTTAAAATTATCTGAAAATCTCATTTACCTTGTTAAAATTAATTGAAGTGGTATAACCAACTGCAGACGTAAATCCATTAGGGACCATATTTCTCTAGAAGGAAAGAAGAAATCAGCATCTTCTAAAGGCGAATGGTGCTGAGATCCTCAATGTCCCTACCTCATAGTACACTGCTTCTATACACTTTCCCGTTTCATATATTCTGCGATTATTTGGATTGCCCCTTTTACAACAAAGACCCGCTGTGCCATGGACGGTGACAATAACGCGAAACACATCTAAAGGCTACGGATGATGGAGCGGTTTGATTGGCTTTTATTAAAGCGGACTGGATTTTGGCTCCCTCAGATGACATATTTATACACCCGATTCCATATAATTTGTAGTTAAATGGACGCAGCACAGATGCCAATACGGTTTCCAGGACAGTATTTTTCGCTCGATATAATTTACGCCCATTAGTAAGTAGGATTTATGCGATAGGGGGTGAAAATTTTTCAAGTTGCAACTTAAATAACACAAAATAACCTACTATTATTCAGTAATTTTTAACAAAGTATTGGTTTGAAATAATTTTACCCCTTTAACGCCCTGCAGGACCATACAGTTCTGTTTAAAATAAACTCATTGGTACTAGACTTATAACAGAAGGGAAAACAGCGGAAAAGTATCTTCAAGCACAGAAAATAATTCGGGCGTTAAAGGGTTAAATTGAATTTCTGACTACCATAAAACATAATTAATCCCATTTAAGTTTAATGTAAGCCAACGTTGATTAGTGAGCATAACAGTTAATATCAATTAACAGCCTTAAAGCCATTTGGTATAACCTTAGAGTTGTGTAAACACAACTTTAGCATGACAAATGAAGAAGCCTCTTGACCAATCAATGACCGATGCCAAGACAGCCAATTCCAGTACGCGATTACCCGACCAATGGAGGACCAAAGTGTATATAATGCCTAAGTTCCACGTCATATATACGCGCATGCTTGCATGCCAGCACGGCATACTAAATAAACGTGTTCTACGGTATAGGTCTGTTTCTTCTACAGCTTCGCGGTAGCTTAGCTTATTCTGAGCGACTTACCAACTAGAAGAATCTGCCATAGAGGTTTCTAAGATGAGCCAAGGCTAATCCGCTACGGAGTCCCACCCCCAAATAAACTCAATTACCCGGATTTAATAATAACGCACGAGTGAGCAAGCTTTACTATTTGACCCATTTTATGCCCTGAAACGTTTCTCCACTTTAGCATATTTCAAAATTTATGTTAAATTTTAGATAATTAACGAGAAAATAATTTAATATTTAAAATGTTTACTTCAACTTCTATTTTGGAAGTTTTCAATGCCGGAATCTTTTAGGGTATTTCCTGAAAAGCTTCGAACGAGGGTTTTGTTAATTGCTGAGCTGAATTTCGGGAGTAATATTATTTTCAATTTATTGGAGGCCAAAATTATCCACTGAGTTATACAGAAGTTATGTTTCCAGTTTCGATGACTGCTGCACACCAGTTGGGACCATAGTCTAGATGACGCACCCAAGTTTGGCCATCAACAACCACTTCATATAGCACGCTACCTCGCTGAGCGCTGATTAAGCCTTCTGCTCATCAGCTATTCAGGTTAGGATCACCCAAGTAAATTGCTGCCCATTTTGTACCAGAATTCTTAGCTCATGAAGGAGAACTTGGATAGACTAAATCATTTGGAAGCAGAGCCTTGTGATAGTCCTGAGTTTACACTTCATAAGTTTCTTCAAGATGGGGTTAATTCTATTCTGGATGAAGCATCGTTCGGTAGAGTAACAAAGCTATGTTTTTACCAAGGTCACATCGATCAAACAGAAAGAATAAGTCAAGTCACTCATATCAACTGATCTGTAAATTTGTCAATAAATAAATTAAGTTTATGCACAAAACATATCTTATCGTCGACTTCTAGGCGTAATGAATGTTTATTGTATCCATCTGCAAACACACAAGCACACAGCTGGATCGCCTGTGGGTACTTCGATCTAGATCTTATCACCAGAAAATCATTTCCAATGACCAGGTGTTGATTGAATTGGGTGCTTTAGTGAATAAATTAAAAGGAATGCGTCAAAACCTCTGTCCTTGCCTCCTCCATACTTGACTTCAGAGATGTGTGCTTCAGGTCACCAATAAATCGTTCTGCTTCACACTTTGACTAAAAACAGTATTTTAGAGAGTAGACGTGGGTGATACTATGACTCCAACAAAATTCATAAAGGAGTATGGAAGAGGGAATACGTAGCACAGTCTACCGATCAAAAGGCTAAATGTGATGAGCCTTAATGAGACAACTTCAGATCTCTTTGAGTGTGGATCCTGAGAAAGCAGTATGTCAGAAGTGAGCATATTTTTCGGTTATGCGAAAGCCTTCTCACATCTGGGATTCCGGTTCTGTTTTCTCAACAACGCATATCAAGGAGTCCATAAACTAAGTGCTAGCAGAAATGTATTGCAGTGGCTGATGAAACCCAGTAGTGAAAGTAATGTGGTAATCTCTATTGTCCGTGGAATATTTGTAGTTACCTGAGGTTTTCTGAATCGGCATGAGGCCATTTAATTAAAGCTATTGTCTGATTACTTCATGGGGAGGATAAATGATGTACACTTCAACTCAACATGACGCTGGATAAACTTCGAGTTCCTGTTAAACCTTTGCTTTAAAATATTCCATTCATTTGGTCTCTTTCAAATAATCCGAACACAATGCAGCTTTGTCTGGGATTATGATTCATTTAAGTCTTTCCATCTCCAGGAAATTCCTTCTTCAAGGACTCATGGATAAACTGGCTACAATAACAAATCATCCTCATTACACCCAACTACCACTCCTAATGTTATCCTATCATTTCAGCTATGTAAAATTTGCAAATTAGTAATAAGAAAAGCAATAAACATGCGAAATGAGTACTTGCTTATTCCAACAAAATTACAAAGAAAAATTAATTTAACTCTTGTGTAAGCCTAGTTTTATCTTGCTGCAACTAAAATTATAACATTTTCGCATAACAATTTATTAAAAGGATCTTTTGAGCAAACATGTGCATTGGGGGGTGTTCTGTCGTTAGGAAACCCTCGACCCAATCGTTGTTGCCTCATTGCTCTATTTTATCGCCAAGCGTCCAAGGCAGCATTATTCCCAATGGAAACAACTTTTAAGATCTCACCGAGTTGTGGTTCGTTAGATATTCTTTAAAACCTAATGATCTCCAATGCTAATAGAATGCAACCACCTCTCCTCAATCATAAGAACAGAAGTTGAGGTGAGAGAGTGAAGGCTGAGTTGTAGGAAGGGTAGTTGGGTGACACTTCTAAACTTCGTATGGAAAAATTGGAACTGGTAAATCATCAAATAATTGCGCTTGATAAACAGTTTGATTCTTTCTCCTTTGTAAGTCTCTCTGTGAGAGTTGAGGTTGAGCAGACACATTAAGTAATCATATGGCACGTCCACTTGTGTTTGGAAGAGTGATGTTGTGCGTCAATAGTTTATCATTACTACTCTAGACTGTAAGCATTGCTTTTCCCTGTTTTAATCAAAGAATATTATACGAACATCCAGAATCGTTAAATACTCCGAGAAGCGATGCGATGTTGGATCACGCAAAGAGAAAGCAATGGTGTCTTGGTGTAACTGGTCTTAAACGAGTCAAACTCTGCAATTTCGGATGCTCTCCACAAGCTCTGTTGTCACGACTTTACCCACGGATCTCTGAGTTGGTCAGTGTCTATGATACTCAGATACCTCTGACATTTAGAAGTAATCGATTGCCTGACTCGGTCGTGTCTTCTTGCATCTATGATGAGGTAATTAAGACAACCAAATTAGTATTTTTTTAATAAAATCAAGTTCACTAGAGTTTACTCAAGAGGATCACTCGCACGACCCCTTCATATGATTCTATGAGAATAGTTATTGATTTAAACAAGCAGACTACATCGTAGTGCTTCTCCAAGTTAACCAAAATATAAACCTCCCGAAACACTGAGAAAACAGAAAATAGATTGTTTCTGATATCTGAATACCTCCTTGATATTATCTAAGCTTCACTGTTAAAATATATTCTTGTCACTACCAGAATAACCTTTACTTGAAAATTTAGCAAGACTTGCATAGGTCTATGGTGTGAGTACCTCTTGAAGTGAATTACTGCTATTTGTAATTACTCACTGCATAAAAATACTCATGTAAAAGTTTAGAATTTGTACATCCTCGTATAACCACAATACGAATACACAATGGGCTTTAAAACCTACAGCCAGTAATCACCAACTGTGCAGAAGTGGAGAGAAATCGCCTCTTCTTCAAGAGAATTCTTTTTGAGCCCTCCAAAATCCTCGCTATTCTATTTGTCTTTGTGACCAAAGCTCCATAAATGGCCGTGAAGGCTAGTGCCGGAAGTGAACGCTGCAGTGCACATGTGGTCACAGATGGCCGTAGGAGGATCGTCGAAACTGAAGCATGAGCCAACAGCATGGCCAGCAGAATGATCCACATGAGTTCGCGTGTGGAGACTTTTACCACCGCAGTGTCTCGATGAATAATGAATATGATGAGTATGAGAAACGTCAAGATCCCACCCACACAAGCGAATGTTATACCAGTCAGACATGTGGGATCAGTCCAGTGGGTGTAGTAGGGAATTATTGGTTCGCAACCTAAAAGAGAACGTATAAAATTGAGCAATTTTCAACCATTTTGAAAGAACGGTATGTTTTAAGAGAGACCAAACAGCACGTCCACTTAACAATGGTAGGAATTTTCTACTTTGCAAATATATCTGTTCGATGAAGAACTTAGAGCGGTTTTAGGTTAGCATTTTTCTCTTTAATTAAAAACTCGAAATCTATTAAGGTCATTACCACAGCCAATGCGTTTGGCCATTACACTTACCGAATCGTTCATCAGTGAACATCAAATCCATTAACTCTATTCGTAAACGAGAACATCAACCACCACGGCTTTTAATGCTTAGTTCTTGCCACATTTTCTTTAATGGCTCTCTTATCCTTCTCGGACTAATGAGTGGAATATGAGTGCTTAAGTAAGGCTTTATTCAGTTAACCAATAAATTGCAAGTATTTGCAGTGTGATGTCTTGAAAATAATGAAATCTGACTAGATTCACAACAGGTGATTCATTTATGGATATCTTTATGGTATAGAGCACTTATCAATAATTTTTGACGATATTTAATACCAACTCTATTTAAATTTATTCACCAAATGGAAGTGGTCATGTAAATGCTTTACGTCATTGGTACCGTATAAAATTAATTAATAAATTGATAGCTGCAGAATTTTTAAAATCCATCGATCAATTATTGTCCAATAAGCCAGCGTTTTGTCTGCAATAAAATTATGACAAAGAAGTACGTTGCAAAGCCATATTGAACTAACAGGTACTAAAAGATTTCAAATTTTATGGTTTTTAGCGATTTAAGTTTATGATATAGTAACGAATTAACCTATTCAAAACATTGTGCATTGTCAAGCTATTACCTATATTTTGCATGCGTCATTCATCTTCAAAATGATCTTTACTCACAATGCATCATCCTCTTGTGTGCCTGTCGTTCATCCGTGCTTCTGTCGGCAATACAATGACCGCATGCCTGTTTTCCTTATTTATATACACTATTACCGACATTAAAGCCAATAAATTACAGCGTGTTATTTTAATTGTTCAATGCACTCTCCCGATATTCAGTTCTTTTTCTGGTATGGGGCTAAGTTGGTTTGTACTACCGGTCGAAGTGAATAATTGCCTACATTTATAGGCTTTATTAAAAATATTATTATGGGTACTCTAAGCTGGAATGGAGTCAAAGTTATATAGCTACTTAATGGAGCAAAACGTCTTTAGATGAGTTTGCACTAAAGGAAACTCCATATCCTTTTCTTCAGTTGAAATAATGGTGAAGTATTTGTACATTTTGATAAGGTGTTTTTTTCCTGTATTTCCATTTCTTAATGAACACAATTATAAATTCATCAACTCATGTAATTTAAGGAGAATGAGTTGCCTCTCAGGCTGAATGAGTATATCTCTTAAAAACCATCCCCTTTCATTCAAATAATATTTCACAACATGTACTTACTTTTCAAAAAACTGTTCCAGTTTCGATTAACTGTTGCGGTCATTAATATCAATACATCTCGGGAAAAATACCAATTTACTGCATTTAAAGGACAATCAAACAGACACTAGATCTCCGCAAATCAGGCCGTTGTTTGCATAGTATTTGCTTGACAAACTGAAGTCATTAATAGTGTTAGGTGAAAGTCAAATAAAACCTATGAGACAGCCCTCGGTATCCCTTAATGTAATGCCATGAAGCCTTTAAGTCCTGGGCTTTAATAAACGCTTGTTGAAATTTATTTGGATTTTTATAAAATAATTTCAATAAAGGCATTTTCTACGTGATCGATCGATAGCACAGTAAATTGTTCACTTAGAACTGCGCTATTCGTGTGAAGGATTAATTATTCTTCTCATTTTTTCATGGGATAGCTCTCCTTTTCCCTTTACAGCGAACTATTTGGATCACACGCTCACGCAAGCAGAGTAGATCAAGGTATTTGATCTTATCAAATTTTTCCAAAAGAAGTGATTGGATTGTGGTTTAGGATAAACCATCTTCACTTCTTAATATAAGTTTGAACATTTAAGGATCATAAATTTACCCTAAATTTATTTTTAAATCTAATGAATGAGTTTTTAATCTAGAGAAGACTCTTAATTTATAATAGCTATGCTTCACGTCTGAGTGATATTAAATAGTCATAATAGTATCGATCCATACTAAAGCAACAAAATTCAAAATTGTTAGAAATCAAAGTTGATACACCTCTAAACGCATTCTGTTTCCTAATTGACTAGTACAAGCATAAGAAGAAGCAAAAATATATTTCTTCAATTAGTAGGGCGAATAGTAGTATTTGTTCTTTTATTGAAACATTTCACGCGCAGTCTACGCCTTTTATCAGCTTGATAAGAATTCGAAATTTGTAACAACGCATTTAGTACTTGATAAGAAAAACTACGTAATACTATCTAACAATTTCAGTTTAATATAAATTTAGAGCTTCAAAAGAATGAGTTTGGAAAGTAAGTGGAAAATGTGAACAAAGGGAAGTAATTTACATAGTCTCATTAAATGCGGAAAAGTAACTTGACAGATTCCCCATAAATCTGTCTCAAAACTATTAATGGGTTACATGCTCATTTTGTCTATTTTATAATAAATTATGTTGGGTTTAATTTTCGAATTTCACTTCCAAATTTCGACATTGATTACATTGATTATCGATTTTACTTCTCTGCCATTCGATGACTCATTAGTTCCCTCCGCAATCCCACATACACACTTTAGAACTCAATGTAAGTGCTCAGGTCTTGTTCTCCACCTATCTTTCGTCGTCTCGTTTTTATATTTTCATTTCTCTTTCAAATTTGTTTTCTCCTTTATTTTTATTTCGTTTTCAATCTTGGTTCTGTATTGTCTATCTTGAAACTTTTGTTGCGTTTTTCAGTGACAACCTCCACCATTAGCTATCACTCCAATAAGCTCATTTTTATGACAATCAATCACTTACATACTCTGCATTAAAGTTTAACAAGAACCAATAAACTAGTGGGTGAGGTAAAGGAGATGGAATCAATAACCAGACACCTCGGCAAGAATGAAGTGCACATTACCCGATTTTCAGTGCTTGTGTATTTCTCAATTAATATTCTTATCTATTACTGTAATTTGAGGCAAACGGACTTCGGTTTTCATGACAAATTGCGTCTGCAACGTGCCATGCCATTGTGAGCCAACTAAAGTTCAGGGTATCTCCAAATTACTGACCCTCTTTGAAGCCTTAACAAACCGCCAGGATACCAAGGGCATAAAGTTATTATTTTGAAAAATTAGAGGGGGGGGGGGACTCTGCAGAATGGGCAATATCGATCTGATTATTCTTTGATCTTTCATTCTCCTTGCTTCTGCCCTACTTCCGATACCATTTGATGAACAAATTTTGCCCTGGGAAATAGTAATATAAATGTTTTAGTATGGCAATTGAAGGATTATGTGTTTGGCGAAACCGTCCTTTCATAATGAAATTGAATCCCACCAGACTGGCTTGAAATACCGATACTGTCTTTGTCTCCTAATTCTGCGCAGCTCACACATTCACAGAAAGACGATAAAACTGACAGCCTCCAGACGCATACTTTATTTTAACATTTCCACGCAATTCCACTTACGCATCCCGCCGTGCTTCCAAAAACTCTCACCTTTCTCTGCGATCATTCATTATACAATTCTCATTTTTTTCTAATTTCGAAAGTGCCGTCACATCCTGTTAGTATTTCAAATCACCAGCTTTTAACTTGAATATTTCAATCAGATTATAGAAGCAGCAGTAAAACACTTTGATTGATTACTTTAAAGCTTTTTTAATATTAAGTACTCGCCTGTCTTATTTATGTTTGGTTTAAATCCGAGTTCGCAAGGTACACATAACTCATTCGGAGTCTTCCATTCATTCGCCTTGCAGGGTTGGCATATCCAACAACAGGCCTTTGATTTACTCTTCACTATCTGAAAAATGGAAGGAAGTACTTGGGAATTGGTTCGATTCGAGAATAAGCGCAAATCAAATTGAATAATAAATCATGGAGAGCTCAATCTGACTTTTGCAAAATCTGTAAAATTTTGACCACAAAATTTTCCTTTTCCCAGTTATGCATTTTTTTCAGGGTGGGGTTGAAAATTGAAGGCCAATGAAAAATATTTACTAAATAACTTATAAATAAGCATCGAGTAAGAAGGTAATTCTAATTTTTTTGCTGGATTATATTCACCATACTGTTAGAATGCACATATACTGCATGTTTTGAAAGTGGTAAACATAAATCTCGAAAAGTGCCGACTGATCCTCCCATAGGTGCCTTATCCGTTTACAGTGGGAAATTAAATAAAGGTCATCTGCAGAGCAGAATAGACTTCTGAATTCCTTTTAATCGGGAAATAATAATCTCCGAGGAGATTGACAAGTCATATAGGTCCATAAAGGCTTTCAACATGCACGAAACGCTACGAACGTAATTTCACTCTTGGAAAAATAAGAGACGAATCATAAAATGAGGTCAGTAGGTCATTAAAGCATAAAAGAAGAAATTGAGAAAACTAATTTAATGACATAACTTTACAATAACTTTATTTAAAACTAATTACCTTAACCCATTTAGTATAGTTTAGACATTTACTCGAAAAATCAAAATTATACAACTTTTACGATGGATAATTTCTAATGTGCAGTTTTAACATGAATGGTCAAATTAAATTTGGGTGAATTTGTTGATTGTGAAAGAAAATGTCTCAGACTTACGCAAACAACTAAAATGTAATTTAAAGATGGAGTATATATAATATAAGAGACAACACAGTAAATTAAATCATTCCGTTTTGCCTAATAATTAGAAATTAAATGTAATTTTGGCCTATTTGCTAAAATAGAGGCACTTATCAAACAGAGATATTAATTTTAACAATTTTGAACATATTCCACAAATTTAGAAACTTAGGGCAATGCTATAATTGGTAAGGTAATGCATTTATTGCTTTATTGTTTTGCATTTATTGTTTTAAATCAAAGTACCTTTGCTTCCCACGGTCCACAAGGTGCACTGCAGAATGATTTCATAGGCCCGGAGACATTTTCGAATTCATTGTGAAACTGAATGTGATCTAGATCAACTATTTGCAGTCTTCCCTCTCTCCAATTTCCAATTGAAACGTACTTGTAGACTCCCTTTCCATCCTCATCTACCGTATACTGGTAGTTCATGAGATCGTAGCTATGTAAGAAAATAATCAGTAAGAAGTAGGTCCACAATTGCCTACGATGTTTTTGAATAAAAATGTGACAAAATGTAGGAAATCGCAGAAGTTCACGAGTAAATTATTAAAAAATGATTCAAAATTATCTACAGGGCATTCTTATAAATGAAAGGAAAACCAAAGATTTCCAATGAATAAATCACATAAAATAAACAGAATAAAACCGTTTAGAAGATAATGAAACATTTTTCTCCGTTTCGATGACCGAGTTAGTCAATCGATTCGGATATTTGGTGACAGAAGTATTCAGGAGAAACTGTTCAATTATAAATTAATAATATGATGTCATTTTGGCATAGTCTGTTAATAAAATTGAATGTGATTAACAAGAGGAGATTAAACTTGTTTATTTTGCTAATTAAGTAGATACAAGGTGCTTGAATTCAGGACCCTTAATTCACTCAACCAATGATTGGTCAATAGTCAGTGACTTGAGCCTAAAAAGTAATAGTAGGCTTATACCATTTGATATAACACCAAGGAGACCTCACCGGCTGATTGCTTTGAAATTTATTTGGGCAAATGAAATAGAAAGAGAGTAAAAACGTTTGGAACTTTAGAAGAAAAGATATGCTATTACGATTCTGCACAGAAGCCAGATGAAGCAGCTCATGATCAGCGCCTCTTTCTGCTAACCTGGATGATCAAAGAATAAAGCTGTTGGTAGATTTTCAAGTAGCGCTAATCTACACAGTTACGCATTATTAGTCAATAATCGTTTACTCTTTACTCATTTAATAAAATTAATCAAGAATAGACTCCAAACTTACTTTGCTGGTGGATCGCCGTTTTCATCAAAAGAGATCTTATCATTATTCGAATCTACATACGTCACCTTCAACAATTCTTGCCAAAGAAGAGTTCCATTCACTGGCAGGAGTCCAGGGCAAACACCCGGGCGTCCAACACCGCATACGATTTCTTGAACTTGATGAAGGGCCAGAGCGAGTACATAAATTGCTAAATTGAGCAGAGACAGTTTGTTGTCTTGATGCATTGGAGAGTTCTTCATGCTTTCTTGCCCTAGTAATAACAGGACTTTAGCACTTCATACAAAAGTGCTTTAATTATAAAATTTGTAAACATTCCACCAAATTAAGGCCTTATTACTCAGACCTCGCCTATCTGTCTTCAAGATAAACTCCAATTGAGGCACAACCTATAAACTTGAATACAACTGCTCAGAGCCCTTTTGACTAACTATTTGCAATGTGCATTTTGACGGACCGCTTTATTTTTTATCTACTCAGACGGTTGGTAATATCAAAGAAGCTCAAACAGTCGCGCTCAAAAGAGTCCACTCAAGTTAAACTTAGCCCTTTAACGCTCGAATTATTTTTGCAAAAAATGCACCAACCGCACTCAAGTGTATCTCAGCAGACTGATTCCGCCGACGAGATGAGTTTTGGTAGCATCAGGCGAAGGCTATAGACACGTATTGAACATGTCTCAAACGGCAATAGTTTAATAGTCATTTACACTCTTGACAAAGATAGCATATGACATATTCATATAAATTGACTTTAAAGAAACAAACAGTAAATTACCATGTTATGGTAATTGGCTTAGAACAACGTCAAAGCCAGCAGATATACATTAAAATTGGTCATTTTTGCAGATACATTCTAGCCTAAAACATGATATATCAGCAAGGGAAATCTGTCAAATCGATACGCACCGGTGCATTGCCTACGTTTGTCATCTGTTGTGGAATTGATTCGACAGTTGAATTTCTGCTCCCAGAACTCCGTAAACCACGGATTGATATGGTGATGAGTTCGAGGAGTTAGACTCGTGAAGTATTCGTCAAAGTCCTTCACTTCAGGTGAGTGGAGTTTGATAGAGAAACTGCCACGTGCAATTCTACTGTAAGCCTGTTCGCCTGTCGTATGGTTGATTACAGGTCCCAAGATATCCAACCTATCCGACCATCCATCACTTAAGCAAAAATAGACTTACATTTTTATAGGCAAATTTAGCATATATACGGTTAAAAGAAAGTAAGTTTAATGTCATTGGGATCATGTTCGTGGCTGGATCCTATCTTTGTGCAATAATTAAATTTGAATTGTGCTGGACAAGCGTACGACAGTTCATAGTCTCCTCATTAGAATCCAAATATTATTATTATTATATTATTATTCGAGTTTAACTGAATATTGAATGTCACATTTTTTGGATCACTAGCTTAGTAAGGCACAACTCTAAGTTCCTTCGCCTAGATTTTAAATAGAAAAGACTAAAAATTCACAAATGTTTAAGGAGAGGGTATTTAAGGAACTTAAGCTCTATGTAAACTGAAAAAGGTCGATATGGAGATACGTGGCTGAGTTACAAAAACCAAGCATATGACATCAGAGGAGGAAAATCAAATGTCACAGTAGAAATATTCATATTTAATATTTTATGTGTCATATATTTCCAATAGAGATAAAAGTTTACAAAGGTATGAGTTAGAGAATAAAATATTTTACAAAGGTTAATTTACAGTTTGGGTAAAAATGTCTCATCTTATACTTGCGATAAACTGGGATATTGTGCAATGTTGCCAACTGTTACCAGGTCATCTTCCCTCGATTTTCTTCTTCCAATTTTTTCCATTTTTTGACTTCTACATACTGCGTTTTTCTCTGCTCAATTTCAGCGTTTGCAATTTATTTTATACCCTGATCGCTCCCAAATGGAGTCGTGTCTATAAAACAAAGTTTCAAATTTTGCGATTGATACACGTCTAAGTCTTCTCATTTGCCAACTATGCACTCTTAAAACAGCCATATCTATAACTCTCAGGAAATGTAGACGCAATGTCATCCACGGTCATCGGCCAAAGAAGTTTTCGATTATATAAGAGCACAGATTTATGAACAACCATTCCAATAGTGGGCATGATCTGACATTCTAGAGGTTTTCTGTAAGAAATTACATAGATTTTACCTTGTTGAAATGTTTACAATTCTTTAAAATGTAAACATATAAAAATTAGGCATTATTTCATGCATATCAATTGAGATCGTTTTATAACTCCCCTCCAATGGCGTCAATGCAATCCGAATACTCCATGCTTAAGTCCTTCATTTCAGCTACTATTTCATTCTTAGAAGTTTTTCCAACATTGCAGATCGTCCTTCTTACAATCTGGTGACCCAATGGTAATTTTTGTCCTCCGTTGGCATGACACTTTCAAAAGGCCTAGAGTTGAATTACTCAATTCACGCGTCTTTGTCTCGAATGACTTAAGTAGAAGGATCAAATGCAGGAAAAGAGAAAATCAAGATGAAACGATGCTCTCCTGTGCGGCTATAGTAAAATATGAGTATTATGCCATCTGCCATCACTTCCAAGCGATAATACTGTCAGACTAAATTTTTCCCAGCCAACTTAAAATCGATAGAGCCAATCTTAATGCAATAAATGACGCTTAGATAAGGTCAATAAATGACTAGATTGGACTGATTTAGCACTTACCATTATCTTATTTCGAGGGACTGACTATGCCTGATAATAAAACTGAATTGAACTGGACTAAACTATTAAAAGAAACGATTTTATTGCGAGAAGCCTGATTCACGTCGATCGGTGCAAAACATTTGCGCATTTAGAAAGTCGAGATATCATTCCCAGTGTTGGAGGAGCGCATATTCAAATTACTCAAAGTAATGAATACAGACTGGAGCTGTCTGTCCACTCACCACAGGCGCTACCATTCAAATTTCTAAATTCAATTGGTTTCATATGAGTCTTGTATTCGATTATTTGGAGCGGTTATTATTCAAGCAGTTTTATTAATGACATGCAACGGACATTACTTAATAAACGTGAATCACCGTGAATCTGATTCAAAGAAATTTACTGCTCATTCTCATTTAAAATAATATCTACATGAGTTTAATCGAAAATAAATGAAATTTTATTTAAATAAATTAGTGACATCGGATAATTATTTTCCAAAAACGAATAACAGTGCCCATGGAACAAATTTTGTAAGAAAAAAAATTCACATACTTCAATACCCTCCAATCATAAGAAAAGCGCGTCTATGAGTGGATTCCTGGAGAAGGTATCAATTAGATATGTTACCTACATTTTTGAGTCGTTCAGTTGACAAATTTTATTATAATGTCAACGTAGTAGAAATGATCAGTTAAGTATCCCATTGCAAGTCCAATTTGGATGCAGTAATGTACTGCTTCAAATGTTCCACTTATCTTGACAAGTAATGATGTCTATCCAGCTTGTATTCGAATTCGAGTCGCTTTACCTTCAACGACTTTCGAGAAAATGCGAAATTCGTTTTTATATGAAAATACCTAACAGGAGAATTGGTGACAAATGCGCTGATTTTAGGAATGGAGTTTGGAATTCACATATTGAATTATTATCACACATTCCATTATTAATTTTTGTGCTTTTCAGAGTCAACAAGAAAGCTAACATTTAAAATTGCGTTTGTTCCTCCTTTTCTCCAATTAAAAATTAGGCAATAATTATTTGATATTATTTGAATTTCCAGCGCGCATTTCCGTTTTGAACTACCAAAACGTCCTTGTTCACGCATATTAGTTTTCCTCTACTGACATTTATTGAACATTGTTTTAGGAAAAATGATTAAAACAGACCTAATTATTGTATTGAAAGTTTTGAATTAAATAGAAATAGATATTTTTCAAAAGCAAGAAAATTACTATATTTGTTCAATTTTAGCAGATAGTGGATTAAGTACAAAATAAGAAGATATTTACCGTTTTAACTAGGGTTATCAGTAATTTTAAGCCAACGAAGTTCACCCCAAACTGAATTTAATATAATGTCCCCTCGAATTAAAACGATTTGCTCTTATTTTCACACTTACTAAATAAATTCTAAATAATTAATTAATTAATCTGTATTTAGAGCACAACTTTGAAACATGCAGTTCAATAATTAATAAAAAATATCAATTTCTGTTACAAGTGTCTGAATATGTATGGAATAGTACCTCGATGTTGGGATCGGTGAATTAGCTCAAAGTATATAATTCTAAGATTGATAACTGCTTAACAGCTGCTTTCTAAACGTAATTAACTAAAATTAGCAAATAAAACGACGAATTTCTGTGGACACTTCCAGACAATGACGCGCCATAATAGATGCAAAACATTAATTAAAATAAAAAATCACACCCTTTACTGGATGCGACAATGTACTTTTGACCATTTACGCTAATATTTCAATCCCCATATTTCATTATATTAAATACATAGTTTGAATAATAAATGTGAAGCGATATTTAGACGAGATAATGTAGATGAAATCTTTGGCCGAAAAGAAACGCATATCTTGAGAGTGAATATATTCACGTGCATTGGCCATTTAATCACATCATGACGTAGAAATTCGGGTATTTTGAAGTTGTGATACTATTATTTTGATTTTTTTAATGTGATTTGGAGCCTTTGAAACCATGGTCTCTATTTATGACTACTAGTCTCTACTAATGAGCTATTTCGTTAAGCTATAACTTAAAATCCATTCTGAAGCATTCTGTTTCACTTTGTGAAATTCGGAATTAATTCTTTCCTTTAAATGAAGTTAATTTTAAATCGTTTTTAAAATAATTTGTTCTTTTTGTGTTTTGATACAAACAAGCTTTGTGAATCCCGAAGGATGGTCTTTTACCTTCAAAATCTCGCTACATTATCAGATATTGTTTTACAACCTTAATAAAACAAATAGAAGACAATTAATTAAATTAACTTTAACTGTAAAGTTTCAGTACTATTTACCATTTCCTTTTCTTCCAGTTTCAAGTTTAAATTTTATCTTTCAGAATTAAATTCTGTTCCGGTTGCACAATTTTTTTATGATGATCACACAGCTACAGTTGTTTTCAGAAGTTAAAAATGCCTTTTTTCTTGCATTTACGAGGAGGGATCTTTTCACCTATCACACGTTCCAGATGTGCCACACAGTTACTCGACAATTCATTTTTCCAAAAATAGTGCTTTTGATAAGATTTTTTTACGTTGAGGCTAATTTTCACTGCAATTCAATAAAAATTTCATGAAATGTGAATTTTGAGGAATGAACTATACATTTTGCAAATATTGTATAACCTAAATCCAAAATCAAATAAAGAATGCTCAACGTTGCTCTCAATGCATTTTAGATTCCATTCCTTTATTTATTTGTTAATTTATTATAAACTTTGACTTACTTATTTCATTTCCGATCCAAAGAACTCAAATTTACATCAATTGATATTAGGTTCATTCTCCTACTTAGATGTAAAATATTGCATTCTTTAAAGTGATACTTGGTTGATTTTACTGGTGTTTTTTTCTGGAGCTTGATAGATAGAAAGAACTTTTGTAAATTTTCTCTTGAAACCTAACAAACATTGGCGTTTCCGATCTGCTGGCAGCAGTACGGCATGCTGAACAAAATTTCATGCCTTTGTTTACAACAAAGGCGGCTAAACGAAATTGATTGATTTTCCTTCGCTCTAGGTGTAATTCGTCGGCGAAATAAATAATATCAAATGATTTGCTTTATGAAATTCCTTACACTTTGTACAAAACCGGTAATAACTACAAACATTCATTTTCCAACATCAACACATGTTACGCCATTGTGCATGTATTAAGCACTTAGTTGTTACAAAAAAAGCGTATAATGCTTGCGAATGAAGTGAACTCTCTCCATGGTAAGGTAATGGAGACTTTTTTACGTGTTTTTGGACAAAAAACGCCTCTAATTTAGTAATTTTAGTTCAGAAAATCGTGTTTGGCAAAACACTCAGGAAATTTGGAGTCAAGTCCTTTTGCTCCAAATTGTTTTCCGAATTCCACTCGCCCCACCTTAAATAATTAAACAAAACCGTTAAATACCATACTTTGTCTTAAATATTATAAATAATAACATTTGAATTGGCCATTGAAAGTGCTTTAAATCAAGTAATAACTGAGAAATTTTATTTATTTGCTATTGTAATAAAAATATATCCAATTAATCAAACAGAACTTAAATGTTAGAAATGAAATGGGCTGTATTTGTAGTTAGCCAGCCACGTGCATTTAAAATGAGCAAGGCCTTGAATTGTGAAGGAGAGTGAATGATAAAACTCAGTGATGCAAATATGAACTCACAGGATTCTATATCTTATTCAGGCTACCAATAAGGAAGCTTGAATTTTATAAACAGATGTCTGAGCTTTATTCGCGTCCAGACTTGATGTTGTATGAGACCATTCTCGAGGTTTCTATCTTAGTAGACACCATTTCTGACATGGCTCATTTTCAATCTATTTTTTGTTGTATGTGCAACAATTTTAAACTCCAAAGCAAAGGGAGAACACGGTAAATAGACATCGCATGATGCTTCTCTTTAATCAAATTGTTTGCAGTCTACCGATGGCCCTTCTAGTTTGAAAAATTTAAATTGGCGAAATTAATTAGAAGAATTGTCTCCTAGTCAGAATGACCAAAACTTTCTGGCAACGATGTATTAAAATCCCTAGTTAAATCGGATCCCATGTCTACACTCAACTGTAAAACTACATTCGAATAAAAGGAGAATGTTGGTGACCATGCATAAACTCTTGCAGTTTAACAATGGAAAAGAGATGTAAATGATGGCGGCAATTATAAGGACGTTGCTTTGCAAAATGTTCAATTTCTTATTCGCACCTTTAATGTATTGGAATAGATTTAAAATTGATGAGGAAAAGGACTTTCTACCGACATTTATTGCCACATTTTCAAATTATTGTTTATCTAGGATATTTCTTCCAAACAGAATTAATCCTCCCTAGTAAAATGGCATTCATATAGACGCATACTTACGTTCCTATGAGAGTATATCCCATTTCATGGAGTTTCAAAGTATCCATTGCTTTCAACAGTCCTCCGACAGTTTCACCTTGGCAGAAGCAGATTACCACTTTGGCTTTTCGTTGTGGATTGAAGATGTCAATAGCAAGCTGTAGGAAAGCTTCATCCGTCTCTTTGTTATCTATGCTGTGTTCTGTTTCCGAACATATTCCAACCGCATTCATGCGAGTTTTCAGATGGGCTGTGCCATGTTCACCATAAATTCCTTTGAAAAATAAAATAAAATCTTAGTGCATTTTAAAAATATTGGACCATTCAAGTTAACATTTTATGTTTTAACAAATGCCAACTAGATAAATGAGTGTCTTGTATTTTTTTTCGAAATTGAAGCAAAAAGTGCATACTTTATTTTATTGATGGTTTTGAAATATATCCCTTTTCAACACTTATAGCAATTTAAAATGCAGTTTCACGACTATCAAAATCTAGACTTCCGAATTAAGGAGTTTTAAATTCGAAATTTGTGTGGCAAAAAATTCTAAATTACACATTACTATAATATAATTTTATTTTTTTTTGATTGAGTATATCAAAACAAAGGCAATGATTGGATGATTTTTGTTAGAATTTCACTTTTGGGGTATTCGTGGCCAGCATTCCTTGCTCTCACTCAAATTCGACTTTCGTCATTAAAGAAATTAACAATGATCCCAAAGTGTTTAATTTTACTCATCAAAAATTATTTTAAAAAGACAAAATTATTCTGAGAATGAACCAATTTTGAGCAAATGCCTATCAGCAGAAGATACTATTTATCTAACGGGACTTTCAAAAATAGATTATCGGTGCTTGCACTTTTCATAACATGCACACATTTATGACTAAATAATTAATAATTAATTTGCATGTCTTTTAGGAGCAAAGCAAATGCCACCGATTTTGTTGTGGAATAATCACGTACCAAAAGCCTTCGTTGGTATTTAGGAAAATTCTTAAATATTTAAGTAATTAAATACGGCAAATGATAATAGATTATTGGCAATGGAATATGACCATTTTGAGACCTTGAGCCATTGCCTACTTTTTCGTTAATTCTATTTGTACAAACACATAATTTTTAGGTAAATGGCAATAAATCATAAAATTTTTAAAAGATTTAATAATTAAGAGAGCAAAAAAATTTTAGGGGAATGGGAAGGATCAATTATGTCCTATTTTTAGAAGTTTATCTTTAGTTAAAAATACAATTTGGTAAAGCGGTAGTCTCCAACCCTGCTCAGTGCTTTTGTATAATCCATGAAAATGTAAAACAATTATTCTCAATCGTTGCGATTTAGACTGAAATTGTAGAGAACTAAATACTCCAATGAGGGTTTAATGGAAATTTTACAATTTAATTCAAGTGATATTGTCAAATGTAATGCAGTTGATATTCTCTACTTCAAGTAACAGGATTTGGTTTCAGGGGCAATTTTTTCATCACTGCTAGAGCCAATGAGCTAATTGCTAAATTCACTGATCAATCCAATCATGTTAAAAGAATTTTTATCTGAGTTTATCTTATTTCCACATTGCCACTACTCTAGTCGCCTAAACCATCATAAAAGTGGATATTTTAGTACCGCCGAGTCAGATTACCTTTGTATATGTAATTTAAATTGAAGTTTTATTCGAGGGAAGTAATTGTACCTCGACATGATCTCGACGCCTACTAATTCGCTCCTTGATTGGTCAATCTTTTTTAATGAAAATATGCAGATGCTGAGGGTTATTTTCTCCTGATATTGGACATTAATCACATTGTACATCTTACTAATCAAACCTCTTGGCATTAAAAATGACAAATTTAATTTGGTTATCATTCAATGCATAATAACGTTTTGAATTTTGAAGTTGGTTGAAAACAGACTATTGTGACAAGTGTTCTCCATTTTGTGCCAATTAAATTTAGGCTTTCGCACAAAAGTAAAGCCAGTAAATAACTCTTGACAATACCCAAAGTGCGAATTCTAAATTGCACATCGTAATTAGCCTAACTTGGCTTTCTCCGCCACGTTGAGAACTGCTTCATTTTCACCACTTTAATGGAATGACTTCTAACTGTGGTTGTATCTTTTGTCGCTATTTTGGCATGATAGTTTTCAAGGGAAAAGATAAAATGTCCAAAAGTTTTAACATTTTCCTACGATTGAATTAGCCTTTTCTTTTAACTTTTCTTCAAAATTATTTAATAAAGCTCAACTATATTTCGTTTACATGCATTAATTCAAAATCGGCGCTCCCTATGTTAATAAACATGTATAGTTATGGATACTGTTTTTTTCGTGATTACAAGAAGAAATTTTGTCAAGTTCATTCTTTCAGCTGGGAAAAGGCTTGTAGGACTTTTGGCGTTTGAAATTCTAGACTTCCATTTTAGGATTGCCAACGATTGCAGGAAAATGCTGAATGCCACTGTAAAATTTATGAGAATTTATTGAATTAAAAACTTTTGCCAGCAATATCATCAAATTGCTATCTTGTTCAACATCGGTGAATTTTTCATGAGGTTCTAACTGTATACGCACATACCGGAAATAAAAGTGAAAAAGTGCAACCACATTAATAAGAATTTTTGAATGAAGTAAAACATTTTTTAAAGCAGTCACTGACAAAAGTGTGAATTTGAAACAGTCTGAGAGAAAAAGATCACATAATGCAGCATATAAAAAACATTCAAAGTTTCGAAAACGACACACGTGCTACGAAATATAACCAAAGAGAGCCAATCATAAAGCAGTTTTAACTGGAAAACTTGAACCGACCCCAGTTTAAACAAAGCAACTTGCTCATATTTTGTAATAGTGTTAGAATAAAGACTGGATATTCTTATTTTTTCTAGATTTCTAAAGGCTTTGAGCAAATGTTACCAACGATATTTTTCTTCGTTTTTGTAGTGAAATGGTATAATTACAAGTGCAGAGATATTCAGTATAATTAAATTGGAAAAATAACCATATTTAAAATTAATAATGCTGGACAGGTTTTGAAATAACATAAATGGGAATCTTTCTCGATTTAAGATAAAATGCATTTAACTTTACTAAATTGAAAATAGCGCGTTTGAAAGTGTTTCTTTTATGATTACACCCTAAGTTTGCAGAAAAGTGAAGAGAATCTTAAAAAAGTCTTCGCCCTTCTATTTTATGCTGATAGCGTGAAGTGCACAACGCTAACAAGGGAATCTCATGAGCTCTTGAACAGTCATGCAGGGGTGGCCATCCTTGCATTTACATTTGGAGCAAGTGTGGTCATGAATGGAGGAACCTCTCAGCCAGCCACAAATCTTTAGTCGCTACATTGTTAACAAACAATTAATCAATTTTAATGACTAGGCCTTGTGTCAGTAGTGCATAACCACAATAAACGCCATGCACACCGCATGCTCTGTTTCCTTCATATTGTTGAGGTAGTTTAGCTAATGCTGGGAGCAATTTCATGCCAAGGGGATTTTGCAATTGAGATTGCTGAGATTTAGTCAGGGCGTATTCGTGTAGCATCCGCTGCAATGGTAGCAACTTTCCATCTTTGATAATCTTACAAAATTAAAATTTATATCCATGAAGCATATGGCCAGTCAATTTATATTAGGTGTACATTTACACCTGAGTGATTTTCTATTGTTTTAAAAAATATATTTTTCGAAAGTCCTGAAACAGAGGAACGTATGCAAGCATTGTTTAAGGGGCCGTATAAATATCTGTGTTGAAAAGATTTATTTATTTATTTTCTGTCAATTTACCTATAATTGCAATCCAGATTTAGTAAATACATTTGTGCAAAAATAAAATCATGAAAACTTTTTGTATTAATGATTTAAAATAATCTAAAATGATTCCACGAATAAAGTCATTTTATATCATTAAATAATGCTGTTTCGATGCAAACAAGGCTATCCGTCCATTTTCTTAGTGTTACAAAAATTTTTCCTCCTAAAGGACAGAACCCTTTTCAATATTTCAATTGAATACCTAAAGGTGATTTTATTTAAAGCCTCTTCTTCTGTTTTAAAAAAAGACACTAGAAGAAAACTAAGAAATGAAATATATATTTAAAATTTTATTATTCAAATGAAATTGATGCTAACTGATTATAAGCTATCAGCAGACAATACAAATATGCCATGCAAGGCTGAATATTGTAAAAATAGTGCTTTATATGGAGTAATGGGAAGGCTTACCAAGTACTCAAAAGAAGCTTCAGGTAATAGCCGTTCATGACTTAATTTCGCTTAATCTAAGTGGTCAAAAAATGCTCATTTTTACGCACAAAACACTTTGGATGTTTGACTCTTGAAGTAGAATTTGAAAATTCAAGTTAAGATAAAAGTGATCAATATCTTAAGTCAAACAATAAACAGTCCATTTGCTAGTTAAATTTATTTAAATGAGTCATACAGACTTTAGAAACTATGTAATAACGTTCTCTGAGTTTTGTCTAAAACGTTAGGCACAATTTCCACTTTGGATTCATATGAGCATTCGACTTTTCACCCAGCATCTTTCAATATCATGTTTCTTCCTTAATGGATTAGCACACGTTTTATTTTGTCCGAATTTTGAATAATCTCGAATTTTCTTATCAGAGAGTCAATTTGTCCTTTATTGATATAATTAATCAATTTAGTCATATTCATGACCATATTTCTAGATCAAATTCAAGTAAATTTTGCATTCAGTTATTTTAGTGCATATTAATATATATAATAATAAAAAATTGAAGCCGTGTACTATTTATTCCCTTCACATTAATACAGTATGTAGGAATTGGTTTTTGCAAGTTGAAATTATTACCTGACGTCGTTTAATTGCTTTATTCCAACTTTTATCTTTGCTGTTTAAAAGTTAAAATTTAATTAAGTCAAGTTTATAGGCTATTTTATCGCCATTTTAAATAAGTATACAAATATCACTGGTTCAAATTAAATTGCTCATAGTGTAAAAACCTTGGACGAAGTTCAGTAGTAGCTCCAGGTGAATTAAAAAATTGTTAAATCGATATTCCTATGGCTATATGTATTATATATTGTTTGAATCACAAAGATGTATACAATCCGTTAAACTGAAAATTTGCGACTAACCAATAATAATAACGAATTGCAAATTTTGTTAATTGGAAAGGTGATATTGAAAAATTCGACATTATTTCAATATTTAAATGTGCCACCTTATTTCTGCCTGAAGAATTAAAATTAAAGAGCGCTCAGCCAAAGAGTTTTAGGTCACGCACAAATGTAGTAAATCGCCGAAATTTTTTTTTCGATTCCATTACATTTGCCAATTTTAATATGATTCTCAATTCTAAAAATGTAAAATATAAACAACTATATAATATCGTGTATATATTTTATTCTAACGATTTATGTATTATATGAGAACATTTAAAAAATTATTTTTATATTAAATAATAAAGAGAAGACCAAATTGGAGTAAATATTTGCCTCGAACTGGGACATTAGCAGTTTATGTCTGCAAGTGAAGCGGTGAGGCGACAGTAATTGAAGCCATTTAAAATTGCCTTTATAAGACAATTAGAAGCGGCACTCTGTTTTGGCTTCTTGTGCCAACTCGACATCCACCGCGTATTGTCTCAAGAACTTCTCTATTAAAATATTTTTTTCATAAATTTTATAAGTGAACTTTGTACACTTCACTGATACCTATGTTATTCATATGCCATTGGATTTTAACATGTTCTAAAACTTAATTCTTAATTGTGTCGAATCACATACAATTACTTAAAATGTCGTGGACCACTTAAGTGCCCAGGAGAAGCGGAGTCATCATATTCAGTTGATTGGAAAAGTGTACAGGAACTGTCAAACTATATGCGTGTATCATATATTCTACTCATGCCCTTTTAAAAATGCACTAAGCAACTAGAAGGTGAAACCCACAAAGTGCAATCAAATAACCTTGCACATTTTATCTATTGTTAAATTTTCTCAAAATTATCTCAAATTAATTTCCAGGAAGCCTTTATACCAATAAGTGCTCACTGCCAAACAAAAATATATACACTTTAAATGATAATTGAAACTGGATTAATAGAAATTTATGTAACTGAGTTCAGACATTTATTTTGCAAAAAAAGAATCATAAAAAGGCTGCAACTTAGCACTATGCGTCCCTCATGAGTTCGGTGTTCTTTTAGTCTAAGTTGAAATGTTGAAATATTTTTGTAAATTTCTCGCAACAAAACGGTTTTCTCATTTTGTATAGTGTCTTTTGCATTTAGAAAAACGCCTCAAAAACAGTTTCTTCCTTCGTACGAGTTGAATTCATCGAAAAATTTAGTTTTGACCATTCTTACACCCTATAAGCTTGTTGTCAATAAAATTGGAATCGTTTGAGTTTTGTCTCTAAGAGACTGCTTTAACTTCATATAAATAAGTATACTGCATTCTAAACACATTTGAAATTGTTGTCTTTATCGATTTTTTTAACCCGGAAGAGCTTTCAATTTTACATAAAAAAGTAGAGCAAGCTCTTGATTTAAGAAATCACATTTGTTTCTTGATATGGAATCTAAACGCCTCCACGCCCCCCTCCCCTTACTCCCTCTATAACACGTTTTGAAATTTGAAGCGGTTTTGTTTAAATTAATTTAGCCTAAAAAGCACCTCCACGTTATCGTTTTCAGGATGTGTAGGCCTCTTTGCAAACGTATAATATAATATATGACTTTTATACAAAGTACATATGTAAAGATATTTATGAAAATAGCTTATCTAATGAGTTTTTAGGTAAAGAGCAAATGCTTCAAAATATTCGAAATAGTACAGACTTGACCTTAAGAAATGTCGGCGACATTGTTATCCTTCATTTGATATAATTTCAGAAAGTAATCATGACACGAAATTCCCACGTATTCACAATTATTACTTGGAAAAATGACATGGTAACAGGCGGTTCGTATTTTGCCACCTGGCACAATTTTAAATCTTTGAAAGATAAATATTTGAGAGGTGGAAATTTTCAGTTTTTTATCGTCCACAAATAGGGTAATATTATTATATAAATCTTTTGTCGAGTTATTGGCTTATAATTAAATTAAGTTTAATTTTTTTGGCGTATAGTTTAACTGGCATCTTAAAAGTTCTTTATATTTTTAAGATGGCTAAATTCTCATATAAATTCAAAAACTACCAATTTTCAAACTTTTAAGTGGCCATTTTAAATTGAGCTGTTGAAACAATATAAAACAGGTTCCGATCTGGGGGCTCCAGAGTACATACAATCTATTGTCATAAGCTTAAACTGACTAATAGATTCACTGTACAATAGGCGATATTTCCCTTTCATGAATAAATCGTTAGAAAAACTGTGGGCATGTTATAAATGTTCCAAGCGAAATTAGAACAAGTTATTCTAGAATGATGCAAAAGAACGGAATTTGACTGTTTATTTGTAACGTGGGTGCTATAGTTTAGTGAAATAATTTTTCAACTGTCTAATCTTTCTAATAATGACAATTTAAAAATGACACTAATTTAATTAAACGATTTGAAATATGCCTTCTTCACATAAATTTTCCCAATATCATAAGGCTTTAAAATGCTTTTTAATCTGCAAATTGAAGGAACTCAATACTTAGCAATTCATGCTCAACCTAATTCTTTAACATGGAAAATTAGGCAATGATAAAAGTCAGCTTACCATTTGAGTGAAGCAAGACTACATAGGTCCAGCCATATCTCTGCAGAATCGAAGTAATAACTTCCACTTGCAGATTATCCGATGGCACAACTCTCATGAAGTACTTATATTCCGCTCTATTACTCAAATCTGCAGCAGTAGCAGAGTACCCAATTTGGGGAATTTGAAAAATCTGAAGAACTTGGTGAACCTGTTTAGTCATCTCACTAGTACCTGGTCCAATGAGCGCCGCAATAGGAGTTTCAATACTGCTAGAATCAACACCTTTAGGCAAACACTTTTCCTTAGATCCATTTGTAATTTTCATGCAATCTGAGTATTCTTTGTATAAAAAGGCATTGCGTATAAAGTCCATGCACTGCTCCAAAGCAACAGGTCCATACCAACAGCTATCTCTTGCATCCACGCCAATTTTAATTCCCGGCAGGATGTTCTCGTTTTCATTAATCTCCTGAATAGTTCGTAGGAGCATTTCAATCCGATGAATTCCATATTGTTCTCGAATACTTCCACACTGCCTAGAGAAGGCTGTCATCACCGTTGGCTGTTCATGAATAGGAAACAGAGCACCAATCATAATATCTCCCAGGATTCTAACCTTCAGTTGTTTGTAAAGAGCTCCATAGGGTGCCAACTGAAGTTCGCTGACTGTGAAGAAGAAAAATGCAATCCAACGCCATGGGAAAAGGCCCATTTTGGGTAAAAGATTACGGAATACAATAGTTTTCTATTTTTATATGCAGTATTTCTAAGAGGAAAGATCCGGTTGCATTCTGGTTGGCAATTATAGCATTTTCGTCATGTTACGCCACTTACAAATGTATACTGTGATGATTGGTCCATTGTTGACTGTGGACGAATTTGATTGGCCTAAAAATCGAGCCTGCATTATCACCTCTATTTACATAAATGCAATTAGACTTTAAAAGCACTTTAATGATAGCCATACTTCATTAACCTCAAAGGAGGAGCCTTAATGCTTAAAAGTTGGGAAAACTTCCTCAAGACTGACAGAAATTCACATGAAATACCGCAATTTATTACCTGTGAAATACTTTCATTAATTGTACCTTTAAATCTGCGGTTAAGCCATATTTCAAGTGCACATATTTATATTCACTCATTGTCGGTATTCATCGGTTTCATCTGATTGAAAAATATAGCGAGCTAATTTATTATTAGCTTTTAAGTGATTAGATTCGAAATTTTCAAAATAATCTTTGTATATTATTTTTTAAATTTGCCTTACAAAATTCATCATTGTGTCGATATGGAGGTTGCACAAAGTTGTACACTGGTTGGATCTCTACGGGCTATTAATTGAATTATTTTTAAAATGACTAATGATCTCCGTTCCTATTTGCGTATAATGAATTTACTTAGTAAAATGGTAAATACGTAGACCTATTGAGACCCACTTTTAAAACAATGCTCCATCTAGCAGTCTTGCAAACATTTGAACTTGTAATCAGCTGACGAACCTCCCATATTTAAACATGAGGAACTTAACATGCCGCAATTCTTGGGGTTACCTTGAATCACGACCAGAAGAGGATAAGACAAAGCAGTTGAGAAATGTATAATTATTGGTAGAAGAGTGAGGTGAAACAATCGAAGAAAGTTGAAGTATTCTCAGGGGATTGCAGGCTGAGATGGTGAAGTCAGGGCAACAGAAACTGTACATAATTGTATACAGATAGTAAAAGAAACCTCAAAGAATGTGAATAGTTATTTACAGGGCACTCAAGAGCTTTAATATTCAAGTGTAAATGAATCCGTTGAATATGAATGTTGATTACAAAGTGAGAGCTAAAGGTCACAACAAGAAAGTAAGGACTTCAAGGTCATAGAGCTAAAATTTTAAGAGTTCAGGGGATTTGGCTTTAGGGAAAATTGATTAACTTTACTCATCATAACTCGTTTAATTTACATTGGTAATGTTTCGTATTTTCGGTCTCCTAAACCATTTATATCTTCAAGTATTCTTGTTTTTTTTACTCCAAGTTTACATGTTTCTCAATTTTATAAATGCAACCTTATATTGGCAATTTGAAGTCAATGGACCTTCTCGATTGCAAATCTGCTTAATTGGGTCGTTTGGAAGCGTGAAGAAAATGCTTAACTCTATTCCTTCAGTCCAATCATAAGAAATACGGTATCTTAGTCACATACTCATTTCCTATAAATCTGTTACGTTGAAGTTACTGCCACATTACCAAATCGTAAGCGCCAATCCATAAAAATAGGCCTTACGTCGCCTTGAAATAAAAGTTCATAAAAGATTAAGTTGAGTACGTTCAATTAAATTTGATATGGAGTAAGTCTCGTACCTGATTGTGACTGACGGCCAACCCACATAAACTTGGTTGCTTAAACCCATTTGGTTCTTCCGCTTGATTAAGAAATTCCAACCGCTTCCAAATCAGGCAATACCATAACTGCCATCGGGAATGCTTACTCAAGCTTAAGCTTGGAAATCCAATAGTTGATAAGTCTTTAAGCTTTGCTCAAGAACGTGTAAAGAGTTGCTTTTACCTCCTATTACTAACTCCGCTTAGAATTTATAAATTTTGTAAAATAATAAATGTCTGATTTATGCAAAGGTCAGAGACATGCATCCTGATATGCGCTTGGAGCTTATATTAAAATTCTTAATTAGGCTTAAAGTTTGAAATTAATTACTCTTTAATGAATGTACATAGAGCCAGACTTTAAGTAGATTTTATGACCCAAGGTTATGTCTCATAGCGTATGTAAAATAAGCTGGGATTTTTGTCCCAACTAGAATTGTTATTTGTAGCGGATTGTTACACTAATAAAATATGACCTATGCTCAGTTATCTTTGTAGCAAGAACTCCTAGTTTGGAATGGTCTTAATGATTAGCAGAGCTACCGCAAATTTATAGAGGAAACAGACGTATAGCGTGGCATACGTTTATTTGGGCTGTGTAGCTGGCACAGAGTGTCGTCATTGAAATACGATGAAGGGTTTGTTAAACAATGTGGTAACTATTGATTGGTGGATGGCTGAGCGGTCTCTGGACCCTCTATGCGACAAGCAGTACGACGGCACCTTCGAGTCCGTCTGAGTGCACATGAGATTTTTCTGTTCAGTCATAACTGGGTTGTGCACCCCACAAGTTCGATTTTTCATATTTTACCTGTAATGATTCATTTTATGAAAAAAAAAATTGTAGAAATCTGTCATGCGAAATGCTCAGATATATTTTCTCAATATTATTAATATCAGAGCAAAAAAGAAACAATCATGCAATTATTAAAACCAATGTAGGGCATGAGCTCGGAAACGCTAGAAAAGAAAGTGATTAAGAAAGTAGAACCACGTTAGGGTTTATGGATCCGGTTGCATTTTCATTGATTTCTAATGGGCCCCATTTTTACATTTCAGCCTTTTTTATGCCTCGTGCATAAATTCAATCGTGTTGCGTCCAGTGCTTACTGGAGTGCACCTTAATTAATATTTTTACTCGAACTCATCAAACAAACAAGATCTCAGTAAGTCAAATGATTTTCAATAAATTATAATTTGAATATAATCAGAGATAATAAGGAGAAGGCTAAATATGAGCAACACAGGTAGGTTAGAGTATATTTGATCCAATAATCTCGACATTAATGATATTATAATCTCCCAGCACAAGAGTATAAAACTGTTATAGCCTAAGCATTCGACAAAATTGCTGCAAGTCACAGAACTTAATAGAAGAACATCATGGTTAATAACTTTTTTTTTCTTGGGAAAAAAGCGTCCATTGTAAAGAGTTACGCATCTTCCCCCCTTCCTCCCCTTTCTCCCCCTCCCCCTCCGCCAATGAGATGAAAAGTTAATTTTTCATATTTCTTACGAGACGTTCAACATGCTCACTAAGAGTTGATGAGGAGTTTGAAAAGCAATATTCGGGCAGCAGCAAAAGTCTCCAAATTGAGCTGAAGGAAACTGGGTAACACTCGTGAAAAAAAAATAGTCTCTGGGAATTATTTTTGGTCCTATTAGTGACAGTACCAGTTGAAGCAGTCTCAATTGTTAACATCTAAAACCACTTCGAATACAAATCTCTCAAGGAGAGATACTAGGCTCTTTGGTTAACTTCAGCAAGATTGAGATCAACGCGTGACTAAGAACCATCGGTTTGGAGCACACAAGGAATTCTGGTTACAAATGAGTGCCGCCTTTTAATTACCTTCCTCTGCAATTTTTACAACAGGTTTCCTCTGGTTGTTTGCATTTATCATCAACCTGTGTTAATCTCTTAAGATGCCAAGCGAGCATACTCTTAGCTTGGGTGTGATTACATTGACCAAGATATTTTAAAAACTCGATCTTGATGGACAGTTTGGAAATTCGGAGGGAGGAAAAGGTACACAAACTTTCCTCATGTCCCTCTAACCAACATATTTGGTTTCTCTGGTGTTCAAGAGGACAAAATGTCTGAATTGAAAAGAAAGAAAGACTTGGCGCATGGAGGATACCATAGGGTGCCTGAAGCACGCTGATTTGCACAATCTTGAACTGATGGGTGCAAATGTATGTCATCCCAACGGTCGTCATAGTTTACGCCCGAGTTATGTTTGCTTTCGGCAAACATCGCTTGTTATAAACTAATTAGTATTTCCAAATGGCTTCAAATACAGAACCCTAGAATGACGCCTAAATGTCTTAGTAGTGGGCTTTACACCAAAAACAATGCATATCAAGGTACTACACTTTAGTCAATTTTAATAGGTGTACAAATTTTATGCATAGCTAACAGTGAGTTGTTACAGATCTTTTCTCAGATCAACAATAAATCATTTTTAACCATCACGGCTAATGATCAAGAGGCTGTTGACACTTAAGTATTATGGCACTCAGTCTGATAAACGAAATTTATTTTAATTAAGCTTGTCAGTTTTAACTGCCCAAACTGTAAGTTGTAACAAGATTAAGAGCGTCAGCTGTTAAAAGTTGCCGTTTCAAGTGCATTGTGAAAACCAGACTGACGATATAAAAATTAAAATTTTTTCACATATCGCGCGGGCAAATAACAGATTTGCAGCTTTTGCAACTAAAAATGCTGGTCACGGAGTTTAAAATTTAATTATTACCTTAATACTGGACGTTGATACAAAAGTATTGAAGACATGAATCCTGCAATCAAGCCCGCTTCAACAAAAGGCAAATTTCAACAATAATTATCCTTAAAGTGTTAATTTATTTATATCTGACGGAATATATCGTCGGAGCTATTGTGGTAGCGAAGGGCTAATGCTTACAGGACCACCAGTTCGTTGGGTTTGGAGCCAAGAGAACCCAACTGACCAATCAATGGAGCTACCAAATTGTATGGACTAATGAGCTAGAACCATATTGGAGAAGCTAAGGCCGTATTTGGCAGCCAACAACAGCAATCAACAATTCTAAAAAGTGGGACTATGTAGGCCAGTGTGAATTGAATAAATCACGATGAGGATTCGTGAGCGTAAGAGGGATGAGGGAGGGAGGGGATAAGAGGTGAGCATACGAGCAGAACAAAAATACAATCTTTTGTCAGCATGCGTGCGTGCGTGTACCGGTGAGATGCAAAATGAAGACAGTGTTAGAGTTCCTCGGACAAAGACGCATGATACGAGTGTAGATACACTTTTATATGAAACGGGAAAATTATTGAAAAGGGCGATGACAAATGGGGATTCAGTTATATGGTCATAAAGACATCATAGAAGATTCGTGAGCAGAAAATCGTATTTATTTTAACCGAGTACGAAAAAGTATAAAAGCAGAACAACAGAAGACTAGGCTCACTAATTGAACCACTTGAGTTTAGCATCTTCTTGTTCCAACAGCATGGTCAATACAATTGCATGAAATTAAATTAAATCAGTTTTTATTACAAATAGCAGCAAATCACTTTAAGAAGATTTCACCTGCTAGAGCTATTCAAGTAGTGCTAAATTTTCAAGTAAAGGTTATTCTGGTAATGACAAGAATACACTTTAAAGGGATGGCTTAGATAATATCAAGGAGATATTCAGATATCAGAAACAATCTATGTTCTGTTTTTTGGTTTTCCGAAAGGTTTAGATTTTGGTTAACTTGGAGAAGCACTACGATGTAGTCTGCTTGTTTAAATCAATAACTATTCCCGCAGAATCATATGAAGGGTAAACTCTAATGAACTTGATTTTATTAAAAAATACTAATTTGGTTGTCTTAATTACCTCATCATAGATGCAAGAAGACACGACTGAGTCAGGCAATCGATTACTTCTAAATGTCAGAGGTATCTGAGTATCATAGACACTGACCAACTCAGAGATCCGTGGGTAAAGTCGTGACAACAGAGCTTGTGGAGAGCATCCGAAATTTCAGAGTTTGACTCGTTTAAGACCAGTTACACCAAGATACCATTGCTTTCTCTCGCGAGATCCAACATCGCATCGCTTCTCGGAATAGTTAACTATTCTGGGTGTTCATATAATATTCTTTGATTAAAACAGGGAAAAGCAATGTTTACAGTCTAGAGTAGTAATGATAAACTATTGACGCACAACATCACTCTTCCAAACACAAGTTGACGTGTCACATGATTACTAAATGTGTCTGCTCAACCTCAACTCTCACAGAAAGACTTACAAAGGAGAAAGAATCAAACTGTTTATCAAGCGCAATTATTTGATGATTTACCAGTTCCAATTTTTCCATACGAAGTTTAGAAGTGTCACCCAACTACCCTTCCTACAACTCAGCCTTCACTCTCTCACCTCAACTTCTGTTCTTATGATTGAGGAGAGGTGGTTGCATTCTATTAGCATTGGAGATCATTAGGTTTTAAAGAATATCTAACGAACCACAACTCGGTGAGATCATAAAAGTTGTTTCCATTGGGAATAATGCTGCCTTGGACGCTTGGCGATAAAATAGAGCAATGAGGCAACAACGATTGGGTCGAGGGTTTCCTAACGACAGAACACCCCCCAATGCACATGTTTGCTCAAAAGATCCTTTTAATAAATTGTTATGCGAAAATGTTATAATTTTAGTTGCAGCAAGATAAAACTAGGCTTACACAAGAGTTAAATTAATTTTTCTTTGTAATTTTGTTGGAATAAGCAAGTACTCATTTCGCATGTTTATTGCTTTTCTTATTACTAATTTGCAAATTTTACATAGCTGAAATGATAGGATAACATTAGGAGTGGTAGTTGGGTGTAATGAGGATGATTTGTTATTGTAGCCAGTTTATCCATGAGTCCTTGAAGAAGGAATTTCCTGGAGATGGAAAGACTTAAATGAATCATAATCCCAGACAAAGCTGCATTGTGTTCGGATTATTTGAAAGAGACCAAATGAATGGAATATTTTAAAGCAAAGGTTTAACAGGAACTCGAAGTTTATCCAGCGTCATGTTGAGTTGAAGTGTACATCATTTATCCTCCCCATGAAGTAATCAGACAATAGCTTTAATTAAATGGCCTCATGCCGATTCAGAAAACCTCAGGTAACTACAAATATTCCACGGACAATAGAGATTACCACATTACTTTCACTACTGGGTTTCATCAGCCACTGCAATACATTTCTGCTAGCACTTAGTTTATGGACTCCTTGATATGCGTTGTTGAGAAAACAGAACCGGAATCCCAGATGTGAGAAGGCTTTCGCATAACCGAAAAATATGCTCACTTCTGACATACTGCTTTCTCAGGATCCACACTCAAAGAGATCTGAAGTTGTCTCATTAAGGCTCATCACATTTAGCCTTTTGATCGGTAGACTGTGCTACGTATTCCCTCTTCCATACTCCTTTATGAATTTTGTTGGAGTCATAGTATCACCCACGTCTACTCTCTAAAATACTGTTTTTAGTCAAAGTGTGAAGCAGAACGATTTATTGGTGACCTGAAGCACACATCTCTGAAGTCAAGTATGGAGGAGGCAAGGACAGAGGTTTTGACGCATTCCTTTTAATTTATTCACTAAAGCACCCAATTCAATCAACACCTGGTCATTGGAAATGATTTTCTGGTGATAAGATCTAGATCGAAGTACCCACAGGCGATCCAGCTGTGTGCTTGTGTGTTTGCAGATGGATACAATAAACATTCATTACGCCTAGAAGTCGACGATAAGATATGTTTTGTGCATAAACTTAATTTATTTATTGACAAATTTACAGATCAGTTGATATGAGTGACTTGACTTATTCTTTATCGAACAATAATGGCTGTACTCATTTCTCTTTTCAGCAATTATCTTACCTTCTTCTCTACCAATTTGTTGGCACAACCCAAATTTTAACTTCTCTTCTTACTTCCGGTCAGCCTACAACTGAGCATAAATTGAAAAAAACATGAATTCTTTATAACTGAGTTCCTGCCTGAGTAAACGCGACTTAAATTGTTTAAGCTTAAATAATATAAATTGTGATATAAAAAGATTTGTACTCAATTCGATGTATGGCGTAGCGGTTTGAGGCGCGAATAAACCTTGACTTATCCTCAGTAATCTCTATGTCAGAATATCCTAGTATGGAAAGGCTCCCGAAATTAGCTAAGCTGTCTCAATGAAATGGAGGAAGCAGACGCAAGACGAGCACAGCATTTATTGAAATTATGCTCACAGCAAGCATTATTAGTAATTGAATACATTTAACATAATTTGAATAAGTGTTCTTAGCTGATTAGCCGAGTATTCCTCTGCACGCACGACTGTAGGCTCCAGAATGTTCGAATGTCCATGAGATTGCTTAGTTTAATCCTGTTGGGATTGTGTACTTAGCACTATTTTTTGTTCTTAGCTTTTAAATGCCCGCTCATAACGAAATGTTACAAAATTGTTCCTCAGTAACATAACTAACAAATAAATACCTCTTTATAAAACAACTGGGAATCGTTTAACAGAGAGCAATGAACGAATTTATTAATTTTTTTGCTGACTAAATTACCGACTGCCCGATACATTACGTCATGATTGCATTTATCTAATTGGATGTGTAGTAACAGCCTCATGGTTACTATTGGGCGATTGAAAGATATATTCACCTCATTGGCTACCTTGACTTTATTGCATTGTGTGTGTACAGTCTTCCCCTCCAACAGTACCTGCGTTTATTTTCTTTATTTATTTTAATAGTCTATGTGTATAGGTTATATTGCTTAAAAGTTAACTTACTACTCAATAGTAGATAAAATTTTTTGAATTTTGCTAGGTTTAATGTGCATCTATTCTAGGAATTTCCCTCTAGTTTATCAGAGAGAAAATGCCTCAATTTGCTTTAAGAGAAGATAAGCAAGGGGCGGATCCATAAGTTCTCTCTCTGAAGTGCATCAAGAATTTATGCTAACCTCATTTTTAAGCGGAATCTTGACAGTGTACCTTTCAAATGTATAGAACCAAGCATGAAAAAGAGAGGAGATCTAAAATTTGAAGAAAATTTGAATATGACATCTAAAACCAAAAAGCAATTAAACTTAAATTACTTAATATCAAAAACGATTTCACCTCACTGCTAATGCAGAATTCAACTTTGATTTTGTGACTTTGATTTTCCATTTCAGGGTAAATTTCGTCAAATAAGTTGCGGAAGTAACTAAGACAATATGTAAAACAATGAATTGCGTATTAATCAGACAATATTCTGGTAGTTTGAAAATAAGCTGTTACTTTTTAAAAGTAACTTATTGAATTGCGGAATTTTAAGTACGTTACTTGGTAAGAAACTTTTTTTTTAAATCTATGAGATGCTGACCCGGATTAATTAACTGCCTCTAATGAAATATTTTAAATCAAGTTCACTGACGATAAAGCGACTTAATTCCCTTAGGATGGCTTACCTATTGATTTTTATTTTTCAATTCCTGTTTCCGTAACTTTATGAATTTGACTCACTCCTGTTAATTAATTTACTAATCACAAAGGAATTCATTCCTACTTTCACACTTTCCTTAAAATCTACCAAAGAAACAATGGTAGTGCACACTAATATTGCTCATTATTTTAGAAAAAGAATATTTGTATGTTAAATTTTGTTTTTAAGATTAAATGGAACAATAGTGAGGAAAAATGCCCATATGCTCTAGGTTCTAAAATAAATCGATAATGAAGACTTGTGCGGATGCTTGGGACCTGTCATTGTCTTGTGGTTTATGACAAGCAGACACAACGAAGATCATATTACGTTATTTTCTACTTTAGGATTTTTATTTATTAATATATAAGGATATGTATTAATACGAACTTTTAGTAGTTGAAATAATCTTAAATGAAAACACGAGTAACTTAAAGAACGTAAAGACTGGAGGAAAAAAACACCATTTGATCCTAAAATGTATTTACTACGATCTCCGTTGTGTTGAAAGGGTAATTGCTATTGTCACCAAACCTACATTGTCAATAATAAGATATTAATAAATGAAAGTGACATAACCAACACGGAATTTAATCAACAGCTTCAAAGCTTCGAGTATCATTAGTCTGATTACACTCATGAATTTGTCTCAAATCGTGTGCAGTATACAATGACTGTGCTTCATGCAAGAATTTGGACAGCCAAATGCTTCAGGAATTAAAGTTAGACAGGGTAGTACCTTTTGTTTCTTGGCTGTTAAGCTGTCAAATGATAACTGCAGGTCTATGTGGCCACAGTGCATCACGTTTGAAACAAGGACGACCACCTCCAAATAAGTACTTTTCATGCTTGTAGTTTAGATGTGTAACCAACTCTCCTTCACACGATTCTCTTCTATTGTCTGTCTCGATTGTAGCTCTTATGAATTGAGAACGATTGCTTCCTTCTGCTAATTTTCAAGGTCATGCGATTTTAAGAGAGGCAATTCAGTCTGATTATAAAGGTATCTCTGCTCGGGATCAGCGTAACTTTAACCTCCTTCCAATTCCCAACTGATTCCTGTTAACAATTATGAAAGCTAAGAAACGCTTTTTGAACAATCATAGACCTAATAATACACTTGATATAAGGAATGGTTTGGATGAGAAATGCATTATAATGGGCGCAAAATGATACTTTCATTGTGGATGTTTCAATGTCAATGGGTGAGGTTGTTCACATGGGCACACAGGCGAATAATAATAACCAAATTCAGACATGCCTTTTCAGTAATCAAAGATCGATCAGTCATTCTAATTATGTATATCGAAAAGTATTTTGATGGCAAATAATTGGATTGTAGTAACTTTGCCGACGAATAAAACGTAGGACAGCACTTCAATTCAAATGGCTTAAGCACTTGAGCTATTGAATAAAATCCAATTCTGCACTAGTTCAAAATCGATGTGTGCCATCTGTGAATTCACCTGCCTTCTTCTGCTCTGAATTTTTAAAAATATTTCCAATTTATACATATCATACTCTTTTAACAACCAAGGAGACTCAAAATACTTCCTATTGCTAACGTAGAGAGTGCTCTTAGAGCAGATCAAAGTGGACCACCCTGTAGAATCACTAATACGTTGCTTTTAATAGAGATCTACGGCTGTGTATGGGTGAATTCGGCTCTAACTTAGTTTGCGGAATATTTTATAAATGATGTAAACATGCATTACATTTACGGAAGGGAACAGAAAATTCAGAAAAATCCCTATTTAATATACTGACTTTAGAAAACACAGCATATCTTTTCTTAAAAAATTTAGATAGCGGTTTAAATTGTGCCATATTTAAGCGATTAATATCGTGAAATCCGACCAAAACCCTATTTCTAATTCCTTATTTTGAAAATATGATATTACGAATTTTCATCAATTGAGAGGTTTCTTGTGTGAACGTTATTGAAATACGATGGCATCACGCTCTGTATTGCAGAGGCTATTGTATACAATCGGCTTCGAAATGTGAAAATACCGCAAAATTGATAGTTTTCTTAAAGAATATTCCTAAAATATTTGGTGAGTCGATCTGTACTTGCTGAAGTACTTCATTTTGAGATTTGGAGATGGCGAGGTTCCACTTTCTCAGTTTAAATCTATTTTATTTACAGTATTTTTAATTATTTCCTTTCCAATCTTACTGGTTTGATGACTAAAACGGATGAAAACATATGCACTGATCAATCTGACGTTCTAAAATCTTTTTTTGCAAATGAAATTATACTGGTTTAATTGTTGGTGACCTTCAGTCAATCTGAATTTTAAATATTATTCGCGTTCATATCATTTTGTCTCAATTCTAAATGTCATTTTGTGTTCAGCACCTCTTGATTAAATCCTCTGCTTGTTGCATATGTAGCGCACATCACACAAACCATTCTAATCCTCTTAGAAATGTAAAAACCTAACGACGAATACAATAGCAGAGCCTACTAGGGCAAATCTTTGCTTCCACAATTAGCAAGTGATGGGAATGCCAAACCCTTTGAGCAAAAAAATGTCAATTGCTTCTATAGCAAATTGTAAAGAATTATCCGTACTTTAGTATATGTTGTTCAATAAATCATTGTTAAACTGCTTTGTGGGTCTGGATTCGCCACGGACCACGCAGTTGCTCGCTATTTGAACGATAGCGCGGTGGAACTTTCGGGAATATCCTGGCTCTCGCGAGGTTTCTTTGGTCAGCCTTGATCGCTTTATACCCTCTACACATACTACAATAGTTTAATATTCAATTGACGGTGAAATTCATTGCTATATCTTAATACTATCGATTAGAAGCTGTTTTCATTTCTTTTCGAGTTTGTTCTAGTGAAATTTATCTTAATTCGAAAGTGGCTTTCTTCGAATATTCGGCATTTTAAATATCCAGCTTCGTTAACTCCTGCTTAATGGCTCATTCCCAACTTTTCCGTTGCTACCAAATTCCTCCATTTTCTAACTGCATATTATTCTATTATTTGTCAAATTTAGAGGTTCAGTATCTTTGGAATTGACGTCTTTTCTCTGTTCCCCCTCACCATTTTCGGCTATTAAATTTAATGAGCCTTGAAATTAAGACAGTATGTAGTGCATTTATTGATATTTTATTACACTTGACTTTGAGTCAATTTAATTAAATCTCAAAACTATTCCAATAAGAATTACTTTTACTAATCCGTAAACTGTGTATAGGCGAAAAACACTGATTCTGGATTGGACAGCAGCCTAATTTGTTCTTAATTGTCCCAAATAAGTTATAGTAATGGGGCGAATACAAAAATATAAATTGTAATCAAAAACACCTCATTAAATTGTCAAATGAAATTTAATGCGTCAGACCTGGAGCACTCATCTATCATATATTATGACCACAAAGTTGAGGTGCAAGATCAAACGAAGGCAGATAAATCAATATCATAAAATTCAAGAATAAGGGGACTGTCTGAGCTCTGCTGCTGGGGAGTCAGCAACATGACCAAGTGTCAGGTTGAGTTGGCATAAAACTTTTCACTTCTTGTCATTTCGGATTTGCATTAAAAGGTAGCAAGTGCATTACTTATTGCCTTAACTTTCTCTCAATGGATCTACTACATTATTCTGCTGACAATTACAGCTATGTTTTTTTGGATGGTACACAGCAATGGCCTTAATACGGTATCCATACCTCACCGATGTGCTGAAACTACCCGCTAATATTCTTTCAATCTGATTTATTCACAGTCATAAAGCACAGCGAAAGAAGCAAGAAGACATCGCTTGATCTCCAAACAATTTGTTTCAAGATAGGGAGGATAAGTAGCCCAGATTCATATTTGCATTAGACAAAGAGTATTACACGATAGGAGGTCATATCTAGAGGACATTATGGCGTAGTTGTTGTAATCTATTTGGTCCCACATTACCACGCACTGGTTAATTGCATTCCAATGGAAAGAGAATTTGCGCGTAAATGGAAGGCCATGCTGTGGGACATTGGCGATTGAGATAATATCTTGCGAATTCCTTCCTAACCTCTCCTTCAGAGAGTCTGAGTAAGTGATGCACAAGATGATAAGTTTTGCATATAATTAATATTGGCTAGTTCTAAATGCTGATTTTGCAATAAAATTTATAAAACTCACATCATATTTACTTTGCTACCATTGGCTGGCATAAATTAAGTCCCCTCTTTGTACACCAATAAATTTTAGGGTGTAATTTGTCACTGCGCATTCACGTTGTCGAGCTTGCGAATATGTCGAAAGTGCACGAACAAGTAAACGAAGACGAGAGATATGGGACCATCTGCTCGGTGGGAAGAAAAGCCAAACTGTTGAAATTGGAGAAAATTTGAACACTGACTTGTGAATTCTTTGAAGAAAGTATACCTCCTGATAGGCAGAGATGAAAAAAGTCACAATGATCTGAACGCTGCCAATAAGAATTTGCTCAGAAATGCAAGACTAAACCGAGGAGATATTTGATAATTATGTAGCAAGTTACATTCGATTCAAGAATATTAATAGCCGAGATTTTATAGATTAAGTAAAATAATGTTCTCGGTAGTATGTTAACTGTTGGGAAGCTTATTAACTGTTTAATTATAACTAATCTTTCAATTGATTTTAATTACGATAAATGGCCCTAGGAATAAACTTAGCTTATTTACAAAGCTAGAACTACAACCTTTTCAGTTTTCACTCCAATTAAAGCGTATTTCAATATTTTCCCTATTCTGTCATAATGCGCACCCCCATTGAAGAGAAACATTAAAATAACCTGATCGCGAGACAGATTTCGCATTGAATGGGATTATATATATATGGTAGTCGTTAGATAAAATTGAAAAATTTAAATCGAGAAATATTTAATTATCAATTACTTAATTATTCATAAAGTAAGCTTATGCGTTAAAAGCAGCTGTCAAGAATTCAGAGTAAATATCTGAGGTTTGCTTGCTTCCGAAATACTGTTGAGTTTCCGCTTTTGAAAGCTATTTTCAAAGGCCGATAATTTAATTTCAGTAGAAGGTTGTGCTCTAGATATCTTCCAGCATCGAATTGTCGATTTCGGGATTTAACGCCCCTCTCCCTCCCCCTCCCTCACGTTTGTGTCTACTACCACATTCAAAACGATTATCACAATTCATACAAACATTCAGCTACCATTACTTTGAGTAGTGTTTCTTCTTTCATCCTCTTTGGTCTGAATAATTTTAGTTTTAAAGGGGTTACTGGAACAAATGATAGATTATTGAAGAATATGTGTTTTTTTATGTTTTTATGTTTGATTTATTATTATTGGGAATAATATCTTTACACTCTCAAATTGAAGAACTAGTGGCTCAAACATTCTAACGGGAAAATCGATAAAGTGGAAATCAAGTGAATTTTGTTGGAAAAAAACCCAGAAAAATTTGTTACCTCTGACTCAATCAATTTGAATTGTCAGTTTTATTTCATAATCCTTATCATTGCTATAATTAAAAGGCCATGAAAGACTTGAAAGAACTCCCAGTGTAATTCCAGAGCACTATATCGAAATTCGGAAATAACAATAATATGAATAACGTAACATAACCATAAAATGCATTAGTTTGCGATTAACAAAAGGCAAACACTTTAAATACTCGAAAGTTGACGATATGATAAGCCGTGGCTAATTTTTACCTCAATTTAATGCAGATGATAGCAATAACAGTCAACTTTGTCACTTTTTAAAGTGCATTTCAAGAAAAAAAGCCCGCCACTCCAGACAGCATCATTAGTCTATGTTGTTTGGTGAAGCAGATTAATCACCAACGTATGCCCCGATATAGTGGTAATAGCGCTTGGCTAGCATGAAATGAACAATCCCGAACATGTAGATAGAACAGTTGAAAGGTAGTTCAAAAGTCGATTTAGATGAACGGAAGTTAACCTGGTAAATAAAGGAGTGCAAATTTCGAATTTCTCACTAGAGGGGATTCTAGATGTCCTCTTTGGATTCAAGATGAAGTGTTATAAAATAGGTTCCAGGAAGGATTTGGTTACATCAAACTATGCTCCTCATTGGGGAATGCAACGATAGTGGGAAAGTTATGAGTTGAAATAAATTAAAACGTGACTGACCAATTTTACTACGAAAAGCCTGTTAACTTTTGGAACAAATATTTAAAAATTACTTGCACATGCCTTAACTTTTAAAATAAAAAGTCAATTAATGCATAGGCAGGGCGAAGATGGACCTATGAACAACCTATTTCTTGAAAAGGCAGGAACTTCATTTAATACATTAAAGATGCAAGCTTATATAAGATGGAATGCAAGGATTCAACAGCAGAGGAAAAGGCTATTTAAAAAATAGCTCTTAGTGGAAGCTAAAATTCTGGTACGTATTCATATGACCAAAATTAGGCATAGTAGTTGGCCTTTCACATTAATGTATGATCAACTAGAGAAAAGATGATCAATCAATCGACATTCAACGCTTTACAGGAGAGAAGAGCGTGGGTGTGGTCATTCATTATTTTAACTTATACGAATTGATTCCCGAGCATTTTCCAAAATCAATCAAATTGGAACCCTTCGAAAATAGTTTGAAAATGATACTACAACCTTTATTCTCTCAAATTTGCCCAATTTTATGAAGAAGTGAAGTTAACTGGAAGGAATTACAATAGGAGCACTTAATGAATATATTTTTAAGAAAAGTATTATTTCGTTTACCTTATTCTGGGGTAGATAAAATGCGGAGAGCTCTGTGTCTCTATATTCATATTTGCATTTCAGTACATATATAAGACGCCCAAATGGGCATTTTACTTGTAAGAGAGTCCGATATTCCTTATGTTGCGTATTAGCTACCTAACTTAGCTCGACTGTACTCAGAAACCTCAGTGGCAAATTCTCCTAGTTAGTACCTCCCACTGAAGTAGCTAAGCTAATGCAAAGCTAATAAGTAACAGACGTATCCGGGGCATGCGTTTATTCTAGACATGCATGGCGGGGAGTGTAACAAGGAAGGAAGCTTAGTCATTCAACATGGCGGATTAAGTAAAACGAGTGGAGGCTTTTGATTGGCCATTGGCTGTGTGTCCTCGCACTCAATCCGTACGCGAAGTTGAACGGCAGCACTCACACTTATAAGAATATGAATAAAATAGTATCTGAATCATTATAAATGGTTTAAACAGTGGGGTTTAATTCATTATGGAACTAGTTGAGTGATTTATGCAATTACATTGGCCATTACAATCATCGAAAACCTATAGGATGTCAAATTTAATTATTAATTAGAAAGTGAAGCTCAGATATAAATCTATTTAATGATGTTAAGAACACTGTAAATAAATTGGTCAAAACAACATCATGATACAAGCTTATTCAATAATATTAAAACTTAAATTTTCTGTTTGTAAAAAAACAGTGTTTAGATAGATTTACCTCTACGCGGTGTCCCCTGGGCAACGCATGCTCATATGGCAAAAAAGTCTATAAACCAGCAGTTGACTTTAAACTGCCATGACCCCACTGTATGCCATATTCCACCACTCACCTTACCTTTTTCTCTACCTTTGTGTCTGCCTCTTTTACATCTGTGAATCACTCTTCTCTTGTCTTCTGTTCCCCCTCTCGAAATTTTGTGACATTGATGTTCCTCCTCCCTGTGAAGCTCGAAGTCAACTAAAGGGCTAATGATAACTATCATGACATTTGATATAAATAAATATTCAAAATCTTAATTTAATCTAATTTAACTTTAGTTTGAATAAAATACGTTGGCAACGTTCGCTTTTCCTGAGGGTGTATCAAAATTGTCCTTTTTAGACAAACCTCAAAAGCTTTCGAGTTTATTAAACGAAAATAATTAAAAGTCATTTTCAATACCGTAAAATGCATTTTTGTTTAAGTGGACAAGCGAGTCTGTGTTAAATAGGGAGGGGAGGAGGAAAAGGGGATGATTGGCATACTTCTCTTCCCAACGTGAAGAAAGTGAACATAATTGCTTAAAAAAAAACAGATTCAAAATGGAGCAGATTGGTTATTTTGGGAAAAGATTTAACCAAACGGATAAAGTAGAGCGAGATCAGTAAATGTTCGGAAGTTTAAATTCACAAATGATTAACTAATAATTACTGCAGTAGTGCAACTATGGTGTCCTGATTTTCATTGTCTAATACAATTGATGAACCAACCTTGAGGTAAGACAGCCCGTTTCATTGCTTAACAAGGGCATTTGTGTGCATAACTAGACGGCTGCAGTTGGTGCTATACATAGAGATGTGGAGTTAGAGGGGTGGGAGAATAATGGCTAAGCTAACGACCGACATCCACTGTACCCAAATTACAAAAGCAGAGTCGGGAGTGAACAAAAATGTATTGGACGGAAACAATTAAAATTTGAGATAGTTTGAAAAGGGAGAACCAAGTTCAAGAGATAGACGAACGAACAAAAGGATAATAAAGAATAAAACGAAGAGCGTGAGAGCCAGTTATATCGTGGGTCTGAAAATTGAGGTACGTGGGATTGACGAGAGGTGAATCACCGCCAGTGAGGCGAGTAAAACTAAGTAATCTGTAGCTGTAACTGGGATTTTGTGATATACAGTGATTGAACTCAGGTTCAACAGCCATAAATTTGTTTTAGGTAATTTTTATGTAAAATACTTTTACTTCAAATTTTGTTGTATTAACTTAACCAGGTATTGGTTGAATATATCATTTCAATTCGCCAAATGACTAAGTGCCTGAAAGACAATAGTTCGTGTTTTACAAGATCACATTCATACAGACCTCTAATGCGAATTTGGCAAATGTCATCTCTCCCTCTACCCCTAAAGTATCTTGATTGATTCATTTTTATGATCTCTCAGTCGCTCTTTTTAACGTAATAGCTACTCAGATTCAAAACAGAGGAAGGGGACGAAAAACATATAGCTCAACTGTGGTTTTTATTAACACAATAAATTTGCTCACAAAGGCATGAAATGAGGGGAAATGGGGGCCGCTGCCTCGTTCGCTAATAATTGCAGCGGCACTCCTCTGTAGGCGGTTTGACATAGCCAGTTTTGAAATTGGAAATCCAATAATCGATAATCCAATTGAAGAGAAATGAAAGTAGTTGGTTAGTATTGAGTGTAAAGAAAATGCTTGAACAGGTTTCTTATTATTAACTTATGCTTGCCAGGGACTAAAATTAATTACTCAAACTCAATATTACCATTTTTAATTTCGTTAAAATGTATAATTTATTTACCCTTTCCCTCAATTTTAATTAAATATTCGTCACCATCGGTTATCATTAGAAGTGTCACTTGTTTGAAAATGTTTTCTTACTTATTCTTAAAGGATAAAACTCACACCCAGTAAAACAGGTGTAAAACTTCTATGTCACTTCAGTGTCTGACAGCTTTAGTCCTTCAAATTTCTGCGCTATCTCCCAACAACTCTGAAATAATACCAATATTTCAAAAAAATTTGACTTCTATTATTTGTAAAAAAATTTCAACAATATTCAGTATGTAGTGAAAATATTTTCAATGGCAATCGATTTATATCCAGTTATTACATCACGAATTCAGCCAAACCGTTTTCAAGAGTCCATTGAAAAGAAAAGTAACTTGTTCTCGTTAGAAATTAAAGTAGCTATTTTAAATGTTTTGCTCGTGTCACCAAGATTTATTTAGAAACTTAATTAAATTTTCAAACTGTGGTAAAACTGTGAGTCCAGGATTGGTATCTGTTTGAGTAACTTTTTTATAGTTTTTTAATCACGTACCGTTATTGCGTTTGTGGAATTCCTGACTCTTTTTGAGGCTATTATAAAAAAAATTACAACCTATTTTGACCAACTAGACGTTTGAGCATATTGAACAATTAACAATTAACATTTATTAAAAAACATTTAGCACTGGATGAAAAGTGATTCAAATTTTATAGGTGCCCCTGAGCAAAGTTGACAAAATAAAAACCAAACCTATGTTGAAAGGATACATATTTAGTTTTAAATGTTAACTTCAATTGTATGACTATTGTTTTAAGCAGTAACTAGATCGACAAGAGTAAACTGAGACAATATAGAAATGTATGGTTTTTGAATGTGTCTTTCAGATCACCATTTGATTACTCGGGATTATGAAATATTTGTGCGTCGTTCCAATTTAAATTACAGCCCATCCACTTTGCTTCTGAGAAGGTAAAAAGCGAATTCCAAACAATTTTGATTTAATTAGCAAATTATTGACTTATTCGGTCAAGTTATCATCTGCTGAAAACTAATTAATGGCAATCATTAATCTGACGTTTCATACAGTTTCGCGATTGGTAGAAAAAATATTTCGATCATCTTCAATTAGTTTAATTACATTTGTTAATCGTGTTTACAAATATATGACGTTTTTAAGTGAGAAGTTACTGCAGACATAAGTCACATTTTGGTGCTTTTGTACAATTTTAAAACTTTTTGCGAGTTCCTCGAAAACCCATTTTCTTAAGTGTGTGCTCAGCACGCTTTCCAAGATTAGATGTGTTAAAACTCTTATTTGCCTGCAAGTTTCAACGCACTTGAAACAAATTTCTCAGTGGTTAGTCAAATAACATCTGCCAACAAAACTGGCGCACTCATTTAATTTCTTCATTTTACACACCTTTTCTTGTTATTTTCTTTAATATTTATTTATATCAAATGGCAGACGCTATGATAGTTATCATTAGCCCTTTAGTTGACTTCGGACTTCACAGAGGGGAGGAACATCAATGTCACAAAAGTCGAGAGGGGGAAGAGAAGAGGGATTCACAGATAGTTTGAAGTCAGCTGCCGGTTTATATGCTTCTTTGGCATATGAGTAAGCGTTGCTCAGAGTGCGCCAAGTGGAGGCAAGTCTATCGTACACCCCATTTTCTTTAATATCTGCATTAATGTTTGGGTAGTAATGGAAGTTAAGAGCATGAAACAGTTCCGATAACTTCCAATTACATTTAGATCCCACGTTAATTACTATTAGTATCAATATTAATACCATAAATTAACAGTTGTTAATCGTGGATTGAAATTAAAATGGGATAACAGAAAGTCCCTCTACCATTAAAGAGGATTGGTTCAATTTTCTGATTTGAAATATATAATATTTACACAAAAACTGTTAACATTAATAAGCGTTCACTCTATGATTCATCCTCAGGATTGTAGCAAAAGTTTATTAACTGCTATCATTAGGTCAAGATGTGCTGTGATTGGAACCCAATCGATTTCCTCGACCAATGGTTGAGAGCGCGTAATCCTAAACCCTAGGGCTTAATGGTAGCAAATATAGGATAACAGCTAATTTCAAGTTAGCGTGAATCTACGTTCCTTTGGGTTTAATGTAACTTTTGTGAAGCCCTGCTTAAGTAAAGCATACTTTGATATTCGTGAAGGTTGCAGTTCACTTCCTGGTTTTAATAAAAAATTTTCAGATAGGGGGAAGAGGAAGAGCGTATGAGATGCCAATGCTTAAAAGAGTCTTAATGAATTTGCGGCATAACCACTGATGTGCACCCCACTTAGCGAGCTCTTCTCTGTTCTACCCATGCCCTTTCTACTATTACTACTTTCTACCTTGATAACTTTTCATCCTCTCAAAAAAACGAATTCATTACTATACTTTACTTTCCATGAATTCGTGCAAGTTTCCTCTAACTAATAGCTTTGACACCGAATTTGAGGTAATGCAAACTATTAAGTATGTTTCCAATCGTAAATTAGACTATTCAAAAATTCTTAGAATATCACATTAGAGACTGGTCCTTAGCAAAATACAAATTCCATCACGAGAAATGCATTTCTATTAATAATTATGCAAATAGGGAGATGTTTTGCTATTTTTTCCATGTTTTTACCAAACTTTTGTACAAACGCTTGCTTTCAGGGGAGAGCACTGATTTGCAGGAATTTTAATGTTAAAAATTATCAAATTCATGCATGCATCTGTCACGCCATTTTGAAATAACACATCTCGGCTTTCAAGGTATAGCGTAAAAAACATGCTTTAAGATTTGAAAATCACAAAAATTCATATAAATTTATAATTTGTCGCTGTATTGAGCTTGCTTAAGGAGACGGTACTGGCGTGATACAGTAAGAAATTAGTGGAGTCCTTCACGCTCTGCGAACAGTTAAAATGTGATCCGGAAACCATTTCAGTTGCACTTTAATGATCAAACTGACATAACAGAGTGCTGTTCTTATATCATTCCGATAGGACATCTGCTTTTCACATGCCCTGTTTATACTATTAATGGAGATTACTTTATGCTTTTGGAAATGATGTTTATTAAATAAATTTTAAAAAATTAAGATAAATTCAACGTTAAGTACCAAAAACGGTTAAATATGGTTAATTTTGCTCAAACGAGCTAATTCAACACCAGAGAGATTCGCTCTTGGACCTTGAAACCTGATGAAGCTGACTAAATTATAACGTTGTTTCAGATGATATTAATAAATAATCTAATTAATAAAAAATTAACTAATTAACTGTCATTAGTTAAATTTCTGAATGTTACTTACATTAAAAAAAAAATAATATTGATATGATAGTTATAATTCAAAAGTTTTCACCCCAATCACTATTATAGACTGCATTATCTAAAGCCGTTCAGTGGGAAAAATATCGAATTTTGTAGAATGGATAACGGTATTTAGTGCAAATAATCAATATTCAAAATACCCATCCCTCCTCCCACCCCCACCCCCCATGCTACCCCACAAATATTAAAGTGAGGAAATGTGCCTATGAAAACCTCAAAATTCTAAGACCAAAACGCGCAACTTTTTCCTCTAAATATCAAACATTAACTCTGCAAATCCATTTCACTGGATGATACCCTGTTTGTAAATAGAGGTACATTAGAACGTTTAACTTTTACATAAAAATTTGACAAATCGAAATATAACTATGAAAGAAATCGGTTTTCATCGTGCTTCAGTGGTGGGAGTGAAATTTGAGCGTCATTTACAAGTAACGTATTTTCCTGCTTCTAAAAGTTAAGTACCTCCATTCACGGAAACCAGAAATTCAAAATATAATAAAATAATCTTGACGTGAAACATATAGTTTTCACAGAGCTCTGGTTAATAATTTCAGACCAAACGTGAAAGGTCAATAATTTTTCCAAATTTACTAAATTAAAAATCTTGAAAGGAAAATTAAATATCGGATGTCATAAAAATAGGACGCTATTTCCTCCCATTCCTTAAAAAAAATTGAAAATAATGAAACTTTATGTTGAGGACTCTCGCATTTAACAAATATGGGGTTTTTTAAAACCTCAAAATAACAGGCTGTGTAATAAAAGTTTAAAAATGCTTAATTAACCAAGGAAATTTAATGCCAATTAAATTTTGAGCTATTTTTATCAAAAACTTTCTTCTTGTAGAAAATTCTTTCAGAGTTCATTATGGATCGAAATAAAATGGTGAGAAACTCATGTCAGAAATATCAAAAAGAAAATTTTTGCCCATCTTAAAAGTGAGAAAATGATTTGAAATGGCAAGACTGATTACTTTAACTAAATAGCCGATCAATAAGTAATGGAGACTGTGTATGAGAAGCTAATCAATAATTTTTGAATCGGTGGAATGCCCATTAATTAAATACTCTATGAGAGTATTACGAAATACCCATTAAATCGATTTCTTTTCAATCCCTTAAAGTTATGATTTATGAAATTTTATTTACCGAATTCCAATTACTTTTCCAGAGTTAAATTTTGAAAAAGAATTATCGTCATTGCTGCTGTCTTAAAAATTAAACTAATTTAGAAATAATTTAGAAATTTCAAAACAGATAAGCGTGGTTTTGACTGGTCAAAGAACGTGCGGAGTGCACAATGTGAGCAAGGCTGAACAAAGTAATCTCATGAGCTCTCCAACAGTCTTGAAGATGCGACTATGCTTCCTTTGATAAAATAACAATTTTATTTTTATACCTGCTTTGAATCACATACAAATATTTCGAATTTTTACTAAAAAATTCGTTTAGTGCCCAACTGATTAGCGTGTTCTCGCCCACTCACTTCATCTGGAAAGTGGGATGCAATTGTGGAGGGCAAATATTTAACAATTTTGACTTTCTGTCTTAAAATATTAACAATCGACTTCCATTCAATCAATAAGTCCGTTGCATCTACTTTGCCGATTTTAATCTTCCCAAACATCCAATAGGAAATGCGTATTTTTTCGCTGATCGATTTAAGTAGTATCACTTTTAAGATCATATAATTCACGGGTGTTCTATTATCTTGATTTATTTATTATATATTAACGAAGTCTTGATGATTACGTTAGTGGGAAAAAAACAATATTTGTCTCCGAGGCAAATACTCATCCCATCCCCTAGGCAGTTACAACTGAAGTTCATGTACAGATGATGAGAAGATTTAACCAGAAATGAAACTAAACTTTGGCATTTTTTTAAAAAAAAAGGGACAAATCTTCAGCCTGGTGGTGTCCTTCCGGCTGCGCGAAAGAAGAACGACCACCCCATAAGTGCATGAATTAAATTGGAAGGCTCTCTCACATTCTCTATATTCCCCTGTCCTCGCCCCATTCACCATCACCTTTTCAATTAAAGTGGATTTCAAAATGTGACTAAAGTCAAAAACCACTCGAACGAGCATGTTTAATTCAAAAAATAGATCGAAATCTACGGGAATAATGGGAGTTGTGAACAATGGGGGAGATTAAATCTGCATAATATCAAGTAAAATGCTTGAAACTAACCGGAATTTTAAATTTGCATTAAAATTTGAGCTTTCTTACTTGAACCCCTACAGTTTATTTATTTATATCAAATGCCAGTTATCGTTAGCCCTTTAGTTTACTTCGGGCTTCACAGAGGGAAGGAACACCAAAATCACAAACTCGAGATGGAGAACAGAAGAGTGATTCACAGTTGTAAAAGAGACAGACACAAAGGTGGAGAGAAAAAGGTAAGTTGAGTACTGTGAAAGAGGAAGTAATCGAATGTCACATACAGTTGGGTCATGGTAGCTTGAATTCAACCGCCGGTTTATAGAATTTTTTGTCATATGAGTGTACGTTGACCATGGTGCACCACGTGGAGGTAAGTCTATCGTAAACCCCGCACTCCTACCATCATTATCATAAAAATACCAATTGGGAAAACTAAGCTACCAGTGTTATTTTTTTGAGAGGAGTTACAAAATACGCAAGGGTTATAGTAGACACTATTAAGGCGTACAGCTAGAACACTGGAGGCGAGAGCTAGACACCAACATGATGGGATGTTACGAAATGGTATAATTAAGTTTTTTAATTTTTTTGTTTTAATGAGGTAATATAGAAAAATCTAAACATGACCTATTCTCGTTGTTAAGCCTACAATTACCATGGGTGCTGGAAGCCAGACATGGGCACTCTGTGAAGAAATTAAATTATTTTTTATTATTCATTATCGAGAGTAAGAGGGAGGAGGTGCGGATAGGCCTATTTTATGGGGCAATTTGAACAAATTAGGTGTTAAAACATCTTATCAAAAAATGGATCACTAAATTTTCTAAACAAAATCCATCTAGTTAAAACGATATGTGATTTTTCAGACACCATTTACAAAGTGTAAATTTGCTCTTCTAACTTTTCGTGTAAATAGTAAAGTTATTTAAATCTTGCAAAGTTTGCCTGAGTTATTAAGAAACGTCAATAACTAAGCAAAACATTAATTCGAGCAATATCGATAAGACTAAATAATAAACAGCAAGAGCATTTTCAAGAAAAAATATCACAAAACAACCTATTGATCCAAATTATTATTAGATTATCGAATAAGGGACTATCGACTCAGTCCACTTTCAATATGCATTTAAAGTTATTTAAGATTTAAATAAAATAGCAGGAATTAACGACATTTAGAGATCAAAGGGATGAATAGATGAGAGAAGCAGTATTTAAGGTATAAGTTTTGGAGAGTAAATGCTGTCCAACCTATCACCTCTCTAACTCCTCTGCCTTTATCAACCAATTGTCAAAAGCGCTTTCTACTGAAGAGAGCCAAAACTACAAGAGGAAAACGATTGGGTGAATTGTTTGATTGGATGTTATTTTGGCCTTGTCGTTAAGATGTAAGTGTGACCTACAATTTGGGGTATATCAAATCACTCCAGGGTACCTCAGTGATTCCGCAACCGTTAATAAAGTCATAAAATGCACATTTAACGCAGTCATTTATTTTAATCTAATCATTTCACATAGTTGCTCATTAAATTATGAAAACCTAAAACAGGAATGTGCATAAGATCAAAATATATGGCATTTAGAAGATGCAGACAAATGGCTGTTCGTTCTGTGAACAGCAAACTAACCTGTCCCGACGAGATATCTATTCGTCTGCGTTACCCTACTTTTCTCACACATTTGGAAATGTTTTTGCAAACCCAAAGTCATTCCAAGTAGTTTCATTAGTAGTTTCAAAATTAGAATTAGTCACCTTCTGGACGAACATTCTCTCCAAATGCCTCAATCACTTGCCGCTTGTGCTTCCATTTTTTCAAATAACGTTCTGATTAGACTCAAATTCCTTTGCGCAGCCAATAAGTAGTGATTTTTTTCAAGACCTCATTTTTCCTTATTTTTTAAACGGATGGAGTATGGGTCATAAGGAGTGTTAATTGTTCTAGAACGCCATCACATTGAATTGATTAAATGAAGCTCATCCTTTCTTACTGAAATTTTGCAACCCTTGGTTCAACCTTTACTTTGACAAGGTTAATTACTTCCTTTTTTGAATTCCTTTGGCCACTAATAATTTCATCACTTGTGGTGAATTCTCCATACTCGGTATTTTAGATGACCTTTCAAATTTCCCCGATGTGCATGGATCCAAAAATTTGGTATGGAGTGTTCAATGTTTTTTTCGGAATAGAATTTAAATTTCGTGTAAATAAATTCGATCGGCACTTAATGCTCGCAGATAAAATTAAGGAACTCTCATTTAAAGTTCAACACCTCCATTCACATCTTTCTAACTTTCATGTTAGCTTTTAGGATATACTATCTACAATTTCAACATCAGAAAGTAACTTTTAATTAAATTAATTTAGTTTTCATTTTAGTTATATGCGTTAGTGGAGCTAGTGGCCAGCGTAGTTTTGTTTAAGCCTGGATAACAGAAACCATGAGAGAATCCGAACTTTATTTGCCCATATTTGTCGGATCCATAGAATAATTCTGAGTGAAAATAGGCAACAATTAATGAAAAAAGGCTTATTGCTGATTTGAAGCTGTGCCTATTTTTCCTATTATGTGAATTAGGGATGCTAAATTAACGCAGCCTTTCCTTCTTAAATGCGATTTTTACAGTTTTAAGGCGTTTACTATCTGACTTCCAGTTAAGACGCAATTATGAAAGCGGATACAACTATTTGGTGGAAAAATAGTAACACTGCGTTTGAGAAGATTATTTGTCATGCTTTTCTTTGATTAAAATGGATTATCTGCTAATAAACATGTAGTTTTCAGAACTGAATGGCATCTCAATTAATCTTTATTATTGCTGAATACAGACTATTAGTCATGCCGTTTACAGGATAGAATAATTATATGATTATATTATCACTTCAATTTATTGATTTAACGGATTTTCCCACTTCCTATTTAACGATTCACGTCTTCCAAAGTTCAGATTGATGGATATGGGGCTCCAATTTCTGGGTGAGTTCATATCATCCATTTTCAGAGCATATCGTTTGGTTGAATAAAGTAGTCGCTTAAGATATTGAAGTGACAACAGGATTTAATATAATGATTTCTGTGTTAAGATGCATTAGTAAGACTTTTTTAATTATGTATAAGGAACTTTACTCAATAAACTTTTTTCTCATCAAATATTACCTCTTTTATATTTTTTTCGGTCTGAATTTATTTTCAACAAACCCTCCCTAATTAATTATTCCTTGGCAAAATTAGTAAAGTTGAAGTCAAGGTTGCTCTTCGCGTGTTTTATAATTTTCACTTCTCAGGCTGCTTTAAAATACTTGAGATAAATTTAAACGCAGTTTTCAAAATTGGTTTTGTTGTTTTTTATCGATCTACGTATGAAAACACTCCTGAATAATGAAAAAAATTGCCCTGTAGATTTTGTTAAACAGAAAAGGATAAATTTCCTTAAGCACAGCATACTTTAAACACTTTAAGAATATCACGTTTGAAATTATCGATTCAAAGTCGGAATGGGATCAAGTTTAAATTCAACAAAATTGCACTCTACGCATCAATATCAGCAAAATCATTACACGGTGTCCCATCACTGCCTTCTCAAACTTTTAATGAGATATTTATATGCGACACCTTCAATTTTGAATTTTATGCAATTCGACTATACCTATGTCTATGCTAAACGCTCCAGAAATTCTTCACGAGTAATATTAAGCCATACCCGTAAATACGACTTTCTTAATTTGAGCTAACTTAACGATTTATATGTAAATGTCTATTTTAGTTTTTCCATGATTTAAATAAAAATTCATGAATTTTTGGTACGAGTGCAATAACTCAAAGGTCTGCTCCTCAGAATGACTCACGGAATTCATAAACCTTCGAGTCCACAGGCCTATGTTGGACGCTCATACCCATCCCACCAATCTCTTCTCCAACTTCTCTGCAATTGGCAGTGCTCCAGTCCAACTCTTGATTTCCGATAGTCGAAAAGATCGTTACATTCTGTTGGTCTTTAAGAAAGTCATGACATTTGCAAAAGAGACAACATCGTGCCTAACGTAGTCGGACTCTAAAAGTGGCTCTACTATTGGAATTAGTGCCACTTAAATTCCTTCCTCCCAAAAGCAAGCTTTATATGTCAATAACATCTACACCAAATATCGATATGCTATTCTAAGAATAATCAATATCCAATTCTTCTAGCTTTTATAACAGACCCATTAGTTAAAGATATTAGGGTAGTAATTCTCATTTTATCATACTTATATATATTCTCCTATGAAACTAAATTTTCATAAGAAAGGCGAAAAATAATTACACTAAAATTTACAATTTTCCCACAAGTCTTGCGAAATGCCTAATGCAGTAGCAGTAAGAGGTGAGATTGGAAACAAGGGACAATGAATACAGGACAATACAGAGAATCTCCATAAACAGGAATTGAAGAGGATCATATATAATGGGGAGCCGCCAGATAGTTTAAGTCGTGTGTTAGAGGGCTCAATGTTCGGAAAATTCACCCTCCTGCCAATTCCATTCGCCATTTCCATTCATAGACTTCTCCAGCCGTCGTAGTTGAGCCATTCTTGGAGGAACAGCCTCTAATGGCATACCTATCGATGGCGGACCAGTCTTGAAACTATCTGGAGGTTCAATCAAGCTTTCCAATGAAAGAGCATTGGGAGGGATATTAGAAATATCGTTTCCTATGCTGTTAATATCCTGGATCATATTATCGGGAAGTGGAGTGTCGAGCAATGTCAGTGCAGGGCATTCATCATAACCCATCCAGAGGGGTTGATTGTGCTGAGATTTTTGTCGAATATTGTGAGGAGAAACGCAGCTCCCGCCATTGGACTGATAAATGGCTTGAAAGGAGGATGGGTGACTACTAGCATTGCCGGAAAATCGATCACTTTCGGTGGAGAGAGTCGAGTTCACTGCAGGAGAGCATATTCGAGGTCCAACAGAGAAGTTTTCAGGTGGGCAGCAGTTGTGTGGCGTCTGGTATGGCAGGAGTTGATTATTTGATCGATTCATTGATGTTGTACTGCTCTGATGACTGTATATCAAGCCGCTGTGATGTGAGTTAGATATCTAGTGCACAAAATGAAAAGGTGAACGTACGGTGGTAAATTGTCAAGCACTTTCATCGCTCTGACTTCACATACCATACCACCCATTAAAGGCTGATTCGTTCGAATAAAATTGTTATTTCTAGGCTCTTATCGGAAAGTGACGTTTAGGCATTACACACTGATTGATGGTTACAATTTTAAGCCATGCATTAACGGGCTTTTATTGTGCGGTTTCTGTCTGCCCATGCGCAATTCAAACTCATTCCCATATGGGTGACAGGGATTAACACCACAAACTAGTATCTCTTTTAGCCTAATGACAAATCTCAGCCAATAAAAATTTTTTCAACTCTTTGGGTTTCGCGCATATATCTATCCTTTCTTCATAACTTGAATAACCAAATTCCCTTACACAGAAACCAGACTCGAGGGTTCTTAACATTATTTTTGGGAAAAGTAGTCATTCACGTAGCACTTCGTAATATAGATTATATCAGCCTTATTATTACTTACTGGTAGTTGAGCATAACCATGAGATCCAGAATCCCTTCCAAGAGGTGGGAATGCGCATTGTTGAGTCTCCTCATCGAAGTAGTTTCCTCCAGGGGGAACGGATTGTAAACCAGTTGGCCAGCAGTTCTCCGATGCAAACATAGCATGCGGCATGTAGGTAGAAGCTATCCCAGAACCCCCACCACCTCCATTATCACTGCCCGGATGATAACTGAAGTTAGTGATATGCTGGTTCATAGGTGTGGGTTGATGCTGATGTTGTTGATTCATCTTTTCAGCATCTGAGAAGGTTGTATTGTCGGTGGTTGCTTGATCGGAAAGTGCTTTTCTCCGTGCATAAGCCGCACGTTGACGACGTGTGCGATATCCAAAGGCAATAATGAGTAGTATCAAAACAGTTAAACCGACTAACACTCCCAGGATCATTGAGAACATTGAGATATTGCCTGGTAAGAGCTTCATAAATTGTGAAGATTCTAAATTATAATATTAAAGTGTATAATCATGTTTACTGAAATGAGGTAAGTAGAAATCTTTTCCTACCCGTTGGCGATGGTGTTGTTTTGGTCTGATTGCTTTCGTCAACCATTGCGGAGTATGAGACGCGTTCGAGGTCATTGGTTGTTGGGCTCATGAATGAACCATGATCCCTTTGTTCAGGCTGATAGCTCGGGATAATCGGTGGACGGGAAGAATGTACAGGACTCTGTTCGCGACGATTTTTCTTCTGGTTTTCTGTAAATCCCACAGTAATAATGTATTAAGATAAGGCCATTTTTGCAACACCACTTTAGCAATAAAATTAATAAAAATGACTTAGAAAACAGGAAACACACAACCCCTGAAGGTAGGACCTTTTGAATTAGTTAAGTCTAAGGATATCATACTTAATCAACAAATGGAATGCGTTCCGTTCGTATAGGCAGTGATGTCTGGAAGTTAATTCAGCATATAACTTCCAAGTCCAGTTAGAAAGCTAGTTCAAGGAAGAGTAGCAATAAGTCCATTTCTCTCAACTTTTCATTGGCCAGACTGACAATTTCGCTCATTGGATGTGCGTTGAATTTGTAAATGAACACGTTAACTGCTACGTCAGCGAGGAATATCTCGTATTATTAAATATACGGTGGCTTTTTTGAGCCCCTAGACCACAAAATCTTCAACAAGGGCTATTTTAGAATGAACCTCACTCGAAATTATGCGCCTTAGCCCATCTTTTTAAGGAACTTGATTTTGGATTCAACAGAAGGCGGCTAATAAGAGATCAAAAAGCAATTGTTGAGTAACGCTAATTTCAGCAGCCAAATGCTATAGAGTAGTATTTATTTTACACTTTAGCAACAGGCTTTGAGTACCTAAAAAAATGACAAGATTACTCACGTTGACGGTTTTTGGGCTGCCGAGATAGATGCTTGCTCATCGCTTTTCGATCAACCTCCAAGACACTCGGTGGCACTAAAAGTGAAATACATATTCCTAAATCAATAATGCGCTTATTTCATTTGATGGGAAAAATTTCCATTGATATATTTTAAAGTATCTTAATCCACCGTTACTCGCTCTCATCAGACCAGCCGTCTTATATCTACAACAGCGTATTCTGCCCATCTTGTGACCTTCCTTCTACTCAGGTAGCTCTTCTCGTGTGTGGTCTCTAAATCTGTGTCCAGACAAAGGCACTCCCTGTAGGTCCAATGTGGTTCGGCTATTAGCGGTAATTTATTAATGGCTTTCAGTAATAGCTCTCAGCGCTGGCCAAACTCCCCTCGAACATTATCTTAAATAGTTAAAAAGCAAGTATGATTTTCAGTTAGCGTATCCAAGCGTTTTTGGAATTATCTCTTAGCTATCTCTTATTCAAGTCAGGAGAGTGCTTGGATGGTGAGATTAGTTGGAGGAGAAGATCAGAAAGTGATTTAGAAAAGGTAAAATAGAGATTCAAAAGATGAAATTTCAAAGCTATTTTAGTAAAGACTCTGATATAGTCTATTTACGGTCATTTTAGATTAATATAATGAAGGCTAAACTTAGCAAATATGTCAGAATTAATTTGTTACCGCTGATTTGATCTAAATTTGATTGCTTACCTCGCCTCCCACCCCCTACGCTTCTTTGAGTCTAAATAGCTGCTTTTCAAAATTTGGCTTTTATTATAAAAGTTAAAGCCTATGCTGTTCTTTCTCCTCTGGCTGACCCCAACGGTTGGACAAAGCTACGATTTCCAAACCCATGTAAATCGATATTTTGGTGTTCCAATTTTCAGTTGCAGAAGGCGAGGTTTAAAATAACGTAGTATGCAGAATCTTATTTACAATTATTCCCTTGGACTGCTTTTTATTTTCAAGAAGTAAAAATCTGCATAAAATTTCATGAAAAGTGCTTATGGTGGTGGGAAGGACAACCATAATCAATTAAAATGCTTCCCTTCAAATGTCATAGATCGCAGATTCACTTCTCTGCAAATGAATCAGATTCTAATAAGAAGGGGGGTAGAGTTTATTCAAAAATTGTATTTTATTTTCCTAAAGTATATATTCAGCAAATCACATTATACATAAATATACTTCTTGTGTCCTCTAAAAGGGTATACGAATGTAAATTACAAACACATTATTTCCCTTTTATTATAAACAAGTTCACTCATATTACTTAATTGCCACAAAAGACATATCGAAAGATAAGAAAAAAAGGGAAATTCTAATGGAAAGTATTCAAAGTAAAATCGGTAGGTATTAATTCAAAAACCAAGATTTAATCAGGATCTGGAAGACACTTAAACCTCGTAACTTATATGCACTCGATACCTTATAAAACACCACTGAAATGGTGAACAGAAGTGCTGGTAGGGGGTGTCTGGTTTAACTAACTGTTTCTGCTCTCGAAAATACCTAAGAGAAGCTAGATTGCATTAGCATTTGAGTTACTATCATCCTGTAGGTAGCCAAAATGATTATAGCCAGTACTGATTTAGTGACCAACCTAACTTAACTAAATTATCCGCGTAAATTATATTACCGGAAAAAAGTTCACAAGGTAGGAAAAAGTTAGTTAAATTTGCTCCAACGCTGACGCAATTATAGCTTCACAACTTGACGGTGACTCAGACAGATGTCCCAAAGTTCATGTCCTTAGAATGAATTCCGCCGTAATATTCTTGGGTGGTAGGTGTGATGTTATGTCACCTTGACATTAGGAAATTATTAAATTAACAAGGACAGCAAGATGGCAGTGCCTGCTAAAGTGAAGGCAAATTGCAACTTTGGAATTCGATCATTAATATGGTTAAATCCGTTAATCCCAGGTGAGAGAAAAGTTAAGAAATTCGAGAATTCCATCATACCAGTGCTCATGTTCTTTGCAAGTTTGAGGTGAAAGCCTTGATTTTAAGGCATAAAAGAACTAATTGAAAGTGTAACCCTCTTTTCTTTTTTAACGAGGAATAAAATATTTCCAATGTGACCAACTGAGAAATTAGTCTACCAGGAGCTAAAGAGTCATCAGAGTAAAATCAATCTCTTAAAATGCATTAAAGCAACTCTAAAAGAATTCCGCATTCACTTACACCTATATCACATCAAAAAGCACTTGTGCCTTAAATAGGCTAGATGTGTTAATCGCTTAAATGTGATTTAATCCAGTAATGTAACGTCATATATGGACGCTCGGAAGAAAGTTTTTTCAAGCATAAAATTAATAAGACATCATTTAGGAGTAAATTAGCAACAAATACAACGCTTGGCGCTCGAAAAATTATCAAAACACCAATCTATCGGTAAATATAAAGGGGTTTGAAATTGCTAATTTTATGATAGTCATAAGGGCAGCAACCAATCTAGAACATAACAGTAAGATTAGGTTGGGAAGAATATCACACTTCTGTTACTTTTGTACCTATTAGCATTCATCATAATATGCAACAAACAGGATGTCTGTTTCCAATTATAATGCACTTAATTTCGTGCTCTTGGAGGGTTCATCAATAATTCAAACAGAATTGCAGCGTCATCAACCACATTATGCAAAATAAAAAGAAATTTTAGTCGTCTTCAGAAGTCATGGCTCTCCCTCTATTATGAAATAAATTGAATCATATAATCCACGGAAGAAACAGGTACGAGGAAAATATTTATAGCGAAAATGATCGAATAGCGAATAACGAGATAAAGACATTTCAAAGGTCTGATTATCTTTTTCAAATCACTCGCCGAAATCTCCCACCAAATTGTTTGGAAATATTTAACTCCCGAATTATTTTTTGAAAAATGCACCAAACTGCACTCACGCCTGTCTCACAGCAGACTGACGCCGCCAAAGTGATGCGTTTTGGTGGTATCAGGCGAAGGCTATGGACACTTATTGAACATGTTTTAAACGTCAATAGTGCATTCTATTACGAGTCTAGTACCAATGGAGGTTATTTTGAAAGAGGACCGTACGGTCCTAAGGGCGTTAAAGAGTTAACTACTAATATCGCGAAATTAAATGTGAGCCACCTTCATTTACTCTTAGGCTTTCTTTCACTGACTGAAGTCTGATAATTGAAAGATAAGCTTACCACAGGCGTAACTGAGTCGAAGATGTCTCCGCGCGCAGAGTGCAGGGTAGCCGGGCGGAAGCATAGCAGCATCGGGCATGACAGAGCACGTTCTTTCTCGACCGCACATTTCAACTAGACCAGTAGTCACTTCCAATCGACTTGGACATACGCCAGCAGAACTTGCTGGTTCTGAAGAAGAGAAGGCTAAAGAACGTCATATGAGCTCTCTCTCATAGATACTAATTAAAGGGATGCTATGAAAAATTCTTGAGCATTTGCTCAATCTCGAACAATTTCACGGTTAATTTCACGAATTTCGAGGGTTTACTAAAGGTCTAGACTTATGCAGACTTTCGTCTACCTAAGTATAATCTCCATTCTTGATTGAAGTATTCCATCCTCTAAATCAAATTATATAATCCGATATATTTCTTAGTAATTACTAGTTAAATTAGTCAGATTTAGCTCGATTGCATATTTAGCATGTCTAGTATCCCAGCCTAAAGCTTCAAAATAATGGGTATCTTTTGGTTGTTGGGTGTACATTATGGAAAGTACAGTAGTGCCACCTGTCGCGTATAAAACATGAGCGGTCGTGCAAGCAGACGCCAGTCAGCGTCACCATTTGTGGAGGATGGTATTAATGATTTAAGCGTTTTCAGTAAACTCTATGTTTTCATTTCTCTAGATTTTAGCTAATTTTTGGGGCACTCATGCTAATTGACTCTGCTAGAGCCTCATTGTATCTGTCTGTGGCTAGTTGGGCAGACAGTGGATTTAGTTATGAACTTATCCGTGCATTGTTCGCTATAAGACATTATATCTACATATATTGTGATTGAGAATAAATTGACTTATACCACAAAGCATTTATGTTGACTATTTTTGTTTGAAATGTTCCTGTAGTTTAACGATCAGCTTGAATTGAAATGGCCCGCATCATTTAATATCTAAGTATGAATTGGGTATTTTTTCACCAACAATAATTAACGCAAATGTGAAAATAAATTGGTGACGCCTCCTTATCCACAGGACGACAAAATCTACTAAATGTACTGTTATATGGTCACAGAATATTGTATCACTTCAGGTTTTCTTATTTTTATCTAATATTTTGATTACTCTTATAAATTGGAATCAATTTTTTGAACCTAGGTAGCTAATTGAAAAAGATTACAAGTAATATAATTTAATTTTATTAATATATAATACCGTAATATAGAGAACTATGAAATCCGCTCTATATTTTAAAATTTTACATTATAGTTTCTTTAATAAGTGTATAAATTATTAATTTCCAATTTGGATTGCTGCATAGAGAATTGTTTAATACTTATCTTAGCATGAAAAATTAATGTTTTAGTTAGGAGCAAAATTAGAGTGAAAATGAGTAGCATAATTCCGAACTCTAGAGAATATCTTATTTCCTTAAAGCAAGAACATTCATTTCATTAGGAACACAGTGGAAAGTATACAAAACTGCATGAATTGCAAAAGCAAAAAATGTCTTTTTTTTGCTATTTCTGTACAGAAATGATAAAAACTATGCAGGAAAATATTTATTAATAAATATTATGAATTAGAAAGTATACCTGTATTTATCTTCCCAATTATTATGGAATAGATGCTGGAATATTTATTTTTTTATTACAAAAGCATTTTTATTTACATATGCAACTAGCAGCATAAACTTACCGACTATATTGGGGCAGACTTGGGAGTCCACTTCCATAACAAGCTGAGCGTCAAGTACAACGATAGACTCTTCGTTTCCATAGGATGTACATTTGATCTCCATGTAAGTGTCTTGACAGATTACTTTAGCCTGGATCATTTGTAAACCTAATTCAATGCAAATGGGAACAATTAACACTACTTTCAGTTTGGAGAAAGAAATAATCTATAAACGACCTCCTCTGCACTATTCTGGTCCAAAGCATAAGGCCCCCCTTTCATTTTTTATTATATTTAAACACTGGTGAAGTAGTCAACTATAGTTCGAGAATGTACCTAAAAGTCTCACTATTTACAAATTCTCAATCCACTTCTTGAACTTCGTAATAATTTCACAATAAGTAGGATAGTTGGACTCGTTCTCATTTATCAATTACTCTCAAATTTGGTTTAGCTTCACTTAAACCACAATCTAAAGCAATCAATCATTCGAATTCATTTTCGCTTATTTGCCTTGCAAAGGTGCTGAAAAATCTATGAATCAATCCCAATAAATGCATTCTTATTTGTTGCCATACGGATGTTTTTTAATGATATATACAACGTGAAAATGGCGAATATTCAGCCAAATTTGTAGATAGTGATTTGCAACCTTTCTGACTAGAAAAGCATACTCTGTTAGTCAGTTTATGAAAAATTTCCAGACATTCGTTATTAAATTTCCATACTCTGTTGCGTACTGGTCAATTGACTTTAAACGAGCTTTAAACAAAACATCAAAATCTGAAGAAATGACCCGTTGACGAACGGATTGTTAAAATACACTTCTGGTGGTTTAAAAAGTAATCGAATTTCTGAACGGGCACCATAAAGCTAACATATTTCTAATCTAGATAGCAATTTAATCAAAAGTTGGCAAAAGACAAGGTTATGTTCGTTCCCATTGTCAATAGTCTCCAATGAAATTTAGCACACTAATGTTAATGCAGAATTAAATTTGGATAATTTTATATAATCAGGAAAATTTAATTTAAAATCAGTCACACTGTTAATCTTCAATGTAATGTACAATTTGCTATCAGTTTATGGGAGCTAGATTATTTGGTAAAATAATCAAATGCCTTGAAGAATATCGTTTAAAAGATTCTAGCAAGTATTTCTCAAGACTAGGTGGTGAAAAGTTTGTTCTCGTTGTAGGTGATATGAAAAGAGGAGGCACTTTCTTGAATTCTCGTTTCTACTCGTAGACATGACTTACACCATTAATCAGACATTGTGGAAGCATGAGTGAAAAAGCACGTATTTTCCCTAAAATCGGACTACAACTCAAGCGTTCCAGTAATCAGAACGACCACCCCCAGTCTCCACGTTGCACACAAAACAGACGAAAAGAGTAGTCATGGCCATCGACATTAAATTGGGAAAAGTCTGGTCGACGACCCAATGGAATCTTTCTGTCTTTTTGGAAGGTTTTAAACCTCCCTCCTCCCTCTCCCAGTTCAGCTTTGATCAACACGCTAAATCTCATCCAAGTACATTAAAGGAAATTCAATAGAAAAAAAGAATTCAAACATGATGATGATGTTGTTGTTCAGGAACCTCTTTTATTGAAAATTCGTTATTGAAATCATTAAAAAGTAGTAATTAAAGTCATCTCATTATGGTGGCTATTGGAAAAAAATCTAGCCAATTTTTATCAACTAACGGGTTTGGAACTCTAAAGACCACCCATACTTCTGAACACGACAATTCCAAGTGAACGCTTTCTTCTTCAAGCGAACCAAATTGCAATGTACTAGATTAAGGAAATGCGAACGAATGTAAACGCACGCTCTTGTAAACTGAAAACATCTGCAATTTTCATCAACTTATCTTGAAACCTGTGGTCTAAACAAAAGCACTTAAATCAATTTTTAGGGGGCAAAGAGACCAAAATCGCCATCATATTGGGATCTGGTTTCCAGGAAGGCTGAAATGATAATCCTACACTCTTTGGCCACTTCGCCAGGTTTACACGAATTCTATGCTTCGTTAAATTATGAAAATTTTCGAATTAAATCAAGCTTAAACTCACTTGGCTCGCATCGGTAAGCAATAAGCATTTCATGGGAGATTCCACGACAAAGTGTCTGATTTGTAGCAAATTGGTCTGGAGAGACATCACAGTTCGGTTTGCCCTCGCACAATTGTTTCAGAGGCTGAAAATCAAAATGGCAGCTTATTACTTCACGTTCTACCGTTATTGTCATAAATGGCAATTTTATGCGTGCTGTTAACAACCTTTTTGATTGAATTTGAGTGCTATGTGCACATTATTTCTTCCGAGGAACTAAATTATTGGCCGTTTTTTTGTGAAGGTGATAACAAATACGATTTCCGTTGCAGTTACACCCGTGACAAAAATGAATTTTAATCAGAATTAAACAAATCATGGTCTCTCTGCGAATACGTTCCATAGTAAACACTCAGTGAAACAACGCAAAAAATGCCTTCGAATGTATATATTCGAGGTTTGAAAGTGTAAAAACTGGCTCTCTGTACTCGCAATTGAATGAAGGTTTGATTACTAATTTTTTGACAAGTCTCTGCGACGCATTTAAGACTGGAATCACAATAAACTAATTTAGAACGCAATGTAATCATTAAAATAAACTTAACTCGATCTGTTCATTCTGGTACAGAGGGTATTAGTTGTTTTGGCTATTCTCGTTAGAAAGAATAACGTAATAATTCACTGATTGAACCTACTGTCTGGCCATCCCTGCTAAAGTTATCAAAATAGGATAAACTCTTCTGTCCTAAAAGTAATAATTATAAAAGTTGGTGCGTCGCCCAATGCATCTAAAACAAATTGACGACATATTTTCCAAGCCGAAAAGTTGCCTATGCATGTTTACTGCTTAGGGGAGCAAAAATTGAAATAGAGTAGAAAAGTTTGCGTGTTTCAACAAATACGAGACTGAGAAATTGGCAGATTTAAATATGAGTAAGAGGAAGGAATAGCTTCAAATTCTGGCCTATAAGTGAAATGCTTAAGGAATTTATTGCTAATTTATTGATTAAAAACAGACATATGTCCCTCACTTTGTATGATTTATAAGCAAAAGCGGTGAAAACCATGTGTCCGGCCACATTATTGATCTCATTTGAAACACAGCCAACCGAATATAATTGGCCTCGCCCTATCGTTTAGTATCTCCTCTTTGTCTATCCACCAAGTTCAAATTGGCAAAATTTACTAAGAAGTGATCAATTCAAAATATTACACTTCTGGTTTCTAGAGAAAGTATTTTCCAGTATGTCACAGTGGAAAGTACAGCAAAGTGCAAATTAATTTTCAAATTGGGTTGACACCGGGTTCAGAACGAGTCTCCCGAAAAAAACCTTATTTAAAAGTGAAGGAGGGCATATTCTTCGAGTTGAGAAGAGATAAACCAATTATCGCTAATTACCCTGAATCTCACTGCCCTTTCCCGAAATACTGCCTCGCTGCTGTAGCTATGTACTGTATACCTTTTTTTTCATTCACAAACGAGAACATTTCCACTGACTCTTGTACAACTCCAAAACGTACTTCATAACTAAACGTTCAAAGTTCAATTTTTTAAAACCCCTTAAATATATCAAGTAGATAGAGGAAAGAAATAAATATTTGCTTTTCAGCACAAAAACATTCAAATTTCACTCACCCCTCCCAGTAAATACACTATCGAAATTGTTCAAATTTTAATATCCACTTTGTTTGTTGGAATAATGGCAATTTGATTATCGATAATGCTGCCAATACAGACTAAAAATATGTCCACATTTTTATTTATTTTTCGAGTTTTCTCGTCAAATATACGTTTTCCATTTAGGAAGATGAATTCAAATAGACCTCAGATATTTCAAGCGGCGACCATTAAACCCCCAAAGAATAATAAACCCATTTTTGCTTTAGCGTGAACACTTTATTTGGAGAAAAGAAAGAATGGAATACGTTGAGCTCATTTGATGTTGACCGAAAGTCTCAAATTTCCCATCCTCTTTCAACCGCAGAAAGAGCAAAGCCCTAAAGTTATCTAAATTCCTGCAATTTTATTTTCACTAATTATTTAGGCATTTCCAATTAACCATAAAACTGCGAAAATTAATTCAGAAACAGAAAGACGCAATAGTGCCCTGAGAGTTATATGGGGTAAATGCTTCTAATGCAACCCATTCATGTTTACCATGATTTTATAAAAGTACTAAGTAAATGTGATAAAAAGCACAAACTTTTCGATCCTGTTTCTCTGCTAAGCAGAAGAACTAACCCGCACGAGAGAAACTCCGAGATTCTCCTAAAAATTCTTAAAAGCGCACAGAAAAATCATTGCGCACCTATGTAGCTGTAATTTGTGAACTTGATACTACCACTAGGTGACCAATTTGGAAGTCTTATAACAATAAAAATATCTCTCTTTGATTCCGTTAAAATAAGCGACATTGAATTTAATATTAGTGCATGCCAGCCATTCTCAACACCAATTTAATTTCATTGAGTGAATATAACTTAGCAAAGAACATTTGAATGTCTTTGATAAGGGAGAAATTTCTTCAAACAATCGGGAGTTCTTCATCGGAAACATGCTTTAACATGATAGGAAAACCACCCTAGCCTTGGTTCCAACCGCAAAACAACGACGAGGAAATACCCCCCTCGAAATCCAGCTCACCTACGATCCAACTTGCGGTAGAAAGAGGCGTTCAATAAAAATCTTGCTTAAGACAAACCGTAGACGAGTTCAAATGAAAGTATACGAGAACCAATAAACCACAATTTATTTAGTTAATGGCGAGAGGCGAATGAATGGTAAAAATTGAAATACTTACGACTGTTTTACCTTCAAATTTTTAGAATAGAAAAGAAAACAGCACCGCAATAGGGTTCTCTTGTTTGATATGGATGAAAAAGACTACCACTTTGATAAGTAATCTCTTCCAATACTTCCTACTCTTAGGTTTTGAATATAAAGATTTATCTGTAAAACCACACACATTTTAAAAGTGTGGGTTACCACCAGAACATTTCACAAAGTAGTGGTCTGGCAGTTCGAACGATTAATTATAATTTTATTACAGCAAGAGTTCATAGACTGTGTGCGCCGCTCCATCCTGTTAACCTCGTCACTTTATGAATTCACCTAAAGTGCAGCACTTCTATCCCTAGGTACACAGTGGGGGCGAAGGGCGATATAGTACTTGAGACTGGCCCGAACACACCTTTTTAAACCTGCTGTGATATTTTCAAGCATTTTACAGACGAGCGGAAAAATTCTAAATGGGCGTGGGAACGCGTTAAGTGCCTACACCCACGAATAATTTTCATGAATGATTTCCATCTTGATCTCTTTAGCAGAAATAAACAGACTTGGCAGATGATTAGTGCTTCAAATTTATGAAAATATTTTTTACAGAACAATAGCTAGAGGTCAGTGGCGAATTAACGCTGACTTATTCATGGTCATCTGACTCAAGGCAAATTTTTGTCTTTTCGGATGTATGCTTTGTGAAATGATTGCCAAACTAATCATTAACTTTTGAGTTCATAGGGCAGGAGCTGTCTTCTTGGCCCTTGGCTGTAAACTAAACTTTATAGCATTGAAATAATACAATATAAAAGTCTGAATTGATTGAAGAGCACTAATTAATTTATGCTGTATAGAGACCGAAAATAAAAGGTCAACTTTTAAGTATACTATTCAAGTTGGTTCAGATTTATTTGATTTTGAATAAAATGATAGCTCATTACCACAACTGTCAGAAATCGTCAAACGATAATTTAATCTGAACGATTGATATGAGCTCTCGGCATACGTTGTCGTGGTCAAGTGTTGTGGGTTTTGCTAGTAAACCTCGACCAAGAGATCACGTGCTACAGAAAATAAGGTTGCAGTTGGCAACAAAAGCCTAGTCGACATGTACATGTTGTTTGACATTTCAACATCTCCAGTCGACTGTAAACTCTGTCTGATTTACCAGTGAGAATAATTCGAGGACATTTTGAATGGGTAAGAACTGAAGTACTTTAATGGTATTGAAGCGGAGACACGAGTTTTTATAAATTTCCCAAGACTCAGTTAATTAGAATTAATTCATTGACCTATGAATTTAATCTCTAACCAAAGTGGCAAATTTCCTTCATCATTCATTTAATTACCCCTGAACTGCTAATATGCATTTTCGGTAGTAATTTGTTGCAAATGATACACGAATTAGTGGCGTATCTGGAAGGTCGTAATAAAACCACAAGTTTGGCATGTGACAATCCATTTCTTTCGCGAGTGCCCAATACAGAGAAAGCATTCTTCAATGGGGGAAGGAATTAATCAGGGGAGGGTGTTTACAATCTACCAGACGACATTTCAGCCGGGGAAAACAAAAACACCTGGTCTCGAAAACTTGTTATAGTTCAACTCGAGCTATGAATAATGTAGCGTTATTCATTAGTCCACGTAAATAGTATGGGGGTCAATCGTTATTTCATCAATAATGGGAACACTTCAAGTGTTAATTTTATCAAGGGAAAACGTTTACTAGGCATTCATAACTATATTCCCACTTGACAGACGCCTTGACCAATATTCATGTTTTGAATAATGCACCCACATTTTTTAAGGGTTTTAGAAACACACTCAGGGCTTACAGTTAAATCATCATCAACAGAGTTTTCATTAGGCTTATAAAGAGGCAAATGCCGAACAAATTATTCACGCATTATCACGATGCCTCTCCTTAACTTAAAAAAACTTCCTTTAATTATTTTAGGAATTAATATCATTAATTCCATGCGCCCCAGTGGTGCAACAGTTAGCGTCCCAGTATACAAGGTCAGAGATCGAGGGTTCAGTGTGCACCTTTGCACACTCATAAGAGGAATGTCCGGTCGCATTGACTGGCATAAATCGAACTTCCTACCAGGAGGATCCATAATGTTAGCAACATATGCTTAAAATGATGCTCCTATTGTTTGAGCGTCAGTGTAAAGATCATGTCATTTACATATCACCAAAAGTCAAGATATTAAGAACAGGTCTACCTAAAATAAGCATGTTCAACTTGATAGCGATATTGATTAAAACAATCCAAATGCATCTAAAGAAAAAGCCAGTTCATACTTTAGTCACATCCTTGGCTGTCAAGCAGAAAGCTGATGACACTTCATCGACAGTGATGGAAGAGGATGCATGAGGTGATTCCAGAGCCTGACAATGAACGACACCTTCAGGCAGCGAGCCACCTCGAGATTGAATGAGGGCACCCAGTGGTCCGTGGAATGCTGATACTATGTGGAGTTGCATTCCTGTGGGGCAAAGCAACATGCGCTGTGCTGGCTGCTGGAAGGAACACACCAGATTCTCTTGAATTCTGAATTGAGATGTGTCTGATTGGGCCCCTGAAATTGAAGGAGTTTACTCATAATGATTGTATTAACGGTGCAGAGTGAACTGAATATGTAACGAAAACCCTTTGCTTTATTTAAGTGCTTCATCAAATCTTGGCTGGGTTTTTGTTTTAAACTCTCTAAGAAAGGGAAACACGAAGAGTCGTTGCATTAATTTAATTAAATTAGACTTATTCCAGAAATAATAAAGGAAAAGGCTGTTTGAAAAGGGTATAGTCTCCAGAAAAGATTTTTCGATTCCCAAAGTTGAGATGTTCGTGAAAAATATGGGCGTAGAAATTACCTCACAGTAAATGAACATGGAACGTGCAAATACCAGAAAGAAATAAGTAGTTTCGGCAAAACGACTTAAAATAAACTATCATGATGGGTTGGTTCCACATCAGCATTTCATAACTCTCATAGCTGTCACACACATTAAGCTGAACAGGAATAACCTAGAAAAAAGGACCTCGCATATTATCCTAGGATAAACAGAAGAGGGGAATTAAATATCCATCATCTCAGCTTTGTTCATATCAACCCGATTTTATTTTAATACTGTTACCTATTTAAGCCCACTTTTTTATAAAACCAGATTTACATTATTATTAGTATCAGTATTGTTAATATTTTTGTCCACAGAAATGCAAAAAATTGCTATTTTTAATGGTGAGAAGCAGCTGTAAGTGATTACCGCAAGGTCTAACAAACGATAAAAGAGAGGCGATCGAAATAATGCAGAGATCAACGTCAGGGTGTCAAAGAGTCTTAGAGCATTTAATCTTTGAATTCAGATTGAACAGTACGCTCTAAATGGGTAGTTTGAGTTATAAAACTCAAAGTTTCACAATTGGTCTCTGAGACTGCAGCAAACGCTTGTCTACGATGCTCATTGCTTATTGGCTATTTTGCTTAAGATCCACAAATGAACCAATTTGACTACCCAAGTGAATATAGGCCGTTTACAATTTTCAATTTACCCTTTGTTCACCTTCTTGAAATTAAAAAATGCGTGAATTGGTCAGTCAAAGAGATTATGACCACACTGGTTTTCTGATGAACCTCCGATACGACATATATCTACGAATAGCAGTCTTTAAAGCGTGCGCCGTCCTAGAGTTTGCTTGTAATTTTTTTCACAAACTTCATTAAAAAACAGGGTTATTATATGCCAAACTTATACACTATATCAGGTAAGTAAACCGCATTTTGTGAATTTAGAAAATCTGAAAGATGTTTAAACACACCCTACACTTGGAACACGAACATTAAACCTGGCAGAACATATTTTAACATCTATACTACAAAATCGGCGAGAGTTCAAGCAAATTGGTCACCTTACTCCCATCAAAACTCTCTGGCAAATACTTGTGAATATCAAGATGCGCTCTGCGTAGTTATTTTAAACCAAGTCACGAAATAAATACGACTTTGTTTGTTTGTGTGCAGCTGTGACTGTGACTTTTTTCGTCGAACAAAAAACGCGCATCCAGATACTGTGAATGGATGTATTTTGAACTTATACAGACGGCAATGAAATTATCAAAATACAATTTCAGCAATAATAATGTTACAGTTGTGAAATGACCAAATTAGCTTAGGGTAACTTCAAACCAATGAAAGTCCACTGAAGACTATGACGTCGAGAAGGGTATATGTTCATGGTAAAGTTTTCCTATTTCACAGTTTAGTGATTGTGTCCAGTGGGTGGATGACGTTATATCAAAAAGAAGTAAAGGTACTCGTTAGTTAGTCATTCATTTATTCGTTTCGCTGAACGAGAACACAAAGCCTAATTAGCATTAAGACTGTATGCCGAGAAGATAACCACTGCTGTCAAGCCAGCATCGAGCTGCAAGTGCCTTTTAACGATTACGCAACGACATTTATCTTCAAAAGCCTAATTTTCTTTGTTTTTCCATCACAAAAGAAAATGTGTTGAATCGTTTAATTAGAATAACGGATCGATTTCAAGCCAATAAAATCGCCTCTGCTTATAGACAGCTTATACCTATTCTAACCTTACTATTCCGTCATTCCCTATGACTTTTTGAGATCTGGCAAAGGCCAAAATAGTTGCCCAATTGAAAATGTCAGTTTAGACTGGCTGGACAAAACAGTTTGACAAAATCAATAATCTGGACAGATGTGACTTTCATAACTCGATCTTCAACAGGAAATATTTCTTTAAAGGAGGATTTTTATGCAATATATAACTCTTTGCATACATTCACAGTTAAAATTAGGACTTTGCAGCTAAAAGCCATCGTAGAAGACGGAAAACAAGAATTTTCGAAGCGACATGGATGTAGAACCAACATGGGTTGTTTAGTGACGCGTTTCTCTTAAGAGAATCCAAACACCTACCGACTGGCGAAATCAAGCGCTAAAACTCTTATCAACGCAATTAGACAGTGCACCCGAATTTAAAACTAAAGCTGGATATCAATACTCATGGAAAGTTCAAACGAAAAAAAATGTTATCAACTCTATTAATTGAAACTGACCAAGAAAATATGGTTAAACGCAAGACACTATTAACGATGCTTCGCAATTCCACATCATTGTTCATTAAGAGCGCTGAAAACAACGAACTTGTAGATCCAACATGGATCCATTCTTCAGGTCATAATTGTCGGTACCTATCAAGGATAGAAGGAGGGGGAAATGAAAACTGCTACTTCAAAGATATCCATATACCTTTTTTTGTGAATCCTTTCACGTTGGAGTGTGACTAAGCCATCATTTATTTGAAAAAGCTCCTTTCGTGCTCTTTTTTTTCGCCACACACACCTTTCGGTCGAGTGATAGAGAGCTAATAAATTTTCCTTACATGCTGGTATCCAGAAAAAAAAGGGCCCCAGAGAGGAAAAAATTCTTTCTTAAATATAACCCCGAATTACTTTTGGGAAACGGTAAATCCTGATAATTAATCTTCATTAGAGTTAGTTTGGCCCAACGGACCCAAGTCTCAGTAATTGGACTATGGCAGTGGTACAATGTTTGCCAGAGGAGTTGTGATCGCGAGACTGTCTCCATATCAGTACAGAGTATTTAATAGTGATCCTTTAAGAAATGCCATAAGTAGCTCCTCAAAAGACTCTTGTAATGTCAGGAGTAGATCATTTTTGTCTGACAATTAATTATAATGGATGTATGCGTTAATAGTTCTCAAGCGGAAAGGCTTGCATGCCCTTTCTTTATGCAGAGTATGTTAATCAAAGTAAGAAATTGGTAACTCACTAAGTATTGAGTATCTTATGTTTACTAGTTCGAGAAGTTTTTCAAAGAAGCCAAATGCGTACCTCGGTGTGTATCAGATAATGGAAAGCTTCCGAGGCTACTTTGCATAGTGTTCACAACACTTATCTTATGTTGAGGTTTCATGAAACCACTCTCCTCTAAGAGAGACTCGTATTCGCATTTTGATTAAAATATACGATGTTAATGGAAACGCATAAATGAGCATTGACCTCGTAACCACCGATTCGGCAAACGTCTACTTTGACCACTGTACATGCGTTGTACCCATAAAATTATAATTTTGTTAAATGGCTAAAGTAAATCTCTAAAAGATGAAAAGAAGGTCGTTGAAGTGAATTCACTAAATAGAATTTAGAAAATTTCATCTTTGCGCTATTTATATGCATGGGGGTTGCGAAAACCGAAAAAAACGTTTTAATTGGTAACAGAAACTACCAATCAAGATATTTTTTCCTAAATTAGTACAAGTAAATTAGTGTGACATAAAATGTCTTGGTAAAATTCATGTTAAACAGTTTGTATTGCATTAAGTTGCGTATCCACATAAATGCTCTGCATAATTAAAGGGGGATTTTTCGAATTTACTAACTTATCTGTTGGCAATCGCTTAACATGAGATCAACTGACACAATCGTGTTTAATCAAATTTAATCGCTGTTGATGAGTTAGGAAGGCGAAAGGAATGACATTCTCAAAACATGATTTGATTTTGTTGAAATTTTACGGGAAAATCTTTATTTCAGTTGATCGCATGAAACAATAAGCGCAAAGAATGTGATTTTAAGTTATTTCGAGAAGTTTGACCAAAGTCAAATAATTCGTTTTTGGGAAAAGATCAATCGTATTGGAGTAGAAGCCAACCAAATTCAAAATCTTGCACTTGGCGGCTCTTGGTTCATCGTAATGTGCTTAAATCATCGGTAGTTACTCACAGATGCTAATCCAATTATCTTACGGTAATGAAATTACGGGAAGATGGCATGGATGACTACGTGAAACCGAATATTGAATTTGGCTGGCTATAATTACTTATGTCCAGAAAAGAGAACTGAAGAGAGAAAAACGCAATTTCGAGCCATTGTCTTTATGTCTTTCGAAACTAGCCACTCCTCAGGAAACCGAACTTTCGATCGTTTAAACGATTTTTAGTCCGTTATAAAATTTAAGAAACGACAATAAATTTGAACTTGTGAAAGACCGAAAGGTAATGAGTTAGCATTTGAAGTTGTTATCAAGTGACAAAGACTGAAGACCAAGTTCGTTTACCATTTGGAGAAGAGACTGATTCGTAAGACAGTCAAATGATAAAAAAAGCTTAGAGTTAAATGGAAAACACATTAACCAACAGAATTGTTGACTTTCCTTTCAGACTCCGGATAGCGGTTGAATCAGTATATCTTAAAGTTAACGCCATTTGCCCTAACAATTAACTTTTCATGGAAGGATACGAAATAAAACATCCGACTGCATCACTACAAATTCCACTGAAGAGCAATTAATGGGAAAAAATGCAAATCCGGAGTTAAACCTCTACTGATTGGTCGCAAAAAAGGAAAACAATTTTTTTTCCGGAAGTTAAGGAAAACAATGGATGAACAGTGTCATCCAACTAATAACTCCAGATTATTTTATTGCTTAAAAAGAGGAAAATTTTGGCGCAAAACTTCCGAATTTCGCAGGGAAATTAGAAAATATACAATCAAATGAAGATGTTCCACCATTATCTTCTTTTCTTGAAAATTACAACAGGATGTTGCTGCATCTTTGTGCACAAAATTAAGGTATTTTTCAATTTTAAAAAATTTGGGAAGTGCTTGGTGTCGAACTATTCTCAAGTATGATCGTATTTCTGTAAGTAATGGATTGAACTTCCTAAATGAACAAACGAATCAAATGACCAATTTAACGGAATTTCATGAATAAATGTAGAGCTGAGTATTTCTCTCCGTCAGCATTGACTCCTTTTAAGGTGCTATTTCAAATTCAATTAGGCATGGCCTACTAAAACCACCGATCGATCGAATTTACTATTACATTTTTAATTAATAACTTAGTGTCTGTACTATTTGGCGAAAAAAAATAAAGCAAATCACACTGTCGATTTGGAAGAATAAAATTTCATTTAAATTACAAAAATATGAAAATATCGATAATATTTGAGTTGTGGAAAGATAAATTGAAAAGGACTGGCGACTGTCAATGGGGCTTGCAAGGGGTTTCCAACTTATAGCGTGAAAAAAAAAGATTATTTACGTAAAGTGGACACGAAATTGTAAATATTAAGGCATATTCTTGTTTCATTGGAATCCATAAATAGGGGATAGATTAATAATTCGGCCCCGCTATAAGCAGTTTTGAAAAGTGCAAGGAGTAGAAGGTGATAGCTTGATTAATTAACAATCATATCGGAACAAGGAATGATTAAATGGAATGATGGTGTTAAGCCTGAATGACGGTTTGCACTGATATACCGGAGGTTGAAATAAGTCACAAAGTAATACATTAATCACCTACTGGTCTTGTGGTTAGTGGTTTTTAGAACGATTAATTATATCCCAATTTACTCACGTCGAAAGGATAAAATCTCATTATGAAATTACTTTCCTTTTGACGAATCAGTTTTCGGGATTTCTGCGTTACTAATCAATATAAAATTGCATTCAACGAATCATTGAGCAAACGAATAATTATGTTTCAACCAAACAACAAGAAAATTCGATCATATTCACTGACTCTTGGCAAGGACGGATTTAGAACAGCAAGAAAATTAGCTTATTTTTAAAACTTGAGGTACTAGAGACGCATCGACTAACTTGATCGTCCACGAAGTAAGAGATCACAAATTCGACGTAGCCAAAAGAGTAGCCAACTACACCAGTTAAGCTCAGCTACAAAAGTGCGATCGAATTCGAGATTTTTTATGCGGAAAGCACCATTAAACTAACCCTCCTGCTCAGGATGTGCTGAAAAATCAAATAAATACAGGGGTTGTTTTCGGCTTCCTTTCAAGCTCCGATAAAAGTAGCATCGAACGAACAAAATAGAAGAGCCCCTCAAGCAGACTTTTCGGATATAAATCTTCCACTACAATTTGCTGCCCCAAATGATGACTAAATGGCGTCATTCATTCAATTTTTTGAAGATGGATGAAACGATAAGGAAAGGTGAGGGAGTACTACCACTGTGAATTTGGCATTTCAGACAATAAACGAATAAATGTTTGGTCTGTGGCAGTCGTCAAACCTAATCACCCCATCCACCCACCCTCGAGCTGGGACATTGCATATGCCAACGCGACTGGCGGTGACTGAGTAATGGTACTGTTAATTACTCTAGAGGGGTCCATGTGCCATTTGGTTGTTAGGACAACGACCAACCAATAAGTATGTGCTGATGTGTGGGTGAGGTTCGGAGAAGGACTACGTTATCAATGCATTCTGTACTTCTTTCTAGTGCCATTTCTTTCTCTCCTCTCACAGCTTAATCCAACTGTCTCGTGAGGCACTATGAAGGGCTATTTTAAGAGCAAGCACTCCATGATGTAATCCACTTTCAAAAAAAAAGAAATGTGGACAGTAGATGACGTGAGGTTTAATGCACTACACTGTTAGAACTTCATTCACACCTGTTATCTAACCCATATTTTATATTGACAATATATTTACTATGATTCCGTTTTAATGTCAATCAGTGAGCCCTTACGATGACGAGATACGTATGTTGATATAACCTTGCCTAACTTGAAAAAATGCCAGATATACACTTTTAGGAGTAGTCAAATGCACTGAAAGTAACTTCTGCTATCACTCCAGCTATTACATTTCTTAGAATCAACTAAACTCTCTTACCTAGATTACAAAAAAACACATTGTTTGTTGGATACATGGTTAAGAAAGATAGTCTAATTTGGGAGCGTGTCAGTGGTCATGAGTTTGATGCCTATCGGTTAAATTCCAGAAGTAAGTCCGGTTGGCTGAATTTGAGTTTCTCACCATATGTGGTCTTTGCTGTCGCCTTTCCAACTTGCATAGTGTTTGAATACTTTCGCCAAAACAATCTAAGCGTTTTACTTACAATGAAAATGCGAAGTATATTTAAAATCTACAATAAAATATGCTTGGTACAATCAAATTTATACCACAAATCATACCAATCAGAACTCAGGTGCCTTCAAATATTAAGTCTTAGTAGTTCAAAGCATTTTCATTTCACTCGTAACTGAATAGACTTTTCAAATAACTGAACTACAAACGAGATGACTATTATCTCATCATAACAAATATTTAGAGTGGTATAGTTTAGTTCAAGACACTTAACCAACTAGTGTCAAATTCGACTGGAATATAGTTTGCTCCAGTCCGGAAAAGTTTTGACCGTTGAATACTCCAACCAGAATCTGGAATATAATTATTCTGTTCAAGTAGGTTCACCCTTGTCCAGGAGCATTATTATCTTACAACTTAAAAATAATTACTCTTAACCAGTGTACTTCCAATTTAATTATATTTTCAAGCGAAGCCGAAATATGTCTAAAAAGCTTTGTTTTCGTGGTTACTTTAAAAAGACAAGTCGTTCGAGTTTGTTTTGGATAGAGGTAGAGGAAATCGATCTAACGAATTGTTCTCTCTGTTGTTTGTCTCCTAGATTTAAGGGAAAACGCGAGGGGACTGAAGACTCACTGGTTGACACTGCCTATCAAACTACAACGCCTGTCTTTAGACGCAAAATTTGGGCGAGAAATACGTTTTTCCCCACTATAATGACTAGAATCGTCTATCCGTCCGGTGATGCACTGAGAAAAACGAGAAGGTAATGAAAAAGGAAGATATGAGCCATGAAGGCGTAAAACAAGGCATAAAAACAAAATAATTATCACGTTGTCAACTGCTTTTTGGTGCAAACTTCCAATGTTATCATATTTAAATGTCCAGGAAAGTTCCTCTCAGAATGTGCCGACATATAAACGATGTTTTAATCAACAGGAAAAGATATAAATGCTCGGTGCATTGCTGTTACTAATCAAATACAGTTTTATGTTCAATTATTAGAAACATACTCTTAATATTCGAGGCTTTTGAGAAGCGAATTATCTTATTTTAAAGCAACATTGAACGAGAAGCCGAGAATACTACGAAAATGCCAATCTGAGAGGCAAATGGAATGGAGAAAATCTTCAAGTTCTTTTCCTCTTTTCACCAAATTTCATAAGACGCTAATAAGGAAATCAATTTAACTCCGTACTCTTGATATTCACTGTCCTCCTTTTCTCGAATTAAAGGATTTGATATCATTGAATATTGAAATTCTTGACAGAAATTCAACCATTTTACCTCTTAACGCAGACTCGGTTCTTTCAAAAAAATGAACTAGATTCTGGGACCAAGAAAGTAGTCCTTTTTTTAAATTTACTGCAATATGATGAACGGCATGTTCTTTATTACTTCCAGCGGGAAGTTGACTACTCGTTGTGTGTGGAGATGCAAATGAGCCTGAAGGAGGGCTAATAGGGGAGTCTAAGAGGTAGGGGGAGGTTATAGCCATACCTACACCACCTGCGTGGTCACAACTCCACAGACATTTATCAATTTTCTGAACACACCACCCACCCCCTCCAAGCCCTAAGTCCTAATGTACTACCGCGAGTGAGGATGAAAGAAACTTTTATCTATCAGCCAGCTGATCACGATAATGAATTTTCGATTTGGTTTTTTCTAATGGTCCGGAATAGACGTCAAACGAATATGGAGAGTGGTAAAACTATTTCAATTATGGTGGAGTGACTTCATTGGCTATAAGTTATAATGTTTTTAACTGTTTAAGAGTTTTAAAAATTCTTTGTATATATATATATATATATCAGACTTTTGCATAAACTCTTTAACTATTTAATAAGAAAAATTAAAATCTGAAAGTGGTTTAAAATACGCAGAACATACCTCGTGAATAATCGCAGAGTATAAAAAATCCCAAAAATGTGAAGGCAAAGAACGAATGAAAACGAGTCATGTCCAATCAATAAATCGATATTCCTGCGGTGATTGATATACGCTTGTGGTGAAAATTGATATTAAGCTGAGTAGTGTTCAACCAGTAGATTAATTTTGTCCATAAGTAAGTGTCATTGACCGCGTGTTCGTCCATGACTTGTAGGACAACACGCTTGCACTTGTACGCATTGTGGTTCGGCCAATCAGCTATAACCAATCAACACTACTGTTTTCTAATTGGGCAATTTCTTAGCCAATTTGATTGAATGAGTAGGCTTATCACACATTATTCAAGAAGGATTGCAGTAATTGAATGCGCATACTCTCTACCTTACTAAGGCGATTCGAGGAAATTTGTTTAAATAGCCAGAGGCTATCTAAATAAATAGAGTTCGACAGATTTTTCCTCTTTTTCCGCACAAAAGCCACAATGATTAACTCATAGTTTTAGGCAAATGAATGGGTATTTGAAACATTTCTATGACGGAAGTCATGTTTCTCACTAGTTCAGTTAGTAAGGACGAGGATTGGATCATTGCCTAAATCTGGGTCATTCTGTGTTTTTGTTTATTTTCTTCTCCTTACGGGGGTCATGTGGAGATCAACAAGTCAATGTAAGATTAACTATTTTTATTGAGTTAAAATCTCTGCTCTCTTTACAATATCTGTTCTTTTGTTTTATTCCTACTTTACTTCATTTCCAATCGACATCAATGAAACGATGCATTCGGAGTTAGGGCGTTTTAAGTTTCATCCGGATTGTTGAGTTGACGATTTGGAATAACAGCTAAAGTTCGGTACTGATATTAAAAGCCCTTATTTATCAGGAATATATCTCCTGACTATAATCTTGAGCAACAAATGCTCTCTTTTCTTGGTGAGGTCGAAAAACCGGAAGAACTTTTTCGAAAATATAAAAGTCGTTTATATCAAATTAGACGAAACTTGCTCCCAAGCCCGTAGACGTTGCTAGTTTAAAATTACGCTTTTACAACTCAGATAACGTAATTTTGACATCACTCATGATGAAACAAAAACTATAACAAGCAGGCACAGGTTATATTTGCATTTAGGTAGCGTAGAGAGGAATGCGTAGATAGAGAGAAACCTATCTCATACAACCTCAAGACCTTTTATGTTGTTCGCTTTCTCATTATTACTTTACCCTAATCAACACCTTTAGCCAATGGAAATTCTGAACGAAATGATTGGTTCAACACCTTGAAACAATTTACCGGGGAAAAAAGTAGTTTAGCAGTTCGGGTCTGTGGTGCTCAATCCAAAAATTCATTTTTTGGTTTAAATGACTGGTTTTCATGCAAGAAAATCAGAAAATGCTTGTTTCTTATTCATGCAGTTTTAATATTTGTTAAATGTGCCACATTGCAATGTTGTTGGCTCGAATGTTTTTTTAGGTAAATCCCACCATTACGGTGATTGCTTAGTATTAATGAGTTCTGGGATTGGCAGCTCATTTTGTAGGCTAATTAGGTCATTACACTTTTCACCCTCATTTCCACTGACAATATTTCGATCACCATTATTTGTCCTAGAATACCATTTGATCGCTGTTAGACGTAATTAATTCACACATGAGATGACATTCGAAATTGCTGCCCAATAAAATGGCTAATGTTTATTTCGCCGCATTTGAAGCGTAGCTAGAAATGCCCGCATATATTTATTAAATCAAAAGAAGCCTTTTCTAATACTGATAACACGCATATTTAAAGTAATGACAGTTCGAAAATGTTGAAAAGAACAGGCATCTAGTGCTCTATCACTCGCATACAATAGACATGCTATCAACTTGAAATGTCAATAGCACGCCACTTCCATCATCGTGGTCGCATTCAATCAATGAAAATTCGTGTTCGTTACAAACTCATCATTTCTGACTTAATCTCTGAAATTAAGAGGCTTGTATTTTTATGCTCACACTGAAGACAAAACGTTTTTCGCCATGTTTCTATTATTGTTTATTTGTCAAACTTTCACCTTTTGTGCCAAATATCTAATAATAAAAATTCTCTCTAATGATTCAATCCAGGTAAGATGAAAATTATTATTCATAAAAGGCAAAAAATTCTCCCTAAGCTCATTCTATCTTTTTTTGTGTCGATTTATTACTTTACGCATTCCAAATTGTAGCCTTTCTTGTTTACTCTCTTCTACCGGGCTACTCATTCAAACGTACGTCTGCAAAAATGCAGCTTGTTACCATTCCTGTCGTCAACTTTAGCGGCGACGCGCTTGTTTCATGTTAAATCTACTACTACTCTCTCTCTCTCTCTCTCTCTCTCTCTGTCTCTTTCTCTCTCAGGCCGCTTGGGAATCGGAGTAGAGGAAATGAATGAAAATAATTGGTAACAATAGCAAGGAGTTAAAATTTTAAATAAAAAGCCATTTTTGACTATGCAGCGAATCTTCTACGCCCATTCAGTCGGTCTTAGTGAGTCATACTATTGAAATTGTAGAAGGCATGGTTCCCCCCCCCCCCACTCTTGACCTCAGTGACTAGTGTGTCAACTTTATCTCAAATGCAATAATTGGTTCCCCCCATGACGCATGAACACTGCTAGGAAATGCCCACCACAGAGAACTCTCACACGGGTCTATAAACTAATCGCAGTCATTTCTTTTAAGGAAGAACAAAAATTGGGTTCCTCAAATAAGCGCTAAAATTCAAGCTGCTGAGACCTGCTCATAACCTAATTGTAAGAGTCAACAATAGAGAACCAGATAGTGTGAATTATCAATGGGACTTGATGTTTGGAAACTTTGCGTTTGCTCAATTGCTGATTTTTTTTCGATTGACTTAATGAATCACTTTTATGGATAATTGCACTGTAAGAGAAACAATAAATTGGGAGGTTTGTTCTTTCCGTATTCTTTGCCTTTCCTCCAAAGAATTTGACCTTTGTATAAGTGGGCGAAAAAAAAGGTTTTTATGATTGGGAAATTTGGATGTCCCCAAAAGTCTATTAAGATTGTGCCTTTTTTCTTTTTGTTTGATTATTTGAAGCTCTGCTTTCCAATAAATGCTGAAAAGTCCATTGTATTAACTGAGAGAAATCAAAGGTTGAATTTTTTTAAACTTCGACGAATCTCCCGTCATATTTAATTTACCCGTGATGTAAACAAAGACAGTTTTGGAGGCATTTAAATTAGGGACTTCATTTACATAAATGGCTCACTTTTCATTGTTGATGTTTGACTTTTTTGCATAATTTTGGTACGTTTCATGACAGTTGAGGTGTTAAATAAATCTTGTACTTATAATGGGGCAGCATATATTTACACTTTGGGGCATGTTTTGAAAGTCAGTAATTTAAAGGCGATTATCTATTCTTAATCGCAAAATGATGTTCGAAGTATTCAATTGACTTCAGGATGGCAGATGGAAAGTTTGCCTGTTTCGTGAGAACGAAAGAGACAATTTATTTCAAAGGTTGGATTTAACTTCTTCGAAACTTTACGTTATCAATCATCCTTAATTCATGCGCAACTTTGGAGCCTGACTGTGAAGTCAGTGATTACATTTTCAATACCCATCTATGTACACCTTGTGAGCAGAATGGCCGACCGCAGTGGTTCGATTTGGCCAATACGGGGGGGGGGCTGTTGTAGTTTTAGACTTCCTCACAAAAGAGTTACCATGATACTGTTGAGGTTCTTAATCGGAACTTGGAGCCATTACTTTTTTTCAAAATTAGATTTTCTAGTCAAGGTGGAATGTAAACGAATGGTCACGAAATTGTTTAAAAATACAGCATAGTAGCCTACTCAAATACGACTCATGGGTTAAAAGGAGTAACAAAGAGAAAGACAGTCACAGATAGGTCTGAGATTCCGTAAGAGCATATATAGATGGTTACATTTACACAAATTACCACTGAAACATACCATGAAAGCGCTTTGAATGCTCCAGAATGTATGACACATCGAGTTAATAAATTAATATTTCAAATAAAACGCGCTTGCAGAAAATTCGATATAGATAGAGCTTATAGTTAGTTAAACAAACTTTAATGGAATACAAGTTTCCATGAACACTGCGATAGAAAGTAGCTGAGATGCATATTCAGGCACATAATACAATGCGGAGGCCAACTTTCTTGCAAAAGAAATTGCCAACGGGCAAATCCATCTTCCTCAAAAATACTCTCTCCCTACATTTTGTTTCTTTTTTTTCATAAATAATGGGAGAATATTCTATTAGTCTAATGTAATAGTTACTTAAAAGTATAATGCGATGTGAACTGATGAGATGCAGCCAGATTTATGATGGAATTGAGTAAAAGATGAGAGTTCCATGAATCGAAACGTTTCAAATCCACCATTTAAGTTATGAAGGTTAAATTGAGCAGGCATGAAAACACAAATCGTTCATGTGGTGACCCATCTGACACCACTGAAGTAGGTGAAGGACAGTTCAGTCGACCAACTTTTAATGGACTTGTTCACACCAGTTATTTGACCTCCCAATTTTTGGACTATAATGCAGGCAGGAGCCTACTACTAGCCGAAAGGTCCGACTATACAACTTTTATGTCAATAAAACAACGCGCACCGATGGGAATAGGTGGAAAGGGAAGCTCAATTTCTTTAGTCGCTTTCTTTATGAAAATATGTTGACCTTTCGTCTTTACCTCCAAAATGACTCAACCTTTATTTGCCATGTCTTTACGAATTTATTCTTCTCCTATTTTCTACAACTGCCCGTTTCATTTCTGTGCTCAAATAATATAAGGCATTATACGAACTTGTAAAAGTTATTTTTGAAAAATTTTTGACTTTTTGCTAATTGTATCTGGAGCCGAAATTTTTAAAAGGAGCTGGTAAAGGAATTGTGAATACATCAACAGATTCTTCAGGAGTTCTAATTTGCAACGAAAAGTCATCTTAGTCTGGTTATATTTAAACTTCTTTGAACTGTCAGCTAACCAAAAAGCTGTTTGGAGGGGAAGGAGGTGGGTGGGGAGAGAATCACGTCAGGATCACCAATTTGTTGGAGTAACGACCAATGAGCTGACATTTAAGAGCAGAAAGGGGCAGTTCTAAAAGCAGAGGGTAAGGAACTGTATGGGCCCAATTCGTTGAGGATTCTAGAGACGAGGGACAAGGGAGATGAGTGAGAAGCGCAAGGGCCCTGTTTGCGTATGAAATGGAATTAACATATATCCATAGAAAAGGGGTGGGACAGTCAGATGGAATGGTTCCGTTCATCGCAGATCGGGAAAAATGGACTCAAAAGAGCCCATTCAAATATTATTCAATTAGCTTATCTCGTTAGTTAAAATAAACCACTTGAGGACACGCAATGATTCTCAAAGGTGAACGTAGAGTTTGCAGCAGCGCCAAATTCTTGAAGTGCCATTATGAGGTCGTGATAATTAAGTCTCAGAGATTAACAATGGCGATGACAAAGGCTTTGGAAGTACATAAAGGTTCACCATTGAAAAGCATGTAATGTCTTTTTCGAACTAATCAAAATACTGAGAAAGACCTTGGAGTGATGGGTCTATTATGAATAATTCTCATTTACAAACATTGAAACGAAACTCCCAAGGGACTTAGCCTAATTAGATTCAAATATTTTATTTACAGATTTTATGCTCATATTAGAAGAAAAGAATCCGAAAATGTTTTAACTCCGAAGTGACCATTGGCTCAAAAAATATAAAATGCCCACAGCATCAAATGCAAGATTTCAAGGAGCCTATGCCTTGTAAAATATGGCATTTATTAAACGTACCCTATCTCCAAACCGGACATTGCATAAAAGTCTCTGAGGGGTCAATTAGCAAATATCAAAACAGTGCATTTAAGTTAACAATTTTATACCAGAGTCCCCGATTTATAGTCCTGTTATGGATGTACCCGCTGGTCAAGTTAACATTATGGATAGTAAACAATTATAGGCATATAATTTCAGTCAAACTATGCTGTCTTGTACTTTAATGACTTATCAGTGCCTTCAAATTCTCATTGTTAAAAAAATATTTTTGTTTAACAAAAATCACATCAAATAGAAGGTCGCAGTTAATGGCTTATAGAAGGCTGTTTGGAATCGTGAGAAATAGAAACAACTTGTAAAACTATATGAGGTGTCCCGAAATAGGGACAGATTTTGGAAAGTTTGTAAACAACACCTAATGATGACTTGCAGTCCCTGTGCCATTAGGAATTAAGAAGGCCCCGAAAGAAGCTTTCGGGGAGGATGGTAACCACTCTGACAACCATCTTGACAACTGAAGGAAATTCGATAAAAAAATACTTTCTTGCTTTCTCTGGAAAAACTTGCTGTTGGTATCACATCCCCACAGATTTCCAATACATTTCTCAATTATTAACGCGTAAAAATAGTTTCCTAAACATTTTAAAACAACTTTCTTTGCTATATTTAACTTTAATTTCACTAAATGAAAGGAACCGCATTCGATTTTAGTTGCTTTTAAATGTGGCTTTACTGAATTCGATGTCCTTAAAGATTGATATTTAAAGAGATGAGAAATTTTAATTCTGGTGGTTATCCGCGATTGTTGCATTAAGAGTACATTGAGAAGGTCTTAACTAGCATTGAGTATCCGTCTGTTATAGTCTTAAGGGGTACCGTCCACCTTAGTTCAGAAAATCATAGACATAAAGTCACAAGAATCATATAATTCGGCCTTTGAATCATGAGAACAAATGACGAAATGAATACTCTCAATGTTTATTGCTAAAATGAAAATCTCGTATCCAACAAAATATATATTACAGTGAATGTGACAACAGTAATTTTCAGTTAAGGAGTTGCACGTTTCAAATAACTCGTGTTCCGTATTCCCATAATCGCAATCGAAAACACTTGTGACGATCGAATTTCATGAGGTTTCGCCACCAAATTCCCCGATGGATATTTTCGGAGATTTCAATGATTATAGTGAAAAATTTTTATATAATTCTCATAATCGGACAAATTATACTAATTATTATTGATAATTAATAGCGAATATTTGAAGAGATGACTCCAAGCATGACAACCGGCAAGTTGACATTTACTAAGTTTCTCCCTCATTTGTTATTTTCAAGGTTAATTTTTTCCTTGCTATTCAGCTCCTCAAGAGAGTTCGGCTACGCAGAAGCTCATTCTGTTAAGGCAAATTAGAAAATCCGATGATAATTTTCAAACTGATTGCCCATGCTTTCATGCTTCTTAATTTTGGATAAAGGCAATTTGTTAAAATTCAGTAAATAAAGACTTAATTACATTAATTTAGTTCAAAATGGGGATTGACACCTTTTAATTTGAGATTTCGAATCACAAATGAATTGATGGTATTTGATACTATTTAAAAGAAACTCAGCAACTATTCTAAAATGTGGATGTAAAATTAACGAAATGAATTCATTGCCATTCGTAGATCATGTATAATTTCGTTTTTCTTATGTTCTGACAGTTAAACCAGACAGTTCTTGGTCTGTGATTCCAACTCCCACTGAGTTAATATCAGCCTATTTCCGGTACAAAAATTCCTACAATTTCTGCAAATAAGTGACTAATTATTATATTTTCACACTTTATTTAGCATGACTAAGCAATTGTATTTTCTTTCACCTCCTTTTGTTTCGAAGGGCCACGACATTTTCCTACCATTCTGCTCATAGACCAGAGAAGCATAAAGTATGACGATTGAAAAACATATCCCTTTAAAGATATCGAGAAGTTGAACTGTTTAAAACATGTTAAGAGCGCAATCGGAAATGAGGCAACTCGTTGATGGAGGGTAAAGACAATGGATCACTTCAGATATAAACACTTAAATTGTTTGGCTTATAAATGAAGCTCACGTGGATAACAATGGATGATTAATAATCAAGCAAAGTAATTTGGCTCAAAGCATGTTTCCTATTCATTCGCTGCAGTATTTAAAACTTAGTTTGATTTTAGTCTGTTCTTACCTTTGTAATAATATTACAACCGTGAGGATTTCAGTTGAAATGTACCTATATGGCGGAAGCAAATTTCAAACCATAAAATGAGTTTGTGATTTGATCTTCTAAAAGTGCGGTAAATAAATGTAAAGCAAAGGACCGAGTTCGGAAAGTCAACCTCAGTCCTCAGATTATCAATTTCCATGGCCCCAAAATTCCAAACATCATCTGTAAGCAATCTCCGATCTCGATTATTGCAAAGAATAAGGAGATTAATCTTTTTTTCAATTTTGTGATACCGTAAGGAAAAAGCGGAAACACTGTTTAAAGCTGCCACCTTCGAGATCATCTTGATGGGAAATACCGGACGAATATGCACACTGCATAGTGGACATGGCTGAGAGCGCTCCGACTATCATTCACAAATGAGGCCAGAGCGGTTTTTTAGCTGCCTTGAATTTGAGTTCTTCTACAATCTAACCCTGGTACTCTCACTCCTATACCGTTCATAGACCATGACTCTCAACCATATTTTGGAACTGCTTTAGCAGATTAGTTGGACGGATTATTGTAAATGTTTACTGAGTGCATATGCAACCTAGATTTAAAAGAACCACTCCATATTTTCACTCTAGTGAATTGGAATGCTTTCAAATGTAGGCTTGAACAAGCCCACTCAATAGCCTCATCCTCATCCACTTATGAATTTCCACTAGAGCTCTTTTCTTCATCACGAAATCGGGTATAGACTCAGCTCGAGAACTCTAGTTAATTAAACTTCATTAAAGTATCGAATCTAATATCTACGACCTGCTATGAGTCACACAAAGTGGTCAAGAATAAAGAAGACCCGTATCCTCCTTCATACTGAAAGTGATATTGAGTACTTGTGAGAGGTCATGTGATGTTCGGCAGACATTTTGTATTAACTGTGTATTGCTCAGTGCTTCGTTGCCACTTGTTAATAATGGTTGCAAATACAGTCCTGCAGAATACCGTTTTCTACCGTTTTCTAGAGTTTACTGTTACAGGTTACTTGTTGCAGGTTTGTAACGATAGATGAAGGTCTCATTACAAAGTATCCACAGACAGTTGCTTCCGCTACTAAAAGTGTAGTTCGGAAAATGGTGACTAAATTTGGAGCTACTGGTTCAGTTCCCAGCGTCAAACGTAATCGTGTGCATTCGGTTTGTCCACCAGAAGATAAACAACGTAGTCACGAAACTCTGCTACGAAGTCCACAGATATCAACCAGACGTCTATCCTCCCAACTAAACATCTGACCAACGTCATGCCAGCACACGTTGAAGCAGTCACATATGCGAGCATGCATGAGACCTCTTAAATCCTGCCCACCCGGTAGAATTCAAAAGCGAATAAACCAAGATAGCCTTGTCTTTCCTTCAGTTCACTTAACTTGGTTAGTAGTCTCTGGGTACATCAAGAACATTAATAAATTCAGTTGCTTAGAAAAAAATAATTCATAGTTTTAACATCGGATCACTTAGGCACATTTAGCAGTAAATGAAGCCATTAAGCAAAGTGTGAACTGCTCACTAAGCCCAGAATGTAAATGAAATGGGACTCTAAATCCCTTTCTTTACTCGATTTCTCATCTTCACCTTGTATTTGAGCATTCTACTTTCCATATACTTCGCCATCTACAATCGTCACATTATCTGGACAGAGTCGAATACGTTGGGTGCACTCAGGATAACTCATAAGTATCATATTTCCTGCCTTCGATTATCGATTATTGAATATATACCACAGCACCTGGTTGTTAAAGCTAATCAATGAAGCAAGTAGTGGCCAATGAATTAGAGGGTAGACAGTTCTATATACTCGAATTTGCTTTCTTAATGATACGCGTTGTTTGTGAAACAACTTTTCTTCTTTCCAAGGTTCGAAAAGTTCAAATAACTTAGGATTTCGTAACACCATAAAACTAATTTTGAATTCCAATTGATTTCCACTCTCGTTAAGGTATTGAATTTTTCCATGCGATTGAAATCACTCTCTATGCAGTTTACACCAGTGGTACTATTTGGATGTGTCGCTACTGAAACTTCCAGTTAAAAGAACACAACTTTTCTAGCCCTCCTCTTTCCTCTTAAAACTTATTTTGTCGAATAAAGAAGATCTCTTTGAAATTCTTTCCCAATTAAAACCTAATTTTAAACAAATTTACAATTTTAGGCAAATTAGGGAACAGAATTAAATATTTACGTATTAATCATTTGATATATCCTAGGCTGAACCTTGAAGCTGCGGCTCATTTGAGGGGGAGTGCCTTTACCTACTCAAGTAAAGATGATTTCCCATACTCATGGAGTTAAGAAGTAATCTGAGATACGGACCTACTTGCAGATGGCTGCTTTCTCATCCACAGTGACCATGGGGATAATAGTCCTGTTAACTCCACTCTATTGATGATGAGTAAGCGATGATGCCTCGACCCAGTTTCTGGAGTATATTTTCGTATCATTAAAACTAATTAAGTTACTGGTTGAATGGCCTAATCCTTTCTTATCTAATATCTCCCAGTAGAATTTAATTTTATCAGACTAAAGTGTAGAAGTCATCCAAAGATCACTTAAATAGTGTTAACCCTAAGCTTCCATCGATTTCACAAAAAAACACGATTGAAAGGAGACAGAGAAGTTGAATTGTACATCGCCATTATGAGAGTAATAAAAAGGCATTTGCGTATTTAGGAAAGTAAAGTCGTGAAGGAACAGAGCAGAAATAATTCAGCATTCTCTCCTCTGTTAATTAAGAGATCACGAGGACACACTCAGTGAGCTGATTTCTTACCCCACTGGATTAATCTAGCTATTAAAGGAACCACTATACTTTCATTTTTTTCACACTAGAGTGACTCATTGGTATTGTCTCCTACCTTAGATAAGTGTTGGTAAGTGATCCCTTAATTTCGCTTAGGAAATATTAAATGTAGAATTGAGTTAACTCGAACATATCAAAAATTAACTTAGCGGATGATGAAGAAGTCACTTCAAATAGGGTAAAGCTTGCTCTACGGTAAGTGGAAAGCCATGAAGAATTTTACGGGTAAATTATGAGGATATTTACCAGTGGTCAAACATCTGTTCGCTATTAGCCACTGTCGTTGGAGCCTAATTTTCCTTAAATTCAGTTAAATTGCTCGAAGATAAACACATAAATTGGCTTTAGCCACTGAAGAGGAACGCAAATTGACTGGAAGTGGAATAGGAGCTTCGGAATCGTTAATATCACTTCTTGTTCTGCAGTTGAAATCCGATCTTGACACTTAAAATTACATTTTGAGTTGTAGTTACAATGAATCCTTGCACGCCAAGTGAACATTGTTGCAAAAGTTAGTAAGAATTGCTTTCTAGCAGCAGTGAAATCCTATTTGAAGGAATTGCAAAATCTAAAATACTCTAGATTTCTTGAATTGTTCGTTGAGTGCCCTTAAAATAGACGAGGAATATTTAAATATTGTTACGAAGTATCGGGAAATCATGGAAAGATTAGCTCGGCTGCAGTAAACTTTAGAACATTCTGGATGTATGTAGGAACTACTGTGCTCTAGCTGAACGAGAGAGTTGTAAAGACAACTGAGAGATCTATTCCTAGCACGTTCCAAATGGGTTTCACAATATTAGCAGAATGTCATGAGCTGTCATCCTTGTCACAATTACAACTATATTACTCCCTCACTGACTGGTAATTTTGCAACGATAATTCACTAATAAAAATTTTTAGTACCTGGAGCTAAATAACGAACCGTTTTCAGCTAATTACGCAAACCTAAGTGTTAAAAAAAATTTTAATGTCTTCAGCAACTGTAATTCAATACTTTTTAGATTCTTATTAGGATTACTTTTATTTACATAAATATCTTTTTGAATTAATGAAAGATTTTGGACTAACTGTACTTTCATCCTGTCTTCTGCCTCTGAGTCACCTGCAGCCTAGCAGAATCTACTTGCTTGAGCTAGACTTCCCGTATTGCTGAATGCTATATTGTAAGGCGGGGTGCGCGATAGACTCACCTCCACGTGGTGCACTCTGGACAGCGTATACTCATACGGCAAATATGTCTATAAACCGACAGTTCACTTCAAACTACCATGACCCCACTCTATGTCATATTCGACCACTTCCACTGTACTCACCTTTCCTTTTCCTCTTCATTCGTGTCTGTCTCTCTTTTACAGCTGTGAATCACTCTTCTCTTTCTTCCTCCCCTCTCAACATTTTGTGACTTTGATGTTTCTCCACTCTGTGAAGCCTGAGGTCAACTAAAGGACTAATGATAACCATCATTAAGCCTGCCATTTGTCATGAATAAATCTTTTGAATGTTATATTGTAAGGCCAAGGGAGGCGCAGAGACATTTTAATTCGGAATATGACTTATTTGACGGTTGGTTTAAAAGTCCTATCAGCCCCCATTTTCCCACATTGTAGCTACTGGGGAGTTGCTATTGCGGAAACGTCTGTGACACAAAGGCTGGGATACAAATTTCCCAAAATTTACACTTCCAGGACAATGTTAAAAAGTCATTTAAGAAGGTGGCCTCAGAGATGAGAAAATTAAGATAGAGCAATGTGTTTGGTATATTAAGTTGACGACTGGTGCTTATCTCTTAATGGAATTTCTAAGGTACTAGTCACTAATTTAAAAAAATATCATATATCAAAGATATGCCCATTTAAATCATCCATTCCAAAAAGTCACGCAAACATTCATGGCTGATGAAGGGCCCTGCGACGTAGTTATTTGAAATACGACGTTTATATTGGGTGAAACTAGGGTCTTTGCCTAATTCGTTAGGTGACACTTAAATTATTAGTCATACACAATTCGAGTCAGTGTCTCACCCCAGTTGGGAAGCTCTATTACACTAGTTGGGCATACCAGTTGACTGAAAATTAATTCCAAAGTGTTTAAAAGTTATTGACACTCAGTAAATTTCAAAAACCATTTTCTGAACGTAAAAGTAAGTGGATCCGTCAGGTCGTCAAGATCTCTTATTCAAAACTTATGGTCCCGAGGTTCGAACGGTTTAAGATACTGTGAGAAAATGCACCCTTAGAATAACGGCCTATTTCATTAAGTAATAATAATCGTACAATGTATGATATATGTTCGATTCATCTTCCGCTAACTGCGAACTTAAATGATATAAGGATGGAGAGGTTCTAGGTTAGAAGATGCAAATAGGAGATGAAGACAACCAATCAAACTTGTATCCTTTCCAACTTCAAAAAAAAGCAAGCAGCACAAGAGTAAATTTGTGAGTACACACATTTTTAAGTAGAGCTTACAATACAATGTAAACTGACTCTATGACTTGTGTGTCTACTCGTGCCAGAAATCAGCCACCATTTCTCACACTCCCACCCCTGTCTCTCACGTACTACCACAAGATGACAAGGGTGGGGTGGTAATACTATCCTGTACTCTCATGAGAGTTGTCAAACTTGATCTCCAGGTGGAGACTAAATTTAAATGCATCCGCTGTTATTCGATGGAATTCTGTCTACTTTGTCTCGTCGGATGTGGCCCCATTTGTGGTTAAATTAGCGCATTTTGACGGAACATAATAAAAATAGCGTATACCGACACTGTAAGTTGGTAGCGCAATGGCCGCCGCGGACGTCTGCTATGACGGAATTCACAGGTTCGATTTCCAACAGCTTACGCTTAGTGAGTGGAATGGCCAACTGCGATGGCTAATTCTAGCTAATATAGAAGGTGAAAAGTCCGAGTCTGTCAACAGGGTCGCTTCTTGATACGCCGCTATATCGTATATGAGAATTGAAAATACTTTCATAAAAAATATCCAGAATTAAATTTCAGTTTAGTATTACAGTATTTCGTTGTAATTGTTACCAGCCAGCTAAAATGATTTTTGAAGACAATAGTTGGAGTTTTCGTTGTTAGCGTCTAACTGCTGGAATGGTAAAACCTGAGTACAACTTATTATTAAATTTTTTGCCCCTTTTGACTTTCCTTTTGTAGGGAGAGGCTAAGGCAAGGAACTCATCAGTGTAGAACATTAAACATATTCGTATGTTGCATTTTCGAGCTTTGTGACTCCTTGAAATAAGGAAGGATTCAGGAGAATTATAGGGTCACCGAACTGAAACTTATGCCGATATGGGTAAAAATCGGAGTCATTTTCAACGCGACGACGATAGATAGTGGAGAAACTTAATAAAGAAACCCGAAACCCTCTAGAGCTGTAAATCAGGCTTAAATCAATAAGCCACCTTAATTAAACTACTAAATCGATTTCCCAATGATACGCATATCTTAACCCCCCTCCCTCTCCTCCCCCCCCCCTCAACTTTACATCAAAGTTAAACCAAAGAGTGAAAGTTTGCAATAATAAATAATAATTGAATTATAGTCATTTTCTTCTTTCCAAAACCCCATTCTACTCATATTTTCATCTCACCTTAATATGAAGTGTTTCAATTATATTCATAAAAAATTGTAATAGTTTAGTGGAGCAAAGACTCGCTACTTTTAGTGGCGGTAGGACTTTAATAACACCAGGGATGTTGGATCTGTAGAACCAACTGAGGGTATGTATCCTTTCCACGTTATTTAGTCTTGAACAAGCTAAAGGTAAATATTTCATAATTTATTAGATCTGCAGGTGTTTATACAGACGAAGAGGGACTGAACTGGAAAGTTGAAATTGTGAAAAAAAAATTGGCCATCACCAGAGTGACATTCCAACATATTTGTGCACTAAAAACCATACATCTCTAAACGGTTCACTAATAGGAGAAAAAACCTGGAAGTCTCTCACACTCCCAAATACCTTTGCCTTCTTTTTATACTCGGTTCTCACACTCACAATTTGGAATTGATTGACATTCGTGTATTTCGAATTGTGTCTGATAGCTCGCAAAGTTCCTTCTCTATTCAGCAGCAAGGTTTTTCTTTACACTTTCGTTTGTTTGAAGTCTGTGAGGAGAGGTTAATGATCGTCCCTATTTCTCTTAGCATACTCTCCCAATCCTTTACCCCCACCCCCCCCCCTCCCCACCTCCGCCCACCCGCCCTCCCAAAACATGAATCATTTTTGCCGCTCCTATAACGGACTCTACTCCGTATGCACCCATGTTGGTTGGACCGGTAGGAGAAAAAATATGAGATTCTGTTTTGTCGCTGCGTCGACAGCTACATCCGTGAATGGCACATCTCCCACCTGTTAATGGAGGCGGTGAGCTTCTGATACGAGTGTTACAATTGAAATGTACACTTTGTATCACCAAGTGGTGAATATGCATGAAATGTTATAATTTTAGCTTCAAAACAAACTTACGTACAAAACTAAGGAAAAGACTATTTGGTTAATCAAAACGTAGCACTCTCGGGAGCACAATATTTGCTAGCTAATTATAGGGCTGAATCTGTCGGTCAAAACGACCCATCCATTGGCGCATAACTGCACAGGCAATGCTACTCTAAAAGCTGTTCCCTGCTCAATTAAAAAGTAGTATTTTATAAGGTTGATCTCTTGTATAATGCAAATTTTAAGTCATTTACATGGCTCAATCAAATCGAGGTTGACAGATACGATCGATTTGGCTTTGGAAAAAGCAGAAAATGTAGGAAGTAATATCACAAAACAAAAAAAACAAGTACCTGATAGAATCCTTCACCAATTTCCATTCTTATTGGTTAACAAATCATGATCCATACGCCATATTTTTAGTCCTCAATTCAGATTGGTTATTAAATTAATAAAGGAGCTAAACTAGAATCTGATGATAACGCCTATGCAAAAGGAAACGATGAATGCACGCCGTTTCATCTTGGAGCAATAATAACAAATTGCTTAACAAAGAGTAAGAGGGGAAAATAGTGAAGTAGAATTGTGGAATAAAATTAGTGAAGTAAGGGAGCCTTGCTACATTTGCACTTAGAAACACTCCGATTTTCCACCTTCTTCTCAATGGATATAGTTCACTGCATGAACGTTCCCATTTCAAAATTATACTCCTAGGTACTTAGGTGTGTTCATGCTCGATATGCTTAGAGTTTATTGGGAAGTCGACTCATTTACATTGTCAGTCATACCATCTCAATGAATTAGGCCTTTCCTATTGCCAGGGGTAATCAGCGTAGACGAGCCAAGTTGGCAGACGGATCAAATTCATGGTACACTGGGAAAATTTTCTACCGTCTCCTCTTATAGATTTCATCCTTGATGAAAATTTTCCAGTTCATTTCTTTGTTTGATTCTAAAACTCACCCCAGCCTATAGACATAATTCAGTTGAGCACAGTAAGCGGTATTGTTCATAATTGATTGACCCGTTGAAGTAGTTTGAAATCGTCCGGAAGAATGATAGCTAGTTACCAAAAGGAGGGTAATTTGTCGATAAGACTGTGTGAAAATGACACTTAAAGAATGTTGCAATGGAGATTGTTATAGCAAAAATATGCGGACCTTATCTTAGTGTGGAAATTAATCAGACGGATGCGTGATAGTCCACAACACAGAACAGAACACTGGACATACATTTCTAAGTATCAAAATTAAAGTCAACTAAACGAAGCCTCACCAGCTGAAGAGCGCTTCCAGAAATCAATGTACAAGTACGGATTTTTGCGCATTTGATGTAAAGAAAATGTTTCGAGGACCGCAATTCGAATGTCGTATATAAACGTATGCTAAGAACATTTGAAGTAGGGTGTTCGCATTGCCCATCAGGTATTTAAATGCAAGAAAGATGGAAGGTACAACATTCACACGTTAATCCAACATCCACAATTGGCCGTCATACCAAATTCTAGATCACAGGTTCCTGGGTGATTCAAGGAACAGACAGGTGGTTATACATAATTACTAGTAATTAGTCTATTTATTACTACGGAAAATGCGTATGATACTAATAAGGAAAGTCGATGAAAAGCTGATGTTGAGTGAAAATAGTTTGAGTAAACGGTAGGAAAATCATTCCATGCATTTTTAATTCTCATCTCGAAGGAGAAATTGCTATTTTTTTTAAAAGTTGACGATGACAGTCTGATAAGTGGCATTGCAGTACCTTGCCTTATACAAGACTTAAGGAAATCGAAAATTTGATAAAGGGATCCTTGTTGGTCATTGGGAGTGAGGTACAGTCATTGAACACGATTTGAATTCCAAATACAGGTTCGCACCTAAGTTATTTCTCTCTAGTTATCAAGTTACGGATTGTTTGGTAAGTAAACAGAAGAATTCGTAAAACACTGAATGGTTCTCAGTTGTCCAAACAATTACTCTGGATTATTGTTGGAATTATAATTGTTCCCAATTGACTCATTCGTTGAAATGGTCACCGAATCATCCAGACGATAATTATGGGTTGGTGACTGATTGGGCATTAAGACCCTGAGGTAGGTTAGACAATGTGAAAGTGGAGCTGTCCGGAATTCAGGCTATATTAGAATGGATGGGACAAAGTGGTTACTGTGTGAAAACATGTCCTATAAGAGGCCTAGCGGCACACCTAGTAGGTAACAAAAGGCGTTCTTCTCACATCATTTAGCCGGTACTAGTTTATGCAAACGAAACCCTTTAGCCAATGCATATTCAATAAGTCGGTAGATCGTTATCTGGAAACTAAAACTTGGCCTAGCGACATGTTAAACTTTGTACTTAAAACTAAAATCGAGAGTTCATCTCCCACATATTACCAATAGCCCTTAATTAAGTCGCAATGTGAACAGAGGCGAAATAATGTGATCTCATTTCCAATATTCCCATTATTGGAAGTAGGATTGCTACCCCAGTTTAAGACAAGTTGAATGGATCTTGATGTTGTTCAAATAATAGTAGAGCGAAATATATTCAAAACGAGTGTCTTAGTAGTAAAATGAAAGCTGGCTTCGAACCTTTGGGTTCACTTCCTTATTATTGAACAGTCAAGATTGTCGACTATTACTGCGATTGCTAGTCGAGAAGCAGCATCGAAACAAGGAGATTAATGAAACTGATTCAAATAATAAATAATGGAGAATAAATGTAGAGGATTGATTCAAGGTTTCAAAAAGCGTTTTTTTACTTCAGTTATCGAATCAGATTTTTTGATATGACGTCTTATACGCTATTGCAAGATCAGATGTCCTAAAGTCCAAACTCACTATTCAAAATGTGATATTAGGTAATGGCTGCTTTAAATGCTAATTCCATTTCATTTTTCAACTAAAGCTCTCAATGTTTACGAGGTGTCACTTATCATCTCATTCTAACTTATTCTAATACTTTGGTCAGATTGACAGCGTACGGTTCGAATCAGACAATAAAAGTGAGGAAATACCATTTCGACGACTGGGAGAGGAGGAAATATGAAAATTCAGTCTTGAAGTTGAGAATGTAATAATTTTCTTGCGTTCCTCGAACACTAGTTCGATTTAAGATAAATAGGAAGATGCCACGAATGCTAGTTTCCATGAATTCAAGGTCTAGATTAAATCTTTTCATCCGTCAGCATAACAGAGCCAAGGTTTGTAAATATGCGACAACTGTAATGGTGCCGTTCTTATCCAGTCACTTAAAACTGATCTACTTTATAATTATCTTATAACCTTGAAAAAGAGTGTTTTTCTATGTTAATTAAATACAAATTTGGTCTTAGGTACGTTCAAGTTGGCAATAGTTCCAAAACTGGTCAAATAGTGTATGAATCATTTTCCTTGATTCGAATTCAAACCGACCAGAGGGCAAATTTCCCTTCTCAAATGAATATATCACGCTTCTAGATGGACATTATTTTCCGATAAGATGCATTCCTCATGGCGCCAGTCGTGCAAAATGAAGCACATTTTAAAAAAAGTTAACCAAAAAATAAAGTTACTTACACTGGACAAATTTTCGAATGAGGCGAACACTCTAATAAATAAATTTGTTTATATTATTTAAATAGCTGACTTTGTGTTAATTTCATTAAACTTAACAAGCCTGTTCAGGCTTAAATTCAAGGAGTTTATTTGTACCAATTGGTGATTGAAAATCAATATTAACGTTCAGATTAGTTTCATCACGCTCCTGTTAAGTAAGAAAAAATTCTTTTAATGCGTATTTAATCTCAATTTATTCCTCATGTTTTCTAGCAATTTCCCTCAAACTGAAATATACATATTGCAAAATAACATTGCTTCCCAAACGGATCTCCGGAAGTTTATTGTTTTCACAACTTGATAAATTACCTGGTTCTAGGTTTAATTTAAATAGCATTATATAATAAAAATTTTTAATCACCTGGTCACTTATTATGAAGAAAGCACTTATGAATTCAAGGTGCTCCGAATTTAACAGCCACTTATTCGGTCTCAGTAACATAATGAATGATTGGATATTAGCTTCAAAATTGTGGTTCGTGATAATGAGGACACTGGGATGGGCGATAGACTCACCTCCACTTGGTGCACTCTGGGCAACGTATACTCATACGGCAAATATGTCTATAAACCGACAGTTCACTTCAAACTACTATGACCCCACTCTATGTCATATTCGACCACTTCCACTGTACTCACCTTTCCTTTTCCTCTACCTCTGTGTCTGTCTCTCTTCAACACCTGTGAATCACTCTCCCATTCCCCTCTCGACTTTTTGTGACTTTGATGTTCCTCCACTCTGTGAAGCCTGAAGTCAACTAAATGGCTAATGATAACTATCATTAAGCCTGCCATTTGATATATATACTGATGACACTTTCATCACTTATCAAAATGCGCCACGTGAATAAACAATCTGTTGTTGACGAGAGGGTTTGTTTCAGCCTTCTGCCTGCAAAAAAAAGAACAGGTGAATTCTGAAAAGAAACTCTGTGAACGATGAAAATTGTGTCATCCCCTTCATCATGGATTGTCAATTAACGGCATAATCTAAAGCGCTATAACAATTTATCAAACGGCACTTTGATTTCAACTTCAAAGGGTATTATATATTTCAAGTTTATCCTGAATGTCTCTTATACATTCAGCTAGTCTCTTTCATTTATGATAATTATACAAAATCTGAAGTTACTGTGAAAGTGGATGCACGCTAGATGTGCAACTGATATCCCCTTGGTTTCGGTTAAAGTAGCTTGCTAAGTCAAAAATCACTTAACCCAGAATTTAGTCTTCTTCCTATGTGGATTTACAATAAAATTATTTTTGGGATAGAACTGCGCTACACGGTGCATTAAGTCTAAAAGAACTATATGTCTGTGATTCGACTACTGCCGGCTGAGGTCGTAACCTTAAGGTCAGTGTGACACGCTCTGCGACACAAAATTTATGACAGGAAATGAGCTAACTTTTAGAGGTCGTGTAAAATTAGTTTGAAATTAGTCAATTGGTTTCAAGGTCGCTCATGAAATTACTAAACTTTACCCTGAGAAGTTCCTGGGTGGCTTAAATACCATATTATTGCAGCGACAGGTATGTTCTTACAAACTTAACATATTATGACGCATAGTAGATCAGGCATTTAGTAAAAAGATCTGAAATCCAACTTCCATTTCATCACTACTTGAGCCGAGGAAGATAGATTAACATAATGGTTATCAGGTAATACAGCTTCCAAATACGAACAGTTAGAAAAAAATGACGACCCAATAAAGTACCCTGCTTGCAATATTTTTACGAAGCTTGAACAGACATTGGAGAATTGGATCTTAAAACTCAATTTAGGGTTAGCAAATAAACTGACAAGCACATCTTGAGGGGATTAAAGACAGTACTGGAACCAACCTAACATAAAGGTGGTATGTCAGTAATGATCTCAACTCATTCTTCAGACTTCAAAAATATATCCGTGTTCCCAACTTACTCGCAGTATTAAATTTAAGCAGCATTGTCAGTAAATTGGCGGAGTTTGCAAGTCCTAAATTCTAACACTTTTAATCACCTCTAACCTACCCCACTTTTGTCTATCGTGTTTCCACCTGCCTTTCTTTGTTCTCATCATTTGAAACCACTAAAGTTTAAAACAAACAGAACTTGAGCATTCGCTCCTCGAATCCTATGTGACCTTTATCGCAAAGGAGGGTGAATAAAAAATTTTTCCTCAGAGAGAAGGTGTGAACCTCTCAATCAATTACTCACCAAACAGATTTGGTTGGAAAGAATGGAGCTAAATAAATGCGAAAAATTGATGAACATCTAAGGGGGAGATAGGTATGATTCCCGGAAGAGGCAGATGGAAGCCTAATTTGCTGTGGATCCGAAATTAGAGCAAAGTGATAAGTGAATTAAGTTGACAAACATGAATGAGAGGCCCAAGGTCACTACGAATTTATTCGTGGCTGCATTACTATTCACTTATTCCAGGGGATAGCTCTTCGTCACTTCGTTAGTTTCCTTTATAACAGCATTCGTAAAACTTTCGACCCGGAGCTATGACATTTAAAACAAGGTAGAGCTTTCTATAGTTGACTCATGGTGCACCACCTTTATGCAAATATACTTGATTGCACATGTTCTAGAGCTTTTTAAGGTGACAAATGAAGTTTGAAAAAATGTTCGATTTCTCGCATTTCTGATCGAAATGACAACTAAAGCTGTTGATATAGATGAGGCTTAAAGGAATTGTATGCTTATTACTATTATTTGCACGCGCATAAAAAGTCTGCTGCATTAAGGCTATTTCTCGATTTAATAATATTTGCCCGTTTATTTATATAGTCAGTAAACATTATAATAGTCGGCTTAGCGGATGGATATCACTAATGCCTTTAATTGGAGGGTGAGAAAGGGGTATTACATCGGCGAAATTTGGTATTTTTACCTTTTTTATTATTCAGTCCAATTTGGGAGAAAATGTTTGTTACAATCTTGCCAACTGAGAGCGCGGATTCAGTTAAGCAACCAGAAGTAAGAGGATTTCTAGCAGAAATACCTATTAATAGGCTTACATCTTAGAGTGGCACTAATCCCGACGGTAAAACTGCTTTGGAAGTCAAGCCAAATTGGGTTTAGAAAGCTCTATACTAAATTAGTGATCTTCCTAAAGGTTAACCGGATCAACGGCCTTCCCAGCAAGATAATACAATGGGTTAAGTAGTAGCGCGTGCGTAGCGAATATGCATTAGTTAGGTGGCGGATTTCTCTGCATTAGTTTGTCAATAATCAATCAAGATAATCATCAATCTATGGTCACATCCCGAGGAGGTACAGGTCAGGGCGTATGCTCCACAAACACTTACCGCTGGGATTTGGATGATATTAAAGAGGCTGAGACCACTAGATTGTATGACGTGTCTAGGTGAAAGTGCTAATTTTTATTTCAAATCCGAAGACCGAAATGTGAGCTACGAACAAAATACTTAATTAAAACTCAGTTAAATAATATCGCATCTGCAACTACGGTCAAGAAGAGCTGAGGAAGTTAAGACCAACCATAGTAACTAAACGACCAGTTGTTTAAGCGTTAGAAACCGAGAAAGAGAAGATATTCAGTAAACTAATTTATGGGTTGTTAAAGTTGATTTACAGAACATCGCATTAAGTGAATTTTACACAATTCGTATCAAAAGGTTAAGTGAAGTGGAATCTATGATCGTTTGAATTTTAGCGGTTATTACACAAGTGAGTCTTTTTGCTAAACCCCAACAATCCACTCTGACTAATTCCTCTTGTTTTAAATTACTTCTTATATTAGCCAAAGCATCTCAACGATACTGTGGGAAAAAAAATGTATGGAATGAATAACGATTATTGCAGCTTATGGGCATGGATCAAATTTTGGTCCTTAAAATACATTTAGAGCAATGACCATTGATTTTGCTAGTTGGTGAGAGTACTCTTCATCCACAATCGTACTTACTCCCTACGCGATAAGCAGCACGGCCTCACCTTCTAGACCGTTAGATCGCGCTTGAGCTTTTATGGTTCAGCCTCACTAATGTTGTTCACTCCACAGACTTTACTCAATGAAGGTCCTAGATATCTTCAGTGGGTAAAACCTCGCCAGCTCTTGTTCAGCCCTCTCTCCATCTTAATTGCTATAAAATTCTAAATTTTAAGTCCTTGCAGGTTTAGCTATTGTTATATTGAATAGAAGTGTACTTTTAATGTTAATGAAAATTAGTTTGCTCTGTAACTATTAGAATTTATCACTTAGGTTTGATCTTCACTAAAATACCTATAAAACTTTTCAGATTGACAAAACCGAAATTAGAGCACAAGAATGAAAAGTATTTCCCTTTAGAAAAAATACTGACGATCTTAGCTTTCACCACATCTCAAGATAGGATACTAACGGATCTTTCAGAGGTGAATGGCTTGGGAACCGTTACTCCCGGTTCATATAAGTTATTAAATGAGGTCATGTACTTATCCTGTCATTTTAAACTATGGTGACCTCCGAGGTCAAGCCAAATTAATAAGACCCCGGATGAGTATATCTAAAGACAGTTTTGAAGTAATATATTGAAAAAATACAAAAAAATTCAATGTAAACATTAGTAAAATAAAACTTCAAATGAAATTAAGTAGACCAATAGTTTCGTGATTCTACCTTACACTCACTCCACTTTCGACATCAAGTAGGCGGTTTGTTTGAATACTGATTGCATTCTTTTTCCCTACTTAATTTGGCAAAAACCAATTGGAACCTTTCTTATTACCATTTCTGTACATATCAGGAGAATATTGGAACGAGGAATATATTTATTTATGCATTTAATGACGTACGGACAATATACTGGGATATGCTCAATAATCATCTACCTCAAGAATGTCAGAGTTACATAGAGAAGCTACGAATTTTCCCCTAAAGAGAAAAAAATCCATTAACTTATCTTGCAGCCCCACCGGCGAGCTGGATAACGTAGTTGTCTGTAAAGTCGAGGTGCATGCACCCAGTGAGAGGAATGGCCAACCGCTTTGGTTCAATTGGGCTAGTAATGGCTGTTGCCACATTCGAGTTTCTCACCAGAGAGACTTCATAAGGCAACCCTTCTAGGGAGTTACTGTTATCGTTTTCGTTGCCTACATTACTTACATAACTATATAGATCAAACCAATTTTCTTTAGTTTCTAATAAGTATCAACATTCGTATACCTTGGGGAATATGGCGGATCGTTTATTACCTCGAATAGCAAAGATATTTACGTCAAGTCCTTATCACACTCTCAACAATGACTGATGAGAAGTTAAGGAGCATTTTAATAAGTGATTGAAAGACAGAGTATGGCAAATCATTTACTGATTGTCTAAAATGTGAAGTCTATGGGTAATTCACTCACAATAAAGTCAGTAATGATTTACACTTTAAAGACCTCGATCGGTGCGGAGAGAAAGGACTCTTGATTATTGAAGCCCTAATTCCTGATATTGATGAAGATTAACTTCAGCGGTGTGAAGTTGAGAGAAGGAGAGTAAAGGGATTATAATCCGGAGAGATTCTGTTTCTGTAGAGTTAACTATAAAATTATTCTGATCCTGCGATTACAGTGCTTAATAATCGGTTCATATCAATGATCGGTTCGTTAAGCTTAGTCGCATTTATCTCAACATGCAAATCGCCTTTAAATCTCCTTCAATTAATAATTCATTGCGATTGTTAATCATTTCCTTGCAATATACTCCTATGATTCATCTTGACGATAATTCCCTATTTTTGCATCCAATTCCCTCAGTGATGTGAGTGAACCGGAGAAGCCAATTGCCACTCATCTGAACTCATTCCTCTCGATTATTTTCGTCTTACTTTCCATTCCGGTTGCCCTTTTCTTCACTTAATGCTGATTTGCTATTAGTCCCGGATTGTGCATTCAACGCTATGAAGTCATGTCCCTACAATAAGCGATTTGAATAAGAACGGGTTTCTGAACAATTTTATAAAAGTCTACAAGTCATAGAGCTCTGGTCAACTAGTACTCACGTTTGGTTGAAGCGAAGGTGAAAAAGCAGTTTTCTCTACTTCAAAATAAGGCAGTATTTTAACCCTTTAAGGCCCTTAGAACCATACGATCTTCTTTCAAAATAAGCTTCATTGGTACTAGACTCGTAACAGATGGCGCTATTGCTGTTTGAAACATTTTCAATGCGTGTCTATAGCCCTCGTCTGGTACCACCAAAACTCATCAAGTAGGCGGCATCAGTCTGCTGTGAGACACGCGTGAGTGCGGTTGGGTGCATTTTTTCAGCAAGTAATTCAGGTGTTAAAGGCTTAATGAACGCTGCTGCAAATTAGTAGCCTTGACCACAACTACATCAGACTTGATTCTAAAAATTACCATTTTGTGTGACTATCATTAGGCCTCATCAAAGTGCAAACGCTGACCCACATTTCTGTTTTTTCTCATCCAATGATGGAATTTTACTAGCTCTCAAACAGACCAACAAAAGACCCAAGAAAGTAACTCAATTCATGATTTAGCCTGTGTATCACCGTCCTGTTTTTATTCATCCATCACTGATGATTGTCCTCTGATCATCTAATCTTAATTGTTGTCGGATTTCTGATTTGGAGAAAAAGCACATTGATAATTTAGCAACACCAGGAATGATCAGTAGTCTATTTTATCCAGCAGCGTTACTTTAAAAAGTACTTTCATTTTATTAAAGTGCTTATCTCATTTCTGTCTGTGATCTTGAGTATTAGGTAGGTAGTAATATGCCTCCTGAACACCGTGAAACATGACTAAGCGCTAGTTCTGGAAGAAAGTAGGAGAGCTGAGAGAAATCTGTCCAGTAGTCAACTAAGTTTAACTATGAAATATAAATTACATGAAAAATTTATGTAAATACGATCCCGTGTTTAGGCTTATCTAATTCCTACAAGTCTCTTTCCCTTCAGGTCCTTCTGGAGGTATGTACTATTTTAACACAGTCTCCCTGTCTGTAGTTATTACCTTATGTGATCGTTGACCCTAACAGATGTGTTCAAGCGTTTATAAATGGCTAAACATTTTTCAAATTCCAAATCAAAAAAAATTATACTGTTGCTATCATCAAATTGATTTCCTAACCCACTTGCTATAAGCTCTTACCGCTCCTTAGGCAGCTAAAATACTGTCCTCATCTCCAATAGTGATGCAGTGATGGCGTTTATGGACACCTAAGCAGACAGTTACCGATATCAATTTGTGTTCCAATTTCATCTCTATTAATGGTTCGTTATTCTTATCAATATATATTACCCTCCGCAATTGTATTCACAAGTAAACACGAAAATCACATTTATTTCTTCATTAGAATCTCCCTTCTACCTATTCAACTCGAAATTCTTCATGTTGTTATAATGGATATCTCTCACTAGTGGTAAATGCCGGATGACAATGAAATTTCATGACCTTTAACAGCATCGTACGACTGATCTTATGATTGCTTTCATAACAGGGCCTTAGACTCCGATAGTACTCTTTTTCAATCATGCCACTGATTTATTAATTAATATTTTTAAACATGAATATGCCAACCTGCATATCGTTTCCTCTGACATGTGACTCCTGAACACAGATCAGTTAGGTCTTGTAAAAGTCCACTATGCTTCGAGGATCATTTAATAAACCGGCTGACCGTTTTTGTTTAGATCATAATAGAAGTACAGATCAGGCAACTGAAATGACCATCAAGTAATGCCATGGAGAATTTATGTCACAGTCCTAGTGGCATTACGGATTACAGAATAATTAAAAATTTAAATCCAGCTCAATTTGAGTGTACTATTCCCATCGTTTAACCACATTGATAAGCTAATCATCATTTGATTTCCATACAAAGAGTTCTTCTCAATTACCTTGCATATATATAGCCTACCTTCAGAGGAAATTGTTTTCAAACCTTTAAGGTTACTCATTCGTAATGCACTACGACTTCATAAAATGAATTTCAGTGTTCTTCACCTCTGCCAATTACTCCATTGCTGTCTATCCGACATTTTTAGATGCAATTGTGATCGGGAGATTTGTTTACAGTACAAAAGGTCGAAACAATCATTCCAATAAACCTAGAGATAAAACGAAAGGAACTCATTTTCCAATATATGTATGGTAAAGGGCCAGATATTCGGAATGATTTCCAACTAACCGTTCATTCGTGAGACTCACCAATCTCGAATCCTTCAAGTCAGGAAAATCTCAAGCAAGAAGCGAATACGGAACTCGAGCCCGGACAAATCATTGTCCTTAGATTAGGATTTTCACATGTTTCACTACCAAGTTTTAATTCAGCAAAAAAACTCAGCAATTTGTGTCCTTAACATGAACTTGAACTAAATATTTTTTGGTGCACTAATTAAAAGTAATGACAATTTAATGGATAAAAGAGACTGAAATGTTAGGTTAATGCTGGATAGATTCATAATTTTCATTTGAGATTTATTTACTCTCTGCTTGCTACTTTTACTGAGCCATCTATTTAAGTAGCATGGATTGATATATTCGTTAGCTCTTTTCTCGTGGAAAGTTCCATATTCCGAATTTAAGATTTCTTAATCACACTTGTTTTGACCTTTAAATCGATTAAGAAATTGAAAAATTGAGTAGACCTCTAATAATACCCTCAAACTACCAAAAATGATTGCTGTAAAGCACATTCACTTAATTGGTTTTCAGAATCGAGGCGACTAATTGACTTCAATGATATCCATACTCTTGAATTCTTTGAGTTTGCCCTTCTAACATTTATTTTTGTCTCTTCTCAGTTGTCATTTAAGATTAATACTAAGTTGTGATCTTGTAACGACATCCAACCCGGGTGGACATCTCCATTTTCACCCTTATATGCATAAAACTTCATGGCGTTGATCAAGAAATAGTGTTTCCATAGTGTATTCACTATGTTTGCGCGTTCATAAAACCTGTTTACTTTTGGATCCACTTGACACTCCTTCTGTTAAGTACTTTGGAACCTGACACCTGTGCACTTTCTTCCAATCCGACTTTTATTGCCAATTTGATCTCCGTTAACTTCATTAGCACTGGCTACTAATTAGCGTCATTAGGTTAGGAGTAACAGTTTTTCCAACTTAATCATATTTTATTGTAAATAATTGTTACTTATTTTGGAAAAAGCAAAATTATTGGATTAAATCTTTAAGGATTTATTTAAGCGTCACATTAAACAGGAGTTCCTCCAAATTCCGGTGTGTGAATAAATTATTTATAAAAAATAAACTTTAGCACTCTTTAGGCTCTTTTCACTAAATTCACACACGTTTTTATGAGGAACTATATACTAGAAACCAAAGCATCAGCCATCTATAATATGACTAATTTTCTCTTTATTGAACGAACTCAGAATCCATTCTGCTCATCTGAACCTATGGCTGGGTCACAAAGTGGGGTTAACATAGGGAGTTGAATTCCTGGGACGAGGTGCTTCCCAATAAAGCTTTCCAGTCCGTAAAGATCTGATCGACTTACCCTTATAGCTATCCATTCATCACCCTAAAGGCCATGGGAAACAATGGTCTTTCCATAAATGAGAAGACCAAACATTAAGCAGGAACAATATACATTGAATGACCGTAAAGCAGAGAGAGAAGGAAAGATGAAGTACGCATTGGAACCAAATAAGCAGTGAGTGTGATGAAGAGAGTGGATTAGAGGTGGATGAGGTAGTTGACCGTTTTCACATTCCTCGCTCGTCGATGAGCAGTTACTGTAATCATCATTTGACAACTATGCACACTGGTTACTGTTTATGTCCGACAAGTCAGAAGTCGCAGCTTCGACTCCAATCGGCGTATACCAAATGAATGGAAGGGTCAACTGCACTGATTCAATCTAATTTACATAGCGAGTGACAAAATTCGAGTCTCCAGACAGAGAAGCTACATGATGATGCTCTCTACCCAAGATGATCGCTAAAAACGCCTTGAGAAATATTATCTGAGTTAGAATGCGTAATAGAATACAACAGAACCATTTAGTCGCATTCATTAACAGACACTGCATATTCATTTATTACCTCACCCCAAGTGAAAATGAGGGCTCTCTTATTAAGGAATACTAACAGCACCCTGGAAGATCATTCCTCTTTTTTTCCAAAAAGTATTCTCAAATAGCGTGATTTTCAAAAGTGCTTGGATTTTTTTCGTCAACGTGCTCTTGTTAACTGAAACCACCTTACGAAAACTTCACACTCAAAAAATAAGAATAAGCAGCCATTTTGATCACTTACTAAAAATTCCCCGATCAAGAGCTACACAGTTGGTTTAATTGGTAATGACTCTAATTAGTGACTTAACTGAATGAGTCAATCTGTAAGTTATACTAAGCTAATTAGTAAGCGAAACGAAATCAGCACTTGCAAGCGTTATCCAGAGTCACCGATCGATATCTAACCTACACAAATCGATAAAATTAACCCACCACAGACAATAGCCAGTGGTTCAAGTTATGCAGTTTTTTATCCTTTGTACTCAAAAGATTATTTTAAATAATTTGTTAACGAGGTGATTTATAAAATCCGTGTTTTGGTTATTTAACATAAAAATTTTCCTCTATACTATTGATAAGTGACGACAAATTACCTAAGATAAAGTTGTGTACTACAAACGAGGTGCGAATAACGCTTCAGTGGTTTAAGCGTCAGTCGGATGTGCATTTAGAACTCTCTCCGAAAAAATGTGTCTGCTCGTGTAACTTTGTGTGGGAGATGGGGACATGGGCGTTTTATTTCGTTTCCGTGTGCGTGAATGTCATGCCATCGCACCAAGAGTAATAGTGTTTTAATTATCGACTCTTACGTAAGCAATGGTGGATAATTCAAAAGTATTTAGGCAATATCATGCATTTAGTTTTGCTTGCTGACTTTTTCAGAATATTTTTTGAATTTTAAAAACACAAGTAACAGCTGAGATAAAAGGGACTGTCATCACTGGCTATGAAACTGAAAATTATAAATCTTCGGTCAAAATTGATACGACTTAGTTTTGGAGATCACCTGTTCTAGCAAAAATGTGTGCTTGCTGCGATATTCTGGTACCAACATGTGGTCAAGAATAAAGAAGACCCGTATCCTCCTTCATACTGAAAGTGATATTGAGTACTTGTGAGAGGTCATGTGATGTTCAGCAGACATTTTGTATTAACTGAGTATTGCTCAGCGTTTCGTTGTCACTTGTTAATAATGACTGCAAATACAGTCCTGCAGAATACCGTTTTCAATCGAACAAAGAGCATTTATTGTTGCGGTTTATTTGGGATACAAAACGTTTGCAACAATAGATAAAGGTCTCATTACAACGTATCCACAAGCAGTTGCTTCCGCTACTAAAAGTGTAGTTCGGAAAATGTTGACTTATTTCGGAGCTACTGGTTCAGGTCCCAGCATCAAACGTAATGGTGTGCATTCGGTTTGTCCACCGGAAGATAAACAACGTAGTCACGAAACTCTGCTACGAAGTCCACAGATATCAACCAGACGTCTGTCCTCCCAACTAAACATCAGACAAACGTCATACCGGTACAGGTTGAAGAAGTGGGGGTGATGCGAACATTGCTTCCTACGAACTACGCAAAACGACAACGAGGAATTAAAAGTGAACATTCACAACACGATTGATCAAACCACACCAAATGAATTGAGAAAATTTTTCTCAAAACCTGCTGAGTTGTGCCTGATAGTTCATAGTGAACACTTTCAAGATCTGATTTTAACCACTGAATGTTCGGTATGCGGTTATTTGTAATACTGAGTATTTACTACTTTCCATATTAACATGGGACCTCTTTCATCTTGGCCACCCGGTATAATGCGGATTTAAGTCCAAGTTCTATACACTCTACATTGAAATTCTCCCCAGTACTTTCAATATATGAGAATACCTGAAGGAGAGTGAGTATGTTTTTGGCGGGTGCCCTTCTTAGCTTTAAACTATAATCTAGTTAAAAAGAATGCCACTGTATGAAAAATATTAAATTTCCTGCAAGTCCACTCCTGCGGAAGTTAAACCCATAGATATAGATGATGATTATTATAAAGGCATGCAAATGGTAAGAGGTTATTTTATTAATTTATTTTTTAATCTGGTTGTTGGTATGATTATTGACCACCATTGAGTTATTTGAAATTTTAATACCTACTAGTCAGTTTTAAAGTGGAATAAATCGAATAGTATTAAGGTAGCTTGAAGGTGGCGCCTTTTACTAAAACTATTTTTCACATTTTCGTAAGTGATTGCCTAATGCTATTAAAATTCCGAATGACATTGTGTCGGATATAATTAATTTAATAGAGGCAATTGTCACAGCAATCATTCATCTTATTTTCAGATGTAAGCCACCTTATGATCATCCTGATTTCTAGGCTGTACCGCGAAATGAGAAGAAAACTAGCTTAAGTGAAAAAATTTTCCTTAAATATGAACCTCAGAACAGCATACTTTGAGTTACAAGTGAAAATTAAATCTGCAAAAAACATTGGAACATCAAAGTGTTTTTAAATTAGCCATCAAATCTCTTTACAGAGATAGATTCGAAGCTTAGTATTTGATTAGCCTTGTAGGATTTGTAAGTAAAATGGCTATTATAATGAGATTAAGGTAAACCAATTCATTTGTACAAATGGGTTGGTCATTACATTTCATGGTCATTACGTGATCGGTAATCCGATCTTTTATGATTCATTACTACATTAAAAATAAATTATTTCAGTAAATAAGGTCCAAATCTGTGTTTGCCATGACGTATTAGGAGTTGTAGATGATTCAGCAGGACGTAACTCGGACAATCATCTATTTTCAATATAGTTACATTTATTTGAAAAAATGCGAATAAGTAGATATTTTACCTAGACAAGCATTTGTTCTAAACATTTTATTATAATAAATAATAGCCTAAATGTTTATTTAAAAAATAATCGTTCCGTGGGGGGAGCGGATGATTTTTAAAATAATTTATTATTCCAATTTTACAAATGCTGTTCATTTGCTTAGCTAGTGATACCTGACCGGTTGGACGTTTTCATTCACTTGACTCGATTTGCCTATCTCAAATTGTTTTCAACTCGTCTTAACTAACACCCATACTGCCGTGTTTATCGAATCTGCATCCTACTAAGCTAACGTTAGATACCAGAAACTACGGGCCTCCACTCCAAACAAGCAAATCAATACTAATAAAATTTACTTATTACAATTATCTACTTTTATTCTGTTGATATAAGGGAGATTGGTAGAAAATCGAAATTAGAGACTTAGGAAAATTTTAGGAGTTGTTTATGCTCCCACGAGACTTTATTTGTGAAGAGTGTCGAATAAACGTCTCAATGTCAGTTTTCCCCCATTTTAATTCATTCCTCAAGTCAGTTCCAACTCTGTTCATTGCAAAAGAAAAGGAGCTTGCCTCGAAATCTACAATTTGCAATGGTTGGGATTGTATTCATTTTTATTCCCAATCACAGATATGAATTTTTTCTGCGCTCTTCTTGTAGATAAGGTTAAAATTCTCCCTCCTCTCACAAGGGGAGCTATCACAAGGCTATTTGAAATCGATTAATGAGTCCCATCGCCACTACACACTTCCATTATTCTACTAAAACAAAATTAAAAATAAGCCACTATACGCATAGGTTCTCACGGACAAGTATAACTGAACGTATTAGAGACCAAATTTTCATTTTCGATAATTTATTGGAACAAGAGTCCCAGTAGCGATGTTTACCAGCGGAAACGATGAGCGGGTTGTAACAAAGATGGGAGTAATTAATCTTCATAACTGTGAGGGAATTTTTTATCAATACTTGACATTCCTCATTAAAATTGATTGCGGATTTGAAAAAAAAACATCCAAGGGAGGATTATTTACTGAGAGATAACAATTTTTCCATTGATTTCTCGTAGTTATATTCATATTGGTTCAAGCCCATAGTAACTTGAAGATGGAAGGTGGAGGACGGGGGGGGGGTTGGAGGGACACTGTTTTTTATATACATGATGATTCGGAGGTAACCCTTAACCCTTTAACACCCGAATAATTTTTTTGAAAAATGCACCCAACCGCACTCATGCGTGTCTCACAACAGACTGATGCCGCCGACGTGATGATTTTTGGTGGTATCTGGTGAAGACTATAGACCCGTATTGAACAGGTTTCAAACGACAATAGCGCATTCTGTTACGAGTCTAGTACCAATGGAGGTTATTTTGAAAGAGGACTGTACGGTCCTAAGGGCGTTAAAGGGTTGATAAAGATTTCTAGGCTAGTATTTACTTAGCTATGTCACACCATGAAGTGGTTGTTCGAGAACAAAGATGTTGATGGATCCCAACAAGGTCTTCTACTTATATTGTGCCTGGTGGAGTTTTATGAAGCTGGGAAGAGTGAAAGGCAAGCGAATAACCAATAGTTAAGTAGGTCATGATAACGAAATTCCCAGTTAAAGATATAGGAACATACTCGGTTCTATATTTAAATATTGACTAAGAGTTTTTCAGTAAAACTATTCTCGGTTAATGCGTAGGCTACAAGAGGAACAATAGAAGATAAATTGGCGCGAAACAGAGTTTTGAAGGATCAAAAGAAAGCAAATATATGCGATTCGCATTTCTTAGTGGATTAATCCTCCTTGAAATGTGCTAAAAGACCGTCGCAGACTTTCTTCGCATCTCCCAGTAACATGTCAGTATTTTCTTTGAAGAAAACAGGATTATCCACAGCTGCATACCCAACTCCAAGAGACCTCTTCACCATAATGACCTACAAACCAACGAAAACACGCCCTTCATTGTTACTGAACAACGATAAATGGTGATTATTGGTTGATAAGCTACCTTCTTAGCTAACCAGACACGAAGGACAGGCATTCCAGCAAGAATTGAATTAGGATCTTCCTCGGCTGCAGAATTGACAGTGTCATTAGCTCCAATGACAAGAACGACATCAGCTTTGGGGAAGTCGGCATTAATCTCATCCATTTCGAAAACAACATCATAGGGTACACCAGCTTCAGCCAATAGCACGTTCAATTGACCCGGCATACGACCTGTAGAGGGGATTATTTAATGTCTGTATAGTCGATTGATGTACAAGAATAATAATGGACGGGATAGTAGATTATGATTTGACTGCTGTTGAAGTATAATTTTTAAAAACGGTCAATGACTAATTCGTTTTTCGTTTGAAAATTAATGTATAAAGTAGAGTTCTTATAATCTCAGGTCCATAATAAACTCACTCCTATGCATTCCAGCAAAAATTCATCAAGCAACAATATATAGGCATCTATATATACATATGCTGTATTAAACGGTTTGGTCGAAAAATAAATAGTTTGTTCGGGTTATTTCTACGCTATCGTTGGAAAGTCACTCATTTAATAAAGGCAAGTTATTTCAGTAACTATGTACAGACTGTAACTCAGACTAAATACGATCTTGAAATAAACCTGCTACTTAATAATAATAAGTAACACAAATTTAAATACACATACCAGCAACGGGATGGATAGCAAATCGAACGCGTTTGCCTCTTTTTGTGAGAAGTTTCACCAACTCCGAAATTGGGTATTGAGCTTTAGCAACACAAAGGCCGTATCCTGGAGCAATAATGATATCTTTCGCTTCATCAAGCAAAGCTCCAACTGCTTCCAAGGAAGTCTCCCGATGTGTTCCTGTAATTTCCTTGGCTTTGCTCCCATGAGTTGATGTTCCATAACCGCCAAGAATGACGTTGGGGAGAGAACGATTCATTGCGCGACACATGATGTAGGAGAGGATTGCACCAGAAGATCCGATCAATGCACCAACGATAGTCATTAGGCTATTATTCAACATAAAACCTTCTGCACATAGAGCCCAGCCGGAATAACTGTTCAGAACCGTGATAACCACAGGCATATCAGCTCCTATGAGAGAAGTGGGGTTAAAGTTGTCCTATGGTGTTATTATATAAATTACTGACTCAGCAATACTGTCGTTAGGTTTTTGTGGAAATAACCCCCCCCCCCCCCGTCATGTTTTCAAATTTCCACGCCAACAGTTGTTAAAATGCACTAGTCATCGCGTTTATCGTGGGACTCACTACTTCCCTAATTCAATCAGACTTAATTCACATAATTCTTTTTTTTATACATGCATGTACAAGTAACCCGCTGTTGTTGCCATGGGCAATGCATTAGTTACATTTTGATCGGGTAGAAGCACCCTATATAAGGAACAGCGAAAGTGATTACTGGATAAGAGATCAAGTAACCAAAGAGAGTAAAGAAATGGTATTAAAGGAGACCTTCCTCGTTTGAATTCAGGCTTCATCAGACTTTCCCATTAACTTTTAACCTGGCCAGTATAGTTTATTACATCAAAAACACATATATTCCCAAAATCAACCTTCAAACTTTGAGCCTTATAAGTTCATTACTAGTTGACTACCATATAAAATGGGATTGGTGTGCAATCTCGATAAAAGATTACTTCTGAGAGCCTACAAAATTAGCTAATACAAAGTAAAATAGGTTAGCACAGTAGAACTCATAAAATGGGTGAAAAAAGTTCCTAATCTCAACAAAGAAGATGAGAACAACAACTAACTTATGCAGTGGAAAAGAATTCCAGAGCCGATCTGATGGGAAACTCGTTTTCTTTCATCTTCCCGTTGACTAGAATTATCTAGTGCGGTCGGCTATCAACATCACTGGATGTGCAGAGAAAGACATCGATTCCATGATCTCTAATTTAGCAGATTCGCACATAGATCGCTATGCCATCAGCATATGTAATATAGAAAATGATATCCATTACTCATCTAGGATAGAGAAAGTCCGCATAGTAGAGCCGATCCAATAAAGAAACTCCGCTTTCATAATTATGCCAGACTGTGGTATCAACAATGATATCTGGTGTGGTAGACATTGGTGGTAAGAGGAAGTGATGATTGAAATTTTACTAATAGACGAACCTCCTATAGCTGCGGTGAGGGTAACACCAGAGACCGAACCAGCCAAAGCAGCTCCTCCAAGAAGCATTGAGAGGGGCATCATCGGACTGTCTAGACTCCCTCCAGTTGCGAGGAAAGCTGCAAGACCAGCAGTGGAGATACCAACAAGACTTGCATTTAATGCATGCCTCATTGGAAGCAAGAGAGGTTTTGAGTCCAAGATTCCTAAAATGACGAATGATGTGAATAATAACAAATTGGACTTAACAATATTTGATAACGCTCAGATGTCAATCGTATTGAGATTCCAAGAAGAAGAAAGAGGACCTGTCACTCAAATGACAATAACTTTGCATATACAGAGCTGTGAATGTGGTAGATGTTTGGTTAGCCAGCAATGGTAACGACAATTGCTTCAAAGGTGGTCTTAAGTAGAAATCCAATAATTAATGGTGCTGTGCGAGTATGCCCCGAATACACGGAAATAATACAATTCGCTTTCTTAACAAATTATAATTTAAACTTTGGCCTTGCCAATCATCATTTACACTGCTAGGTATCTCAAAGGGCGCCTGCAATAGCACGACTAAATTTATCAATTTTAGTACCTTGGAGTTTGCCGAAGGCAATGAGAGATCCGGTGAATGTGACGCCACCAATCCAGGTACCAAGGTAAGCAACGGTTTTCATCAAGTTTCCGGCTCCGTAGAGGTCTGCATTCGAAAAGAGTATGGGCGCTTCAACGATGTAGTTGGAAACGCAAGTTAGAACGGCAGCAATACCGACAAGACTGATTAAAAAAAATAATTAAATTTTAAAAGTGTGATATATAATTTAAAAAATCTCTACTTTGACTTCGATTTCCCTGGTTCGTTGACATTTTAATTACATCACATTCTAACTATAGCGTTTAAGGGACTGACTGTCATAATCACTCATGAACTGTATAGTATGATAATCGACGAAAAAGTAACCACGTTAAGCCGTTGCAAGTTCAGAGAGCGTTTTCCTACTAATATAACGCTGTGAATCAAGCAACATTAGCTCAGACTTCCAGGTGCTAAGATTGCTCGAACCCCTAAGGAAGACTTAAGAAGTCTCGTTTATATTATGGTTGGATCAATTAGAGAACAAGAGGTTCCCTGATTAGCCAATAGCGCAGCTGTGGTGAGGTTGTATTTCAAATTATCCACAATGCAAGGCACAATAGATGAAGCATGTGGATTATGTTTAAATTGTATTAAGCTCGGTCTTTTAGCGCTCCCACATTTAATTTTTTGCTTGACATTCTTTGCTGAGTGCCAAAAATCATTTCACGAGCAATGACTGTAACATTGGCATTCAACAATCAAAAAGCAGGTAAATTCTTAAAGAATTTATCGTAGTGGTCGTTAACTATGCTTTTAGCATTAAAGAAACGAAGAGTGGTATATTCTATAACTAGTCTATTTTACTCACTGATGACTCAGGACGATGAGAAAATGGTTTCAAACAACCTGACAATTTTAATTTAATATTTAAACCAGCCAACCAACCTATGGAAGAGAGCGACCATCTGAGGCAAGTTAGTGACTTCAATTTTAGACGCCGCAATACCACCAAGAGATCCACCAATGAGGAGACATCCAAGCATCTGAGTCAAGAGGTCAGGATTGGGTTGAAGCATGCCAAGAGTGACAGCCAAACCACTTGAAACGCCAGTCAAACCGAGGACATTTCCCAGTCGACAGGTCTTCTGACTAGCCAGAGCAGTAATTGCAGCAATGCAACAGAGAGAGGAAGCTAAATAGGCAGCATTATTAACGTCAGACAAATCCATTATGGATCCGTATTGTAGCAGACTGTATCCATAAGTGCCTAGTAGAGCAGCAGCGGGAATAGCGAATAGGTAGTTATGCTCTGGTGCATCAGCTGAAATTAAAATATTACTTAAATGTTGTCAGTAGGCGCGCATATACAATATTCAAGAGGTGAACACTAACTAGGTCTCTTGAACATATTGAGCATTCTCTGGGTAACCAGAAAACCACCACCAATATTGACAGCAGAAACAAGAGTTGCTAGAGCGGCCATGCTTTGTGGTACAGTAGATGGTAGAATTCCTCCACCCATGAGCATCAAACCACCGACAGCTGTGATTCCGGAGATCGCATTTGTCACAGACATGAGGGGAGAATGTAAGGCGGGAGTGACGCCCCAAACAGTGTGGTAACCTGTTGAAATATAATTTAAGACACTACAACTGCTGAGGGAATTTAAGTAAGAGAAGTTGGTTCTGCGACGACGCACCGACAATGCCAGCAAGACCGAAAGTTGTTAGCATCTGGGTGAAGGCAGGAGAGGGGGAAGCCAATCCAAGACCGACTATACCGGACATACCAACGCTTGTGGCCAGCGCAGACTTGAGTTTTGCTTTACGAGGATCAATGGGGGCTATTGCGGTAGATTCAGCTGGTTTGAGTTGTTCCTTCGGTTTTGGTGGAGTAGCAATTACTTTAGGGGGTGGCGGAGGCCACATCATTTCACCCTAAAAGGGAGATAAACAAGCAGACGAATTTAATTTGTCATAAGACATTAATATTAAGGAAATTTAAGTAAGTGGAGCTTCGTGAGAATAGTCTACTTTCAATTTTCCACTAGCAACCACTTGGTGCTAAATATATGAGAAGAAGGGCGAAATGAACGGAGTATTATTTTGATATTTGCAGGTAATTTACGCTTGAAATTCTGTAGAAAACAATGTACGGGATAAAAAAAAAACGTTACTGAATTTTTAAGAAAACACAATATGGATAGCAATATTCTGATATGCTTTATGCCATTTTAAACTTCCTTCAACAATCTATACCTTATCAATAAATTCAGAAAGCAAAAGGACTCAAACAGTTGACTGAATAAATGAAACTCCCGGCTTTTGTATTGTGAACTGCAACCGACCATCTGTACCAGACTTCAAGTGTTTCCAATTATCAAGGCAGATAACCACATTTTAATTTAATGAGGTATCTGTTTTTGAATTGCTTGAATATCGGGGTCGTTCATAATCGATTGATAAGGGGGAGATGTCCAGGATACTTACAAAGCAAGAATCAATAAAGGTGTGCATTTTCATAAAAACTGTTAGAAAATCATTCAAGTCTAATTTTGACCTTGGGGGGGAAAGTACCTCGATGTTAAAATGGGGATTTCGCAGAAGTTCGGACTTTTTCTTGATTTTAGACAGGGAGGGAGGGGGGGGGGGCGTCACTTAACTCACACCCATTCGTAATTTTATTTTCCACCTAGGCGGTCGAGTTATTAAATGAAGCCTATTTTGATTGATTAAATGCTGAAATCGAAACTGTTATGCCAAGAAACCCGAATTCCAGCCGAAGGAAAGACTCTATCTCCGGCATTTCCACTTGTGTCTCTATTTACTCCAATAACTCTTTTTAACAAGCCAAAGAATATAAGTAACTCGCGTTAGAATAGGAAAATGGCAAATAGTGATGGTACAAGATATCTATCTCATCACCACTCATTAGTTAAAAATAGAAATTGATCTGAGAGAATACCAATCAACAAATTCCACAAATATGCCGTTTGCGTAAATTATCGTGCCAATTTCTGATATGTTTTGTAGTGGCCTACGTTTTCACCTTCGTTACCTCACTCTGAGTAAAATTGGTCTTTCAATCATTAAACTGCTTATCCATTTCGCTTATCCAACTCATCTAACTCCCTCAAATTGACAGCGAATTCACTATTTTACTATCCAAATTTTCAATTTAGGAATTGCATCCTTTTTGCAAGCTTAAACCTTCTCTCCATTCTGTTTAAGTGTCTTTGTCTTACCCCATCTTGTGATATGGGTGACTGGGAAGGCTGGAAAATTCTAAGTGATTAGCTAATTTCCACTCTCCCAAGCTGTGGGTTTTCTTAACATTTTAGACGATAACTGAGCTAATCGTTGATGAGGTACTGGCACTGGACTTGTATTTAAAACGCTGAATATTGCAGGGTAAGAGAACAAACACAAGAGCTTAAATATCCTCGTTCTACTAATGCCCATTCGTTATAAACTCTATTATCCAATTGGAATGACACAATGTGAACACAAAGTGGCGCCATACTTGAATTCTAAGATGGATGGACCCACATGCACCCAAAAATTCCGAGCATAAATAAAATTAATCTTTCGCTATTTATAATTTGTTTGGGGTGGGCGCTAAATAGGCGTAGATGGCCACAGATTTAAAAATTATATGTTAATCAGTTAAATTTCAGATGTAGAGAAAGGATGTAAAACAAAAAACGTAGTCTTATAGGAGGAATACCTTACCTTCAGGAGAACAGTACTTCCTCGAACAACTTCGTCTTCCATATCGTAGTTAATCACACCTTTGGCATCTGAAAGAAGAAAAAGGATGCAGAGGCATCGTAATGGAGCTGTGAATGGGAAGTGAATGGAATATTTCAGTGATCTGAAAAGAGCTAATTTCTTGTGCCTTTGATTGGAGATTATTGGGTGTCGTGGTGGTACATTTGTTTGCAATCTCCTCGTTGCTGCATTATTGGCTAAACAGACAACCCCTCTTATACCACACTTTTAATTTACTATAAACATGAGTGACACAAACTATGAGTTATAGACCTGCTCTCTTTATCCCTCCGAATCGGAGCAAATCCAGTCACAATATTGCCTTTTGGAAAAACTAGCACAAAACCAATGACAGCCTTATAATAAAACCCAGTGTCAACTTAATCTTAAATCCCAAAGGATAACAGTGAGGGACGCTGAACAGCCCGACTCACTTCTCAAGCTCAAAGTTGAAGTCTCAACGATTATCATGCACAGGTATGAAGTGCATTTAATTGGAACTACATATCATCTCCCCATTCCTCATTTATTTATCTTATTGAACTCATTTCATTTTGTCATCATTTAATACTGCTGGAGCTCCTTTCATTCTCAATAGAGTTCCCTTATCTTGAATGATTTCAAATCTGCGATCTGGATAAATTCGTGCTGACCAAACAAACTGGAAAAATATTGAAGCCAAATAATTTTCTTGACGCAAATAATTTGGCGAGTTTTCACATAAATAGACATTTACGCCAGGCGCATGTACTTCAAAAAGAGGACCGTATTCAGTAGGTGTGATTTTACCTAATGTCCGCGTCACATGGTTTACCCCTCTTTATTACCTAAGCTTCATTTTGTTTTATATAATAATGATTATTCGACGTGATGTTCACCACAACGGACTACATCACTATTGGTCCCCAATAAGGTGCTTTTATTTGCCCATTAATTGCATCTTGTTACCATGGTACTAAAATGTGATCTGGACAAGACATCGGTCCTGCGGGTTTTCGAGGTCATTATGGGTGTTTCTCAATCCGCTGGATTGAATTTCTCATGACCACAGACATCTTTACCTTCCACTTGCCATAAACATTAACTGCCCACAGTCAATTAAAACATATTTTTATTGCCTCTTGATTAGCGACTAGTATTAAGAAAACACAGAATGGAGTAGGAAGGAAGTTTAATTTCGTGGTCTTAGAGCATTTTTGAATTAAAATACGTCTCTTAAAGTGGAGAGATTAAGAGGCAAATGGGTGCATGCAGTAGAAGGACTCTGGATGTTCAACCTAACAAAGGTCTCATCTTTTTAAGTAATCTGATGTAGTTGTTCATTCAACTCATCGATGTGGATGCAAAATTAGTATTATTACTCTCATAGCCCACAGCAATATGATAAATCAATTAAAATCGATCAATAGTAAGTCCAGTAGATGGTAAACAGAGGAGGGAGCTTTGGAAAATGCATTACGTTGTTTGGTTTTTGGACTCGGAGTTTGCCATATCCATTCAACAGATAGTTCATGTTCCTAGATTCCAATATAATTATGCGTCACCTGAATTGTTGGTATCCGACATCCGACGGTAACTGACCAATTACTTAAATGTGTTGGACGATCTAACCACTTCATCTCATTCGCTTCTTTCAAAAATTCAGAAAGCAGAATAAACTGACATAGCGAATCCGAGAAAGCAAAGACTGTAGCTTAATAGGAATTAATAAATTCAGTTATTAACATTTGAATAAAGGAATCAGAGCTTCGGAAAAGTATCCATATGAAAGTGTCTTAAAATTTAGACCATTTACTTGAATTACTCTCTAGCAATAAATAAAATTACAGTGATGATAAGGTCTTGGCAACAATTCACCCCCTCTCTCTTCTGGATTATCTTCATAGTGTGATTTCAATGTATTTCTTTAATGATATTGTCAACTTACTAGCTAATGTTGCTATTTTAATTTAATTAATTTATCATATCATTTACGACTTAGTAAAAATAAAGTTCTCATGAAAATAATAAAGTTCAACTTCTAATCTACCGCTGTTCTAAATTAATCTTTTGTTACTAAAGTTAATTGAATAACTTCAAGGTCACTGTTTGCCATGTTTTGTTCACTAGCAGTTGCTATTAGGATCAGCGATTCAAGATAGACATAGAGAAATAAAAAATGAAAAGATGGAGACTTTTTCGGTCATTTATCTCAAGATCCAATTGATACTTTTATGGTATTACTATTTAAGAATGATGACCCATGTGCCCCCTCAATTTCTATCAAGGATATCACTAATCCTTGGGGCCTAAGCATTTTGACTTGACAGTAGCGCACTTGAAGTGTTTAATCCTGTTGCTACCAAGATTGGGAAAATACTTCAAGACGCCGAGGAAGTCTTTGTTTTGACAGGCCGTCATGGTGAAAACAGCCACCAATGTCAATTCCAGTGCGGAGGTTAGAAATGCTTCCAAATATTGTATCGCCATGCTGAGTAGTTAACAAAGACTTCCAGCTCTCAATATTACTACTGGTCTCCGTGAAAAGAAAAGTTGAACGTCGCGAGGAATTAAAAATGCTGAATTCCACAGATCTCTTCACCCTTTCTCCAAACTATTTCCGCTATGCACCCGCTTGTCTGAATAGTATAATGTAGACGGTCTTTATGAATAAACGAGCTTGACGTTATTAAGAAAAACGCTGTTATATAGGAATATGAAAGCAAACCTGCGCTAAGTGGATTTTAAAATATTCCAAGAATTAAATGAGGCAAATTATAAGTTAATTTCAAAGTAAGTGATTTCTTTTCAAGTCGATTTATTTTGACTTGTCATTTTTCAAATTCATTACCCACAACTGGAAACAAGATTATAGGCCACCCATCTCTAACATCTACTTCATTAGAATATTTGCAGATGGTGATAGCCAGCAAATTAAAATGATGGCAAAATGGCAAAAAAATGTTCATATATAACCACAGATTATCCACCAAAGCCAAAGCCCGAAAACTTTACAAAATCTGGCCTCCCCACCAACTATTGTACGTTGGGTATTGACATTGCTAGTAAAAATATTGGCAAGGAAAGCCACGAACCCATGCCTTTAGGCATCATAGAGATGAGGAAATTTGTGATGTTGTTTGCAAAGAGTGCTGAAGCTTGGCCAGGTAAACGAGAAGGGAAATCAGTGAAGCCAATGTGAACAACTCGATTGGAGCCTCCAATGTAGAGTTGGCCTGGACGGGTTGTCTCCACATTTCCTCCAGCTTCTGCAGCTAAGTCAACAATCACCGCGCCTGGGCGCATTGAATCCACCATTGCCTGGAAAATAAAATGGCGGAAATTTGTTTGTCAAAATGGATGCGTGCGGACAAGATTAGAGGAGAAATTCTGTGTGACTAACCAAGCACAAATTACTCACTAATAGTTAACATGCTTACAGCCTTTCATTTGTCTGCGTTTCGAGAGTAGCGAAGTTTAAAACAGTTCCAATAGGAAGAATGTTACTGACGACAGAAACGGTATAATTGAATCGATTAACTATTATTTGCAAGAATTAAGTCCGAAATATTTGTTAAACGTCAATAGCGCAAAAATACGTAGATGGCATTTCACTGAACCTTGGCAAAAATGAGTGGCTCGAAAGTGAACCTTGAAATAATAGCCGTAAAGCTCTAAATCAATAATATGAGTTAGTTACAAATTGAATTAGGAGGGGAGGGAGGGGGGAGGCGTAATACTCTCAATCCAAGATATTGGGATCTCAAGGGAGTGATAAGAATGGGCGGAACCGCCTTTTATACTTCACAAACTTTTATCCACATACTTGTTTAAATCGTTTGTTGAGACAAAATACTGCTACTTTTCTGGAAGCATGAAAAGCATTCCTCTATCATTCAAAGAAAGTGAAACAGTGCAAATTAAGTCCCAGACGGAGTGAGAAGTTGTGCTTTTTGTGTACAAGAGAAATAAATCCCGTTTAGGCAGGAAATTTTGACCTCAACCTTACTGGCCTCAGTTCTTTAAAGTGCAATGGCGTTGAATGTGAAAATAACTTCAAGCCCATGAAAATGGCCGTATATTTCTCATAATTAAAATAACTCAAAAACGTCGGAATTTAAAGTCTCTTCTTCTCTTCAGCAAGAATTAAAACAGCACTTTTCATTAAGCAAGCATCAAGCTAAATCAACCATAACTACTTACTAGAAAGCTCTGGCGAACATGTTCCCCAATCACTGCGAACGAAATAAAATTGAATAAGAGAATAGGCTCCATTGGGGGTTTATTATAAACCAGTCCTCAGTCAACAAGAATAATTAAATTAATCTCCAAAATTACATGTTTTCATGTGGGGAGGGGGATAATTCTGGGAAAGATGCTTTTACGCGATTTTCTGCTTTTAATATAAGAAGCAATGTCATTGGCTACATCTGGACCAATCATAATTTCGGCTTCTCATAATTATAGCTTTAATTTCCGGGGTTATAAGAGCGATTAGAATGAATTGTGTTTTGCAAATATTTAAAAATCTAAAAGTACATCATTTATGTGGCAGCTTTCACAGTCTTACTGAAAATCAGGTAGAACTCAATAAGCCCCTCAAAAGTTATCTAAGTAAAGGACAGATCGATGACACAACTTTGTTAGATATAATGTGTGAAAGTGTAGCGTATCATAATAGTTATATGGCTAGGATATAAAATAGTGCATTCCAAAGATTTTTAAACCTGTTTCGCTCATGAATTATGACAAATAATGAACAAAGGCAATGGCGATATAACTAGATGGCAGTTTAAAAGTGGGAAATTATGAGTAATGTATAAAAGTGAAATTATGCAAGCACCAATGTGAGGAGATGTGATCTCTGGTGACTTTCACTTCACGCAAATTTTTTCTTACGATGTGGAGAATGAACTCCAATCCTTTATAGTAATTTTGATGAACGAAGCTATTTTTCCTTTGGAAGTCACCTAATTGCATTTACTCGTCCCACTGGCGGGAATAGTTAATTGATTTTTTGCATGCAATGAAAGAGGCCTCGGAATGAGTTCAAGACGTTAGCGTGTGGGTGTGGTAATGGAAGGCTGAGTCATAGGAAGAAGAAGAGCACTGGGTGGTATTATTTGGGATTGCCAATCGGAAGTAACCAATAAACTACTTAATCGGATGTTTAATAGACAGTATGATACAAATTCATTTTAGTTTCTAAAGTTCACACTCATTTGTTCTATACTGCAAAATGAGCGTTATTCACTTGACGACCATAAATGGTAAAATGGCCAAATGAAATAACAGAAAGAACGCAGGAAGTGGATGAAAATTTCCAAAACCTGAGAAATCTATGGCATTTACAGGGTGATGTTATTTTCAAAACGCTATTTTCAATTGGAGGAGAATACAGATATAAAAGAATGGAGAGGATATGGTTTTTTCGAAGCTTTCATTAGCATTGAAGCATTTTTGCGCATGCAATGAAACACCACACGAAGAAACTCATGACGACATGTTGAAACACGTGAATTTGATGTAGGTTTTATCTTAGAGTGAAGAGACCACCTTTACCACTAGGGGGCATCTGAACACGGAAAGGCATCGAATACAAGCCGGAGAGGAGTCCTGTTTAATTTAATTTTTGACTTCAGATATACCCCCTTTTGCTTAAGTGCTGCAGTTAACTACCCAAAAATCTATTCTTCTAATATTCAAATAGCAGGATTTTTCTCTGAATTCTTGCGTACATTCATGTTTGCGGAGTCCAAAGCTTACCGGTCTGTTGAATTAACCTAGTGAGCTCTGGAATATTAAAATCACCACAGTTCTTATATATACCTTGACCATCATATAAAAATGCCAGTATGTTATCAGCAACCGTCCGCATTTAATTAAATATTTTAATGGCCGTAAGCCGCCGAATATAACGTAAAATTGTTTTGATTCTTCGCCATTGAAGGAAAGAATGACTTGACGTGACAAGACCGACCCTTCTAGATGAAAAAATGGGCCAATAAATGCGGACTTTTTATCACCTCCTTTTTTACCTTATATTAAACTTCCTCCCAATCGAGTTCAGATGCTTCCAGCAAGGAAAAACTCGAGGTTATTGTATTAGTGTGGAGAATAAAAATAAGTTAGCAGGAAAGTCTCTCATTTGTTGTTAAGACCGCGGGTTAGATTTCAAAGCAGCACTATTTAATGATAGGCCAATGCTTGCGTAAATAGGAAATGTTGATGTGATTTATCAACTTGAATAAACAAAAGTAGGAGAAAAGACTTGTAAAAATTAAAAATAATAATAGTAACAGCCTACAGCAAGCCTTTTATTTATAATTACAAAATGAGATAAAGCAGTGTGAAACGTTGTGATGGTATAGAGAAGGATTGACATTTAAAATGTTGTAAGTGTACGGATGGTATAGGGCACGATAAATTCTGATGGAGTTACGCAATTACAGCGTTGCAACAACTTTTTATCGAGGGTTTATGTTTTCTTCTAAAATTGATATTGCGATAATTATTACTTAAGAAAATCATAATAAATGTTCCTTCGTTTCTCCCTCTCAAAAACATGTCCTCGAGAAGGCGACAAAGTCAATAATTGAATAGGGTTTTTGCTTCTGTTTATTTGAATAATTGCTTGAAATAAACTAGTTCAACTAAGTTCTAGGATATTTTTTTTAAGGGGCAGTAAACCCTGACTATCGGATCAAGACCATAATCTCAGGAAATATGGACGAAGATCAAGCTATCAGATTGCTTTAGTAAACAAGCTAGAGTTTGGATAACAATGAGAAACTGATGATTAGGAAAGTGCCACCCCACTGATTATATTGTGAAGTTATCCTCGATTAGACCACTTAGAAAACAATTTAATTCAGTCTATTTTTAGCATCATACTTGCTCTTATTGGGGTTTAAAACGAAGAGCTTCGGGCAAAAACTGAACTTCCTAAGCACCAGTGCAGTCCGAAACTTAATGAGAGAATCTGCACTTACCTTTGTAATAAGTTTAGGAGCCGGTTTGCCCGGAATGAGAGCACTTGTAATAATAATATCCACTTCCTTGGCCTGCTTAGCGAAGAGTGCCATTTCAGCATCGAGGAACTCCTTGGACATTTCCTTCGCATATCCGCCGCCACCTTCACCAGATTCCTGCATTTAAAGTACATGGTTAAAAGAAGAGATATTATATGCTTTACTAAACACAAAATTATGGAAAAGAAGAAAAGAGAGATGACAAGCCAGTCAGTAAACATCCACAAAGTACTCAAATGGATAACAGCGACCCTTTAAGGGATGATATATAAAGAGATAATTGTCGGAAAGGCTCCAGCTCACCGTTCTTTACTCAAATTAGGTATTTGGAAACACTTTAATAGCCACTGTAAGAAGAATGATTGTACTCTAATATTGACAATCCTTCAACTATTTAGCTTGCAGTCTGCACAAGATGACCCATAGGCCTACTTATTCAACTTTGCACATAATTACACAAAAGACGAAATTAGCCAACCCCTCCAGGATAACTTATTTCGACTTTTTCTTACAACTCAAGTTGTTCTCAGTCAGTATCCTCCACCACCCCGTCTTTATTCTTCTCGACAAATTTCTCTGCTTGTCTTATTTATTTCAAGTTAGCCAATGCACACGTGGTCCGACTTAATTCTCGGTCTTCTCACTTGAGAAAAACAGGTAGCCTCATCAACAGGATTAGTGCCACTTAAAGCTAATAAACCAGTCGAAATGTCCTAGCATCCCGAACACAAAATGGTAAGACAATGGGCTTAATAAAAATGACTATTAAATGGAGTGCAGAATCTGTTTTGCTTGTGACCATTGGGTAAGGTTAAAGTATTTCTCAGATAATCGCAATAAAAATTCATGGCAGTGATTGAGTACATAAACTCGACATTGTGATTGAGAATAGGTTACCTTCATAGCGATTGTCAGAAACTCAGCTCCAAGAGATTCAACTTGTTCTCGAACAGCTTCTCGAGTGTCAAAGCCTCGAACGGTGGCACCTAGACCGCGAGCCGTGGCGATAGCAGATAACCCAGCCACACCACCACCAACAACCAGAACTTTTGCGGGAGGAATTCGACCAGCAGCAGTAATTTGACCTGAAAATTGCACATCGATTCAGCTTCTAAAAAAAGAACTTACCGGCAAAGAAATTGCTGTAATGCGATGCGGCTTCAACAACCGCCTTGTAACCGGCAATATTGGCCATGCTCGAAAGTACATCGAACGCTTGAGCTCGACTAATACGAGGGATGCAATCGAGAGCTAGAACAGTCATTTTACGACTTGCAAGCTTATTCACTAGATCTTTGTTTTGAGCTGGATAAACCAGACTGATAAGTGTGCTGTTTGGATTGAGCAGGTCGACTTCATTGTCAAGAAGCGGGGAACGAACTTTAAGAATAACATCACTTTGGGCGTATAGATCTTTCGCTCCAGATTCAATCAATTTTGCGCCAGCTTTGACGTATTCAGAATCCGGGTATTGGGCAAGTGAACCTGCTCCTGCTTCCACAAAGATGTTAAACCCTTTTCCTGATAAAATTTGAACGGTCTATCCAAATATCGCACAAAATTCATTAACCTACACTTGGTGTAATAGCAACTCTCTGCTCTTTTGGATAAATTTCCCTGGGGACACCGAGATTTAAAACCTGAGACGGTTCAGATCTAACAAGTTGAGTGGAAGTGGAAAGGCGAGTAATTGGTGGTTTTAGATTTGCATGAAAAAAATTTCTCACGCTAAGTGAGCCATAGCGTGCAAAAAGAACTTCCATTCTATAATTTTGAATGAATCAACCGAAATTTGTTGCAAAATCTATTATTAACAATATTGGCGAAAAGAGAACAAAAAAAGTTCAAACTTTCACTGCGTCATTAACCTTGCATGTTGATAAAATATGACAAAATTGAAATATGGTGGAAGTAAATGCGTACGATTATATTTAGTAAATATTTTCATTTAATCATTAATCATCAGTAATTTATATCAATAATTTTGTATTAATAGTCATCATACAATTAAGTATTGATATTGAAATATCAACTTAACTACGATGTCGTAAACTCGATTTTTAGTAAAGTATTTTGGTTCTAAAACTATATCTTACTAATCTAAAATATGCGATTGCTTTATTTATGGCGAATAAATAGCTGAACTTTACTAATACATATATTGGAGTCTAATTACTTAGAGAGTAAACAAGTAACTACCTACACCATAAGAAAACCTTTCAGAGATCATTTTGGTGAGAAAGTTGATCCACGTCACCCTTTTATTAGTTAAGCTTAACCTCTATGGTTGGCGGTTTCACTTGAAGATATTTGGTGTTGTACATCAGGCCTTAATATTCGATCCCATAAGCACACGCAGTATTGCTGATTATTGTCAACAAAAGGCGCACTTAGGTTTATAATTTCATGCGAATATAAACAAAAATTGCTTCATGGTTGGGTAAATTGAAGCTAACAGTCAGAAAATGGCTTAATTCTTTGCTAGGTCTGCTAAAAAAGAAAAGTTTTGCCGTCGTGGGGTGAGGATTTATTTCCAAAATCACAGGTTAAACCTAAGCCAATGTAAAATTAACTAAACTTGTCCGACCCTTGCGGTTTCAAATCTCCTGTTCTTACTGATGGGGCCCTAACTTTTAGCGTTTAAATAAGTTCAAAGCACCACAAGTAAATATCATGTTTCGGTATAAAGTATTCTGCTACACTACTTTGCAGTCATTTATCAAAAAATTTGTATAAACAAAGTGATTTTAATTTAACTTTTTAATTCAAACTTAAAATGTGTTATATTTTTGCATATGTATAACGAGCCATCATTTCCTTCTCAAAGTATAGTGGAAGATTGTTTCAAAATGGTAGGTAAATTACATATCAACATTAATAATTTTTTTCACTCTGATAAATCAGTTTAATTCAAGCATCAGTAACATAGTGTTTTAGCCCATAAAAAGAACGGCAGTCTTCATAGTTCACCCTATCCTGTGGTTCTTTGTTCGGGTCCCGTCAAAGCTATTTCTTTGTCGCCATTCGATTTAGTCATACTTTTTACTTTGAGCATCTTGTACATCTGGAAATATTTTGATTATATATAATGCATGTGGAACCAAAACCTATCTCCGAAGATATTCTAAAATTACTCTACGCGTAAGTTTGCAAATCGATACTAAACATAGCCTTTCAGACTTTTTATTTCAAATTGTCCACATCTTACAAAAAGTGACTGGAACTCTGGTTACATACGCATATTTACTGAACTTGAGCTTGCTCACTGGCATTATCTCGATAATTATGTCAATGATATGACAGAATTTGGAGTTGATATGTTTGGAATGTGCAAAGCAAGTAAGTTATTAGTTCCTGAACAATTTTAAATTATTTAATAGTGTTTGAAAATTTTCCCAAACTTGTTCCCAATGGAGTTGATTGGGTTCAAATGTACAAACTTTGGAAAGCAAGTCGTGTGTCTGCTCACACCGCAGGTGCGGCTATACTCGATGAGGATTTTGAAATGGTCCTTCTTGTTCAGGGTTTTAATACTAAAAGTTGGACATTTCCCAGTGGGAAAGTAGCCGAAAAAGAATCTCTCCGAGACTGTGCTGTTCGGGAAGTCATGGAGGAGGTTGGTCTGGATATTGAACACAGGATAGTCGAAAACTTGTTCATGGATGTATTTGTTGGTGATACACGACATCGTGTCTACATTGTAGAGGGTTTCCCAAAGATAAGAAACCTACAACCCTCAACTAAGAATGAGATTGAAGTTATAACCTGGTTTAGCCTTTCACAGTTGAATATGGATATTACGAGTTCCAATTCGAAACGCTCAGAATTCCTTCTTATTGCGCCCTTTATTTTGTAAGTGTTTACCATTGAAATAATAACCGTAAATGTCTGTTTATAACTTTGTTTGGATTGTTTACAGATCCCTGCAACAATATGTCAATTATCGGAAGTCAGGTTTGCCTCCAATACAAGCGCTGAAATGTAGTTGGAAACCCAAGACTCGACGACAAAACCAATCTAATCAACCCTTGCCTTCAAATGCATCGGCTTTCTCACCTTATGTTAATCAAAATCAACCTTACCGCGCACAGTCCACTGATCGTACTGGTCCTAAAAGTTCCAAGTTTGTGATGGTTTACTCAATTATCTTGTCTTATATCTGGGTCCTTTTATTTTTTGTATCTTAATCTTAGACGTAGGACTCAATCCCAAGCTGTACAGTCTCGGCCAAATCAACCAGGACAGGTAAATCTATCTTTTTTAGAAATGCTTACTTTTGTGTTTGGTCATTTATAATATCTAGTGTAAATGTGTGACTCAGATATAGTGTTTAAAGTAACACTAACTCCTGGGGGAGCGGGGCAATGGTCCTTTAAGAGATCGACTAAATTAAGCCCAGAAATCTTCTTACTAAATGAATGACATTTTTTAAATACTGTCCGTTTATTGTAGCCTCTTGCAAATGGTAAAACGTGGAGTTAAGTAAGATACTGGGAAGTGAATGAGAGGGGATAGGAGTAGGAAGTAGAATGGGCACTCAAAGGGATTGTGGTGAAGAAGGCCTATCGATTTTAAATAAGGAAGGGGAAGATCTAGGTGCTTATCATTCAAATAAATTACAAATTGGCAATTATGACACGCAGATTCATGAATTAGTCTTAACCTACTGCAAAATGGTCATTGTATTTCCTTAACAGAAATTGCGGTAACCTTACAACAAACGGTAAGATAAATGGATGTACTTAGTTTTCTATTCGTAGGAATAGCGTTGCTATCCATTCCTTAGGATATACCTCTGCATTTTTTTGAAGTACCTGTCTTAATGTTTATTAGATTAGATTGTTTGCTAGAGTTTAGTTTAGTGTATGAACTTTTAGGACAGTTTCATTTTCTCTAAAGCGCATATGTTTATCACGATCTATATGTTTTAATGGTTCTTTTATTGGGAACTTCTGTTTAAAAACTTGATTGATGTATTTTACTGATGGCAAGGTAATGCAAACTATTGTTTGTATTTGAAGAATATGATTAATGTTACTCGATCTATTGTATGAACTGGTTAAATCTTCTGCCACAAGAACATGCTTTTTATTAGTTACCTTAACGGTTTCCATGTTGCTTACTTAGAAATGCGTATTGCTTCTTACCTTTTGTCTATCTTTTTTATTGTTACTCGTATGCTTCCTATTTCATCTGCCTTACATTCGAGCAACCGTCGTGGTTGATCTTTAAAATTACTTAACATACACAGAATGGATTCACAGCCTTTATTGACACTTCTTTCTTTCCTCTCCGTTCAAGAACCGTGCCCAACAAAGGAGCATTTTGAAAGTCGACCCGTCCAAAAATTCGAGTAGTATATTCGGTGGACAAGTTTCTATCAACGTCGATACTCTTATTAATATCATAAAAAACCACGCTTGAAGTCTAACCCCCTCCAGCCCTAAAAAATCTCCCGGTATATCTTAATTATTTGGATACCAATTTTTAATTCTATTATAATAAAAAGTCGTTTAAAAAAACAAAAAGATGAATTTTCGTCAAGGGGAACACTGAGCACTCCCGAGGCTATTGTTATTCATTCTCGATCAAATATAGAGCAATGAGAGAGGGAGTGGAATAAATTGCATTCCCAACCTTTAACGGTACACAAAGGAGGCAGAGTGGAAAGACCTAGGAAACAAACGCTAGAATGCTGTTGAAAGAGGGTCTTATTTCGGCAGGTCAAGAACTGCGAGAAAAGATAAGGCAAATAGGGGATATGTACAGGTTTTGTCTTATTATAGGGGGTTGTTTTAAGGACTAAGGTAGATGACCTGGACTGTGATATCATCTCGATAGAACCGTGCGACATTTGCTGGCACTGACAAGTGCATAGCGATTCGTGCAGTATCCATTTCTCTACCACCTAGGGCCGTTCGAATCAGGCGGCTGGCTGCTGTGTCACGGTGACCGGCCAATGAGGGGTTCTATAAAAATAAGGTATTTAATTTGAAGGGCTTTCCAAAATTTGGCACAGCAATATCTAGATGATAATTACGTTTTAAGACGCACTCTCAAACTCAAATACTTTTTAATGAGGGCGTGCCCTTGCCGAACGGACTAATAGTTCTATTTTAAAACGTCACCAACGCTTAGGAATATACAGCTTGACAGGTTACTATCAGTAAAAGATAGTTGAAAATCTCCGTGATAAAGTGACATTATCATGCGGGGTTGCATTCGTGCTAGCGCAGACTGATCTACGTATTTACATCTTGCATTTAACAAGTTGAATAATTGAACCTAATTTATTAGCATTTGAATATACTTTAAAATGCAATACGCACTCCTATAGTTAACGTGTTTTCGGAAGTTTATCAACTCTCAAATATTTCACCCTATTTCTACACATTTGTGACAGGTGTGTACCACAGTTTCTACTGCTTTCGTTTTGGCAAAAGTATGGTGAGAATGGTAACTTAATCTCAGCAAACGTGAAAACATCCATCAAATTTTTAGTTACTGGCCTAACCACCCGTCGACCTGTTGATGAGAGATAAAGAAACGTCAACTCCATTATTCTGAGCAATTTTCCCTAGCTTACCTTCTTAAAGGAATCACACAGGGGTATATAGCTGCAAACAAGAGCTCGGCAAATAGACATTAGCCAATTAAATATTTATTTATATATCCTACTTTGTCAATTAAAATAATTTCTATTGGTAATTCGATTATTTGTAAATGCAAAAGTCATAAAAGCCTATGAGTAGTCAGTGAGAATTTAACACCACTAGGAAATCTCCGTGGTCTCATATCTTATGACTCAGGGAGCGTAAACTACATGTGGATGAAGCTTCTTGAATTGTTTCCCAGCTACTCGTTCTAAAGTCTTAACCAATGAGGCTTTGCATTCCGTTCGCTAGATGATCGTTAACACTCAACTTTTAAAGAAGTAAAATGACTGCTACGTCAATGTTATAAATGTCAGTTTTAGTTACCCCATGATAGTCTAGATAATGTTGTGCTACAACACAGACAGCCTGATGCGGAGTGAGCATATCCCAGAGTCCATCCGACGCCAAGACAATGAATCGATCACGATGGTGGTCTAGCCGATGACAGACAATCTGTGGGGTAGCAAAGAGGTATGGTGGCGATGTGTAGAAACGCGGTGTTACAGGATAGCTGGGAGGTAGACCACAAAGTTGGGCGATATTTTTAAGTACCTTGGAGGGCATCTTGTAGCGAATATCACCAAATGCCCGTAGGGGTATCAGTTCACCTAAAAATACGAAACAGATGTTTAATGAGGAGAGATATTGGTGACGGTAAGGCAAGACAATAGCCTGTGACACTAAAAAATATTTGGCAGACATCCTTATCTTCATTTGAAGACGAAGTTGCTCTAGTCTTTTCAAGCATTTTCTCTTCAATACTGTCGATTGGTATTTACAATTGACCCAAGGCGAGATTTATAAATTCACCGCCTAGAGTCACGGCATAACAGGAGCTTGGTCAATGGAGTCTAAGCAAAAAAATTGAGCGGTAGAACTATTAGTCACGAAACATCTTTTTTGCTTCTGTATTTTCGAAAATTTGGGCCATATTTGTATAGAAAGCACACATAAATTAGCTAAATTAAGATTAACAAAGGTAGATAAAAGATCGACCAGCCCTAAAAAGTTCTGCAATCTAGCCTCAGCAACAGGAAAAAAAGACGCCTACAAAAACAGACTCGTTTCAGTTTGCTATCTCAAAGTAATTTTAAGAATGCAAATGTAGAATGAGTAGTGATCGGTACAGTGGTTAGAAGGACAGTAGGATATACTCAAACAGTATTGCTGCAAAAACTGATTTGACCAACACTCCGAAAAAATTGACGATAAATGGTTAACATATTTTCCTAACCCTCTTGAGTCACTCAATAATAATAGAAAATAAATGCTAGCCTTCGATACCATGCATCATCCTCCTTCCCTAAAGTTGAATTGAAAGAGATTTAACCAACTAATGTAAGCACTCGTCATAAATTCTATGTAATATTTAAAAATGTTAGATCTCTCGTTAGCAGAAGACAATGTAACTACTGAATATCAGTAGGCAAATTCTAACGATTGCCAAAGGATTCTAAATCTCTCGATGACCATCTTCATTCTTTTGAAGACTCCAGACTTGAAGGGCTCAAAATTATGACTCTGCATTCGGCAAATCTTTCAGTCTCTTTAGTAAGATCAATACAATCGTAAGTACAATGTAGTCAAAAGCTTCCAGTTTGATTTGACAAGAAAATCTAACAAAACACAAAAAGCGAGGTCTCACTAACCTGAGGTTATAAAATTTATCTAATTGAGATTCTTAAGAGCATGGTAGATGGAGATACTGCTCAAGATATGAACTGTAATTATCAATTCCGTGATATATGATCCTCGAATTTCCAACCGCTCATTAAAATTCATCTCAAAAGCACTAATGTTTGCGATAAAACTCAACACATTATAGCCTAGCTAATCTGCGGGTATGCAATTATCCTAAATTGCTGTTGATTCACCGACGCGCAGACGGTGCTCAAAGACAGAGTCTACCTTCACGAGGCCACTTATATCATGACTGTAGCGAAATCAAAGTCACTGAAGAAAAAAAATCTAAATACTTGCAAAACTCCCAACTATTTCCCACTTATTTAAGTGGAAAGATCAAAAGAATTTACATCCAACGGCATACAGCTTCAGAAGGATTCATTAAAACTTAGCTCTTGCAACTCGTTATTGAATAAAAAAGATCCATAGCTTTCCAAAATATTCGCATCCTTCAACAGAAACATGCAATTTAAACTAACACAGAAGTCGGTCCTCAACAATCATAAGTGATGCCTCGTGAATAGGATGCTGGGACTGTAGTCTTTCAACCTCCCGAAGATTCTGTGCATTATGCGGCGCCACCAACAGATTCGCTTCCCAGTCCCCAGGGACCACGGATTTAAGATGACTTTCCATTACTGTGGAGTCCGAACCTTCTAAAGAGCCATTTATTGAGGGGCAGCGAGAATCAGTCCCAATAAATCGACCTAACACTGCTCCACAGTCACCACTTTGAAGAACGTATAGTGAAGAGAGATCATGGGGAAGGTAAACGGAAGTGGCGACGCAGCCCGAGAGGACGATTCGAAGGAGGGATTTGTTGAGTCCGGTCTCCGGATGGGGTACCGCATCACTAGTTATGTCACTGTCCATTCGTGTCAATGCTGCCCGTAGACTAGCTGCTGTGGACGAGATAGTGGCCAACTGGTGAGATTCAAACTCAGAACCACAGCAGACTTGGAAACCCTCGGCGTCGTAGACGTTACCGTTGGATCGAATGACGCAGTCCGCTAAATGAAAGAATTAAGATTAAACACCGCTTTGATTTCAACGTCCTTTGGTTGTTTTCTAGTTACCTTATCTAACACTGGACACAAATTCAACAGCGCTTTACTTTTGTATTCATAATTACGCATCTGAGTTCTCTGCTCTTTTCCTGTGTGCGCTATTTTAAACTGAAAGCAAGTTTTTATTTCGTCCGTATTATTGAAACCTCGTATTAAGCATGCGAATTATTTAAATTTCAAAAGAATGGGAATGTGAAATTTGAAACCACAACCTTCCACTGAGCCTAAGCTGAGATTGGTGCCTATTTACTGGTACGACATATATGATTTGAAATTCCGTTGACTTGGAACTTAATTTTAAAGAGTAATAGAAGCTCCACTTGTCAGTTTTCAAAAATTAAGTCGCGAACTGTTTGCATTTTCACAATCTCACATTTTACAAACTATTTCTAATTCGTCCCAGAGCAGAGTGTAAACGTATTTGGAATTGAAAGGATAGTTGATGGTGCCAATCCTAGACGTTGTATTATTTCACTAAATTGAGTATAATAATTCCAAAGACCGTTTTCCAACACCCACCTTGGGTTAGAAAGTGGCTTTATGAGCCCTACTTGGTGAGACTCACATTCTGAGATCATATCATACTATAGCGTGCTCAATTATAACGGTTATTTCACTTAAAGAAATAATTGAGGACCTACGGGGAGAGTCCTGATTGATCATTTCCATGCGTTCCTTCAGAAATCTATGGATGTTGAAGAGTCGCTTACGATTGACCTCTGCGTCTAGAGGGCCCCACTGACCCCATAGACGCCAATTGCTGTGCCGACCATTGAAGGAGGGGAATGAGGTTGATTCTGAGGAACCCGTTGACCCTGAGGACAAATTCGCCGCGTCAGAAGTCATGAATGCTGAAGGATCGAGAAGATAGGGCTGGGCTAGTTCGCAGGCCTACGGGGAGAAGCAAATAAATTCGTTTTAGACTAATAAATACACTAAAGAAAGTGTAAGCGAAGAAAAGGCGATTACATTCTTTAAAACCCATTAGCACTCCTTTCCCCATTTTGATCCTATTAAAGGACACTATCTACTGATTATTTTAACTATGGCCTGTGGCGTTGGGAACAAAAATTACCAAGTTTTACTCACGCGGAAGAACCCGAATAAGGAAAAATTAATACAATGGAAACAGTGTTAATAATATGTAGGACGAAAGAATAATTAAGAATATTCGATGAGCAAATTTAGTCTTGATCAAGCGAAAGCAATGCGTGAAAGTAGTGACTAACTCTGATATCTCATTGAAACCAATACAAAACAGACACAAAAAATCTGTAGGGGTATTTAAAAATTGATTTTTAACAGTACCAGCCAGTCAAAGTAAAAATGCTTATCCACACGTCCCCGGCAGTAGTTTCTCGACATATCCTGAAATCTGAGTGTAGATAAGACAACTTTTCAACTCTCATTTAAAAAAGACAGAAGGAAACGAGAATTCGACCTATGCTACGATGCACAAGGAGTGGAAGAGCATGACAAAGAAGTTGGAGGCAACAGGCCTCCATACGAATGCAATTATACATTCCTCTGTCAATGGCGGCAAACGGGGTATTACAAATGTTCTAACAATGCTCTGGGGGGGGGGGTGACTATTCTTTTAAAGAAAAATCCAATACTCCTATTTTACGAACTTTATGGCTTCAGACGTCGTTATCGAGCTGTAATGAGAAAAAAATGTGTAAACTAAACTCCTGTGTACTTATACAGTACAAATAGATTTCGACTGCGGTAAATAGCCAAAATGTCAAAAATTTGCCTGGTTTAACAAAAAAGCATTAAATACTACAGAGATGCATTCCTTTCCCGACTTTCGGAACAAGTGTAAATTTTCGGAAAATTAACCCTGCCATTGGAGCATAGCAAAATTTAATGCGTGATGATAGAGGTGATGTGCCAGTTGGGCTAGTTGTGCTGTAAGGCATACAGAAAGTGAGTCTGAAATTAAGAGGATGGATGTCAGTGTACACTGGAGGAATCTTCGCACTAATTCAAATCCTACTTCTGGCATGTGCTGATGCTCCACCGGGATCGAGTCCACATTCATTAGAACATTTTGGAGTGGGGAGTAGGCAGATGTGTCGATGATTGTGAGTCTGAGAGCTCGAAGGCAATACGAAGGCTATAACGTAGGATGAGTGGAGTTTTGTGTATTCACGGAGATTATGAGCTATGTAGTGAGAGAGAAACAATTGCAAGTGGAGGTAACTTGTCGAACTTCGGGCTGGCGGTCAAGAGGTATGATACTCGCTTAGGATATGAGTAGTCTCGGAGTTCAAATACGAGCCGCGCCCACTCGTAGGTGATTCGCGCAAGAGCTACTTTACCTTTCTCCAATATCGCTCGATCGAATACTGCGACTGCATTTGGAAAACAGTGCAGATCAGCGTAAGCACGAGGAGCGAAGAAAGTGAATTAGTGGAGGCACTTCTCTGTCCCACTGAGATGCAAGAATGCTATGTCGATGGTGATAGTTGCGATTAGTGAGGAGGAGATTGGAAATGTGAGCAAAGGTTTAGGTGCAATTAAGGAGGATCAGTAGTGCCCGGTTAGCTCAGTCGGTTTATCGCAAGTTTTTTAAAATAGGTGTCGTGGATTCGAGCCCCACTTTAGAGAAGGAATTCAAGCAAACTCACCTGAGGCGGAGCGTTCATCAAACTGGGATTAGAAAGAGCGGTGAAGATAGGTTTCAGAAGTTTCTGTGGCAGTAGGGAGGAAGTGATGTAATCAGCATGAAGCATATTGACAGCGTGGGCACAAGTATGGCCAGCATGTCCATCCACTACCGTGAAGAGATGGCCACCAGGGAAATCATCCGTATACGGCGCCAGTGGGTGCGAGGAACCATAGAAACCCTCCTGATTCTCGAATCGCATTGTTCCACCTAACCGGAAGGCTGACCATCTATCTTCAACAGGTCGGTTCACATCCAGCTACAAACAAGAATAAGGCCATGATTGAGGATTTTTAGCTGACAATGTTTAAAACACATCCAAATAATGTAAATTATAAAGGAACTCTAAGACAATAGTGAAAAAAAATAAATAACATTATTTTCACTTCAAGACTCCTCAGTCATCAATCACCACACTAGAAGGATACCATCTCAATAAAATTCAACCTCTTAGTACGTTCACGTTAGTTAATTATGAAGAAAGATGAAAGCAATTTCTTTTATCACAGGTCGTTAGGAATTATAATTATACCCATAAGCATGAATTAAGGGAAATAAAACAAGTTTACAAAGGAAAATGATTTTTGCTAACAACTCCATTTAATCCACCTTAACATTTGGTCAGTAGGTAAAATGAAATTTGAGCGTTTTACTTATTAATTTATTTCTTCACAAGCGTATCTTCCACTTTTCCACATTTTTTTCAATTGTTGACTACAAAAGACAACGTGTTTGCCTCTTCTCAATCCCAACTTTTGGACTAACTAAACTCAGTTGACTGCAAAGTAAATTTATGTATTCTTTCAATTAGATATGACATTCGTCATCTTAATGCATTCTTCAAAGGCCGATGCTTAAAGTAAAAATCAACAAATTACAAGAAAACTTTATCATCATTTAAAGAGGTCCCAAAAGACGCCCAAATTTCTGAAAAAATTTCGGAAAACCAATAATTGGTAATTCTGCAACACTAATTTAAGTGATTCGCCAGCACTTCAATAAGGGTACGTGTGTACCTTTAACCAGCCAAATGAAGGAATTTTTTGCTATTGCCATACAAAAGCACGCCACAAGCTCTTAAATAATATTCTGTTTTCAACAAAGCAGACACATTACAAGAAGAATGAAATAATTATGGCAAAAATACTATCTCCTTAAAAAAGTAGCCAGATTTTAAAAATTTAACCGGTACCAGCGAAGCAGTTGCAAAGCGTGGAGCAGTACCAAATATATTGTTTTTAATTAATTAATTTTTCTCTTAAAATTGAATTAGCCATTGTTATTATTTCCATGTCAATAACTACAAAAATATATCAGCATTACAATGTCGTTCTGATCAATTTTAAAGCAGAGATAGTGGGCATTGTAAGCATGCAGTGGGGTAGTGGTCAAAACACCATCAGAGTTTACGAGATCGATACTCAGCCCCAAATTTGGTGATGTAAATGGTCAATGGAGGTGGTTAATGCTGATAAACAAGAGGAGTAATAGGATGTGAATGTTACATAGGAATGGATAATAGAGCACAAATCTACCCAAGTCAAGTTTTGTGAACGTACCCCTTAATGGGTTATTGAGGCATGTAGAATGAAATGCAGCACTATTAAGTTCGCCCGCATGGGCTAATACAATCAAGTCCAGTTATTTTAAGCAAAAGAGATATTAAGATAAAAGTTTCTGATTTCATTTAAACTAGTACTACACTAATTCACAAATAGTCCTTGTAACTCGTTTAAAACGAAAACGAGGGATGAACGATTGTACTAATAAGTAAAATATGGTAATCATTCTAAAAAAGAACAGACATCCAGCTCAAAGGAAAAAGGAGACATCAAAAAAATAGAAATGTCTGAATATAAATCCTTAAAATCTGATCAAGAAGAACGATTCTAACGATTTATTGATAAGGAAAGGCTTTAATTGAAAGTTCAAAATACTTTGTGGAGGACAAAATTAAACTAAACAACGTTATGCACGCTCGAACATTAATGAATTTGCGACCTAAATGCTGACCCAGTTAGGAGGCAAATGAAGCCAGGAATGCAGAGATCTCTCGACTAATCAATAGTCACTAGAGAATCATTGTGCCTAAACAGTAGTTAATTAGTAAGTTTCATATCAAAATCTCACGCAGGCAAAATAAACGAGTACCTACCGTACTGTTGCAACAGCTAAGCTAGTTCCGGGAGCTATACCAAGCTAGGGGATCTTGAGAATAAGTCAAGGCTTATTCATCTAAAAACCAGCTAAAGCTTGATCAAAACTTTAAAGGGCGCCAAAAAGTGCTGTAGTTCACAATTTTAGGGAACAAAAGAGCTAATTTTAATGCCGTACAAAATGCCAGTCTTCGAATAAATACATTACAAAGAAAAAAAACAAAGAAAATTAATGACTTGAAGCTCACGACTGATAAATATAGCGAAGTAAATCGATCTCAAGATTAATCCACGAATAGTGAGCAATGAACAAAGGAAATGAGCACGGATAACACCAATTCCCGACCAAAGTGGAAACATATGTACACGACTAATAACTTTTAAAACTGTGAACTTCATCGAATTACGCTCTCTGTTCTTACCTAACTATTTACTAATTTATTAAATATAAAAGCCGGAGTCCAGCAAAATAGTTAATGAAAAAAATGCGTCAATGTTTGACAGATAGACTCACCTGATTCGCAGTAAATCCAACTCCATGGTCATCTGGAAAGCAATAGAATTCGCTCTCATAAATGCGCGAATTAACTTCTTCAGTTGACATTTTCTTATTGGAAGTGGAACAAGTGTCATCAAAAATTTCACGAAATCTGCGACGCGGAGCACTTGTGAGAAGAGCTGAAAGTTTGTATGATCCTTTTGAGGACGGCCAAGCAACGTGAGAAAGAAGACATCGCGATGCAGCCATATGTATATAACAGTTGGAATATGCAATCTAACTAGAAATGAAGAAAATAACGAACGATTAAAATAAGGAAACTAAATGAGTAAAGTTTTAAAAAAAAATATTAATTATTAAGACAATACTTATCCCCATGTTTTAATAACAAAGAATTTGAGCGAAAATAAGTTTGTGCATAAATTCACAGGATTTAAATTTATGATATTTTATTTTCCCATACACAAGCAGACCACCTGCACGTCCTCCGGCTTAATTGGTTAAGTGGGGTATTTTGATGGAGGCTCTGTGTATGTGTGCAAATTAAAATTATATTAAATGACTTATATATTAAATAAAATATTTGCATAAACTTATTTATTTAATTTTATTTTTTAAAAGAGTTTTATTATTAATATGTATAATTTGGTTACATTATATTTGGCTATAAATTAAATGGTTTTACTACTTGAAGGTCCCGATTCCAACTTAAGTGTTATGAATCTGATTCTTTCCATATGTTTATGCATCCATAGCATTTAATTTTGATTGCTAAATTCGTTAAAATTACAATTTTAATAAATTCAAGGCAGGATGCTAATCTGAGCATAACAGAGGGCAATTACTAAATTATTGTTATCCGTGTAATTTTACCATGGACAATAATAAATGGATGAAAACAGTTTTGAGTAGCTCGTTATAATTTTAAGACCATCCTGATCCTCATACAAGAAACGTATAGTTACTGTTACTTTATTTTTATGTATTTTTGCCTACACTATGTATCCTTTTGAACTAAGGGGTGGATACCTGTAACATTATTCTAATTTATTTTCTTCAGAAAAATTTTGTACGAATTCCATTAACGAATAACCTTTTCTTACTAACTTTTATCTAATTCATGCAGAGTGAGAATCACGATTTTGGAAATCAAAAATTAAGCAAGTACACTTCAGTCCACCAGGGATAATCAGTAATTATAACGCTTCGTGGTTACTTTTATCTAATCCTCATTTAGGCAAGCATAATAGCTTTTTCCCAACATAGACTGTCATGAAACTACATTTCTCCCCCATTTAATAATTTCGTCCAACATTCAGGTTTCAAATCACTTATATAGTACACAAATTATCTCTTTTAACTAATTTTATTTATTCATATAAATATGAATAATTTATTTTATACCCTTGTTATAAAACCCTTAGCTCGGCATGAGCTGATGCTGTGACGATATAGTATTTGAACATTATTCCATCGTTAAATCTCAGAAAATATAGGACCTTCTTGGGTCGAATTATATATGTAGTTGCTCATCCGCTTTGAAGGAAAATGTGTCATTTTCTTAGCCTACTTTAGGCAGAAAATTAAATTTCATGAAAGTATTCTTTTAACAAAATTGATTAAATACTATTACTATTTTTAATGAGAAAGCATCACCAATAAAATTGACAACAACTCCCAAGAATATGTTGGAAATCGTTTCCCATCATTCCTCTTGAGCAGAGGATTAGTATAATGAACCCTCCCGGCTTAGAAACCTACCACCATTTCCGCTTTATTTTCTAGCCAATCCTTATTAGGGAGGTATGTGTGTGTGCACTGACTGGGTAGACGGCTACGCCAATTGGGATTTATTTTAATTTTGAGTTACAACATTTTTTGATAACCTTAATTTCATCACGCTTGACTTCAATGCTGCCCCATTCCAGCATGGAATGTATTGTTAAGATATCATGTTCTTCTCTCTAAAGCTCGAATTTTAGAAAATTTAATCAATAAATTGAATTTGTTAAGGTCATTTCGCGTAATTCAATAAAACAAAACGCGCATCATTATGAAAATGATGTTAATGAAATATATTTATAGTGAATTCACGGTTTTAGTACGTTTTCATGTTTTCGTGGTATAAAGGTACCAGAATGACGTCACCCCACTTTTAATCACCCCCTATGACTCGCATATTATGAATGTGGTTGAGTTTTTATACGTATTCGATTGTACTGGATCGAATTTCATTATGGTATGGATTTGCATGATTGATTTAATAAATATTATTTAGTTAAGCCAATTACTTCAGTGATCATTCAGTACGTATAATTCTCATTGACCCTATCCAACTACCCAGAATAACGCTTTGACCCTAAATCTATGCAGAGCACAAGGTTACTTCATGTGATGTACTTCGGAGAGCAATAAAGTGGAAAGCGTTGCAACCAACGAAAATGGCCATTTATAGTAGCTAATACTGGCTTTCAGAAAATTTGTTTTCATCCATTGCGAGTTCTTTCATTGCGACATATGATCCTCAAGTGGTACAAATATTTGTTTATCTAATGGTTTCGAAAAATATGCAGATCCCTCCAAGGTGAATGGCGGAAATTTTGCTAGATCAAATAACTTAGGGTTTTACCGCCGCCAAGACATAGTCATTTTATCAAAAAGGATGGAGAGAGGATAAGGTCAGGCACGCTATCAGCGTACGTGACATGACATGAAGTAGGAGGATAGCAGCATATGATTGGGTATTATGAATAAAGGAGCCCTCCTATCAGCTATCGAGATCCATAGCTTAGGTTAGTTTGGGTTTATTTCACACTCCTGGTTTCAGCCTCTTTTCCCTTTTCCATTTACATGAATCAGTGCAAACTCTGGGACTTTCTCCTCTGATCCCTCTTCCTTCGGGGCCGGAGGGGGGGGGGGGGGGGAGGAGGTGGGGCCTCAACACAATTTCCTCATATCCCTTCCTTTTCCTTAGTCAGACAGCCCTGAGATGAGCAGTACTCATAGCTATGTACGTTGTAATTTATCCAATATATCTAATTTATCTGCCACCGAAAATTGATCAAAATAAAAGGGGCTAGTCATAGGAATTCGGGTGTTTAGTAAATTCTCATAAAAGTTATTTGATTCATAGACGATAATTATAAAATTATTTGAATGTAAAAACTAAATGGAAAAATGGTGCAATCAAGTTATTCATGGGATGTAATATATTCACTTCTAGAAGTGCATAGTATCTGCCTCACGCAATTGGCTCCGCTAATGCCACACCTATAAAGGAATCTGGGTCTAAAAAATCATTCAGTCTCTGGGGTGTGTTGTTAAGTCGGCATCTCTTGCATTGCTTTATCAAACTCTATTGACGTGTTTGAAAGCATTTATCAATCCTAATAACTGTCATATTCAATATTATCTTTGCCATTGGATATGGAAAGAGGGAAGCAATTATAGAATCCATGACTAACAACAGGTCGACTGGAATTGAATATTGTAGGCATTATTTTGCGAATGAGTCTGTGAATCCAATAATGAAAACAGGGGGGTTTGGATATTAAATAATGGACCCGTCTTCTTTGGTGGAATTCAGAAGCATAAATTCGATTATGGTAGAAACAGCATCCCTTTACTCCTCTCCCACCCTCCTCCCCCCCCCCCCCCCCCCCAATTCCCCTCTATATCATGCTGTATTGGAATATTTTATTATTCCTATATTCCACCGCTTCTTACCATGAAAGGTACCTTTTGCTCCATGGGTAAAAATTAATTAATAACTTCGCAACATTCTCAGTGAATTCATCGTTTTATACTAGACGGTACTCATATCTTTGCACCGATAAAGGTTAGTTATAAAATTGAAAACTTGCACTTTTAGAAAGAACATTCCGATAATTTGAATACGCCAGCTAAATTGCCTTTTAAAGTTTATGCCTAAAGAAAGTATTTTCCATGACTGGTGTCTCTGAAGCGTGAAGTACCAAAGTGATCTATCAGATGAACGGAAGGTTGAGAATGGGGTATTTAGAGATATCGAGAGAGCTACTATGCTTGAATTCTGGAAACAATGCGTTGGCCTTTACACGCAAGGAGCATAACTCGCTTTATAATAATCAAATGTTTCCAAACTCAGTTATCTTGATTTCAAGACTATATTTCTGGATGAGATCAACCTGAATAATATTCACAGCTAATAGAATACTTGATTTGGTTAAATGGTTGGACATGGCAAAGTAGGACAGGTAGATTCGATCATAAAGTGAATCTCAAACGGCAAAGCTCTTTTGAGTTCATCCAAAATTTACTCCACAAAATGGGAACTTTATCTTGCACTCATCTTGAAATCTATTTCTGCCTTTATAACACCCCTATTTGACAATAAGTAGCGGGATTTTGCCTATCTAACGATGTAGAGGCTCCAAGAAAGAAATACTATGGTAGAAAGGAGTAACTGAATACGAATGGCTAATAGAGATAAGTTTTGGTGGAATTATTAATATTTAATATGAATTTGTTCCTAGGCAATCCTGGAAAAGTGTTAACTGGCGAGGGAGAGTGGGATGATAAGGGTAATTGATTCGTGTTGTTATTTGCCTTCTCGTTTGACAGTATGCATTTGAGGCTGTTCGACGTTCATAGGTGATTTATCAATTAGTGACTTGGAAGTCAAAATTGAGATTCCTGCCCAGTGGTTTGATCAACGAGCATTGTAAGATGGTGGATATTTAGGAAACTTGATATTTCTTCTGCCAAACTACCGGTTTGACTGAGACATGCTTCAAATGATAAGAATTTGAACCCCAGAATTCATTGCCTTACCGATCGTCATTTAAATAACCGCCTCAATTAATCACCAAAACTTCTTCCGGGAAGCCCGATATAAATGATCACATGACTAACCTATCGATAATGTATATCGATTGAAAAAACGTATCATTTAGTCATAGGCGAAAAAGATTTCAACCACAATAACCTACTTAAGCTTGCGTTGAAATGCCGACCTCACGGATAGAAATGAAATTGATTTCACATACCTAATGCTAAGAATAGTTTAAAATGCTTATTCCGGAAAAAAAAGTTGATACAAAACAACCCGACTAAGTACCTAACGATCTCAAAGTACTTGTTGAGTTTTCGTTAAGTAGAAAATCCGCAAGCATTTAAATTTTGACAGAAAGGGTGGAAATTCTGGCTGCACACCAAACTACCATTGGAATTCCTTACCAAGTAAATACCATACAAATACGCATCTGACGCCTCACTCTAAGGCACAAGGTTAACCTGAGGTAAAGCTAGGTGAGTCAGAAGCCTAAATACCGGCATAAGGCCAAAATAAGGTCATAACAAAATTGGAGATGTAGTAAATCGGAATCTAACCTCAATTTAGCTTAAATCCAATACATTTAGCATTTGCAAATAAGAATTTAATTCCATAAATATTACAAATAGAGAGAACATTAACTAAGCACACGCCGACAAGAGACAATGTGTATTTGTAAAGTGAGCTAGATGCATAATTTATTCCTTTGGTACGTATTTCTGGGTGATGTCAGAACCACGGATGGAGAAGCCGTTAGGGTACTCACGAAAGACGTGAGCGAAAGCGGTCTCAATCTCAGGTAAAGGAGCATTTTCGCACTCCTGAACAACCTCTTCAATTTCCTGACGGATCTTCTTATCGATGCCCTTAATTTCCTCATCGGTAGACAATCCACTGCCAGTCATGAAACGACCGAAAAGGATTATTGGGTCACGTTCACGTCGCACAGTTTGTACTTCATCACGAGTTCGGTAGCTGGTACCAGGATCGGACATACTGTGACCAAAGTAACGGTATGTTTCCGCTTCAACGATTATTGGACCCTTTCCAGAACGGCACCAGTCGGCAGCATATCGAAATGCCTCACGAACACTCAAAAGGTCCATGCCATCGACCTACAATAAGTAAATATATAGAGAGAGAAACGGTAAAGAAATAAGTTTGAATAATAACTTACCCAAATACCAGGGATCACATCACCACGAGTGTAGTAAGCGGTGTTGCTCGACGAACGTTGAGCGGAGGTACCCATACCATACTTGTTGTTTTCACAGACGAAAATACAAGGAAGATTCCAGAGTTTAGCCATATTGAACGATTCGAAAACCTGACCCTGGTTAGAGGCACCATCACCGTACATGGTGACGCAAAGGTTGTTGGTTCCAGTGCGCTTCTTATGAAGAGCAACACCAGCACCAAGAGGAACCTAGAAGGAATGGAAGCGAAAAAATTGTTAAGGGGACAAAACAAAATTAGGCAAGAGGGATTTTGAATGATAAACATACCTGAGCACCGACGATACCATTTCCACCAAAGAATTCGTTGGCATACATGTGCATACTACCTCCCTTGCCGCCGACGTTACCATTCGATTTTCCCATCAACTCACCAATCACGCTAGCAACGGACTCCCCACGAGTGACGACAAAGGCGTGACAGCGATATGCAGTGATGATTGCATCACCAGGAATAAGAGCAGCTTCAATACCAACAGCTACGGCTTCCTGACCAGAGTAGAGATGGCAGAAACCACGGACCTTCTTTTCTTTGTAAAGAGAGCTAAGAGTGGTTTCCATGCGACGAACACGTTGCATGGTTTCGTAATATTTCAGAGCATCCTCTCGTGTACAAGTAGTGGTCGAGGCAGGACCACTGTCAAGTTTGTAGAGCTTGAAAGGCTGTAGAACAGCTGAAGCTGATGATGCAGAAGAAAAGCATCGCAGAGAAGTGGCGGTATCGGTAATAGCAGCACGGAAGAATCGCGCAACACTCAACATCCTTCAGACAATAACGAAACAGAAGTGATCGCGGCTCTTTAAAAATATAATGATAGTTAGTAAAGTAAAACAAATACCTTGATTCAATCATTGATTAAAATAAAAAAGATAGCTTAAATTTGTAATCCATTATATAATTTCGATATGCAGTTTTTTGTCGTATAGGAAAATAATAAATAATTTTCGATATCTACTTTCTGAAGCTCCCATGAAAATGTATATACATTTACGCAGCGAACTATATTTCTCATAAAACAGGATGCTTAATGAAATCTAATGCTTTTTCATAATAAAAGCATCTTCTCTAATCATTTAAATCTTTCTTCTGACTTTTATTGGTAAGCCAATTTTTTGACTCGATCTGTTTTATATGCTATTATTACTCACATTTAAAATTGGAATTTTTTCTTTGAACCTGAAATCAATGCTACTTTCGTATAGGATCGATATTCTAAATGACTCTAAAGTACTTTCTGTATAACTGCTGGTTGCTTTAGATTGTAACTAATCCATATCATACCGTCTTCTAGACGCGATGCCCGACTGTTTCAAATGTGCAGGTTGTTTCGCTTGCATAAAGCCTCAGCTGCCATCGAAAAGACTATAGCTCAAGTGTTGATTTGACCACTTTTGAGATAAATTTAACTATACAAAATGGAGCATGTGATCAATCGAATGTTTGGGTAAAAAATATAGCAAGCTCCGCTTTAGTGATAAGATCATATATTTCAAAATATGAACGTAAAGCTCCAATAATTGGTAAATTAGCGTACGAGGCACTTCAAAGTAATAGACAGTCTATGATGAGGAAGAAAATATACTTATGCTGAATCTTAACAACAGCATCAATCTGCAAAATATACAGAAGTCCTGAACGATGAAAAAGAATGTAAGTAGTCACGCTAACTGCCACCCACAATTTGTTTTGAACTTTCGAAAATAGTTCTAACTTCAGGTTAGCAATAAAGCCAGGTTAAAGTGAACATACAAAATAATAATAATTTCATGCATTTAAATATTGGAAATAAAACAATACATTTGCATACTAATGTACGACAAAGGATAGTATACATCAAAGAAACTTTTGCCCTCCATGAGCGAACCTTGAGCCCAAGTTTTTAGAACGTTCAATAATAGCTTTCCGTTTAAGGGGATCGACTCTTGAGGTGAACAAATCCCGATCACGATCAAACGGTTGTCTCATTGGAGCAGTTACCTCCTCGGTCTTTTTGCTCACCTTTTTCTTGTCTTTGTCCTTTTTGTGCTGTATTCAAAGAAGAAACTTAATGAACCATTCAAATGCATGAAATGGGGTTGGACAGGTAATCGATGGAAAGTTCACCTTCTTATGATGCCGACGTTTGTGTTTCTTCCGATCATCAGTACTTGAGGAATCACTGCTTAAACTACCACTACTGATAGAGGTACTAGATGCCGAAGAATTGCCACGTATCTTTCTTTTCTTTGCCTTTCTTTTAGCCTTTTGAATCTCTTTGGCCAGTTTTCTCTGATGGCGCTCCAATAAACTCTCATCCCGTTTGTGCTTTTTCTAGAGTAAATCACCGATTATTGTACAAGAAAATAGACTTACGTTATAGTCATTGGCGACAGCAAGCATCGTATTATCACGAGCAGTTACGATATCCTGTAGCAACTTAGAGTGGGGATCAGGCCGAGGAATCTACAAAAAGTGGAAATGGTGGAAAATTAGCTTTTTGAATGCAAAATAAACGAATTATAAATTACTAACTACTTATATGTATTCAGTAGGTAGAAGTTGAGTAACCCACATTAGTCACTGAAGACGCGGAGTCAGGATCGAGTGGCCTGCTTCCAGAAACGGTGAACCATGAAGAGTCAACACCTCCAGCAGGCGCAGCTCCTTGACGAAATTTTCGAGGTTTCAAGGTGGCTAGAGGATTGGTCGAGACAGGAAGGTAGTCAGTCATCCAGGACTCACGTTCGAGTTTGTCCGGTAGGCCAATAAGCTAATAGATGTATAAATAGCATATCTTTGAATGAAGGTATCGCAAATGACTTGATTAAGTTATAACAGGGTCCAAGATGAAGTTAATAGCAAATCTTGAATTTTTATTCTAAGAAATAACTTTAAACTTGTTGATGCAACTAGATAAGAAAGAAGTCCTAATATCATGTACAAATGAATGAGTCAACTGCAGGATAGCAATATCTAGCACAGCAGCGGAAACGACACAATAAAGTCAAGACTCACCTTGGTTTTAGACCGTCGAGACGTATGTCGAAGTTCTTCGACAACCTCATTACCAGGCAGAAGAGGTCCAATTGATCCGACATCTACAATCGATCCCTCTTCTGCCTCCCCTTTCGGAGCCTCATTTGCCATCCGAGCTCGAACTATATGTTCTGGAAGAACAGGACCTATACCAGTGCTTGGAGACATTGCGTCGGGGGCTAGTTGCGGACCGATTCTTCGAGATTCTTTCCCTTCCTCACTATCTGATGATTCTCTCTTATCGATGCTATCCTACATCATAGAAGGTAAAATGTATTGTTAAATGACCAGATAGAAGTTTGAAAAGCTAACGATGTTTTTAATAGTAACATTTAAATGCGCAAAAAGAAGGGAAAACATATTTTGAGGAAATCTTTTAGTGAAACGAGACAACAATGGGAAACAAACAGAGAAGAACGAAAAAATAGCTGATCTCTCAACAAAAAGCAAGTAAGATGCCACTAAACTGATTAATATCATTCGAAAAAGGGAGTTTCAAAAATGGAAAATTTACAAAATTTTGAGAATTTAAGCTTATTCGTTGAAACTTCCATTCATCTATCGTACAATAAACTTCATAAAACAAAACTAAAACATTCGAAATAAATGTAAAAATAAGACCAATAAAATGGTCATAGATTAGAGGAAGTAAGTATTAAGCAAATTCGTAGGCACGGGTTTGAAAGATTTAGAGAACTAACAGACAAAAGCTCTCCTTATACCAATTGGCTCTAAATGTTAATAAATGACAGTTCACAAATACTTTCGTTTGAGGGTCTTGAGAGAAAGGACTGAAAATCTGTTAGATGACCACAAAAAAAAGAAACCACTCATAGAAATATTAATGGAAACTATAATAATAAAAATCTATTAAAAAACAGTGCAGTAACCGAAAAAAATCAAAAAAACATAAGTGAAAATTCGAAAATAATATATTCTTTGGATTCTATTCAAAATAAAAAGAAAATAGTCAGTATTCCAAAAAGAGTGGGAAAACAGTAGTAATGAGAATGAAGAGGTACTATGATTCCTTAGCGACAGGTCGAGTATGAAAAATGGAAGGGGAGTAGCGTTTGCGACGCATATTCCAGTAGACAAAAATTATTATACAAAATCCAATGGCATAATTGAGTCCTATTGTCCATTCTGTCGGTAGGCGACATCGTTTCACAGCGTAACCATTTCGAGAAGCCTGAAGCTGAAAAAAGAAAAAGAAATCAAGAATTGTTGCTATTGTCAAATTCATGAATAACTACTGAACCTGATCGATTATTTCAAGCAACATACTTTGCACTTAATTCATTAACAAACGACGATACTCAGTACACACTGTAGAACCACCCCTAGGCATATCTGATTTGGTCTCCTCTATCTTGAAATAGTGAGGACTATAATAAACTTTTCTGTTAGCCAGTAGGAAAGTGGCTGTCAGCTTACAGGGCAGCTAAGTTAAAAATCATAAGATCGAGACTCATCACCGCACATCTAATGATTGATATGGCAAAACACACTGAGCAATACTAGTCAAAAGAACGTTATTTTCTCGTCAGAAAAAATACGACAAACTCCTCTATCAGCTTACCAGAACGAAGCCAGGATGTCCAGATACGCGATAAGAGAGCGCTGGAAGGGTCCACTCCTCTACCCTCCAAGTACTATAATCTCCTGAACGAGAGCCAACTTCATGTGTACGATGACAGAAGTAATGTGAATGACCACCGAAAGCCAATCGAGGTCGTATAGAGAAGAACAGCTACAGGATACAAAAAAGGAAACACAGCTACCCACTCGCATTTCCGTAGCAATGTGTGAATTTTCAGTCAACGAACCTGTCGAGTGATTGAATCAGAGAGACAATCAATCCCTGGTTTGTAGGCTACCTTTCGCTCAGATTCTGGCATAGAGTCGGGATGGTTGGCTTCACACACTGTTTCATCTGAACGAAAGAGGGGAAAGTGCTGAATCAAAATGGGATGAGTGTAGTCACCCATATTGATCTCTACGAACGAAAGAGTCCAAGGATAAAACATAAGTTCTAAGCTTCAATGGAGAGGATTAAAGCAGGAACACAAACATTCCTACCGTCACTGTCATGCTCCATGATTGATCGGAAGTCTTCCTGACACGATTGGAGAGCTAGCTCACCGCGAAGACACTGCAAGCGTTTTGTTAAGAGTTGTAATTCATCCTCGGCACGTCGGCAGAACCGGCAAGAATCACCCTCAAATGCCATGCTGTTGAGGAAAACGAAGAGGAGGCCTTTGTAGGACCATAACTTTACTGAACCTCTTATCTCTACGTCGTCTTTGGAATAGTTCTGGTCGGTTGGAAGACGGAATACACGGTTGAAACGACTGGAGGTATATGGATGCAGACTACGTTAAAGAATGAAACTGAGTAAATACAGTAAGGAGAAAGTATGGCTAAACAACGAGTTCTGTCAAATGTTTTTAGAAAATTGAAGATTTGTGTGAATCAATAAAACCATTACAGGAACGCAAAATGAGGGTTTCTCGAGAAACTAGCGCATACATGCTCTTATGAAACTTTCAAAAAATTCGACCTCAAAGTCATTAATGAGAAGAATTTTCCAACATTCATTTTGAATAACGGGTTAGTATCCAGAATCTCTCTGATAGAAATCCGCTATCTCCCCATCCTCTCTTAACCAATCTTAGTACTAGGTGTGCCCTGACGAGCGTCGCGTCGAGACCATAACGTTTGATTTAGGTTATACGTTGGACTACTACTTCATTAAATATAAATTCGAAAATTGTTACTATTCTGGGTCTATCATAAATATGAACGACAATATATTATTAGCCGGGAATTAAACCTTTCTGTAATTTTAGAAAAAAATCATGCACCAAAGATAATCATAATAGCATATCATATATTCGATCAATCCACATTCTTAACACTGAATTAGATTGAATGAAAGTCATTACAAAAGTCGATAGATGGATGCTATAACAGAATAAATAGGAAACGGACCTGAAATCCAATTAACCACATCTAAGGCTATAAATAAAGTAGACAGTAGTAATATATTATATTACATCCTGGCTTTAAATAATAAAGTAAAAAAATTGCCTTACGATCGTATTTAAGTCAGACAAATCCGGTATAGTAAATCGAGTTGTAAAACCAAACAAGTAAAGAATAGCAATATTGAACAAAACGGATTTAACTATCATAGCAAAATAACCTTCACTATCAATACAGTGTAAGCTTAATAGGCAACCAACTTACCGATGATGGAATCCAACATCATGATTCCCAGGAATTACTTTAAAAACAGTCGATTTCTGATCGATGTCAAATATAGAACTAACGATTTCCAGGTCCTTATTAAAATCCTCGTTAGGTTCAAAGAAACCTTGATCCAGAAGATCACCAAGATGAATCACAACTTCAGGCGAATAAAGGTTCATAGCTGTCTTGAAAGCTCTATTCAACAACCAATGTCTGAAGGGAGTGAAAATGATTATCGATAAGATATCTGAAAACTGAGGGGCTGAGTAGGAGAAATTGAATAATCACCTTCGCATTCTGTCGATAAGATTATGTCTGACGCCAATATGAGTGTCAGAAACGAGAAGAATTCTTGCAGGTTTCGCCTTCTCACTAGGCAGGATGAATTTATCCAACTTCTCTTCTGATATTTGAGGCCATGTACATTGAAATAGGTAGAAATAAAAGAGAACAAATTCACACCAAAATACAAGAACAACCACAAGAAAGAGAGCGAAGAATGTGGCGCTCTTAAAAAACATAACTTTTCTATAAAGACGTAAGTCTTAGGCCTGAAAGAAAAGTGGGGAAATTATATTAACAATTATACACCACATGATTAAGTTATATGGCAGAAAAGACGACAAATTATGAATGAAAAGATATTTTATTAACAAAACTCGAAAATAGAGAAGAGTTAGATGGTTTTGGGTTGAAACTTGTCGTGTAATTTTGTAACATCCACCGCACCGATAAAAGTCCATCCATTGGGTCCCATATAGTATACTATAGAAATCGATTAGTAAGTCTAAATTGCACAAATTACGATTATTTACGCCACCAGATCCGGCATCTCTGTAAGTTGCGTGATAAATAGCCTTACGGCCAAGTTCAATGGCTTCATCCATGGTCATATCAAAACGATGTTCTGCATCAAGAATGGAATAAGCATATGGAGAACCTGATCCAGCTGAGAAGTAATCACCAGTTAAACGAGTTCCATTATTGTCAACGTAGTACAAACCCGGCCCCATCTTATCATACCCAACAATAAGGGTTCCTAAACTAAGCCCATAACCCTTGTAATTATAAAGAATATTTGAAAGAAGTTTCGACGCAGCAGCGACAGAAATCCTTTCCTTGTTTCTCAATTCAAATAATCTTAATATTGGGGCTTAAAATAAGAAAATAATTTACCTGCACTGTTTAGAAAGAACGCGTACCCAATACAAACAATCTGCAGCACCACCAGCCATAGTGCCCAAAAGATACTTATTAATCTTTAAAACCTTGTGAACAAGGGGAGAAGCTAGGAAAATGAATAAAAATTTAAACAAACCAATGTAGTATCCAGCAGATGCTCGCGAATCCACTGAAATAATAACTCCCTCCTTAAATTTGAACGCCAAGCAAGTAGTTCCATGCATAAAATTTATCTTCAAATCATTTGAAGCGATTCCATGTTCAATGGGCCTCATATGACCCTGAGTGTTGTGAACAGTATGAATATATTACATACCTTAAGAACAGGTTCAATGGAGATCGACAGTTCATCATTGTGCTGCAAATCTAATGGAGCATGTAATGCATGATCCACGTCAAAATACTTCGTAGGTTCCTTAAACTTAACAAATTCCGCAAGGGCCATCGTATAAGCAATAAATTCAAGTGAGACGCTTTTCTGCACAGCATTTATAAACGCTCGAATTTGTTTTAGAATAAAACTATTCTTATGAATTTTGAATTGAATAGACGCTTCACATTTTTACTTACATATTTTTCTCTCTATTAGAGCAAACGCAGAAGTATGTTGCATAGATTAACATTGAATAGAATTACGTAAAGTTAGTATCGCAGTGCAAATATTTTAGTAACTATTAATGAACTAGATAACATAAAACGAATAAATGAGCTGTTTTGGTTTTTATATAGTAAAAGATACAATAGTAATAATTCGTATTAGCGTTGGATTAAATTCCGTTTTAGTAGTTACTAGATACAATGCAATTTTATCCCAGAGTTTCAATATTTTGAACTGTCTATTTATTATTTCATTGACTGTTCGGTTGCGTATTATATTAAAGCACAAAAATCTTGATGGAATTTATTTGTTCAATACTTACATGCCCATTTACTGTTAGTATATCACGTTGCATTAGTATTTCATTATTATATATTACAGTTAGACTATTCAATTAAGTCCACCTTGTCTATGGAACGTACGAATCATCTTTTTAAGAGACGTTTTACTTTTAATGTAAATTAAAAAGCGCAAATACTGATATTCTTAACGAGTTCTGTTTTGTTAAACAATAACGTAAATACTGAACGTGATCAGATAAAGTCTGTGCAGAATAGAAATGTGTTAAAACCATTCTTTTAAACACCCTCAATTTCTTATGGTATTTAATAACTTAGAGCCGGAGAGTAAAATAAACAGATATGAGTCTGCAAGAGAATTCAAATCTTTATTCGGAATACTAAATTCAGTTTTCCACCGATTAGCTTGAAAACTGATTTCCAAAAGGCAGGAACTTCATAACTGTCCTTAATGTCCCTTGGAATCAGTGACGTAACCTGCAACCCGTATACCAGGTATTGCTTTATTTTTCAAAATTATTTATAAACCAAGAACTAATTTTACGCTTAGTCATATCAAAACTATAGGCATTATGTGAACATTGTCTGATTGTTCTTTTTATCAAATAAACTTTGGTTCATGATGAGAAAAGAAAGAATAGTTAACAAAATCTCAATCTTTTGGCTGTGATTAACCCAGCTCTGCGTTCTTGACGCTGATTGATTGAATAAATTAAATGACTAACTATATTATCTTTTTGAATGCACTTTGTTGGTCCATGATATGTGAAAAACGTTTTCGTTAATTTAGTCTACCAGCCCTTTGGTTATATTAGAGGTAAATTATTAGCCTTAAAATGAGGATAATTGATCGAGATTGTTTATCCAACTGCGGACTTAATCAAACGATCACAGAGCTCTAATTGTTATGAACATAATCTCACAAATGAAACGGATAGACTATTGGTAAAGACTGGGACATCACAAAGTCCTTGACCGTCTATGTTAAGAACACGCAAATTCATACTAGTTTTCTGACCGTTAAAGAAAGTGACATGGTAAAATAAATGGTCGGTAATAATTCTAGATTGTGTAGAAGACTCTGATCTGTGATCCTGGGAATGAATTGCGAATTGTGCAACGTGAAATAGCGAAGGTCACTTAAACGAATAATTTAGAACCTAGATATAAGAATCATGTGAAGTGACACCTTAACCCTCTATTTTCGATCTCATGCCATTGTTTCTTATCGAATCCTACTTGCCCGATTTCAGTTTTTACGGTGATAAAAAGCTATACATGTTTCCTGATTTGTTGAAGACTATCGCAGTAAAATAATATTAAATTGTGAATTCTTTCCACCTGAAGATCATAGAAGAATCTAATTTCCTGTTTTTAACTAAAAGAAGACTCGTGATGTCTTACCCATCGTCGGCACCCCGAGTGTCCGTTAACTTCGCTGTTCTCCTAAATCAGATGACATTTTTTTGTCACGAGCAAAAATCGACATAATTTCATCTATTTTTATTTGTATTAAAATATAAAGTAAAGACAAAAGCATTATCACGCACATAAATTTGGTTATTTGTCTGAATTAATTTCCTTTTACTTTTAATTATCAAATTGTACAGCCATGTGCAATTATATAAAATGGTTAAGAAAAGTGATACTATAGAACTTATCTCAGTGTGAAAAGAAGCAGTGGATGTGAAGAAGAAACGGTAAATTCCTTGAAAATATATCCTAGTGAAAGAAATTGGGAACTGACTCTATTCTAAGGTAAACATAGTTCATGCGGAAACTAATACCAATTGAGCATAATGAATCCGATGTGGACTGGCCTTGGCAGAATATGGAATATAAGTGGGGGTAAGGGGATGAGAAGGTAGTACTGGTAACTCAGATGTCCCACTCAGATCGCGTACCTTTGGTGGCCTATTCGGGTTCCCTAAAAGTGACCGCTAAGCCCTGGAGGCTGATTGGCACTTCTCCCACCCTTAGAGAAGGGATCTATGAAGCGCTCAGTAATTATTACTGGTTTCATAAAGCAGCCATTCTGATTGACCAGTGAGAACAAAAATAAGGACTGCCCACCATGATGGTCCTCCACCCGAAAAAAGCCATTTAAAATAACTTTAATATTTAACACCAGTAAACTCCATAGAAGTCGTTCATCATTTACCATCTAGGTAGAACCTAAAGTGACAAGTCGACCTTAATGATTTCTCTATTTCAGCTAGCATTACAAACACACATTCAAATTTATAATAGAGACAACTAATTAGTAACAAAGTCGAACCTGATTTTCCCTTAAATGAATTCAATTAGTTTGATTTCCATCGTCGAAAAATGACGCGTCATTACACGCCTCTGCATGCACACAACATTCAGCCAGACGATTTTTTTTCAAATAGCATTATTATATGAGAGTAAATATAACTCGCAATAATCTAAGGAAAAAGTTAAAGCTCTGGTGTCCCCCCCCCCCCCCCCCCTTTAACACGCGTCAATTTACAGAGCGCCATTGTTTAAAATGCTTAACTACGCCCAAGCGACTAGAGAAAAAACACGGCAGCAGAAAATTCGATTGGAAAGTTAGGCGCGAAAACCAATAGTTAAGTAAAGGTAATTTAACCTACGACGCGTTAAAAATCGATCAATTAAGCAAATATTGACACAAACACAACCCACCTACCTACCTAAAACAAAATAAGAAATTTTCAAACAAATTTCAAAAAGCAGCATCTGCACAACAATGCGCAACCTAGAAATCACAATTAGATAAGGAATAGGTAATTAGAAAAGAGCAATAACAATAATAAGACGTCGCGGGGTTAGATGCCTATATTTTAAACACTGAGTAAAAATAGAATACAATTAACTCTTTAGCCAAGATCAGGAATGCTTGGTTAGCCTGACTTAAAGAGCAGAATGGCAACTTGACCGGCGTAGAAATAAATGAAATGCTTTGTTTCGTGAGTGACGTAGCTGCCAAAATTTCTACCCACTACACAGTGCCAAGTCGGACCGTGCCGTTTGTCAAACTAAATGAAACAAAATCAAGGGAGATGGATTAAGATTTTACCTCCTTCTTAATATAAGCCGCGATGTCCTTCTCAATATTGAACTTTCCAAATGCTTGGGTTGCAATGTCGATGGCATCCTGTTGCATTTCTTCCGCCATGTCAGCATTTTTCACAACAGCTTTTCTAGTCGATTCAGTCATCTTCGTTCGTATCAGGTAGAATCGGGATTGCTAGACGCTTACAGTATAAATGCAAATTGTTGTGATTCAAATTCTCCTATAGGTTGCGCATAACAGTAGCTTGGCGTCAACTAGATTATGATTGGCTATTACAGTAGCTTGGTTGCAATGGCTTGGACGCATGGACGCTTAATTGAGGTCATGCTACTGTGATGGAACTTTACGACAATAAGATCTCAGACTTACTCAGAATTATCGATGTTAAACACCTGATCATTAGTATACCTATCTGGTGCAAACTTCAATCCTTGTACTTCCGGCTAGAGCTAAGAGTTACGTATGTCGTGCCTTTATTGGCAAGAAACGTTATATAGATGAACTTTCAGTGATTGAATTCGACTTTAGACTTCATATAGTTTAAGATGAATAGTCGTAATAACCGATTTCCCGTCTAAAAGTATATTAAAATTTAACACATTCAGTGTTGTGTCTTTAGTAATAATACCATTCCTCAGCAAGAAGTTCTAAACTTTGTAAGTTAATTTGTAAAAGCTGCAAAGAAATTCATTATGACTACTAACTTTGAATAATCATACAAATTTATCCATCTGCAGATGTACACTATCCCCTGCCACCAAGTATATAATAAGTTGCTTTGGATATGGGAAAACCAGACAACAGTGAGTAAATCACTAGGTTTCTATGCTAAGACATACCCTCCTAAGTTACTATAACTTAAAAATATACAGAATGTAGACAGGCGCTTTGATAGGATGACTGAAAATTTGTTTTGCTAAACTTCAGTTACACCGAAAGGAAATGACCGAATTGTGTTTCCAACTCATTGCCCTGTTCAGTCAAGACACTTACGCAGATATTCATAAAAAAGACAGATATCCTCACAACGGGAATAATATTTAAGCCACCGCACGTTTTTAGGTGCTTAACTAACTACTACCACCCTTCTACTATTCTCTCCTTATCTTGCTAAGCTAGTGTTTTCTCTATATCTTCCCTCTGATTTGGAAAAACTTGCTAGTTTTATATATTAGCCTCTAAACTCATTCTTCCTATCTTTATATGATTAAAAATTATCATTCAACTTTTCAGAGAGAGTTAGTAGTATGTCATTCCAAGTTAAAAAAAAGCCTAAGTGATAATGTTCCGCGTGTTTTCAAACATTCTTTAGATTGGATTCAGTTATCAGAATTGCGTGCTTATATTCACTAGTAGGACCATATGGGTAGGTGTTTATATATGGTTAATGTGATTCGTGCTACATCACTACTACTTCGATGTGTATTGAATTCAAAACATCTGTGTATTTAGTTCCATCATTTTATTAATCCAATAACCATTTGGTACTATCTTTTATTCGAATAATATGAAGCACTAGGGTTTTTGCTATGTCAACTCAATATATACTTCATTGGGAAACGTAGATTTGCCCTTCAAAACGCCTTAATTACACCATTAATTTGATTAATGTAGGCTTACGTTGCATTTAAATTCTTCATTGGCTGATAATTTGAAGCCTTAGATGTTTTGCTAAATAAAGTCAATAAAAGAGGTTTATAATTATCTAATCGACTAGATATTATGCGACAAAAACAGACTCGCAATAGGTGATAATTAATCATAACATTAAAGGCTTTAGCCTAAGCATATCTGTCTGAGTTTATTCATGGAGGTGTTGGAAACAGGGTAGTATTCTTTAGATTTCAAGCGAAGTATCATAACTTGAAGATAAGATAAGAATAAGCATATATTTTCCTACATTTTTGAATTTCTAGCTGGATGTTTTATTTCGGTCCTAAATATTTAAAGGCACTTTTTAAAAACAACGTCTTAAAAATTCGAACAACAGCAAAATCCTCCTTTGAAAACCACCGACTGGTATGATCTTCGCACTGCAGTATTAAAAGAAACTGCGCTGCAATCGATTATTCTCAAATTTCCATAAAAGAAAGATATTTCTTCACATTTTTCATTCAATACATCATTGGTTTTCTTGCTTTACATAGTGATATTTATATATAAGTTACAACTTTCCGATAAAGCAATATAAATGTTTGAAATGATCTTGTAAATCAAGCATAATCTTTTAAGGACTTTTAACAAGAACGGAGCTAAAAGTACACAATTCAAGAGCAGATTCAAAAAATGTAGTGATTTTCAGAATTCGACAATATTAAATTAATATTGAGTTAATAAACGATCCCGATTGCGTAACTTCTAATCCTTTTTCGTTTTGATACAATTAGAATTAATGCAACCTAATCTTCATTGTTATTGAGATACTATCCCAGTGTAACTGAGCATAATAAATCCAGTTTGGGAATCTTACAATTAAGACTTTTAGTAGTAATTATAATTTTTGTTCGCGGACATTATGAAGTAATTTTGTTTTCTTAGAGAGCCTAATACAATGAGATAATGGAAGATTTTTCAAAAGTAGTCCATCGTTTAAATATCATATCATCTTTGAACATTACGCATATTTTTTATCAGATAAGACTGAATATCTGTGCACAGATTTACAAAATTTTAACGCCCCTTCAAATTCACCTCTTTTGATTTTTTAACTGAATACATACCTAGGTTCATATATTCAGATATGTTGATAAAGAACACTATTTAATTACAAAAAAAATAAAATAAAATTTATTTGAGAATATATATCTTAAACTTCAATACAGGCAACCTTTGATTCTAATATAAATATTTAAATGCCATCGTTTGTGTTTAAGTTAGTCGATAGAGCGCCGTTCACAGTTTGGATTGACTCGCTGACATGGCTCCGCCGAATACAGAGAAGAAAGTGGTTTCGCGCCCTAACACTAGGACTGCCGCTCAGCCTAGTACTAAGAAGGCTGTAAGTGGTTTCTTTTGTTGCTTATGTCAAATTTTAGAAAGCCCTTGACTCGATCAATAGTCGTCTCGCTCTTGTCTTCAAGAGTGGTAAGGCCGCTATCGGCTATCGCCACACGCTTCGCACGCTCCGTCGTGGAGGAGCTAAACTTATCATCATCGCGAACAACACTCCTCCCCTAAGGTTTGTAATGTCGGGATTTCGGAGCCGATGGCTGAGATGAAATCCAAATATTCATATGTACAAAGAAGGATTATGTTCTTTTTTTATAGTTGATTCTTTTTGTCTTATAGGAAGGCCGAAATCGAGTACTATGCTATGCTTTCTAAGACGGGTGTTCACCACTACAATGGGTCCAATCATGATCTCGGCACTGCATGTGGAAAATACTTCCGCGTAAGCACCCTGGCCATAGAAGATCCTGGAGATTCTGATATCATTAGGTCCATGCCAAATGAGCAGTAAATGCTTGTATATTAATAAAGTATTGTTCATATACATTAAATTGCAAAAAATTTTGGCAGACAAATCTGACTGGGTACGACGACAAGAAATGGTACCAGGTCTTGCAGGTTAGCTTCTTTTTTATGTGATTGGGACAGTGTTATGCTAAAATTAAGTGAACAGTTAACGGGATCGATTTTAAATACTGAGTAAAAATAGAGTATAATTAACTCTTTAGCCAAGATCAGGAATGCTTGGTTAGCCTGACTTAAAGAGCAGAATGGCAACTTGACCGGCGTAGAAATAAATGAAATGCTTTGTTTCGTGAGTGACGTAGCTGGCAAAATGTCTACCCACTACACAGTGCCAAGTCGGACCGTGCCGTTTGTCAAACTAAATGAAACAAAATCAAGGGAGATGGATTAAGATTTTACCTCCTTCTTAATATAAGCCGCGATGTCCTTCTCAATATTGCACTTTCCAAATGCTTGGGTTGCAATGTCGATGGCATCCTGTTGCATTTCTTCCGCCATGTCAGCATTTTTCACAACAGCTTTTCTAGTCGATTCAGTCATTCATGGACGCTTAATTGAGGTCATGCTACTGTGATGGAACTTTACGACAATAAGATCTCAGACTTACTCAGAATTATCGATGTTAAACACCTGATCATTAGTATACCTATCTGGTGCAAACTTCAATCCTTGTACTTCCGGCTAGAGCTAAGAGTTACGTATGTCGTGCCTTTATTGGCAAGAAACGTTATATAGATGAACTTTCAGTGATTGAATTCGACTTTAGACTTCATATAGTTTAAGATGAATAGTCGTAATAACCGATTTCCCGTCTAAAAGTATATTAAAATTTAACACATTCAGTGTTGTGTCTTTAGTAATAATACCATTCCTCAGCAAGAAGTTCTAAACTTTGTAAGTTAATTTGTAAAAGCTGCAAAGAAATTCATTATGACTACTAACTTTGAATAATCATACAAATTTATCCATCTGCAGATGTACACTATCCCCTGCCACCAAGTATATAATAAGTTGCTTTGGATATGGGAAAACCAGACAACAGTGAGTAAATCACTAGGTTTCTATGCTAAGACATACCCTCCTAAGTTACTATAACTTAAAAATATACAGAATGTAGACAGGCGCTTTGATAGGATGACTGAAAATTTGTTTTGCTAAACTTCAGTTACACCGAAAGGAAATGACCGAATTGTGTTTCCAACTCATTGCCCTGTTCAGTCAAGACACTTACGCAGATATTCATAAAAAAGACAGATATCCTCACAACGGGAATAATATTTAAGCCACCGCACGTTTTTAGGTGCTTAACTAACTACTACCACCTTTCTACTATTCTCTCCTTATCTTGCTAAGCTAGTGTTTTCTCTATATCTTCCCTCTGATTTGGAAAAACTTGCTAGTTTTATATATTAGCCTCTAAACTCATTCTTCCTATCTTTATATGATTAAAAATTATCATTCAACTTTTCAGAGAGAGTTAGTAGTATGTCATTCCAAGTTAAAAAAAAGCCTAAGTGATAATGTTCTGCGTGTTTTCAAACATTCTTTAGATTGGATTCAGTTATCAGAATTGCGTGCTTATATTCACTAGTAGGACCATATGGGTAGGTGTTTATATATGGTTAATGTGATTCGTGCTACATCACTACTACTTCGATGTGTATTGAATTCAAAACATCTGTGTATTTAGTTCCATCATTTTATTAATCCAATAACCATTTGGTACTATCTTTTATTCGAATAATATGAAGCACTAGGGTTTTTGCTATGTCAACTCAATATATACTTCATTGGGAAACGTAGATTTGCCCTTCAAAACGCCTTAATTACACCATTAATTTGATTAATGTAGGCTTACGTTGCATTTAAATTCTTCATTGGCTGATAATTTGAAGCCTTAGATGTTTTGCTAAATAAAGTCAATAAAAGAGGTTTATAATTATCTAATCGACTAGATATTATGCGACAAAAACAGACTCGCAATAGGTGATAATTAATCATAACATTAAAGGCTTTAGCCTAAGCATATCTGTCTGAGTTTATTCATGGAGGTGTTGGAAACAGGGTAGTATTCTTTAGATTTCAAGCGAAGTATCATAACTTGAAGATAAGATAAGAATAAGCATATATTTTCCTACATTTTTGAATTTCTAGCTGGATGTTTTATTTCGGTCCTAAATATTTAAAGGCACTTTTTAAAAACAACGTCTTAAAAATTCGAACAACAGCAAAATCCTCCTTTGAAAACCACCGACTGGTATGATCTTCGCACTGCAGTATTAAAAGAAACTGCGCTGCAATCGATTATTCTCAAATTTCCATAAAAGAAAGATATTTCTTCACATTTTTCATTCAATACATCATTGGTTTTCTTGCTTTACATAGTGATATTTATATATAAGTTACAACTTTCCGATAAAGCAATATAAATGTTTGAAATGATCTTGTAAATCAAGCATAATCTTTTAAGGACTTTTAACAAGAACGGAGCTAAAAGTACACAATTCAAGAGCAGATTCAAAAAATGTAGTGATTTTCAGAATTCGACAATATTAAATTAATATTGAGTTAATAAACGATCCCGATTGCGTAACTTCTAATCCTTTTTCGTTTTGATACAATTAGAATTAATGCAACCTAATCTTCATTGTTATTGAGATACTATCCCAGTGTAACTGAGCATAATAAATCCAGTTTGGGAATCTTACAATTAAGACTTTTAGTAGTAATTATAATTTTTGTTCGCGGACATTATGAAGTAATTTTGTTTTCTTAGAGAGCCTAATACAATGAGATAATGGAAGATTTTTCAAAAGTAGTCCATCGTTTAAATATCATATCATCTTTGAACATTACGCATATTTTTTATCAGATAAGACTGAATATCTGTGCACAGATTTACAAAATTTTAACGCCCCTTCAAATTCACCTCTTTTGATTTTTTAACTGAATACATACCTAGGTTCATATATTCAGATATGTTGATAAAGAACACTATTTAATTACAAAAAAAATAAAATAAAATTTATTTGAGAATATATATCTTAAACTTCAATACAGGCAACCTTTGATTCTAATATAAATATTTAAATGCCATCGTTTGTGTTTAAGTTAGTCGATAGAGCGCCGTTCACAGTTTGGATTGACTCGCTGACATGGCTCCGCCGAATACAGAGAAGAAAGTGGTTTCGCGCCCTAACACTAGGACTGCCGCTCAGCCTAGTACTAAGAAGGCTGTAAGTGGTTTCTTTTGTTGCTTATGTCAAATTTTAGAAAGCCCTTGACTCGATCAATAGTCGTCTCGCTCTTGTCTTCAAGAGTGGTAAGGCCGCTATCGGCTATCGCCACACGCTTCGCACGCTCCGTCGTGGAGGAGCTAAACTTATCATCATCGCGAACAACACTCCTCCCCTAAGGTTTGTAATGTCGGGATTTCGGAGCCGATGGCTGAGATGAAATCCAAATATTCATATGTACAAAGAAGGATTATGTTCTTTTTTTATAGTTGATTCTTTTTGTCTTATAGGAAGGCCGAAATCGAGTACTATGCTATGCTTTCTAAGACGGGTGTTCACCACTACAATGGGTCCAATCATGATCTCGGCACTGCATGTGGAAAATACTTCCGCGTAAGCACCCTGGCCATAGAAGATCCTGGAGATTCTGATATCATTAGGTCCATGCCAAATGAGCAGTAAATGCTTGTATATTAATAAAGTATTGTTCATATACATTAAATTGCAAAAAATTTTGGCAGACAAATCTGACTGGGTACGACGACAAGAAATGGTACCAGGTCTTGCAGGTTAGCTTCTTTTTTATGTGATTGGGACAGTGTTATGCTAAAATTAAGTGAACAGTTAACGGGATCGATTTTAAATACTGAGTAAAAATAGAGTATAATTAACTCTTTAGCCAAGATCAGGAATGCTTGGTTAGCCTGACTTAAAGAGCAGAATGGCAACTTGACCGGCGTAGAAATAAATGAAATGCTTTGTTTCGTGAGTGACGTAGCTGGCAAAATGTCTACCCACTACACAGTGCCAAGTCGGACCGTGCCGTTTGTCAAACTAAATGAAACAAAATCAAGGGAGATGGATTAAGATTTTACCTCCTTCTTAATATAAGCCGCGATGTCCTTCTCAATATTGCACTTTCCAAATGCTTGGGTTGCAATGTCGATGGCATCCTGTTGCATTTCTTCCGCCATGTCAGCATTTTTCACAACAGCTTTTCTAGTCGATTCAGTCATTCATGGACGCTTAATTGAGGTCATGCTACTGTGATGGAACTTTACGACAATAAGATCTCAGACTTACTCAGAATTATCGATGTTAAACACCTGATCATTAGTATACCTATCTGGTGCAAACTTCAATCCTTGTACTTCCGGCTAGAGCTAAGAGTTACGTATGTCGTGCCTTTATTGGCAAGAAACGTTATATAGATGAACTTTCAGTGATTGAATTCGACTTTAGACTTCATATAGTTTAAGATGAATAGTCGTAATAACCGATTTCCCGTCTAAAAGTATATTAAAATTTAACACATTCAGTGTTGTGTCTTTAGTAATAATACCATTCCTCAGCAAGAAGTTCTAAACTTTGTAAGTTAATTTGTAAAAGCTGCAAAGAAATTCATTATGACTACTAACTTTGAATAATCATACAAATTTATCCATCTGCAGATGTACACTATCCCCTGCCACCAAGTATATAATAAGTTGCTTTGGATATGGGAAAACCAGACAACAGTGAGTGAATCACTAGGTTTCTATGCTAAGACATACCCTCCTAAGTTACTATAACTTAAAAATATACAGAATGTAGACAGGCGCTTTGATAGGATGACTGAAAATTTGTTTTGCTAAACTTCAGTTACACCGAAAGGAAATGACCGAATTGTGTTTGCAACTCATTGCCCTGTTCAGTCAAGACACTTACGCAGATATTCATAAAAAAGACAGATATCCTCACAACGGGAATAATATTTAAGCCACCGCACGTTTTTAGGTGCTTAACTAACTACTACCACCTTTCTACTATTCTCTCCTTATCTTGCTAAGCTAGTGTTTTCTCTATATCTTCCCTCTGATTTGGAAAAACTTGCTAGTTTTATATATTAGCCTCTAAACTCATTCTTCCTATCTTTATATGATTAAAAATTATCATTCAACTTTTCAGAGAGAGTTAGTAGTATGTCATTCCAAGTTAAAAAAAAGCCTAAGTGATAATGTTCTGCGTGTTTTCAAACATTCTTTAGATTGGATTCAGTTATCAGAATTGCGTGCTTATATTCACTAGTAGGACCATATGGGTAGGTGTTTATATATGGTTAATGTGATTCGTGCTACATCACTACTACTTCGATGTGTATTGAATTCAAAACATCTGTGTATTTAGTTCCATCATTTTATTAATCCAATAACCATTTGGTACTATCTTTTATTCGAATAATATGAAGCACTAGGGTTTTTGCTATGTCAACTCAATATATACTTCATTGGGAAACGTAGATTTGCCCTTCAAAACGCCTTAATTACACCATTAATTTGATTAATGTAGGCTTACGTTGCATTTAAATTCTTCATTGGCTGATAATTTGAAGCCTTAGATGTTTTGCTAAATAAAGTCAATAAAAGAGGTTTATAATTATCTAATCGACTAGATATTATGCGACAAAAACAGACTCGCAATAGGTGATAATTAATCATAACATTAAAGGCTTTAGCCTAAGCATATCTGTCTGAGTTTATTCATGGAGGTGTTGGAAACAGGGTAGTATTCTTTAGATTTCAAGCGAAGTATCATAACTTGAAGATAAGATAAGAATAAGCATATATTTTCCTACATTTTTGAATTTCTAGCTGGATGTTTTATTTCGGTCCTAAATATTTAAAGGCACTTTTTAAAAACAACGTCTTAAAAATTCGAACAACAGCAAAATCCTCCTTTGAAAACCACCGACTGGTATGATCTTCGCACTGCAGTATTAAAAGAAACTGCGCTGCAATCGATTATTCTCAAATTTCCATAAAAGAAAGATATTTCTTCACATTTTTCATTCAATACATCATTGGTTTTCTTGCTTTACATAGTGATATTTATATATAAGTTACAACTTTCCGATAAAGCAATATAAATGTTTGAAATGATCTTGTAAATCAAGCATAATCTTTTAAGGACTTTTAACAAGAACGGAGCTAAAAGTACACAATTCAAGAGCAGATTCAAAAAATGTAGTGATTTTCAGAATTCGACAATATTAAATTAATATTGAGTTAATAAACGATCCCGATTGCGTAACTTCTAATCCTTTTTCGTTTTGATACAATTAGAATTAATGCAACCTAATCTTCATTGTTATTGAGATACTATCCCAGTGTAACTGAGCATAATAAATCCAGTTTGGGAATCTTACAATTAAGACTTTTAGTAGTAATTATAATTTTTGTTCGCGGACATTATGAAGTAATTTTGTTTTCTTAGAGAGCCTAATACAATGAGATAATGGAAGATTTTTCAAAAGTAGTCCATCGTTTAAATATCATATCATCTTTGAACATTACGCATATTTTTTATCAGATAAGACTGAATATCTGTGCACAGATTTACAAAATTTTAACGCCCCTTCAAATTCACCTCTTTTGATTTTTTAACTGAATACATACCTAGGTTCATATATTCAGATATGTTGATAAAGAACACTATTTAATTACAAAAAAAATAAAATAAAATTTATTTGAGAATATATATCTTAAACTTCAATACAGGCAACCTTTGATTCTAATATAAATATTTAAATGCCATCGTTTGTGTTTAAGTTAGTCGATAGAGCGCCGTTCACAGTTTGGATTGACTCGCTGACATGGCTCCGCCGAATACAGAGAAGAAAGTGGTTTCGCGCCCTAACACTAGGACTGCCGCTCAGCCTAGTACTAAGAAGGCTGTAAGTGGTTTCTTTTGTTGCTTATGTCAAATTTTAGAAAGCCCTTGACTCGATCAATAGTCGTCTCGCTCTTGTCTTCAAGAGTGGTAAGGCCGCTATCGGCTATCGCCACACGCTTCGCACGCTCCGTCGTGGAGGAGCTAAACTTATCATCATCGCGAACAACACTCCTCCCCTAAGGTTTGTAATGTCGGGATTTCGGAGCCGATGGCTGAGATGAAATCCAAATATTCATATGTACAAAGAAGGATTATGTTCTTTTTTTATAGTTGATTCTTTTTGTCTTATAGGAAGGCCGAAATCGAGTACTATGCTATGCTTTCTAAGACGGGTGTTCACCACTACAATGGGTCCAATCATGATCTCGGCACTGCATGTGGAAAATACTTCCGCGTAAGCACCCTGGCCATAGAAGATCCTGGAGATTCTGATATCATTAGGTCCATGCCAAATGAGCAGTAAATGCTTGTATATTAATAAAGTATTGTTCATATACATTAAATTGCAAAAAATTTTGGCAGACAAATCTGACTGGGTACGACGACAAGAAATGGTACCAGGTCTTGCAGGTTAGCTTCTTTTTTATGTGATTGGGACAGTGTTATGCTAAAATTAAGTGAACAGTTAACGGGATCGATTTTAAATACTGAGTAAAAATAGAGTATAATTAACTCTTTAGCCAAGATCAGGAATGCTTGGTTAGCCTGACTTAAAGAGCAGAATGGCAACTTGACCGGCGTAGAAATAAATGAAATGCTTTGTTTCGTGAGTGACGTAGCTGGCAAAATGTCTACCCACTACACAGTGCCAAGTCGGACCGTGCCGTTTGTCAAACTAAATGAAACAAAATCAAGGGAGATGGATTAAGATTTTACCTCCTTCTTAATATAAGCCGCGATGTCCTTCTCAATATTGCACTTTCCAAATGCTTGGGTTGCAATGTCGATGGCATCCTGTTGCATTTCTTCCGCCATGTCAGCATTTTTCACAACAGCTTTTCTAGTCGATTCAGTCATTCATGGACGCTTAATTGAGGTCATGCTACTGTGATGGAACTTTACGACAATAAGATCTCAGACTTACTCAGAATTATCGATGTTAAACACCTGATCATTAGTATACCTATCTGGTGCAAACTTCAATCCTTGTACTTCCGGCTAGAGCTAAGAGTTACGTATGTCGTGCCTTTATTGGCAAGAAACGTTATATAGATGAACTTTCAGTGATTGAATTCGACTTTAGACTTCATATAGTTTAAGATGAATAGTCGTAATAACCGATTTCCCGTCTAAAAGTATATTAAAATTTAACACATTCAGTGTTGTGTCTTTAGTAATAATACCATTCCTCAGCAAGAAGTTCTAAACTTTGTAAGTTAATTTGTAAAAGCTGCAAAGAAATTCATTATGACTACTAACTTTGAATAATCATACAAATTTATCCATCTGCAGATGTACACTATCCCCTGCCACCAAGTATATAATAAGTTGCTTTGGATATGGGAAAACCAGACAACAGTGAGTAAATCACTAGGTTTCTATGCTAAGACATACCCTCCTAAGTTACTATAACTTAAAAATATACAGAATGTAGACAGGCGCTTTGATAGGATGACTGAAAATTTGTTTTGCTAAACTTCAGTTACACCGAAAGGAAATGACCGAATTGTGTTTGCAACTCATTGCCCTGTTCAGTCAAGACACTTACGCAGATATTCATAAAAAAGACAGATATCCTCACAACGGGAATAATATTTAAGCCACCGCACGTTTTTAGGTGCTTAACTAACTACTACCACCTTTCTACTATTCTCTCCTTATCTTGCTAAGCTAGTGTTTTCTCTATATCTTCCCTCTGATTTGGAAAAACTTGCTAGTTTTATATATTAGCCTCTAAACTCATTCTTCCTATCTTTATATGATTAAAAATTATCATTCAACTTTTCAGAGAGAGTTAGTAGTATGTCATTCCAAGTTAAAAAAAAGCCTAAGTGATAATGTTCTGCGTGTTTTCAAACATTCTTTAGATTGGATTCAGTTATCAGAATTGCGTGCTTATATTCACTAGTAGGACCATATGGGTAGGTGTTTATATATGGTTAATGTGATTCGTGCTACATCACTACTACTTCGATGTGTATTGAATTCAAAACATCTGTGTATTTAGTTCCATCATTTTATTAATCCAATAACCATTTGGTACTATCTTTTATTCGAATAATATGAAGCACTAGGGTTTTTGCTATGTCAACTCAATATATACTTCATTGGGAAACGTAGATTTGCCCTTCAAAACGCCTTAATTACACCATTAATTTGATTAATGTAGGCTTACGTTGCATTTAAATTCTTCATTGGCTGATAATTTGAAGCCTTAGATGTTTTGCTAAATAAAGTCAATAAAAGAGGTTTATAATTATCTAATCGACTAGATATTATGCGACAAAAACAGACTCGCAATAGGTGATAATTAATCATAACATTAAAGGCTTTAGCCTAAGCATATCTGTCTGAGTTTATTCATGGAGGTGTTGGAAACAGGGTAGTATTCTTTAGATTTCAAGCGAAGTATCATAACTTGAAGATAAGATAAGAATAAGCATATATTTTCCTACATTTTTGAATTTCTAGCTGGATGTTTTATTTCGGTCCTAAATATTTAAAGGCACTTTTTAAAAACAACGTCTTAAAAATTCGAACAACAGCAAAATCCTCCTTTGAAAACCACCGACTGGTATGATCTTCGCACTGCAGTATTAAAAGAAACTGCGCTGCAATCGATTATTCTCAAATTTCCATAAAAGAAAGATATTTCTTCACATTTTTCATTCAATACATCATTGGTTTTCTTGCTTTACATAGTGATATTTATATATAAGTTACAACTTTCCGATAAAGCAATATAAATGTTTGAAATGATCTTGTAAATCAAGCATAATCTTTTAAGGACTTTTAACAAGAACGGAGCTAAAAGTACACAATTCAAGAGCAGATTCAAAAAATGTAGTGATTTTCAGAATTCGACAATATTAAATTAATATTGAGTTAATAAACGATCCCGATTGCGTAACTTCTAATCCTTTTTCGTTTTGATACAATTAGAATTAATGCAACCTAATCTTCATTGTTATTGAGATACTATCCCAGTGTAACTGAGCATAATAAATCCAGTTTGGGAATCTTACAATTAAGACTTTTAGTAGTAATTATAATTTTTGTTCGCGGACATTATGAAGTAATTTTGTTTTCTTAGAGAGCCTAATACAATGAGATAATGGAAGATTTTTCAAAAGTAGTCCATCGTTTAAATATCATATCATCTTTGAACATTACGCATATTTTTTATCAGATAAGACTGAATATCTGTGCACAGATTTACAAAATTTTAACGCCCCTTCAAATTCACCTCTTTTGATTTTTTAACTGAATACATACCTAGGTTCATATATTCAGATATGTTGATAAAGAACACTATTTAATTACAAAAAAAATAAAATAAAATTTATTTGAGAATATATATCTTAAACTTCAATACAGGCAACCTTTGATTCTAATATAAATATTTAAATGCCATCGTTTGTGTTTAAGTTAGTCGATAGAGCGCCGTTCACAGTTTGGATTGACTCGCTGACATGGCTCCGCCGAATACAGAGAAGAAAGTGGTTTCGCGCCCTAACACTAGGACTGCCGCTCAGCCTAGTACTAAGAAGGCTGTAAGTGGTTTCTTTTGTTGCTTATGTCAAATTTTAGAAAGCCCTTGACTCGATCAATAGTCGTCTCGCTCTTGTCTTCAAGAGTGGTAAGGCCGCTATCGGCTATCGCCACACGCTTCGCACGCTCCGTCGTGGAGGAGCTAAACTTATCATCATCGCGAACAACACTCCTCCCCTAAGGTTTGTAATGTCGGGATTTCGGAGCCGATGGCTGAGATGAAATCCAAATATTCATATGTACAAAGAAGGATTATGTTCTTTTTTTATAGTTGATTCTTTTTGTCTTATAGGAAGGCCGAAATCGAGTACTATGCTATGCTTTCTAAGACGGGTGTTCACCACTACAATGGGTCCAATCATGATCTCGGCACTGCATGTGGAAAATACTTCCGCGTAAGCACCCTGGCCATAGAAGATCCTGGAGATTCTGATATCATTAGGTCCATGCCAAATGAGCAGTAAATGCTTGTATATTAATAAAGTATTGTTCATATACATTAAATTGCAAAAAATTTTGGCAGACAAATCTGACTGGGTACGACGACAAGAAATGGTACCAGGTCTTGCAGGTTAGCTTCTTTTTTATGTGATTGGGACAGTGTTATGCTAAAATTAAGTGAACAGTTAACGGGATCGATTTTAAATACTGAGTAAAAATAGAGTATAATTAACTCTTTAGCCAAGATCAGGAATGCTTGGTTAGCCTGACTTAAAGAGCAGAATGGCAACTTGACCGGCGTAGAAATAAATGAAATGCTTTGTTTCGTGAGTGACGTAGCTGGCAAAATGTCTACCCACTACACAGTGCCAAGTCGGACCGTGCCGTTTGTCAAACTAAATGAAACAAAATCAAGGGAGATGGATTAAGATTTTACCTCCTTCTTAATATAAGCCGCGATGTCCTTCTCAATATTGCACTTTCCAAATGCTTGGGTTGCAATGTCGATGGCATCCTGTTGCATTTCTTCCGCCATGTCAGCATTTTTCACAACAGCTTTTCTAGTCGATTCAGTCATTCATGGACGCTTAATTGAGGTCATGCTACTGTGATGGAACTTTACGACAATAAGATCTCAGACTTACTCAGAATTATCGATGTTAAACACCTGATCATTAGTATACCTATCTGGTGCAAACTTCAATCCTTGTACTTCCGGCTAGAGCTAAGAGTTACGTATGTCGTGCCTTTATTGGCAAGAAACGTTATATAGATGAACTTTCAGTGATTGAATTCGACTTTAGACTTCATATAGTTTAAGATGAATAGTCGTAATAACCGATTTCCCGTCTAAAAGTATATTAAAATTTAACACATTCAGTGTTGTGTCTTTAGTAATAATACCATTCCTCAGCAAGAAGTTCTAAACTTTGTAAGTTAATTTGTAAAAGCTGCAAAGAAATTCATTATGACTACTAACTTTGAATAATCATACAAATTTATCCATCTGCAGATGTACACTATCCCCTGCCACCAAGTATATAATAAGTTGCTTTGGATATGGGAAAACCAGACAACAGTGAGTAAATCACTAGGTTTCTATGCTAAGACATACCCTCCTAAGTTACTATAACTTAAAAATATACAGAATGTAGACAGGCGCTTTGATAGGATGACTGAAAATTTGTTTTGCTAAACTTCAGTTACACCGAAAGGAAATGACCGAATTGTGTTTGCAACTCATTGCCCTGTTCAGTCAAGACACTTACGCAGATATTCATAAAAAAGACAGATATCCTCACAACGGGAATAATATTTAAGCCACCGCACGTTTTTAGGTGCTTAACTAACTACTACCACCTTTCTACTATTCTCTCCTTATCTTGCTAAGCTAGTGTTTTCTCTATATCTTCCCTCTGATTTGGAAAAACTTGCTAGTTTTATATATTAGCCTCTAAACTCATTCTTCCTATCTTTATATGATTAAAAATTATCATTCAACTTTTCAGAGAGAGTTAGTAGTATGTCATTCCAAGTTAAAAAAAAGCCTAAGTGATAATGTTCTGCGTGTTTTCAAACATTCTTTAGATTGGATTCAGTTATCAGAATTGCGTGCTTATATTCACTAGTAGGACCATATGGGTAGGTGTTTATATATGGTTAATGTGATTCGTGCTACATCACTACTACTTCGATGTGTATTGAATTCAAAACATCTGTGTATTTAGTTCCATCATTTTATTAATCCAATAACCATTTGGTACTATCTTTTATTCGAATAATATGAAGCACTAGGGTTTTTGCTATGTCAACTCAATATATACTTCATTGGGAAACGTAGATTTGCCCTTCAAAACGCCTTAATTACACCATTAATTTGATTAATGTAGGCTTACGTTGCATTTAAATTCTTCATTGGCTGATAATTTGAAGCCTTAGATGTTTTGCTAAATAAAGTCAATAAAAGAGGTTTATAATTATCTAATCGACTAGATATTATGCGACAAAAACAGACTCGCAATAGGTGATAATTAATCATAACATTAAAGGCTTTAGCCTAAGCATATCTGTCTGAGTTTATTCATGGAGGTGTTGGAAACAGGGTAGTATTCTTTAGATTTCAAGCGAAGTATCATAACTTGAAGATAAGATAAGAATAAGCATATATTTTCCTACATTTTTGAATTTCTAGCTGGATGTTTTATTTCGGTCCTAAATATTTAAAGGCACTTTTTAAAAACAACGTCTTAAAAATTCGAACAACAGCAAAATCCTCCTTTGAAAACCACCGACTGGTATGATCTTCGCACTGCAGTATTAAAAGAAACTGCGCTGCAATCGATTATTCTCAAATTTCCATAAAAGAAAGATATTTCTTCACATTTTTCATTCAATACATCATTGGTTTTCTTGCTTTACATAGTGATATTTATATATAAGTTACAACTTTCCGATAAAGCAATATAAATGTTTGAAATGATCTTGTAAATCAAGCATAATCTTTTAAGGACTTTTAACAAGAACGGAGCTAAAAGTACACAATTCAAGAGCAGATTCAAAAAATGTAGTGATTTTCAGAATTCGACAATATTAAATTAATATTGAGTTAATAAACGATCCCGATTGCGTAACTTCTAATCCTTTTTCGTTTTGATACAATTAGAATTAATGCAACCTAATCTTCATTGTTATTGAGATACTATCCCAGTGTAACTGAGCATAATAAATCCAGTTTGGGAATCTTACAATTAAGACTTTTAGTAGTAATTATAATTTTTGTTCGCGGACATTATGAAGTAATTTTGTTTTCTTAGAGAGCCTAATACAATGAGATAATGGAAGATTTTTCAAAAGTAGTCCATCGTTTAAATATCATATCATCTTTGAACATTACGCATATTTTTTATCAGATAAGACTGAATATCTGTGCACAGATTTACAAAATTTTAACGCCCCTTCAAATTCACCTCTTTTGATTTTTTAACTGAATACATACCTAGGTTCATATATTCAGATATGTTGATAAAGAACACTATTTAATTACAAAAAAAATAAAATAAAATTTATTTGAGAATATATATCTTAAACTTCAATACAGGCAACCTTTGATTCTAATATAAATATTTAAATGCCATCGTTTGTGTTTAAGTTAGTCGATAGAGCGCCGTTCACAGTTTGGATTGACTCGCTGACATGGCTCCGCCGAATACAGAGAAGAAAGTGGTTTCGCGCCCTAACACTAGGACTGCCGCTCAGCCTAGTACTAAGAAGGCTGTAAGTGGTTTCTTTTGTTGCTTATGTCAAATTTTAGAAAGCCCTTGACTCGATCAATAGTCGTCTCGCTCTTGTCTTCAAGAGTGGTAAGGCCGCTATCGGCTATCGCCACACGCTTCGCACGCTCCGTCGTGGAGGAGCTAAACTTATCATCATCGCGAACAACACTCCTCCCCTAAGGTTTGTAATGTCGGGATTTCGGAGCCGATGGCTGAGATGAAATCCAAATATTCATATGTACAAAGAAGGATTATGTTCTTTTTTTATAGTTGATTCTTTTTGTCTTATAGGAAGGCCGAAATCGAGTACTATGCTATGCTTTCTAAGACGGGTGTTCACCACTACAATGGGTCCAATCATGATCTCGGCACTGCATGTGGAAAATACTTCCGCGTAAGCACCCTGGCCATAGAAGATCCTGGAGATTCTGATATCATTAGGTCCATGCCAAATGAGCAGTAAATGCTTGTATATTAATAAAGTATTGTTCATATACATTAAATTGCAAAAAATTTTGGCAGACAAATCTGACTGGGTACGACGACAAGAAATGGTACCAGGTCTTGCAGGTTAGCTTCTTTTTTATGTGATTGGGACAGTGTTATGCTAAAATTAAGTGAACAGTTAACGGGATCGATTTTAAATACTGAGTAAAAATAGAGTATAATTAACTCTTTAGCCAAGATCAGGAATGCTTGGTTAGCCTGACTTAAAGAGCAGAATGGCAACTTGACCGGCGTAGAAATAAATGAAATGCTTTGTTTCGTGAGTGACGTAGCTGGCAAAATGTCTACCCACTACACAGTGCCAAGTCGGACCGTGCCGTTTGTCAAACTAAATGAAACAAAATCAAGGGAGATGGATTAAGATTTTACCTCCTTCTTAATATAAGCCGCGATGTCCTTCTCAATATTGCACTTTCCAAATGCTTGGGTTGCAATGTCGATGGCATCCTGTTGCATTTCTTCCGCCATGTCAGCATTTTTCACAACAGCTTTTCTAGTCGATTCAGTCATTCATGGACGCTTAATTGAGGTCATGCTACTGTGATGGAACTTTACGACAATAAGATCTCAGACTTACTCAGAATTATCGATGTTAAACACCTGATCATTAGTATACCTATCTGGTGCAAACTTCAATCCTTGTACTTCCGGCTAGAGCTAAGAGTTACGTATGTCGTGCCTTTATTGGCAAGAAACGTTATATAGATGAACTTTCAGTGATTGAATTCGACTTTAGACTTCATATAGTTTAAGATGAATAGTCGTAATAACCGATTTCCCGTCTAAAAGTATATTAAAATTTAACACATTCAGTGTTGTGTCTTTAGTAATAATACCATTCCTCAGCAAGAAGTTCTAAACTTTGTAAGTTAATTTGTAAAAGCTGCAAAGAAATTCATTATGACTACTAACTTTGAATAATCATACAAATTTATCCATCTGCAGATGTACACTATCCCCTGCCACCAAGTATATAATAAGTTGCTTTGGATATGGGAAAACCAGACAACAGTGAGTAAATCACTAGGTTTCTATGCTAAGACATACCCTCCTAAGTTACTATAACTTAAAAATATACAGAATGTAGACAGGCGCTTTGATAGGATGACTGAAAATTTGTTTTGCTAAACTTCAGTTACACCGAAAGGAAATGACCGAATTGTGTTTGCAACTCATTGCCCTGTTCAGTCAAGACACTTACGCAGATATTCATAAAAAAGACAGATATCCTCACAACGGGAATAATATTTAAGCCACCGCACGTTTTTAGGTGCTTAACTAACTACTACCACCTTTCTACTATTCTCTCCTTATCTTGCTAAGCTAGTGTTTTCTCTATATCTTCCCTCTGATTTGGAAAAACTTGCTAGTTTTATATATTAGCCTCTAAACTCATTCTTCCTATCTTTATATGATTAAAAATTATCATTCAACTTTTCAGAGAGAGTTAGTAGTATGTCATTCCAAGTTAAAAAAAAGCCTAAGTGATAATGTTCTGCGTGTTTTCAAACATTCTTTAGATTGGATTCAGTTATCAGAATTGCGTGCTTATATTCACTAGTAGGACCATATGGGTAGGTGTTTATATATGGTTAATGTGATTCGTGCTACATCACTACTACTTCGATGTGTATTGAATTCAAAACATCTGTGTATTTAGTTCCATCATTTTATTAATCCAATAACCATTTGGTACTATCTTTTATTCGAATAATATGAAGCACTAGGGTTTTTGCTATGTCAACTCAATATATACTTCATTGGGAAACGTAGATTTGCCCTTCAAAACGCCTTAATTACACCATTAATTTGATTAATGTAGGCTTACGTTGCATTTAAATTCTTCATTGGCTGATAATTTGAAGCCTTAGATGTTTTGCTAAATAAAGTCAATAAAAGAGGTTTATAATTATCTAATCGACTAGATATTATGCGACAAAAACAGACTCGCAATAGGTGATAATTAATCATAACATTAAAGGCTTTAGCCTAAGCATATCTGTCTGAGTTTATTCATGGAGGTGTTGGAAACAGGGTAGTATTCTTTAGATTTCAAGCGAAGTATCATAACTTGAAGATAAGATAAGAATAAGCATATATTTTCCTACATTTTTGAATTTCTAGCTGGATGTTTTATTTCGGTCCTAAATATTTAAAGGCACTTTTTAAAAACAACGTCTTAAAAATTCGAACAACAGCAAAATCCTCCTTTGAAAACCACCGACTGGTATGATCTTCGCACTGCAGTATTAAAAGAAACTGCGCTGCAATCGATTATTCTCAAATTTCCATAAAAGAAAGATATTTCTTCACATTTTTCATTCAATACATCATTGGTTTTCTTGCTTTACATAGTGATATTTATATATAAGTTACAACTTTCCGATAAAGCAATATAAATGTTTGAAATGATCTTGTAAATCAAGCATAATCTTTTAAGGACTTTTAACAAGAACGGAGCTAAAAGTACACAATTCAAGAGCAGATTCAAAAAATGTAGTGATTTTCAGAATTCGACAATATTAAATTAATATTGAGTTAATAAACGATCCCGATTGCGTAACTTCTAATCCTTTTTCGTTTTGATACAATTAGAATTAATGCAACCTAATCTTCATTGTTATTGAGATACTATCCCAGTGTAACTGAGCATAATAAATCCAGTTTGGGAATCTTACAATTAAGACTTTTAGTAGTAATTATAATTTTTGTTCGCGGACATTATGAAGTAATTTTGTTTTCTTAGAGAGCCTAATACAATGAGATAATGGAAGATTTTTCAAAAGTAGTCCATCGTTTAAATATCATATCATCTTTGAACATTACGCATATTTTTTATCAGATAAGACTGAATATCTGTGCACAGATTTACAAAATTTTAACGCCCCTTCAAATTCACCTCTTTTGATTTTTTAACTGAATACATACCTAGGTTCATATATTCAGATATGTTGATAAAGAACACTATTTAATTACAAAAAAAATAAAATAAAATTTATTTGAGAATATATATCTTAAACTTCAATACAGGCAACCTTTGATTCTAATATAAATATTTAAATGCCATCGTTTGTGTTTAAGTTAGTCGATAGAGCGCCGTTCACAGTTTGGATTGACTCGCTGACATGGCTCCGCCGAATACAGAGAAGAAAGTGGTTTCGCGCCCTAACACTAGGACTGCCGCTCAGCCTAGTACTAAGAAGGCTGTAAGTGGTTTCTTTTGTTGCTTATGTCAAATTTTAGAAAGCCCTTGACTCGATCAATAGTCGTCTCGCTCTTGTCTTCAAGAGTGGTAAGGCCGCTATCGGCTATCGCCACACGCTTCGCACGCTCCGTCGTGGAGGAGCTAAACTTATCATCATCGCGAACAACACTCCTCCCCTAAGGTTTGTAATGTCGGGATTTCGGAGCCGATGGCTGAGATGAAATCCAAATATTCATATGTACAAAGAAGGATTATGTTCTTTTTTTATAGTTGATTCTTTTTGTCTTATAGGAAGGCCGAAATCGAGTACTATGCTATGCTTTCTAAGACGGGTGTTCACCACTACAATGGGTCCAATCATGATCTCGGCACTGCATGTGGAAAATACTTCCGCGTAAGCACCCTGGCCATAGAAGATCCTGGAGATTCTGATATCATTAGGTCCATGCCAAATGAGCAGTAAATGCTTGTATATTAATAAAGTATTGTTCATATACATTAAATTGCAAAAAATTTTGGCAGACAAATCTGACTGGGTACGACGACAAGAAATGGTACCAGGTCTTGCAGGTTAGCTTCTTTTTTATGTGATTGGGACAGTGTTATGCTAAAATTAAGTGAACAGTTAACGGGATCGATTTTAAATACTGAGTAAAAATAGAGTATAATTAACTCTTTAGCCAAGATCAGGAATGCTTGGTTAGCCTGACTTAAAGAGCAGAATGGCAACTTGACCGGCGTAGAAATAAATGAAATGCTTTGTTTCGTGAGTGACGTAGCTGGCAAAATGTCTACCCACTACACAGTGCCAAGTCGGACCGTGCCGTTTGTCAAACTAAATGAAACAAAATCAAGGGAGATGGATTAAGATTTTACCTCCTTCTTAATATAAGCCGCGATGTCCTTCTCAATATTGCACTTTCCAAATGCTTGGGTTGCAATGTCGATGGCATCCTGTTGCATTTCTTCCGCCATGTCAGCATTTTTCACAACAGCTTTTCTAGTCGATTCAGTCATTCATGGACGCTTAATTGAGGTCATGCTACTGTGATGGAACTTTACGACAATAAGATCTCAGACTTACTCAGAATTATCGATGTTAAACACCTGATCATTAGTATACCTATCTGGTGCAAACTTCAATCCTTGTACTTCCGGCTAGAGCTAAGAGTTACGTATGTCGTGCCTTTATTGGCAAGAAACGTTATATAGATGAACTTTCAGTGATTGAATTCGACTTTAGACTTCATATAGTTTAAGATGAATAGTCGTAATAACCGATTTCCCGTCTAAAAGTATATTAAAATTTAACACATTCAGTGTTGTGTCTTTAGTAATAATACCATTCCTCAGCAAGAAGTTCTAAACTTTGTAAGTTAATTTGTAAAAGCTGCAAAGAAATTCATTATGACTACTAACTTTGAATAATCATACAAATTTATCCATCTGCAGATGTACACTATCCCCTGCCACCAAGTATATAATAAGTTGCTTTGGATATGGGAAAACCAGACAACAGTGAGTAAATCACTAGGTTTCTATGCTAAGACATACCCTCCTAAGTTACTATAACTTAAAAATATACAGAATGTAGACAGGCGCTTTGATAGGATGACTGAAAATTTGTTTTGCTAAACTTCAGTTACACCGAAAGGAAATGACCGAATTGTGTTTGCAACTCATTGCCCTGTTCAGTCAAGACACTTACGCAGATATTCATAAAAAAGACAGATATCCTCACAACGGGAATAATATTTAAGCCACCGCACGTTTTTAGGTGCTTAACTAACTACTACCACCTTTCTACTATTCTCTCCTTATCTTGCTAAGCTAGTGTTTTCTCTATATCTTCCCTCTGATTTGGAAAAACTTGCTAGTTTTATATATTAGCCTCTAAACTCATTCTTCCTATCTTTATATGATTAAAAATTATCATTCAACTTTTCAGAGAGAGTTAGTAGTATGTCATTCCAAGTTAAAAAAAAGCCTAAGTGATAATGTTCTGCGTGTTTTCAAACATTCTTTAGATTGGATTCAGTTATCAGAATTGCGTGCTTATATTCACTAGTAGGACCATATGGGTAGGTGTTTATATATGGTTAATGTGATTCGTGCTACATCACTACTACTTCGATGTGTATTGAATTCAAAACATCTGTGTATTTAGTTCCATCATTTTATTAATCCAATAACCATTTGGTACTATCTTTTATTCGAATAATATGAAGCACTAGGGTTTTTGCTATGTCAACTCAATATATACTTCATTGGGAAACGTAGATTTGCCCTTCAAAACGCCTTAATTACACCATTAATTTGATTAATGTAGGCTTACGTTGCATTTAAATTCTTCATTGGCTGATAATTTGAAGCCTTAGATGTTTTGCTAAATAAAGTCAATAAAAGAGGTTTATAATTATCTAATCGACTAGATATTATGCGACAAAAACAGACTCGCAATAGGTGATAATTAATCATAACATTAAAGGCTTTAGCCTAAGCATATCTGTCTGAGTTTATTCATGGAGGTGTTGGAAACAGGGTAGTATTCTTTAGATTTCAAGCGAAGTATCATAACTTGAAGATAAGATAAGAATAAGCATATATTTTCCTACATTTTTGAATTTCTAGCTGGATGTTTTATTTCGGTCCTAAATATTTAAAGGCACTTTTTAAAAACAACGTCTTAAAAATTCGAACAACAGCAAAATCCTCCTTTGAAAACCACCGACTGGTATGATCTTCGCACTGCAGTATTAAAAGAAACTGCGCTGCAATCGATTATTCTCAAATTTCCATAAAAGAAAGATATTTCTTCACATTTTTCATTCAATACATCATTGGTTTTCTTGCTTTACATAGTGATATTTATATATAAGTTACAACTTTCCGATAAAGCAATATAAATGTTTGAAATGATCTTGTAAATCAAGCATAATCTTTTAAGGACTTTTAACAAGAACGGAGCTAAAAGTACACAATTCAAGAGCAGATTCAAAAAATGTAGTGATTTTCAGAATTCGACAATATTAAATTAATATTGAGTTAATAAACGATCCCGATTGCGTAACTTCTAATCCTTTTTCGTTTTGATACAATTAGAATTAATGCAACCTAATCTTCATTGTTATTGAGATACTATCCCAGTGTAACTGAGCATAATAAATCCAGTTTGGGAATCTTACAATTAAGACTTTTAGTAGTAATTATAATTTTTGTTCGCGGACATTATGAAGTAATTTTGTTTTCTTAGAGAGCCTAATACAATGAGATAATGGAAGATTTTTCAAAAGTAGTCCATCGTTTAAATATCATATCATCTTTGAACATTACGCATATTTTTTATCAGATAAGACTGAATATCTGTGCACAGATTTACAAAATTTTAACGCCCCTTCAAATTCACCTCTTTTGATTTTTTAACTGAATACATACCTAGGTTCATATATTCAGATATGTTGATAAAGAACACTATTTAATTACAAAAAAAATAAAATAAAATTTATTTGAGAATATATATCTTAAACTTCAATACAGGCAACCTTTGATTCTAATATAAATATTTAAATGCCATCGTTTGTGTTTAAGTTAGTCGATAGAGCGCCGTTCACAGTTTGGATTGACTCGCTGACATGGCTCCGCCGAATACAGAGAAGAAAGTGGTTTCGCGCCCTAACACTAGGACTGCCGCTCAGCCTAGTACTAAGAAGGCTGTAAGTGGTTTCTTTTGTTGCTTATGTCAAATTTTAGAAAGCCCTTGACTCGATCAATAGTCGTCTCGCTCTTGTCTTCAAGAGTGGTAAGGCCGCTATCGGCTATCGCCACACGCTTCGCACGCTCCGTCGTGGAGGAGCTAAACTTATCATCATCGCGAACAACACTCCTCCCCTAAGGTTTGTAATGTCGGGATTTCGGAGCCGATGGCTGAGATGAAATCCAAATATTCATATGTACAAAGAAGGATTATGTTCTTTTTTTATAGTTGATTCTTTTTGTCTTATAGGAAGGCCGAAATCGAGTACTATGCTATGCTTTCTAAGACGGGTGTTCACCACTACAATGGGTCCAATCATGATCTCGGCACTGCATGTGGAAAATACTTCCGCGTAAGCACCCTGGCCATAGAAGATCCTGGAGATTCTGATATCATTAGGTCCATGCCAAATGAGCAGTAAATGCTTGTATATTAATAAAGTATTGTTCATATACATTAAATTGCAAAAAATTTTGGCAGACAAATCTGACTGGGTACGACGACAAGAAATGGTACCAGGTCTTGCAGGTTAGCTTCTTTTTTATGTGATTGGGACAGTGTTATGCTAAAATTAAGTGAACAGTTAACGGGATCGATTTTAAATACTGAGTAAAAATAGAGTATAATTAACTCTTTAGCCAAGATCAGGAATGCTTGGTTAGCCTGACTTAAAGAGCAGAATGGCAACTTGACCGGCGTAGAAATAAATGAAATGCTTTGTTTCGTGAGTGACGTAGCTGGCAAAATGTCTACCCACTACACAGTGCCAAGTCGGACCGTGCCGTTTGTCAAACTAAATGAAACAAAATCAAGGGAGATGGATTAAGATTTTACCTCCTTCTTAATATAAGCCGCGATGTCCTTCTCAATATTGCACTTTCCAAATGCTTGGGTTGCAATGTCGATGGCATCCTGTTGCATTTCTTCCGCCATGTCAGCATTTTTCACAACAGCTTTTCTAGTCGATTCAGTCATTCATGGACGCTTAATTGAGGTCATGCTACTGTGATGGAACTTTACGACAATAAGATCTCAGACTTACTCAGAATTATCGATGTTAAACACCTGATCATTAGTATACCTATCTGGTGCAAACTTCAATCCTTGTACTTCCGGCTAGAGCTAAGAGTTACGTATGTCGTGCCTTTATTGGCAAGAAACGTTATATAGATGAACTTTCAGTGATTGAATTCGACTTTAGACTTCATATAGTTTAAGATGAATAGTCGTAATAACCGATTTCCCGTCTAAAAGTATATTAAAATTTAACACATTCAGTGTTGTGTCTTTAGTAATAATACCATTCCTCAGCAAGAAGTTCTAAACTTTGTAAGTTAATTTGTAAAAGCTGCAAAGAAATTCATTATGACTACTAACTTTGAATAATCATACAAATTTATCCATCTGCAGATGTACACTATCCCCTGCCACCAAGTATATAATAAGTTGCTTTGGATATGGGAAAACCAGACAACAGTGAGTAAATCACTAGGTTTCTATGCTAAGACATACCCTCCTAAGTTACTATAACTTAAAAATATACAGAATGTAGACAGGCGCTTTGATAGGATGACTGAAAATTTGTTTTGCTAAACTTCAGTTACACCGAAAGGAAATGACCGAATTGTGTTTGCAACTCATTGCCCTGTTCAGTCAAGACACTTACGCAGATATTCATAAAAAAGACAGATATCCTCACAACGGGAATAATATTTAAGCCACCGCACGTTTTTAGGTGCTTAACTAACTACTACCACCTTTCTACTATTCTCTCCTTATCTTGCTAAGCTAGTGTTTTCTCTATATCTTCCCTCTGATTTGGAAAAACTTGCTAGTTTTATATATTAGCCTCTAAACTCATTCTTCCTATCTTTATATGATTAAAAATTATCATTCAACTTTTCAGAGAGAGTTAGTAGTATGTCATTCCAAGTTAAAAAAAAGCCTAAGTGATAATGTTCTGCGTGTTTTCAAACATTCTTTAGATTGGATTCAGTTATCAGAATTGCGTGCTTATATTCACTAGTAGGACCATATGGGTAGGTGTTTATATATGGTTAATGTGATTCGTGCTACATCACTACTACTTCGATGTGTATTGAATTCAAAACATCTGTGTATTTAGTTCCATCATTTTATTAATCCAATAACCATTTGGTACTATCTTTTATTCGAATAATATGAAGCACTAGGGTTTTTGCTATGTCAACTCAATATATACTTCATTGGGAAACGTAGATTTGCCCTTCAAAACGCCTTAATTACACCATTAATTTGATTAATGTAGGCTTACGTTGCATTTAAATTCTTCATTGGCTGATAATTTGAAGCCTTAGATGTTTTGCTAAATAAAGTCAATAAAAGAGGTTTATAATTATCTAATCGACTAGATATTATGCGACAAAAACAGACTCGCAATAGGTGATAATTAATCATAACATTAAAGGCTTTAGCCTAAGCATATCTGTCTGAGTTTATTCATGGAGGTGTTGGAAACAGGGTAGTATTCTTTAGATTTCAAGCGAAGTATCATAACTTGAAGATAAGATAAGAATAAGCATATATTTTCCTACATTTTTGAATTTCTAGCTGGATGTTTTATTTCGGTCCTAAATATTTAAAGGCACTTTTTAAAAACAACGTCTTAAAAATTCGAACAACAGCAAAATCCTCCTTTGAAAACCACCGACTGGTATGATCTTCGCACTGCAGTATTAAAAGAAACTGCGCTGCAATCGATTATTCTCAAATTTCCATAAAAGAAAGATATTTCTTCACATTTTTCATTCAATACATCATTGGTTTTCTTGCTTTACATAGTGATATTTATATATAAGTTACAACTTTCCGATAAAGCAATATAAATGTTTGAAATGATCTTGTAAATCAAGCATAATCTTTTAAGGACTTTTAACAAGAACGGAGCTAAAAGTACACAATTCAAGAGCAGATTCAAAAAATGTAGTGATTTTCAGAATTCGACAATATTAAATTAATATTGAGTTAATAAACGATCCCGATTGCGTAACTTCTAATCCTTTTTCGTTTTGATACAATTAGAATTAATGCAACCTAATCTTCATTGTTATTGAGATACTATCCCAGTGTAACTGAGCATAATAAATCCAGTTTGGGAATCTTACAATTAAGACTTTTAGTAGTAATTATAATTTTTGTTCGCGGACATTATGAAGTAATTTTGTTTTCTTAGAGAGCCTAATACAATGAGATAATGGAAGATTTTTCAAAAGTAGTCCATCGTTTAAATATCATATCATCTTTGAACATTACGCATATTTTTTATCAGATAAGACTGAATATCTGTGCACAGATTTACAAAATTTTAACGCCCCTTCAAATTCACCTCTTTTGATTTTTTAACTGAATACATACCTAGGTTCATATATTCAGATATGTTGATAAAGAACACTATTTAATTACAAAAAAAATAAAATAAAATTTATTTGAGAATATATATCTTAAACTTCAATACAGGCAACCTTTGATTCTAATATAAATATTTAAATGCCATCGTTTGTGTTTAAGTTAGTCGATAGAGCGCCGTTCACAGTTTGGATTGACTCGCTGACATGGCTCCGCCGAATACAGAGAAGAAAGTGGTTTCGCGCCCTAACACTAGGACTGCCGCTCAGCCTAGTACTAAGAAGGCTGTAAGTGGTTTCTTTTGTTGCTTATGTCAAATTTTAGAAAGCCCTTGACTCGATCAATAGTCGTCTCGCTCTTGTCTTCAAGAGTGGTAAGGCCGCTATCGGCTATCGCCACACGCTTCGCACGCTCCGTCGTGGAGGAGCTAAACTTATCATCATCGCGAACAACACTCCTCCCCTAAGGTTTGTAATGTCGGGATTTCGGAGCCGATGGCTGAGATGAAATCCAAATATTCATATGTACAAAGAAGGATTATGTTCTTTTTTATAGTTGATTCTTTTTGTCTTATAGGAAGGCCGAAATCGAGTACTATGCTATGCTTTCTAAGACGGGTGTTCACCACTACAATGGGTCCAATCATGATCTCGGCACTGCATGTGGAAAATACTTCCGCGTAAGCACCCTGGCCATAGAAGATCCTGGAGATTCTGATATCATTAGGTCCATGCCAAATGAGCAGTAAATGCTTGTATATTAATAAAGTATTGGTCATATACATTTAATTCTTTTTATTGCGAAAAATTTTGGCAGACAAATCTGACTGGGTACGACGACAAGAAATGGTACCAGGTCTTGCAGGTTAGCTTCTTTTTTATGTGATTGGGACAGTGTTATTCTAAAATTAGGTGAACAGTTAACGAACCGACTTCACAGTGCAGTAGCTTTTGTGGGTGGCTAGTTTTATTCTATCTATCTTAAACTGTGACTTTTGATTGTTGTTTTGAATCAAGCTTAGGCGAAAATGGGTGATTGGGCTACAATTTCGAATCACACGTATCATCTAATGTTTGTCTGTTAGCCCTATATAAGTATGAAAACCGCTACACCTGATGAAGAATAACAGAGACAAAAGTTCAGAAAACGATTTAAAAATATACATTCAATCAAACAGCCAGCTCGGAAGATATTATGGATGCAAGATGGTGGAAGGTAAGAAAGGGTAAACAGTTCTTTCAAGTTCAGTTTGTTGGCGGAGTCAGTGGGTATATTCGCAGATAACATTCATCTCCGCCTGGTACTTCTCAACTGCCTTCGTCTTTGCGCAAAACTTGCAGCCGCATTTGGCGTTGTGGGCTGAGCACTAAAAGGGTTGGATGAGGCTTGATTCGACTCCCCGAAAACCGGGGGGTTTGTCGTACTGACTCCGAAATTGAATCCACCTAAAGCACTAGTTGCATTAAAGTTGAACCCCCCTGCAGGAATAGAGGCACCACTATTGCCAAAGTTAAACGCCGGTGCAGAACTAAAAGGACTTGAATTCGAACCCGAGATACCACCAAAGGCAATCTTCGTCGACGTGTTACTAGCACCAGTGAAAGGTGACTCGATTGGTCGTTTAGTAGCTTCCCCTGCAGAAAAGATTGAAGGAGAGCTCTTGATAGTTGGTAAATTCGAAGAAAATGGAGATTGAGTAGTAGAAGTAGTTGAAGCATTCTGCGCTGATTGACCAAATTTGAAGAGATTAGAAGTTTGAAAACCGAATCCGCTGGCAGTAGTTGAAGTAGCGGCCGTTGTATTGATACCAGAAAAGCCAAAAGGATTAGCTGAATTAGTGGTGGTAACCGCATTTTGAGTCCCACCAAATGGATTAACAGAAGTACCATTCGTGAGTCCAGTTTTGTTGAAAGCAAAAGGAGAAGTCGAATTTGTCGTACTTCCAAAACCAAAGGTTGACGGTGCAGTTGGATTAGAATTTTGTGAAGACGAAGAAAAGCCACTAAGAGGACTTGCAGAATTTGTCTTCGCTCCCGAAAAGTTAAAACCTCCCGTTGTTGAGGTGGTTGAAGTTTGATTAATTGAGAAATTAAATAGAGAAGAGGGAGCAGTAGTTGTACTGGAAGTAGCAGAAGGAAAACTGAACGAGGGCATAGTTTTAGCCGGCGTTAATACACTTGAAGTAGTCGTTGTTTTAACAGAAGGAAAGTTAAATCCAGAAGTTCCAAAACTCGAGTTGGTAGTGGAATTCGTTGTAGGTGTTGCAGAAAAAAGAAAAGTTGACGGAGCGGTCGTTGTTACAGTGCCTGCAGAGAAGTTAAAACCAATTAGACTGGATTGAGTCGTCGTCGACGGCGTTGAGGGTTTGAGAGAAATGTTTAAAGCCGGCGGAGGTACGGTAGTTCCAGCTGTTTTTGGAAGAGAAAAGGACGAAAAGGTTCCTCCAGTTGTAGGTGCTGCAGAAAAATTAAAAGCGGGTGTTGAATTTTTACTTGCCGTTGTTTCAGGTTTCTGTGATCCAATGGAAGAAAAATTAAATGTTGGAGCAGTAGACGATGACCCAAATGATGTGTTATTAGCAGCAGAAGTAGCAGCCAATTTTCCTGAAAAGTTGAATCCCTTTGATTCAGTCGTAGTTGTTCCAGAGAAATTGAACATAGGCGCTGACGATGTGGTGGATGTAGGTGCAGACGATTCTGTAGAAATGGAAGGAAAGCTGAAAGTAGGCGCCGGGTTTGAAGGAGAAAAACCAAAACTTGTTGCAGTACTGCAGGCAGAGGTAGAATTTGGAGCAAAACTAAATGCAGGGACTGCGCAGCCAGAGGAAGTAGTTACTGCTACATTGGTGCTAGCAGCAGATGTCTGACTAAAACTAAATTTCGGGGTTTCAACTGAGGATATGGTAGCAGTAGATTTTGGTGTAAGAGAAAACGTAAATCCTGAAGAGGCAAGGGCCTTTGTAGATGGTTCTTGAGTCTGAGAGGGACTGAACCCACTTGGTGCTGAAGATGAAGTGATTTCTGAGGTTGATTTAGCAGTAGCGACAGCACCAAAACTGAATGAGAAGCTTGGTGGGGCAGTGGTTGTATTTTCTGTAGCAGTATCGGTTTTTTGAAGGGAAAGGGAAGGCATAGTCACTCCAGAGCTTGACACCGAGACAGTAGGTGAAACCGACAAGTTAAGAGTGGTCGTGGTAGTAGAAGCAGTTTTTTCTTCAGCACCCTTGGCCTTTCCAAATGAAAATGAAGGCAGTGTCTCTGACGTAGAAATTTCTGATGAACTAGTAGTCGTCTTCTCTGGGAGTGATGTCTTTCCAAATGAGAAAGAAGGTAATGTCGAGATGCTAGAGTTTGAAACTGTACTCAAAGCCGTCGAAAAGCTTGAAGAAGCCGTATTAGGCATTTTCTCTGGAAGTGATGTCTTTCCAAAGGAGAATGAAGGCAAAGTAGAAGTGCTAGACGAAGCAGCAGAACTGACATTAAGAACTTCTGAACCAGTAGACGTTTTTCCAAGTGAGACAGGCAACGCAGATGTAGTAGTAACGGTAATAGTTGATGTCGTGCTACTTTGTGGTTCCGAAGTCGCCTCAGAAATCAGGGACATCGATGGCACTGATGATTTTGTAGATTGTGTTGAAATGGCAGTAGGCGGAGAGGAAGATACTGTCACTAAGGAACTAGGAGCTAAAAGATTTTAGGACAAATAAAAAGTTTATAAAAGACACCGAAAGAGGACTAAAATATCAGACTAAAAGTAGTATCGAGGGATTCAACAAAAAAAATTGAACAGGAAGGGAAGTCTATGCAAAAAAATAATAAATCAAGCAATATATTTAAAATGGTAGCTGCAACGCATTAGAAAGTAAATGCCAGATCCCAAAGAAATGTGACATGCAACAAACACAGACAAACATGATACATTTGATAGCAAAGTGATCTTTATGCTGGAAAGGGAGTTAATTGCATGGCAATGATCAAAGTGATTGAATAATACAATTCCATACTAAAATAACACAGCAAGAATCTTTGAAAGTGATAAGAAAATACTTTTAATGCTATAAAAAAGAGCCTGCAATATTAATAAAAGAATCGTAAACACCCCAAATTTCACTAGTTTTATACAAGAGAGCTTACCATTAAATGAGCTGTTCGGAGGAGGTTTATAAGCATCCCCAAATTTCATACCGTCTTTGTCAGTAATCTCTTCAAATATCCTGCGAATGTGAGCTTGTCGATCTTCCAGCGAACTAGAAGGCAATCCACCACCAATCCTTCGCAAAGCCGCTAATCTCAGGCTAGAACTAGCTGCTCTGGCTTTCGCTTCCAAACGCGTGAATAGCTGGCTAACTGAAGTTATATTTTGATGTCGTCGCTTTGGTAACTTTTCAGATAAGCCAGATGAAGATTCCCTAGTGTTTGTTGCAATATCAACTTGAAAACCTGTCTGGGTCTCGCAGTCACGAGTAGCTCTTCTTTTTGCCGCAGGAGGTGACAATGAAATACCATCATTATCTTCGTTTTCACTAACGTGAACCGACTCTTTCTCAAGATTGTCTGACGGCCTTTGGCGTTTTGTTGCAGCGAATGCAATAGCTTCTAGAGCAGCGGAAGAAACTCGAGAGACCTGTTGAGGAAGTTTAGCCGAACTAGGACGAGGATGAGAAGACGAGGATGTTGGTTTCAATTTAGGACGTGGAAGGGTAGTTTCAACAAGTGAAGCACTTGCGACATTCTGACTACTATTATTTTCCACATAGCACGATCGATGTCGTTTCGAAGCAAAACTATCACTGATTGAAATGTTTTCGTCTATGCCATCAATGGGTGACTCGCTGGATCTTTTGCGGCTGTTGTATTCAAACTTTTGAATAGCTCTGTCGATTACACTGCAGGTAGCATTTCTGAGAAATTCCGTGGCAGTACGGGGACGAGAGGGAGTTAGTTTATTATGAGATTGAATCGGACGCCTAAATGGTGACTGAAAATTGAATAGAGATGGAGGAAGTTCTTTGTCGCAGACGCTGCTGCGATGAGACGGGGAGGGAGAGATTAAACTGAGATAATTGGAATTATTACTCCTGACAGGTGGAGAGGCGAAAAGGCGAGAAAAGTATGGGGAAATAGGTTTATCCTCATCGACAATTGGAATTGCTGATCTTCTTGGAGTTCCATTGTTTCTTCCTGATGGGGTTGATAAATTACTTCGTCCATATGGAAACATATTCTAAGAAAATGAAATCAAGACTTCATATCATTAATATCAAACATAAACGTAAGAATTGAAATATAACAACTTTAAGGATTTGAGCATTTATCTATTAATTTTTTGACTACAGCATTAAGTCCAAATAATCCTTTACTATTGTGAAATAGTAGTACAAAATAAATGTTCATAATTTATGGACAAAATTTACGTTAAAACCTTCATGTGCAGTGGCAATTGAGATTAAATTAACAACGAGAATTAAGGAGAGATCAGAAAATTCGAAAGATCACGGCATACCAATTATATACACGGAATAGCCTTAAACGCTATTTTATCATTGTACGGCATGAAGTTCCAAAAGCATCGTCATCAAAACTAAACTTTTATTTACAATTTATTAAAAGTAAGATTACAAAAGTAGCTAAGTTTTGGAATTTAATAAATTATTACGATAATTTAAGCCTACTAATATACAATAATGTCAGTGTCTAATAACTAGCTTGTTGGTGGCATAATTTTGACAGCAATAAATTTTATTTTTCCTTGAAGATCATTTCAATACCCTACATAGATTCTCCTTTTTATGGCTTTTGCTTATTTGACTTAGCCCAAGGGTGTGTCTTATTAATTATTTAAAAATAATAATAATATCTAGTTTAAATTGTGTGACACTTTGAATGAAGTTCTGACATAACATTTAGCCCAACCAACTAGTTATACGTGGGTTAAATTTTGCCTTAATTTTCTATCCCATTAAAAAGATATTTAAGTCTCACTATTGTCTTATCGCTACCAGCCGAACATACCTTACACAAAATGAAAAAACGAACTTAAATTCAAAGGACTCTTCAATCCAACTAATTTTGCGAATCATTTTAAAGTCTCTCAGCTTCTGAGAAGAAAACCATTTTAGTGAATTTAGTTGACCAAGATAAGAAGATGAATATTTCAATTAATGTTTCCTTTGCTGCTCAGAATATATTTCTATCTACATAAATTTTTTTCAAGACTGGAAAACTTCAAGAATAGTAGCTGCTAACTATTATGTTTAAATACAAAGAAACTTAATTTTATTGTAATTTTAAAGAGGAGTATTTATATTAATCTATCTAAATTATTATAATATACGATTTTGTATTAATTTGAATATGTTAGTATTTAGTTAGGAATAGTTTTATTTAGCTAATACATGTTTACTATTTCTAAGGTCAGATTGCACCAAACCGGAAGACCTCATCAGATTTCATGTTTTCAATAGCATTTATTTTATTTTACCAAGCAGAGGCAAGTGTGTCATGCTACGGGTGCGAATACATAAATTGGCGCTACGAAAGTGCCCTCTGGCCGTGCGATCAAAGTGCAGGCCCATGGAAAATACTTTCAAATTGCACCTCATGTATCAAACAAACGGAGGTTCAAGAAAGCGATTTTAGGAAGCCTCGCTGGGGACAAGAAGCAACGGTTTTGAGAACCACGTCAAGATATTGTGCTGTCGACTTTCCTCCCAAATACCCTAACCAGTGCATCTTCTTCTACGGCAGTTCTTCCGTAATTGAACAGTGTTTCTGTTCTACAGATTTCTGCAACGTAATTCCTTACCATAAACCTAATATCTACTTAAATTTGTGCCTTTTTATTACACTCTCTTTGACAAACTTCTTTCTATGTAATCTATAAATTGATTTTTAAATTCAAAACCGTAAATAGTGACCGACTGGACAACATCGGATAATTTATTCTGTACGAATGTAGAAAAGTCACAATGAGTAGATTAAGGCTTAAAACATAAAGAAGAAATTTAATGTTTGGTTTTTAAAGACAAGGGGTGTTTTGGTAGAGGGATTGTAAGAGTTTTGCAGGAATGATGAGAAAGACAATGTGATAAAAACTGTTTTGGGTATGAATGAAGGCAAATTGCTTTTTCATTTCTATAAGGATATAAGCACATATCAATACGAAATTCCGTAGGGGTTCAAGTCCACGTTTCCCAATCGCTTCCCTAAAAGAGTACAAAAAACGTATATCTAAGCTAAACAATTTAAGGAGATTGAGTAGTTCATGAGAAGACGTACACAACGATCCATATTAAAAGCTACAAAAGGACATCTTTACCTAACTTTTTAGTACTCTTATCCTCTATAAAATACACGAGATCAAAAATGAATACATTTATAGATCAAAATTAATAAGCAAAAGAAATCATTTTAATCAATCCAAGGATATTTGTCGATAAGTCGAAAGCAAAAAATACGCCAATATTGGCACAACTATTTGGTGACAAAATAGAGAATTAGATGATTTAAATTAACAACATGACGAGAATGTAGTTTCGGAGCGGGCATGCCATTTATCTTTTCCTAATAACTGGATGAAAGTATTGTCCTTTTACCCCATGGTGACCTCTGAAATAATAGGCAAATGTTAAGAACGTGATAGAACAAAGAGACACATACGGTGAGCTGATTAGCTGATAATTATCTCATTCCATAGATCTCTAAATTGGCAAGTAAGGGAATGGAGAGAAGCTACAGCAATTATTTACTGTGTAGGAAATACATAGCGCCCACAAATAAGTCATAAATAAATAACTCCCAAGCATTTCTAGGAAGGCGTTTCCTATCACTAATATTGGGCACAGGCACGCTACCACGAAGCCACTGGGTGAGAAACTCGAATTCTACCGCTCCTTTTATTATAGTTTGGCCATTGCTATCACTGGGTGTGGATCAAACTGTGCCATTAGCGAATTTTTTTCCCAGACAAATTTCCTCCATCACTTTCTTGGAGAGAAAAGCACCGGAAAAGTCCATTGCCTCCAGATAAGGATATAGCTTGTGAGATATTAGCAAAGATAACGGAAGACTCAAGTGTCTCGACTCCACAGTGTTCGAACTTGCTGCAACTTCTCTCACTCTCTTAGAGAACCATTGTGGTTTATTTTAATAAGTGGGATAGGCCACTAAAGCGGTTCTTGGGTGAACGTGGCTACAGTTCAGGTCCCCTTTCATCGATGACCGGAATAACTCTGTTCTCATTCATTCTCTATGAAACTATAATAACAAACAACGCGCACTGACATACGCTTATAATTCATCTACTCCCTCTCTCTCTTTTTCTCGAGAACTCCCCACCGTTCCAATCTCTGCCAGTTCTTCCCAAATCCCCCCTATTTTAACCGCAGTTACACCAACGAAACCTCGGTGCCTACAAACTCATTTTTCGGTATCATGAAAGGAAAAATGATTATTCAAAGTTAACAATGAGTATAATGACTCACCGGATCAGATTTACCATCACCATCATCGACATTAAATTCCGCCAGTCCCTTCTCCATTTTCTCTGCTTCCTCTTTTAGAGATTCTGCTGGTAACTGGATAGCTACCTCATCATCTTCACTCTCATTCATGTCTGCTAAATGGATAAAGAATGAAGAAAACCAAACTAATTATCTACTATATTAATATTTGCAAGTAAGCATCTAGGGTCAATTAAATGCTCGATTGGCCTATCTTTATTGTCCAATTAATTCGACTTGAAAGTCCCCGCGTACGCTGTTACCGAGAAATTAGAAATAGCAACCTTGCCAGCTGGCATGGGCACAGAATGTAGACTAACGAGAATTCGGCATACTGAGGTAAACTCATTTCAGACCAAATGCCGTGAGAGGAGATGATGACTATTATATTACCCCCCCCCCCCTCCCCCCATTTTACACATCTTAGATTCTTTATGACCCCTTTATTTACAAAATGCTCTTTAATGACTTACCAACACAGATTAATTAAAATTCGCTACTATTTGTGAGACCATGCGTACTTGGGGTTCCTTAACCTTTAAAAGGAAGTAATAAGACACCTGGTCTTAGAAAGAGCAATTCCCAGAGATCTGTCAGTCTGATCGAAATGCAAGTGCATTAAGCCCCTAATTTACTTTGACGATTAGTCTAAAGAGACCCCATGGATCCAGATAATGTGTTGACTTTCAAATATTAATGAGTTAGAGAAGACCTATTCTTACTGCAGGAAACGTGATCTAAACAGGTCTTCATTAACCAACGTCATGTAGATAAGACAAGTGAATAGGAAAAAGCACAAAGATATATGAACGATAGAAATGGTAAGAGGCAGTTGATATCTTGCCTTGACGACCATAATCATCTCAACGAGAAACATAGATGACCTCAGAGATTTGACGTGTGTGCTTCAGCATTGGAACAGAAGAGGTGGACGGGTTATCAAAGTTTACATTATACATATTTTCACCAGATTAATAAGGCGTCATTAAGTGACTACAACTACCTTCACGTATTAGCAGTGCTACTCGATGTTTGCCTTATACTGATTGAAAGTCTTTAGCGAGGTATTTCAAAACATTGAAATCGATCCCACCCCCCCCCCCTCCCCCGCCTTCAAAATATTACTGGATTTTTACCATTATGTTTTTGGTAAGCACGAGAAAAAACCGTCTTGAACCGTCAGTAAATAAGAAAATACCGGCTGATGAAAAATTTAACAGCAAAGGAAGAAGCGGTAATGGGGGGTGTTGAGAGGTATCTGTATTAGCTCAGACAAGATTTCATCTCTTGATATGATCACGGATGAACAGTAGTCGAATATACTGTTTCTGTTCAACGCACCGTATATATTCGGAAGTCAATACTAACGCAGACATGACCCAAGTATGATTGAGTATACTGTACTAACACTACCGAAGCGTAACTTAATTAAAAAGAAGCCAATCACACTAGATTAGCATTACCTCGCGGTTCCTGTTGAGTCAAGTCTTCTTCATCGCCATCACTTTGATCTTCAGCACCTTCCTCCGAACTTCCAGCCATTTCATCTCTGGTAACCAACACGACACTACTAGCTGCACTTGATAAAATGGAATCCGTCGCCTTGGAAACCAAATGCGAGTGCTAAATCGTAAATTTCAAACAAAATTTACAATTTAACCTACTTCGCTTCCGTCTGGTTCTTCGTTTGCTTGCTTCGCTACTAGGATTGGCGATGAATCGACTTTAGCATTAGATCCTTCTTCCGGTTCAACCTCTTCGTCTAACTCTAAAAAGAATAACAGAAAAAAAATAAAAGTAAATCCCGGATGCAGACGATACTGACATTTCTAACTGATGGAATTGATTTTGATAGTCGCTCATCAACTTTTGTTACATATGTATATTTGTAAGGACTCGAAGTTTTACTTTACAACAATAAAGTTAGTTCATCTCATTCAAAAAAAAAAAATTATAATTCGCCAACTGGTGCTTCTTATAGATTATATAGAGGGTAATTGAGAAATAAATGAAACTATTACCTTGTTATGAAAAAGTCATTTGAAGAACACACACACAGCCTGTGGCATTGAGTTCTTGTCCGTTTTTGCATCGAACTAGGCGAGAACTTCTATAATAGCTATAACCTAGACAGCATCCAAATTAGCCCGAAATACTCAATGATAATATGGTAATAAGCCAGCTTCTTCAATTTACCCAAAATGTTGCAAAGCAACGTTGCATAATTTTAGTAAGTAATAACAAGAGTATAAATTTTATAAATAATTAACAATAAGAGGCTAAAGTTATTAAAATTATTCAAAAGTAACGATCTACCACATTCTTCGGCCCCGAACAATCGATTTCCAAACTTCATAATGTGAAACGCTCTTGAATATTTAAAGGCCAAATTTTAAATCAATCCTGCAGCGCCTACCCAAAATTATCCTCCAAGCTACACATTACGAGGGATCTAAAAGCCATATTAAAACCATATTTTATAAAAATTGTATAAGTTTGATTCCAAGTTCGATGAAGGGAAGCACTTTTCATTACTCTCCTTGGTGAGTAAATTGGAATCCTATATGTCCTATCATTTGACTACTCCTCGTCTGACCAGTCTTACAAGACCAATTCCCCCAACTTCATAAATCAAACGGCTGCATCAGATGAACTCACCCGGCCACGCATCAACAGAATCTGAATCCTCCTTTTCTGATCTCTTCCTATCTCCACCCACATTCATTCTACTCAATCGCGAGCGACGAAGTTCAAGAACATCCAGACACCAGATACGATAGTAGTACCTTGACCAGAAATCGCTTTCCTGAATACCGCCATTGTTTACTCCATCCGGGTCAATCAGCCGTAATAGATGACCTCTTACTACGGGACTTTCTTCAAGGACCTGAGCAGGAGGAGGGTAAGTTGTCGTCGCATTAACCTCGGAACCATCGGGAATAGCCTCCCCTTCGAAAACAGGGATTCCGGGATGCGGACAGTAGGTGCTTTCATTGAAGTAGGCACTTCGCCAAGCAGAATAAGAGAGAATGTCTTTTTGAGTTGTCGATGGCGGTTGTTCATAAGTTGCGGGATCCGCACAAATTACCTTGATTCTGGCCTATTGAACAATTTAATGATACAAAAAGCACTTATCTAATTAGGATTATTAGAAGCTAGTTCAAGGCAACATTCAAGGTCGTTAGACCGACAATTGATTGGTTGGTGTGGCGTGTTCCAGTTTACAACAAATGTGACAATAGAATGCAGTTACTATCGTGGGAGGCCTATAAGTGCCCATAAACTACAAGGCCAAGATAATGGTGCAAGATAATAAATAAATAATTGTTCACGTTTATTAGTATGCTCACAAGTAATAACATTCAAGGTCGAGAACAAAAAATAATAAGGGAGAAAAGATGGATCCACTCATTTATATAACATTTGTTTTTAATATTAGCCTTTAGATATCCCTCTCAGATTCGGCTATATGGTGCTTGGAAATAACGAGGAGACATCCGTGACTGAATATGATTGCTTGAAGAAACAACTAAAACCACTTTGATCACCAAAATGCGGTCAGAAAAAGCATATCTAAAATGTTCCTATGACCTGACCCTGGTCCATATTGCATTAAAAAGTACATTCAAACACTCGAAAACGAATTTGATAAACTAAAATCTGTTTATCACCTTAGTACTCTTTCCACTCGTCCATTCGTCTTCGTTAATTTATGATCAATCAATTTAAAAAAAGCTCCATACCATATTTTCAAGACCACACATTGGAGCGAAGTTCTCCCACAATTGCCGATACGAAATTTAACGAACTTTTTAGAGGGTGTTATGACCTAATGTAGAATACGAAACTGAATTTGAAGCCCTCAATACGATTCCCCAGTATGAACCAAGGGAGTTAAAACGAAATACGTAGGTACTAACTAACCCTGTAATCCCTTCAATGCATAAGGCGTCTATAACTACCCTGTCTTTAACCTTCTCTCTGATTGTATATCTTTTGTCGTCAAATATATCAATCTAGCTTTGCTCTTACATATTTAACTACACAACCAACCCATCTACCCTCTATTCCCTATCTTGTGGCTTCTGAATCTTGTTAATAAACACTGCTTAGCTTAAGTCTGCCCCTTCTCTATCTTCTTGGATGGTGTCGATCATGATAATTTAGCAAAATAAGAACTTAGAATCCCCAAGTAAGTTATTGCTTCAATAATTCTATAAGAGTGGTTTCTATTCAAGACACTGAAGGGAGTAAAAACACAAAGAGAAAGAGGGATAAGGAGTTAAAAATGAAAATACGACGTTGAACTAACCTCCCGATTGTCACCCGAGGTACCACCTTCAAAGGAGCCAAAGTTGAAATTGAAATTCCCACCAGTCAGTTCTGAGATGCCCTTCTCCAAGGCACTAACGATGCCAGTGAAGGAGGATTTAAGATGGGAGAATTGCACCGAGAAGTCAATATCTTCGGTGGGATAATTTTCTAAAAGAAGAAAAAAGGGGGACGATAAAGAACAATCTAGCCAATTGGAGGCACATTCAAGGTAGAGATGTCAAACACCATCAACCAATTCGCATCAATGTTAGCTAACTATTTATGTTCATATCAAGATGAAGATACACTTATGAGTAATTATCAAAATGATTTTGCCTAACAAAATTAATACTTAACTTTATATTTGCTTTCCATTATTATTGAAATAATGATTGACCAATAAATTCTCCCAGTGAATTAATTTGAAATACAATCTACTATGCAAGGTTGGAGTTGAGCTGTAATAAGCCTTCGGTAAGGAATTGAGAACCTTTGCTGGAGATTAAAAGCGGATTTAACCAAAAGGGACAATTTTATGACATTGAAGAAGCGCAAAAAAAACACGAATTTTTAATGAATTTGAAGTAAACTGAATTCTAGTTAAAGTTACTTAAAACGTTCTCAATAAATCAATTTCTTAAAGAGTAAAAAATAACAGCTTAGTTGAATGATTGGGAATTAAAATGAGGAGCTGGACAATTACACATCTCATTTAATAACATTAACCTGACTAATAATTGTAATAATAATAATTATTATTATTAAATAAAATGACTCAATGGCTAAAGGGGAGAGCAAAAATTACAATCAAAGACCGCTACACACATCATTGAAGGTTTCGTGTCTCTGCCTCAAGCGTTATTGAGACTAATTTCAATTGATTTTCTTTTTTAATTAAACCCGGTCTAATAGATTATTTTAGGTTAATCCCGAAATCCAACTAATAATTACCCAGATGAGGTAAGTATTACAGTAGAGAAAGTTAAACGCGCCCGAGAGAAGAAATAGCGAGACACAAAGTTACGATTAGTGCCTTGAAAGAAAGCGAACGCGCAATTAGACGAACGCAAATGCTACGCCTGTGCCTTCGACACGACCGGGATTTAATGTACTTTACCATTTGAAAGGGTACCGAATAAGCTTAAAAACTGCAAAGACCCAGTCACAGAGAATTCGTGGAAAAAGTAACTAATGGAATTTATTGTTGTTAATTTTACCTAAAAGTAAATGCAAAAGTTTTTTTCCTCAATTTACAGATTTAAAGAAAAAACTAGACAAAGTCAATACAAGTATGATAACCAGTCTCAGACTATTTTGTCACAATTCTGATAATGGTAAGAGAGGGTTGCAGAAACGGAATAGAAGATAATTACTTTAAACAGCCAGAAAACTAAAATTGACAAATCAGATTGCTAATTGCCCAGCAGTTAGAGATAAGAGATGTTTACCAAAATTACGTTAATAGAGGGCAGAAGTGGGAATTGAAATGATCTGATTAATAGAATCAGGCACTAGTTCTATTTCTGTTCTGTTTCAAGTCAAATAAGCAGCTTCCGTAGTGGAAATTGAGCAACGAATAATCCAAAAAGGATAAGAGATTTGTCGGCCAAAATTCAAAAATTATATTGCTGCAGCAATCGATGCAAAAGTTTTCTCTAAGCAAACCAACTTAAAAGATACGATTTACTACGAGTAAAATCAGTGACTGCCTATCAGAGAGGCTTCATCCAAATATATAGTAAAAGGTTTCTAGCAAACAAAAGAAAAAATTTTCATCTGCAAAACATCATAAGTAAAAGATCCGAGATAAAATAAATTATCTTGGACAAAAACAAAACAGCAGAATTAAAAGCTTCGATCTTAACCTCTTAACGTTAAAACTATAAAATGCAAGAATAAGTCTGAAAAAACAAAACAAAAGAAGTATATATGCGATCTGCCGCAACAAAAGACAAAAAATACCTGGTGAAGGTTTGGATTCTTCTGGTAATGGTTCTGCTTTTGCGCCTTCTTGCTGAAGATTTTGAACTGCGTCTGAGAACTGACGATAAACTGACGAGGCAGTTCCTCTAGCTGCACTGAGAGAATCACTCGCGGCTACGGAATGGGCCACCTCAGTAATATCGCGCTTTATAGAACTCCAAATCTGAAAATTTTCGTCAAAAATATAATTGATATAAAATTTCATACCTCAGCGGACTGTGAGAGAGTTGATTTAAACCAGCCAAAGTAATCTGCTGACTGTGATTCTGGAAGAGCTGCCTGAGAAGCATTTTCGGAAGAAGATGCTTCTGCCGTAGTAGTATCCATTTTCTAATTTAAAAAAGCGATTTATAAAGTGTATAACTCCAAATAACAACGTTAACACTTCAACACATAAAATTTAGCGAAGCTTCACCGAAATAATTATAAACGGCCCCTTACTCTAAACTATGCGAATTTATGGAGTTAACTCAAACACAAATATTTTAAGTAATGGCCTAATTCTATAAAGTCGACTAAAAAACTGGAAATACTTTAATGAAGTATGCAAATTACGTTTTTGAAACACATGTAAAGGCATGCTTATTCTTTGTTTATTTCGATTGCTAATAACTGAGTGAACAATACTATGAAAATGCCCAAAATATTCAATCAAAAATTTGTTATGAATAATGATTACTTCAATCTTAATTTAGAGCTAAATTTGTGATTTTCAACCTGAGTTTTTCTGGTATATACAATTATATTCATTAATTGAAACTAAAGAAGAAATATTACTGTACGGTAAAATTAAGTCACGGGTAAGAAATGTTGCTCTTTTTTAAAAGCATCCAATCAATACTCAATATGACCTCAGTTTCAGAAGGACTTGACTTAAAACGCATTGTATTTGGTTTAAATTTTCATACTGTCTTGTGGATTTAACGAAAACAGACGAAAATACTGAGTCAACGTACTTAATGGGAGGGGAGAGGAGGGAAAATCAAATTAATAAAACAAACTCAGCTATTACCCAATTAATGGTTTAGAAAAGTTGTTAGCGTTCCGTATCCAGAATTAAGTCTAGAGATTCACAATATGGTAGGTATCGCGCAACAGCTTACAAACACAAAGTCTAAGGATGGCTGAATACGACCGAAAGAAATAAAGATTACAAATGATTTGAGTCAGTGGCCAATTCTTCTATTAAACGCCCATTTCTTCAATATAGTCTGATCTGATTACTATCCACAAAGCGATCATATTTTTACTTTCACGTTGATCCACTTTGCATGTAGGCGTATACTTGGGTTTGGCCCAAAAATTTTTTTCGGAAATTTCAATACGACTGTAAAAAATCGCGTAGAAAAGATTTCGCAAGTAGCTCATTCAATATATCTTATTTTAAGAAAAGATTATCAAATTTTCTTTAAAAGGCAGATTAGTTTTACATGCAGTATATTTGCCGAAACTAAGGTCTCAGGTCTCACTAGTGGATATTTGTGTTAACTAACGGACTTCAACTTGAAATATTAATTTAGTTAAAATTGCTGTTTGTTAAAAGTAGAACATCATTTTGTCTTTAAACTTGTAGCTTCAGTTTCCTCTAAATCATGAAGTAGGTTGTCCTCATTGGAAATTTCCCAGGAATATGTTCAAGAACAATAAATAACAGTGAAAAATCACAGCTTTATGCAATGATTTCTATAAATTATTCACCTTTTTAGTCAAGAAAATATAACTTAGCGTAAAAGCTTAACGTCTTAAGAATTGGTCAAAACAAAGAGTCTACTAGATTGTGGTCGACTTTTATTTACTTATATGGCAGGCTTTATGACAGTTATTATTAGCCCTTTAGCTGACTTTGGGCTTCACAGAGGGAAGGAACATCAGAGTCACAGAAAGTCGAGAGGGACAACAGAAAAGAATGTAAGAGTGATTCACAGATGTAAAAGAGGAGGACACAAAGGTAAAGAAAAAAAAGGTAAGGTGAGTGCTATGGAAGTGGTCGATTACCACATACAGTTGGGTCATAGTAGTTTGAAGTCAACCGCCGATTTATTTGCTGTATGAGCATGCGTTACCCTGGGTGGACCACGTGGAGGTAAGGTGGTCAACATTTCAAAAGGCTTTTCTTTACATGACTTCTTGTTCGAATATTTTGAATATCAAAAGATGAAAAAAATGTCCTCGAATGTAACGGTTAATAAAATAATAGTCATTCAAAATATTACCAAGTTTGACTTATTTATCAAATTTTATCATGTGATTTCTATTTTCGAATTAGTTTTGTTTTTAAATGCCATGTAAACAGATTCAATTCTATATTTTATCTTTGTATTCACTTGATGTGAATAGTCAACGGAGGCGAAGAACGCGAGGATGAGTTAAGAAGAAGTAGATGGAGAAGGCAATGCAACAAAAGTGTTTAAATTTTCGAATTTCAAAAGCATTTGAATATCGCTATTCACTGCAGAGCTTTAATTTAATTTGTAATATAAAAATGGTCAGATTTGGCTGAACCCATTCCCTGGTTCATGCGTGTGAACTTAGCAATAATGCTCAGAGCTTGTTGATCAATTGATCAATTTCTATGTTCTCTTATACCATTTTGAGTTGTCTGTATCTACTGCAGACGCACACACTATTAGTATTAATTTCGTTAATTAACAAAGAAAAGGGACCGTGCTTTGACGCGCGTCACAGTCTTAACAGACAGCTCAATAGAGGAAGGGGAGTGTTATTACGTAAAACATTGCAAGTGCTTTTGAAATTATTAAGTTGTATACCCTAGTGGCAGATATTACGTAAACAAACCTCGACTAAACTTCAATAAACTTCAAATTCCTGAAAATAAAACAGAACAGATGGTGTAAATAACGTTTATTGACAAATCTTATAAACCTGAACAAAGCTTCGTTTTTATATTAAGTGAGGGCTGCGTTATCTTGCAGCGATCATCGATTTCTGGATAGTCCAAAGGTCTCTGAACTCCCGATGCACTTGCCCGCTTCGCGATTAGTAGCACAGCGCACTATCTAGACTGTTAGTGCGTATGAATTTCCTTTAAACAGCCTTGGTGGCGTTTGTGCTAGTATATTCATTAGAGGTCTTTTAAAGTAAATATAATGAAATGAGGAAAAGAATATAAAAGTATATATTTTCCCTGGAATAATTTATAGAATTTTACTGTGCAAATTTTAATTATTCAGGTTGTAATTCTTGCTATTTTAATTACCTTGTAACCGAAAGAACTTATTTACAATACTGTTGTAATTGTGCATAATATGAATCGAAATATCTTGGTTTGGATCATCTTGCATTGGTAACTTGAACGGTTCCTGAGGGAAATTAAGAGTTAGTCATGGAATCCTACAATGAAGAAAAGGTCATAAAGTCTTCTTTTAACAAAAATATTTTTTTCCCACTCTTCAATAATGTTAATACAACTGTGGGGCACGTCATCGCATGCGCGTGAAGGCACAAAGTGCAACTGCGCGTACGGATTGAGTGCGGTGAACGCATAGTCAATCAAGGGACCAACGTTGTTTTATCGAATCCGCCATTTTGATTATGACTAAGCTTCCTATATCTCATAACACGCCATATTGATACAGCGAATAAACGTGTCCCTCACACCACGTCTGTTTCTTGACTTGGCAATAGCTTACATCTTCCAGTGGGACGTACTAACTAGGAGAAATAGCGTTAGAGGTTTCTGAGAATAACATAGGCTTTTTCAGGTGGATAATTCGCTACACAAATTTACGAATATTGAAAATGTGTAGAATCTAGCTGCCAATTGGAGAAAAGTCCAAAACTCATTTGGGTTCGTTAAAGTTAACGATAAACTAATAAAGCACTGGTTTAAATTATAACACCTCTCCGCATTATCCTTCATAGCCTTAGGACTTGACGGTTGGAAAAAATGCAAGTAGAGATGGAGATATCTCTTTAATATGTACGTATACGCTATTGAAGAATTTATCTACTAAGTTCAATAAATGGCACATGTTATTAAAAAAAGGTGTGTCTCTATAGAAGTTTTGGTTAAAGACCTAAAAATTCAGGAAGTTTTAAAATCTAGCTCTATTGAAAGAGAATATTTACCGTTACAAAACGCCAAGGAGAAAGTTATAATCCATTATTATGAGGCCATGGTGAAATAGTCCAGTACAAATGAAAGGGAGGCAGATAAGCCAACTAATAAGGTTTTACTCTTCCTAATCCACTTCCCTAAGTTCTGAAGTTCAAAATTTGAGATTTTACTAAGAGGTCTCGAAAGGCATTCGAACACGCAATATAATAGTTTAATAATAGTTTGTTTAAAGTGAGTAGTTGAACAGTAGTAGATGTTAATTTACTGACCCAAATTGAACTTGCTATTCGTAATCGTATTATTCAATTTGATTATACCTTCTTAATATACAGGATGTCTCGAAAAAAATGTATACACTTTAAAATTTGATTGATAACGTGGCGATCAATTATAATTTTATTATTAAAAAGTGTCCCAAAAAACGTATACACACTTAAAATATTCGTAAACATAAAGTTTTTTATTATTTCCTTATTTCAAATATATAAAAATTATTTACAACTATCATTTTATTGTTTTTTATTACATTTTACGACATCGTAAATAATCCATAACTTGATTGTTAGTGACTTACCCATACGATGTCACCCCCTATTTTCACCACTACGATGTCGTTCCCTTTGTACCCCTACGGTGTCTTTCCCTTTTACTCACACAGGACTCCAACACTCGGACTTATGGCGACGCTTCAACCGGCAAGCCGAGATATCTCGTCCCGCAAGCACACCGCCGGAAGATATTCGTCCATTTCCATGGGCTGTCGCATCCAAGCACACGTGCTACAACCGCCTACGGTTCCGTTTGGAAACACATTCTATGGATAAAAACCTGCATATCTGGAGCCTTCTACTTAAACTGCACCCGTCTTTGGAACACAGCTGTCCCGTTCTACGACCCAACTGTCTAAAAGACACTGCACCACCTTTCTCCCAACCACTACAACCCTTTCCCGACGATAATTCGAACCGTTTATTCCAACACCTGTCCCACTTCTAGCGAAACCCTATTACCCTGGTTTCGGCCGAACAATTTCTTCCCCTCTCGCCCGATTGATTGTCGATCTTAATTAATTTTCGAGCTTTTTCTCTACCTTTTAGCTTCCTACAAACGCACTGGAGGGGGATTATTGTGGGACACGTCATCGCATGAGCGCACAACGTGACTTGAAGGTGCGGCCGTTCAACTTCGCGTACGGATTGAGTACGAGGACACAAGCCAATGGCCAATCAAAAGTCTCCGCTCGTTTTACTTAATCCGCCATGTTGAATTACTAAGCTTCCTCCACGCCATGCATGTCTAGAATAAACGTGTCCCATGGATACCTCCGTCTCTTCTTAGCTTTGCAATAGCTTAGCTAATTCTGGGGGTCTTACGAATTAGGAGAATCTGCCACTGAGGTTTCTGAGTACAGTCAGGCTTAGTTAGGTAGCTTAATCCGCTACAGATTCAACCCCTCAACGCAAGAATGACAACCAGATTTAACTTTGAAGAAAGAAAATTTATTTTAAAGTACTACTGGAAGTGTGAAAACGCAGCTGAAGTGCAAAGACAGTTTGGGAACAAATTTCAAAGGGAAACTCCAACGCGAGTTAAAAATTTTCGAACTAGAGATAAGTTTGAAGCTGATGGAACTGCTGATAACGTTTACAAACAACTGTATGGAAGGCCATGAACATCAATAAGCTCTACACAGGAAGAAAAAGTACTGGAGAAATTTCAAAAGAGTCCGAGAAGGCCTGTACGGCAGGCAGAACGTAAGATTGGAATTTCAAAATCATCTGTACATCGCATTATGCAACGTTGTCATTAGAAAAGTTATATTCCAAGATTATTCCAGACCGAAGAGTACAGTATTGTGAGTCATATTTAAAACAATGTGTGAGAAATGTAGATTTTTCAAAGATGATTGTGTGAAGTGACGAGGCCACATTCAAGTTAATTGGTTACATTAATCGCCATAATTGTACATATTGGGGTCCTGAGAATACACACGTCACTGTCGACCGTTATGTCCATTTACCCGGAATTATCGCTCTTTTTTGATGGAATTGTAACCGGACCCATTTACTTGAACTTCCCCTTTGAAATTTGTTCCCAAATTGTCTTCACACTTCAGCTGCGTTTTCACACTTCCAGTAGTACTTTAAAATAAATTTTCTTTCTTCAAAGTTAAATCTGGTTGTCATTCTTGTGTTGAGGGACTATTTACGATGTCGTAAAATGTAATAAAAAACAATAAAATGATAGTTGTAAATATTTTTTATACATTTGAAATAAGAAAATAACAGGAAACTTTATGTTTACGAATATTTTGAGTATGTGTACGTTTTTAGGGACACTTTTTAATAATAAAATTATAATTAATTTTAAAGTGTATACATTTTTTCGGGACACCCTGTATAATCGATTTCTACGATTTAGAACTCATAAAAGGCAGATTGTAAGGAAAATTATTGATCGATTTAGCCTAACCCGTAATATAGTAAAATATGAGTTGATGATAATTTTATATTTATTTAAAAATTTAATTTAAGTTGACCAATGTCCATTGATGACCCATACACTATGAGAATGTATTTAAGGTTGGCCCAGTTGAATGATTCTTCAAGGAATCTCATGCGAGCTCAGACATTTTAGAACCTTTTTATCATGTTGCCACCAAGTGCGGTCATGCTGCTGTATGCGTAGATAGGGGCAGGGAAACCTCCCACCCAAGCAACAACCAATGGTCACTACATGGTCAACGTACCCAAACGGGCATTTTAAGGACTAAAATCAGGGTCAGTAGCACATAACCACAAGAACCGCCATCCACACCACACACTCTATTTCCTCGAAATGGCTGAAGTAACTTAGCTAAACCCGGGAGCCATTTAATGCTAGAGGATTTTGCCATAGGGATGGCTGAGTCTTAATCAAGGCTTATAGGAATCCACTACGGCTCCATAATTCACATCGGTATAGTATAAGTGTATGAGATGAATGGAATGTGGTTACCGATGGAAGTCAGCCATCCTGCATAGCCTATGGTTCAAAACTTTCAAATAGCTTTTATTTGAATAATTTTTTATGTACTTTAACTTCAATATCTTGCTATCCCTGATGCTGTGAATGCTAAATAAATGAATGAATGGTCTACACAAAGCATATTAGTGGATATAAAAGGAGTTGCAGAAAATTACATCCTAGATTTGACCATAGGCCATAGTACAGAAATCCTAACTACTATCGATCAAATATAACCTGTGCATTGAAGTCCAAGTCAATTAATATTCACAAACTATTTAATAAAATAAATAATTGAAATTATCTATGTAGAACCCGATTAATACACTTGAAATCGTATTTGCGCATCAAGGTAAATATTATGCAAATGGCTCCACCACGTTCAAATATGTTTCATTAAAGTAGGCAAATCTAATTATATTAGTAAAAAATGAAATATTTATAAGTAAAATATAATAAAAATTCAAGAAACGTTAGTTATTTACCAAATACAGCTAAAATAGAGGACTTCTTGGAATTCCGTTTTTTGTTTGACTGAGTAAATGAAAGGACAATCCCATAAATTGCGACAAATTAACCTAGTTAAAATTGGGTTTTTAGAAATTGAGAACTATGTTAAATGATATGAGCTCCGCCGTTAAAGGAACGGACGTCAAGATTGAAAGAAAGGAAATTTATATTCAACGGCACTTTTCTTATAAAGAATGCACACAATTTATTCCACTGGAAGACCGTACCAACTCTCAAAAGTAAGATTTCTTTCACTCAGTGAAAAAGCTGTAATTTAGCCGATGCTGTTGTGGTGAAAACAAGTTTCACCACTTTGTTTCGGAGAAATATCAAACAAAAACACAAAAATGGGCACCCGATTTGATTGAGACTATCGGACCCACAAATGCTTATGGTGTAATTGATTTTTATTCAGGCGCTCATCAGTTAAACAAATCTGCTGAGGTATGAGGAATCTTTGCAAGAAAGCTAGGTTTAGTATGTTCGACTAACTGATGATGACGACCAACGTAATATAATAGAATTAATGGATTTATATTGGAAACTTTTGGGAAATAACACACCTTTGTTATGTATTTCTGTTATCGGCGGACTCCTTCCTTTTCGTTTAAATACTCAGAGAAAGGATATTCTTTGTGAAGTTGATTTAGAATTTGATTATCTCAGTTTTTTAAATAGGGATTGTTGGGAGCTGTTAATGCTTCTAACGCTTGGATAATAACACATGGACTTCAATCTGATTTAGTAAAAATAGTCAGTGACGCTATAAGCCGGTCGGAGACCAATAACTCTGGAAACGATAGAGAATCGCCAAAAAATGTCTGCATTGGAATCACCCCTTGGGGATATATTCGTAATCGTTTTGATCTAGTCCATTCAGTGGTAAGACACAGTTATTATTTTTTTTTATTTTAGTGCTACCGATCACCCCAACCACATACTCAATACCGAATTAATAGTGGGAATTCCAAAAGGGGTCCACTTTCTCTGAATACAAATCACACTCATTATATCCTTTGCGATAATGGAATTCGCAATAGCTTCAGTGGTAGCGGTGTAGTTCAATTTCGGATGAAATTCGAAAGTCTTCTCTCAGCTTCACCTAAAAGTATGGAGTATTTCTCGAACTTTTAAAATGTTTTTATAGAGGGTGGATGTGGAATACCTGTAGTGTTATTGATTATCGGAGGAGGTTATGATACCTTAGAGGTTGCTGCCCAAAGAATTCAACATGGAGTACCTATTGTGATTTGTGGATCTACCGGCGGAATTGCCGATGTTCTAGAAAAAGCTTTTCAATTCCGGAATTCAAATAAGGAGTAAGTTATGCATTTTAGTGCTAATCTGCTCATTCAGAGGGAAAGGCTTACGTCAAGAACAAGCAAATCAGATTTATTCAATGCTCCAAAATCTCTTACTTGAAGAAGAAGAAGGAAACCACGAGTATTCCGCGGAAAAGGGCTTTGAAATGGTTCAAATCATACTCGCGAATGAAGATTTTGTGAGCTGTTTCAATCCGGACTGTATTATTACCAATAATAGCCTTGATAGGACAATACTTTTCGCACTGATAAAATGTATTTCCACCAATCCAATTGATCAACTTATGGTTGCTTTAAAATTTGGACGCATTGATGTCGTTAATCGGCAAATTTTTGATGACAATTGCTTTAGTATTCGTACATCTGTTAATAGGGGTAAGTTGCATTGTTCTCTAGTTTACTGATTTATTATTAGGGTAAATATAATCTTGTTCATGTAAATAAGTAAAAGCAACTAGCATATCATAGAATAAACATGTGAGTTGTAAATCATATATCTCAATGGGTTAAATATTTAACATAAACACCCTCTTTTGTTCAAGAATTATGGTAGAGTCATGAAAATGCATTTCAAATCTGATATTTGAGAAGAGGTCCTACATTCAAGTCCATATAATTTTTTTTTTGCAATTTTTCGGCCTCAGTTTTTTAGTTATCGAGTTGCGAAAAGTTGCCGGGGTGCAGATTGTATGATTAAGTCGAACTCTTATTGAACTTGATGAATTTTAATGATTTCCTCCATATAAAGTTAGCAAAAGTGGTACTTTGTAACAACCTTTTAAGACGCATTCGGAAGTGGCCTTTTTAAGAAACTGATTATTTTGCAGTAACAACTGACGTTCTGATCTACATCAATTAATCTCAAACTACAGAATTTCGGCTAAGTCGGCTACTACATTTCCTGAACTCCACATTTTTTTCTGGTAATTCTAAAGAAAGTACTCAGAAGGAGGAATATAAATGACGAAGAAATAACGGTGAGGATTTTGCCCTGAAATGTAACTTCAGATAAGTAATATCATATCATTTATTACATTTAATTTTTCCGTGCTAGTTAAACGATCAGTTGCATATTTTTAATATATTGATTTCGGAACAATCGACACGAACTCTCGAGATTTCTTAAGTTCTTCATCTCTGAGGAAGATTCAAATAACGTCATTAGGCCCTTGAGTCTGTTTATTGAGGTTATTTATCGTAAATATTGGAGGTTGGCCCGAAATTTGAAAGTTCCAATTGCAAGTAATTGACTTTATAGGCATATAGATGCAGAGATAGCTCATCTAAGCATTACACTATGTATTTGATTTCGTCTCTGCAAGTTACCTCTCTGTGGTCATCTTTTAACCGTGGTTTGTTTGAAATTAATGCAGGACTTTTTGCAAAATACACTGGATGTGAAGATAAACGAATTGAAATAGTATAACCAACCATCACATTTGATCAAATACCCAATATATAATGAAGAATGAAGACGTGAGTTTACTCAGAAATCAGGGAGAAATCTATTCAGATTAAAATTTTTTAACATCAGGAAGTCAATTACGTTAAATTCAATAATCGAAATAGCGACATTTTTTGATAGTTTAACATCATTCTGAACTGCTGCTTGATCTCCCATAAACAATAAATTTACTCTTCTTTACATTGTTATGCGTTCTAAGATGTAAATTGTATTTGAAGCAAGTATAACCGGTATTTAACTGGTTATTCTATGCCTTTTATTTGGCTTCAATCTACCAAAAAACTTGTTTAAATATAGACGTTAAAGTTCATTCGAGTCATGAATTCTGAGATTCCATATGTCATCGAGTATCTTGTATTTTAGGCCAGTTAAATGCCTTAATGACAGCTGCTCTGTTAGAAAATCGGAGTGGATTTGTTCAATTTCTGATCGATCGTGAGCTAGTAGAAATGTCAACTTATCTGAGTATTAATACGCTGACATATCTCTACAATAACATCGACGACCCAACAAACCTTCGAAGAGTCTTTGGCCACTACAAAATTGAGTTGGACCAAGCTCTCATTGCTAACCAACCACCCAAGGTCCAAGTAGCTAATGGCCGAAAGAACACCCTTCTTTTACCTAGCAAAGCTTTCTCTCGGGAAGCCGACAACATTGTGAACCGGGCAATTTGTCGGAGAGAGGGAAGAGCACGACAAGACTGGATAGACCTGCCGACTATTCAACTTCTCTTGAAGGAAATTTTAGGAGATTTTTACAGTCCCCTTTACGTCACTGCTAAGGTAAGCAAAGCGGGATATTTGTTTTGTCTAGTTGTTATAGTTTCGAAATTAAGCCATAAAGTAAATACATGCCAAAGTACAAATAAAATGCTCGCATGTGACTATTGCGGTGTACACCTGGTGAGTTCTACATTAAAACTGATGACTATTTATATGGAAGTCATTAGAATACCTAAAAACTTAACTATTTTTAAATAACCATAACTGAAACGCGTTGAAGCTGTATCGCATTCCTCTTATTAAACAAAATTTCACCAAATATATTGAGTATACAGATATATATATAAGTTTACTAAGCTATGCTAATTAATATAATGATGGCAAGGAATATTGAAATATGAATCCTTCGACTCAAATGGTTATCTTGTATTTGATGAGACATTAAAGCCTTCTTTTAACACTAGAGCTTAGCTTAGGATAGACGCTGGTTTAGATTTGCAGGTAATTTAATATAAAAGTTATAATTGGTGTCAGTTTTAATAAAGAGAGATATGCATTCATCTCAACTTTTGTGGCGACCAATTTCACACACTACTCAAGTTCATTCGATTTGCCATTTCCACCTTCGTACAGAATAATTAATTGCTGGTTTGGTGTTAATCTTGTGCAGATGATAAAACTTCCTTCAGTCATTAGTGTAGTCTTTATATCTAGGGGATTAAATGGCCCATTTTCGAAAGACATCGGCAACAATCCATTAGAAAAAAGGTTGCGAATTCAGACGCTTCTTTCCTCGGTATTTGAGAATTGAAAATACGTCCTTTTTAACATGTCCCTCACCACGCGCGAAGTATAACGTAACCCGAATTTCGACTCGTTAACGATGAATAAATTTAAGTAAAAATATTAGAAATTGAAATGCGAAAAATTAACAACAATCTATTGTATTACTTTAAATATCATCTAAAGTATGACGTATTAATGAAAATTTTGTTTTGTATAGTCCAGCAATCGCAAAATGCTATTTCCTCAACCCATGCAGGTAAGCAAATATCGGAATGCCTCTTTTAAACCGAAAGTCATTTCCAGGAACTATTCATTTGGGCTCTTCTGAACAATCGTCACCAACTGGCTCTAATATTTTGGCGTGAGGCCGAAGATTCTCTGGCTCTCAGTTTAATTGGCTGCAATATTTACGGAAAAATTGTCCATTCTCTTCCTCATTATGACACCGAGGGTCGTCAGGCAATGGACCACCAAAAGCACGAGTTCGAACAGTACGCCAAATCCATAATCGGCCTCTGTTATACGCGATCAAGAGTAAGCTGTGTCACCATGTTCAAGTACTTACGTCATTTCCTATTATGCCAGCACAAAAGCAAAGGGAAACACACTGAATAAGTTGAATGGGAAACGAGTTTAACAAGGTTTTGGTTAGTGGGAAGGGATCGAGGAGCAGACACCCATAGTATAGCTGTGTTTGAATTATGAGGATGGCAAGATGTTGAAATTTTCATACGGAGCCAAGTTTATATTATGATATCTTTATTTTAGCATTTAGTGGGAAGGCTTGCAGATTTGCCTCTAGGACTCTTCCCACGATATTTATAGCCTATTAGTACCAAGAGCACGTAGATAAGGCTGGATTTGCATGATATTTTTATGTTCGAGAACGTAGTGCTTGGACAAATAATTTTGCTTAATTTCTCCTAAATGCCTAATATTTAGTACTGTTATATATATATGTTGAAGCCCATTATCAAAGATGTAAATTAATTATGATTTATTGGGACCAGAAATACAGCAATCCACCACTTTTAAATTTTGAATACCAACTTGGTTCTCAGAAATGCGATTTGTCCACTGATTTGCATGTTTCGGTGGTTACCATTTTTCTTCTGAGATGACTAATCAATTTTAATGATATGTATAAATAAATAAATATATATATATTAAGTGCATTCCTTAGGTTTTAAATATAATCATGGATTCAATTATTTTTGTAGCATACTTTGTTATCAAATGGCATAAATTCTACGAATTATGGGAAAAAAAACGCGGACAGACTTTAAAATCAGACTATTCGATAAAAAGCACCTGTGAATTTGATAAGAGTTTGCATTTATCAATCTGCAATTCACTTAAATGTTGACATTGTTACAGTTGTCAATCACCATTGGCTTATATTTCCCGTTCATTGTACACCACTTGGATCATTTATAAATACGCAAAAATTTTAGAGCTTATAATTTTAGAAAGAGATTTGCCATAAATACTTTCTTTTTAATCCTATATGCTGTTAGTTGGTAATAGTTACGAAAGCAGATGGACTCCTCAACGCTGTTTGTAATTAAGTTTTATGAGGTGCTTTCTAATTCATTTATGGAATGTGCACAGACAGGTATCATACTCGTGACTTTTACTATTCCTAATTTACATATTAATTATCACGCTAATAACTCACTTCCATGATTCCATCCTCCGTAGTAGGCAGTAATAATGCAATTTAGAGAATTTTTTCAAAGTTTCTTGTTCGACTTAGCAAAAATGTAGCTTTGATTGTCCTTTTCTCTGCCTGATTCCGAAGCTACACGTTTTATGTGCTATTTTAAGTGTTTATTTTCTCAAATAATTGTTCCTGCTTGAAATTCGTGTCCCTGTACTTCTGTTATCTACCTACCTACATACCAACACAGTAGTGGCATGGGACCTTTTCAAATTATAAGTACATAGTTTCAAGTATGCCTAAAATTTACGTTCGCCATTATAAGCGCATACAACTGGTGGCATAGAATTCCGCTATTCCAAACCCCACCCCCAATACTTCTGAATCTTACAGCTAAAGTAATTCTTAATTCAATCAGTATAACTTTCTTTGCGAACCCAACGAATTTAGACTCAGACACGACCTCTTCCATTTCTTATGATCTTCATAAAGGCATAAAGGAAATAGTATAGCTTTCTACGACACTTAAGAGAAATTTATCAAAAGGACACCCCAAATTGCTTTTAAGGAATATTTCGTTACTTATTTCACACAGAATATCAAACGTCAAAGTATATCTTGAAAGTACCGTAGAGGTTCAAGGAGCTTTAAAATGTCTATAATCTATCTCCACTGTGTGGGCTGTTGACCATTTCCTTCAAACAAATGTCATTTTATCGCAATTTATAACAAATGCTTAAAAGATGTCCAGGTAAAGTACATCTTTGAAATTACATTAAGCCCATTTGTTTGACCAGTTAAATTTCCAAGGAAGATATGGAATTTTGTTGATTCGATTGAAGCTCAACTTTAAGAGCTTTTCAGGTCAAGTTGAAATGGACGTAGCGGATTGCTACACTAATAAGCCTTAACGTATGCTCCCAGGATTGGCTAAGCTACCGCAAAGCTATAGAGAAGACAGACTTATGACATGGAATACGTTTACTTGAGTTGTGTGTTACAGGCTGGGGGCTTAGTCACTATGATACAATGGAGGGTTTGTTTAAAAAGTCAAGGACTATTGATTGATTGTTGGCTGGGTAGTTTCCGCGCTCACGACCGCACTTACTCCAAACGCGAAGTAGTACGGCCGCATATTCGAGTCTGTCTGAGTGCACATGAGATTCCCTTGTTCTGCGATGACAGCGTTGTGCCATTCACAGATTAATTCAAATGCATCTTCCAAGGAATTTCGCGTGATAAATCACATTTTCTCGTCTTATTTAATTAAATAATTGTTGGTAAACATAAGTTAGAGTGCGGGGCTGACATACTGAATGTGTCGACACAAAATCGTCCAATTTAAAAGGAATATTGATATCTTATTTTGTTATTTTTAAGGTGTGTATGTGATAAAATAAATAGTAAAATTTAAGCCATCAATTGCAAACACTTCCAATCTCTTTTGAATTTTTCCGATCCCCTTTTAGAAAAAAGATTGCTATTTTAGGTATTCGGCCCCAGTCGCATTTCAAAATAATTTTTCTCTCCGAGTATACGTCATGCTCCTGAAAATGTGATAATCTAATGGGGCTAGGTCTGTTAAATGTGAAGAATGTGATAGAACCCCCAAAACATAACTCCTACATTTTCTGAGAGGTCTGTGGGACACGTCATCGCACGCGCGCGTGCAACTACGCGTACGGACTGAGTGCGGCCAACGCATAGCCAATCAGGAGCTTCCGTTTGTTTTAGTCAATCCGCCATGTTGATTATGACTAGATTTCCTGAGCACACACTACGCCATATTATCACGGCGAATAAACGTGTTTCTCTCACTTCGTCTCTTTCTTGACTTTACAGTAGCGTAGCTACTTCAGCGGGAAGTACCAACCAGGAGAAATTGCCACTGACGTTTCTGAGTACATTCAGGTTTAGTTAGGTAGCTAATCCGCTACAGGCCATTCTTGACATTATCCATTTTCTGTTAAATAAATCACGACTTTTATCTTTTAATTTCTGGTTTAATCCTTTCAATTGTCGACAGCAGTGATCTTCAGCTGTAAATACCACAACCAGTTTTAGGCATTCGAAGTAGATTGTTTCACCTTCTTCCCATGCACACGTAAGAGGACTTTCCTAAGGGTCAACCTCGCCTTAGGGGATGGAATTAGTATTTGATTTGGGGACAACCAATGTTTCTACGCTCATTTTTGTCATTCTCGATTTCCCTATGCGCTTCAAGAGCAGTTGCATAGTTGACCATAAACATTGTAATTTCTGTCATAATTCTTTTCCTTACTTTACTGTGGATCTGGTTCAACCAGGGATTTTAATACACCAACATAAAAAAACTATAAGTCGCCCTGTCTAACGTGTTCTCTGTCTGCTTTGGGGTTGGATGTGTTCACCCTAAGCACTGAAAATAAACATATTGTTCATTAATAATGTTGAACAATTTGTCTACTCAGAAAATAAAGTTACAGAGTTGCTTCCTTCGCCGTGTCAGGACACAGACCCCACACAAATGTCTATTTATAAAATGTGGACTTTCTTATTGGTACCCCTAAAATATCAATTTGGTTAAGTGTGCTTTTATGAATAAGGACATTTCGAGATCCTTAATATAAGATCTACAATTCTTAAGTGATGAGGTACAAGTCTCGTTAAACTCACATTAAACAGTAATTATTTATTATCAGATCACTTAATCATTAACTATTTGCCATTGTTGTGATCATCAAAATAATTCTAAATTTTGAATCGGATGCGAAAGGCTTAACATGTTGTTTATCTTAAAACTATGACCCTTAAAATTTTGCTCAAATATTGAGTCTGTCCCGTTTGGTTTTAAAGCCAGTAATTTCAGTATTTCATAGAATGTCTGGCCAATGTCACTTTGAGATGAAAAATTATTCAAGAACTCAATTTATGAGGATAAAATCAGTTGCACGTTTATCATTTGCAATCAATCAGTAAATTTATTTTTACTTTCGCAAAGCTAGAGATCACGCTTTTTACCACACAAATGCGCATAAACATTAAGGGACCGATAGTTGGAATGAAATAGAATGAGAAGATAATCGAGTTTGAGAAAAGGAGTTATATTATATATAATATATTAAACGAGTATTCTTAATTTCCGGATTCGGAAATTACACTTTTACTTACTGCTTAGCATCTATTGTTTCACTTTCTAAAGCACAATAACGCACATCTGAATTCGTGCTCTGGGTTCAAAAGTGACTTCAAGTTCACGACATCCACTGTTCATTAATTTGTTAATGCATTTAAATGTTTGGTTGTACAATTTTATATACTTTATCCAACTAGCCTATAAATTAAGAAGATATATTGCTATTTACATAGTTGGCAAAGCATTTTAAAAATCCTTGCTCAATATCTAAAAGCATCTGAAATTGAATAACATTAAGTCCAATAGATGAAAAAAGAAGGAGAAATTGGAAAGACGTCGAAAGTAAATTCAGGGTATCAAATGATCTTCATTCGATTTTTTAACTTCTCTTTGTTAAGATCATGCAATCTAATTAACATATTGTAAGATGATTGTGTTTTGCCAACCTAAGAAAGTAAAATAATGAATTGGCTTGGCATGACCGAATATCACCGGCCAATAAGCAGTGGACTTCCTGAATGTGAATCTAAGGAAGGGATCAATAGATTTGAATTTTGGAGGTCAGTTATTTTTTCGTGGAATTCATGTAGGAAAAAAAAAGAAGTGTTATAGAATTTTTATCAAGCAGTTTTGTTTAATGTTGGTTGAGGCCTTAACTATTTTTCCCCGAGTTACCCCCTCTGTTACCCCCTTTGCGTTGAATAAAACTGTTTAAACTCAACTAGATAAGCACCCCATTACCTTTTTAAAGGGGAAGGATGATTTATAATAAGTCTATTTAGTGCCTTTTCTTACATACAAATGTTGCATTTTAGAGGAAAGCTCTCTATCTCTTGTTGAGACCATTTACTACTTGGGGTAATCATCAATGTTTGCCCCTAGCCATGCGCGCGAATTGTCGAAAGTTTATCTCCACCATAGCCTGTCAAGATGCTATCAGATTCGAATGGCAAGCCGGAATTCACGCGAATGCATTGTCGGTGATTCTTGCCTACATCTTTCCACCTCTAGTACTCTCTTCCTTCGTCACCTTCTCCTACGGTATTGTCCTTTTACATGGCAACTCTGAAACTGAAATGTTCAAGCGTCTCAACCGCAATATCAAAAAAATGGATATGGAAAAACAGCCCGATATCTCAAAGTGGGAGAAATTCGCAATGTTCTACCATGCTCCCAGAACTAAGTTCTGTGTTCACACTGTAAGTCTACTTAAATGTTATAAGCAGATGACCACGGCTTTTATTTTAGGTTTTTTATATATTTTTCTTGGCCTTCTTCTCATATACTCTACTCTTCGGAATGCGACCAGAGAGGATAACTATATTAGAGGGAATTCTAATGCTATATTTAGGCTCTTTTTCCGTTGAAACTATTCGAAATGTGAGTTGGAACTAAAAATAACTATTAATCATTATTCAAGTTTATAAAATCGAAGGAAAAATTGAGTCTGTCGACGCATCACTTCTATCAATGGTTAAATGGTGACAAATGGCATGCATACGATGGTGTTTTACTGGTTGCGAGTATCACAACGGTGTGCCTTCGTAATGGAATGGAGGAGACGTATATTGTTGCAAAGACATTCTACTCCATTATTTGTAAGTAGACTTACTTGTTTTGATGTGTTTATTTTAGTCATATTCTATTTTCTGCGCTTATTTCAAATATATTCAATGAATCGAAGACTTGGTCCTCAATCAGTGATGATCTTTCAAATGTTGGTAGAATTGTCCATATTCCTTCTTATTTTGATGATCTTCCTTATTCCATACGGAATTGCCACTCAAGCCCTTCGGTTTCCATATCTTACCGAATATGATTCGAGTTATCTAAAAAATGCCCTGCATTTCGCCTATTACAGACTATATGATGACGTACCAATGGAAATTAATGAAAGTAAATAGTTGTTTAAATAATATCAAAAAAATTTTCTTTGGATATATATAGCTATTGAGTTATTTAATATTTATACTTTATTTTGTTTGTTCAAGCATATAAATACTATTTCACAATATAGTGATTACAAATGTGTTTGAGAGATTCATTAATACAATTTAGATTCGTTGCCACCATTAATTCTATTTGTGTTTACTTCTTAGTTTTATCTGATAACTTAGCTATTTGGTTTATCATGCGATATTTTCATTTTGCTGAAGTGCGATTTATACCCTACTACCTATATCCAGAATAAATATTTATTGTAATTGTAGAGTGCGAAAATTCTACTGCAGATGGGATACACTGTCCAGTCTACAACTTTGTGGTTCCCTTACTTCTGGCAATCTATATGCTTGTTGTGGTTATTCTACTCGTTAATCTGCTGATTGCTATTTTTAGGTAATATGACCATGGACATACTCAATTTCTCCACTCTAGTTGAGTTATTGAAGCAAAATTATTTAGATAACTAGTAAATACGATTTTCTAAAGTAGAAATATAGCTAATTGATGTGAATTCTAGCAATATTTATAGGTGTCGACTATGCTTGTCTTTTATTTAGGACTTAAAATTTGAAATAGAAATTGCTTTGAGCGTTTCTTTATTAGTTTTCTTTTCATTGTCCATAGAAAATATTAAAAGGTAATAGAATACTGTTTAAGACTGAAAGGCATTAAGGTATAACAAGTTTAGGAATATGGTGAACGGCAGATGAAGAAGCGTCATTCAAGGAATTGTCAAATTCAGGTGAGGGGAGATGAAATATTCAAAAGTTGAGCAAAAGATTTGAAGAATTTCTAGTGACTGAAATAGGCAACTCTGTGTGTATCTTCCTTGAAATAAAAAAATGCCGATTCCTATGACACGCAACCATTTTCAAGTTAATAGGGACTGGCATGTATCAACTTATATGTTAATCAAGTCGCTAATCATAGATTTAATTCCTTCGGCCATACCCAAACTCAGTTGTTGAAACTACCCAAATGTATGTTTCCCAGTGTGCTTTCCTCATTGTACAAGATGTCAGAAATCACCTTACTTATCGATCGAAAGTTTGTCCGTTTTTTCTTACGTAATAACCGTATACCCTATTTGCATTGGCAAGAATTCTCCTTAAACGTGGGATTACCTTTATCCTAAGCGTATAATTTGGATAAAGTTGTAAATATGTTTACTTTGGATAAATAAGTTGTTTTGTTCCTTTATTTATTTATCTGATATGGACCTTTGTTCCTTCCACGAAATTCATTATTATCTTTGTTGATAATATTTTAGCAATGTATTTGAAGCTGTTGAAAAAGAGTCTCTACACTTTTGGAAGGCAACAATGCTTCGACTGCTTTTTGAATATAGGAAAGCTCCTATTGTTCCGGCTCCATTCAGTCTTTTCCAATCGCTCTATGAGACAATAACTCACATCTATGAAACTTGCATCAAACACTATCAACTTTCAAAACGTCTTAGAAGTAAGCACATTTTAACCGCTGAATTAACATAAGCGATCGCTGTTTGTACAATAAGAGCGAAAAAATTTTAAAAATGAGAAAATTACAATGAAATAAAATTCTCGTAAATAATAAAGGCACTAAGATCATAAATGGATGCTTTGAGAAAAGTCTCATCAGTTTATGCAGATGTTTGGTAGGAAATCATTTATATTCACTAAATTAAACTTGCTTATGCAAGAAAATGCAAGTAAATATAATTATTAATAAGCGAGTTTCCATTTGACATGTTTAACTGTAATCAGGAAACAGTCAAAGCAATATTGAAGTCGGCAGGATGGTTGGAGCATGCGATGCAATTAATGACGTCGACGGGGAAAGTGATAAAGAATTAGATAGCGCAGATCGAGATATAGAAACTTACAAAAATTCCGTCATCCACATGCAACGCTGGGCTGTACGCCAAGTACTTCGTCAAAAGTCCTTCAAAACAGCAAGCGGAACTATTAATACCCACCGAATGTAAGGCATTCAAATAAAAATTTGATAAGTAACATTTCAAATTTATTATCTTTTAATTCCAAATTAAGCCAATATAATATGCGTATGTTATTTAATTAGTGCCATAAATTTAGCCAACCTGAATATTCTTTTAAATTTTCATCATTCAAATAAATTTTGTGTTCTCTTAAAATGACAAAAGGATGGAGGAAGTGCATTATATGCTATCGAATGAATTTCATCCAGCGTTAACCCGTAAGCGTATTTTCTGCTGAATTTCTCTTTAAAAAATATTATTGTTTATTGTTTAACGTTTCGGATTTTATTACATATTCAGAATTGAAAGCGGCTTATGCAGCACCACAGTAAAATCATATTATAAGCGTATTTTCTTTATGTAAAATTTTCAATGAGTTTTCTGCAATACAAAGGCACCCTCTGTTCCAAGTGCTGAGGATTTGATTGCAAAATTCACGAAGGTTGAAGATAAGCTCGAGAAAATGCTTCAACAACAAAGCCAGTTTTTTACAAAGTTACAATAGTAAAACAATTTCAAGGACCAGAAACAGTATTTAGCGCTTTTGTTTGTGAGATCTATAAAGTGCCTTATCTAGGAATGAAATAAATGCATATTTATATAGATGCTGTTTTATTTCACACAAAAATTTAGTATAATCCAAAATCAGGCATTTTATGCATAAATCCTGTTTGTTATTAATGTAGTGGAACTCGCTGTTTACATTTTTGGCGTTATAAAATTAATGAGGGATCTTGTTTTAACTAATAAATGAGCTGAATTTCTTTGAACCTTCAAATGCACTTGACTATGATTCGTTCAATTCTTGCAAGCATTTATAAATTATAATGGCGATTGAAATAATTCGAAATTCTAATTTTAAAACGTTATTGTAATTGCATTATTCAAGGACCGTAATTTGTTGGTTAATCGCTTAAGATCCCCGAGTAAGTCTTGAAAATTTTCAATGATTGACTTCGACGAAGTTCTTCCACTGGAATGGAAGAAGGAAGTCACTGACGGGAATTTACTTCAATACAGAAAGTAATTCGCTTAAAACATTCATTGATCAATTTAGTTCTAAGACCGGGGTAGTCGTAAATCGCCACCCACTAACTGGTTGTGAGAGTTATCTGTCCCCAATGCCCGATCATTGGTGTTCTACTAATGATGAACACGGAAATACTTTATTTATTAAGTTCGTTCTAATGTTGCTATCAAACAGGGTTTTAGTTTAATTAGTGGGTCGAAAAGTTACATCGATCCTCGTTTGTCTCTACCACTTTCACCTGTCTCCAAATTCCGACTTGAAGAGAGTAATCGATTCGATAATCTAGCTACTGTTTCTGAGGTAGCTATAGCTGTTTTCATGTATCTTTAAGGTTTTAAATGATTGCAAAGTAGCCGGGAAGCTTATAATAATCCTTGGCGGTACGAGCGGAATTGGATTACATTTGACAAAATCCTTTATTCAACGTGGTGCGAGCGTTATCTGCTTGTCTCGGGAACCACCTCCTGTTAAGTGGCTCCCTCTTCCTTCGTTTGATAACTTCAAAACACCACAAGAAAATCATCTCTTTTGGACGCATTTGGATCTCACGTGTTTGCAAACGGTTATCGATTTTGCGGAGGTACGCTCATATTTTAACCACAAATGTTTAGAATTTCTCTAAATTGGGGTGGCCGATCGATTCAGTTATAATCTCAGCAGCATGCTTACCCGAACCTACTCAAAACCCCAAATCCGTGGACGGCTTCGATCTTACTTTGCAAGTAAACCTTTTTGCCCCGTTCCTTCTAGTTCGTTTGCTGTTGCATCGACTACTGATTACCCCAAACTCCACAGTCGTATTTGTGTCCTGCGGAGCTCTACGGTAAATCAATATCTCTTCATAACTATTGAATTCAGAGCAAGTAACATATGTGAACCTGAGGATATTTATTCAACCCTCGAACCGTTACGATCTACTTATGAAACCTATACGGGTCGCATCCAGCTGTATGCAAATACTAAATTTCTTCAAGTGGCATTTGCATATGCCTTAAGAAATGTTATCCGAAAAAGAAACAATCAATTTCCAATACTTCACGCTTGCTGTCCAGGGCAAATACCCGAAAGCAAGCATGTTTCAAAAGCATCATGGTCGGCTTGGTGGTGGTATAAGATTCTCCGATTTATTACCTATCCATTCATGAAAACCATGGTTAGTTGCTATGAAATCCCTCACAACAAAAAATATTGTAGGATTGTTGTGCGGCAGGAATCGCTTACTGTGCTCTACATCCAGCGGCAAAAGATACATTTAATTTTGAAGAATGCGCACCAATTTCAATTCCAGAAGTAATGAATAACGAAAAACTGATTAGATCTGTCTGGAACCACATCAACGAAATGATGGAATCACATGTGAAGTTACCTCCATGGACTAGGAAATAGTGAAAAAGGCATAAATACATATACAATTATCTAATGTTGTAATTGAACTACAGAAAGAATTTTAACATAATCCGGTTTTTACGATTAGCGTTTCGGTGTCCAAGGAGCTATGACATCAGCGTAGGTCTTAATTTCTGAATACGAGAATGAACAATAGTTAATTGCCCACACGCAATGAAAAACATTTTGAATTCAAGGTGCAAAATACCTTTCTGGGGAACCCGATCAGGGAACATGGATTTGTAATGCTCAATTACGAGAAGACGAGTTCTCTTCCGCTTATACACTACGTACTCAATAGCGCGACCAACTCCGTACATGAGAGCAACGGTTGGAATTGTTCTATAGAGTTCTAATTCGTTAATATAAGTAGTAATTGTGGATTACTAGCATAGAACGGTCTTCTAGCGTATATATTTGCAGTGAAATTTAAGGCAACTGTGAACGCCGCTAACCCTTCCGAGATCATCGATGCGAGTGATACACTGAGAGGTCTTTTAAGACATGTCGGAGAAGGCTAAATAGACATCAGTATCGCATAAGTTATCTTTTCGAAAAATAAAAAAATATTTTTAAAAATATAAACGTTTATGTAGTTTATATTTTATTGGTACACTTGGCATTTTATCAATACATAGAATTTCATAAAATGTTATTATTTGTTTTAATAACGAATTATTCAGAGACTAATATTTTATTTAAGTTGTCTGTGGATAACTTTTAATACTTCAGCGCTAATTTCTATTAGACGATTTCGAGTGTATGCTTTACCAATTGAGATATTCGGGATAATGAAAAGTTACAATTTTTTAAAATTTAATATTTCTGATGTGCTCACCACCTTAAACCCTTACTGATTAGCCTCACGATTTCCACAGATTAATATCTCTATTTATTGGACACATCTCCAGCATTAATATATCATTTTCCTGAGATGATATATTAATTGAATTTTCATAGTAGGATTATTGTTGCTGCCTATTTCTGCCTACTCACCTAAGAATTTTCTGTTGATAATAAAGAATCCAGGGTTTCCACAACTTAGTAGTGTTGAAATAATAATCAAAAATTTTGAATATAAAAATGTGCTCCAAAATCATTTCTTTACATAATGACGCATACAAGAACTTTCACCCAAATATTTCAAATTAATCTGCTAGGCCAATTCAATATTTATGAGGGCGATACCATTTGATCTTGGTTGTTACAATTTATTTATGTGTGGTGAATGGAGTAATTTATGGAAACAAAAAATCAAAGAATAACTTGACTATATTGTTAGAGTTTGCGTACTTCCCCATGTGATGAGCTTTTCCGTTTATAAAAAAATTTATGTAAACGATGCATATATGTGAGCTTTCGGAGATGTCGGTGGCAAACAAAATTCGCTAAAAGTTTTAATCAAGAAACGGTGAAAATTTAAGAGTTTTTATCAGAAAACGTTGCTTCTGCATAAATCAATTTCAATTAGCAATCCCTTTATCGAAGCTAAGCCTAAGCGGATATAAGTCAGTTGGCTATAGCAGTTTTACTCTTAATCAATGAGAAGTCTTTCGATAAATTGTCATATTTTATTAGCTTAAGAGTGAAAATTAGGCAAAAAACAGAAGCATCAAGTGATTAAGAAAACCGACAAATAATAATTAATGATGGGTAGTATTTAGTGAAATAAATTGCCTTAGACATATCTAGTGATGGCCATTAAGATTAGTCATTCTAATTGAGAACCTGGCTTCTCTAGTTCAATCAAGACAGAGCAATTGGGAAATATTCATGTCTAAAATCGTTGAATAATTGATGAACAAAAACAATAGAGATTTAGAAAACTTTTATTGATAAATCGAAATGAATATCTATGTTTAAACACCAGGTGTCACACCCACATATCGGCTTACTAGCTATGTAAGTGGGGGTTCCTTAGGATGCATATTATGGAATAAATAAGAAGAAACTGATTTAGCATATTTTACTCTTTTTCTGAAGTAATAGCTGAACGAGGTTTGGCTAAAAGAGTTAAGTAATTATGAATAGGATGCGATTAGATTTCAGTCCATATGCTTGGCTAAGAAAGTCAGTACATTCCAAGTGTTATACATAATCGTGATTATTTACTTTTGATTATTGGATAAAAGACCAGACCATTTGCAATAATCTTCGGTCTCAGTTGTTAAGTTTGCGCAAATTTTCCGATCAATCATGTAAAAAATACATTATTTTCAAATGAGAAAACGGAAATTAGACAATAATCTAATTGCACTTTCAGTGCTTTCAATAAAATGGAAAAATTTCTTGTTTATCAAAACACATGAGGACAATACCTGTTCGGCCTTAAAAAAACACGTTAGATACCTTAAATAACTCATCTCTCAAAATATCTGGCCAATTTGAGGGCAACAATTACTAACTATACCCTTATTATCAAGTGCAATAATAAAAGTTTATTGATTTTCGCTCCTATATTAACGTTTTGCCTGCCAGTGTCCGAAAAAGGAAAGCGTGAATATATTATCAACTGAATAAAAACGAATTTGCCTAATTTTGTTTGATTTCATGCGACAACTTCAAATGGTGTTTAATTTTTTTTCAATAAAAGGCATTATAAAGTATGAGCTCCACATTAGTTGCATAATACTGCTCAAAACCATGTCGCTACCATTATTTTCAAATATTCGTATAAATGCGTTCATATAGCTACCCCTATTTTTAAGATATATTTTTTTGCTTTTGTGGTTATCGGATGGTTTTATCATAAGACCTTCAAAACTTATCTTAGCCCAATAGTATACAAGGAAAGTAATTCAAACTCAACCGTGAGGCGCGAGATGAGCTTATTTAATGATGCTTCAAACAATATAAAATCTTATATCAATTATTATAAGTTAATCAATATCTGAAAGTTTAGTGTATTAAAAAACGACCATTTCAAGTGATTTTTATGAATTAATTAGCAAGACAAATTGAATTTAGTACTTTTTTTAAAAATGCAGTGAAGTGAGTATTGTAAATTTTTAAATCGTTTATATTAAGATTCTTGCTTAGATTACCTTTGAGCATTCATTTATAATAATAACATGACATGCCAAGGCACAGTCTATAAGTCCTTGAAAAGTAATAGGCTGGCTCTCTGCCGGTGTATTTAAATTTCTCTACAGTGGGGGTTTTGTCAAGTTAACCCCGGCGATTATTCCCTCAACACTTTGCAAATATGAATGCTAACGAAAAAGCAATATACGGCATCGTCGAGGAATTAATTGATTCATGTGTTATGGATGATATTCTTAGTGTTCACAGGTCTATTAAGTTGGATTATTCCCATCTATTGCTAACCGACCCTAAAAATTCTGTAAATGGCGAAAATGAATCGACCAACTTTAATTCTTTTCCGAAATCCGAATCTGGTACCAGAAGCTCAACTGTCTTTGTCCACTGTGCAAGATGTACTTCTAAAGTCGCAGCTACTAGGTATGCGTCTCATCTCGCAAACTGTATGGGATTGGGTCGCAATAGCTCCAGGCGCGCTAATAGGTAGATAGTTTAATTGGATTACTTTACTGATTGATTTCTGTTTGTTTTTTTAATCTCATAGACTCATTGCTGAACAGCGACGCTTTGAGGACTCGGATGATGTTGAAGAAGCATACTACCTTGAAAATAGCCCTATGTCTCTCTCCGGCCATAAAACCGAATCTTCACTGCATATTTTCCCTAAAACTGCAAGTTACCAATCTCGGAGTTCGAAATCGAACTTGAGGCTTGCTGGAATAGCGTCAAAGTCTTCTAATGGCCGTAATTGCAATAGCATTCCCGTGGAATCTACTTTGGAAAAGGCAGATTCCTTCGAAAGCTTTTCATTTTCTTGTGGGGATGATGATGAAAGTAATTCTTCTGAAGCTCCTCGACGTTCCGGTTCTTCGCGAAACCGTCGACACCAGAAGTCTCACCTGTAATCACCCAACTATACTTCAATTTTCTTGTCTTTCCTCGCGCATTTGTGTACATATATATTTTTCAAAGCAATCCACCGACTTTTGTTAAAATCGCTTTTCTCTTAATTAGGTCTCTATTTACATGTGTGTTGTAAAAAATTGACTTTCAAGGCAAATATTTCTTGTCGTTATTCCTTTTATTTGCGGTTACCTACAATTACCTACAGCATTTTTAGTGTTCCTGGATTTACTTAACCTCTAAACAAATATTTGTTAAAAGCTTAGTTTGATTGGAGATGGTTTATTGATTGGGGCTAGCGGAATTCAATAGTTGGATCGATTTGTTGATGACATTACATAAGTTCGGTTGAATACGCACACTTTCGGATATGTAATGCTGCATGCAAATATTGGTCAGCCTGTTAATGCACCTAGTGTAATCAGCTTAAGCCATAATTATATCGGTTTTTTCACATACAAGGCCTAATAAATAACGCTTTGTTTAGGTTATCGATAATAAACTTAATCATGAAGCCAAACTAAAAGTTCTGTTTAAAGATGGAAACATCAAATCGCTGTCTGGCAGGTCTCTGTTTGTCTTAATACACAATGGACTCGAGAGCTGCAACGTGAAACGGAACGACAATGAGCCATAGAAGATGGCAGAATTAGGAAGACTTCAGAATTTAAGAAAGTTAAGGACATCGACTAACAGGATTCGGGAGTGTGCGCAAATACGTTTTTGTCACTCGCAAGTACTTTTGCGTTCTGTTCTTAGCGTTTTGACGAATAACATTAAGGGAATAAACGAATGGAACCGTTGTGCTAGTTAGCTTTCGAACGTAAGAAAAGAATTTTGCCTCAACTAATAATAAAAGAACTTATTCCACCTCTTTCTCTTTTAGTGATAGATCCATTCTATGTAGGACGGAAACAAAGGTCAATCGAGCCGTTCAAGGCTTTTTTCTTACGACTATTGTCGTACTGACTTCAACGATTCCCGACTGGTGGTTTATACTAAAGACCAAAAGTGATGCAAACTCTTGGTCAGCTTCCCATGTACCTTCTCGCATCTGGATGCAGTATTGTCAAATCGTCCATATGTTGATTTTTACATGGATTCGAATTAAAGGAGGCCTGCATTAAATTCATGTCCATTTACGCTCATATTGGTTTACTACCAGCAGAAACTAGTTTGGCAATTCCATCTTCCTCTTTATTTCATTGTAAAAATGACTGGAATTCGAACTTTATCGAGTAGTTTCGTCTAATAAAATGGTGTAAAATAATAAATCACACTCCGTTTTTCAGAAAATATCGATCCACGTCATTACCATGATAGGTCACAATGTGACGAGGCAGGGATAATTACAACTTGTCAATTATTCTTCAAGCTTAGCCACCATAGACCTCACAATTACCAGCTTAATTCAGTTGAGAGGCGCTAACGCATGCATTGACCATTCCAATAGTTGCCATCATTCTTATGAATACCGCTACTCTCATTAATAATTATTTATATTAAAGCGTTTAATTTGAGTCAAAAATGGTGGGGGAAGAGGCGGAGTGATGGTAGGTGGGGGAATAGAGTTTTCAGACATTTGGAGTATTGGCTGAAGGCGTTTAGTGCATGAGAGCCATTTGTTTTTCTGACAGAGAGCGTTGCAGGATCACAAAACGATTCTCCTGTGCAGTATTCAACTTAATCGACATACGCAAAATGGCGAGTTTATTGCTAAGGCCAGTCAAGATTCCACCACCCATCTCACGAACCGTGGAATCATTCACTCGCAGATGGCAAACTGCTTCCTGTAGGAATCTATAAAAATAGAGGCAAGAAACACATACATACAGTAGTGATTAGTGGTGTTTGTCTTTCCCCATAATTTCTATATACTTCCACTTGTGAGTCAGCCCGATTGAGCTATTCAATTTTACATTTTCGACTTCATATCGTCCTCAAGATCAGTGAGATCAATTGAATATAGACAACGAAAATACAGGTACTCAAAGCTGCTAGCTCACTTAGTCAGCTTGATCTGACTTGACCCAATTAAGTTGTCTTCAGTCTTCATTTATATGATAAATGCTTCTTTGAGCCACTGCATACCCCGCTCCTAAGGTTTCAATGACCCCTGAAGCACTTCTGACAATCATATAAGCACAAGTCCTCACCACCAAACACAACCGACAACTTCTAGGATAACTCCTCACTTGTCTAACCTCTTCTCTCCCCCCAAGGACTTCCATTAAGAAAACCCGCAAGAAGTAGCTGTTCGTTACCACCACTCTGTTGTGGAAGTAAAATTAGTTAGAGAATTGAAAGCATAGTCTGAAGATTAGCTCGACACAAAATCAAGATACCCAGTTGCTAGTGCAATTAGTTTGAAGAGACCAGTTAAATTCATCCAAGTCGTTTGTTGATGTGCCACCCTATTCTACCTACTTACAGGTAACAAAGAGCTATCTCTATCTTCTTCTCGCTTCATTTGTGAAGTATACAAAAGCTTGAGGGCTCAGATGCTTTTTGTTATAGTCGCCATGCTCAACTTACGACAACTTCATCTCTAATTGGTCCTGAAGGTTTCCACAACTGAGTTGGTGGATAAGAGAAAGGAGGATTTCTTGCCGAATATTTTGGTCGAAGAGAGAAACAACTGGAATCTTCGGCAAAACTTGGAGTAACACCGCTTGATCTGGGGAAGTAAGGGCCTTTAAAAGAGGAGAGAAAAGACCAATTTGGTGATCTGTGAGCAAAAGATTAAGCTTTCGATTAATCAGATAAATAGGTAGCCCCAGAATTCCACCATCTTCGTTAAGCAAGAGACCAAAAATGGTTTGGTCATCGCAATAACTGAATATATCACTGGATATCGAGTTGTGGCCTTTGGCATAATAAAATGGACACAGCAATACTTCAAGTGCCCAACTTCTGACGTTTTTGATTGGTGCTTGAAATGCCACATATCAGAATGTGTCCGAATGGCGAAATGCAAGTTATCTTTATAAATGAATATCGAGGTAGTTATTTCTTCTACTACCACACTGCTTACCGTTTCAAGAGCCTGAGGATATTGACCAGATTGAATGAAGTTTAGAGCGTTCTCGATGGCAGTATTAGATCCAGTACTAATATTCTTCAACTGCTGCTGCGGTTGTGGATTCTGAGGTGGGATTAAGGGTGGTATTGTTGAGGCATGTCCAAGCCCGGTATTGATTAAGGAATTTGTCGGAAAGAGTGGTTCTGGTTGGACCTGCTGCACCTTAGTTTGATGTTGTTGCAGGGCCTTGTTTAAGACTTCGCTAACCCGTCCTGCAACTTTGCCCTGTGGGAACAGAGGAAAGTGATAAACTTAATTTAGAACTTTATAAAATACAAAATATTAAAAAAACAGCGAGCCAAAAGATGTGAAGTACTGCCGCCTTTAACGAAGATGTTCACTTCCGAGTCACTAGATAATGATAGGGGTGAGTTTACTGTTAACCACCTTCCCAAGTAGTACTTTTATCTCATATTAACACAATGTGGAATATCAACTTCATGCAGTGACATGGCAATGTCACGCAATTGGTTTTAAAATCTCCACGACAAATTGCGGCAGGCCAAAGAAACAACTAACCCATTGTTTGACCAATTACATTCTAACGATATGGATATGTGGGGGCCAGTTAACGCTAATGATCGGTTCATTCCCCTCAGGCTAGGATTAACCTTTTACAGACTTACTATGGCTCAATGGAAATCCCTCACAATGGTTACAAATTAACGATTAACGTTCTCACGAATACAATTAGTAATTCAATTAGTAAAAAAACATCTAACACTTACAGATATATCCTTTGACAGATTTTTAATCTGGTCATCAAATTTCTTTGTCGAGGAGTCCATTTTGTTACAGGTGCTCTGTACTCCTGATTCAATTCGCATTGTGACAGTCTGAATATCTACAGGGAAAAAAAGAATGAGAAAAGTGAAGGGAAAGGAACGTGGGCGCACACAGTCGAAAAGCGCATATTTGGTAGTTTGCATTAATTTTAAAATACGGATGTCTGGAGAGCAAGATTACGATAAATACAAAATGTATGTCCCACGCATCAACAACTTTTTACCTATTCATCCGAATCTTCCAATAAATGTTGCCCATTGAGATTATGAGACACGGATCAAACTACCTTCCGCGAACAACAAATGAAGATCAGACTTCCTCTTTACCCGTTCTTCAAAAAATAATCTCCCTCATAATCTTCTTAACAAGACAGAGTACAAGCTCAACCCCTGAATCCCTACTAAAATAAATGAATATTGAAAAGAAGATAAACTTACGTCTATTCATAGCGCCCTGAACAAGGTCGTTCAAATCTTTGCACAGTTTGTCTACAACGTTGTTAAGACCGGGCACCAGGGTTTGACGCAACTCGTTGCGATAACCCTCAGCCACTACGGGAGACAGCGATCCACTCATTTGATCCGCGATATATTGGACAAATTTCTACAAAGTTAAAGGAAACAAAGTAGAGAATGGAGAACAAACAAAAGTGAAGGTGACCATTCTATTGAAAGGAGATTGTTTCAATCCTGTTCATTTTACAAGACCTTGCTGTTGAGTGTGCATCTGGTTGGCCTCTACATTGACAAGTCGCACTTCTCAGAGGGCCAGAGGAAAAGACCTCCATAAAATGAATGGATCTACAACCCTCTCTTTCACTTGCCTACCCTGTTTGGATTGAATAAAGTAGGAATAAAGAGGTCTACGGCCTATGAGAAATCTAAACATTTGCTTAAAAAGGAGGTTCCACTAAGATACGCTGATTCATTCAATTGAATTGTAATTAATTTATGTGGAAATATTATTGGCAGTGTTCTAGTAACCTTTAGACATTTATTACTCATCCTACCCAATGAGTAAGCTGTTGATAGTACCACTAGTCTGACTTGCGTAATGAGGTCAGGTCATTTCCCACTCCGAATTATCATTCCCAACCTCAATAGTATCGTTGACTGAAACCACACACACACATGACAGGTCTATACGTCATTTTAGTCTATCTTTCTAACTCCTCATAAATCGCTACCGTTATCCAATACAAGACTGTAAACACAACTATCCTCTTCTCCTTAAACTGAGCATTCAATCCTTTTTTTAACATTATGTAGACATACAACAGTCCAACTATCAAAGAATTTTAGTTCTACTACACCCAGACCATATTTCTGAGTTTCTTCAATCATTACCTTGGATTTTAGTCTACATTTCGCTATAACTCCAATCTCCCCCAACAGGTGCCTCAAACTGGCTCATATATTCTGCACGTTTGATGGACTATGATCATCTGTTGTTAGTTGGCATTTATTAGCCATATTATAAGCTTTCATAAATTGGTGACCGATTCTTTGCATTACCCCCACAAACTAGCACTTCTGTTATTCAAGTTGGAAAACTGACCGGTTCTTTGATAACGGTTAGCATTCGATCAGCAACTATTTGTGGAAGGGGGCTGAGTATCCGTTCCAAATTTTCTCGCAAATTCTGAATCACAGGATCCACGATCTTCGGGGTATCTAAAGAATACCAAAACATCACAAGTAGAGTATACTACTAATAAATCACTATAAGTAGATAGGGCAAAGGTCCTACTGGCTTGGAAGAGATTGTGCAGTTCGTTTCGAACAGCACCACGGACCTGCTCCACTATTTTTTTGTTATCCAAACTTGGTGTCGGGGGAGCAAGAGAATGCGGTCCCATGACAACATCCACCGGCGAGTTGGTGGTAGCAGTGAGCTGAAGATTCTTGACAGCTGTTTCAAGTTGAGACAACTGCTTGGCAGATTCTGCCTTCTGTTTGCGAACTATGAAAAAAGAAACGAGAACATTAAAGATATCCATGCATAGAACTGGCATACAGAACCCAGGAACAGATTCTGTGGAGAACGCTCGAAGCAGCTTATGAATCTCTCTTATTAAGGAACTGAAACATTTAGTTGCCTGGACGTTCAGCAGTATTAATAATTTCAACTATCGGATGTACACAGGCGGGTCTAATCTCTCAAAACCCATCCGCACATCGATGCTAAGCCTTGTTTTTTTCCACATCTGGACATAAATAGTACATCGATCTGCCATGACTGAGGTCAAAATTCAAACGCCTTTTTGAGACCTTTTTGTTTTTAATCCCAACTTCTACTTTTCCCTTACTCATTTTTGCAGCTGTTAACAAGAAGTTTACCTGTAGTCTTGCAAAGGGATTTACCTACAAATTAACACGAATCGCATTCTCCTGCAGAAATAAGGTCTAGTATTCGCCCTGGAAGGCAATTAAGAGTGCATCAAAACTCGCTATATTAGCAGAGATCTTTTGATTTAATCATTATAACCCACAAGAATGCAGAGGAATACGTTTTTCGCTACGAAAAAGCAACTGAAATCATGCAATGCAAGATAATATTAGTATACTAATTTAAACAGCCGTAAATTATTACACTTCAGTGTTGATCCCAAGCAAATACCGTTGACTGTACCCAGCTATATTAAATTAATTCGCATAAGAAATAATATACCCATAATTGACTTACCGTGATCCAATATTTGATTAGCCCAAGGAGGAGGTGTCGTGGAACTTGCAACAGGGCACACTGGAGTTCCAGGTGCTACTGTAGTGAGTGAATTCACTTGCTTCAAGATGATTTTCTGGTCGTTCGAAAGCTTTGCCAGATTATTCTTATTCTCTAACACCTTATCTACAAAGCGCATGCAAACAAAGACTCAGTAACGATAAATACACTGCTAGATAGGCCTATTTTCATGTCACGTACTTGTGAGAGTTTTTATCGAGCTCAGAATTTCCTTATTCTGTCGAAAGACACTTTTTAGTAATTGGGTAAGGTCACCGTTGTTATCACCACTGCCTCCTGAGAGACTCTCGTCAAGAGAAAATGCGGACGTGGAGCCTCGTTGTTTTTGGTGTTGAACTTTAGAAATCGGTGAACCAACTTGACTTTGCGGTACGTTTGTGTCGACTGAATAACCATCCAAACTTCGCGTAGAATCTGAGAGAACATTCTTCATACTCAAGCCTATGGCCCTATTCTGATTATCATTCGGAGGGCATATAAAATTGTTTGCTGAAGAATTATCTGTGGCAAGAAAGTGAGAGAGGCGTAAACTACTGAAATCAATAATATGTGGGGATAAAAAGAACTTACGACGGAGGGAATTTGATAAACTGGCAACACTACTACTGCCTGCCAAACTACACGTAGAATCTGAAAGCACTGGTGTTTTGTATACTCCTCCAAAACCCGCGAATGAAGTTCGACTCGGGTCGGCTTTAAGAACGAAACATAAGAAATTAGAGAGCTAAACAGAGGTCAAGAGCTAAATAGCATGTTAGGTCAGACACACCCTCATCGATGATTTTATGCGCCACATGTGATCAAAGAAAATTTATGATAAGCCGGGGAGACTAACCGTTAGGAAAATAAGTTTCGTTGAGAAATGATACAATGTTTTCTCTTCTTGTCAAATCTAGCTTATTGCAATGATGTTTGGTATCCGAAAGGAAATTAAAACTTCACCAATATTTAAGAAAAGGAAAGCACATGAGGACACAGAAACGCCTATTTACGAAGTGTTCGTCAGATTGTAATTTTTGGCAGCACATAGGTCTAACAAAAATCTAATTTGATCCCTTTATCACAACTTCGTTTGCAACAAATCAGCTCTTTATCAATCTTATTTCCATTTCTTATTTACACTCTTCTTTGATCAATGTAAAAGCGGTTCAAACTACTCCTTTAAATCGTCAATTTGTACCTTAGATATGACTAATTAGCAACCACCATTTAACCACGAAAGCTAGCCAGCCACGAACCATATATTTAAGAATGAACCTCCCCCCCCCTCCCCCCTTCTTCAAATAAAAGCACAATTTATTAGCAAAAGGCGAATATAAGAAGGTAACTCGCTCAGAGAAGTGCAACTAACTCTAGATTCTTACTACACCAAGTTGGTTGCGCAACTATTACACACGAGACACCCAAAACAAGTAAGCACACGTTCTGCCTATTAATCAACTACACTATCCACCACATATTTTGACAGATTAGCAATACGTACCAGTAGGTGCTGAGGAAGTAGAAGGTATCTGTGGAAGATTTTCCTGCAGATTTGGTGAAGTTGCGTGTGGATAAACTGAGATCAACGAAGGGGAGTCTATGTTGCTTGGAGCAGAATCAAAGACTTTACTTAGATCACCACCACCAAATACGGCGCTTCCTTCAACGCCTTCCTGTCGACTATTCGGACTTGCTCCCATTTCAGTTTTCGAGGTTAGAGAACTACATGTTTGGGGAAAAGGAATTTTCTTTAAAGAAATCATTTTGATTTCAAATTAAAAGAGGATCAACTTACACTTCACCCTCTAGAGTAACCTTCGGAGTGCCTAATTAAAGAAAATGAGAAACTGAAAACAGAAGTTTAATCAAGATTGTTAGTAGCAAGGTTCAACAAAGATGATATAAAAGATCATCCTAAAACTCAACCAAAGAAAGTACGAACAAATTTTAACTGAGCAAAGGAACATATCCTGATGTTGCCCACGCGAGAAACTTAAAAGGTGCACAAAGTAAAATATCCAAGAAGACGGGTCTGTATGGGTAATCCGAAGATAGTAATTCAACTTCCAAAAGGCATGAAAATTACTCCAAAAGGAAACTACGCACGGGAATCATCATGTAAAACAAAGAAAAGTAATAGGTCCTTTAACGACTTCTGGATGCCTCAGATAGTCAATTCAAAATTACTTCTTTAACTCAGGTCTACTACGTTCTATTCTAGCCTGTCTAAGACCTCTTTGGGGGAAGTGTTATTATGTTTAAAAGAAAATAGATTATAAGAGAAGGCAGAAGTTCAGAAGTGAACTTTGAATTGGCAATAAAAATGACTGATGAAGCCTTGTGACTCAATGCACAAATTGCTTGGCGCATTGCTTTCCACGATTACCACAAATTAATTAACTCGATTAGCGCATGGTGTAGAGACCAAAAATAGCAACAGAATCGAAAGATGAACCAATTTTGATGCCTTTAAAATCTGAGAGAAGAATTACAAGTTTTTAAACACTTGCTTTTCTTTGGTGAAGCGACAATCGAGATAAAATTTTAAATTCGAGGAGTTTACTACCTCTTTCAGATTACAAACGTGAAACCTTTGTAGAAATGCAAAATTTCAACGAGAATACTTCAAAAAAACAACACACAATTTCCTCTAAACGCATTGAAGGAAACAATCTTACTTTTATTGATAAAGTTTGATTTTTTTGGTAAGAGAAAAGGGGTACAGTAGATGAAATTCTTAGCCACAACTTTCCATTTCGCTCAACTCATATTAAAGGAGGCGATCTGAAATATTTGAACTATGCCAAAACTTTTCTGGGCTACAGAGCACTTTAATAGGCTTTTGATAATTAGTTATGTAGATGACATAGTCAAAAGGTCAATGTAACCACGAACCCACTCAGAAACCGAGGTGTCATACCCGAAAACTGAACTTTGGACTCCTAAGACACGTTTCAATAAATGATAGCCATTAAGTAAAAACAGGACAACTCGATGAATCCCAATTTCATACAAGACTTACTTGTTACCCTGATCACATTCTGTTTCTACCCACAGTCACCAAATTGCTAGACTACCTAACCATTCTCCGTGTCCAGATTTTTCATGACTCTATTATAGAACGAGCAGTTGAGAGAAGTTTCAGAAAATAGCCACAATTCCATCGAATTTTAAATAAACAATCTTACCAGTGAAACGTTTAATTAATAACAAATTCAAAAAAATGATAATAGTAAAACTCACTTGATCCAACAGAAGGTGGATTTTCAGAAGGAGATGATGAAAATACTCCATTTTCACCATCCCCTTGTAACTTATGATGAATTGGATTAGAAGATTCTGATTTCGGACGTATATTCAGCAAACGAGAGAAAACATCCATTTCTTCAGGAGGAGTCGGTGAAAATACTGGGCTGGATGAATTAAGTACCAATTCCTATTAAATTAATAAACACCTGAAAACCACGTACTTCTGAGGTAGAAAATTCTTGAGAGTTATTTAAATCCTTTTGCTTGTAAGCTTCAAGAGGAACAAAGAAAGAGAGTTTTCCAGCTGCCAATGTCCTAGAGAAAAGAAATGAGATGTAATAAACAACTTACTTTGGATGAATTAGTAAGAGATCGGCTACGATATTGTCAGATTCAGCTAAAGCTGAATCGGAGAGAGCTGTAGTAACACAAAAAAGAGATCGAGGTAAGTGAAGAATGACATTAAGACGCATGTAAATTTCAGACATGAAGTAACCAATAGGCGCACAACCTTGGCAGGAGATTAGCGAACCGGGAAGTAGCGCAAGCAAATAGGATTCGTTATGTGATTGTGTGTGTGTTTGATTTTAGAGAGTAAGTAGAAAACATAACCGACTATCGACTCACGCTTATCGAAGGAATGCGAACGTGTGACATTGTTCAGGTTAAAGGCGATGCAGGGAGCCACAAGGGGAAATTCACAGAGACATTGAAATCGAAGTACTTCCGGATTATCAGGATTTCTTGCTAGCATAAGTGTGTACAGTACCTGTACAAATGAAAGACCATTACTACCAAATTAATTTCAGAGATTGCAAATATAGTAAGCTAGAGTACTACTCCTGGATCTTACTTAGGCAGAAACGGACATTCAAATAAGATCTAATATTTGCTTGCTACTGAAATATGATAGTAGAAAGTACATATTCAAAAAATAATTCAAGTCAATGCACTCAATAAATGGAAACGGAGGATTAAAAAGGCCAATCGGAAAATCGAGAAAACTTAAAAAATATGAGGAACTTTCATAAAGTAATTTATTTTAAACAAAAAGTAAATTATAGAATGGTAAGTTGACGTGATTTCTAAGTCTACAATAAAAAGAAACAGAAAGCATATGCCAACAATGTAACACACACAGGCAGCTAGGATAAACAGAGGTTTTAAATGGACACAAAAAAATGCCCGCATAGATACAAAGATGAGAGATTTCAATGGCAAATATCCACAATTTTTCAGACACTCTTTCACAGTCAAAGTAGAGATAATCCCCAAAGTAGAAGAAATGTAAAGTATAAACAAATGTGAACTTACATGAAAAAAAGCCCAGGTCTAACTGAACATAAATTCAACAAAATTTCAAGCTGTAAAGGTGTCTATCAATATCTGACGAGTAATATATATAAGGAACAGAGACTCCATTTTAAATAAAAGAGCCGAAAAGCAAAGGACATCGAGAAACAATAAGTCCAATGAATAAGAATGGGGAGGAGAGATCAAGAAAATACAGAGAGCAGTTAAAATGTTACGGGGTCATTTGGAATTTTGGACTTTAGTTGTACAGTATTCACTAAATGAACAATCCACATTCCAAAATTCAAATTTCAAAATACGTGCTCTGGATTGCACTAGATTCTTGTCTTGTCTATTAGTATTTAAGAAATGCGAAAAGTACAATTTTTAAATTAACAGAGCTCCGCAAGATGAGTTCGTTTTGTGATAAACTTCTTCACTTTGCAAGTTTACATCACCAATTTCATGATTTCAACTTCACCATCTCCATTATTTCTGAAGATTTTTTTGATCGAGTATAAATATCTCATCACATTGGTGAAATCAATTTACTACAATGGGTCAGAGGAGGAATTGCTCTTTTATGAAAAGTGCAGATATTAATAATAGAAACGCAAGTTCAAGTTAAAGTTCGCGTTCACTTCTAGAATTTCTTAGAATCAATTGGTCAAAACCGAGACACCTGGATCCCATTCCTTATCATTACTAATAACCTGGAAGTGAGTAATTGAATGAATTAGCAAACTGTGGAATAGGTTTAACATGAAGTTAAAAGAGCATTGATTTGCAGGAAATTGCGAAGACAGGTGGCTAATAAGATGCATAATGAGGAGGGAATCGGACTCCGAATTGGCAATTAGGTATCGATTTGTTTCGTGCGCGATTTGAGCAGCTGGGAAAGCGGAAGGCAGGCCGTCTGTTCGCGCCAATTTGTGCGAATAGAGCAACTCAAATGTTAACGCGAATGTTTTAAAAGCCTATTTACTGAAATAGTCCAGACTGTACTATTGCATTTGCAAACTTACAAATAACTGGCATCAAACTTGTACCTGATTCAGGTTTGATGTCATAGCATTATTGACCACTCAAATGATTACAACTTCGAGAACCCAATAGCACAACTTCAATGCCGTAAGAGTTTCACTCCACAATCAGACAAGACAGCAGCACTGCTATTCAGCACACATTTGCAACAATGTGCCCATTTAGGAATGACTAACTTGACTTTCTGCTATAAAGTTGTTCATTTTGTCAAACACCAAGTCGCAACCGATGGCTTCCTTTAAATATGTGCACTCAGGGAACACTTCATTACTCCTAATTGAACGGTGCCTCCTAATTTCGAGTTCTGTTCAATTTAACTCCCCACAAAATGTGTGACATAACTCTTCAGGGAAAGCTACAAATGGCAAAAACTTGGCCTCGTGTGAGGTAAACTTCAATCGCCTATTCAATCAAGTTGCCGAGCTTCATCTGTCTCACTAGGATGTTTGCTGCAACATTTGACATTACACACCATTGGGGTTGACGCACAGAGAAGCATAAAGGAGCCTCCCAGTTGAAACACGAACATACCACCACTAGTTCTAAAAGCCGGTGTTACGTATTGCAGTCGCCATTCTGTCCTAGATATACATCACCTGAACGTCAACTGGAAAATTGATTTACATGGTGCATGTACTTAGAAGACATAAACAAATTAAAAGGAAAATTCCAAAATATAAGACAAAGGTTACAAGTTCCATTGAGATGATTTGCAAAGAAGGCAAGAGAAGCATCAAGGCATCAAAGTCCTGATGCATCCGATTTTTAGATTCTGGCAGCATAATACTTGCAAGATGGGTAGCTCAGTTCCAACAATTTCAAGTTCAGGATTCTCTGCGTAGATTGAAACAAATGATTGTCCAGTGTCCAATGCTTTTAACCGTTTTAAGGAGCCGGTTTTGCCCCTTCAATTCTACTTTTAAATGGTTGAGAATGCAGAATGACTGACTTGGTGTGACATTCGGCAGGTTATTAAAGGAAGTAAAACTTTCAACTTATAAGTTAATAAAGTTATAATACCCCGTGTTATACCGCATTAAATAATAAGTCCTCACAAAAGCTGAAGAAAAATTGCCTCAAAATGCCGAAGATATGAGCTGACTAAAACAGAGATATAAATGAATAAATGACAAGAATGGTGGGATTAATTACCAGAAACGAAGCATTGACAGCTGACAAGCTCCTCTACCCTAATTTATTATATCGAACGTTGTGTATATCAATTTTAAAATCATAATTATACTAAATTTTTTGCCATTTACAAAAAATGAAGTATTGAAAGTGCGCGCTAGCCATAGGGGACTAATCTATTGAACTGATTAAATTAAATCAATTGATCAACTATTTTGAACAGTGGAATTCAACTTTAAAAATGGCCATTTAATCCAACCTCAAGCAACTATCTTTAAAACGAAGAAAATGAACAGAAGTAAATTTTTCGTTCATACAAAAAAAGCACTTACTAACCAAAAGATATCAAGGATATGGAAATAAATTATATCTGCAATAATAACGAATAGATCGCTTACTAAATAAACCTTATTAGAAGCAATCCACGAAATGAAACAAAAATGGAGGTAAAGAAAACAAAGCAATACGATATTAAGGCCTCACCGTACGCTTAATATCGCTGATAAACAGCAGACCCGATTCTTGATCAAATTGAGAAATGAGCACTGGGGAAGGTGAGCGCTTTTTATTTTCTTCCAAACTTCCTTTTTCTTCATTTGAACAAAAACGAATGGTTTGGAGCAGCTTGAATTTTGGCAACTGCCAAAGTCGCAACTCCCGACAAGAGCCGGTCCCTCCAATTATATATCTATTACTAAAAATTTTATTATAACTTCAAAAGTCCAGCAATTACCCCTCAAAATTTCCGTAATGGAGTGCGAATAGTGGGGAATAGGTCTCCGTAGACCAACTTTTAAAAGGTCTAAAGGAAAGCGGGTCTACATCGGAGAGATCAAAAGCGAAGATGTTCCCGAGGTCCGCACTGATAAAAAGAGTTGAAGCATCGGCAGAAAAAGTAACTGCTTCAACGTCGTGTTCAAAGAAAGTTAAATTAACCATACTGCCAAGAAGACGAGGTTTTGCGCGGTATCTATTTAAAGATTCTATGCAACCCTGATCACTTTGATCCAAGTTCTCAACAACGCCATTTAAATCGAAAAGAAATACCTAATCAAGTCAATCATTAAAATTGAGCGAAAACAACTTACTTTCTTATTCACAGCTGCAACTAAAAGCAACGAGATATCCATACCGTTTTCGGACAGCTTCGATTTCGGACCCCACTCAAGAAGGCAGTGTGTTAAAGATATTATATTTTCATGAAGATCAAATGTAAACAGTAAGTCATTTGTTCCACGGATGAAGTTAATGTGAAAGATTTTCAAAACACCATCGGAACCCAGGATAGCTAAAATTGGTTTAACATATTGCGAAAAGTCCAGTGTCAAAAAATCGCCGTTCAAATCTTTGATAAGTGATCTATTACGACCATGAGTAAGACGGACAAGTAACTGAGACGGATTTGCTAATGGGGATTAAGATAAAATTGTAGAAATTTCGCATTACGTTTGATTAACCACGCAACATTTCCAGATGGCACATGTTTAGCAATGATTTTGGAAGGATAATGCTTGTACTCCCAGTCATAAGAAACTAAAGGAGAGACCATTAACTAAATCTAATAAAAAAGACGACGAAAACTCACGCAATTACTAGATTCCTTGTTCTGACTAATAATCTCGCACTTCGAACTTGGTATAACATCAACAATTGAGGAATGGATTGAGTTATAAATATTAGAATTGTTATTATTTAACGACCTAAAAAAGGGTTACGGTATTTTACATTAATTACAATTTTTGTATAGACGATTGCATCTTGTCGAATCTTATATTCAAATGCAAATATTATTTAACTGCCAATCACTGAGATGTGCAAATACAAATAAGTCAGTTAAAAGAATATGATTGATTAGGATAAAATAACAATAATAGATATATTTCATTCATAGATTTTATTTGTATTTATATTTATATATCTTAACTTAGCTTAAACAAATCTATTATTAAGATTTCAATGAATATTGCAAATTTTAAAATTTAATTAGAGTTGTTGTGGAAAATTATATGGCTTTTAGAATAAATTTTGTTTTAAAATCTTGCTAATGCATTTCAGACTTTATTTAATATTTAACCATGTAATTCATTGGAAAGCCTATTATTAACTAACCAAAAACCCCTTTCTCCATTTTGGTGAGGAATCGTGAAAGCATTTCAGACAGTGCTTGAGTTAATTGAAAATATGTCGTATGCATTTCAACATATCATTTCAATTTCAAATGTTATTGAATCTTCCACTAAAATTCATTTTGCTAATAATTTATTTCAATTTCAAAACAATGTCGTGGACATATTTGCAGAATTAAATCTTCATCTGAAACTAACTTTGGATTGGCCTAACCTGGCTTTAAACTATTTTCCTTTAAAACTCTTATTATTCTCTTTTAGTCTAATGCTGAGTTTGTCATTAGTTCTAGATTTGCCGGCCTACGCATTCACTAGATAACTTGATTAGATATCTTAATGGATTTTCAGAAATACGCAGTTCAACACTTTTAGGCCAAATGCGACACACTCATTCTCTGAACGAAGCCTTAACAGCGGCCTAACTCTTTAAACTCATGATTACTTATTGCTTTTGATTTTGAAATCGTCTGTAGTTATAAGAAGCTATTTCAAGGTATATTACATTATTTCTATATTATTGTTTTTGAAAACGCTCCGCTGTCAGGATTTCATTTGATTTAATGACTATACCTTTTCCTTACAAATCTCGAAGCATGAGATTCTGTTAGAACATCGAAATCAGTTATTTTCTCCAGTTACTTTTTTTCAATACGGAATTCTGAAGAGCCCGGACTAGTTACATGTCCGATCGGAATTCTAGGTTCAACATTTAGTTGTCGTTGATGTTCTGATTAGAGTTAGATATAGTTCCTTGTACGTTTCATTATTAAATCCTTTTCTCAACAAACACCTATGTCATACCGGCTTTGATTTGCACGTGTGGCTATTTGTTGAGTTTCCAAAAGTTGATATTTTTAAATTAAATTAAGATTCAATAGTATCACTACCGTATGCATCTTTGATTCAAATTAGTATAACGTATTCCATTTCCTTTATAAGTTTATGCATTTTTATTTGATACTTATGTTAATTCTTATTTGGCATTTTCTATCGACAGCGTAAAGAGCGCTATTCTCAAATAAGTACCAGTGTTTGACTTTTAAAGCCTCATAGGTTGAGTTGACTTCCTCTAATATAAATGGATATATTATGTTAAATGGAACGTAATTAATGGAGTGGAATTATTTCCTCCAAAATTTTATTGTCAATAAGTAGCAAGTTCGTCGTATACGACATCCTCTAATTATATTTGAAGGACTCATAGCTAAATATTTCATTAATAAAATGCACACTCCAAATGAACATACACATACTATAATTCTTAAGTCAAATAGATTTACCTAATAATTCAATATCCAAAAATTGTATTACCTTAATACTAAGATAATTGAAAGCAAGCCCATTATTCAGACTTATTTTATGCCAGATAAAAGTTTTTTTATTTTAACTTTCCACAAACTTCAATTAAACTTAAGTTCCAACTATCGAAAATGGCAGGGGTGTGAAAAGGGCATTTTTAAACCAGTCCGTAGTTGAACTAATTCTCGAAAGAAAAAATGAAGCCACAGTAACTTTTTTACCATATAATAAGAAAAGAACCTTACTGGCCCCTACCAAAAATGTTGATAAAGTTGTATAATAAGCTAACCAGGTGGGCGAATGAATTACTTTGAAGGTTAGAATTTTACATTTAAATAACTGAGATTGATTGAGATTATATCTAAAAATGAATTTAATTTTACTAAATTATTTCAGCAATAAGTTATTATTTATTAATAAGACTTCAGGAATATAACAAGGTATTAAAATATATTTATTTTCTTATTAAAAATTTATCATTTATATCTAGAGTATTAGAAAAGTTATTTTTTTGTAAATGTAAAAGAAAATGTATTGTTTACTTGTATGAGAAGAGTCTTTCAAGGCTAAAAGTCGATATTTAAGTACATTGGGTAACATAAAGGCGTTGTCGTTATCCTTTTTCTATCGTGATGTTGTCGCCCAGGATCGCATGCATTGCCAATGGAACTTCCAAGATTAACTACCTGCTTAATGCCGCTAAATTTTCAACTTGCAGTCAGGAACTACCTTTCCATGGAATGGTTGGAAAATTCTACGACAATGCGGCAAAATATGTTGAGAAGAAGATGCTTGAAGAATTAACATGGCGTGGGCCTACCGAAAAAAAATCCGAGTATGTTAAGGGAATCTTAAATAACATTCGTACCGTTAATAATGTTTCCGAGTTCAACTTTCCAATAAAACGTGATAACGGTTCTTATGAAATCATTTCCGCTTGGCGAGCTCAACATAGCCATCACCGTTTGCCATGCAAAGGTGGTATTCGTTATGCCGCTGATGTAGAAATGGGTGAAATACTTGCTCTTGCCTCTCTCATGACCTTCAAATGCGCTGTTCTCAATGTCCCATTTGGTGGTGCTAAGGGGGGCATTCGAATTGACCCCAAATCCTATTCGCAAGATGAACTAGAGCGTATTACTCGAAGATTTGCTCTTGAACTTGCTAAGAAGGGGTATCTTGGTGCGTATATTGATGTTCCTGCTCCTGACATGAATACTGGCGAACGTGAAATGACTTGGATTGCTGATACTTACTCTCAAACAATTGGTAAAATTTTATTAATTATTCACAAGAAATTTAGGTTACAAGGATGTCAATTCAAAGGCCTGTGTTACTGGTAAACCTATTAATCAGGGTGGTATCAATGGTCGTACTGCTGCTACAGGACTTGTATTTTTTGTGTCTTTTTTCTGGTAATGAATCAATTGATTTAGGGTCTTTTCTATACCCTTGAGAACTTTATCAACAACGAAGCCTGGACCCGAAAATGCGGTTTGAGTCCGGGTATTAAAGGCAAGACTTTTATTGTCCAGGGTTACGGCAACGTCGGTAGCTACAGTGCTAAGTTCCTTCATGAGGCTGGGGCTAAGTGCATAGGTATTCTTGAACTCGACGGAAATCTCTACAATCCCAATGGGATCGATATTAGTGCTCTAAACGAGTACACAACCAAGCATGGAAGCATTGTTAACTTTCCAGGTGCTGAGTCTTCCAAGGCATCAATTGATTTACTCTTTGAAAGATGTGATGTTCTCATTCCAGCTGCTAATGAAAGACAAATTAATGCTAGTAACGCCGACAAAATTCAGTCTAGGCTCATCATTGAGGGTGCTAATGGTCCTACTACACCCCCAGCTGATGCTATTTTGAAAGAAAAGAATATTCTGATTATTCCTGACCTTCTCGCCAATGCGGGTGGCGTCACGGTGTCATATTTTGAGTGGCTGAAGAATCTTAACCATGTCAGTTTCGGAAAACTCTCCTTTAAGTATGAGAAAGATAACCAACAACATCTTTTGGGTAAGTCCTTCATTTGACAACTTGACAATGATTTATTTAGAGAGTGTTGAGGAGTCTTTGGAACATGCTTTCGGCAAGAAGATTGGCATAAATCCCACTAAAGCCCTCCAGGAACGTTACGATGTAAGTAGGGGTTTCCACTCATCAATTCCCATCTTTTAGAACATTTCTGAGGAGGATGTTGTGCGTTCCGGCCTTCACTATTGTGTTCAACGCGCTTCAAATGTGAGTTAATTGTAGGGATTGCATTAGTCATCATTCCGTCACGATAACACATAACGTCCCTGTTTTCGCTTGCATTTTAGAGCCTTATGGACACCTGTGATCGCTACAATCTTGGCATAGACGTGCGTACCGCTGCTTACATTAATGCTATTGAGAAAATCTTCCTCACTTTACACAAATCTGGAATGACCTTTTAAATGGAATGGAGCACCATATTTTGCGTCCTCGTAGAATTAATTCTTCTTTTTTAAGACAAAATCTCTTCTATCAAAACCACTGTTTTTTATGGCGTTTGGAAAATGTTTGGGAATCGGTGTTTTACTCTATAGGGGTTCAATTTAATGTCGTTGACTGAAAAAGTGAATCTGTGTAATATGTCGTAAAGCGAGAATTAATAATAGCATTTTGATAGAAGTCTGAAGTTAAATTCAGTTAGAGGAGCCTTTATAGACGTCCTTCCGATACAAAAGTCATGGTGAATCGGCGTGGGAGCTCAGGGTTTGTTTGAATTCAAGCTTAGTGGTCCAAGTGAAAAGTTTGATTGTTGTGGTCGTTAAAATTTGTGATTTTTTTCTCAATCGGAAAAATTACAAACTGCGCTGGTTTTTACAAATTATTGTTGGCTTGACAATTAAGAAACTATAGTTGTTGTAACGAGAATTTGTCCCCGAGGTTTTGAGTGATCCTATTAAAAGTATCCTAAATGATCTAAGTAACACTTTTTAATTAGTGTGGCGAAGTTTTGAAAAATCGAGCATAAGTCATTTCCAATAGCAGGGATACAGCGACATTGTAATTGCCCATCAAACTAAATTCAGGTTATCTCTCTCATAGTCTCACGCACGGTGTACGAGAAACAAATCAGCAAACTTGAGCAGTAAATTATGGTCATTACGAGAATATGGAAAGCTCAAGTGTTTCACGATTTCAAGTAAACTGATCATCTACTTCCTCCTGATCTCTCTCCCCCTCCTATTTCATAATTTCTATTGATTTGCTTTCCCACAATTAAACCCTTTAAGATTTTGCATTTCATGGGATAGAACAGTAGTTAGTCAGTATTATAGTTTATATTCTAATTAAATAGACGGTAGACCGATTTGAATGTTCTTTAAAGAGGCTACTTGTTTAATTCACTCGAATCCACCCAACCACTCTTAAATAATCAGCTACCTAAATTTTATAGTGATCTAAGACTTCAAGGCTGCGGACATTTTCAAGTTATCAAATCATTAACGGATGGAGGCATGCGATTCCCCGGTGGCGTAGCGGTAAACATGTGCATTCGCCAAGTCAGAGGTCATCAAATGGATATTCAAATGACAATATCCTAGGAGTGTCTCAGCGGTCAAGGAATATTTATCCATCCAAGAAACTTTGAAATGAGTGCTGGAAAATATCTCCTTTAGGAGTGTTTGAACATATTCAGATGTAAACGACTACATAATCAGATCTAATTTCCAGGCTCCTTGAATTTCTATTTTGATGAAGTGTAGGAAGTTCCGTTTTTCATTCTCAATGAAGCGTCATTTCATAATTCAAAATAAACTAAGCAGGGGTCTGAAGAGTTAATTCATAATTATGGCTTCTTCCCATGAATTGTTAATCATCCTAACACATAAATATCTCGTCTAATAGCAGAAGAATAGCTAAATCGATTAAGCAATGCTAGTGTTTCAACCTATTGGAGTTCTAATAGGATATCATTTTAAATGGCAATATATTTAATCTATAAACTTATAATTTGAAAATCTTGCTCTCGTCTGCATTTGGACTTATTTTCAATGCAGGATCTGAGCGTGTCCAGTTCATCTACAATTACAAAATACTTATTAAGATAAACAAAGTGGACACTTTTGAATTGAAATTAATGGACTTATACCAATGCAGCAAAATTGGAAAGCTTTTCCCTTTACATAGAAAGATTACCATTTAAAAAATATGTAACTATCACATCAGTTCTGTCTTTTCTAAATATGCTCTCACATCTCTCGTGAGGTTTGAAAATGAAATCTCAACTGGAAAGTGGTTCCCGTTCCCCATTCTTTTTTTGGCGGGAGGGGGGGGGGGGAGGGGGTCATTTTGAAGGATTATTTCAATGGTCTGTTGCTTTGAATGTTCTTCGAGAAACTGGTTAAAGTGCCATCTGCTGTCTGTTCCCCAAAAAGCTTGAAAGTGCTGATTGGATATTGTTTATGAATGAACGCCAAGTGTGAAAATTTTAGTAACTGCCAGTTATTTGGTGCAAAAAAAATTGGTTAACTAGAATTTCTAGTGAAACCGTGTCCACAAAGGTTTCCTATTGCCGTATAGCTAACTGATTGCTGACTTTGGATTGATTCAGACTTTGTCCGACTTTGTTCAATAAGACCGTCATATGTACAACTTGTTTGGCAAGCGTGGAAATAAGGTAAAAAGACGCCCAAATAGGTGAAAGAGAACATGGAATCTAGCAGAAGGAACAATCTTGCTTGAGGTAAATAAACCATGAGTTTTTAACTCCTATTGCTTTGAACTGCAAAATTGATTCACTGATTACTAAGCTTATACTTGCGAAAGTGCCCCCTCAATTAACATTTGTCGCAAAAAAATCGATGAGGATTCGCGTGACATTTAATTTTCTCCCATTCGTACTTTATGATACTCAGTTGACTCATTTCTGCCAAGCCATTTGCCTCAAGTACAGTATTGATTTGTAGGTGAACTAGATCTCGTCCCATCCCTCGCCCCACCCTCCCACTTATACGCTGATTACTGTCCAAAACATAGCTAATCCCCTTCAAAGTGCCCTTTGTTAGACTTTCGTATCATAAGTCAAATCCCTTTTTCCAGGGCACCTGAACGAACTTCACAAGCTAATGTCTTCACTTTGCTATCATCACTATTGTTACTATTACTAGACTCCTTCTTCGGAAAGTAATCGTTCCTCTGCACCCATTATTGGCTAACCACATATCCAATCAATTCTCTTACTTAAAACAATGGATATTATTGGAGGCGAAGTGATGAAAAGTGTACGTGCAGATCACGGTGAATCTGTTCTGTTCCCACGAGTTAGGAGGTGACAATAGAGACAAGGTGGTTGTCAGGCAAACGAACAATAAGTCACCAGACCAATTCAGACAATAAACGACACTTTTTCCGTCAAATTTCATGCCACCTTCTCTGGACGCCGAATTCAGTTACGCTTGCACACCCCTTTCCTTAATTCCGAACTTGGTGCTGTGAGACCAGAAAATGGAACAAATCCAACCATTCGTTATGGCCTTTAGCCTCTAATTAGTCTAGAACTCAGGAAGAAGAAGGCAAATTAATCACCAACGTAACTATGTTTTCACCCATTAATCCGCGTAAACTAATATGTGATGTTTTTACTATTCTTCAACAGACTACCTGTTCATATCCAACAATGGTACTTACCTTTTCTTTGGGATGCGGATAGAAATTACTGACTCTTGAAAAGAAAGCAAGGTCTATTCGATGTGGAGGTTCGCGTTACATGGGTTTACACAAATTAATTGGTGAGAAGAATAGGATAATTATGAAGGTGCATTTAAGTGGTGCACAATTGGCCTCTCAAGACAACCAATGAAAAACTGTAAAACCCAAACAGCTGTACTAATGATCTCCTGACCGTTTGATAGTTTACAATAAACACTTCTGAAATTTTAAAAAAAAGAGAAAATTGCTACTCATATCATAGCATATGAAATCTCATATTATTTACGACTAACACGAATTCACTGCAGGGAGTTGAAATACACCCCATAAGTGAAATAAATTCAATGTTGACCAATTGGTACTGACATATTTAATCACAAATAGAATCAAAAAGATATCCCAAAATTTGGTCATTTCACAATTACTAAGGCTCATCAAATGGAGTTAGTTGGAAGCATGGTCAGCCCAAGGTGTCGATACTAGAAGTCAGTGTATAATACATGTTTAAACATCAAAACGTTATTCAATGGTCATTTCAAAAGTACCATGATCGATTGAATGCACACATAATGAAAATGTGAAGTTATTTTACAATATGGACTGACAATGGTTTCCACCACCAGTGTTGTTTTATTACCTCCAAATATCTCACCATGGACTAGTTTCTTCGCAAAGGAAGAATACCAATTATTGTCTGCAAACGTCAATTTGGCAAACCAATATCACTATCAACTCACTGAAAGTCATGACCCCAACACTCAATAAGGTGAAAGTGAGAAATTGCAGGTGTTAACAAACAGTGGAATAGGTTTAACGCGAAGTCGAATAAGACATGTGGTGGATAAAATGAATCAGAAGAAGGGAATCGGAATCCGAACTGGCACTTTGGTATCGATTTGTTTCGTGCGCGATTTGGACAGCTGGCAAAGTGGGCGGCCAGCAGGTAATTAGACAAGCCGGTATATGGGTGCGAATGCAATTCTAACCCCAAACTCTCTAAATTCATGCGTTTTAACACAATTTCTCTATATGGCTTATAGGCGTACTATCTTCGAGGGTACCAACTGATATAGGCAACACCACGGATATGTGCCATTGCCGTAAATGTCGGTTAGTCGTAAATATTAACATGCATTATGTTCTATGAGGTGGGTAGGAATCGTCTTTTGACAATTTGAGAGGAGTTTATTTTAAACTATCAAACTGTCATGAGATCAGGAGAAAAACCACTGAAAATTGAATCAATTATCAGTCCCCAAATCACGTGCATATAACACCGCCTATTCTTTCAAAGTTTGCTAACTAGTTTTTCGGGTTAATATCAAATCAATGACTACATTTTATCCAAAAACAAGTGCAACTCTTTGGACAATTAACACAATACCCAAGAATTGAAATGATCAATTTAACCAACTCTTCGTCCGACTGGAACAATATTTCCATGCATTTGCAGGCGTTCAATACCTGACAGTCAAACGAAAAGACCGAGTAGACTACACTTTGTTCATAACTGTTTACTACTTTAAGCGGAAAACAATTTACCTCTAGGTTCAGAATAAATAGGAAATATCCCAATCACAAGATTATTTTAAACAAATAACACTTTAGCACATGTGAAGAAGTGTGATTAAAATTTCAATTCTTTGAAATGAATTAATTTCATTTAGTTCTCTTAAGAGAGATTAAGCCACAGGGCATGGGGTGAGTCAATAGGAAAGAAATGAAGTGAGTTTTAGAGGCGTTAGAAGCGGGCCAAATTTGTATCCGAGCATTTGAGTGGATACCGAACAAATTGGTCTTGATTAAAACTCAACAGCACTGGCAAAATTCCCAATTACGAAATAGCTAGGGAAATTAGCTGAGCTACCTCGAGAGTGTGGAGGAAAGAGAGTGAGTGGAATGAATAGCGTTTACTGTGGCTTAAGGCCCACTGACACAGAGCATAGTCATTAGAATACAGCCTTGGGAGCGTTTTCCCCAACGCAGTGGCAGGCCGTAATAAGGACCATTCACTCCGCGCACGCGCACAAACACACCGCATCCCGTTGAAGTAGCCTAGCTAATTTCAGGAGCTGCTTTACAATTAGCAATTTTGGCATGGTTGGGAGTGGGTGAGGGGGAGAGGGGGAGGAGATGTTGAGTCATAACCAGGGCTTATTGAGGTACTGTTCGCGGAAGTACCAAGTGGGGAAGGCAATTCCACGGATAAATGGAGTTGTAAAGCACTTCCAGATGCATCTATTATTCTCATTGAATTTTCTTTTATTCAACAGTACCTCAATAAGCCCTGGTTATGACTCAACATCTCCTCCCCCTCTCCCCCTCACCCACTCCCAACCATGCCAAAATTGCTAATTGTAAAGCAGCTCCTGAAATTAGCTAGGCTACTTCAACGGGATGCGGTGTGTTTGTGCGCGTGCGCGGAGTGAATGGTCCTTATTACGGCCTGCCACTGCGTTGGGGAAAACGCTCCCAAGGCTGTATTCTAATGACTATGCTCTGTGTCAGTGGGCCTTAAGCCACAGTAAACGCTATTCATTCCACTCACTCTCTTTCCTCCACACTCTCGAGGTAGCTCAGCTAATTTCCCTAGCTATTTCGTAATTGGGAATTTTGCCAGTGCTGTTGAGTTTTAATCAAGACCAATTTGTTCGGTATCCACTCAAATGCTCGGATACAAATTTGGCCCGCTTCTAACGCCTCTAAAACTCACTTCATTTCTTTCCTATTGACTCACCCCATGCCCTGTGGCTTAATCTCTCTTAAGAGAACTAAATGAAATTAATTCATTTCAAAGAATTGAAATTTTAATCACACTTCTTCACATGTGCTAAAGTGTTATTTGTTTAAAATAATCTTGTGATTGGGATATTTCCTATTTATTCTGAACCTAGAGGTAAATTGTTTTCCGCTTAAAGTAGTAAACAGTTATGAACAAAGTGTAGTCTACTCGGTCTTTTCGTTTGACTGTCAGGTATTGAACGCCTGCAAATGCATGGAAATATTGTTCCAGTCGGACGAAGAGTTGGTTAAATTGATCATTTCAATTCTTGGGTATTGTGTTAATTGTCCAAAGAGTTGCACTTGTTTTTGGATAAAATGTAGTCATTGATTTGATATTAACCCGAAAAACTAGTTAGCGGACTTTGACTGGAGACTAATAATTGATTTAATTTTCATCAGTTTTTCATAGCTTAGTTAGTCGTGTATTTTGTAAAATTCCTGTTAATTTTATTGAGTGTTTTACAGCGTATATAAAGATGGTCGATTTGCGCAAATGTACGCATTTGAAAAGCAAATTTTGTCAATTGTTCAGATTCAGTCATTCTAGAAAAAGGAGTTCATCATCACAACAATGGACGTTTTAGTGATTTAAGACATTTGACATGCTAACTGGAATTAAGATGAGAGATTGCTAGAATTTTCCGATGTTATTCATAATGTTTAATCAATTAGACAAGTTTAAATAACTTTGGGTATGAATAGTAAAAAGAAAATTGAGAAAGTAAATTGTCATTAGTTTTTTAATTATTCGTAATAAATTTTTTATGCAAGTGGACTTATGACCATATTATCTGGCGCTCATTGAGAAAGCAGAAATGGGTTCAGTGTTTAAAAGTGAGCAAATGCGGCTTTCCCAACTGCTTTTGTGTACTGATTCCGCGTGAAAAGGATGAAGTATTTCAAGAACAATTGGTTATCGCTTTGTTTGTTATAATTATGTGGCGCCGTAAATGCCGGTTAGTTGTAAATATTAACGGACTTCCTGTTTTATGAGGTGGATAGAAGACTTATTTTTGCAAGTTGAGCCGTTTGTATTGTAAACTATCAAATGACCAGGATATCAACAGTACAGCAGTTTGAGTTTTGAGGGTTCTCCACTTAAGTGGAGATTGACTGAGAACTAATGGCCTTCTAATCGCATAATTGTCCTATTACTCCATCTAATTGTCCTCTTCTTCCTACAAATTAGTTTGTGCAAAAACATATAACATGATATTTTACTTCAAAAAGAGACATGAAGATTAGATGGCCATTTTTTTCTTTAAGACAGTTGTTCAGTGGTTAATTGAATAGAATTACTAAGGAGAGTATTGCTCTGAAGTAGACATTGTAAATGTCTTTACAAAAATCCAACTATGCACTCCTCAGGAATTTTTCGGAACCAGAACATGTAAGCAACCCTTCCATACATCAAAATGTTGAATAGATATACCTTTCCAAGTATGCGTATTCGCTGAACATAAATAATGTCTTTGAAGTGCACATCGCATTGGTAACAGAAAGAGATTTTTACCCCATTTGTTTTATTTCATTTCCGTCCGCACCTAAAAAAAGAGGGTAAGTAACATTGTTGGATATGAACACATCTGTAACATGAATTTTCACATCATAAAGAGCTTGTTTTCTTTTCACTAAACAGTGTAAGAAGTACTGTTGGCTATGAACAGGTAGTCTGTTGAAGAATAGTAAAAACATCACATATTAGTTTACGCGGATTAATGGGTGAAAACATAGTTACGTTGGTGATTAATTTGCCTTCTTCTTCCTGAGTTCTAGACTAATTAGAGGCTAAAGGCCATAACGAATGGTTGGATTTGTTCCATTTTCTGGTCTCACAGCACCAAGTTCGGAATTAAGGAAAGGGGTGTGCAAGCGTAACTGAATTCGGCGTCCAGAGAAGGTGGCATGAAATTTGACGGAAAAAGTGTCGTTTATTGTCTGAATTGGTCTGGTGACTTATTGTTCGTTTGCCTGACAACCACCTTGTCTCTATTGTCACCTCCTAACTCGTGGGAACAGAACAGATTCACCGTGATCTGCACGTACACTTTTCATCACTTCGCCTCCAATAATATCCATTGTTTTAAGTAAGAGAATTGATTGGATATGTGGTTAGCCAATAATGGGTGCAGAGGAACGATTACTTTCCGAAGAAGGAGTCTAGTAATAGTAACAATAATGAACCAATGAACGAGGGAAGAAACATGTGAAATTTTACTCCACAATCAATCAAGGGAACAACACTGATATTCAACACACTTGATAACAATGTGCCAAGTTAAGAGTGCCTAACTGTGAATTGTTGATTTAACTTTCTGCTATAAACTCGTTCACTTATTCCAACATTGGAAGTTACCTATTTCATAACCAGTGGCTTCACCCAAATGGTGCACTTGGGGAACACGTCATCAGTCTCTATTTAACTTTGCCTCCCAATTTCGAGTTCTGTCCAATTTAACTCCCACAAAATATGTGCGATTTAGCTGTGCAGGGACGGGTGCGAGTGGCAAATATTTGACTTCATGTGAGGTAAGCCTCAACTGACCATTCTTTCAAGTTTCTGAGTTTCATCTCTCCCACTAGCCTCTTTGCTCTAACTTTTGTCATCACACACCATTGGCGTTGACACACAGAGAGAATCAAGGAGCCTCTCAGTTGAAACACGAAATCATCACTAATAGCTCTAAAAGTCGGTGTTACGTATAACAGTCGTCATTCTATACCCTGGATATACATCACTCGAACGCCACGTGAAAAAATGATTTACACGGTGCATGTACTTGGAGGAAGGCGTAAACAAACTACACGCAAATTTTCCAAGAAATGTAAGATAACTTTCACTTTGCCTTACTTATCTACTAAATCTATTGAAATGACTTCTTGCAGTTACAAAGAGTGCGCCAAACCCACGAAGTGCATGAAGGTAGAAAAGTAGACAATTCTTGAATCGACTGTTAAGTACATAGCTGGTGCCTCTATTGTGTGTAGAGAGGGCGAATAACTTGAAAGCTATACTTGTTTGAAGAAAGTTTTGAGAACTCGTTAATTGTTGGAGGGCAATTATACTGGAGGTGAGTAGTTACCGAAGATCATATCAACATCGACCCAACGAATGATAAGAGGTGTCTGGTGGAGCTCAACACCACAGATTCTCCGTAGCTCCTTTTGAGGTGAAATCGCATATTACATTTGTGTGGACAACTTTATTTGTAGGAAGAAGTGGACAATTAGAAGGAGTAACAGGATAATTATGACATAAGAGAAGAAATTGTTCTCAGCCACCCTCCACTTAAGTTATGCACTGTTGATATCTCGAGACGATTCGAGGAGAACCGTCAAAACTCAAACTGCTGTACTTTTGATATCATTTGATAGTTTACAATAAAAAATTAGATTTCATTCTGCATCAATAAACAGGAAGTCCATTAATATTTACGACTAACCGGAATTTAAGGCACCACATAACTGAAACAAACAGAACACCAAACAATTGTTTGAAAAGTTTTATTCAAATTAATTTTAAAAATATCACCAAATCTGACTCGAATAAATTATCACAGCTTTTGAAATATTGGAATAGCTCAATAAGAATTGGTTATTTCGAATATCTATCACCGAAATTAGTCTAAATGTCACACGAGATATATAGACATCAAACATTAAGGCCACAATGCATTTAATGAAAGTATTTTTGCTAAAATGCTGTAAGTGAGCAGTCGCAGGCATTAGCAGAGAAATGAGTTGGATTAAAACAATGTACAAATGTCCCTTCACATTCTACAAGGAGGTGGAAGATCAACGATAGCGATATTTATCACACTCAAGAGCCAATCGTCGTGAAAATAGATCATATACATCTTTCAAAGACAGCAATCAGCAAGATTAAAGGCAATTAAAAAGTCTCAAGGACACGGCTTCACTAAAAACATGTATGATTTATATAGTCTAATTTCGAGGATGGACATTCGAAATAACAAATTCTTATTGAGCTATTCCACTATTTCAGAAGCTGTGATAATTTGCTCGAATCAAATTTGGCGATAAGTTTTAAAATCTATTTGGGTAAAATAATTAAAAAAACAATTGGTTATCGTTTTGTTTGTTATAATTATGTGGGGCCTTAAATTCCGATTAGTTGTAAATATTAACGGACTTTTTGTTTTATGAGGTGGATAGAAGACTTATTTTTGCAAGTTTAGCCGTTTGTATTGTAAACTATCAAATGACCAGGAGGTCAGCAGTACAGCAGTTTGGGTTTCGATGGTTCTCCTCTATTCGTCTCGAGAGGCCAACAGTGCACCACCTAAGTGGGGATTGACTGATCGCATAATTGTCCTGTTACTCCATCTAATTGTCCTCTTCTTCCTACAAATTAGTTTGTGCAAAAACATATAACATGATATTTTACTTCAAAAAGAGACATGAAGATTAGATGGCCATTTTTTTCTTTAAGACAGTTGTTCAGTGGTTAATTGAATAGAATTACTAAGGAGAGTATTGCTCTGAAGTAGACATTGTAAATGTCTTTACAAAAATCCAACTATGCACTCCTCAGGAATTTTTCGGAACCAGAACATGTAAGTAATCCTTCCATTCCTCAAAATGTTGCCTACACAATGGAGGCACCAGCTATGTACTTAACAGTCGATTCAAGAATTGTCTACTTTTCTACCTTCATGCACTTCGTGGGTTTGGCGCACTCTTTGTAACTGCAAGAAGTCATTTCAATAGATTTAGTAGATAAGTAAGGCAAAGTGAAAGTTATCTTACATTTCTTGGAAAATTTGCGTGTAGTTTGTTTACGCCTTCCTCCAAGTACATGCACCGTGTAAATCATTTTTTCACGTGGCGTTCGAGTGATGTATATCCAGGGTATAGAATGACGACTGTTATACGTAACACCGACTTTTAGAGCTATTAGTGATGATTTCGTGTTTCAACTGAGAGGCTCCTTGATTCTCTCTGTGTGTCAACGCCAATGGTGTGTGATGACAAAAGTTAGAGCAAAGAGGCTAGTGGGAGAGATGAAACTCAGAAACTTGAAAGAATGGTCAGTTGAGGCTTACCTCACATGAAGTCAAATATTTGCCACTCGCACCTGTCCCTGCACAGCTAAATCGCACATATTTTGTGGGAGTTAAATTGGACAGAACTCGAAATTGGGTGCCACAGTTCAATTTGGTAAAGTTTGATGCCATTTATTTGGAGGTTTGCAAATGCCATAATTTTAGACATAACTATTTCAGTAAATAGGCTTTTTAGTAGATCCATAACTTTGCCCCCTCCGTTTTCCAAAAGATGGTGGCAGTAGCCGTTAGTAGTTGAAATATATTAATCACAGATATGGAACACTTTTGACATTTGTAAATATAACCCTACTTTGCTATAACTTAATTTGTGTTTGCATAATAATAAATGTTTTAATTAAATATGTCCGAATTTGAACCGAACTCTCGTCGTTCTCGGGAAGTATTATTTTTTTTATTTCATTGTGAAAAAAAATGTGCGGTTGAGGTTCACCGCATTATCTCAGTTACTTGTGGCAAAACGGCTATTAGTGAGAGAATGTGTCGGGAATAGTTACAACTTTGTAAGAGTGGTGATTTGGCTGTCGAAGACCGGCATATTGATGGAGGGAAAAAAGTTGTTGAATAAGCAGATTTGGAGGCGAGCGATTCTTAGTGAAGACTCGTGTTAAACTCAAGAAGAATTATCAGAATCACTGGGTATCAGTGCACAAGCAATTTCAAAACGCCTGAAACAGTTGGGAATAGTTGAGAAAGAAGGATATTGAGTACTCCAGGAGGTAAAACCCTGTAGAGATGTTGAGCGACGTTTTTTGCTTGGGAAAAGCTGCTGCTTGAAGGGCAAACGCGAAAGGAATTTCTCCATCGTATTGTTACTGGGGAAAAAATGGGTACATTACAATAACCCTAACCCTTGCGCAGAAAATCATGGGGATTGCCCGGTGGTCATACTGCTACGTCAACACCTCGGCCAAATATCCATGGCTTAAAGGTCGGGCTATGCGTTTTGTGGGGGGACCAGCTCGGCGTAATGGGTATTATGAGCTTCTGAAGCCGTTAAAAACCATCACAGGTGAGCGTTATAGAACGCAATTGATGCGCCCGAGACGTGCTCAAGAAAAAGAAAAAACGGTCACAGTAAAACGAGAGACACGATAAGGTGGATATTATACAGCATGATAATGCTAGACCTCACGAGATGGGCCAAAGTGGTGAAAAAATTACGCCAAACGTTGAAATGGGAAATTTTACCTCACCCGTTCTGCCACACTCCCCAGATGTTGCCCCGTCTCATTTCCACTTCATTCACCTCTCTCAATGGCACACAGCCTAGCTCACCAGCACTTCAGTTGAAGAAGGTAAAGTTGAAGAAGTGGAAAATTGGACCAACTCATGGATCCTATCGAAAGGGTTTCGCCGCGTGGTTCGTCTGCTACCAAAGTGGTAGCTAACGATGGACACTACTTTGAAACTTAATGTATGTGATATTTTTGCCGTAATAAAGCCTGAAATTAAAAAAAAACGACGGGAGCAAAGTTGTAGACACAACATATATTCTCGTTAACAGTTGAGTGTGAGTGCTCGCACAAATTGGCACAGGTAGATCCGTGCCCAGATGTGTTGGGTCCCACGGATAATCAGGCCCGTGCAGAAGTCGTGTTAAAACGAATGAATTCAGAGCTTTTGAGTTAGAATTGCATTCACACTCATATACTGGCTTGTTTAGTTACCCGCTTGCTTGCTGCATGCCCTCGTCCGTTTTGCCAGCTGCCCAAATCGCACGCGAAACGAATCGATACCAAGGTATCAGTTCGGCTTCAGATACCTTCCTCCTGATTCATCTTATTAGGCACATGTATTCGTAATTTTCTGCATATCAGTGCTATTTTCGACTTTGCTTTAAACTTATTTCACTGATTACTTATACCAGCAATTAGGTGCTGATGTCACGACTTTCTGTGACTTGACAGTGATATTAGGTTGCCAAATTGACTATTGTAGTCAATAACTTGAGTCCCTCCTTGGCGAAGAAACTAGTGAATGATGCAGTTTTAGGTAGTAATGAAACAGCATTGGTGATGGAAACCTTCGTCATTCACTTATATTTCCCCTCTTTGTCAGTCCATATTGTGAAATAACTTCAAACTTTCACTTTGTGTGAATTCGATGAGTCTTAATAATTTTGATGCAACAGTTATCTAACTTTTTGATGTTGAAAGGTATATATTATAGTGACTGTAATCAAGATTTAAGTCCTTAAATATATCATCTTGTTAGTTTTAAACATAGATTGACAAATTTACAATACATTGCATAAAAAATTAAAAACTGAAATATATAAATAAGTTGGTATTGATATATACTTTCACGTTTGCAAATAATGTTGATTGGTAATTTCTCTCTTGTTTTAAGTTACTATATATAATCAACATACAAAATGACTTAAGGCCATGTTCTCAGGCGCTCAGTGTGAAATTGGAAATGGGTTCGCTGTTTAGAAGTGAACAAATGCGGCTTTCCCAGCTGCTTTTGCATATTGATTCTGCATACATGTGCATCGTTGAACTTGGAGAACTAGGCGTTGTGCAGTTTCGTGATGTAAGACTTGTATTTATTTCTATATTATTTAGATTAATGCCGATCGGAATATATTTCAACGGAATTTTGTTAACGAAGTTCGCCGTTGTGATGAAATGGAAAGAAAGCTGCGTTAGTATCTTGATTAATTTTTAGTAGCACTTCTTTATAGGGTTTATGCTTAATGAAATTCAAGTTAACAAACTCCTTCTTTACGAAAGTCATGATATTCCGGAAGCACCAGCCCCTAGAGAAATGATTGACATGGAGACGACATTTGAAAAGTTAGAGAATGAAACGAAAGAAGTTAATGCAAGCATTGGAAATCTTCGTCAAACTTACTTTGAACTCCAAGAAATGAAACATCTTTTACGAAAAACGCAAATATTTTTCGATGAGGTAGTGCACATTCGTTTGTATTTTTAATTGGAATTTTGTCCCACAAAATGGTTTTTATTTTGAATAATTTACTTAGGCACATCATACTGCTTCGCTTAGCACTGACGAAAATTTAGGCCTACTTAAGGAGGAAGGTGGTCAAACCACGTATAGTGGTGGTGATCTTCACTTAGGGTTTGCCTTACTATCCTATAATCTTGTCTTGTCCCGTCATTTATCTGTTGTCTTAGTCAACATGTTCAAAATGCAAATGTTGTAAAATCATTAACTTGGGTTCTATATTGCTGAAATCACTACTTAGTATGTTTGTACTTTACAGATTCGTTGCGGGAGTGATTCTGCGAGAAATGCTGCCAGCTTTTGAACGGATGTTATGGAGAGCCTGCAGTGGGAACGTTTTTTTAAAACAGGCGGAAATCGAACTGCCTATTGAAGATCTTTTGACAGTGGGTTTATGGTTGTTTTATAAGTATCCTTTGGTTAGCGAATTTACCACTCTCTTCTAACTTTAGGGCGAAAAAGTTTACAAAACTGTTTTTATAATTTTCTTCCAAGGCGACCAATTAAAATCGAGAGTTACAAAAATATGCGAAGGGTAGGTGTACGTTATACGATTTTTATTTATATAATATTTTTTTCCCTACTTTTATTTTTTAAGAATCATTTTAACTGTTGTGATATTTCAATTGGGATAAATAATTAATTTTATTTCTGAATTTTTTTATTAAGAAGTCTCTCTTTACTGAAAATGTTAATTTATGTGCCTCGATATCTAGCTTTTCGAATTACTTCCTATTCTTTTTTTAGGTACCTAAAACAATTTAATTCAATTTTGTTCGATTTGATAGATGTTATCCAACTTTGTGCTTGGTGATATTATGGCTGCTAGATACTAGCATAGACTTATATTTATTCATATTGAATTAAGATGAAATACTTCGATTATTTAAAATTTACTACGAGATTTGTTTTGAGGTTTCACTTTCTAAAAAGTGGTGCATTTGTATTCGAAACTGTTAGAAAGAGGATTGTTTAACGGTTTTCCTATTCCCTAAGCATAGGCTATAGCCTCCTCTAACTAAGCCTGAATTAAATCATTAATCTAGTTTTCAAGCCATTTCTTTGTAATAATGGCTCTTTGTGTTGGATCAAAAGGAGAGATTTGAGATGGTGAATGACTTTGATTTTTCCAATTGGTCAATTCTGTCTAGTTTTCCTACCCAATTACTTACTATTGATACAGCGTAACTCGACTCGATTCCCTGGGAATCTTCTAGGGTTTTATACTCAATGCCAATATTCTATTACTACAAATAGGAAATGGTGATAGGTTTAATAGCTTAATTTTGCTAAGTTATATGATTTCATAAGAGCTTGCCTTTAGCTTTAATATATATCCTTAAATAGTAATCTGTCTTATTGCTAGATTCCATGCAACGTTATACCCCTGCCCCGAATCCTCAGCTGATAGGCGATCAATGCTGATCGACGTAGTCCAGAAAATCGATGATTTAGAAACCGTCATGACCCAGACTCAACAGCACCGTCAACGTATTCTCGAGGCGGCTGCTAAAAATCTTAACAATTGGTTCATTCGGGTTCGCAAAATGAAGGCCATCTATCACACTCTCAACCTCTTTGACCTTGACGTGACAACTAAGTGTATGATTGGTGAGTGTTGGAGTGCCGTGAGTGATCTGGATCAAATTAACTTGGCTCTTTGTCGAGGAATGCAGAAATCGGGCAGTTCCATTCAACCCATCCTCAATGCTCTACCCACCAAAGATGAACCGCCAACATTCCATCGAAACGACAAGTTCACAGAAGCCATTCAAAATATTATGGACTCCTATGGTGTTGCAAAGTACCGAGAAGTTAATCCTGCACTATTTTCACTAGCATCGTTTCCGTTTCTCTTCGCGGTAATGTTTGGGGACGCTGGACATGGCTTGATCATGTTTCTATTTGCACTTGGAATGATTATCTGGGAGAACCGTCTTACTGTGAGTTGTCTGTCAACCTGTTTGCTTCTACTGCCCCCTCATTATTTAAATCCTCGATAATGTTAAAAGATTAAGGAGAAGTGTAATTATATCAAATGGAGTTGAATCGACTTCCTGCGTAATGTCAAATCCACAATTCAGTATCAAATGCTTGTCAATCGATTTCAATATTTTTGTTGCATCAGAGCGAAACTCATTAACTTCCCTTTTTTGCACGGCATAATTGGTTTAATTTTTTTGCCACGTTTGGACCTGGATACGTCAAGCCACAACCAAATTCTATTTATGAGTTATTTTCTAAATAAGAATAGAAACTGTCGTTGGAGCCACAGATATTCTCTCCAGGATCTAAGTATTTACGGCTTTTTAAAACTTAATAGTGTGCTAAATATCGAAACTACTTGATTGAAGATGGAACTAGCAGATAAAGTATTTTATTCATTCTAACTATTCTTTGCCTCCTATCTCCTGCCAATCGTCATTACGACAACAGAATGGAGAAAGAAGGTGGTTTAGTGGTAAACAGGACCAGGAATTACGAGATACGAATAGCGAGTAAGTCGGACACTGCTTAAAGAGATGAGATTTGGCAAGGCAGCATAGCAACCACGGACTGAGGATTGCTATACAGATGTTGTCTATACAGACGATTTATGTCATTGTGGTTGTGTTCAAGTTTAGCTCGCCTCCCTGAGGCACTTTATAAAGAGGAATAAATATGAAAATTTAATTAGAGATAAGGTTAACGAACGTGGTTACCATAAATTTCGAATGAATTAATTATTAAAAGCCCCGCCTATGTATGCATTCTCATCATTGAGTGATCTGACGCCCTCACCATTAACCGCTATCCTCAATGGTGTCTTATTTTTAGTGACCTGCGTGCCAATTAACGTAGAGACGCCCTCAATCTAATCAGTGCTGATATTCAATCTTTCCTTGAATACTAACAGCGTCTGTCATACTTTTGTCAATTTTGTTGTAGATGAGAATGTGTCATATAACTTTTATAAGTAGAGCTCATTGATGGTTATTTTTTTTACAAAGGCACTGCACATTAAGGAAGAAATATGGAACACCTTCTTTGGTGGTCGGTATATAATCGTCCTAATGGGAGCCTTTTCTATCTACACTGGTATCATCTACAATGACTTCTTCTCCAAGTCGGCTAATCTTTTCGGTTCCTCCTGGTATCCAGATTATGATAAACACACCATTGCAACAAGACCCTTTCTGCAATTGGAACCACGCACATCGGAGAATATTACCGATCAAATGTACGCAGGTCAACCATATCCATTTGGCGTAGACCCAATCTGGCAAATCTCCAATAACAAAATTCCGTTCATGAATTCTCTTAAGATGAAGATGTCCATCATCATTGCTGTGTTTCATATGGGCTTTGGTGTAGTGCTCAGCTTTTTGAATAACAAGTGAATAATTTCCTCTTAAATTGATTTCCTTTAGGTTTTATAATCAGAGCTTGATGATTTGGTGCGTAACTTTGCCCCAATTGCTGTTCCTCGTATCCATATTCGGTTACCTAACCATTGTTATCTTCTACAAGTGGAGCGCTTTCACAGCGGACAATGCGACAACCGCGCCAAGTCTTTTAATTAGTAGATTGCTTATTTTAATCACCTAATGCTTCTTCCCCCTCCCCCTCTAGTGCTAATCAATATGTTCAAGTTTAATTATGAGGTGAAGGGCGGTCCTGGCGACACCTTTTATTCTGGACAAGCTGCTATACAATCGATGCTTATGATTCTCGCTGTATCCTGTGTTCCATGGATGTTTTTGGCGAAACCACTCATTCTGCGCTATCGCCATAGGCGCGGTGTAAGTCTGTTAAATGATGTATTTTTTGGATTTTGAAAGAATTTTTAATATAATGAAACCCATTTTGTCTATTTAGATTGCTTTGGATGTAGAAACTTCAAATCAATCAAAGCCTGTGGATAACGGAGAGATCCAGAAGCAACCCAACGGAAATTCCAGCGGTCATGGTGATCATGGAGAGAATCTAGAAAATGTAATCTGATTGAATGATATTTAATTTCATTAAACACAAAGTCAAATTCTAATACTTTTTTCTCTTAATTTTAGTTTAATTTTGGCGAATGCATTATCTATTCGGCAATTAATACTATTGAATACTGCCTTGGGTGTATTTCTAACACGGCTTCATACCTTCGACTTTGGGCACTGAGTTTAGCTCATGCTCGTATGTAAAACGGAAGCATTTTCAAATTTATTACAATTTATTTAATTAGAAGGATCATGGCAAACATGTGTAGCTTTCAAGAAGAATTACAAAAAACGAATGAATGAAGAAAGAGAGATCTAAAAATTTCACCTTTAAAAGAGGATGTTTGTAGTTCAACATTTGCTTGACGCATTCAAACTTCATGAATTGGAATATTGTATTGGTTGAAATGTAGTTGTGATGGTAATTTGATTGATGGTTTTTTTTTTTCTCCTGGAGTACGTTTCATGGCTCAAAAAAGGTGTTAATTGGATGAGGCAAGGTCTGGCAAATATAGGGGATGTGATAGGACCTCCAAATTTAACTTCCAAATTTCCTGGGAGTTTATTTTTTTTCTGTGTGTCTGGGCTTTTTTCATGTTGAATACTTATCCCTTTGTGTGTTAAATAAAGTGTGGAGGAGGTTTATACCTTAGCTCCTGGTTTAGTCTTCCTAATGATTGAAAATAATGGCATTTGGTTGCAAACGTTTCACCTAATTCTATCAATTGGGGGTGACGCCCCACTAAATACATATAGAGGTTACCGCAAGGTCATACCTAGCTTGGTTCAGGGGATGAAGTAGGCAGTCGGCTTGAAGACGACCATTTTTCCCACTAACGACCCACTTCTCGCTCTCAGTAACAAGTTGGCTTAAAAGGACTAATTCTTTCCTTTGTCAACGGAGAATGCGGGTGTTTCTCCACAAGGCTTTGTTGTTGCGTCGGCACCCAAAGTCACGCCTTATGCAAATAACGGATGCGTTTCATGCATAATTGCACAGTTGACAATGGACATGCGCGTTTTTGTGATAATTATATCAATAGATGACTGTGGATCTGACTTAAAGAGAAGTCGAAATGTATAGGTCTTTTTAATGTTGGTTCATCATTTAAATTTCTATTGCCCGATTTAAATGTTTGAGATCAAAATTGACATAGGTAGACTGTAAGCATATTTTTCAATAATTGATCTAGTAACCTTACGGGCGTTCAAGTTCTGATCAATTAAGGGCAGTATGTATTGCCTAACGTGCTCCTTGACTGTTTTGGGCTTTAAAATTTTAATTTTAAAAATAACCTGAAATTCACTGCTCATAGTTTGCCTAATGATGTTTCTGTTAAGAGTTGGTTCCTTCACTGTGTCTGGACAAAAACTGAACTCAAGCTTCTGTAACATGCAACCAGTTGATCTATTCGCATCGATGGTCATTCCGCACTAATTCACTCGTACCATCCAAACAGTCACTGGGAATTTTTTTAACACTGAAGAGTTTGTTGGAATTCACGTTTGGTTAAATTTGATAATTATATATAGCTCTCACTTTTACTAGTTATTTTTACCCTGATTTAAGAATATATGAATACATTTGTTTGAGCAGAGTTGTCGGAAGTCCTCTGGAGCATGGTGATGCGAATGGGTTTGCAAATTGATGCTTACTATGGTAGTGCAATGCTCTTTCTGATATTTGCTGCGTGGGCGAGCCTGACGGTTTTTGTCCTGGTTCTAATGGAAGGTCTCTCAGCTTTCCTCCATGCTGTGCGCTTGCATTGGCAAGTCCCAATTGCTTATATTACTCAAATAGCAGTAATTTAACCATGTCTAACCTTTATTTGCTTTAAAGGGTTGAATTCGAATCAAAATTTTATTCTGGAACGGGTTATCGATTTGAACCATTCTCTTTCACAACTTATATCAACATTCCTCTCGATGAGCTCTGAAGAATGAACCGGAGAAAGTACGAATTATTTATACATTTTTCGTTGTGATCTGAATCCATTCTCATAAACAAATGTCGTCAGTGGTGATTTCAATCATATACACAGCAAAGAATATATGTTGTTCGTCTAAGAGGCTTTTTATTAAATTTAAGAGAATAAATATTCATTGGGAGAAGTCAAATGCCAAGTAGGAATCATGGATAGTGGCTTGCTTATTAACAATAGAGCTTGTAGTTGAACTCTCGTGAATCCCTGTGATATCGTAACATCTATTCCTCGTTGGCTTCTTTTTATAAACGTAAGCTACTAAACTGGGCTATCGTTACTAAAGTTAGGTAACATCATAATGTTCCGAATCTCCAGTCGCGCGTTGGTATCAGCTATACCTTGCTAGTGAAACGAAGAAACAGGTCCTGTGTACACATATACCATAATTAAAGCAGGTTTGTCTATGTACAGAAGAGTCCTGTGTGAGGCCTGTGGTGCTCACGATGCTGTCATGGCTGGACACATTCAGACAGACTTGAAAGTGCGACCTTGCTACTTCGCTTGGGGAGTAAGTGCGGTCTTGAGCGCAGAGACCACCCAGCCAATCAACAGTCCTTGTTTGGTTCAACAGGTCCTTCATTGTCCCTTAATGGCTAAGCTTCCTGTCTGCGACACATAATCCAAATATGCGTGTTCCACGCGATAATTTTGTTTTCTCTATAGCTTTGTGCTAGCATAGGAGAACTTGCTATGGCGATTACTGAGCATAAGTCAAGGCTTAGAGTTACAATCAGCTACCGTTCGTAACACAGAAGAATTTATAAAACGAAGGTTTCTTTTTAAACTTATGTCAGGCAAGGACTTAAAATGGTTTTCAATGCATCTGCTTTTCCTCATCAACCTTTCCTTTATATTTTACATAGTCTCATGAAGGCATCTTCTTTTATTCGATATTATCGATGTAGCAAAGTCAAATACGATATAATACGAATGGGATGTACCAAAATTTAGACTCCATAAAATGCATTCACTGGGCATAAGTCAAGACTTATTAGTGTAACAAAACGCGTGGTCAAAAAAAAACAAGCAAAATCCTTCTAAACTTTAAGCTTTATGAAGGCTAATAATGAATAATAAAAGTTAATATAGAAAATTCTATGCAAAAATCATACTCTTTTTGTTTCTCATTGTTTTACCCATTTACGAACTTGAGCATTCCTTTCTGTTAATAACGTTGGTAAAAGCATTATCTAAGCAGGGTGGCGATACAATACCAGACAATGAAATAAAGCGCTTCTTCTTACTTAGTCTAAGCAAATATATTTACCTCTTAGTACGAATCTAGCAATATTGCATCTGGCCCCTAGTTTATAGTAGCGACCCCTTGAAAAGGTATTACAAAACATATTTCTCGTGCTTGAAGAAGACTCAGTTTGGATTGCATTAAAGTGGGGCATCCAAATCGAAAAGTGATATACAATGGGCATTACATTGGTAAAAGTGCTTTAAATTAAAGAGAGGTACCATTAAGTTTTCCTTAAGATGGATAGTTTTTATTCGATGGAATTTGATGATTTAATCGTATTATATATATTATGAAAATTTAATTGATAAATATCAAGTAGTAATTATAATAATCTATACTCAATAATATTTTAACAAAAGCTCAGTTAGGAAATTGATTTCAAGCTTGTTCTGACCAATGAGAAAGTACTTTTGGCTTGGAAATTCCTTGTTTTTGCTGATCATAGTGTTATCCGGGGGATAATCAATGTGACTTGTTTGATTGGATCCCAAATTGGCACATATGAGCTTTGATCATCATGTAGCAAGTGTGTGTCCCTATTCAAGTCCTTAAATAAAAATTTATATTCAGATGCGTTTGTTTCGAAATTTCAACTTGAATCTATTCAAACAAACGAGCGTCTACCAGAGAGTATCTTTTTCTAAAACCGCAGATGCTATGTGCAATAGTAGGTAAATCGGTTATCAAATATCAATTAGCCGGCCTGAGAAACAAAACCATTGTTGTTCTAAAGACCCATTAGATTTTTGTATACTTTTTAATAATTTCAATAAATATTATTTGCTTCACTTATTTTACATCAAAAATATTATAGGCAGAAGCCTGTATCAGTGGTCTATTAAATAGATAATGTTTCGCCAATTTAACAAGTGGTGCCACATATTTTACGTAATGATGCTTCATCCCATCAAATAAAATGGCTTGTTATTAAAAGAAATCACGCATTTGAGAAAATGAGTAAGTGTTAGTTTTTTAGCACGTTTATTTACGAAGAATACACAAATTTTGAGTATTAAAAATTAAAAAGACGCAAGATAATTTTGATCAACTAAGTCCCTTTTAACTGAAGATTTAGTTTACAATTCATGCAATTTTTGATTTCTTCAATGCCATTCAATTAGCGAATCAGGGTAAAGCACATATTCGAACTTAGTGTTTGTGTGGAGTTAATTTTACTTCGGCAATCTTCATTTATGGAGTTTATGGAGTTTTATAATTTTTATATAGTTATTTTTCTTAGTTTTCTTGTAAATTTTTTATTTTAAAATTTGGTGCTTTTCCAAAAGAGAACTTGTCTTTGTTGTATATTTGTCCATTGTCTACCCGCTTATTTACAAACGTTCTTTTAATTTTAAAAAGTTTCCTTTGCATTTAATAAATTTCGTTTCGGTTTTCATCTGATTTTTAAATTATTTTTGTTTTAGATTTTCATTAATGTAAAATATGATATGCTCAAATCCAGGAGAACTTGTTGTTCATTCTTTGCTCAAACAGTTTGCCTCAATGTGCCAATCTACTGTTGAGAATGCTCTTGATGAGAAAGCCGTGAGTTTGTTGTCTACCTTTGCTCATTGGTTCTTTAGGACAATGATCTACTTAAGTGTTTGCGTATGTCAGAAGACACAGCTTTTCAACAGCTTCTTACCGCTCTATATTCCTGCGCGGAACATGCGCTACCAAGTCTTCTGCAAACCATCACGAAATGGTATGATACTCAGCATTCAAGTGGATCTCTTTATCCTTTTCGTCGTACACCATCTAAATCTGGCGTTCGAAGCCAAACTCTTTCGGCGGCGACAGGCCAAGCTGTATCCAATTCTCCTCCTGGTGGTCGCGAACTCCTAATTCGATCAATGGTGGTTGAGAGTTCATTGAATACAACTGGAGCAACTCAAGGAGTCGCAATTTCTTCGCAAGAGGCTAACAATACTCTTCCCTCATCCGCAAACACTGGTCCAGATCCTCAAATTCTAGCTATGTCTTCACTCGCACGAGAGAATATGGCTGAACGTCGAGATGTACGCAAAATCTTACTAATTTTAAATTCAGTCGAATATAGTCTTAATGTTATTCTTTTTTCCTCCTATAGCTTTGTATTGATATTCTCTACTGCCAAACTCTAGTCTCTGTGTTAAAGCAGCTGCCTTATCACCCTGGTCATAGTGATATTATTAACAAAATTCTAAATCAGGCTTTTAGGCATTTTGAGTACAAGGAAAAGTAAGCTCTTGCGCTCTATTATCTCAATTTTTCTTTCCCTCTTTTTCAAATGTAGACTAATGACTTTTTTCTTTCAAAACTGCAGTCTGCAAGCGAAATTGAATGCTGTGAATATAAACACCGTTGCTGATGCCTATGCAAAAGTTGTTGGCGAGTTATCGCAGACGCGGTGAGTCTGGTTGAAATTTTATTTTTGAGTGTTCCTTTGTCTTGCAAATTTGAATATATATGTTTTGAGGTGTATCATTGACAATGAATTTTCAGTGGCATCGCAATTCTCGCTAGCCAAAATTTTGGGTGTGTAAATTTAACGTCTGGTTGTTCTTTGTGATTTGTACCTAGATGAACGGGTAGTCGTTTTTTCGTGAAAGTATAAAGATGTAGGTAGTTGAAACTCAATATTGAGTGTAATTTGTCTTCACTTGGAGTAAAATTAGTCTTCTACCTATTTTAATTGAGTGTATGGCATTATACCTCCGTCTGTATTGTATTAAATGAGCTCTTATTCCATGTATTACCATTGAGAGCAATTGCCAATGGGAATGGCTAGGCTTCAATGTTGCTGCTCCTCAACCCAAGTAGTGTTTTTAAACGCTTTCCCAAACGAGTGTGAGAGTTCATTAGCTCCCCCAAGTAGTAGGTTGATGGGAATAACTGATTCATACCTTTCAGTTTACATTTTTATAAATTCAGTTTTGCTTAAGTTCAAACTCTTGGTTAATTTTTATGCTTGAATTAAAATATATAATTGCGCACCTTTGCTTGTTTTAATCAATTTCCTGCAAAAATTAAAATCTCCATTCAATCTAACTTGTAGATAACCAGAGGTTTAGAGAAAATCAAATATGCATGAAAGGGGGATCGTGAAGTGTAGATCATAATATTTACGGCTGATAAGACTTTTTTTTATCCATTTATCCTTTGTATGCTCTAGGCTTCTTCTATTGTGCACTTTAATTACATTAGGTAGGGCCCCTCTAATTAATGCTGTCGTTTTGAATTTTTCCGTACGATGTATTCAACATAACCCCAGTTATATCCCTGTTATATTCCATCTACTTGGGAGCTATTCGTTGAAATTATGACAATTCTTTTCTCAATCTTATGTACCTTCAAGGTTTTATCTTCGAGTTCAAAGGGCTTGTAATTTAGTCTCGCTTTGATCGGATTTTACTCATCTCAGCATTAATGGCTGGTATCTTAATACCGTGCACATCCCAGCTGGTAGCAATGTGTCCAAATGGTACTCCTCACTGAACGGTTAATATAAATGGTACTTAATTAATTTTTTGCGAATTTGAGTTCACTTTCTGGTGTATCTTGGTCAGTCACAGAATGACAATAAGTAGTAATCGAGCATATTAGTGTTAACATGGTTGTATGATGGCGGAAACCATTGGGCAGCCAGCTTCTAATTTTCTTACAAATCGTAAAAAAATTTGATCATTGTGAAGGCTGATTCTTGAGGAGCAGTTAATAACTAACGTCACTAGTCATCTCTTCTTAGGAATCCTAATCGAAAGACACTTGAAGGATGTATCCCTATGCGCTTCCAATAGTTTTCCTAAGTCGTCACTCATATCTGGGACCTTATTATTATCGAACTCACAGTTGCGTTTTACTGTTTGACTCCGTTGTAACCTTATGACTGTTAAAAGCTCACGGTGGTACTTGATATGTTTAATACTTTATTGACTTGAATTTCCCCATAGACAATCATGTGTCTCCTCAAGTGGTTTATCTTAATTTGCAGGATAAGCCACTTACGTGAGGGAATGTTGTTAGGGCTCAATTTTCTCGAACAGCGATATCTGGTACCATTCCAGCTTTATGCTATTTTTTCCCTCTATGATACATTTAAAGCACCCTTTTACATATATTCACAGACACACTCTTGTCATTTGTCTACTAGTAAGGCTCGTTCTTGCAGTTCTCTCATATTTTAGCTGCTGTTTTATGATCGATTTTGGTTATCACTCAACTCTTAATTTTCCGCTTTACTTGAAACTCTGGATGTTTACCCGCTAGCTAGCAAATATTAATACTAACTTCTAATTTTTTGACCTCGGTTTTGTTACAACAACAAGCTGGTGACCTTGGTTATTGGCATCTTACAATAAACTCACAAATTTAATTCTCTCATACACTAGTTTACCGATCATTAGAGCTCTACTCTCATACCTGCATATGTGAGCCCATGGATGAAAGGTCCATCGTCACAGTTATTGTTTTACGGTTGGTTAATCATCACGTCCAATCCTATATAGTTAAGTATATTTTCTTGCAGTTTTGATTACAATTTTTCTCTCCCTTAGAGTCTGAGCAGTTATTGATTTATAGGCAATTGTTACTGAGCATTACGATACTATAATTTGTAATATCATTTTATCCGAATCGTGCAAAATTGGAACATCTTTCATTTTAAAGAATTAAAAATTCGGTCTTTGAGTAATTTTATCAATTTTTCAGTAAATTTTGATTCGTCATTCTGATTTTACACTTGAATTGTTGAATGTTTGTGCGTTCGTGTCTATTTCGATTCTTGTGATAAATATTCTTATAAATACTAAAGATCTCTCTAAGGTAGACAGTCTGGTTTGAGAGGAGGTTCAAGGTTTATTTTACTCCTTAAATATGAATAAAGAGAGGGGTGGGGGGAGAAATGGGTGATGAAGGTGAGTTCAAATTCGATACTGATGCTTATCTAGTGAGAAATGTAAGTGGTCTGGCGACTTATCCAAATCGAGTTATAAGTCGAAAGCTAGATTGGACCATCATGCGGGAAGAGTGATCTGAATAGTCCTTTATTAACTGAACATAAACTTAAATCCCGTTTATTCCCTTTTCTTCGACTCCCCAAAAGCTGAACAAATTTTGTTTTTATTTCCACCACCTGTTCACTTTAGTGGGTGACAATTTGGTTTTCCCACCAGGGTGGTTCTCTGTTGTCATACCCATGGCTAAGATGTGGGCTGAAAGCGATTTCCTAAATGAATTTGGGTGCTATTGATGTGCTAATGGGGTAAATCTACAGGCAACTGAAGCGAAAATTGCAACTACTTGTGTCGTAGTCACTACAGATCCATAATTTCTAACATAAACCCCTTCATTTAATGGTGTTTACTTCCCTTTTTATCGCCCTATCTGCTGTTTTTTCTCCTGTTAGGTTCAACCTTGTGCGGCAGCATTTTTTGACCCGACTAGAGCATCTCCGTGCGAAAGAAAGTAGTCCTCATACCATGCACAGCATAATATCTCTTCTTATGGGAATGAAATTTTTCCGCGTAAAAGTAAGTTCTCTATCCCATATACTACTTAAATTATTTCAGCAGGTGAGTATGAAACACATTTGCATGCTTTTGCTATTCATAGATGCATCCCATTGAGGAATTTGTGAGCTACTTCACCTTTCTCCACGAATTAGGGCAGTACTTTCTGGAGGTCAAAGAGAAGGAGATTCGTCATGCTATGACGTGTCTCTTTGTGGAAATTCTGCTGCCAGTTGCAGCTGTTGTGCGGCATGAAGTGAACATACCGGCCCTTAAAAACTTTGTTGATCTCCTCTATCCACCTTCTTTCGAACTAGCTAACAAGAAGAAGCATGTTCTAGTGAGTGATTTACCATGGTTCTCCATGCTATCTTGTCTTCTCTAAACTCCCTTAAATATACATTGGTTGCTGGTTGTCCTTCTAGGCTCTTTTCCCTATGGTTACCTGTCTACTCTGTGTTGGAACTAAAACGTTTTTTCTCAATAATTGGCCTCCTTTTATGCATTTGTGTTTGAGTCAGCTTAAAAGTCGAGACTTCGGCCAAGTCAGTGTGGAATCGCTGTTTCGTCTACTTTGGTAAGTCGCCATTTCTTAAATCCAAGCATAGTGGGAGGAGGGGGGGAGGGGGGGGGGGAGTGGAATAATTTGCAATAATACCTTCCGAGCTCTTGTAATTTTAACATTCTGGTAAAACACTCACATTCTAATACCTCTTGATTTATCAGCCTTGTTGTGAATAAATAGTTCGATCTCACGTCCTCGCATCCTAACGTTTTATTATGATAATGAAGATAGTTAAATAGAAATAAGCTCTAGGGTCTGCTAGCAAAGTATTTTTTAGCACTCATTTTGAATGGAGGGGATGTCATCATGATGCATTTCTGATGGGGAACTCCAATTGTCCCACTCTTCATTAGCCCAAAATTAATCAATCCTATTGGTCGTTCCGCTCACTAGATATTTGAAAAGGGTTAGTCAAACTCGTGACCTCTTAACTAGCTGACAAGTATGTTAACCGCCAACATATAAGCACACACACACGCACACACACAGATGATCAAAGAATTTCACAATGCAGTGAAAATGAGTATTTATTTATCTTCTTGTTACTCCTTTTCTAACACAGGGTCTACGTGGTGAGGATAAAATGCGAAAAACACGCCGACACAGTGAATAAATTGTTAAGCATAGTGAATGGTCTTTTCCCCAAGGGCTCCAAGTCAGTTTTGCCCAAGAACGTCTCCAGCACTGTCCATGTGAAAATCATTCATTTCATAGCCCAGGTTCGTCTTTTCTTTCACATATTTATTTGGCTTTCTCCTATTTTCTAGTAGTTTTTTAAAATTTTTATTTCTAGGAGAAGTTGGACTTTGCTATGACAGAAATTATATTCGACTTGTTGGGGGTAAATCGTCTGCAGAAGTTGGTTTTCAATCCGGAGGTAAGTTGTAGATGAAATTCTGATGATAAGTTCCCAAAGCCCAGGTTGAGGAATGTTCTCCACCTTGACCCATGTTTAACTGTAGTGTAAAGCACGTCTGTATTTGCACTTCATCAAACTTGGTTATGAAAAATCGATTGAACGATGATTCTGGAAAGAGCTTGAGTCATGTCTTTGAGTGGGAATGATAAAGGTGTAATACGAATAAAAAAGTAATCGATGTAGTGTTTTAGGAAGAGTTGGGTGTAATTAATATGATGCTGTAATGAAATTTATCCTCTTTCTGACCCACTATAATCAGTCCAAATCCAGTTGGATTATTGAGGCGATTTTGAAGAGCATTTGATTTGTGAGGTGCTATGAAACAGTTGGCTGAGATTTAGATAATACTCTAGTATTGATTGGTGTACAATCTGTGAGTTTTAGGGGATCGAACTACCAGTACCTTCTAATCTGAGCTTCATTTAAAAGATTAAACACCGACACTTTCCTTTTTATGCATATTCTACAGCTGCCTTTCAGTAATTCACGCTGTTAATTTCTTAGCACTTTTCAGCATCAAAATGTCTCCGCCATTCTCACCAAGTATCTTTTGAACACCCTCATCAATTAGCTTCTGGAGAATCTTTGCCTGGCCAGCTTCTATTTTTTTTAATTTTATTATTTTTCGCTTAACATTTTCTGTCGCCACGTTCATTTTAAGCAAAAAACCGAACTCAAGAAAGCCTATCTGTTTCACAGATTGTGTTTGTGTATGACTATTGCGCATCAAATTGTTTGAGTGTGTAATGCCATCTTAGGATGAACAGTTTTACCCAACGTTGAGTCTTTCAAAAGAGAATATCAACGGAAGTATTGGCAGAAGAGTATTTGTGTTCAGCCAAATTTGCAGAACGCTTGAAAAGTAGTTTCGTTTAAATATCTTCCGACATTGCAATTTTTCATGACTGTAAATTTATCGATTCACACTTTTAATTTCATTAATTTTTTTTTCTCAAAGGCAGGCACGGTGATGGATTTTTACAGAGATGCGCCTGCTTACATTGATAAAGATACTATCAATGTCCTTTATGCACAACATTGGAACAAAGGCTCCATAAAGGTGTTTCGAGGGGCTTGAGAGAATGTAAACCCGTACTATAAGCTCTAGTGCTATTTACTTAAATATCTATGTGAATAAAGAAACGTCTATTTTTAACTGAAAAAAAACATACGTGGGTCTGATCGTTTTTATGTCTGGATTTGTCTCAGCAAGTCTATTAAAGGCTTAATTTTAACCTAATGACCTATTAGATTTTGCTTCTTTTTTTACCGATGAAAAGACCCTAAAGGGAATAAGTGTGTTTTATCCAAATTTAGGAACACCTTTTGAATCGCTCAAATTTTCGCTCCTAATACATGTCTTACCATTTGAAATTAAAAGTGCATTGATAAAAGTTACTAGTTCGTAGCAAGATTACTTTTAATAAAACATATAATCCTGTTCTCAACACTTTCGACTGTTGAACGGATGCGTAGAGGGTTTTGATAACCTTATGAACGGCTTAACATGCCCTACTAATGGAAATTGAAATCGTAAAGGATATTTTGTTACGTCTAAAGCATAATGATTGTAAGCTTCAAGTTGCATTACGAATGGCTATTCTTTGTTCATACTACAGCGAATGAACATTGGTCTACGGGCCTTCTTGTTGATTGCTCATGGACTTCAGCAGAAAGATGGGGAGCCACCAATGCCACAGAATCAATCCCTAGGGGCTTGTGGAGTGTATCCCACTGTATACCTCCAAAGAGGGTTTTTGCCTGCTTGTTCAACAGGCGTTGTTCGAAGATCTTTCCACGGAACCACACTGGATGATGCCCTATGTGAACGTCTCGGCATTCGCCCTTATCTTGTCCCAGTACGAAAGGCATTCGAGGCCATCTTGAGACTTCTTGAGCCCCAAATCATCCGTTCGATGATGCCTCCAAAACAGGATGCTGTTATTAAAGATGGAGATGATTCTGCACCGTTAGTTCATCTTTTTATTTTTGATCTTATCGTGGTGTTTTGTGTTAAACTAATCTTGCTATGCCATTGGTACAATCTGTCTATGTGATATTGCTGGTTACTCACTTTCGCTCAGACCCTGTTGGAGATTTCTAAAGAATTGTATCTTAAATGACGACTTTATAGCTAGGAGAGTAGTGTTGTATGAGAAATCTTCGCGTTCAGGTATAATTTAGTAGTAGAAGAAACCTCATTTCAAGGAATGTGAGTAATCGGAAGCTCATTGTTTTACTAGTTCCATTCGGAGCACTGCACATGGTAACTTTTTTCCTATTCGATGTCTTTTCCTTAATTTATTATTATAAACATTAACGTTGGTGGGAAAAATAATGGTTATGGCCAAGTCGAATACCCACTTCTTCTCCTAAGCCATTCTAAGTTTGACCCTTCGATAACTTCTGTATGCATTTGGCTGGACGCATGTAAAACAATCCACTCCCAGGCGAAACCTTTACAACCGAATATTACTGTTGTCAACCGTTGTGAAGACTAAATCAGAACGTAGAAGATGAGCCTCTCACGCATAACAACCGACCGCTGTTTTCAACTCACAAGGCCACGGATATAGAGTAAACCTCGTTTTTGTCCTGTGCAATGCTAATGGAAACTGGGGCGAAAGACTAGAATATGGGGAAGAGGAACGAAGTTGGTCGCGCTAGAAACGAGGTTCTGCACCATCGGCTTTGTTTTAGGTGAAATCTGAATTATGGGGACAATGGCGAGTACAACAATCGCGATCAAATGTTTCCAAATTGTCTAGATTGAAATCTGTTAAGACAAAAGCAAAAAATGAAAATCTGAATTGCTATAAAAAATTGAATTGATGTTTTAAAAAACTTTTCGGGGAACCCTTTAGTTTTGCCAGACTTGACATTCTAGAGTCCACACGAATGACTCCGGTCGCTGTTTCTTGGACTGCGATAAAAACAAACTAGCATACAATTAACTCTCATAGTGTGATTGACTCGTTTGTCCAATAATCTCTTCTGATAAGCAGTTAATTAATTTTCATTTAGTCGTCAAATCGATTGGACCCCTTGTTGTGATTAAGAAAAATACCTATAGTTTTTCGAAAGTTGTTATCCTTATTCCATTATTCAACTTTGCTAGAAGAGAAATTATTCTCCTGTGCGTATTTCTTGCCCACTATATATGTATATAGGAAAAAATTAACAAGGAATAAATAATCGAGTTACCACGCGCCAAATGAATTCGATCACATATAAACAAAAAAAGGGGATATTTGTGCCAGTGGTTTGTGTAGCGTGAGTTAACGCATGAAAGGGTTTTCATTTTATTTTTACTCAAAATTTCCAATACCAACCTTTGGGGAACGAAAGTAACAGCCTTTAATAAGGAAATTTCTACTTCAGAATAGATAACGTTCGATAAAATATTCTTAGTGGTGACTGTACGGATCCTCATTGAGTATACATTCTTATTAATTCTCTTAGGGGTGATCGGAAACCCAAAATTGATTTGCTGAAAACCTGTGTTAACTGCATACCACGCCTGTTACCATACGAGATGTCACGAACGGAGTTGATTGAACTTCTCGCTCGAGTCTCTCTCAATGTAGACGAAGAAATTCGTATGATGGCACATCAAACAATGGTCAATCTTATTGTCGAATCTCCTACCTATCGGCAGCGTACAATTCAAGGTCGGTTTGCTTCGGATATCCTAATACTGGTTGCCAATTAGACTCCGTCTTATTCTCCCTTCTTCTTCTTCTTCTTCTTCTTCTTCTTCTTCTAGCTTTCATTCAATTTATACAAAAGTACGTTCCAGACACGTTCCCACATCAGTTGGACAGTTGCCTGAAGACGCTTCACACCCTCCTCGTTAATTGGAAAATCGCTCTACAACGGGTTTGTCGACTAATAGTATTTCAGTAGTGCTTATTTTATAATAAAAGTTGATCTATTGTGTGTGATCCAAGGACGCGGCTGTAACAACTAGTCTCTCGGAGAAGTCAGCCCTGGTAGAAACGGAGGGATTTGCGCTGGTAATGCTCTGCCAATGTCGTCCACTCACACGACGCCTAGCGGTCCATATTCTACGTGAATCAAGAGCAGTTCTGCGTCTCATTGACCAAGCTGCGGTTCAACAGCAGCAAGGTGTTGAAAACGAAACAAACCACGGAGAGTCACCTCAGAATATAGCTACTAGTGTCTCTGCTGCAGCATCCGCGTCAAATGTGGCTGTAATTGACGTCCTTGATAGTCTAGCTCCTGCTATTCTTGAGAGGGTCCTACCAATCTTACCACAGAATGAGAGAGTGAGTCTGTCTGTAATTCTATTGACAGTTTTTCTCGGTGGACTTCCTCACCTTTATTACTTCTTTGTCTTGTATAGCATGACCTTTCGAGCCTGCAAACAGTGGATTTCAAATCACTTGCGGAGAGGTCTAATCCTGTTTGGTTATGTGGACTACGACAACCCTCTACGTGGAATCATAAACCTCTTTTGGGCTCAAACAATTTCAGTACACCAGTTGCTGTGGCAGCTGCTGGTATGTATTTCTATTTAAGCATGATTTGTTTAGTTTAATAAACAAATTCGTCGTGTCTCGATTTTCACGGTTAATGCAAATAATTGGGAAATCCAGAGTCCAAAACCGAGTGATGCATTCTCTGATATCTTTTTTCATTATTCTAGATCATTCTTCTGGAAACAAGGTTGCGTCTGCAACCATGAAATATGGGGGTTTTGATGCCACCTCTCCAAGTAGAACAGCACGAAAATCGATGCAACAGCTCTCTGCTTTACGTCCTTCAGCATTCTCTCAATATCTTCTCACTCCTTACCTCCTGCAGCCACAACTTGAACGCACTCAACTGACAGATGTTTGGGCTACTGCATTGTCAGTGGCACTTTCCACTTCTAGTGCTCTCTCCCTGCATCCTGCTCTTTTCTACGCTTGGAATACCGTTTTTCACAGGATGTCTCAAGTTTTTATACTCATTGATCCCAGGTATGCATATTTGCATAAACGTACAGCAGGATGTTGTTCTAACTTGATAAGAGCCTATTGTAAGGTCGAGAAAACATGTTAAGGCATATCTGTTGCTTGTTGGATGAGGGGAAGTGATAGGTGGAAGGAAAGCCATTGTAAACCGCTTGAAGGCCTTGGGATGAGTCGTGTGCGATGCCAAGTGAGAGCAGCAGAAACTGCCAGAAATCAAAAAAACGTATTAAGACTTGTGTTAAATGTGAGTAGGTTTCGAGTTTTATAAAATAAGTCAATTTTAAATAGGAAATGAATGTATTCCCTTTTTTGGTACCCATGGAGAAACATCTAAAAATGTGGGAATGGGATAGATTGTTCAGGTTTCAGTTGTGCAGTGGATGTTGGCGTTAAATAATCATAGGAAACCAACTTCATATGTCTATCTTATGAATCAAGTCTTGATACCATATTTATCATTTTCCACATCAAACCAACGAAACTTATCTTTGCCTTTTCTCCTTGCAGTGCTCAAGCAGCAGAAAATAGAGCTTCCTCACTTCTCCGTTCGACAAGCAAGAAGGCACCACCGACTGAACGTGATGTCCTCATCCCATTGTGGCACAATTATGTGACATTGGCATGTTGCATTGCGCCCTCATCCACAGGGGTTTGTATTGTGGATCGAAAGCGACCCGCCTACGATACAGAGGGTGCTGCTGCAGCTATACGACGACGAAATCTTCATCATATATCTAATCCATCCACCGGGTTAGTTGTTCATTGTTTTCATTTACTATTTATTTATGCTTTGTAGTTAGACTCAGATAACTGCATTGTGATAATCTGCCAAGTGGTTAAGTTCCTGGGAACATGTTGAATAACTAAGTGGGCTATAGCTAGCGTACAAGAAGCAAGCTATACAAAACTCCAGAAGGAATCATAGAGGATACCGTTGACTAGATCACATCGTCGTGTTTTACGTCAATTATGCTTAACCGTTTAGATAAACTGGCACATATGACTGGAGAAGTCAGCCATACTCAGATGGCCTTGTCTCAAAGGGAGTCTATCATGTGGTTCTATAATAAGAATCCGAACACAATGCAGTGTGGAATAGAAGAAGGCTAATATAATGAATCAGGAGGAGATATTCGAGATGGAATGTATGGTAAAAGTGGTCAATAGTTCTCAGAAGTTTGAGCTAAGATTAGTTTTAGCCTATCGTAAATCCCCCTATTTCCTTCTTACAATGTAAAGTAAACTCTTTAAATTGTTTGTGAAATTTGTGAATGTAGTTGTGTTTAGGTGGCTTGTCTTCGAATAAGAAACAACCATCCATTGTAAGTAATTCCCAATCTTCATGAAAATTATGGGCAACCATCAATGATTACCAAATCATACGCTAGGTGACTATCCATACATATCCATTCAAGTGACTGATCATCTAGTGTACAGGTCGGAGGGTGTTATAGTACTCATTTCTCGAAAGATTATCTCCAGAGAACCCCTTTTATCCAATCCAAATACTATGCACACTTTGTCTGATAAATTTCAGAAGTTTAATAGATCGTAATGTAGAGATCTTTAAATCAGAGAGAGAGACGTTTTGACGTGTTCATAAATATTTATAGTACATTTATATAGGACGAAACGTAACCATTGAGAAAATCATCATTTTATATTACCATAATGTGCGTGTTTGGCATTGATCAGTCCATTTTTACAACAGTTCGGCAGATATTGCTCTTCTTCAAAGCCAAGAGAAGACAGCAACGCAAAGTGATCCAAAAATCACTGCCCAGGTCCAAAATCCTCGCCAGCATCAGCATCTAGCCAATAGTAAACTCTTCATTTCCGCCAAAGAGAAGGCTCGAGATCTAGTCAAGCTTATAATTCCCCTCTTACGATGCTGCGATCACCCAGAACTACGCGACTCCGTAATTTGTGGCCTAAGTCGTATTCAACCAACAGCATTTCGTGATGTCCTTGAGGACTTACATCCGATTTTACGAGAATCGATTGATCTGAAACAGAAGAATGTTCAGAGAAGACGCCGCAAAGACTCTCTACGATCATCTCTCATCCGACTTCTTGCTCTCATGGCCCAGAATTCGGTATTTCAACATGAGTAAGTTGAACTAATCACTGTTTATGCGTGGCTCTTTTAGACTGAATGTACTATTCTCATTGTCTTTGATTCCAGTGAAGCGGGCATTACCACATCTCAGGGTACTCTTCTCCCAACTCTAATTGACTTTATCGAAGGAACTCGAGTATACTTTGAGTCTCTGAACGAACCTTCTGCAATGGTAGTGACAATGTTTGGAAGTAGCGCAGGTGTGGGATCTATAACCACGGTTAATCATTCCTCATCGAATGCGAATGATATATCCGGTGGAACCACCATTAACCCACCTACTGTGGGTCAAAATATGAATTCCCCAACGGGTCCGTCACAATCCACTGTTGGTACAGTGAACAGTGCGACTGTTAGTGGTGGAGCTAGTATGGCAGGAGTTGCAGGAAGTGGAGCTGTTAGCAGCACAGGTGGAGCACAGAATCCTACAGCTAATTCATCTTCTGGACCAACGTCTGCAACTGCGGCGACATCTACTGCTCCAGCACATGCTCCGAGTGGTGTAGATCCAGTTCTGCTCACTGAGATGCGGCTCTATTTCTGTGTCTTTGTTCGCGATCTCATTCGCCACTTACCGAAAGAAAGGCGTCAAAAACTACTCCCACCTACCGTTCGTCGTAATCTGGTTCTGCTCATCTCACGGTGGAGTGGTTTTTATGAGCATATCTTCAATGCCAGGGATGTTAAGTGGGCTCAACCACAGTGGACTGATAATGCTTCTAGTTCTCTCGCTCAAAATGGTAGACAATCGTCATCAATTCGAGGTGCTAGTGTTGGTGCTGCAGTCGGAAATCTTCCTTCGCCTCCGGGAATGGATCAGGTCGTTTCGGGTGACCTTGTCCTCTCAATCTCTGGAGTTCACTTAGAATCTACACCCCAGGCTCCCTTTATCTCTGCCTCCTTCTTGGATACTTCGATTTGGTTGGAATTACTTTGGTATGCTAACCAATCGATTGCTGCTCTGATCTGTTGTGGGAGTATCTACGAACACGTGGCCATCTTTTCTAATCCTCAAATTGTGGAAACAACGGAGTTAGCATCCAATACTGCAGCCTCTTCTAGTCATCAATTAGCAGGAAGTAATGTTAATCTTGGTGGAAATCCAGTGCCCTCAAACCTTTCCTCGAATTTGCCTAACCCTGCCACTCAACCGAACACTGTGCCTGCTACTCTACCTTCAAATGATGATGATGTAACTGCACCAAATAACCAGGGTGTGAATACAGTCCCTATTGTGACTACAAATCCTTCAACGGTTAAGGCCTCGAGGGGCCATCCCATACCGGGTTATATATTCCATTGGTTAAAGGGTCTCCTGTTATGTCGAGATGCGAAACTCTCAATTTCCCCGTGGTTGTGGGGTCTACCTGTTGTTAATTTTGGCGTTTGTTCAACAGCACTCAAAGGACCTCATGGTAAAACTGGAGTGAGAAGTATCCGTCTTGAAGATAGTTTAAGATCTATAGTGATTGCAGCTGCAGCGGGGCGACGATTGGACTCTGTTAGTTTTGATACTTTCCCGCAAATGGACACATTAGGCCTCTTATCAACTTCTAGTTATTTTGTTCTAGCTTTTCCGACAACTTGGGGAAGAAACCTTCTACATTCTTCTAGATATGAATCCTGATCTACCGGGTCTGTTGGAACTTCTTATTGATCAATGCTACAGTGGATCTTTGAATGTCATCCAAGCGTTCTTTGTTATTATTGCTCAACGGTTTATCAAAAAGTATGATTATTAACAGAACCAGCCTAACTTATATGCAGTTCAGTATTTGATGTTATGCTCATATTACAGTCCTAAGATGCACTGCGACAGATTTACAATGTTAACTCTGGCAATGGTTTTTTGTGAGCACTCTGTTCCCGTGATTAAGGAACATGCCACATTCCTATTGCAGACGCTCTACTACCGATTTTTCCTTCTGGTAAGTTCTATCACAATTTCACCCTCCTCCCCCCCCCCCCCCCAGTTCCAGTTTTCTACTGTTGGAAGGGCAAAATGTACACCTTTTATCTGTGGGGGGGGGGGGGGAAGACTCTGAATGTGGACAAGTAACGGAGTGTGAATAGTACAAGGAGAGTTCGATTAGAAGTGTGCGCAATTAATTTATTTTAATTCTCGTAACGAGAGCTTTTTTCTTGTTCACAATGTGAGCATACTTTGCTGCGTCATATTTAGGAGTGTTCTTTCTCCTGAGTACACTTAGTGAGCTTATGTTGGAGATATTTTGTGAACTTTTTTTAACTCTTTTGTTTCGGATTTATTTATGTATTTTCTCTCAATTTGTTGTCTATTATCATGAATGAATTTGCTTAGATTTTCGGTCAAAATATTTGCGTTCTGTTAGTTTTTTTCTGTGGATTTCAGTTTACATCTAGTTGCTTATGACCAAGTAAAATTGTGGTAAAAGTTTTGCTCATATGTAAAACACTTTAAAAAACCCTTGCTCAGATTCCCCCACATAACTGATCTGAAGGTCTGGATTTGTGGAGGCTTTAGTACTTATCTATGCTATCGGTTATTGTGATTGGCTTATTTTTCTTTGTTCAATTCATTACTCTCTAAATAGAATTACATCCATAAATAATATTATTTTCTACAGTTTATCGATTTCCCCCGTTATCTAATACCCTTGTTATGCGTTTGACCTCATAAAATCACAATTTTAGCCTGTTCTTCTTTCTAATAAATCACTATGTCACCGACTCTGCCTCAGTTCTGCTTCGGGGTAGTTGTGTTCAAGCAGTTGAAAAGTCGTTTCGTGTTCTTTGTCCCACATTAGTACCTTTTAAGACAGTCTCTTCTACTTTATAATTGCGTGTTGCTAGTCCTGTTTTCGTTTGGTTTTTAGGTGTTTTTGTGGTCCTAATTCATCAGATTAGATTTAAGGTGTTGGTAGCTTTTAATCTCAGTACGCATTCTGTTGGTTAAATTCTCTGGTAGCCATATTCTTCCATTTCCTCTTTTGAAATTCTCATCTTTTTGTAATAATTCTCTTTTATAGCCGAGTAGAGAATTACACCAGCGTATGCATTCAAATTGTCAAAAGACAGTGGAGTCAATAAATGAAGAACCCCGAGATTCCGGTGATCAGACTGAATTCTGTCTTTCGGCTCTCGCAGACGAGTTGCTATGGCGTGAAATTGGACATTGGAAACCGTGCGATGTGCTGAGACAATTCTGCGCTCAGCATCCCACCTGCACCCTCCCGATGATTTCCGGTATACATGAATTATCGGGATTTGAATTTACTTTGTTATTGACATCATCCTGATTTTGAGTTTTCCCTTCAACAGAAATATGTAGTCGCTTAGCAACCGCGTCCAAAGAGGTACGATGCCGATTGATCTCATTGTTGCACTACTGGGCAATCAATATTGAGCTGGTAGATCTCTTTTCACGCAACTACAAAGATGAAGGATTTATGGACTACTTTCATCAACATCACACCAACCTCCAGCTGGTGAACGCGTCTCTCCTTGAGAAAGTGGAGTTGAGTAATCCAGTTTCAACAATTAATGCTGAATCTGAATCAGAGTTTGAAATTGACGATAGGATGGAGAAAACACAAAATGGAGTAGGTGGTGACGAGGAGGAAATTATCAAATGTCCTTCTGGATCTTCAGGATCTGGATCGGCATCCTCACCAACATCATTATCGTCTTCCTCGGAGTCACCTCATAACTCATCGATTTCTTCAGATATTGATTCAGATATTGACCGTGATGGACCAGTGATAATCACTAATATGGCTAATTCAGCTTCTGCTTCAAGAAAACCGCGTGTAGGTCGACATCTACATCAGGATAATCGTCGTAGACGTCTCCAGCAAAGACACACATCGGATCAGTTCCTTAAACCCGACCAAGATGGGGAAAAGCAGAAGGAAGCGGCCAACGAACTCTGGGCTAGTGTACCGCTCACACTACGACGTTCCGGTTGGGGTTGTCTGGAAGCCACGGAGATGGTGCTAAACAACTTCTTCTACTTAACTATTCGATTTGCTAATGAACCTAATGAGTCCGTGGTGTTGGGAGATTTGTGGGTCCTAATGATCAGGTATAGACCGTCAAATTTGAGGTATATACTTCGCTACCTCATCGTTGCAGCTTCCCTTGCTCCGGCCACACTCTGTTCTCATGTAAGTCCTTCCCTTGGAATCCTGTTAAACATTTCTCAAGTATTAGTACCTGTTATCGAATTTCTTAGGTGAATCGTGTTGTGTCTTTCCTATCAAACGAGGATCCATCGGAAGTTGTAGAGATCTTGATGACAGAGTTGCAAACCATTGATGGAGCTGGCCTGGTTATTGAACCATCACCTCTGCCACCTTTCTTTCATATCTCTCTCTTCTCGCAGACAAACTTGACTGAACCGAGTAGCGATCAAATCGGTGATACTAATGAAAATACTTCCAGAAGAATTCTAGAAAAGGAAAGTTATTTGGGGTAAGTTGTGTTATATCTTGTGAAAGTTTATACTTTAGTTGAGACTAGCAGATAGGTATTTGACTTCAGCCTCTGCCCGTTCTGCAAACTATTCAATTCTAAATTCTATAACAGGGCAAACCGAAGGTTTATTATCAATGGTCTTTGGGCGTTGTAAAAAATATCAAATTTGTATGTAGAATTTTTGAGATGCGGGAAGTTATGGCAACACAATGAATTCAGCGAAGCTAATGTCCCAGTGTTGCTGTCTATCTGCCAATCCTTACAGTTATGGTTATATAGGCTAATAGGTTATATAAACAGTTCTGTGTATCATGGGTCAAATAGGAGGCTGAGGTCAAGTCACGATCATTTCTAAGTAAGTGGTTTAGCACTTTTTCGTACCGAAGTACCAGTTTCGATTCTGCATTTAACGGAAATGAAAATGTTGGTCTACTTTGGTAAGTTTTGAAAAGTAAAGAGCTTCTTTTATTCTTTCGAAACTGCGCTTGATGTTAGCTTTCTTAAGCAACAGTTGGCATTCTTTCGAATTCTCATAATGGCGAATTTCATGATCCATTTTTAGTTTGTTCGAGGCAGAGGATAGTTTGTCTCTGAAATTGCTAAAGTTTAATAGGAGAATATGGATACAATTATTAGTTTTATACCCAAATTACGGTCAGTTTGTATAGCCATAGGTTTGCAGTTAATTCACTTCCTTTCTATTGGAGATCCACACTCTAACGGTCAGCTTTATAAAAAAATGTTACTTAATGGCAATGAGATAAACTAATGACTAAAAAAACCAAGTAACTTTGGTTTTGCGTAAGTTTCCTTGGTTTCACCGTCAATTCTTTTACAGCCAACAGACTGGGAGTTCCACCAGACTATTATCAACAATTAGTGTAACTGGTGATGATCATCTTCCTGCCACGCCCATCAAACCAGGCGTTGATATATCTACTGCTCAACCGACTACCACTAGTGCTAATACTTCAGCAATCTCTCGTTTGACTAATCGCTTTGCGAGCAGTGCTTCTGCAATGGGTCGTCGTGCCTTGAGGACGGCCTTGCATCCTGGAAGTGGCGGTGGAAGACAGTCGAAGAATTCGGTGAATCTTGACCAGGTTGTTTATTGAGTATGGCTCTGTAGAAGATTGCCTAAAGGTTTTTAAATTTGGCTCGCATTTCTCTAGCATGAAAATATGTTCATTCGACACAAATCATGAAAATGAGAGTCCTAAATAAAACATTTTCATCTCTAATCACCCTCGTGAGTAACGAGGGTAGGAGAGATTAACTGAATAATTTTATAAAATTTTTCAGAACACATGGACCTATTACCACAGCAGTACTCTCCATCTGATTTGTATTGACAGCGAGTAGCTTAAGCATCATCTGAACCAGCCATGCTTTATTTACTCCATTGTGTCACCTACAGAATAGAATTGCATACCTGAGGATTAACTAGACTACTTAAAGGAAATGCACTAAAGCTGATCATCACTGTGGGAGGCGTGATTTGAACGCTTTTATTGGGAAATCTCATTTAGACAAGGCTTACAAGAGCAAAGAGTCATTAAGGTGTACGAAAAATGGAAATAAGAACCAAGAAGTATAAAGTGAACAAGAAGTAAGGGGAGGTGGCCATCTTGTCAGTGTGACCACAATCTTCCACCTCGAGTGAAAGCCATAACTTAAATATATGGCCTTATCTGGCCAATAACCTCCTGGACTCGGCTTTCTAATAGGCCCATACTCTGGGTCCATGTTCGACTATGTGCAAACAAGTGTGTACGTACAAATGACCTTGATTACGCTCTATTTCAAGCATTCTCTTGTGATTAGCAGCACTTATAAAGTAAAAGATAAGCTTATAATTGATAGAGGGATGGTGTTTAAATGACGTGGAGTAATGTAACCGAGATTTAATTATGCGTGCAATTGATAGTTCACAACAGAATATATGTTATCCACGATTTTGAGAATATTTTAAATTACTTATTAATTCTTTCGGACCAGGAGCAACCTCCAGAATTGGACATTGATTCCTTGGATGGTGAAGGAGAGGAAGAAAGTGCAAATCCCAGACAAGCAGCTGATACCATGCCGACACCACAAAATTACACCACCCCTTCAACAGACGCTTTGATTGCAGCTCGCAGTCAAACTCTCCCCTACACGGCTGCATCTCGCGAGCGGTATAGCAAGCAAACTGTCGTGGGTCTAGATAACCAGGTAGCTCTCTCCAACCGTCCAAGCCGATTTAGAAAGATTCTTTCCCGCCGTAGAACAGGTGGTGGTGGGCGTCGAAATCCCTTTAGATCAATTTTCGGTGGTGGAGGTGGTGGTGGTGGAAGTGGTAGCATTGTTGGAGGGGCATTGAATGAAAGTATCAAAGCATCCTCAGAGCTTGCGCAGAATATATCTGAGGCGACTAAGCTCTACACCACTTCCTTGCCCCCTAATCTCGCTTCTCTACAGCCCCTACCTCTTCCATTACATTCACATTCCATTTCTCATCTTAACGATTTGAGGAAGAAGCGCGGTGGACGAAGAAGACGGTCATCTTCAGCATCTGGTCGAAATCATCGACATGGAAGTCGGAAACATCATCGAAGACGCCGGCGAAGGAACAATACTAATGGAAGTGGTGTTATGGAAGATATACCGGGTCAACACGTAAAGGTAGCCTTCTATGACGATAGTCTTATGCTACAACAACCTCTACCAATGCCCAAAGATGGAAGTGTCTACTACGCACCAATGAGAAATTGGCTAACGGAGCCTTTTGTGTCCAATGGATCTCTGGTTTATAGTGGAATGTGGTCACCTACTGGCGCTAGATCACCGCTTGTTTTACTTTTGGTTGGAGAAATTCTCAAGTCACACAATAAAAATCGAGTGACATGGCGGAAACATATGCCACTTCTCCTACTTTGTCTATTCCTAGGTGAGTTCATTCAACCTTTGTTGACTTATTGTTAATGGACTTTTTTTTCAACTACAGATTTGTTTTCACTTTTGCCAGACACCATGTCCTATCTTATAGCATACAGTATTTGTGTTAGAGATTTTCCGTCAGTCGTTATTGTCTGTCTATTGCATCTTTGAGTTTATAGGTCACTTTTTTATTGCCTATCCGCGACTGCTTAATCTCACTGTTTAATCTGGGTTAACAAGTGACCTCTCATAAGAAAGACTCCATTGTTCTAAGTATCTCTTTCTAAGTTGACTCTTGGAAAGCTCTTTCTAAAATAGGGTTGAAAATTATTTTACAGTTATTGGTGTTTAAGTGTGGGAGGCATCTGAAGATAACATGCAGTGGATTGATCTAAAGAAGCTATGCATAGATGGAGGAGGAAGTCGGTTAGAAGTTCGGGCATTTAATAAGCCTCAATTAAAATGAAATCGTGAATTTTCGTGTTGTCTACACCTTATTCAACCGACATTTTTTAACTTTCAAAATCCTATCTTTTGGGTCTTTGATATAGTTCATCATCTCTTTTTTACAATTAAATGACTACGAGACCTCAATGCGTCTAGCATAAAGGTACCTGATGTAGTAATACCTTTTCGGATTTATCTAGGAATATTTTTTAACCTTTAAACTGGATAGAATTCATTTTAATGGGGAACTTTGATACTGACACCGCCTCGTTAAGCAATGTGATTGGCTAATTAAATCGCCAGCTGTGTACCGACGAGTACCACTTGTGACGTTCGACTCAAGTAACGTTAAAGCTGACCACTGTGCCACCAGCTCCTAGATATTTTAATAACTTCTGTAATTATATCAAATTTAGTGACATGTCTTCTCAATTCTATGCTAATATTTGCTTATTCATTAGGATTGGATCACTGTCGTCCATTGGTACAAGAGGAGAGTAAGCAGCTGTTGGTGAATATGCTTCGGGTAATTTGCCCTCGGATTGACCTCCTGCAGATACTCTCCCTTCAATTGGAGATTGATTCACAATGGATTGCCCGAGCTGTTGCTGGATTTTCTCCTCACGTTCCTCAACAGTTTCTCATATTGGATGATGGACCTTCTGTGGTAAGAAATCGTCGTGTTTTTTAAGAATGTCTCATGTACGCGACTTATATGTTCTGTTGTGGGCTTGGTATTTAAAACGTGCAGAATATGGACTATTCCTCATAACTTTCGAGAAGATAGATTTTCGTCGCTTTGCTAACACTATGTCGGTTAGATGACGCTATTTTAACTTATTGGAAATTAAACAGTCTCTGGAAGCTCCAGATAGAGCACGTCTTTATTAAATCATTTTACTATTTCATCTCAATTGTGATAGTTTAGATTTACTTAGAAGACATGCTTGGCGGAGGGGGGGGGGAGGTTTATTTTACCCACGTGGTCCGAAAACTATGGCTCATACCCAAAAATCTATCCATTTTGAATGGGGCTTGATGGGTCTAGAAATTGAAAGCTTTAAATTGTTGGGGTACACAATAGTTGTGGAACAATCATATATCCCCGTCGTTTTCCTGGCAATGAATATTTGCATTCAATCAAAAGTATTCTGTTTCAAAGTCATTGTTTGTTGGAAGTATGTACTAAGTACGGATTTATTACTGTGAAATACCTTTTAGGGATAAGACAGTGTATAGAATTAAAGGGGTCATAAGTCCATAATATATAATGAAAGGCAAAAAAGTGTACATTGAAGAGTACACTTGTGCCAGGACGTAGCTATCTTTTCAAAATAACAACTTTATTCTAAAGTAGGACCTGAGTATGCCTCACTTCCTATTGCCGACTCCGCAACCATGTTGGTCCGTTTTGGCTGGCAAGGTTATTAGATTTGCCTGCTTCCTGCTTCTTATCAAGAACATGGTTGGTGGCTCACGATAATTACTCTCTTAAGGTTGATCTTATTAAGCCATGGAGAAATATTCATTCGGACAAATTCTTATTAAGGCCGTTTTAGAGAAAGCCTACCAAGCGGTCGCATCACCATTTGCCGTCTTAGGTAGAGAATTATGAAATCTGAAGGAAATTAAGTAGATTTTGACAAATGAAACGTTTGCTCACAGCGTGTTGGGAAGACTTTCTGGCCGAATCTATGTCTATAAAATATTTTCAGGCCTGTGTCTTGGTTGTCAAAATGCACATCTGCCAAGTTAGAAGTACCCAGGTTAATGGCTACCGGTGCACATTCGGGGGAGAGGGGTTCTAACCGACTTGGTTTAGAGTGGGTCCTGGATACCTTTCCCTTAACCCCAGTTAATAGGCCTATGACTTGTTTTTGTATAATATGACCGCACACACACGTAGAGTTGTATCAAGTGTGGGGTCTGCCATAAATATAGGAGAATTTTTAGACTAATTTTTTAGTCGGTTGTTAATCTTTTCAAGTGTTCGAACCTCATTACCTTTAAGTAGGAATACTATACTAGAGTCCGAAATTCATCGCTTTTTACTTTTTATCGAGTAAGCGCTGTCGTTTGTTCAAATTACACTAAACTAAACTATACTATCTTATCTTTTTTCTTCTAGCCAAAGTTCTATCTGCCTGCACCAACAGACACAGCTTTGTCCGAGGTTTCCTCCTGTCCGACTTGGGCGGCTGCATCCTACAGTGCCTCTTCAAATAATGCACAGTCTCTATTTTCCTCCACGGGTCTTTTGAATATTGCTCCGACTTCCACTGGTGGTGGTACTGGCAATGGTTTCTCACCAATGACTGATGGCCCCTCAAGTGGTGGTCCACATCCTTTACGATCCTCCCTTCAGCAACCTATTCCTGCCCGTCCCAATTACATTTTTGGTTCGACGTACAGTTTGATGAGTACTGCTACACTTATCCCTTCAGCTGCGATCTCTTCAGTAGAAGCGGAGCCTACAAACCGACGGTCACTAATTCTCTCTAATCCAATATCTCCATCACAATTACCTCCGCCACCTCCTTCCACACCTCTTCATTCAGTCCCCCAGGTGCAAGCATCTAGAATTCCCAAAGATGACTGCGAATCACGTCACCTTCACGCAGCTGCAGAGCTTATCAATCAAATGTTAGTCGAAGTGAACGACCGTTCAATATGGACTTGGGAAGATATAACTTCCTCGCGGTTCCAACAAGCTACCCTCCTCACTCTGCGTTCACGGAAATCCTCCATCCTTCTTCTTCGATCAGCTAGATTCTTGGATAAATTTGTAAAGTGTGTCGCTGGAGCATTTGCTGAGGCAGAAGTGGGTGGCAAGTGCGCAGAAGCCACTGAATGTCTACAGTGCCATCACGGGCCGCCTCATCGTCATTGGGAGCTTGAATCAGAGGAAGAGAACTGTCTGCAACAACCATCCTGTACTGTCACACGATTCGCTCAAGCGGCGTTCAATATGGGCATCACTTGTCCGAATCGGCACTATGCCTCTCGATCCTTGCAAATCTACCGGGCCCTTGGGGCCCAGGTGGATGAAAAAGCTCTCTCGGAAGTGCTTGTTAGACTGGTGGAATCCGTCTCGGACACAAATGATGAGGTACAGGGCTACACGATCGAGCTGCTTCTTACTCTCGAGGCTGCTGTAGAACATATTCAACTTCGTGGAACGATTCTTTCTGGAGGTTAGATGGTCTTAATTTCTTTTCTACAATAATTTTAGAACAGTAGATTACCACTTGTAGGAAAATTTTTCAGTTTATTGGGATTCATGTTAGCCCAAAGAGCAATAATTATTTTTCATGTTCACACTCCGGGGTTGATTTTGCCCTTTTGATCATGGCAAACCTTTGCCTTTACTTACCAAGTCTTGTTATGCTTAACTTAGAATAATTATTAATAGTAATAAATAGATAGCTTCTTATATTAAAAAAGGATGATCAGATACTTATTAAGAGATTGAAAATTTATCAAACACCGCTATAAGAGGATCGACAGGGAGACAGGCGAAGGCGAAAGCAACTCTAATGCTCGCAATTAGAGAGTGAAACCATAACTATGGGACAGAAGCGGTCGAACGAACTCCTTTTCTATCTAGACTCCTCGAATAGATGTGAAGATCTTAGGTGGTTGAAGTGCCCAGCACTTTTATCTCCTGAAAATGAAACAGATTATTGAGCAACTTCTTTCATAATATACCTAGTAATCTTTTTAGCAGGCCATCGAAATGGCACCCTGATCAGACCTTCTGCACCAGAATCACCCATGGCTATCTCCAAACATCCACAAACGCCTCCAGTTCATGAGCGTAGACACTCCCGCCGAGGGTCATCTTCTTCACTCTCCAGCCTTTTGATCATCCCAAATAGTGGTGGAAATTCCAGTGGAGGAGCAGCGGTGTTGGGGAATGTTGGAGTTGGTGGTGTATGTCCGCAAGCTTCTCTACCTCCCATAAAGCGACCGCTTATGCCACCACATGCGGAAGCTATTGGCGAAGAGAATGAGACTTCGGCGTCAAATATTGTTGTTAATACTGCCATTGGACCGATAAAAACGACCCTGAGTAAAGATACTATGCCACCTCTGCCGCCCAATGCGACAAGTAAACCCTCGAAATTGACGTCGCTTCAAAGCCTCCCTGTAGTAACTCCACCGGAGACTAAACCGGTTTCTATTAGTGGATGGGAAATTAAGTGAGCATTTAGATATATTTTTGCGTGGGCGATCTGAAGACCTGGGAGACTAAAGTAGTCCTGATGTTTGAAATATTTGAATAGCAGACTAGATAATAGCACCAATGTTCATTTTCTCATATCAACTCAGTGTTTCGCGACGTTGGGCACTTGATGACAGTAAAATATTTGGACTAAGTTCAAAGACTTGAAATATCCAACTAGGTCTTAACGTGGTCACATCAAATAATTTCATAGAGTTATTAGTTGTTCGGGTAGATAAAGAGAATAAAGTTTACGGCAGGAAGAATCTAGTCATACTTCTGTCGGCATTATAAATACCACCCTATGAAGCCGGTGTGCACGTCGGCCAAGTCTGTTGCCTCGGGATCGATGGTCTTCACTTGATATTATTGTACTGTGGATGGCTAAACGCACTAATTAATTTTACTGAACAAGAATAATGCTAAAATAAACGTTTCTTCTCGAAGTGGTTCCAAGTTAATCGTTGTAAACATTTTTAGTCAGCCCACTCGCAGAAAGCCGGGGTTAATGTAAATGATGTCAATTTGCCGATCGACAATAAATTAAAGGTATATTCGCTTTCTCAAAATCAAAATATCTTCCATTTATTTTAAATGAGAGACCGCAAGACAATCGCCTTATATATGCTTTCATAATCTGTTCCTTTAAGCTCACGAACAGATTCAAATAACGCAGTTGAAGATACCTCAATGATCGGTACCTGTCGTTTGACAGCTGAAGAGCAAGCTGATCTTTTATCTGGTATATTCTGGATCGGTGTCTGTCTTCTTGATTCTGACTATGAATACGAGTATCTGGCTGGAATTCGAATACTCTCTCGACTTCTCCCCTCTGTTTGTTCATTACCCCAGTCGTCAATACTCAAGAGCCTTCCAGATTTTCATGAACATATCCTTAAATTGCATCATCGACTCAAATGGTCCACTGGGAGCTCTGAGGAGGCTGATTTCCCTGGTCTCCTTGGACTCTTGCTGAAGGGTTGCTTTTCTTCAAATCTTGTTGATGCTTCATGTCATTTGCTTGTCAGTCTCATACCATTGGTGAAGTCTCCAGTTGTAGATCCTTTTGCTGAAGCTCGACAAAATCGACGAAGTTCTGGAATAAGTGGAACTGCAGCTCGTTCTTTGGGAATTTCCACTTCAAGTTCAAACAGTGGTTCGAACTATCCCGGACCTCTTCCAACCTTGATAATTGCTCTTTTACCTCTTCTTCTGACTGCGTGGGATGAAGATCCTGAAAGTACGCCCTCCTCTATTACTCCTGAAATCACGGATGGATGTGAGATGTGCGCTGAAGGTACTCCGGGAAATCCTCTTATGATTCCTTCACTATCCCTGAATTCACCACCACCTTCTCTCGGTTCATGGGTTCATCGGTCTGTTGTGCAATCAGAAAACTCAGTACCATCACCATCTAGTGGTCACCTCTCTCTTGTCACATTGACAATCATCTCTGGGGCTGCTGCTAAAAAGGCACCCCAAGTGAAACCACGAAATCCTCTATGTATTCAGGTGGGCCACTAAAATGTCAATTTCAGTTGTATTGTTCTTTAGATTTAAACTGACTCTTGTTGGCTTTTTTAAAGGCTGCAGAGAATCTTGCAGAGTTGGCTGTACAATGTGACGCTTACCGATTCAATAATCTTGCAGTTGTATTGCGTCTTTATGCTTGCGGAGGTTTCTCGAAAGACGTCAATCAGTGGGCTAAATGTGTGACGCGTTATCTCATAGATGGATGCTCTAATCTTGGATCGAAAATTCTACCCTATCTGACTGCGGTGATTAATTCTATTAGCGTATACTTGTCGTTTTAATTTGCAAAGAGGTAATTAGCGCCTAGGTAATGCGAACACAAAAATGAGGTCAATATCTTAGAGTGGCTCAACTTGTTATTGATTTGTTTGATTTGTTATGCTTATTGCTTCCAACCTTTTTACTTCTTGGCCAATCAATAGGATATTTTGGTAGCCAGTATTTTTAAACACTATTTGCCTAATTAATTGGATAAAGAGCTGATTGTTTTTTTTACTCTCTTCCTTTGCAGTTTTTAACCCTGGGTCCACCATGTGCTCAACTTCCCTTGCTGCACTTCGCCTATTGGTTCTTCCAAGCTGTGGAGTTAAACCAATCCGATATCAGCACTCGAATTCGATCCTTCATTACCTCTACTTCCGAGCGTTTTGTCAATGTAGGCTGTTTTTTTAAATTTTTTCTATAAAATTAACATATATGTCATCCATATCTTCTCAATGCAACTGGTGGACAGGAAAGCTTACTAAAATTCAGCAAGAAAATATTTGCTGCCCAATCTCACAATTTGTTATCATGCGAATGCTAAGAAGGAAGAGTAGAGATACTTAGTGAAAATACTGAATTAGCTCACGGACAAATCCTTGCTCACAGATTACGCAAATATCTGCAAATTTTCCCATTGTGTTTACTTAGGAAATCTGTCCTTCACATCTGACTTATTCCCTTACCATAGAAAAGTTAATTATGACTGCATAAAATTTCACTATATCGTGACTTACAAAAAAATTTACCCTATTCTAGACCCCATTGTGGCCTGAAGTGACGCTCCTTTACCAAGTGATTGTTGCACGATCTGCGACCTTGACTACAGCTCCAAGTAACCCCGCGGGAGCTCTCAGTCTTCCAGGTTTGGACCCATCGGGTAGCGGACGGGTGCTGGATAGCCTTGCTGCGGCAGCCGCGGCTGCTGTCCCATTGCCTGAAGCCGAGCCCCAGAGAATAGCTCTCGCCGGTCGTGTTTTGGATTTTGACACCTCTATACTAGCCTCCGCTCCATTGATAGCTGGTGGAAAGGGTCAAGCGTCGCCACGTCTTAGTTGTACTAATTCTGCTGCTGCCAATGTTGGAGGTATTCAATATCGGTCATCCACTCGGATGTCACATCTTGCAGAGGGCTGCAATGTACCTGGTGGCGCATTCGCATATACACCATTCTTCTTCCGATTGGGTGCTTGGAAAACACCGTGGAATCGACAGGTTTGCTTTTAGTAGAATATGTAATTTGGGCAGTTGCACGTGGATGTGTCTGGGAAATTTAATCTTTTTGAAATATATTTGCATTTGTGGAGAGTTAAGAAGGCGTTTTCCGTCGTTAATCTTGATTAGAGGGACAGGATCATTGAGGCTCTAGCGAGGTAAGAGTTAGTCGTACCTCTACTAGCTAGACTTAACCAGGGCGATTAATCGTTCCTCTCGCTGGGTTTGCATCAGCGTGCATATCATACCCCTAATCTTTGACTTTGGAGACGAGTATATTAACCACTGCCCCATTAGTGCACTCCTGAGTATATTCACGGTTTTTCTACCTAAGAACGAACCTAACTTGAATTACGAAAGTGAGAGTGGGGCTATTTTTCAAATACTTTCTTGCTGCACAGTAATAGAACGTAATGGTCTCCTATATTTTTGAATGCACTTGGCACTCTTGGTAGGAAATAAGATTTAATCGGTGTGTTTTATCCCCTAATATTAATTGAAATAACTATTAATTTATCGGTTTTCTGATGCTCTCTTATTTTATCTCATTACTGCGGTTCCTTGTCATTTCATTGCATTATTATTATTATTATTACCGACGACACAACGTATATCTGACAAATTTTAATCATGGTGGGAGACTTCAATGGATTGTAGTAAGGGGTAGAACGTGGAATGAGTCGAATAAAGTATGTAAGGAAGTTGAGACATAAGAAGTCTTAATTGTTTTCATTTCTGGATGAACTAGTTTATTCGGTTTCTTCTAAGGTATTTTAAAATGTCGCTTCGAATAGCAGTGCTGTTTTAGGATAGTGGAGCTCGCATTCTTATGCTTACTTGTTATAATATTTCCTTTTCGTTTTTCAGTTGCGCCTCCGAAGTCTATTTACAAATCTCCTAAACTGCTATGGATCTCATTTAGAACACATTACAGCACCCAGAAGTCCTTCGGTAAGTCCTCTTTTGTTGCACACTATTTTATGCACTTACCGTGAGGTATTAGTAAATAAGAGTTGGCAATTTCCGTATTCAACGTCACCATCTCCACTATCACTCACTAACAATAATCTCTTCCCCAGAATTCCTCCCGTCAAAAGGTAAGTTGGTTTAGTCTGTCTCTTCCTTGCACTTTCTCCTCTTTCTCCTCCCAGTCATCTTCGGTTTTGGTTCAGACTTTAAATAATATTGTGTTTTACTCATTTGTTTTTTACCTCTCTGATTACTTTTTGCTGCCAAACATGATTGCACCATGAAAATTGGAGAGATATCGGCTTATACCCCCATCTCTTGTCTTCATGCCTACCGATTCTGTACATTAGTAGCATCTAAGCCAATGAAACATTATTTCATCCATACTGACGTTATTATTGCATTTATTGTCTTATTTTCTTGCTCTTATTTCAACTTATTTTTTTTGTAATTCGGTTGGTTCAACCCTCATCATCACTCCTGAACCCACAGTTACTCAACACCACCTATTCTACGCCAACACTTTGTAGGAGTTCACTGAAAGTTTTAAATTAGTGCCCAAACAGAATCAACTTGTAATACAACAACGGACATTCATCAAATGCGAAACATTTGATCGCCTGAACTCAATTTTTCAAAAATTCACAGGCGTGTTGTTTTTTCTTTCACTCATTTCCGAACACCTTGATTGGTTTCTAGCATCATTCAACCGAATAAATAAGGAGAATGTAGTAGTTTTCATTGATCTTGAAACATCTCTCTTTGCATAGTTCAAGAACCTATAGCTGAAACTCGCTAATCTAATGGCTCTCAATAAAGACAAACTTTGAATGTGATACATTGGGACATTTCAATGAGAAACAATTCTCTCTTTATTCACTGAGTCTGCATAAAAAGTCCCAAAGTCTTGTCAATTGACGCGCTGAAAACTTCTAGATATCAGACCATTTTCTTACTGTTCTCACGCTCTACAGATAAAGCTTAATAATTTCGCAATGTAATTGAGGAGGAGGAGGAGGGGGGGGGGTGTTGAAGGAGAAAAACGCCTATTTATCTTAGTTCTTTGCCGGTTACCTCTCATGAATTTGGAGGTTGAAAACCCTCCCAAACTATCGGTCCATTTTTTCTACTTTCTGTACAAGTCGATTCAATTATTATCGTGACTTCTAACTTGTTATATCTAAGCGGCAATGATCTAAGGTTATTGCCACTCTAGGTTTTCAATTAACAGCTCAATCCTCTGAACGCACTCTAGTTACCAATGTCAAGCCCTCTTATTTTATAGTTCTAATTTCTTTTCAGATCGGAATGAACGCAACTTTCCACTTTGCTAATTATTCATTTTGCCCAATTTGGCTAGAATAAGCTTGAGTGTGTGTGCGTAGATCATATCTTTTTCAAACCTCGACTTCTGGTTTTTGAAGTGTTTGCTTTCAAGTGAGAGTGAGAGAGATGCTCTTTTTCTATTCATCACTCAATTTGCATTTAGCGAATTTTCTCTTATCTATTATCTGTCTAACCCCTGGGTACACCACATTCTTATTGCTATTTTTTTGAACAGTGCTTAAGAAGTATTCTGATTCTGTTTATAATTTTAGGAAAATGCATATTTATTATTGTACATTAGCAAGTAAGGGGAACCACAGTTAGAGGGGGTTCTATTGAAGAAGGGTATTGATTGATGGTAAGAGTGGAAGACGGGGGATGGAGCCGAAGTGTGACATGATTTTGAGGCGTCAAAAGGAATATGCAAAGTTGTGGATTATTGAAGACATATAAGTCGAATTAAACTGAGTCAGCAAGTTGACGACGAATGAGTGTTCAGGGTTGGAGCCAATGAAGCTTAACTATAGTTATAGAAGGGAGTACGTAAACAATAGCTTAGCTATCTAGTATATTTTGTTTAAACCATTGCGATGGCGATGTTCTCCGTGCAATGGCCACATCGAGTTACCCATTTTGACTATTCCCTCGTTGTTTTCTCGATAAATTTGAGCACTAGGGAGTAGAGTGTTGTATGCAATTAAGAATACAAATCGAACTAAGCTTCACATCTTAATTATTTTCAAATCCAAGAAAAAGCATCGCTTTCTTTGAATTTTTGATTGATGTTACATGCTCCCCTCTCCCCGCCCCCTACCATCTGCTATATTTTTTTATTTACTTGGGATTAGATTTCTGTTATTGGCCAATTTCTTTCTTATTTTCCGACTGTGGTGTACGTGCGTGTGTAATAATCGTGGTGCTTCTGTTGTGCTCTAGTTGAGTTCATCCAAGCTCCCTCCCTCCCCACTCCAACTTTATGCTTTCTTTGTGCTCCTTTTTTAGGTTATATTTAGCCAATCGACTGAAACTCTGGATCGTCAGCTAAGCATGCATTCGAGTAGCGAGACAACCTCAATCAACGATGCTAGCAATCCAGGTTAGTGAAACGTCAACTCGACCTTTCTTGCCTTCTGTTTAATATTCCATAATACACTCATCCATGGTATACAGTGTATAATGTAATGTATTTCGTCACTAGCTTGACGATGGGGATAACTACTTATCTAATTTAGCTTCACTATAGCTAAAGTGGTTCATGACAGTAGGCTAATGTGAGAAGACTTTGAATTAGGCGAAACGTACTCCACGTCATCATTACCTTGGAGACGACTTCATTCCCATGAGCGAGCATGCAGAAGCAGCAAGTGAAAAGTCCAGCATCCGAGTCATGAACGTTTTTTTCCAATCCTTTTGCTCAGTGCTTCAAAAAATTTTATTTTACCTATGGACATAGTTGAATTTTTTAAAGGACGCGCTAGCATACAGTCTTCTTGTTATTCCTCGTCTTTGCCAGTTTAATCAACAAATTTGGGTTAAGGCTGTCAACCAAATATGCGTTACAAGAAGCTGAACTTGTGACCTCTGAATTTTGAATATAACCGTTAACTGCCATGCAATCAGCCCAGTAATTTCGATACTTTTCAACAAAGTATTATGAGAAACTGTACTAAGATTGTCCTTTTTAAATACCTGAATTTCGTGATTTCTCGTGATTCACTAATGAGGTTGCTTTTAAATAAAGACTAATCAGACAAGCATAGTTTTTTGAAAAGTACCGAGAGGCTGCAAAGCCTTATGCAGATAATGCTGGCACATATGCTGTGGATTGGAGGCAGTTGGAGTTTTAAAATTTGATTATATCCATAGGGAAGACGTTGAACTCTAAAATCTGACTGTTGGATTGTAGGAATGGGGCTTATTTAACGCATTTTAGGTTTGATATTGCCATGGATAACTGGAGTATTTTTAAGATAATGGAGTGGTCTACCGCTTAGTCAGGTCTCTCTAAATATAATCTAAATAAGTACTATAGCATATCCTGCAGATAGAACAAGGCAGAACGGAGGAGCGTCTAGATTTATAGGACCATGAAGTGGCTAAATTAGACCAAAAAGAGCATAATTACGTTTTCTGTCGTAAACACCATAGGATTACATTTGAGTATATTTTGGCAATCTTCTTATTGGTTTACTTATACCGATGTTGTTTCGCATGCTGTCAAGTGCTCGTTATTGGTTGCCGAGGTTGTTAGTTCATCCTACTTCCTATCCCTAATTAGCAAAGTATTTGTCTAGACGTTTACGATAAATGGAATAATGTGTGTTTCTGTTTTATCGTGGACTGATCATTTCAAATTAATGATCGAGGGTCACTGGGGTGATTAAGCTCCCTGAAAGTGCAAAATCAAGGGCAAACGAGATTAAATCCATGGAAATTTAGTTTGGAAGTAAATTAATTTTTATAACCCCTAACAACTGTTGAAGTGAATCAAATTGTTTCTCCTGTCGATTGATTGTCATCTCAAATTCATTTGTTAGGATTCGGTGATTTTTACTGTCTTTTCGATTTACCGATACTCGGGAGTTCATTGAAGGTCATTTTACTACGAGTAAATATTTCGATCCTGTCATTTACTATGTGAGAAGATGAAGATCTACCATCGTAGTGTGAATCTATATAAGTGTACATTTCTATATGGACCGCATGTTTCAAGTGATAATCGCTTCTCCCGTGTCAGAAGGTCGAGATTCGAATTCGAACTGTAATTTTATGATACATCAGAAGTATTAGATGGAAAGAAATATAGTCTGGGAGGGTAGGAACGAAGCCTCTCGAAAGTGCTTTGAAAATAGTTGAGGCGTGGTGTACAGAATGGTAGCGGTTTTGTTTTCTTGATTTATACTGTAAAAATACTGTTATACAATAATTGTTTTATTACTTGAAAATTAAATCTGATTTAACTGTGTTATATACCTCAAAATCCATCTCCAATAGATTCCATTATCTGTCAAATTCCTTGGGCCAATTATTTCTGCTCTTCTCTAGACGTACTCTAGAGAGGGTTAGTTTAAAATCCCAAATTAATTTGCCCGAGTTGGGAGTAGAATCAGCAGTATTCTTACCTATGCTTTCTTTGCTACATAGTTATTTCTCATTCAGTGGTGACGCTTTCTCCGTTAATCATGCATGTTATTTGAGTTGAAGAAACGAATGGTTCATGTCAACGCTGCTATTTGGTAGCCTGGATTAAGGCCAAAATCACTTAGCTAGCAGGTCTGTATATAGAAAAATGTGATCTCTATTGAGAAGGAAAGTGCCTGTTTGGAGGGGAGTGAGGCCAAGTCTCTATGAGGAATGCGATCAACAAGCGAGTTCTATTTGATTGGTGTAACAAGGTAGTAGAAAATGGGCGTTTATTTACATAAGAAAAATCGCCGTTCTTTTAATAAACGAAACTCTCACTTAGATTTACTATGATTCGCTGCTTGTTCTGCACCAGTGGTTTACGAATTTTTGCTTTCTTTGCAATCAACGGGGCTGCTCATCAACTTATTTTCTCTTCTTTCATTAGATGATGGCAACTTTGACGATACAAGTAGCGACGAACGTGCTGCTGTGTTCCACGATTTAGATACTTACTTGGATGCCCAACTGATGAACATTAATTTCCTCGATTTACCGGATCAAAATTGGGTAAGTGGCGTAGACATAATTTCCTGTGAAACTCACAAAGCAAAGAACACCAACTATTCACACAATCTATGCGGTTCATCTTTAAACTGATCCTCTCAGTGAGCGGTGCCTAATCACGTTAGATGCACCAATCTCTTAGTGTCCCGGTTCCTAATGTGAAACGGGCATGCCACAGCCTCTTCCAAATATGAAGCCCAAGCGCTAAGGTGAATCACGTGCATATTATACAAATGTAAATAAATGAGATGGAGGAGATTAAATTAATAGGCAAAGGAATTCAAAGAGAAGAGGAAAAGGGTGTTAGTGCTGACCACGAAGTCAGGTTCATTTCTATGGCTTGTTTGTTTTGTTTACTTTTTGAGTTATTATTACAATTTTAGAAATGGCAGACCTATGAGTCATCGTCTGCACTTCACATTTTCTCATCTCTAAAATAACCTCGCATTTCATTTTCTAAAATGGCCTTCGCAAAATAAGAACTTTTGTGGTTTGTGGAGATGCATCTAAGTAGCAAAATTACTTAATTAACATCATAAATGAGTCTTTACATTTTACCTTTCCTTTTAATAGGAGGATCAAACAAGATGTCCAAGGTGGGGAGTACGAGGCCATTCCATCACCTCACATACTGAATTTCACGAAGACGGTGATGATACTCAGCAACAGCAACCTCAAGAAGAGTTAGCAAAACACTTCCAAAATCCTGTGGGCGATATTGCCATCTCCACTGCAGGCGATAATTTTGTCAACATTCCATTCCAACGTGGCGAAGATGATAACCTCATGGTGGATGAAGATCTGGAGGTTAATCATTTTGAGGATGTCCTGGACGCAAATACTACTACTAGCGGAGCTGATTTCTTCTCCTACTCCGAATCTCGTCGTATTCCTCTGCGTCACCAATCTCAACTATCTATTCAACTTTCTACTGCTTCTTCTGTTAATTCTGCCTCATTTACTGCACCACAACCTCCACAATCAAGGTCTTGGCAGTCCAAAGATGATAGCGACTTAAAATGGCTTCCTGATAGTACCGCTACTATTCCCCCTGTGGCATCACCTCCACGTTCGTTTTATGGTCCTCTTCTTCTGCTTTCTATAAACACCCCGTCTTACTCTTCTGTCTTATGTCTAGTAGATTCCAGGAAGCGTACTCTTTCGATGCAGCCTCCAATAGTGTGTTCACGACGACGTCGACAAAATTTAGCCTCACTGGGAGGTTCTTTGGATTTTCTCCCTTCTCAACTTCACCCATTATCCTCACCTAGACGTAAAGTATCTGGCCCTCAACAGCAGCATTCAGTAGTCAGTGGATCGACACGGAAGATAAACACTCAGCACTCATCTTCCACAGTCTCTTCGGTGTCATCTGCCTCATTCAAGGTTAAAGAAGCGCCCCAGCTCCAACCGCCCGCCAAACCTGCTCGACGTAAGCAGAGACCGTCGAGACAGAGTCTTGAACTGATTACTCTTGATGAACCCCCGGTTGTACCCCTGCGGCTCTCCGCGAGTAGTAATGCAATTTTGAAAACACCGATATCTTCGAAGACGTCCTTTAATGAACCTGATTTAACGCCCGTGAGTTAGTAATGTTGGTGTTATTTATTCAATCGGAATAACGTTCGTCTCTCAAATGCTTTTTAAATAGTTTATATTGAAATGCTCTACGTTAATCTTAAATTAGATTCAGTCCATAGTATTTGGGGTTTTTGCCGTCTGATTGTTCAACTGGGAAGAATTTTAATTCTTTTCCGCAACGCTTTTTAGAAGCTTGCTTAAATCTTATGAGAATGATATTTGGAAATGTTGCGTTTCAGCAATCCGGTTCACCCAACTCTAGAACTTCTTTGTCGACTTGACTACTTTTTTTCTAGTTCTTCTTGGTACATAATGACTAAAAGGCGGTTTAAGTTATCAGAACTCCAGAGACCTCGTATTATTATTGTGTAGAGAGGCTTTCGAATACCTCGATTTTGTGAACTCACTTTATTAAGTTATTTTTTTATGACTTAGACACCCGCTGAGACAGCTTGGATAGCATGTCACCGCCAGTTGAAGACCCTTCAACAGGCTTCGTCATCATCAGCTATAGCCAGTCGAGGTGAGATGACAAGTGGTCAGCGAGATCGATTGAGACTTCTGTTGACGGGCTTGCGCTGTGTCTTCGCAGGAATGCTTCGACGAACTACAAAGGGAGCTGTAGAAATGGCAAACCTAGCCTTCTCGCGATGTCCTCCAAGCAGTGATCTTGATCCGGAAATACGAATTTCGTACCTAGGTCAGCTCGATGCCAGAATCGTTCTTTGCTATTAATTAGTTTACCCCGATTGGGTTACTTATTATTGTTCACACATTTAAATATTTTTCTTTGCTTAAGTTTCTATGTAATCATAACGGGTTTATGGCAAACAGGGATATGAATCTTAGAATGCTTAAAGAATAAAACAAAGTAATTGAATTCATAAAATAAATTTCAGCCGATCGTATTGAAAGGGTTCAAAGTCGAGTGGTGGATTAGTTGGAAAGAGATGGAGCACTTCAGCACATTGTTCTACTTCTTTGCGTACTTGAAAATCTATGCGAATGCACACAGAGTAATAGTTACGATAAAAGGATTATTGTCTTTTTAATTTCTGGCAAAATGTTGACCGGTGTTTTCATTTGCCTTTTTTTCTTTTAGTCAAAATCGCAGAAATTGTACATGATTTCCTCCCTTCACTGTTCTTTACCCTCCATCCCGATAGTGTAAGAGTTGGGTTTGCAGTGGTTTTTGTTTAAAAAGCACCTTTTAATTGAATCGCGTTGTAAAAATATGTCCTTTTTTTAAGGTTTCTATGCTTAATCATCAAGTTATGCAGCATTGCCTCCAGCTCGGCTCAATGTATGAGACTTGGGACGAGTCTATCAATCGTCTTTCGATGGTCAGTTCATTCTCTTTCCACTTAATTACTTTACAAATGTCATATCCAAAAGCGCAACCTTTTGTTCCATTTGTAGACATGCGCCCCTATGGATTCACCAGATTGGAACCAGGTTAATTACTCTATAAGTTATATTTTTTTCTCTGAAACTAAATTATGGCCATTTCTGAGAGGAGGGGTTGTTTGAAAGTAATACCCTTCGAGTAGGTAGCACTGCTTCATTACCATTAATTTTTATTTCGTCAAAATTTTTGTTTACATTTGTCTCGCTGTTTAATTTTTTTTATATTTTTAGCACGAACGAATATGTCGAGATCTCCAAACCGTGTTGCAGCGTCTAGTCAACTTCTTTTCGTGTTCGGCTGATGTCCTCTTTAAGGTGGCCAATGACCTCCTTCTCAGTGGGATAACTGACTTTTCGCATAACCTCATCGAACCCCTCTTCAATCATTTGCGCCAGTATCTCCTCTCCGTACCACCAAAATCTCATTTGGTACGCTTCAAACGGTCATCAATTAGCTGATAACACCTAAAATAATTGAAAGATAGCGTAGCTCTGTTTGAGGAGTCGAATCGTACAGAATTTTTATTTGTAACGCGTGTTAGAAAAAGGTTCGGACCTAACATCTGGACTACATTTTACCTTTTGATGTCCTGCTCAGTTACAATCAATTGGATGGATAAGTGTTTGGTCAATCGAGATCTTTCTTCAATTAACTGGAATATTACCTATTATCCTTTCCTCCTTTAAATCGTGTCCATGATATACCCCTTTAAATTAATGGATTTAATAATAATAATTCAAAACATACATTGGATGAGAAAATCCATTTTAACACCCCCCCCCTTCCCCTGACACTTAGTCTTAAATAATTTCCAGTTCGAAGAATCACGGACAAAATCGAATTCAATATCCTTTTAATAATTTCAGTGAATAGCAGGGATATAATCATGATCATGTAACTATACCGCTTTTATTTATTACAGGAAATTTTAGGTGGCATTGACAGTTGGAAGGTGCATTGTGGACGGCGCCTTATCTTTAAAACACCGGACGATAGTGATGTAACGACCGCCTTATCAATTTATTCCGAAGCTATGAAGTCCAATGATCCGTAAGTAATTCATTTGCGATTGCAAAGCGCGTTCATTTCTATCACCTGACTATCAAGGTTACTGGAAAACTGTCAAGATATATTAGGGCCAACCAGCACAGGTCCAAATATCAACTTATAATAAAGAAAACTTGCATAGTTAATGACGCGCAGTGGGCTTTAGCAATTTTGTTGTTATAAGCATCTGAGACTACTGGTGTTTCATTTTTTTAGATGCATAAATATAATAATTTCGCTGCTTATCATTTCTGTAAAGAATGACGTTTTGATATATGTATTATACGGTGTAGCCACTGGAAAAGAGATATGCGGAGCTCTGTATCGAAATTCATGAACACTTTGAAAAATTGCTATGAACTATTGAATATTCAGTATGTTTTTATTCGTAGTATTCTGCATTTACTACTCTTAAGTATTAATGAAATAGTTATTTGCATTTCTATTTACAAGAGAGCTCTTTTGCATATCTTGGCCAAACGGTACTATTTGAACCATGCGTAAATGAATCATGTCACTTTAACATATTGGGTCCTCGTTACAAATGAATATGCTTATTAACTAGACCGTTAGAATATAGCAATACTATAGTATTGACAGGTAATTCCTCGACATTTGCTTATATCAAAGAACTCGTCGAGTTGTCATTTCACTTATGCTAGGAGGAGCTCTACCGTAGAAAGTGACGATGTAATGTGGATAAAGCTAACTCAGCTAATACCACTCCAACTGCTCAAACTCATTTAACACTAGAAATAAATAAGCTAAAATTCAGTTACAATTTTTTTGACTCACTTCAGAATCTCAATGGATGACATAATGATCATCCTGGAGGCATGTTGTGATCAACTTTGGCTCGAACGCAAATCCGAATCCGGTAAGCGAGTAATTGTACTTCCTACTTAATTGTCTTGGACTTGGTAACTCACTATATATATATACCATTTCTTCACTTTTAGGTTTTGCGTTGCTATTCGCTCATGGGAAAATCCCAGAAGTGAGGGTATTTGAGCTGCTAACAAGTAATCAGTCGATGCCGTCATTAGTTTTAACTACAGACAATCCCTTGGAATCGAATGGTCATAGCGTTCTTTCACCCTCGGAACTTACTGCTAAGTTGCAGAAACTCCTTGAATGTTAAATAAATCCTTCCCTCCCCCCGCTTCCCTCTGATGTTAGAGTATTTGCCTTTTTTGATCCTTAGATGTGATTCGTGGAGTAATCGCTATGATGTCTTGTTCTTCCTTAATCATATTACTCAACCGGTCGCAAGAATTTTCACAAACTTATGAAATAATTCGATTGTGCTGCCGGAATTGTTGCATCAGCAGTATGGGGATGTGGTATAAAACCGCAGCATTAGATAGTACTGCCAGTTTATGCTTTGGGTGCCCGGTGGTTAATGAATTTAAAATTGTTAAATGACTATATCCTAGAAATTGACATCGTATCGAAGGTATTGGCCTTCTCATAAGGTACGGAAGATATGAATATGGTGCCTAACTACGTTTATGAAACGAAGATACAGAGCGGCTGGCGGTATTGCAGGTAAATTAGCAAGCGTGGTCTAAATGGGTCCCTGGTAAGAAGTGCCTTAGGAGAAGCGAGTGGTGTTCTGCGAGTTGTTTTAACATACAAGGACTAAAAATTCGGAAGCTCATAAACGGTTTTCACTAGCCCTTTCATATTATTTCTTCCCACAGCTATAGCTTGTTCGTACAGTGCACAGTGGAGATTATTTTTAAAATGAAACATGTCATTTTTAACCACTGTAGCACAAAAAATGACAGCCTTACACTGTGGGAAATCACTGATATGGAATAATACAAAATCCAACGATTGACAACTTGTGCAATATTCGCCAAATAGAAAATTCATTTTAAATAATTCGGAGTTCACGAATTGTCTTAGATGCTCAGTGGTTACTGGTAGTAGTATTTAAGTGAAGAGGGTAGGTCTTGCATGACCTTTCTTTTAATGTTTGAGAATCGTGTGATCTGACATAGTATTCGCAATTCACAGATTTAGTCTACCAAGCTTAAAAAATGGCTGATTTTGAAACTCCGAAAATTAGATTCACAAAATCGATGGTTTATAGAAGCTAGACATTTTACCATCAAATATACTTTATGATCTTCTTAATGAGAAATCCATCACTTTATTTCTCCCGTGTATTGGATAATTGAAAAAATGAATGGAAAGAGAGAGAGGATGGAGGATAAGAAGGAGGAATTCTGAGGAAGGAGGGCGGCATCAGTGCTAAAAGAAGACAATTCGGGTTATACTAAGCAGGCTTTATAGACTTTGACACTCTTATCGGTTTTACTTGTGTGATTTGTTGTGTCACTGAAGGATATGCAACCAATCAGAAATTGACGGCCAACTGTTGGGGATGTGTGTAAAACGTAGAGGCAGAGCAAACCTAGGAGTCAAAGGTGAAGGTACCTCAATTCTCTCCCCAAAATGGCTAACATTCGTTTGTACTTTCATTAGGACACATTTTGCAAACAAGTCCTACTTTCTCTGGTATCAGGATAAAGCAAATATCTTAAGCTAAACATGCTTCAAAGAGTTTGTAAGCTATTTTTCATAGTTTAAAAGCGGTTAGGTTGAAATTCTAATTCTCACTTTCCGTTTAAACTGGTAATCTAATTTGTGAAATCGAAAATTAAATATGTTTAGACTGGAGAATGCGATTTTGTCGTGCAATAGCAGGACGCTGAAACAAAATTAGGTCAACTAGAGGGAAAAATACTCGCAGTAATCAATCATTTTCAAATAAAATTCGCCTCTTCATGTCCTATTTTGGGATCTAAACGCAGTGTTTCACAAATGGATCAATTTGCCTTCCGCTTTACATTTCTCACCACAATGGAAAGGTGGCTTTAGGAGACACTGAAATTACCTCTTCTGAATTGCAGCATCAATTTTCAGCCTTGACTGGTAGTAATTTAGGCGCATTTTCACATTATCATGCCTAGTAACTTTGATCGTGCGATAATTATTTACAATTACACATTCAACACCTTAATACTAAGCAAAATGCTTGCATCGCCAATTTCACCATTAGGAGTTAGCTGCGTGAGGCAGGGAGGTTCTTTTAGTTAATCTAACTCACCAGCGTTGAAACACTCAATGTACTTTACTGTTCACCTCGAGTGACTTTAAAGATCTGTTATAATTATCAACAACCTGATCTTGTTTGCAAGAAGATACACATGGGCCGAGGTGGCATGACCTGTCAAAAAACTCTAGATATCGTGGACTTATTCACATTCATGAAGTTGGGAGGCAATTTGTGAAATTCGAACATTAAAACATCACAAACGGAACTTGATTCCTAATAGAATGGTGGGAACTCAGTGCTTCCGTAATTTAAACGAAGTAAAATTCTTAATGCCTTGACTTCAAATGTTTTTTTTTTTCATTTCAAAACTTTCTACGGACGATTGCAAAAGACACTGAATGTTCGATTGGGACTTTTTCCATTAATAATAATATGGGGTATGTCCTTAAACTTTGTAAGGTGAGTAAAATAGCAAATTACCGAACAGTAAAAGAATGATTAATATTAGTTATTAATATTATAAATTATGACTTTTGCAAAGCAACTGTCTCCGCAACTCACAGTGTTGGCTATCTGAAAATAAGTGGTCTACCTTGTTCCTTACTTCTATGTCTGCAATTTCTGTAATGCTAAGTTCAAAGGAAGAGAGCGAAATTGCACAAGTAATATGCTATTAATCCTCACAATAAGGTAAATAAGCTTTCAAAAAAGACTTTGAGATGCCCCTAAGTGTTAAAATTTTGAGACATGTCCTCAAAGTCACTTATTAATTTGTCACTCCATCATAAAACCTTGTAAACATTAGAGGGGGTATAGTGTAGGGAAAGTTTTCGAAGATTTGGTCTATCTGATCGGAAAGTTTTACTCCTGTTATCAGCACTCCTCAGAAGATCCTTTGAAGGGACTACCAGTGAACCAAGTTTCAACGTTGAAGATGATGAGAAGATATCTGGATAGGATAAGGTTCAAGAAAAGATAATCTGGGCTAAGAGAAAGTGCCCAATATGCCGCCTAAAATTAATTTAAACCACATGATAAATCAAATTACATGCACTAACTTAAACACGTGCCTATATCCTCTCTGCAGCATACTGATTTCCACATGTCTCTGCCTTGCAGTAATTCTGCTAATCTGTCTGTGGTATTATGCGTGTCGCCTATTATTTGCTGGATGAAAGCACTTAATTCACACACAACACGAACTCTCCCTCCTTTCTCTTACGGTCTCTATTGAATTTAAATCTCTGTCATACACGACGCTTCAGTTTACTCTCAACTCTTGAAATTCTGATGCAGGGACGGTGGATGTCTGTGTTAGATACTATTACTAATCCAACTCCTGAAATCAACCCACAGTAGCCTCGTGATACTGATTGCCTTAATCTTTGCTTCTAGATAAGTTTGAGAAAGCAAATTTAATCATAAAATACGTCGCAAACATTGAGTCGAAGCTTATTTCTTCTCCACGGGAGAGCAATAGCTTCGATTTGTCTGCCATTTTGCTTTCTTATGGCCACAGCAGCCTCGTGGTCTCCATTACATTCTTCGGTTTGCACAAAATTCTTTCCACGTTCCAAAAATTGAATTTCTTAGTTTGCCACCCATCAGCTTATATACACAATGCCCTTGACCGAGTGTTTAGCTAACTTAAGGTTTAGAAAGGGTCAAAATCAATGCAATGCCTACAGAGAATATTTCACTCAAGATGAACTCTAATTATTTTAGCCTACTGCATAGTAAAAATCATTCACCTTTATATAATTGCTATTTATTAGGCAAAGTTTGAAACTCCTAATAATGCAGCATTTATTCCTTGGCTGATTTCGAATTTTTAAATTTAATTTTGATTGATTGAGTACATAAATTATAGTTACAAAATTTTTGGTAAACATCCCCTCCCTCTTCCTCCTCCTTTGATTAATTCAACATCAAAGCTGGAATTTCGACATTAAACGTTTACTTCAATTTGAAAGGTGAGCGAATATTCTTAAATAAATTCTATGTAATTACTACCGCTAATGATTATTGAATTAAGTAATTAAATTAAGAGCGAACACTGATCTTGCTAAAAGGAAAAATGCTTATTTTTGCCGTATTTAGAAACTCCTGAAAACATAGTGGCATTTTAAATTTTTTCCAAAACATTTAGCGAGAATGTAAAAAGTCCGAAAAAAGGATTATCTTGATATAAAATTTAAGCATTAAATTCAGTTTTAATCGATTCTATAAACGTTTAATCACATTAGTTCGTTCGGTTATCCTACTTAACGTAAATTTAGTAAACTTGTAAGACTCACATATTGCGCGTCCAAATGCCCACGTAATGCTTGTAGCGGATTAGCTACCTAACTAAACCTGACTGTACTCAGAAACCTCAGTGGCTGTTTCTCCTAGTCCATAAGACCCCCAGAATTAGCTAAGCTATTGCAAGGCTAAGAAGAGACAGAGGTATCCAGAGAACGCATTTATTCTAGACATCCATGGCGTGGAGTGTAACAAGGGAGGAAGCTTAGTCATTCAACATGGCGGATTAAGTGAAACGTGCGGAGGCTTTTGATTGGACATTGGCTGTTTCCTCACACTCAATCCGTACGCGAAGTTGAACGGCCGCACCTCATGCACTGTGCGCTCATGCGATGACGTGTCCCACAGCTCTTAGCGGTAGCTTATCAAGGGGACAATTATAAAATTTACGATCATCAACTTATCGAACCTCAATAGGCTTCTTTTATAGCAGGACGGATTTTATTTGTTCAGAGATGTTGTGCTTTGATGTCTCCCTTTACTTGCTTCTACGCCCTCCTTTCTCGTTCCACTGCTTTAGTCTCGTTCTTGTTGTTTTATGAGAATTGACAGAAGTAGGGCAGGAAATAAATTATTGAGAGCTTGCAGTTTTCAGCAAGCTAAGCAGTTAATAAACTACCTCTTCTATTTTGTTTAATTATTTACCTACTATGCTCAGGTCTCACTCATCCTCTCCCCTCCCCTTGGGCCGAATTCAACGTTCCTTGATCTTACTCTCTATCTAATGGGCTCTCTCCCTTCCAACTCTTGTCAGTTAAATCCTACAGTCAGGTCCTCCAGCCGTTTGCTCTCTCATATTACCTCCGTCTACTAGGTCTCATTACCTTGCTATTCTGAGCCCTTCCTACTCTTTTTGGGTTTAGTATTTAGACCAACTTCCATTTAATTAAGCATAAATCACTGGTACTCAATTAGTAATGTCATGCATAACTGAAGGAACATGTCCAATGAAAAGTAAATTAACAGTTTAACTTTAGTTATTAATGAAATTTACAGTTTTGTCTTAATGTACTAAAATTGCGGATCGCTATGTTACAGAAAACGACAAGCATTATTCCATAACTAAACCGGTATTTGCATATTTACCTTCTAAAACTTGAATAAACTAAGCTTGGAATATCCTAATCAAGGAAAAATTTTGCTTGGTTTATATCGAGTTCGATATGATGCGTCAATTATTAGTTTGGCTATTCAAAGCGACTTGGCTAACGAGGTGGTGTAATGATCTATTCAATTCAAATCATTTATTTCCAAGTTCTGAATACGCATAACTGAACGAGCTCAGGATCACAAAATCGACTTTTCCACATTTACATGACTAAAACTTGTGAATATCTTGCTTTACTTAAATTAAAATAATTTGGGTTTAATTTTGCAAAGCACGAGATCATGTCGTGGATCTGTTTGTTTTTATGAAATGGTATATTGTACGATAGTTCTTTCATGGATCTACGTGGGTAGAATTCGGCTCGGTTAAGGCTATTTGAAATTGCTTTTCCCCACATGTTATATTCTGACAGACAGGCTAACATTTTCAATTAACCCAATTTATCTAATTAAATTAATTAACTATTAATTCATTTGCAAATTACCTAAGAATCGAAGAAGCGTTAAGAAACCATAATTATTTATTTATATCAAATGGCAGGCTTCATGACAGTTATCATTAGCCCTTTAGTTGACTTCAAGTGGAGAGGAACATCAAGATCACAAAAGTTTGAGAGGGGGAACAGAAGAGTGAATTACAGGTGTAAAAGAGACAGACGTAAACGTAGAGAAAAAGAGAAGGTGAAGTGAGTACTGTGGAAGTGGCGGAATATGGCATACAGTTGGGTCATAGTAGTTTGAAGTCAGAAGTCAACTGCCGATTTATAGACTTTTTTATTGTATGAGTATACGTTGCCCAGGTTGCACCACGTGGAGATAAGTCTATCGCACACCCCGAAACCATAATTATAAAGTGCTCTTAGTCATTTATTGTAATTTTCAAACATCTGGGTAGATGTACAAATCTCTCTCTATTTTGCTCATGTTCCAACTGTGTTGGTAAGCCTTTTTCACTTGTTTTGAGTCCAGTTCATTAGAGTCCTGCTCCTGAAATTAGATATCAATGAAATTTATACCCACAATCAATATTTTACATTATTTTATGACGAAAGAAAGTTCATTTTGAGAAGAAAGGCATAATCATCAAAAAGCCAATTATCCACTATTTCAAATTTAGGGTAAGTCTTTTCAAGTTTATTCTAGAATTAAAAGGAATAGGGAAAGGGAACTTAACCGAGGTCTGCTGTGATAAAGGAAACGTTGCCAGTCTCGTCCGCCTTCTCCAAGTTGTGACAAGATACAGGTTAATTGAAGTGGGATGACTAGTCAACGCGCTCCGTATATTGAGGATACAATCTCACTTATGAACTCGTGAGTCACTTCAAGGAATGTGAACTTTAAATCATTACAACGTCAACTACGGTCTTAGTGCTTTTATTATTCAATCGATAAAACACAAATATTTTTGCTATTTAGCTTTATTTTTTAATTGGGATATTCAGATGCTTCCTTGATAAAAAGCACACATTTTGTACTCCAATGAACAATAATAATACCTATATTCGAAAGTGAGGTTTGCGATAGACCTATCTCTACGTGGTGTACCCTGGGCAACGTATACTCACACGAAAAAAGGTCTATAAACCGGCAATTGGCTTCAAACTACCATGACCCGACTGCTGTATGTCATATTCCGCCACTTCCACAGCACTCACCTTACCTTACCTTTTTCTCTCCCTTTGTGTCTGTCTTTTATACATTTGTAAATCACTCTTCCGTTCCCCCTCTCAACCTTTTGTGATCTTGATGTTCCTCTCCACTTGAAGCCCAAAGTCAACTAAAGGGTAAATGATAACTATCATAAAGCCTGCCATTTGATATAAATAAATAAATACATATTCGGAAGTGCTTAAATGCAAGAAGGTTGAAGTACAATTTATAAAAGCCAAGAAATTATCATTTCGCTCTAAGGTAAAAATTTCTCCTTTGAAGTCACTAGATCCTGCACACATCGGTGTGAGGAATGTAGCGCACTGATTAAATCTGACAAATTCACATTCTGGCAGATTATGGTTATTTTTTTCACTAGATCGCCAACGGAATGCTTTTCCCACCACCTAATTGAATTACTGAAGTCGATTTCTCCCACTTGATTTAGGAAGATTTAATTCTAATTTTTGATTTGGCGATAGTGCCAACTTTTGTAAAGTGCAAATTCTAAATACGCACTGGCATATTTTATCAGAAGAAATTTTATTGACCCACGATGGCAAAAATCGAAAATTTTTGCAGGAGGTGGAATCTGGTTCATGCAGTATAAACTGAAACTGGCCATTTTTTATTAATTTGACACAAGTTGTAAAAATGACGATGTTTTTGCAATGCAGTGTTGCTTTCATTCATTCAAAATAGATAACGCTCGGGTAAACCGGAATTATCCCGAATGATTTACGATCACGGTTGGAAGAAAATACAACTGACTCAGAGCTATATGGCCGATAATTCAATTGAATCAAATGGTTAGCAATCTCGAAGCATAGTAGATTCAGGAACTCCGTCATTTGCTCGGAAGTTTAATGATAAAATTAGCACTTTGAAGTGTCTTGTATTCCATCACTTTTCCAATGCATACCCGCCTCAACATTTGGAAGAAGAAAATGATCTAAAGTGGTATGATCAACCACTGCCAATATGCAATCAGTCAATATCATAAACATAGAAGATGAATTTTGAAACTTGTACAAACCATGAAGCGAATAATGCACGATTCCAATTCCCTACTCTACACCAATTATCATTTCTGGTAACCGATCGCAACAGATTTCTTAAAATGACAGATCTCAAAGAAAATTAAGTTATCAATTAGATATAAATTGGAAGTATTTTGGCAAAAACGTGCAAATAAACTGAAAATACGGTATTCGTGACCCTGGAAATTAATTTCTGGAGATCGAATATTGGAATGTCGCGAAGTTAACGCTCTTCTTACGAGAAAAGGGACATGTGCGTCCTCATTTTTAATTCCTTTTGGCCTAAAATGTATTATTGGACTTGCTAGAAGCATTTTCATAATTAGTATTTCATAAAAGAACTTTTGGTGTCGTGAAAAATAATAAAAACTTCAGAATTTAACGAATAGGTATAAATATTGAGAAGCGCGCCTGCAATTTTACAAGGAATCTTGTCTTCCATTTTTCTTTTTATACCATTTGCAAATCCAAATATTACAAAGATGATTGATACGACAGGCGTTTCCAAGTTTGGAATTAACAGCTGAATGCAATTTCTACATCAATCATTAAACAATGGTGTAGTTAAAGGCCGACGGTCGGAGATGCTACTTTTTAAAATGCTAAATATTAGGCCTATTCCCCCATTATAGGCTAAAGATGCCTAGGCATTGCATTGCTTTCTCTACTAATAAGTCCTCACATTGCCCTTTTTGCATTGTAAATTAGCAGTTGCTTGAGATATAAATGTTCCTTCTCCACTTCTCACGACTTAGAATGAACAAAAGAAATGCCCAAATTTGCTTCTATTTGATTTGGGAACTTATTTTGCCTCCTAATTTGGGTTTTTTTGTTAAATAAGAATCCAAACACTTGTTGGCATGTACTGAGTTGTGTAGCGCAGTTCCTGGTGAGCACTTTGAACACTTGATGCGAATCATTAAAGGTTCAGTATGCTATTTGTTACTTTTCGCTAAGAGTATAATATTAATTTACCTTTCTATATTCACATTGGACCTCTTTCATCTTGGCCACAAGGTACTATAAGTTAAATAATCGAAAACTTGTAGTTTTCTGATCTTATCGTTCAGCATCCTCGTTTAAATCATAACTAATCGATCGGATAGTTAATAAAAATATTGAATGCTCTTTTGCCTTGAACGACAATTTTTTTCAAAATATAGAAGATCGGGGATCATCTGCAAACATTCCATGGTTTCATTATGAATGTTTTTCAGGTTCACTGGTGTTACAATGCAAATGTAAAGACAACTTTACTTTACGTATAAAAGATTGGATCATATTTGATCTTCATGCCCAAGTATGTAGTGTTTGCAGAATGTGAGTGATGAACTCGAGGAGGATTCACATCAAAACATTTGGAAATGCCAAACATTAACCTACCCATTATTCGTTGTGTAATTCCAGGTAAATACAACCTATTTTAAGGTCACAGAGGGTTAGAAATGATGGATATTCTGTGCTATTCTATAAATAATTACAGTGATACTTGTATAATAAATAAGTTGAGAGGCAAATATAATATTAAATTGCTCATGAAGGAACTTCACTTTCTCCATATAGATTATTCACTAGATTATCGATTTTCTGTGTTTGCGCCTATGTTTAGAAATGAAATCTACCCATTGTTTGCTAATCATATAGTTAATCCAACTTTACACAACTTAGCATATTTAACTAACAGAGTGAAATGGAACCACAGTCTGAGTTGACTCCTTTCTTCTCCTGGGGTGGCGTAATTAGGCAAATCACATAAACCCTTGTGATGTAGCTTTACATGATAAACACAATGTACGGGACGCTTTTGATCGAATTCGTTAACCTTGCAATGAGTAATTGGCTTTCTATTCTTCCATACATATTTTAGTAGAATAAGTTATAACCCATCAAATTCTCATATTCAAAGCTGTTTAAGCAGCTGTACTTTCATTGTGTAGGAGAGCCATAAACGTTAGAATGGAGGCCGGACCAACAGTAGATTTTTTTTGAAATTCATGTTATTGGAATTGGCACCAATCGACAAGATTTTATTACACTTCGGGCATAGACGAGGCCATCAAAACTACTATCAAGGCAATACTTTTTTCCCACTTTTAACTTCCTAACTGATACGGGTTTATTCTGTAAATTTCACTCGAATTCCTGTACTATCTTTCAAATATTCATCCTATACTTTCCACTAGATTATCAAATGTACCGAATTTTAATTTATTTATGATCTGTAATTTGACATTTCTCGTTTCTGCCACGCGGGAAAATACATCTAATCTCCCTCCCCTTTCCCAGTCCCCCCCGCCCCCCAAATTCCACATATCTGTGTTAGATGCTCCCCCTATCGATTGGTCTCCATGTAACTTTCTTGAGAAGAGTTCAATTTGAATGAGTTTTTGTGAATAAAGATACTGATCAAGGAGGTATGAATTTAAGAAATATAATTTCGCTTGTTGATTAAACATTGCGACTTCTGTAGTACGGAAACATGGAAAATTCAATCCACCTGACTTGTGATATCATGGCCTCATTATTAACTTACTGTTAATATTCTCACTCTTCCGTTTTTTCCTTATTTTTATGTTTTATGTTTTAGGTGCATTTTTCCGTGAAATGAGAAATCTTAATATGGAGTACCATCGGCACTAAATCCTGTGCCTCTCTTCCAGCTCTTTATAGCTCTCTACATTAACTTTCGCTTACTGTACAATTTTCCATAACCCGTGGAAGGATAAATTTCATTTAGAGATGCTTGGTATTGTATTCTCATATGTTAGTACAAAAAACGGCATTTAAAAATATCCAGGTAAAAAAGAAAACGGACTTTCAATCACATATTTGATCATATTTGATCTACAGAATGTGAGTGTGGAACTCGAGGAGGAATTACATCAAAATGGGGATGATGAGCACCAAGGAAAGAGTTAAAAATGCACTCGCGAACAAAGATGCTGCCCTATTTGAATTGAAGATGAAGGTGACTTTATGGCGATTGTTCAGGGCAATCACCTCAAATTTTGTCGGGAATTTCGTCACAACACCTTCCAATTGTATTGTGCTGTTGCCTGTGGAAATAATACATACACATATTATGCAAATTATGGTGTAAATAAATTTAAATTAATTTCAAATAAATTAAAATTAAACATTGCTCTCCAATCTTAAGTCTTTCCTCAAATCTAATTTATACAAAATGGCCTCTCCCAATCCCTTAGCCAATAACAAAACTGCGTTTTTAGTTCTAGTTAAATGCATTATAGAAAAGCCATCAAGACTGTTTAATTTATATGGCAGTAAATTTCAATATCATATTCTCCTTTGAACAATTAATTGTAGCAATTTAAGCCTCAGGACTTAATTAACAATCTGGGTTCATATCATATGTCCAAACCATATAAATAAATATACCTTAGTAAGAAAGATGTCTTACTCTTGAAGAACTCTGAGATATTGAAATAATATTGAAAGACACTCAAGCTCTTGGCGATTAGCAGTGAGGAGTCAATAACCTGTTCCATGATCGCATTAATTTCGCGAATTTCGATCGCATATCACTTCAACTTTCCGGTGATTACTTGATTCCATGCTTTTACTCATAGATGAAGTGATTTAGACAATGTGCTATTTCATTAAAACCCCTATGGTAGCAATTACGGTCCAAAAGGACACGGTTTCCGATAACCATTGGTGAAGACCCGATATGTGAAGCAGCCAGTTCCTCTTGCTGCATTTTCGTAGCGTAAATTTAACATTAGTTATAAATTACCCACATGTTTCTGCTAAATCCGTGGCAAATTTTTACTAAGATCCATGTTTGCACAAGCTTGGGATTTTTGTATACTTACCTTATTTAAGGAACAATTAACACCGTTAAATTAATTAATTAAAATTTATATTCAAGAATAAGGTATATTTTTTCGGCAAGAGGCGAATTAGCACCATAGTGAAATATGAACATTTTAACTTAAAAAAACTTCAAATCAGTATTAGGCAATTCAGCATTCACGAATAGAATCAACTGAAGGGTTTGTTCAAAGGAAAAAATGGTCCCTTAATGTTGATAATGAGAATGTATTCTGGGTGAAACTTCGAATCTAACATTGATCGAGGAAGAGAAGGCGACGTCAATAAAACAAAAGTTTAAAGATTATTTTTATTAGGAGGTAAAGCAGCTCTATTCCCAGTAAAGCAAAATGTATCATTTAAATGAGATTGAATCTAATGAAAGTGGATTTGCTTGAAATGACTTTGTCTACTGATCAACGGCTAACGGTTGAATCCGAAAAATGCATCAATAGGTGTATGGAACAATATGTAGGGAAACGTGCAACTCTGATTGGTGCCATATTGACTTCCAAACTTTTTCTCTTTGGAATATTTGGGGATGTAAATCTGATATCATCGAAGATTGCGAAGACATATTTGCAGGTGTGGAGTTGCAGGTGCTATTGGTGGACTCGTTGCAACATATGATAACAAAACAGCGCAGTATACCCAGCTACGCTGATAAAAAGACACAATAATGGCGTCTTTAAAAATCCCCATTTATTCCTTGGTTAAATTTTAGGTTTTATTAAGACAAAACTGCACTTATCTCGAAAATTCAAATTGGACAATTTTCTGCCTTTTAGTTGGTCGGTGCATGGTACATTAAAAATCCACTTCATTCTTCTTCATCTTTATTAATCTCTAATTTTTTCTATTATTTTGGCCTGCAAACATTTTGCAGCAAAAGTATAAAGGCTATGAGTGAAAGTTTAAATTTTATAAATTACTCTTAATGCGTTTATTTTTCCTCCAAAGACACATACCAGTTTAAGTTTGCAATTAGTATGGTAAGTACAATATTATAAACACCAAAAAAGCGAAATATTAATAGGTAGAGGTAGCGTATCAGCTCCTCTAAAAGAATTTAATTAAACTAAGTTTTAGTATTAAACTAATTTGTGCTACAATTGTGGTGAATTTCGGCATTGGAGAGTGCATATCGCTATCAAGGCTGATCAAAGGAATTTCATATGCGCAATACCGATCAGCCAATCAGCAATCGGTATTTGTTGCAATTTTGTGTGGCACTAATTATGTTTAGTGATTAAGCTGTGCTTTTAATAAACTTTCTGTGGTCACGCAACTATTGACGTAGGTTAGCTGACTTTGGAATTAATTTTCCCCAGAGGCTAGTTATATTAGTTGAATTTAAGAGAGGATTATTAAGGCCTATTTGTAACTTTCTCTTTGCACTGTTTATTGACAAGAATTATTTATTGAAATTAGTTTCTCCGTTTTTTCATTAAACCATATAAATTAGTAAACAAAAATGGGAAATTTCCGGCTTTTATTTGTTCAAAAATATAAAAAATAAGTCTGCTATGTGTTCCATCTCTACGACCATGGAAGTTTTATTTAAGGATGCAAAACTCAATTAATTCTCCAATGCGTAATTACAAACTTATTTAACGCATATATTTGGACAAAATTTTTGTTTTAAGTATAAAGATTTCTGCCTTATTTAAGCATCAGTCGGCAAAGCAGACTAAGTCAAAATTTATTTTTCACGTAGAAAAAAAGGGATTGAAAATTTAGCAAGTTTAAGTTCAAAAGTATCAAATAGTTTTTACCTAACTCGACTTCTAAATTCGAGTTCTAAAACACTTAACAGGCGATTAGCTCACGTTCCAAAAGTCAAATTTTGCGATTTGCATATTGGATTACTGATTACATTCCCCCAAAAGCACCTTTCACACACTGATCTATTCCATTGTCAAGAACGGCCAGTTTTACCTTTTCAGTCTATTACGACAGTGGGTCTGGGATAACTTCTTCAGAATGATTAATTTACCATTTATTATTGGTTAATTATGAATCTTTTTATCTGTTAACTCTGCTTTACGTTTGATTTGATTTGATGACGCGATTTACAGCTCCCTACTGGGACTTAAATTTAAATCGATTTTTTTATATTCACAACCTTAAAATGTTAAAGTCGAATTTTTATACCTTTTGATGTCATTATCAAATTAGGGATCAATTTACAAAACTTAATCTTAAAGACTTTAATATCGTAAAAAGTATCTTTGATCACACCATCCATCCTTCGATTTTTATGATCGCCTTTATCCAGACGCTTTAAAATAAGTTATTACGTTCAAACCAACCATTCTGTGATGTAGGCAAAAGCTACTACACAGGCACCTTTGGATTGCATGCGAAAAGAACTGGTGGTCTAGTGGATAAAAATGACTGTTATTTTCAAACCCTTTCGACGCAAGTTTATTCAGCATGAAAGCTAGATGGGGCAGGAATTCATGCCACTGTTTTGATGAAAAAAAGCCTTGCAACAAAGATGTTTGTCCTCTCTATTTACACACAATAATTTGCCTATTGCTTAATGTTTACCTATTTTAAACGCGAATCATATATGCCGAATTTCTTTCTTATTAATATAATATCAAGTCTTTAATAAAGATTTCAAAGGTGAAATTGTTATGTGCAATGCATTTTTCTTCCTTAAATTATTCAATAGATAATATATTTTTTCTATTTCCCAGAAATTGTATATTGATTTGCATTCTGTTTCCATCGAATTTAGATTTTCTGCGTTCATGGAGAAATTGCAATAAAATGTGATTAATTTACCCCCATCATCTTCTGCCTTTTGATCTTTCATTAAGGCTGTTAGGACTACTTTTTCGATCCAGCCTGACCAACATTTTCAAGCTAAACTTTGCTTGGGAATAAAACAAATATATATATATATATATTTTGTGTGGGATTTATTGGGTAGACTTAAAGTGTATTCTCCATGTCAGTGTATGAATGCTTCATATTTTGCCTTAATAGCAATTATTCAGTTTTCCATAATACTAAAATTTATTACTACGACAAGAGCAAATATTAGGGGCATTGTAACTGCATTCAAATACAGCAGATTTCAGTTTGACTGAGACGTCATGGTTGAATCAATCGAGAATGCCAATTTCTGTCTCTAACTGTCTAAATTTTCACTCCAAGGGGATAGCTGTGAACTCAATATAGCTGGAAACTGAGGCGGGTATGCACATTTTCATAGAAAAGAGGACACTAATCTTGAAATTTTGATGGGATCCTTGTTCTCTGATCATAATGATTTCTGGTAGCTTCAAATCTTATAAATGGGAGCAGTTGGTGTTATGTTAAAGTGGTATCCACAACCTTGATATCAGATTCCAGGTCAGTATTTCTAGAGTAGGCATGGGAGCCGAAACTACTAAAACTAGGCATTCGTTTGTTTGATTAATACAACACATATTATCTTTAAAAATAAATGGACGCATCTTATTGGGAAATGCTCTCGAGTTGTTTTTAAATTTTAAAGAAAATTCTTCATCAAATTTTATTTTCACAGTTTTTTTGCAAATAAACTGTAAATGGTTTCAATTATTAAATTATTTAATTTAGTAACTATCCTATCAACCCATAATAGTGAAATGAAGCAGTTATATTTTCATGAATTATTATAATAGAAGTGAATTGGTTGGCTCTGGTGTCTGAATAATGAATTTTTGCTTCAAATGCGTTCAATACTGTTCCACAATAGCATCTTATTTAATGATATTAAGCCAATTACCTTCAACATTAACTAAATTTTTATTAAAGCCATTTATTTCATTTAGAATTCTTAATTGAATATTTGCCGACTGACAACACTTAGTTTGACGGCAGAGTTTTATACTTTGCATGAACTGGCGGCAATTTATTCGTTTTCGTCGAAACTTCTTAAGGGACTTTGCTATCTCTGTCTATTATTGTTAAAATTTCATTAGAATAACCTAACCAAATCAAATCAAGTCCCTCTTTCAAAACCGCATTACTATTAAGCAGTATTGCTCTTGATTTAATTTTAAATTTGCTATTTTATATTAGGAAGAGAACTTTAAATTAACTATCTTTTGAACTATAAAATGCTAAGAGAGTTGAGCGATTTTGAATGATAATTTTAAAAAAAAGTATTCTCTGCCAGCCCGAATCCCCAAGTTCACTTCAATTAACCTTTCTTTATGTATGTAAAGCAGATTGACACAATCATCAGATATTGAAAAGACGAGGATACACTCAAGATAGGGCGTTGTGAAGCGCTAGATTATTCAAAATTTGTCAATAGGTATAAAAGAAGACAATATTCCTAGACATATATATATATTTATTTATATTTATAGATATATGTATACTTTTAGTTTATGAGGAAGAAATATGAGACTGCCGCCGGTCAAAGTCACTACACTATGTATTGTACTATGTGTCTATTTTCAGAATTAAACAGTTTAAATTAAAAAGTCAGTCGGTTCATCCTTTCAGTAGAGAAGAAATCGTTGATTTCAACTGCCCTCAAACTTCTAAATCTTGCGCCAAAATAAAAATATGCTCGGAAAGCAAAAATATTTTTAAAAAAGGTGTTATGAGCATTTTTCATTGAAATTGAAAGGGTTTGCCAAAAGAAACGGTCTTTTATTAAAATAGAAAAAAATAATTGACTAAAAACATTCAAAACAGTTGTTTAACAATCTGCAGAATGGCAGTTTATCATGGAAAGAAATAAAGTTTCATGCGAAGCAAAAATTGAAGTTGAATTTCGAAGTCGAAATGAATGTTGTCAACGAAAACTACTTCCATCATTGTGTTATTTCCACATCTAATAAAAATCATCATTGCTCCATCAATAATTTAAAATTTTTTTCTGGAACATATATATATATATACATTATTAAATACGAACTTCGACAATACCTTCAGCGTGTGAATATTCAAATTTTAATTTATTTCAAAATTACTGCCTGGTTCTCCTTCGAACTGCTAAAAAGTAGCAGTTTAACTTGGGGGGAAGTTCTCTCATTAACTGTATCACTTGACCAATATCACAGAACCAGCAGCTTTAACAGCAGATGACATACATTTCTTTGTCATTTATAGCTGATGAAATTTGTTGTACGAAGTATGCTAGCTCACCTCCTGTTTTTGTGATGCAGACGTAGTTGTCACTGCAATCCGAGTTAATGAATATGCTAAAGACTCCCGGCACTGTTCTATTCTCCGAGTTGTAAGCCGTTGCTGTAGGTGTCTTAAACCGAAGAAAAGAAGTATTGTTGAAATATACTTTCACCACACCCATTTACTCTTCATTGAAATTTCTATTTAGGTGGAGACGTAAAGCACTCGCCTCTAGATACTATTTGTTAATAGTTAAAAGTTAACTATGTCAGTGCTAAGGTAACAAAATCATGTAAAATATTTAATATATGCATATATTTTAAGATCATTCTGGGTTACCTCCCCTTAAAAGGAGGATTCAATTGAGGTGGAAAAACGATCCATCGTAATTGGAAGAAATCAATGAATAATCATCAATGTCTGAGCATTTGAAAATGTATAACCTTCTTTTGACCTTCTCTTCTCTGCCATTTATTAAACTTTTTCAGCATTTATAATGCATTATTATTTATGCAAATATTATTATACATTAAAAAACTCCTAAATATCAAATAATTACCTTACTTTATCTTGACGAGGTAGTATTTATGATGCATTATATTTTAGAAAATTAAGATAACTTTTAATGACCACCTTCTTTACTCGACAATAGAAAATAGTAAAAAAAGCAAAAGGTGGCGTGTATTTTAAAACCCACTAAAAGTCTATTTGTGAAAGGATATAGACTTGAAGGTCATTTTGCAGGGCAACTGATTTGTAGGCAACGATATCGATGCTAAAGAAAAATTCTTGAGTCCAATGTCTTTTAAATCTCAACCTAACTGCATTTTTTGAAAAGTAAATCAATAATTTCAATTTGCTTAACGAGTTTAAAGAATAACAAACACATAATGGACATAATGTACTGTTGAAAACTAATCAACTGGGTTAATTTTTTTTGGGTCACTTTTATAAAATATACTCTCCATTTTTCCGAAACGACATTAAAACTCTCTTGGATTCAAAAGTATGTTGAATTAAAAGCAACATTCTTGAAGATGATAAATGGAAGGGAAATATTTGTTGAACAGTCAATCATCTGTTATTTAGTTGATAGCAAAGAACCAAATTCTGAGCCCATCACCCATAAATGTTTGGTTTCACTTTTGAACAGCTTGCTATTATTTAAAAATTTTCCAAAAATATTCATTTAGAGTTGATTTAATTATAGAACGCATACTTAATTCTGAGGAATTGTTTTAATAGACAAGATGAAGACAAGATGGATGAAGACCCTCCTCTCATCCTCAGATAGACGCAATTAGTGCTGTTGGTCATTTCGTTAATTGGGTGAGATCCAAAGAGTATTGCACCCACGACCTCCGAATTTGCAAACGAGTGTATTTAAGGTTGCGCTGATGTCATATGTGAATGTATTTAATGGATTATTTCGATCGTAATGAACCAACATCCTGGGAAATTTTTATGACCATTTTGGCTAATTTCGAGGTAACTTGATTTAAAAACATTTAAAAGTAATGAGGTCCAATAAACGATGTTACCTAAAATTATCTAACTTAGTATCATCCAGCTAACTAGTTGGCTGCTATTTCGGACAGATTCGTGAAGATGTTTCAAAAATGAAATTTTATTTGATTGTGGACGAAATACAGAAAAAAAATTTCTAACCAAAAAATGTATTTCTGCAATATCACCCTTGTATTAACATTATTTGCACGTTTAAATATTTCAGGATCATAGCTAAAGTGCGTTCTTTTGGTTTACCAAATTTTCGTTGATCTGAAACGTGGAATAACGAATGTGGCTATGTATAAAAATTAAAAAATACAAAATATTTGAATACTTATTCAGTTTTTAATCTCGTGAAAATCAAATTTATTGGGAGAAAAATGAATTAGTGCTATGAAACAACACGAAATTCTGATGAAAAGTTATCACAAATTATGGATACGGAAACTGAAACTGAAAACTGGATATGTGTTCGCCCTAATCGTCTTCCTAATCTTTGGATCATTAATTCGGAAAAATCTATTTTGTGCCTATAGCATATCGAGTAACAGTTTTGGAAAATGTTTGAATATTTTCCTAAATGACCTCTCCATATTTCAGATGAAGATAAAGTCGGAAAAGGGTTATTGAGATTAGGAAATGTCCTCATAGTGGTTAAAGAAAATGATAAAATCACATTCAAGGTTCCCGCTAATGGATGCGATAAATTGAACAGCGGGTAGGAGCTATCTGCTAAACGTTGTCATACTTTAGAATTTGTTTGATTTTGTACTTTTAAATCACGCGAAACTCAGTTATTTGACAAACGAGGACATAAAAGTCCTCTGATCTAAATCAGAAATTAGCAAAAGGAACGTTATTCTGTGAGGTAAATAAGGGGAAGGCAGAGGAGCGAAACTAGAACTGAATCTGCTAAGCAAACGGTGAATGAAAATGTGTGCTTGAAAGTATAATTAAAATCCGATAAATTTGGTAAGTTGAAGTCAAATGAAATTTGAGATGTGCCAAGCCAGAAATATTTTTGAGTGCGATTAAAATATTCAAATAAAAATACCTTTCTTAAAAAATAACACTATTATTACTTGTGTCTCTTGTACTCTCCTTATAGTTATCTTACTAGCTCCTTTGTATGCTTCAAAGTTCAATCTGAAGGTCACCTTGGGCTTAGATGATTCTCTCTCTCTCTTGTCTATTTGGAAAACTCAAATATGGAAAATATGGAAATATATGAAAATTTTCGTGAGAAAGGGATTTATTTGATTCTTGACTTAGTTTTTAAACATTTCATCCACGTCAATTCATATCATGTGCGAGAATTATCAGCCTTTTCAATGAACAAAGTGAAGTACCAAGATCGACCTGACAATAGGCATTTTAAAGTTTAGACAAGAATTTATCCAGGACGTTCAATCACAGATTTTAATAATTAATCATTATGCACTCTTATAAAAAATGACAATAATTTTGATGCAAAACGTAAAATATCCTCCGATTCTGAACACCTGACCAATGGTTTGTACAAGGGAAAACAGTCCTCTCCTTGAACAGCAATGATAATATTAAAACAAAAAAGGTATGCTCTGTTTATCAATGCTTCAGAACGGTAAAGTGCAGTAAACGATAAGTAATTAAAATGATATCTGCCCTAAAATCGTTTCCTATCAAGTTTTTTGTTTGTAATAATGTTCAACAGAGTGTGTGAATACATGATTTTCCTAGAATTTTATTAAAGAGGTAACAAGGGCATCTGGGCACTTATTTGCCTCAAAAGATATAGGACATGACACGACTGATGATCACCCCATCTGAATACGGAGAATAGGACATGTAAAATAACACAAAAATTGGATCTTGAAATGTGCATTTTCTTTTCTTTTCTCTTTTTTTTGCTCTTCAGGAAAATATTTTGCATCTCGAACGTCTTTTTAATTTTATCTAGGAAAATTAACCAATCACCATGTATCTACGTCAATGTAAATAGTAAAATTTGTTCGTTTTTTGTACAAATGAACCCACAAACTATTTCTAAACTGATTTTAATCCAACTTGAATTCCATTTGTGGGGGTACTGAAAACCATTAAGCTGGCATTTGAAACCAGACTGTGCCTTTTTTACCATAAAACTAATTTTTTTGTATAGTATATATGACTGTCACTAAAATATTTCTATTAATATCAGGCAAATTGATCAAAAATTCATTTAAATTAATAAAATTCAGTAAATTTTTAGTTATTATTGATAATTATTTAATTATTATTGTAAGGCAAAAAGCGTGGTCATTTTTCCATGTTGGAGGGGTGCCAAAATTAATTTATTGATTCTCGATCCAATGCAAGTCAAGGAGACGATCGTTGGTAGTCAATTCTAAGTATCCTTCAGTTAAATTTCTTCAATATATGCTTAATGATTAATTTACGTTTCAGCATTTAAACTTCATGATTAGTGGTAAAACTCCTAGACTCAATATTAAGTGTTCTTATACTGACACTTTTATTACGTGTGGTTATTGACATCACTTTACTTAATGGAAACTTGCCCGGCCAATGCAAAAGGTTGGTAATGTAACTTAAACTTGGTAACGTAATTTTCGGGTAACCTTGACGTTGCTCGTTGTTTGGTGTTACGCCTGGAAACAAACTCAAGCCAGAAAAAAATTAATTTACCGACCGAACTAGATCATTAGTCTTATCACTCATTTTAATGGCTCACTAAAGTGCCTCACCCTCATTCCCCACATACACCCCAGAATATCGGGAACAATTGCTGAAGGCGACTCTGACAACAAACACCCTACCATCACTTAATATAAGCAATTCAAGCTCCAAAATGTGCAAGTTGAGATGCGAATTTCCCTCCGCTATAAAACCAATTAAGAGTGGTTAGCAGAATACGAAAGCAGGTGACTATTGACCTTTATTTATGACTTAACTTTTCAGATATTCCTCACTCAAGTTAGCGAGAAGTCGCCATTTTTTGCATTGACCAACTTCTTTTCTTCTGGTAAATGTGATATCATGTTCTCTATAACTACCATAGTGTTCATATTTTGCATAAATCACAAGATAATCGCAAAAAATATCAATATATGTATATATGTATATGCGTGCATATAATGAAGAAACACACCTTTGTTGGGAATGGTAAAATGATTGATGTGGGCGCATCAATTTTATAATTTTCGAGTTTTAAAACAGCCGGTTCTGTGACGCAAGGTTTCATTAAATCCGTGATATTGACTAAAATAAAGTAAGAGGAATTTACGGAATCCTTTTCTATAGTTTTAAACAAACAAATGACATTGTGGTTTCCTATTTCTATCCTATGTGAATAGATCTGGTTGCAAAAAGAGAGACATTAAAGGACAAATTAATTAGGCGTAAATAGGTAACCAACAAAAATAGTCGTCAAACCTTCTTTGTCATCTGACACATTCCTGACAAACAATGTTGCCCGATTTATTCCGTCTGAAAAGACTATTCGGTTTATATCCGTTCCGTTTAATGTTCCCACAATCGTAAATTCACTTGTTCCTATTGGAGTTAAAATAGCAGTGGGTATTACAAGATCGCTTGCAGCTATAATTAGAAAAAACCCACAATTTTCTATTGAAAAATAGAATTCTACACAATGTAGGGATTCAAATCTAATACCACATCTCAATCGAAATTCAAATACTGCATGTAAACTTAGCTTAGTGGGCTTTTAATTAATTATTTCATTTATTGAGATGTGATGTTGTTAATATGTCACTTCCGTTTGGTTTAACATTGCTTTCTCGATTGCGAAAACTTAATGGCATTGAGAATCCGCTTGTATATTCAGTAATCTTCAAGAATTTAATCTAGCATTTTTGGCTCTAGTTTCCACTTCCCCACACTCCTGACACTTTTTGAATGTTTTAATAACCTAGCTCGCAAAAGTAAGTGAAGCTTCCCGCATCATTAAGCGTAAAAAACTTTCAGATTTTTTCTCCCCATTTGTGTAAATGGATTCGATAATTGAATGCGTTGCCCGTTCAGTAATGATGTATTTCGTCCTATAATTAATAAAACACGTTTGAAAGTCGATTTATTAAAGGAAGAAGGTGAATTTCGAGAGAACTACGGGTACATTCTGAATCATTTATATTTAAAGCTACGGTGCAATACATTTAAAATGGTCAAATTTTATTGAATTTATGTTACAGCGTTGAAGTTTATTTAACTTATTTATTATATGAAGAAAATCACCCTTTTGTTCTAGTAAAAGACATGTTAGCTTTATTTTTATCAGAAAATTTGCATTCATGTAATTTATTTGTGCATTTTTAGAAAACAACCAATCCCCTTTGCTTAATGTAAATATTAAATACATTTTGCAGTAACTCTTCCAATATCGAATACATTTGAATATTTTCTCATTAACATAAAATAAATCAATTATAAGTAAACTTAAATGACTCCAAGACAAGTTTAATTTAATTTTAATTATTAAAATTTGTAACTTTACATACCCGTTTCTGTAGCACAAATATGATCCGAGGAATTGCAACGGGAATACATTTCTGGAATAGTTTCCTAAAGGTATTTTAAATACAAAACCTGATTTTACATATTTACTTATAAATATGATCGTTATAATAAATAAAACTGATTGTGAAACCTACAAATTATGCTTAGCTAAAGAAAACTTTGAGCATGTGAATACTAAATATTCATATGAAATTATTTGGGATTATTTCAAAAATTAAATAATTTCGCTGAACTTTTATCCGTACTTTTATGATTATCTGCAGAAATCGTATTTGCAAGCAACTTACCTCTATGGCAAAGCCAAGCGGATATGTTATGTTTACAAAATCGTCTTTTTCCATTTTGAATGAGCAAATAGTATTCTGGGGATTTCGCGTATCACAAAAGATGCTGCTGTACACTCTTGAAATGCAAAATAATCTTGGAAATATTTCACAATCGTTATTGCAAAAAAAAAATATTTTGCAAATAAAAGGGTACATACATGGTTTTTGTCACTGAGCAATTGATCAAAAATAGGACGGCTTATTAAGATTAGTAAAAAGGATTATTTAGACATGTGTAACTTTATTTTATTAATTAATTTTGTTAATAATTAAAATATATAACTCACAAGACAGTGTAATATGAAACCGGGAAACCATTTTGCCTAGAAAAGTTTCCAGCAAATTTTGATACCAAACAACATTAACGCGTCAGGTTGCATTTATGCTGTGCCATGGTTGCACTAAAGATGCTCCAGTCTCATTGGTTGCTTGAATTATGGATGAACTTTGTCTCTATCCTTTACACTCAATCTCCCTTAGGATAATAAAAATGGGCACTGTGGAATGCACTTCAGAATTCTAAAATTAAATTAAATTTGGTAATCATGAAAAATTTGCGCTTTACGTGTTAATGTAGTTATTCTTCTATACAATGTCTAATTCGATATCATCTCGCTCAATCCTGTTATTCAAATGAATAGAGTGATAAAGTGTCCACCGGATTAGGAAACATACTTTACGACTCAAGAAGGCAGAATTAAGAGTAAACGAGAGTGCATTGATCAGCAGCAGAAAAAAATTCGAGAAATGTTATGGAATGAATGGAAGAATGAAGTGGAGACATACATCCTGTCTTAAAATCGAGTTGTGCGAATTTATACCAGCAAAGAAGATCAGTCGCTGTGAAAGAAATGAAAAAGACAGCCAATCGATGACCGCCAATATTGATTTTCCTTATGGATGTAAATGCATGCTTGCAGTCAATTAAGCTTACTTACCTTAATTACCGCTTATCTTAAATAGAGGTGTTTTGTTCTAAAGTGTTTACGCATATGTCAATATTTTCAGCCGTCTGGGATGTTGGTAGGTTTAATTGCCTCCATCACTCATCGACTAAAAAATCCATCGATTGTTTACTGGGATGCATATTACTATAATAACTATAGATAATAACCTTGAACGATTCATTTTAATTCTATTTGTTTCAAATGAACATTCAAGTATAAAACATTTCGAACCTTGAAGATGTGTTACGGAATTTAAACTTTCCCTGACACCGGATAGCCAACAAAATAAGACCTGGCAGCTAAAATAATTAGTTTAGTAAAATATTAACTACTACTGTTAGCAAATAAGATCTTCCAGAAATTGGAAACCATGGATTTCTAAGGAGCTTAAATTGAAAAGGAATAAATCGTTTTTTGGGGTATTTAAATCTAAAAAAGATGATAAATGTAAAATCTAATTTTCTTCGATGAATTAATGCGTTAGGAAAAGGAACACAGAGAGTTTAAAAGTGACATTCTATTTTGTTTTTACGAATAGCCAGCCCACTGCTACAGCCAACCCATGCTGTTATTCATATTCCAGAACAGAGCGGGGGGTGGGGGAGAGCTTAAAGCAGACAGGGATAGTCCACTCGATAGACGTCTATAAATCTACTTTAGAATCTGTTAATGCATATTTGTGATGAAATAATCGTTGGCAGGAGAAAACTAAACAAGTCATTTAATAGTTACTGGACCTTCTGTCCAATGTGGTAGAAGATGAATGGCCAGATAAAGGACCAGTCGGAGAATTGAGGGAAGTGAACGTGGGGCGTTGTTGATGCGGCAACTTCAATCCTCAATAGTATATTGTTTCGCGATGATATTACCTTTATGCTATAGCTAAACAGCAAACAGAATATAATATTTCAGCTAACTTTCACTTCTGCAAACGTAAGGCACGTCGCTGGCACTAAGAATATCTCCCTAATTCTCTTAAAATTGCCCTAATATTCAAATGTGTTTTCTTTCCATTCCTACTGCCTGCTGTAAAGAATTTGAAAAAATATGTACCTCAGTATTTATTCTCATCCAGTAACTAATGAGTTAACAAATTAACTGACTGATTTATTAAAAAGATGAATTAATGACTGGACTATAATGATTGCTATTTACGTCTCTGAGGGTCTAATAAAAAAGTCTTCCAAGCCGAATGTTGCACTAGATCTTGCAATGTCACTTCCTGAGGGGAACTGAATTTATCAGTTTGTTCTTTAACATATATATATATATATATTACCTTTAAAAAACGCACATATCTATAATGCTACGTGGTGGCCAGCTAGTGAGAGGTCTGTGTCCTTTATCATACTGAAAGTGGTATCTTGACCTTGTAGGGGGTCAAGTAATATCGTGTATTTATTACTTTAAATTAAAAACACCATTAATGCATTTTTTGTATTCACGCGACCACTCTGTATTATTCGAAATTTCATGCGGAGAGACACATATTGAAATTAGTCTCAATTCAATAACTACAATCAATTTTAGGATGTAAAATAAACGAAAATGGGCACAGAAACTCATTGTTGATAATTGCACCTTAGAAATAGCAATGTTCCTGGTACTGTAAATTCATTGGTTAGTTTTGATACTGATACAGAAATCAATAATTTTGGCATTTTTCATGATAACCTGTTGAATTAAAGACTACCTCGATATTTCAAACGGTTTCTTCCATTAAAAGAGACAGATTAGTAAACCAGTTTAATAGACATTTCTCCTTGAACTTTTATTACTGCTTAGTATTAATGGGGTAATTCTGGGATATTATGATGGAAATATATTTCAACTTATTTAATTTGCTTTCTTAGCCATTGTCTAGTTTTAAAATGAACCGAATATGATGAAGTCCCGAAATCATGAGTCCTACATCAGTAAATCCAGCATGATCAATTTGTCACTGTTCTCCAAAGAGAGAAAGAGTTCACACTGTGTTGTCAAAATGTTCAATCTCTGAACTTAAGTCACAAAGTCAAAAAAATTTGAACATTGTGGACATAATCGTACTCAAGAATCCTTCAGGTTAAAATCCGTGGTTACTCATGCCTTATTGATTCATTCGTAACAAATTAACGGTGTCGAATTTAACGTTTCATAGCTCATATATTCAAGATTATAGGTATTCAAAGAATGATAGCAGACCCAAAGAACCCCGCCATTTGAAAATTTTATCGGTTCAATAGGCTCGAATTTTAAATTATCGCCTGTTACTAATATATGTGATCGAAACGAAAGTTCTGGCATGTAGTATGAGGCAGACCCGAATATTTTTGATTTCTTGAGAGGAACTCTCCAAAATCTCTTGAGCAGAATTCGTTTTACTGACACAATATTACTATTTATGTAAAGTGTATGAAGTCCTTCCCTCCCCCCACCTGATGGTATATAAGTCGTCAATGAAACATAGGCATCTCCACTTCTGACAGAACGAGAAGGGTTTTAAGAACCAAGGCGATCAATAGGTTCCCTAACTGTCGCTTTCATTATAAATCAAAACCTTTTAAGGGAGGTTTATCTATTACGAAAATGATACTACTTCTGCCACAAATTACAGCTTATCGGTTCTTCACTGGTGATCTTACTTATCAAGGTGTGTGAGCACAGAAATCTAATAATCGACAGCCCTTTTGACAAGAAATGAAGCTTGTGTGCGATCCTTTCAGGTGCATCAAAAATAGTTAATTAGGCTTTACTACATTTGAAGTAGCATCAGTTCTTGCTCAGACTTTCTGATAGTAGTTAGTATTGAATTTCCATTAAACTTCCACCTGGAAAGCTGTTTTAGATTTGAGTGCAATAGGACTTTAATGAATTTTAGATAATTTCATTTGTTAAGTAGGACTTTCAAAGCTTGCTTCTTCAGAATATCTTATTTTCGACAGAGATTTGCCCAAAAAATAACCCAACACCTTCGTTATTCCACAACAAGTTTTCGTAATGGAATTCTACCTGCTTATATCTCACGTTTGAACGGCTGTAGACAGCAAGTATCAATTAATAACCAGCTGTCCGGAATGATGCGTCATCATCAGGAGTATTGCAAGTCAGATGGCCCATGTATGGCCAATTCAAAACTACTCATTTTCATTTATTTTTGTTTTAGTAACGGTTATTTTTAACCTACAAACCCTTTGCCATCACTGCATACTAAAGCTTTGTCTTCAATGTTTTCCTATTTGTATCTTAAAGGAAAATCAAACCACTGTCATTCTTCTTCGCTAAGCTTGACGTCGATACTAGATACACTTCCATTAATGGGGATTATTTAACGCAATGGTCATATTTGGTCAAAAAAATGAGTGAGATAAGGTGAACTACTCATCAGAGTGATTCTAGGATGACTTTCTTCAAATCGAGGCGCTAACCAACCAGTCATTCTGATATCTAATTACGCATTGATGTCCATCAACTTCCAGATCTCTGAATCAAAACAGGCGCATCCACAGTCGTTTGAGGGATGAATGGATATATTTCAAATGGGCTACAAATTGAACTTTTATATTCGTTTCACAGGGGTGAAAACTACAGATAATGAAATAAAAATTCGGCAGGAAATAGGCGACGACGTTGTAAAAGTGAATACTACTTAGTCTAAGAGGTGATAGACAGATGAGTGAAGACAACACCTTAAGAACTACCAAAAGGGGTTTAAGAATTCGCGTTATTGGGAATTTCATTCAATCAACAAAGAACATTAGCTGTAAGGTATTAGGAAGCAATCGAGTCGTTGTTAGCGAATTAGATAACAAATAAGCATCATAAGGTGAATCAGTGGAATCCAATTTGAAGATATCTGCACCAAATGTGCAGTTAACTAATTCCACTCACACCCTCCCCAATTCAAGATAATAATTTTAACTCATGGCTATTTTAAAGCTACTTCACATAAACGATTTAGACTCAGTTGTTTATGTACTAAAAAAGTCACTGTTGGGAATCAGTAAGGCATAATATGGTAAACGTAGGAAAATAACTTCAATGAAACGTCAACAGAAGTAGTTATGAAAATGGAAAAAATTGAAGAGAAGTTTTAGTTATAGTCATCTTCGGCGAAGTTAAAGAAATTGGCGTAGATATCAGCAAAGGAAGATCTCATTCGTGGTTCAAGATTCCAACAACTTTTCATGAGTTATACAATCCTCTTGGGCATTTCCTTCGGTGTATCTAGTCGCCTTCCACTTAGAAGAAACTGCAAGACATCTTTCCTCGCTACTTCTTCGTATGGCTCCGATCCTAGAGTGTATATCTCCCAAATTAAAACTCCAAACGACCACACGTCCGATTTCCTGTCAGAGTTATTTTCATCCTGCAAAACTTCTGGAGCCGACCATTTTGGGTTGGGACTTCCGGCATTGTATCTTGTACCGATCGGTCTGCTTAGTCCGAAATTACCTATCTGAAATGCCTTTGTGATTAAGTTGCATACTTATATTAATTCAGTAGAAATGTTGTTACTTACCCGGACACTATTTGATTTGCCAAGAAAGATGTTTCGTGCGGCAAGATCACGATGTTCTATTTGTTTTAATTCGAGAGCACTCATTCCACTGGAAATTGGTCTGATTATTCTTTCGAATTCCTCCTGATGGTAATCGGGAGATTCAATTTCGACCAAGTAATCAAGCAATGCTTCATGTTGTGTGCCATCAGTCACAATACAAAGGCTCCTATCTTCTAAGTACCATCCAAGGAAGGGAGTTATATGATCGTTTGCTAAGTATTTTTGAAATTCACAAAGAATGAACAGTTCCATTGCTCCAGTCAATGCTCGATCCGAGTTCTGTTTTACACGTTTTACCACAATTTGTTGTGCCTAAAGTTCGCAATGACTGTAAGGTTGAAATACTCATATCAATTTCACAAATTAAACAGACCATGCTAAATTTGTTAGAGGCAATCAATAGAACAGTCAAATGTATTATCTCTTTTAAAGAAACAAATATTAAACGAACGCGTTTTGCTTAATTTGTCATGAACAGGCTACTGAAATAAAATACATTTAATTTTTTCAAATTTCAAATTTTTTGAGTAATATAGAAATTATGGAATTTATTGATTTTGGTCAACAAATTATTACCGTAATGTAATTAATGAAGAGACGAAACAAGTTCATGAAGATCGAGATATTCATTAAATGGAAGTTCCGAATTGTTTGTCCAAGAAATATCTTCAATAGGGCGAAAGTAAAAGCGATGGAGTTCTCGCTCTCTGTTGTACATTTACAAGTGAGAAGAAATGTACGTGTTCTTTTTGGGCGCACAGAAAAAATTAAATTTGACGTTTTCTCAAATGATAGGTCAACCATTCATGCATTTTATTAGATTGAAAGCATTCAAAAAGTGGTGCAGATGAAGTCATTTGGTTTCACCATGTTTTTTTTCAAATAATGCTCTCTTTATTTGGTTCAAATAAACTCCAGAGGACATCGATTCTTTTGTCAGTTTTCCACACCTGAAATATGACTTCGCGTGAACTCAAGTTATGTCCCCAGCATAGATACTTCGCGTTGGCTGTTCTCTGAAACATTCCCAGCTAATTTTGTCTTCAGAATCAATGTATTCGAAATATTAACTTGACAACAAGGGAATAACTTCGGTCATTTTTGTCCGAAATAAATTATGTGGCATTCAACTCGCTATACCAAATTTCTTGGACTAGTTATTTAGTTATAGTTGAAATTCCAGTATTTCATCGATGATTATCAAAGTGGAAGTGTCATTCAGTCAAATACATCAACCGCAACGACGACGGGGTGATTTGATCACTTCGTTAAAATACATTTTCTATCCCAATCGCAATAAGTCACCCATTTTAACCATCGTATGCAAGCTTCGAAGAGGCATTTTCTTCAATTCTTTTCTTGTGTCAATTTACCTTTGTAGTTCCAAATCACCAGATACCAACTTACTGTTTGAGGATGGACTGAGCGTATGACACGGCCGAAATCTCCCTTCTCTATTGTACCTGTTCTTTTTGGCAATAAAGCAAGTGGCTGAAGCATTTTGTCTGCTGCGAAATGCTTCAAATCATCAAGGTAGATCAGAGAAGGCGCGTTGGTGAAGGATGCAAAATCGAATCCTCCATAGTCCTATTAGGGAGGAAAACGACCAGCTGTTAACTACATTTCAACACAACGGATGTGATTTGTGTGACACAGGTGACTCTTACCTCATAAATGCTCTTTATAAGAGAACAAAGTGGATGACCTCTATATGTTCGATCGTCAATAGCAACTTGATAATGATTCGTTATTTGATATCTGCAATTAGTCTGAGTATCGTTGAGTGTTAGGTCACCCTTTCTGCTTGAATATACTACAAATCTTGCACGTGAGTTATTCCACCATCCCCTCAAGTCTTCATAATCTCCATAGTATACCGGGGTCCATATTGTAGTCAAATCTGGTACATATAATTCAAAAATTATAAGCAATGAGCACAAATCACTAATGAAAGAAAGTGAATTCGAACAATTTATGGAATTTCCTTTTATTCATTCCTGATTGGAAGAGAAATTGGGTAGAAAGTAAACTCCAACACTAATACAAGTTAGATACTTCACTACGGCCCCTTTTAGACAAAAACTATTAAAACCTTTCATTTTGAAGTGCACAATATCAAACCCAATAACAGAATTACCACTTCTCAACACCAATAGCAGAAGCTATGTCCACGGTTCATCCGAGTTAGGATGAGAGCACCTGTTTAACCCCTCTTATTAGAAACTACCAACTTTCCTGTTGGTCGAAAGTAACCACTGGGGCTGAACTGCACAGCACTGCGTGAATGCCGGTGTGCAAAATCTCCGTGATCTCCGGCTTAGTTCCATTTAATAGTGTGATTATAATTAAATAAAATAGTTCTGTAAAGCCAATAACATGTGAAAAGCCAGCTTATATGAATTTGCCGGCATATATCTTCACGAATGGAGAAAGAATGAGGCTTCACTCGAGTCTTCAGAAGCAGCTGAGATTTGCAGATATAGGATGTATCAAGTCATGACATCAGCCAAACAATCATGTCAGCAAGGGTCTGAAGACTCAAGATTGTTTTTTTACTTCAAACCGTGAAAGGCCACTACAGATTAGTGCAATTAAGTAAGTGCTATTATCATTTCCAATTATGGTATCGAGCAGCACTTTTGAGTATGAAGGATATAAAAGTTGAATAAGGCTGCCAAGTTCCTGTAAGACTTAGAAAGTAACGACTCACTTGAGTACTGAACTCACCTCTCAACCTTATGATACTAATAATCCAATCGTTTATATTTTTTATGAGGCAATTCATTTACTTACTAGGTTCGGCTGATGCAATTACTAAATACAGAGGAGTACACAATTAATGAGTCCAATAATTTTTAGTCCATAATTAATAATAAATAATTAATTACTTGTGTGAGAATTGGTGTATCTTTGGGTAGGGTCACTGATTGAAGTATTCGCATCTGCAAAAATTGTTAGATTTCAAAACTGAACTACACAGTTTCCTGCAATAACTTGGCTCATTATTTTGCAGTAATGAGCATCACATTTGTTTGAAATTTTGTGTCAATGTAGCATGGAAATGCGGTGCGCATGAAATTGACAACTTTAACTTACCCTTCCATGGGATCGCCAGAGGTTGGTCATACGCTGCGCAAACAATTTATATAATCACTTCCAATAATAGCAAAAACGATGGAAATCAAATCTTACTTTGAATCAATTTGTAAGACATCATTATATTACACGAAAATATTCATGTCACTTACACTTGTAATAAGCTCCATTTTGCTTTGTTGTAATTTGAAGCCCCGTGCCTACATTCAAATTTTTCATTAGTCAATAAACGAATAATAAGTGCATTTCTAACACAGAGTCAGGCCTCTCGCGAATTGCATCTCAATGATGCACGGTCCTGCTAATTTCAACCCCCATTTCATTCAATCGTGCCGGAGACAAACGCAGTTCACGCGATATTTGTCAATAACGAGTAGGCACTCACAGTTTAGATTTGTAAATTTTATTAACACAATGCTAGTCTGTGGGAACACAACTTTAGCAGAAGCAGAAGCCTCTCCACTAATCGATGAACAATGCCAAGACGATCAATCAATGGTCGATTCCAGTACACGATTACCCTACCAATCAATGACCCAAGTCATATGAGGTCACCATATCATAAAGTGTATATTGTGACTAAGTTCCACGTCATATATACACACATCACACTTGCACGCCTGCACGCCATACTAAACAAGCGTGTTTCACGGCATACGTCTCTTTCTTCTACAGCTTTGCGGTAGCTTAGCTTATTCCATAAGACTTACCGACTAGGAGAAACTGCCATAGAGGTTTCTGAGAATGGTCAACTTTCGCAGCTAAATTTTTCGATGTCATTTTTGCATGTACAATAATTAATTCATGATTGAATTTAATTATTTATTTCACTACTACTTTACCTTCTTTGACGTAGAAATTTGAGACATGCGTATTCTCTATTGAATTATCTGGAAGAAAGTAAGCGTCTCTTGTATTTTATCACTGTTAAACTATAAACATTGCAGATCATGGAGCATAGAATGGGTGTGGAGAATTGACATATTTAGAGCCTGAATCCTAGAGCCAATTTTAGCTAGTTAAGCCTGCGCTCATTTCAAATTTTGTCCCATTCCTTCCTCCACGCCTTTAATGCACCGTTTCACCATGCTCTTCGCATTCAGATGCCTTCCCATGTAAAATGTCCTCCGTGGAGCACACAACGTTGTCATCGGTGAACAAAGTAATCTCTTGCGCATTCAGACAAGCTGGAAGGGAGTAAATGCGGTCATGAGCTCGGAGAGCTCACAGCCAACCGCCAATCAATAGCCCTAGCTTGGTTTATCCAACCCTTTATATTAATATTAATGACTAAGCTCACTGTCTGTACACACACCACATACATATTGCTCCTGCGTTCAGGTGCCTTCCCAGGTAAAATGTCATCCCACTAATATAAATCATTTAGCTCAACAATGATCATATAGAATCTCTTACCTTATCCATTTCTCTGGTGTTTACGAACTAAAATTCGAAAATCGTTAATATTAAATACTTTAACGTAAGATGCTCAATTTTGTTTATATTGGAACTTCATTTCTTTCAATATCAAAACACATCCAGTTAAGTTAACATCGATCGTTCTCACTGCGCTTTAGAAGGTGTTCCAAAAGGTTGCAACATTTATTTAGACAATGATTTAATTTACGACTGTTAATTCTACAGTTATCTACAAATTGGGGATAATGGCACAAAATCTCAACAAATTCACAACTTTTTTCTATTTTTAAATCCACTTCAATTTGCAACCAACGCCTTTGTGAAATGCATTAAAGACGCGATGTTCCATGAAATTACGATATTTGAGAGTACGTCGTATATGAACAGTAGGTGACTTTAAAAGACATTTTATCTTCAAGTATACTTTATAAGTATTTTATTCTTTCATTTGAATATTTTTACTTGTAATTTATAACAGAGCACTTTAAACTCACATAATAACCATTTTCTTTTGAACCCTAAAAATAACATTAAGCTTATCAGAGGTTTGTTTGTAATTTAATTAATTTCTTTTTGCGATAGCGGAATATGCTAATTTAAAAGAAAGATATATATAAACGTACTGTTCTTCATGGTTTGTTTGGTTTAGTGATTGTCATAAGCCCTGACGTATTTCCCTTGCAGAACCCTATCATTAGCCAATCAGAAACATGAAATGTGTGTGTTGATTTAGGCGTAAGACTCCGAGAATCTCACATTAAGGCAGAAACATATTCAAAACAAAGCAACCATCCGGATTAAAAGGAAGGATTTTATGAAAAGTAATGAAGTTAACGATTTAACTACATCGGGTGCATCTATTTGTTCCCAGGTGGATTTGCATTGATTTATTAATCAATTACTCCTCAAATGTATTGAATTAAACTCCATGCATTTGCATTTTTCCTTTCTTACTGGACGTATTTCACTCAGCCAGGAACTGAATTGGCAAATTTTCAAAACTTTGATTTCAGTTTCTGCTTTCCTAGGTGAATTCATGTTTCTGAGGTTCAACAGTCTTTGTCTGGCTGTGGTTGTTCCAGCCTACTTAATGATTTTGTATCTCCAAGACCTGAAAAAGCACTTTCAAGCTATGTCAGTAAATTGATTTTCACTCTTTCTCCGTTTCATGATGAGAGGGTACAAAGTACAATGCTGTTCCGATTGTATCCCAGTTATTTGTTACGTTCTTATTCTAAATTTCCGCATAGTAGAATCAAGTTGACCATTGTGTCCTGATCCTACTAGATGAAATGTGTGCACTTTCCCATAAAGTACAGAGTAATGTGATATAAGTCCCACTTCTTAGCTGGTAGCATTAATGAAATACTGCTTTCGAATTAGACTCAACCATTTGATATGGAATAGAATAATGGTGTGGTCAGTGATGACGAAGCATTAATCAGAAAAGCTAGTACCATTGGCGTTTGTCTTTGAAATTATTATTCACGAGACCAGTGTTCCAATGTGTACATGCAATGGTGTGAGCGCTCAACCGTCTTTTTAATTGCGGCCAACTTAAGATGTGAAAGGCAGCAGAACTCCAAAATTTGAGTTCACTCAAGGCGCCAAATGCTGATAACGCATACTATTCATTTCGTTAATGAATTAACTTTTTATTTCAATTTAAATAAGCCTTTCACAGAGATGTTACTCCCTCTAGTCAATTACAAAACTTGAAACACTTTTTTTATTCACTCATGTCTTTCAATGAATAAGGTATATTTGAAAACGAATAATAAAATTCCTTTTAGAGAAAATACGATTTTACGGAAAGATTTCCCGTTTTTTCGTCTCATCTAAAATTTTTGAAATAAAATTTAAATTATGTTAACAAATTTGGTATAACTGCCTCTGTATTATATTACGTTTTCCAGTTCTGTTGGGATATGCCTGCATGAAAAAGTATAAATTTGTTTAATTATTTTTGCAAATAATGTAACATGTAAGCGCATTTATTAAATTAGGATTCTAATTTACAATGAGCGCCCCGATGATGGGGGGACATTCGTCTTCCTTTGCTTTTCCTTCGCCTAAAAATTGTATTACTCTCTGTTAGAAATTCGTATATTTGGAAAGTTCTTTACTCCCTTAAACAATGAATAAAAATTGAGGAATCTCGTTGTAATTTCCAATGAAGTACAAAGTCACTCAATTAAAGCTTTCAGGTTAAATGTTAGATGAACTTTCATTTCACATTGCTTCGAACTTGGTGTTAATCCACCAATAGCTTAGCAACTATAGGTTATCAGAATAGACTGAATGTATTACTTTCAATACATATTTCAAATATTAATATTTAAATCGATTTAGGCTATTTTAAGTTTACCCGACTGAATTTCAAACATTTCCTTCCCACCATCGGAAACGTCATTTAAGCATCGATCTGAAGCATTGAAACACTAGTTAACTAGTTCATCATCAGCAATATTTAATCAACTGTTATATAATCATTATTAGATTTGTATATTTTACCTGATTTAGTGCCTTGGATATAATAAATAGTGAGAGTCATTGCCAAGATGTAGAGTAAGAAGTCTAAATAAGAATATACCTTCAGCACGTGGAGCATCTTTGTGAGTCGCCGTATTTGTGCCACCACAATCTAAGGTAATTTGGACTGATAAAGAGAAAGTATCTCCCGTTAAATTAGAACATCAATTAAATTGTTGAAAATAATTGAGAATGTATTCATATAATTTGAATCTCTTACCCTGATTCTCGGCTGTACCTGCCGATTTGCTTCTTGGTCTCCGATGCGCATGAACTATTTATAACGTATGTAAATGCTTTTATTTAAAACATCAAGATCACTGTATGCATATGGCGAAAATTGTAGAATACGTTGTTTTTCTGTCAACCACTTACATGTTCTCCTCCAACTTTCCACTTTGAATGCACCGTTTAAATGTGATGAAACCATTTATTAAAGGTCACATTTTAAATCAACATTTTGAAAATAATTGAGCCTACATCTGTGAAAGACATTTGAGCGTTTTTTATGACTCCCAGGGTCAGTCTTCATATAAGGTGATTCTTCATTTAAATTGGTACCTTCAAAAAGCAGATAATATTGTTTAGAAGGAAAATTCCTGATGTTATTTTTTTCATAATATTTTAAAGTCAATAAGCAATCGTAAATCATTGAGGTAATTAATTAGCAGGTATTATCTGGAGAGTACAAACATGTTAATAGAAGCGATTCTTTGTCTTAACTGCAATAAAATTTAAACGAGAGGAGACGGCGTAGCTGCCCATTAAAGTGAACCATTTAGTTGAAAAGATCGTGAACATAAATGTACCCATGTACTTGGCAAATAAATCGAGATATGTAAGTATGCAAACATTAACCAGATCTATTTGAGGGCATGAAACGCAATGCCACTGTAAATCTAGTGAACAGGGATTCTTGTCGCCTTAATCCAATCCAATCCTCCTTCTTCACTCTTCTTCATGTCCTATTGAAGCTGTCTGCCGTTCTCTCTACTTTTGAGTACGATGGATATAGAAGTTGAATAAGCCTGCCAAGTTCCTGTAAGACTTAGAAAGTAACGACTCACTTGAGTACTGAACTCACCTCTCAACCTTATGATACTAATAATCCAATCGTTTATATTTTTTATGAGGCAATTCATTTACTTACTAGGTTCGGCTGATGCAATTACTAAATACAGAGGAGTACACAATTAATGAGTCCAATAATTTTTAGTCCATAATTAATAATAAATAATTAATTACTTGTGTGAGAATTGGTGTATCTTTGGGTAGGGTCACTGATTGAAGTATTCGCATCTGCAAAAATTGTTAGATTTCAAAACTGAACTACACAGTTTCCTGCAATAACTTGGCTCATTATTTTGCAGTAATGAGCATCACATTTGTTTGAAATTTTGTGTCAATGTAGCATGGAAATGCGGTGCACATGAAATTGACAACTTTAACTTACCCTTCCATGGGATCGCCAGAGGTTGGTCATACGCTGCGCAAACAATTTATATAATCACTTCCAATAATAGCAAAAACGATGGAAATCAAATCTTACTTTGAATCAATTTGTAAGACATCATTATATTACACGAAAATATTCATGTCACTTACACTTGTAATAAGCTCCATTTTGCTTTGTTGTAATTTGAAGCCCCGTGCCTACATTCAAATTTTTCATTAGTCAATAAACGAATAATAAGTGCATTTCTAACACAGAGTCAGGCCTCTCGCGAATTGCATCTCAATGATGCACGGTCCTGCTAATTTCAACCCCCATTTCATTCAATCGTGCCGGAGACAAACGCAGTTCACGCGATATTTGTCAATAACGAGTAGGCACTCACAGTTTAGATTTGTAAATTTTATTAACACAATGCTAGTCTGTGGGAACACAACTTTAGCAGAAGCAGAAGCCTCTCCACTAATCGATGAACAATGCCAAGACGATCAATCAATGGTCGATTCCAGTACACGATTACCCTACCAATCAATGACCCAAGTCATATGAGGTCACCATATCATAAAGTGTATATTGTGACTAAGTTCCACGTCATATATACACACATCACACTTGCACGCCTGCACGCCATACTAAACAAGCGTGTTTCACGGCATACGTCTCTTTCTTCTACAGCTTTGCGGTAGCTTAGCTTATTCCATAAGACTTACCGACTAGGAGAAACTGCCATAGAGGTTTCTGAGAATGGTCAACTTTCGCAGCTAAATTTTTCGATGTCATTTTTGCATGTACAATAATTAATTCATGATTGAATTTAATTATTTATTTCACTACTACTTTACCTTCTTTGACGTAGAAATTTGAGACATGCGTATTCTCTATTGAATTATCTGGAAGAAAGTAAGCGTCTCTTGTATTTTATCACTGTTAAACTATAAACATTGCAGATCATGGAGCATAGAATGGGTGTGGAGAATTGACATATTTAGAGCCTGAATCCTAGAGCCAATTTTAGCTAGTTAAGCCTGCGCTCATTTCAAATTTTGTCCCATTCCTTCCTCCACGCCTTTAATGCACCGTTTCACCATGCTCTTCGCATTCAGATGCCTTCCCATGTCCAATAATTTTTAATCAATAATTAATAATAAATAATTAATTACTTGTGTGAGAATTGGTGTATCTTTGGGTAGGGTCACTGATTGGAGTATTCGCATCTGCAAAAATTGTTAGATTTCAAAACTGAACTTCACAGTTTCCTGCAATAGCTTGGCTCATTATTTTGCAGTAATGAGCATCACATTTGTTTGAAATTTTGTGTCAATGTAGCATGGAAATGCGATGTATATGAGATTGAAAATTTTAACTTACCCGTCCTTGGGATCGCCAGAGGTTGGTCATACGCTGCGCAAACAATTTATATAATCACTTCCAATAATAGCAAAAACGATGGAAATCAAATCTTACTTTGAATCAATTTGTAAGACATCATTATATTACACGAAAATATTCATGTCACTTACACTTGTAATAAGCTCCATTTTGCTTTGTTGTAATTTGAAGCCCCGTGCCTACATTCAAATTTTTCATTAGTCAATAAACGAATAATAAGTGCATTTTCAACACAGGGTCAGGCCTTTCGAGAATTTAAATTTCATATTTCACTAACTTGCTACAATGCATATAGTCACGAATTATACCATTCTAATTAATCAAAATTGTAAATTCTAAGTAACAATCAGAGTCCGGTAAAATGTCCCTTTTAGTATAATTAAAGAGTCAAAATTAGTTCAATTGTCAAGACTTGATTCGTGGAATACAAATTTCACTAACAATTAATTTAATAATTAATAATAATTGATTTCATTAATAAACCATCAAACTTACCTTCTTCGACATGAAGATTAGACTCATTCTCTATTGAAATATCTGAAAGCAAATGGAAACAATTTTTGCTATTAAAATCTGTAATCATTGCTGATGCTAAAATGAATGTTTCAAACTCTCGGGAGTAAAAGTGAGTTATCATCTCGGTCCCTCATCAGAATAGGTTAATTTTAAAACATAGACCATTGGCTTTATTCGAACACTATGCTAATGAAATAGTGTAAGAGATTGATCAAGTTGCCACTAAGGTCTGGAAATAGATAGCACGTCCTCATATTTGGACATGGGAAAATCAGATCATGGAGCACTTACTCAACATACTCCTGCTAATTGGTTGTCGGTATTTGGGTGGCGTAGGTGGCGGTCGAGAAATCTGGATTTGTTTGGTAGTCTTGCCACGGAGATAGTTGTCAATTTCATTGAATGATGGCCTGTCCTTAGGTTCCAACTTCCAACATTTCCCCATAAGTGTTGCCATTCTAGGTGGTATGCCAACTGGTGCTTCCAGTCGTTTGCCATTTCGAAGGTGAGCGCCCAATTTGGAAGATGCAACATCACTGTAGGGCAAACCACCAAAACTATAAATCTCCCACACCACGACACCAAAAGACCAAATATCTGCCTTATTTGTAAACGTATTTTCGTTGACCAACACCTCTGGGGCCATCCATCTGGTAGCTATCAGACCAGAGCTGTATCTTGATTCAAACGGTCGGCTCAAACCAAAATCACCAATCTATTAAGTATATAGCATAAATTAAACAAAAATCAAAGTTTACAAAATTAAGCGAAATTCAACAATTAAGAAAAACTTAAAGTCATAAAATATGAGAGAGTTGAAATAATTTAAACGTAAGTGCTATCCAGTTTCCTTAACTAGATTGTAAATTAATTTCATAGTTTAACAAATAGTTTTTAAATTATTACATTCACACGTTATAAAAATTATCTTTTAATTACTCCAATTTTTATTCTACCTAATTATAAGTATTTACTTTGATATTGTCATTTTCATCCAATAGAATATTCCGAGTCGCAAGATCACGATGAAGGAGTTCGTGTTCTTCCATGACTTTCATTCCGGATGCAATTTGTGAGACATATCGAACCAAATGGAGTTGCTCTTTGTGCTTCTTCTCATCATTATTTAGAAATACCCTCTTAAGACGTTCGTGAAGGCATCCGTTGGGCATATACTCGAAAACGATGTTGAGATGTCCTGAGTCCATGTACCATCCAAATAAACGGAGAAGGTGGTCGTTTTTCTCACACCGGGAAAGGGTGGCCATAACTGCTAATTCCATTCCTCCAGTTAAAGCAAATTCAGATGTTTGCTTTACGCGTTTTATTGCTACCTTTCGTTTCTTATTTGGACTTTTCTATTAGAAAATAAATAAATAAATAAATTTCATAATCATTGACATTTTATTTTATCATTCGTGTTTTTCATTGTGTAAAAGCACTTGAAACAGATTCGAAGTATGTCCAGTAAATGAATAGGGATTGAAAGGCGTTGACAATAAAGCCAAGGTATCAATAAGTCTGAGTTGATCTGGCTTCTAGATTCAGAAGATATGCCATTGACGAAGTTATTGATTCACGTTTCTAGACTCAAATTCCATTGTTCTCCATCTGGATTTCTGAACAAACTCTTCGCCACAATGTCAAATGCTAATTGAACGGTTGTCGACTTATTATGGTTAATTTTTTAATGGCAATTCATTGACAAATAAGTGACGGGAAAGCAGAATATTCTCACATGACAGCATCATATTTCAATACTTTTAATGAACCAACTGCTCTTTTCCACTTTTATTGTTATTCTCCATTAAAAAATTTCAAGGCCACAAGTCGTAGTTGAGCATTGGTGTTTTATACCAATTAAATGGAGACCACCACAAGACGAAAAATTTATAACATTTTTTTTCAGAAATAAACAAACACTTTGAATACTTCAAAGGAATGTCAAAGATTCCAACTTAAGTATCTTTGTTGATAATTACATTTTGTGTATATCAAAAAATTGGAGCACTGTACTTACCTCGTGCTCCAAAACGAATTCCATAATATCTTCCCTAGTGCACTGGATATCCGTGTGTTATTAGGAAGCCCACTTCAAATTCCATTATAGTTAACCAGTAATATCCTAAGCATAGCAAAATAGGTTTTTACTATATAAAACAATATCTAAAATTAATCGTGCGATACAGATGTCTTCTTGACATATAGATTTAGAGGACGTTATTCGTGGGGTAACCGAGCCCTAGATGTTGAAACACTTAATCAAATTACATTGAGACACGTCGATTTGAGCTTGATTGGCTGCACGTGCCTCAAGTGTGCCCATTTGCTTATCAAATTTTTGAAATTTGTAAAACGATACATGGTAAATGCTTGATAAAACGTGCCATCTAGGAGATCTTTTCAATCTTTTCTAATTATTTGCCAATGCATCACGATTCCGAGTCCATCCTCAATAATTCCTATTATCATTGTATTTTTAAAAAACAGATGAGGTAAATGAATAACAAGGAAACTTCGATAAAGCTGTCTGCCCATTATATATATGTGTGTAGAAAGCGGAAAAAACAAAAACTCACAGAATTGCGGAATTCTCCAATTACAACTTCACCGAATTCGCCCTTGCCAAGAATTTTTGAACCTTCTTCCCCAGCCTCAGTTATAATTTCATCGCCCTTTAGACGAAAATCTTCCACAAAGTACACCAAGTCGTGTTTGCTGATCAACGTTGCACCCTCTTTATGACTTGCTGCTTTAATACCAGTTTTCTTTAGAAAAAAAAGACAATTCTACCAAGAGGACGTCAAAACTTACCTCAACTACATCCCGCATTAATTCAGAAAGCAATGCTCCTTTACATACTTTTCCTTCATCATCTCCAATGGATACTTCGTATTGATTTGCAATATTAACTTCATAGGCTTTACCATCCACACCATTCTTTAAAATCAACCCTCCTTCATTTGTGGAAAGTATTCGCCATCCTTCCTTTTTGTCATTTTTATCATCTGGAAAATTCTTCACGTCTCCATAAAAAGCTGTTGTCCAGAGTTCGTCTAGATTTCTTTTAGGTGTTTCTAGAAAATAAAAAATTATATACGAATATTTCCACTATTCCATCTTCTTACGACAAATATATCGCAATTCAGAGAATGAAATTATTAATAAATATTAGATTTTCCGCATGAATTTTCTTTGTGTGCAAACCCAGCATAGATTTCGAGCGTTTACTATATGAACGGCTGCGTTGATTATCTTGATGCATCTTAGCGTCGAGGGTTGTGCGACAGACTTACTTCCATGAGGTGTAACCTGGACAACGTATACTCATTTGACAAAAAAAGTTTATAAACCGACAGTTGACTTCAAAGTACCATAACCTCACTGTGTCATATTCGACCTTCTTCTCTACTTTCGTGTCTGTCTCTTTTACATCTCCTCTCTTCTGTTTCTCATCTCAACTTTTTGTGACTTTCATGCTCCATCCCTCTATGAAGCCCAAAGCCAAATAAATTGTTAATAAGAACTACCATAAAGCCTACCATCTGATATAAACAAATATCAGTGTTCATTTTTATGCTCGATTCCCACCAATACCCGAGCTTTGTCCAACCTCACGTATGCGAAAACGCGTTTACTTCCCCACCCGTAGTATTGCGCTAATCCATGTGAAACAGACCCCAAAATAGAGTCCCCTCCTGGACTTTCCTATTGGATGAATTAAACTACATTTTCATCTTCTACGTTAGGGACTGCAAGAAGAGATACGAAAAGGCTGTCGTTTTCTCAGCTAATTCATTTAAGAAATGGGTAAACCAAAAACTTGGTATTTAGATCATGATTACTAATTAGATGTAGTTCAAATTGGCTTAAAAATGATTCAGTCTAACTAAATTCTATCACCACTTAGCACCTAGGATGTTTTAATTTTCCATTTCAATATCATAATTTTCAGTTATTCAGGTTAGAAATACTCCTAAGAAGGCAATAGAATGTGGAGTTTTTCTTTGACTGCCTCAAATAGGCGTTGGGAAAAGTGATTCTGAATGTGATATACAGGTGTCTGTCTGTTGAACTGTGTGGATATTTCATGGGGAAGTTCAAGATATAAAATGACAGGTTGTTTTATAATGAGTTAAGTTTGGCCTGCATTTTGTGTCCTTTCCACAACATTCCTGCCAATTTTGTTGATCGCGGACAAATTTCACTTCAATCTGCCTCTGGAAGAAGTCAAAACCAGCAGGATTCGTGGAGTTGCGGCCAATCACACTGATAATAGATGGACTGAGACAACAGATGCTGCAACTCTCAACATAAAATCGTAAGACTCGACTCGGTTTAGAATTTTCTCAATATTCAGTTAAAATTGAGAAGCTAGTCGAGATTTTCTTAAGCTCGATCTTCTCTTACGGTCTTTTTAGAGTATTGCTAAGAGTTTCTGATTGTAACAGATTTATGGCTCTCCTATGAGAAGGGTCACCCTATAATTGCATTTCCACGGAGTCATGACAGGTAAATAACCAGCTCAGTGCAGCCATCAAATAAAGCATTGCCATTGAATAACTTTAAAACTCTTTCCCGTTCGTCTCTCCAAAGGTTTCTTTTGAGATATCAGGTACTACGGTAATTTGGTGAGAAAGATTGCGGAAAATTAAAGTGATCAAGTCGCCAATGCAGCATTTCGTTTGGATAAGGTGTCAAGACCTAAATTGCTAGGCGCGTCAATTCCTGTCTCTAAAAGTGCAATTTTCAATTACAAGGAACTTCTATCAAAGACTGCGCCCAATGTAAAAAAATTGTTTGATCCGACTGCTTTTGTTCAGGCTAAATGATCAAGAAGGACTTTTGAATATGTTCAGTCTCATGAAAGAAGGGATCTTCAGAGCGTTACAGAGCCAGTGTCATTTCCTTCAAAAAAACTTGAGCAAAAAAATGACGCAAGTTGCTCCCAGTCTATTTGGTGTAAAAGCAAACATCTGTTCTTTACCAATCAAAACTTACCTTCTCTCCAAATCATTTCCTCTCAGCTTTGTCTAGGGTTTGGACTAATTGAGTACCTCAATATACACCAACTTTATTAAAGGCTGGTCTTATCTACCATTTCATTGAGTGTAAATTTTTATGTGAACTTAATTTAATTAATGGATACAATTTGTTTGAGAAACAAATTTGCTCCAGTGTTGCGACCTTGAGACTAATCACGCCAAATGTGCGGAGCTATTTTAAGCTCTCGTAATTTGCCAATTAATAGCATACCAATATGTTCTTTGATTTAATCAAAGTCCAAATTTTCAATTTAAGTAATGTGCCTTACATGAAGTATCAAGAAAATTTGAATTAAATGGCGCAGGTTAAAATAGCTCGAACTATTGCCATTATGTAATCACAAGACATATGACAGTGTTGATTGATAATGTATTAAAGGTTTATTTTAACTTAAGCTTTGAGATTGAAGAAACATTTTCTTCATTTGTGGTATGCTCCGATTTATCCAAGACACAAATTAGAAAAAAAATTGAAAGCGGAAAACAGAAATAAATCGAATCTGTACTATGGACTTTTGTAGTAAGCCAATTGAAAAAAAAATTCACACATTTATCAATCACTGCATAAAATGGTTATGTCAAAGTCGGAAAATGATCTACTGTTCCAATTTCAAGCAACAACCCTGTAGGCGAAATTCGTTTTAATGAATGTTAATGAAAATATTCAAATATGGAAACCACGAGCGTTTTAGCTTTTTATTTTAAATAATAATTAATATAATCAAACAATTAAAATAACTTTAACAATAATAGATGCATTAACTTCGATCCTGAATTTATTTGATTTTCACGAGATTAAAACATTCCCTAAAATTGGCTTATCTTCATTCGCTGCTAAACTTTGTTCTAAGGTTAGCATGACAAACATGTATAATTAAATATTATCATTATTTAGAGAGATGAAACAAAATTTTAAGCGTTTCGATAAACTGATAAATTAAAATGTGTCTTTAAAAACGGATATTAGGAAGTCTTACTTACCACCATGTTTCCTATCTGGAGGATCGGGTTTTTCTGAATTTAAAACGGAAGAGGTTATGTTTAGTATCGTAAGTTAAGTAAAATCAATAGCTAAATTTATTACAGCTATTTAGGCTTTATTATCGACTCGTTGTTCTAAACCAGTAACATCTTAAATTGGCTCCATTTAAATCCCTGTAAATGTTCAAGAATTTTTAAAATTTTACGATTTTCTTGCCAGAATGAATCTGTAGTCAGGTAAGTACAGTTCAGAAATGTCTCGAAACTGTCAAACACCTTGTCCACTTTTGGCAGAATATGCGTATAATTCTCCATTGTTGTTAAAATGCTTTTAATAATCTAATCATTTTTAATTTTGTCATTAACCATGTGCCTTTCTGTGTGGTTTGAGCAGTAGAGAATTTTGGGAAATATATAGAGTAAACGATTCTAGTTATCACTTCTTGATTCGTCCTGTATCGTTTCAGCACAAAATTTGATCAAAATGACCAATTAATGCGCTCAATCTTACATTATTACCCAACATTACAAATTATTTAACGTCGCCACTTCACTGCTGATCAAGAATTAAGTCTTTCTTAACTGCCCAAAAATAGTAAAATTACTTACAAATAACCCCAGGGATGAACCAATGGAAAAAGAGAAATGGCAAGGTCGTAGAGATTAGTGACAAGCTTGAACAGGCAAATAAACGAATAGCAGAGAAATTATAAATTCCGTCATCTAAATGAACAAAGCAATCCACTTATTTTGGACCCTATCATCCCATTTGAGAATGTATGCCAAGGTTGTCAAAATAAAGGTTGAGAGTTTAGGAAAATATGGGAAATGTTTGTTGAGTTTCGTACCACTATCTGATATTCTGTTTGGCTTGTAGGTACATCTACCATTTGTGAGTCCATCTATGGATAGAAATGGGGAAAGAATTAGAGAAACACAAATTTATTACTTTAATTTTGAATTTTAAATATTCATTGAACTCATTCATCGATATTTCTATATGCAAAAAACGTTCGAATTCCGATTTTATTAACACCAGTTAGCTTAACTTTCAGGATTTAATCATTGATCGATCAAAATAAATATTAAATTTTCTTCAGTGTTTTATCAAAATAGGCAATATATAAAAATCTTCCCTAAACTTTCAAAGGAAATATATGATGTTGACGTTATCGTACAACTAATATTTTATCAACTTTCAATCATTTAAAAAAAATTAAGCAGGTGTAAATCAAAATTTGGTGAAATCGCATGTATCACTTTAGAAAATTAATAAATGACAGTTACTATATTAATCCGAGTTCTACATCGTTTTATGGAATTTTATGATTTAGCAGTACCTAACCCAGTAGGCAAATTAATAAATTACCTGAAAGATAAAGTTGGAGTCTCCCGATTTTAGCTTGATAAAATGTTTTGGAATAAACTCATATGATTTTATATAAATTTTGTGAGTTGAATCTTACTTTTAATGTGTCGATCATTGGAGTCACTCATGTTGGAAAATGGAAAATGAAATATAGTCTGTGTTAACAGATTAGAAATCAGATACTGCATGTTACCAATATTTCACTCTCTATCATTGGCGCCATTTGCCACACACCCCAAATTAGCCAATCAGAGATCGGTCTTTACATGGGTTTCTATAAGAATCTCAATAAGTGGTGTAAGCCTAAATTACCCTCGTTTCAGCTATTCTTATCGCGATTCAACATTTTGATAGGACTATTCATAGAATCAAGGGAAGCTAGGAGTTCTCTGGGATACCATTAATTAACTACTAATTCAAACTATAACTGTATGTTAATTATTTGGTTTTGATAGAAAAAAAAATGTAAATTTATCCACAATTGCAAATCGATTTCACCCAGTTTTTTTGAACATAATGACACTGTTTATTTCGAACTATTCCTTTGAAGTTTGTTTATTGCCTTCGTGATTAAACGCTAATCGCATTTGTTCTGCTCTCTTCTAACATCAATACAACTCTTTCCTTCCTACATGCTACTAAATTATTTCATTGAGAAAGGACAAGTAATGAATTATCTTTAGTTCCTTCTTACATCTGTATCTCCTAAATTAGTCAGATCATTACAAATGTAACAGAATTCACTAGCTTGAACACTGATCGAAATAACTTGGCGCAAAACTTTTAGAGTACTTTTTCTCAAAATAGAACTATCTGCCTGTAAGTGACTTCGGTGTTTGTCTATCATTTTATTATTGACAAGCAGCGTGGCATGAATAAGACCGTGCTTTTACTTTCCATTGATAATTAAAAGAAATTTCTTGCATTAACGTCTTCTACGAATTGACAATGAATAGAGAAGAGATAGATCGCTGGTTCCATAGAAATTAAGCCTAAAGTGGAACCTTTATGACAGTAATATTCTCAACGGACCTTGGGAAAGTCGGCGCGAGTCGATCTACTGACTTGCCATGGTCGCACTCATCGTATTACGATAATGTGAGTTCAAATAGATAAATTTTCTTGAGAGAAAGATTTTATCAGTTTAAAAATTAGTTGACAATTACAATAATTGTAATGATTTTCCAGTGATAAATTAGCTTTACTATTAGTTATATTAAAACAAAAATGTTTGTTGTATTTATTTCTTAAAACACGGGTGCTTGAAGAGTTGGGATTTCCTCTTATTAGTTTATAAACACAGTCAACACGTCATTTGCTAAATTTAGAAATTACCTATTTACTCCCCGGTATTCAGACCTTAATGACCAGCCAACAGTTTGTGTGGTCGATTAAGTCCTTCTGGCCAAACTGCAGCCAACGTGATTTTAGCTAGGATGTCTTTTAACATATAGCTAGGACATTTATACCGTACTTTAATTAAATATCTTTAAATTAACATACAACTAGAGTGGCTCCACCTATGATCATGGAACAGGGGAAAATAGCCAAGACTTAGACTATTTATGTGGGTAAAGAGCAGAATAAATGGCAACCGTGAGTTGAAATAGAAAACATCGCATAGTGTTGTGAGGAATGGTAAAACAACTGTGTAAAAAAACGATACGCAATGGTGGATAAGTAAATGACAGGCTTTATGATAATTATCATTAGCCCTTTAGTTGACTTCGGGCTTCACGGAGGGGAGAAACTTCAAAGCCACAGAAAGTCGAGAGAGGGAGGAACAGAAGAGTGATTTACATATCTAAAAGAGACAGACACAAAGGTGGAGAAAAAAGGTAATGTGAATACTGTGGAAGTGGTCGAATGACACACTGTTAGGTCATGGTAGTTTGAAGTCAACTGCAATTTATAGACTTTTTGCCATATGTGTATACGTTGCCCAGGATGCGCCACGTGGAGGTAAGTCTATCGCACACCCCTGAAGAAAGATAATTTAAATTAAGAAATAAAGCAGACAAAAAAAAAAATACTTGAGAAGAAAAAGATTGAATGAGAACTCTTCTAAATTTATTTGACAGTTAATGCTCACATAACAAGAATTATGGAGGAAATTAATGGGAAACTAGTCTTCTTAAAGGCTTATGAATAACGGTGTAATTACTTTGTAAAAGGATTGCACAACATTAAGTATTATAATGCACTATTTTTGTACAACACGACATGAGTTTGCTCTGAGGCGTTGTAGAGCAGCCTATTTTTGAAATCACGCTGCAATTTCACTTTGTTACTTAATTACACTATGTTATTGGCGTTATTGATTTCCAACACTTAAGACCCATACCCCTACCGATATGGGTATCCATGTATGATTTCTTCCTGTCTCGGTTTGACCTCGATAGATTAAAGCATACCTTTATCTACCTACCTTTAACTTCAGGATCAAAGTCCCCTTCTCTTTCTAGAGAATATGTTATATGGCGCTTTAAATCACTCAGTTATCTTAGTCAAATGGGCGTTCTTAAGTAAACGAAGTAAATAATACTTTTAGCAAGGAGGACTAATTTCAACATGTCTTATTTGCTTGTGAATATCGTAAGTTTTACAAAAAAGAATATTGGATTAACTTGTTATGCATTTATAATGTTATCAAAAATTCAATATGATAATCAATACTGATCTTACGCACAATGCATAATTGCAAGTGTAAGCATAAAAGTTTGTACGATCAGTAGAACGTCGACTATTTGTCATTTTTGAGGAAGATGGTAATTATTTAATTCAAATTCTTATTACCATTTTTTGTTGCTGTGTTAGCGTGAAGTAATTAGTATTCATATTGGACAAGGAGGTGTTCAAGCTGGAAACGCTTGTTGGGAATTATACTGTTTGGAACACGGAATCCAGCCAGATGGACAAATGCCAAGTGATAAAATCATCGGTGGTGGCGACGATTCTTACAGCACCTTCTTCCTCGAAACAGGTGCCGGAAAACATGTTCCTCGAACTGTTTTGGTGGATTTAGAACCCACGGTGATAGGTCAGTAAATTGAAAGCCTCAAAAGTATTTTTCCTATGTAAATTCTAGTCCTCTATAACCGAACTTTTAGATGAAGTACGAACTGGAACATACAGACAGTTATTTCATCCAGAGCAATTGATTACAGGCAAAGAAGATGCAGCAAATAATTACGCTCGAGGTCATTACACAGTTGGCAAGGAGATAGTGGACCTAGTTCTTGATCGAGTTCGAAAAGTGGCCGATCAATGCTCAGGGCTGCAGGGATTTATCATTTTTCACTCTTTTGGTGGGGGTACCGGCTCAGGATTTACGTCCTTATTCATGGAGCGATTAAGCGTGGATTATGGAAAGAAATCGAAACTTGAATATGCTATCTATCCTGCACCTCAAATATCAACAGCGGTAGTAGAACCTTATAACTCCATTCTATGCACCCATTCAACGATCGAACATTCAGATTGTGCCTTTATGGTGGATAATGAGGCTCTGTATGACATTTGTCGACGCAACCTCGATATCGAACGACCAACTTATACCAATCTAAATCGCTTAATGGCTCAAGTTATTAGTTCTACAACGGCGTCTTTGCGTTTTGACGGAGCATTGAATGTAGATCTAACAGAATTTCAAACTAATCTAGTGCCCTATCCTCGTATCCACTTCCCATTGGTTACTTATGCTCCGACATTCTCAGCAGAAAAAGCCTATCACGAGCGCCTAAGTGTTAGCGACCTAACTAACAGCACATTTGAGCCAACTAATCAGATGGTGAAATGCGATCCACGACATGGAAAATACATGACCTGCTGTATGCTTTATAGAGGCGATGTAACTCCTAACGATGTTAACGTAGCCGTTGCCTCAATTAAAAGCAAAAGGACCATTCAGTTTGTTGATTGGTGTCCAACGGGATTCAAGATTGGAATCAACTATCAACCCCCTACGGTAGTTCCGGGGGGTGATCTTGCCAAAGTTCAACGAGCCCTCTGTATGATTGCAAATACTACAGCTATCGCAGAGGCTTGGGCACGTCTAGATCATAAATTTGACCTTATGTACGCTAAAAGGAGCTTCGTACACTGGTATGTCGGCGAAGGCATGGAGGAAGGAGAATTCTCCGAAGCTCGCGAAGACCTCGCTGCTTTGGAAAAGGACTATCAGGAGGTCGGAACTGATTCCCTGGACGGAAATGAAGAAGAATACGAGGAACTCGAATAACCACCCCACCTCCTTCCCCCAATACTTCCTTTTTTACTAATCCATTTGATTTATGATTTGTAGACAATTTAATATACTTGCATAGACTTGAAGCGTTGTTCCTAAGGCTTTAAACGGTGGTATACTCGAATATGAGTTAAATATGATTTTCTGGCTTGAAGTATTGTTCTCTAGCGGAAGTATCATTTTCAAATCCTGTGCTTTCCGCCAGCAACAGACCACTTGCTTAATTCTCTGCTTTAGCTAAAATGCTGAAGACGACTATACTCGAATAACTCATAACTACGCTTTCCAATTTTCCCTGACCCATAATCGATTCGCACTCACTGGTGCGAATTAACATCCCTTCCTCCCTTGTGCATAATGTCGTTTAACTAGCTTCCATAAAGCTCTATCGTGTGCTCTCGCAGGATTTCAGGCTAAAACTCGTCTGAAAAGTCAAATATCACCGGTTCGGTGCCTATCCACGAATAACCAGTAAGTGGAATTATCAGCTACGGTAGCAGAAATCGAGTTTCTTACCAGAGAGAGCCCATGATGCTACCCGCTGCCCAAAATTAGCATTGGGAAACTCTTTTATAAATAAATTCTGAAATTACTCTATAGGAGATAAGACACCAGGGTCACCAAATTATGTAGCCTACTTGACAGTAAGGCTCACCAATTTGTTGCAGAACTAATGTGCTCTTAGGAAGCAAGACCGATATTGTGGTTATCAAAGATTCATTGAGATAGTAGTCAGTACGTGTGTGTTTATTGGTCAGAAAGGGCTATATACATTCATTGAGAAGTTGTTCAATATCCCACCATATTGAGACTACTGATGATCTGGGTATAGAGCAAACAGACCAGGGAATATCGGCAATTTCAGCATCGGGAAATTAAGAGGGTAGATTGACTTGAATAAATGGTAAATTAAATTGGGAGTAATCAGTTATGTCGGGTCGATTGATCAATGATTGTAAATTTAAGTTCAGTAACTTCAGAAATTGGCTTTTAGGGACAACGTTGATTAAAGAACAAAGTCAGGCAGATTCATCGCAGAAAATATTCGAAATGACTTTAAAATAGAAATAAACTATGAACTGGAGAAAGTTTAGTGGATATTTGAGCAAAGTCAAAAGAGAGGTGGAAAAACTCCCCCACCCTTACCCTTTCACACAACTGGGTTCGGCTTATTTCCAGATGATCGGTTTCCCATTTAACGAACAAAGAACTCAAAACGCCCTCTTATTCGTACTCTTCACTACACCCCCGAGTTCCAATCACCCAATGCTGACATCTATACGCTGCCACAAAATTAACCATCCCTTCTCTCATTTATTTGCCGTTGTCTGATACATACATCGTCAAAGTCTACTTCTGGGGAGATGATGTTTTATCGGATAAAAATTGCTTAGGAAGATCATTCTCTCATAGAGAGCCATACCTAAGACTAACTTAGTGGGACTCAGAACCTAGCCTTAAGTATGCGTGAAAATTAATCCCATTTACAAAATTTTAGAGAACCACTTAGGGTTCCCCGAGTAGTTCAAGCTGCATCATATCTAAGTCTCTCAGCATTACTCTAAATTCTTTTTTCTGAAAGTAATAAAACAGCTGAAATAATAATAAGCCGTCCTACTGATTGATGATCAGGCACAATAAAAAAGGAGAAAATTACATGAAATCGGGAATAGAGAATCCATCATTAGCCTCATTACGAGCCAACTTCGAGTTCAAAACCACCGAAACTGAGGTTGTCGGAATGACTCCCATTTCGGTTATTACAGCCGATATGAGAACAGGCGGAATAACATCATAAGTGAGGTTTAAAAGGCGCAGATTTTTACGGTCTTTTTCACGTTTAGACAGGTCACGCCAATTCTCCGGATGGTCTTCAGGATTTACAACGTATTCCGGATCTTTCGGCTTCTTCCAGTCTTCGGACAAAGCCCTCTCACCACGCCATAACTCATCTGGATCAGCCAATTCATTAAACTCAAATGCATCCGACTGGGCTCGATCCCAGAACTTATATGTCTCTGCACAAACCATCACTGGGGAACCCACCTTAGCTTGGATTATATTGGCAACATGAGCTGTGCCTATAGCTCCAATTGCAAATCCGTTGGTTAACAAACTGTGCGCTCCAATCAAAGTCAAGTCGACCTACAACGTTCAATGATAATAAGTAAAATATGTACTACTAATAAATTATCTGTAGTTGATGGAGCCATACCGTAGAGGCGAATGCAGGCAAAGCACTAATGGGAATGAATTCACAGGGGATGCCCAAATTGCTTAGCTTCACTAGAGTTTTTCGACCATCACATCGGGGTCTGCTATCCACAATACACACAGCGAATCGACGGCGATATTTCTCCCAGGCAGTAATCAAAGAGCGCAAGACCACTGTAGAAGAATCACAAATGCAGATTTTTGATCCATCATTAATAATTTTATTTACGTGTTCGGCAATCACCAAAGTGGGTTTGTAAATCTGATCGACCACAAACGTACTCAAGCCATCTATTAATCCCAAAGCCAACTGAAAAACAATTATAGAACGTGATTACAGATAATTAAATGGTAATTATGGCAAATTGCGACACAGTTAATAACTTACATCTTCCTGAGTCTCTAGGCTATCAAGTCTATTGAGAGCGGTTTTAAGACAGTGAACAGCGCCTCTAACAGTCACAGCAAGGGGGCGACACTGATCCAAAAACGTGACATGCCTATCGAAGTGAATTTGAAAGGCACGAGCAATACTACCATTAATCGCCTGAACTCCACTCCAATCGAAATCGCGAATTAGCATAAGTGTGGCAAAAACAAACTCCATACACCTTAAATCTGAACCCTTGATTCGACCCGAGTCGATCTCAAATCCATGACGTTGGAAATTGAGATGAATCATTGTTTCTGCACCACATCTGAGGATAAATCAAGTAGATGCTAGTCCTAGCATAGGCGGAGGAATATAATGAAAAAATAACGAAAGCAGATAAACGTACTGGTGTTGATCAAGGACATTGATTCTTTTATCTGGCTGGCTAAGATGTTGGAAGTAACTTATTCGAACAGGGTCGAAAGGCCTGGGAGGGAGTTTCTTTTTGAATAACTGACGTAGAGACTTCTTTATGTGGGCCGGATCGTCCATTCTCATAACACCGAGTGTCCAACGTTGACTGGAGCCAGTTTGAGCTGGTTTCTTGTCTTCCTGGGGAACTTCTGATGTTCCTTCACGGACTTTCTTGCTATTCTGTTGCTGCTGTTGTTTAATCGAGGGATCAGTGGGCTTTCTTAAACCTTGTTTCTCTTGATTGGATTGGGCAGACTTTTGGTTTTGATTCTGCTTTTTGCTTTGCTTAGGTTCAGTATTGACATCTTTAGGTTTGGTTGGTTTTTGCGCCTGTTTTGCTGCTTTTTCTATTTCTTTTTTAGCCCGTTGAGCCTCCTAGGAAGAAAATAAAGCATACTTTTAAGCAATCAGAAACAAAAACATTTATGGGCAGAAAGTTCTGAATACCTGAATCGCACGACGTTCTTTCCTCAATTGGGCCTTTGATTTAACAGGAGGTTCCGAGTTATTATCGTTCATCTAAGCAAGAAAGCATATTTCAAAAGTTATAACCAAATTATGAATGCAGACATACTGTTACTTCCTGTTTTTGTTGATATTAATAGTAAGATGCGGTTTGATCAATAAGAACTACCTGATAAATAAATATTACGTCCAAAAGAATGAAACCTAGTGGTATTGAGGCAAAAAGTTAATGTGTAGATATCATATGATCAATTACCATAAACGGCGCCTATATCTTCGTAAAGAAAAAGCAATACTTGAGGATTTACATATATTTAATTTAAGAATCGTTAAACACTCGTGTAGTTGTGCCAAAAATTTAAAAATTAATTTAATAAAACTAACAAAAATTTAAAAAATGACGCTTTTGTATTTTAGATATGATTTTTATATGTTGCGTACTTATCTTGTAGGATTCCAAATGGAAACATTTCGAGCTGTACTGGTCAAATAAAAAATTTACAATAACTACAGTTATTTGATTCAAGCAGCTAAGACCTTAGAGTCGCTCATTATGCCAGCAACATTTAGTCGATTAATCTAATTTATTTATTTCAATGCTTGAGACAAAATTAGAGCGGATATCTTTCTCAAATCTAACTTATTATGAACACTTTAATCAAATTCAGAATCTAAGTGAGGTGTTAATTAATAAAATTTTCTGTTGGAGCTTAAAATTATTTTATGTCACGCCTACCTATCGCCAATATTGATTTAAGCCATAACTGCATAGATTATCGTTGAAAGAACATCCATAAGGCATATAAAGTAAATGGAGTAAATGTTTGAATAATCGTATTTGAAGTTAATTTAGGCACTTACGTTTATAAATTATGACTTTTCTTCAAGCTTAATAACCTTTATCTCAAATTTCCGTAGTTATCCCATGAAAATTGTGGTTACTTATTTTAAATTGATAAATGTAATTGTTTTTAAGTCTAGTACATCAATTTCTAATTTATTTTAAAAAGTGTGCGAACTGGAGTCAAATAGGTTAAATAAGTCTAGCTACTCCATAGCTAAGGTCCATACGGATTAATTACTAAGCTCCTTTCTCTTTAGGTGCTATTACATCTAATCTTCGATATCTGAGCTTGCTGACACACAAACGCTCCCACAGATGGACCAATCATAAATACTGTTGACTAGATCTTATTTCTTCCCACCGCCATTTATTGAATTACATCGAAAGCCTTTGGTAATAAGGTATACAATTCATTCTTTGTTGTTGGCATGTGGGAATTTTATTATAGGGTCCTTAGAAAATGTTATTTTCTACCTAGTGCTTGGATAGAACTAATTAAAAAATTTTTGTTTTCTCACTTCATTTAGAAAATTTTTAAAGTTATCAGTCATAATACATATTGAAAAAAAGTTTACCATGTGTTTTTTGTTGTTAATCAGCCATCTCTTTTATTCTCATCTATTTCAATGATTAGTCATTATTATAGCAGTAATTTGTAAATTTACTTGAAATTTCAGCACTGATGTTTGAGGAAATCGGAATGATACTCTGGCATGCGCTAGAAGTGCAACTATATGTCATCGCCATGGCAGAATGACATAACAGGCCGAGAATCACACTGTTTCATATTGCATTAAAATTGCAAACTGGGCAGACCATATCCCAGGTGTGTCGTTTGTGTCGATAAATATCAGATTAGTGCTATTTAGTTGCTTCATAACAATGGACTTGAAAAATAAAATAATGTATTTTGACTACACGATGAATATTATTATATTCTGCCAAGAAAAAGCATGAGTGCAATGGCAATTGGTAAAAATTAGGTTCAGATTTATTCACAATAATTTATGAAGTTGAGAAAAGAATTATTGGTTTGATCAGAGTTGTTACTTCAATATTCTATCAATTAATACGCTTCTAAGTTTCTCTAAGCGGTTAACCAATGTGTCCTCATAGTTTAAATCAAGTATCCGAGTTTCATTACGTAAAGCTCGTATATTATGGCAATGACAGGGTGTCATTTATGGTATGTCCATGGCAAGAAGTTCTACAACATATAAGGAAAAAGCCAAACTACTCATGTCACAAGATCAGTACGGAAGTAACCAAAGACTCACACCGGTTCCATTTACTTATTAAAAATTTGATTAAAAGTACAAACTTTTATTCGTTAGACTTTATCGTGTCTTATCATCGATACCTAATCATGATGATTGTCATCTGGTTATGTATCTATGCTTAACCAAAAATTCGAGCCATTTTAATATTCACATATAGGTGTCGAAGTTTTAAAGTTTCCGAGCACTCCGTTCTAGTGGACATCTGGTAGGTATAGTAATCGGTTAAGTTTTATATAATAATAAATATACTTTCACGAAGGTCGAATATTAATATTAAATGCTATGTGTATTATTGTATAATTGGTTAGATAGTGTCTGTTGTGTAAAATATCCTCAATTTTTATTCTTGTTAATGAGCGAAATATACCTAATAGCCTTTCAAAAATTAAGAAAAGATATGTTTCAGTTTGAAAGTGTGGAAAATGTTGCATTAATGTTCTTGAATTTTCACTAATTTGAATTGACTTTGTGCTTACTCTACCACCTGTATTAGTAATATGACAAACTGAGAATAAAATAGAGATGTTATAAGTTCAAAATTTTAAAATGTAATTTTGACCCAATATTTTGCAGATAACCAATGAGTTATGTTCAAATACAAAGTTATAGCGAAGGTTCTAAGCATTCACCTCATAGTTAATTTAGTAAAATTGAAATTGAAAAGTGCGTTTATTTATCTGTTATAGTAAATTATTCCACAATATGCTTCTAATAATGACTTGGAGAACAAAAATCAATTGTAGTTAAACAATTAGCATATGAATACAATTGCTGATTAAAGTTTTGCCATTTCCCTTGCATAGACAGAATTAATATTTATCAACATTAATCAGTATATAGGCATGCAGATGTAAGATCACTGAAATTTATCACAATAGTTTCATATTTAAACAAAATAATACTATACGAGTTAGAGACAGATAAAAGCACCCGTGAAAATATTAAGCTCAATACCAAAAAGTATTGCCACTTTAGCTTCCATTTTCACAATCAATGGGCGCAGGTTTAAATGAATAACCCTGTAGATCTGATACTGTCTTTCTAATTATCGCATAACAGTGAATCAACAACAACTGAAAATTCGATAGTAAATTCGAAAATTCTCATGTATCAATTGCACAAATTCACATTCCCATTCATACATGCATGTTCAAAATCAATTTAGATAAAAGTGCTTTGTACAGATATATTAGTTTTTGTCTGCGACGAAATTTATTTTACCCATTTCTCAAACTTTTCTGCCGTACGACTGATTAAATCTATTGAATCTTAATACAATCGTCAAAGTTTGAATTTTTTCGCAGTTACCAATATAAATTCAACTTTATCGCTGTAATTTGATAAAAAATAAGAGGAGATCTGCACATAGTTATATAAATATAAATACCGAACAAGGATGTAAGCTCAGCCTTGAACAATGTTGGAAAATAATAAAACCTGATAAAACTAAAATGTTATTGAAAAAATTTGACTTAACAAACATAATTTCATATAGAAAATATTTCGGAATCGAATGAAGTATTCCATGATAAAGTTTAATCGAATGGCAATCCAATAATACTTAAAAATTTGACAAATTAATGGAAATAGCAAACAGCATTTAAAGAGTGATTTTTCTTATTTTAAATTGAAGTACCTTTGCCCATGTCCCTCATTTTTATAAAATGATAGAAATACACAGTACCAAAATTAAAAAATTCATTTTATAAGCTAAGGTAGAATGTCTTTTTAGAAAAGTATCCTTAAACGTCGAAGACTTTATTATTTTATAAAATAATGCTGGTTTTATGTAATTTTTGCTTTAAATATCTAAATTGTTTAAGGGACCATATTTAAAGCAAGCGGCAAGTTCAGATAATTTTTCCGGTCCAATTGGGCGAGAGGTTGTTTCGGACTTTTGAATTCACGTAGGCTATTTTTACTATTTATTGGTAACTTTTTTACGTTGCTTACGTGCAATAGTTTTCCTATAAGCATATACGTATTTCCGATTGATGGGCTTCAAATCAGCCAAATCGTCACATTTATTTTGTTCTGTTGCTGTCCATTTTTGAATGACGCTGTTAGTGTTACCTCTAGGCGATCTTATTATAAAACTTAGTTCTTGACCTTATAATCTGGTTATATCTAAATAGTTTTTCTTTAACTCTCATAATTTATTGTTTATCCTCGTGTAAGGTAGTTTTGGTTCTTAATGCGTTTATTTTTCCTCACTAGGTCAAAATGTCTACCGATTGTCCTCAAGTAGTATCGTTATCTGATATACAAAAATCATCAGGAAAGTCTTCTCCTCCTAAGAGCATTTGCCAACCGTTCACACTTCGGTTGGTTTTGGGGTATGACTGCTTTTTTGTTTTATTACTTTTCTAAGAGTCCCGATTCTAAAGGAAGAAAGCAAGATTTACTCCGACATGGAGAATATGTTTGCACATTATGCACAAAGCGCTGAGTTTTCTGCTGCTAATGCCGCATTGAAAACTGATACCGATCTTTTTTGGTACGTGCTTTTCTCTTTTTTCGTTCATTTTCCCACATTTTTATAGGAGCCACATCCAAACTGGCCTGAACACCCTGGTGAAGTTGTTAGAGGATGCTGTCCGTGAAACGACTTCAACCAAAAGTGCAGATCCGTTCTCTGTGGTACTACTCGATTTCGCTTGGTTGAATTCTCAACTCGGACATCATTTGGCTCATATCTGCTCAGGAACATCGCACACCAGTCTTGTAGCTGTTAATCCCCCTGGCAAGCTTGCTAAAATGTTGAACGCACAAACGAAGGTATGCACTATCTTTGGTTTATCTGGTTCTTTGTTTCTTTTCGTCATAAATTTTTCATACAAAATATGGGCGTTTGTTTTTGAGTTTATTCTAGAACTCTCCACAGCTCAAATAATGCCTCATGAGGTTTGAACTTTGCTTTTGTTCTTTGCTGAAACCAGTTATCTTTTTTTCTGGTGCTTGTTGTTAGTCTAATTGGTTTTACTACACCAACAGTCGCATACTACATTTTATTTGAGTGCCTGTTTTAACCTCCCGTCTCTTACATGAACTGAGATGTTCAAATTATAGCATTTAATCCATGTTATTTGTCGTCGATTTGCGAAAATTTAAACACTGCCTTCCATCGTTTTAAATTGAATCACTCCTTACCTTAAGGCTGGAGAAGGTGAGGGAGAGCCTATTGAAGTAGCAGACTTATTTGTTACTTTAGATAAATGAAAACCAGAAGCCCGTCAGATCGAACCAGCAGCTTGCTATCACGCTGTCGTATTAAAAGTCAAATTTTGATATAAAAATCATTAGACTTTGCTAGTTCACAAATAATCCAGACCTGTTGTTAATCCCGTTTATTGTGATAAAGGTCTCTACGTAGTTGTTCCCACTGTCGAGATGTCTAGAGCAGTGCTCACGGATATTGATGATCGACAGATCTATGTCGTGTAAATTGTTCCTTCCTAGACATCGCAGGTTCTGCAGCCTTGATTTATTGAAAGGCTCACGTGCTGGCTAACGGTATTATTAGCTTAGTCTACTTTGGTTGGCGGGATCTCATCACTATTAGTACTAAGGTGTTACCTTGTCCTGTTGTGTCACAATTTGGTTGAGACTGAGAGAGAAAGTGATCTGTTCGGGGTTTCTTTATTATAGCCAAATCTAGGGTTACTTAGCAAAGCTTAGTCGGTTCCAACGTCTGTTTCAAAACGTATATCATTCACTAAATGGTTATTCATTCCAATGCGTAGGTGGTATGTGTAGCAATTCGTCCCTTGATGCACCCCAATACAAATCGATTGCCCCTACTTCGCGACTTCCTGCGAGCATGCTCCAGCCTAGCAGGCAAGTCTCTTCCCCCTGATCCAGCAGCACCCACCAATACTCTAGTTGTCACGGGTAGCGCTGAGGGAGCAATCGATGCACCTCCTGGTGCCCTCGGTTCGGCCCCCCAATATGTGCCCATTCTGCCGAAACCTCCCGCCGCCACCATGCTTGTTTCTCCGCATCCTGGGGTTGATATTACCGCCTCATCTTCGGGATATGTGGTAGCTGCTAGTGCGCCATCTTCCAACATCCTCGCTAATACGGTGAGCCATTTCTATGATTTTTTTCTTTTTTCTCTGTAAAAGAAGAAGATCGGAACCTAGTATTAAATCATTAGTTCATTTAAGGGTGTGCTTACAATGACGATCTTTAAGTAGTTCACATTTGTGTTTTAGGGGTATTTTTTTTTCGTGGTTTAAATGGCTAATGGGTAATTGCATTATTATCCTACGGTCATTAAAGTGGGATTAGTACCAGCGGTAAATGTTTTGGTAGTCCTACCAAATTAAGCATAGAGATCCTTCTTAATGATCTCGCTAAAAAATGACAACAGCAGCCTTTCCAAAGACAAAGAGTCGAGTTGGATCGTAGGGGGTGGTGCATACACTTATACTGGTTCTGAAACTCACTGAGCACGAAATTTTGCGATAGGAAGTTGACAATGTGACAACCACGAAAATATGATCTATAGGAGTCGATAAACTTCGATTAAGGAACGTCCCCTTGCAGAACGAATTGTCTTCCTTAGAGTTGACGGGACGACTGAGAGTTTAGTAGCATCCAGGGGTTTATTGGGCTATGCAAGAAAGAGGAGAAAAAGTGCAGATAAAAGAATTAAAATGGGAGATTGAGGGAAATAAGCGTTCGCACAAAGTGAATGGAAACAAGCACGTTAGTCTAGTTTGATCCCCTAGTAAAAACCCTTCACTTTCCAATCTTGACTTATTGTATTCAGTTTCGCGACGATGTTTTCTCAACTTATAAGGACAATTTATTAAAACCTCAGGACTTAACATTTTTTACACTGCGTTTTAGCTTATTGGTGCACCTCGCAGTTCCCTTCCACGACCACAATTACCACCAAAACCAGTTCCAGTGAGTTTTCCACGTCTTCTTTCCACTTTCGCTTCTGACAAGCACATAATGGTCCTTTTAAATTCCCTTCTAGCGTCCAGCAGTTCGACACATTCCAGCTGACGATTGGCTCACATATAGGCTCGATCACAGCAAGCTCTACAAATGCGGTGGTGATATCTCAAAGGAACTAGAAAATCACAGTCTCTACATCCATGATGTAGAGGACATTTGGGCTCTGTATCCACGCCACTTGACGGTAGCATCAACAGTCAAACCTGCTCCTCCTGAAATGGGTGGTGGTAGTACCGGAGGCCTGCGTAGGAAGGGAGGACCAATGACCCCATATGGTAAGGGTCGCTCTTCTGGTGCACATCCGCCCCCTTCCAAGCAGCGCCGAAGTCATCATGTTCCTCCGCCTCCACAATCAATTGATTACTTTGATGAGGATGAGGAAGGCGAAGACGACTATGAATTGGAGGATGATTACCCCGGAGGTCCTTCGTATCTGTCTCCGTCACCACCACCGCAAACTTCCTCTAGACATAATCGATATTCTGCTTCCTCATCACGTCACAGGGGTGGAAACGGAGCATATCAACGTAAACTTCCGCCGGAGCCATCGACTACCTATGGAAGTGGGAACAGAAGGCGACCTCGAAGGTCACCAAGATGGTAAAAATAAAGGAATGAGAGGACTTTGTTTGTATATAGAACCCCTTTCCCAATTTCTCCCCTTTTAGTGACACATTGTGCCTCGTATATTTTTTCATAACCCCGGTTTCATGCAATAATTTGTCTGTCTGTAAGTCCCGTTTGTTTAATTGTTCATTGGTAGTATATTATGTTAATAAAGCGGCCATAGCATGAATAGGAATTGACTTTGTGTTGTGTTTATAAGAAAGAGGTACAGGTCTTAGACGATTTGATGATGATTATTAAGTGGGTTGCGGAATAAAAGTTCATTGCTCAGGACGCCTTGAGATTTCCTATGTTATGGAATAATGGATAAAAGAGCGCAACAATCGAATCTCGTTCGATGCTCTGCACTCGATCTTTCGAACAGGGAGAATGCATAACAAAACCCAAATATAGTGTTCTTATAAATTGTGAAATTAAATGACGTCGTTTCCTCCTAATTCAAGCATTGGTCCAAGTCTCTTTTCAGTAATAAAAATGTTTTCGATGTGACCTTAATAATGGAAGTGGGGAGAAGCTGGAAGAGGAACCCGTCAACTTCGATTCTAGCATTGGTCACAAACTCAAGAAACAATAGTTACCTCTGCTACTCGCCTTTAGTAGTTCTTAATACCATTAAATCGGTCACAATAAAAGGTCTCATCAAAGAGATAAATTAGATGTGGATGTATAGCTTTGAGTATTTTAGTTAACGAAGTAAGGGAATTCGATAAAGAAGGAAGGTGAATCCTGTTTCTGTAATCAGCTACCTCCATAAGGCTTCTATCGCTCGAGAATTCGAGAATGGTTTAAAGTGGTAAGTGGTGATTTTGCTGTTGAAGACCGACCGGCATAGTGGTAAGACGTGAAAAAGTTGTTGAAGATGGAGAATTGGAGGCGAGAGATTCCCAATGAGGACTCGTGTCAAATTCAAGAATTATCAGAATCATTGGGCATCAGTGAGCAAGCAATTTCAAAACGCCTGAAACAGTTGGGAATGATTCAGAAAGAAGGATATTGGGTACCCCACGAGTTGAAACCAAAATGTGATGTCGAGGAACGTTTGTTTGCCTATGAACAGCTGCTGGAAAGGCAAACACGAAAGGGGTTTCTCCACCGCATTGTTACTGGGGGCGAAAAATGGGTACATTAAAATAATCCTAACCCTAGCGCAGAAAATCATGAGGATTGCCCGGTGGTCATACTGCTACATCAACACCTCTGCCGAATATCCATGGCTTAAAAGTCATGCTTTGCGCTTGGTGAGGGGACCAGCTTGGCGTAATGGGTATTACGAGCTTCTGAAACCGTTCAAAACCATCACAGGTGAGCGTTGTAGAAGGCAATTGATGCGCCTGAGCCGTGCTCAAGAATAAAAACGGCCACAATACAATAAGAGACACACTAAGGTTATTTTATGGCATGATAGTGCTACGCTAGACCTCAGGTTGCCAAGTCCGTGGTGAAAAAAATATCTCGAAACGTTGAAATGAGAAATTTTACCTCACGCGTTCTGCCGTACCCCCTAGATGTTGCTCAGTCTGATTTCCACCTCACTCAAATCGCTCAAAAGTACTTCAGCTCGTATGAAGAAGTGGAAAAGTGGATAGATTCATGAATCCTATCGAAAAATGTTTGCCTGCTCCCGAGAGATGAGCCAAAGTGGTAGCTAACGGTAGACAATGCTTTGAAACCTGATGTATGTAATCGTTTTGTTGTAATAAAGCCTCAAAGTAAAAAAACGGAGGGAGCAAAAGTTGCAGAACTAATAGATCAAACTGAGTGAATTTTAGTGAGAACTGCTATGTCAAAAATCGTCACTAGCCTATGAACCTTCGCATGGTTTTAAGGTGGCATGAGAGTTCACGGAAATAATCGCTTAAAAAGCTCCGAATATCGTGAACACAAGTTCGCCCAAGAACTCGTAATTCGAACTGAACATAATATGCAGAAGCAAGCGGATTATGAAGAAAGGGCAATTCTTCAGACTTACTAAAGAAACCGACGATACTACCTCATTGACCTCTTCAGTCTGTTTCATACCTACGACATGAACTAAGAAAGTAGTCAAGGCGACCTGGGTTAGTTTACCTTGTTCAAATAAAATAAGCAAACATAAGTTATACACAACAACTTTGTATTCACAAACAAACAAGAAAAGGTAGATTGAACGCACAGTCGCATCCTCATCATCTTTTTACAGAGTACCAAGTGAGTGATGTATATGGGTTTAAATAGGGGGAAAGATAAAAATGCGCCGCATTACAGGAGGAGTGTTTTAATAGCGAGGTGGCCTTGGAGGGTTTCCCATGAGTGACCAATGGGAGGCACCATAGTCAGCAGCGCCCCCACTTCTTCCTACTCCCCCCAGGTTACACTCCACTGTCCCATTGGCGGAAAATCCTCCCACAGACGTCGACTCGTACTCAGCACCACCCCTCGAACGAGATTGGCTAGCATCATTCCAATTGTATTTCGGAGCTGAACCTTTAGAGAAGAGGAAGACAAATTTACCACTTTGACTACTCTCTTGGAAAATTGCTGTTACTGTTAGAAGTTCTTCGTGCCATCCTATCATGTCAAATCATAACTCTGATTGCCCTAGCTGTAACATGTCCTAGGCGTTATTCGACGAAAAAAAATCTGTCAACTTCATAAACCTAGTTTAACTTGCTCCTTTTGTTACATCTTGGAGTTTATCCGCTTACCGCAAACTTTTATTCCTTCCATTAATCTGAGTGACCAAGTTAAACAATAACGTCGTCTCACATCCTTTCAAAATTAATGTAAATACGATTGGCAACCGAAACCAGAGGGTAATTTGACCAACCAAGCACGCACCAGATTGAAAAATGAGCATTAAGGGTCTAGACGTAATCGCTACACTTCATATTTGGCTCTTTCTCTTTTATTATCTGGTCGCTTCTTTTCATCAATAAAGCCCTCAAATAGTGGCAACTCTGGGGACCTTAATCTTCAAGTTTTCATTATTCACTCACATATCACACATTTGCGTCTAACCATACTGGACGATAAAATGATGTCGTATATACAACATTATCATATTCTTATTTTTCCACTTTTGTGAGTGTATTTGAGCCTATTGGTACTTGAATCCAGTTAATATATTGAGTATCGTATTATAGCCAACACTCTTATTTATCTATAGCTGGAGAGAACGAAACATTGAGATTTTAGGGGTTCCTGGACAAAATTTGTAAGAATTCAGCAGTTATTAATTTGGTGCAACATTTTTCAATTACTCTTCTCGCACTTTTATACCATAGGATGAATTCTTCTCAAAGTTATGTTAATAGCCGAATAATAAGCATTTACGGACAGGGTGCATTTTTAATAAGTGAAGGAGAGAAGTTGTCATTTTTATCCCTTTCTATAAATACAACAAAACAGTAGCGATTATGGTCTTTCAGATACCAGCTAGAATCGAATTCTTAACTATTGTCGTAAAAATCATTCTTATCCGTTTGCAAAATCCCGAGGCCAAGTTTCAACAAAGAATGCAATAAGATGTGGAAATTCATTGAGCCTTCAATTTCCAGTAGGGTTAGCCAATCATATCCTTAAGAAAATGACTGTAGCAAGGAAAATGTGCCAATAGGCAAAGCTCAAGGACGCGAAATTTTTGTTTAGTCTTGAGCCGCGCAATTCCCACCCGTCTAGTCACCTAGCGCCCTCATCAATATTCGACCACACCCTCCTCCTGACAAAACTGCTACTGGCCCGGCAATATGTACTGACCACGTTTAAACTTTCCTCACTAATTACTTATGAGACCTAAGCGTCTTAGCTTCAAAACCGCAACAAAGTTCACAGTGCTTAACCCCAGTTGTGACCTCGACTGGTTTATATCAATTTGCGTGATTAAATAAATTAAACGGAAGTTAAGCGAACGTTGCTAGGACCAAATTAACCCCTGATCAGCAGTATTCAGAACCGTACCATTTGTTTATGCGCCCCCCCCCCCCCCGCCCTGTAAACAAGCCCATGATCAAAGGTATTATATACTTCTCCTCTTTCAGTAAACTGCCCACCATTGTCTTGCCTCCCTCCCTCATCTCGTTGTATGGTGAAGATCGAATGAAGTCAGATAGATAACCGTTAAGAATAACTGCGTCCGCTTAGCTGTCCCAGGCCCTCCAAAGACAGGTATTTTGACCCTCATTATCAATAAAAATACAGACGAGATGGATCCATATCTAGTAACAGATCAAAAATAGCAAGCTTGCAATCCATAAGCACTAAGGGATTCAAGCCAACCTTTAATTAGTTTAAATTAACTGAAGCTACAAGAATTTACCAACGAAAACTCAACAAAACCCCAAATTTACATTTAGAAAATTATGCAATTCAAAGTTCTAGCACATTATCACTTTAATCAAGCTAATTAGCTGACCGTTAACAGCAAGAAATAACAAAGGTAATGTAACTTACTAGGCTTATGTCCGTAGTCAAAGACCTTTTCGGTTCTTCTGGGTTCACGCTGAGGCGGAATCGATGGCATCATGTTCGAATAACTAGACCGATCATTCCCAGCGGAGCGGCGCGAATAGAGGTATGCCGACGATGACATTTGTTGATGTTGGGATAGAGGAGGTGCAGGATGGTGGGCATAATTATCATTTCTACTTCTTTGAGACCTCTCAATAATTGGCGTTGGTGACGGTGATAGTCGCCTCGAGTATCGAATAGGACTTCTCGACTCATTCAATTCACGAGGTATACGATGACGCGGAGGTGAACGTGACCTCCTCGGTGACCTTTGTCGTCTCAGTGGGGACCTCATTTCCAACTCGAGTCGTCTTCGAGATGAAGAGTGGGAAGATCTCCTAAAAGAAGAAAACAATCAGATGACAATATAGTAAGAACCTGTTAATTGGTGTTCTTACCCGAGGAAGTTCTACTCCATAGTTAATTCGCATTAGACAAACGCAGAGTGATTACTTGAACAATGCTGATATAAAGTTATACCACTGTCTGCGGCTTGTTTTGCGAAATTTAACTCAATTTCAAAGAAGTCAAAGCAACTTCATTTCCCAATTTGCGCTTGAGAGTGATCAAAAATGGAGATTAATTCTTCTTATAATAATCCAATCTTGAGGGGAAAAATTCTTCTAGAGCACAAAAGCGCCTCCTTTATTGAGACAATATTGTATGGCCCGAAGTGACCTACTATTTCTGTTACCCTCAAGTCTCTTCCTCAGTATGCCCAAGCCCATTTATGAATGATTTTAACAGCACTTATCCTTCCTAGTGGCCTAGGACTATGAAGCCTCCAAGGTGAGAAACGGGAAATCCATCACCCCATCTTGGTTAACCGGTGGGTGAACTCCGAATGAACAGATTAAATGGTGCATTACCGATCTCTTAATTTCTATAATTAAAATGCCAGTGCAATTACCCACTAACACTTAAAAGCAAAGCGTTATTCCTAAATATCTCATCTCCAATTTCTTGACTACAGCCTAAATTTACACCCATGAACTTCACTTTTAAAGAGAGCCAAGGAGTAAAATATTTGTAGATGTTGTAAGAAAAGCACCTTCAGATATGCAGCTTGAAAATGGGAAAATATGGTATGAAAAAGGATGGGGAAGAATCCCCCTTCTAGCTTAAAATGAATTCGCAAGAAGGGAATTTTGTAGTCAGTTAGAAGTGTACATAACATCAATGTGGAAAGGTTTACTGGAGCAGCTTTGAGAAAATCGCATCCGATTGTTCCCCTTGAAGATCAGACTTGGCCAGCGAAGTTGGATACTTATCTCATGACATCATGTGCACAGTGACCACTGCACCAGCAAAACACTAGTATATGGTACATACACGCCGGACAATACTCAGATAGAAGAACTGATCAAGTCGGAGTCAAAACACCAAAGGCTTAGGAAACATTTAGTAAGAATTTAAGTTGTACTCAAGCGCTCAGATTGGATTTAGAGAGGAACATCGCCGCGAGTGGCATGAACGCTAATCATAAACGAAAATCGAGGTATTAAAGTAGCCATAGCTCTTTCTGTGCCAATACTTTGTCCATACGAATTGGCATGGAATATGGAAAAATGATAAATATTGCAAAATTTGAAAATCCCTAGGGCCATAAAGAGTTTTCAACTTCAAGAGAAATAGAAGAGGAAGACACACAAGCTAGTGTATTTAATTGCCACGAATCGTAATCACGGCGAGTGAATCCCACAACTCATTATGCATTTGCCGTGTTTAATAAATTGTTCATGATTTAAAAGTGACATGAAATGAACTTGCCAACTAATATCCGGATCCTCATGTCGTCTGTTTGTACTTGAAGGACGATCATCTCTAGAAGACCTAGTATAACTTCCATAGCGCCTACTGCCACTGGCGTAGGATCGACTTTCAAGAGCAGGTAGAGGATAGCGATCATTGTGGGAAGGGAGTTGATAATCTTGAGAACGTTCATACCGGACAGAACTCTCGAATCTATCATCCTCCTGATAGCATGGTCTAACCCTACGTTCTCCCATGGAATACCTCACCGGGATTTCTTCCTCTTCTTGATGCCTGTACACAACAGGGGGTTTAGAGGAATAACGTCGAGAGGATAACTCTTCTCCTTGAGAATAAGAATACCGGGGTTCACGACGATAATAAGCGTCGTCATAGCGTGACTCATCATAAAACTCTCCTCTTCGGAGTTTGTTTGAGTAAGATTCCCTCAGACTTTCTTTCTCAGGATAAGAATGTCGAACAAGTTCCTCATAGCGAATTGGATGCTCTCGTTCCACATAGCGAACACTGAGAAACATCGTCACTGAAAATATAGAGCTTACCGAGAAGCGGGTAGAGATGGCGTGCTACGCCGAGGTGACCTGTGACGACTCGATTTCAGACTTGGGTCTCGATAAGACTCTCTAGGTCGAGGAAGCTAAATAACAAAGACAGGAGATTGTGGAACATGAACACTGGGCTTAACATGAACACAACACAAAAAGAGTGAGAGAAGAGGAGTTAGAGCACTTCTTAGGCACTTTTCGTGATGTATTGAAGACATACGAAAAGGAGCTGTTTGATTAGACTCACTGCTTTCGGGCGTGAAAGTTCCTGCTCCCTAGAGGTCCGTAATTTGTGTACCAGTTTTCGAGGTCTATTTCGAGATGGAGATCTAGGACGAGGTCGCGAAAAGCTATCCTTTGTTTTAGAACTCACAATGTCGTGAGCTTTTTGAAGCGTACGCTTCAGTTGAGATTTTGCCAAGGTGGTAGTACGAAAAGGTTTCTTAGCGTGTTCTCCTTTTGAATGACGAGCAGATATAATTACCTCACGCTTAGAACGAGCCGTAGACGAAATGAGTGCCTTCTTTACAGACGAAGTGGGTTTTGCATGTCGGGTTGAATCGGGCCGTTTACCTAACACAAAATATGGTCACTCATTGCGCAAGAGACTACGTACCTCCAGTATAAAGACGTCTTGATTTTGATGATAGCGTAGAACTGACTGGAGTTTGATTTCCAGTAGTGGAAAGGCGACTTTTTTCCAAGATTAATGATTTCTTTTGGGGAGCATTTGGAATTTGCTCTGTCTTGTCGACTTTAATGGTTCTACCATTGTACTCTGTTCCATCAAATTTCTTGATACACATTGTGGCATCTTCTGGCGTAGCGAGAGTCAAGAATCCAACACAGCCACCGGGTCTTCGTTTACTCACCAAGATTTTTCCAGAAATAACGTTGCCGTAAGCACTGAAGTGTTGTTTCAAATCCGCCGCTTTTGTTAGAGGTTTCAAATTACTAACCCGAAGGAAGGTAAGGGTGTTTGCAGAAGCAATACTTTTACTTGGTGATTTATCTGAGGACTTATCCTGGGATTTTGATTCCTCTGCCTCACCACTACTGGTATTGATGGCCTGAAACCTTACACTGAAATGAAAAGGGAAGCCGAATGAACCGATAATGTTTAGCTTGGTTCCACAATCCACACATGATTCACAGGGGGAAGACAAACCTGTCCTCTATTATAGATTCAACCGATTCCTTTGTCTCTTCGTCTTTAGACTTTTGTTTCTCTGTGGAATCTTTCGTTTGTTCATGGGAAAGAGTCTGGGGATCTTCAATATCATAGTCCAAATCATTCTCAGTTTCCCCAACACCGACCACAAATGTAGTAGTATCTTCAATCTGATCAGCTGTGTCTTCCTTGGCCTTGTCTTCTAGCTCTAAAGGCTCTGGTATGCCGATAGATCCCTCTGATACGGCTGTTAGGTGGGACTCGGTCTTTTCCTCATTGTCGTTGGCTTCATGAAAATTCGTAATGTTATTATCGGACGAACTTATTTTTTCTGGAGAATATTTATTTTGTTAAATTACAATTAAATAAATAAATCAAGTTCATTGAAACACTTAGTTCTTAAGAACCAAAATTGGGTAATAAGAGTTGCAGAAACAAGTTGCATTAAGTTACAATTTACAACGCCAGCTTACCAGTTAGCGCATCATCAATCGGAGTTTCCGACTACAGAATAAATATCAAAGAAAAATTATAATTTACCTTAGCATCGCTATCTTCAATGACCACGATTGTTTCCACTTCATCGGATTTACTGAAATCATATGTTAATGGATCGCGACCTTCTTTCACGATAACCTAGGAAAATAATTGACAAGTAACAAATTTACTTCTTTTAGGCGCTCCATTAGAATTGGCTTCATACCACTCCTATCAACTCCACGCTTTGCCAACTCCTTACGGAGCTCTACGACTTTCAGATCGCCGAGAAGACGCTGAGGCATAGTCCAGTCTTGAAACACTAGCGAATTTAAACAAATGCGTTGTACAATAAGCTTAACAAACACAAACTTAAAATATACAAAATCAACCCTTGTAAACATCAAAAGAATAGATCGTTTATTTAAATGAATTCTCTTTATGATTTGATAATTTCTTAACCGAGGCGCATTGTAATATGAATGAACTAATCGTGTAAGGCTTCTTGACACTCACTATCTTTATTTTTAAATAATTATAATTTTCTATTTAAAATATATATTCAAACCTGTTTTTGCTTAATTTCAGCATGCTTTAACGCATCGTAAATAAATTCATTTTATCTGACGGATACAGTATCTGACATGAAATAATAGGCTAGTAAAGTTGTTGGCATAGCTTTTTATTCCGGAGTTATGCAACCCAGTTGGAATTCAGTCTAACATTTTGATCGATTAATATATAAAGAAATATAGGAAACGCTATTACGAACGATATAAGATAAATTATATTTGTATATGACTTCGACGAATGAACCATCTTACAGTATGAATGCGAAGTTGAGAATCGTTTTATTACTGATTTTGAAATGGCAAATTGAGCATAACTTAATATTTCGAAAACTGTTGCCTATATTTGTATCATTTTATCGTTCAGATCCTAGGCTACTTCTGGACGCCTCAAGTCTCTATGGCGTTCTTGAATGCTCAGAAACCGACAGCTTTATTTTTGACTACCCAATGTGTGGTCACATCTCAATATTTAGTTAGCGTCTATTCTTAAAGTACATTAACCCGGAAAAGGAGGGGGACATTTTCTTGTATACATTAATTCAAAATATGTTAAGTCATTGCACGGTTCAAATTCTATGGCCGTAGAGTACATTTGATTGATTTATTTTTGATAAATACTCAATATAATTTATAAAGCTCTTATTGATGTTCTACTTGACCCCGTGACACAAATAATATAAAATAAATAAATGACCATCTTCTTCATTCTTATCAAAATAATGAAATGTCTTATTTATATATGAATCTGGAGGCTTATTTTTCATTTTTGAATATTGTTAGCGCTACTACTGTGTTAGTAATGTAGGAAGGTGATGATAATAAATCTGTGCTTAAGCAAATTTATTCCTCATTTACCGTTTTCATATGATCTTGTTATAAATTTTTTCCCCTATAGCTAGATATGAAGTAATTTGCTTCATTAGAGAATCTATAACTATGTTCTTCTTTTCTCAGGATTTGTGCTTTACTTGGTAATAATTGTGATAGGAACAATACAAGAAGTCAAACTATTTGAGAATCAGTTTTTCATCACTTTGTTAGATCAGCATTTATTCATATACACGAATGTATTCGATAAATACATTTTAGTTATTAATAATAACTGCGTTCTCAAGATATCATAGGTTGTGCTCTTTCGTGAAGATTTGAAGATATTTTCTCCAGCGGATAATCAATTCCACAATTAAATATCAACGAAGAATAATAAATTTTGCTTGTTTTAATGGAATTGAATAGACCAAAGAGCAATTAATGTCCCCTCACTCTCTAATAATTAGCTTTGTATTCCATTCTTTTGCCTGGTTACATATGAATTTATATAGGTTCGACTCCTTCGAGTTTCCTTTCGATTAATTTCACCCAACAAACCTCCTCCCCCCCCCCCCCCCCCAAGATTTCTTCTCGTCGTTCCTACGATCAACAATACTACAAGACTTTCGTTATCCTTCTCTATTTACCCCTTACTGAATAACCCTCTCATGGCAACTGTGTATACACTCAGATTTACGCTAATAATTCTTATATTTCGCCTTATTCCCTTTTTCTGTGCAAGAAGTGGTGATGGAAGTCACAGAATATCACTTAATACACTGGTAAAGTAAGAAGCTGTAGATACATGCCTAGACACGTATCAATTACTGATTTGTAAATTTCGAGGCTCTAGTATTTTTTGTGGCTATGTTTATTTACTGGTAAGTTAAAGTTTAAGCAAATTCGAAATAATGATATGACAAAGCAGTTACTCCAGTATACTACAAAAGTAATGAAGGTTTTACATCATAATACGAGTCGACTCAATGTTATAGGAGTTAAATCATTTTTAGCCCAACTAACAGTCAAGCTACGAATGATGTTTGAGAGCATTTCGAACGAGTAATAGTCGATTTAGTGACAGCCTGTGGAAATTGATAATCCTGAGACAAAACAATAACGCCTCATCAACCTACTCCAAAGACTGAATAAATCCCGAGTCCAATTGAAACTACCACTTTTTCTCCTTAAATACACCCAATTTGTTATCTTATCAACCGTCGTTTTATGCATGCAGATAAAATCATTAGAGGTTGTCGAGCACGAAATTTCATAACAGATTGTTCCTAGAGAATGGAGTTGAAATGTGCATTCAGGTCATCCCATACGCACTATATTCTCGTTTCCATAGACATGACTGAGGTACTTGTGTTATTATCTTTTAGTTTCCGGTGAACTGTAGATTGTGAAGTACCAAGCACTCTGCTATTGATAAGCTGATTAGGTAGGTTGAGCTGGCGACCACGCCTGCCAATACGGCGCGTTTAGTGGTAAAGAGGAATAGATCAATGTGATTGGCGAATGGTCCACAGTTAGATATACCCAATTATACACTGTGTTCAACAAAAGAAGATCTGAGATAAAATTTTAGAACATAATTTTAACAGCAACGATATAAGTATGTATTAGCAGCTTATTTAAATTATCATCATTTTCAATAAAATGACCACGTACATATGTGGTGACACACACGGGATGTCAGCGTGAGAGTAGTAACATAACCACAGGTCTTATCATTAACAAGAGACAATGAGCGGCAACAAGTGGGAGAAGGGGAAAAGGGCAGAGGGGGAGGTTCAATCGTTAGAAAAAGATAGAAGGGCTTAAAATTTAGTTCCAAATCATTCACTGGCCTAAGAGTATTCACACAGTTAGAGAAGAAAAGGAGAAAAATCAAGAACCGATAACCTCTTATAAGAAGGAAAGGGGAAAAAGAAGGATTAATGACATCGGGTATGAAAAGTGGCGTTAAAATTTTTGTTTCTGTGGTCTAATTGGCGTTTATACGGCTAGAGGAATTGGCTTGAGGCATAATGGGCGGCAGGGTGTCCACATAGTTGGCTGGGAAGAGGCCTGTAGCGCCGGTGGTTGAAATTCGGCCACGCCACCAATTTTCGTCCTCTTGCCCCAACACCTCAATCACATCTCCTCGATGGAATGAGAGTTCTTCTGCCTCCGAGGCATTAAAGTCAAAGCGCGCAATAACTCGCTGCACCATCTGCGATTGCTGACTTCCCCCGCCAAGATCTGCGGACTGTAATCAAAATAAAAAGGAAAATAAATCGTTGAAGGCCTTTGATTGTGATTCGAGCTTTATCTTGCCGGTGTCCACTAATCGAAGTCATAGGACTCTCCTAGAAACTATGAATGAGCTAATCTTAGGATTACGCTCTCGCAGAGACATGACATAAGAACAACCGACATAGCGGATTCCTCCGGGAAATCCCACTACCGAGCGTTTACAAAGGCTTCGTCTTTGGAATACTATACAAGTCCCCTCCTCCTACCAAACACTTACTAAAAATCATTAGGTACCAAGGAGAGCTAGTAAGCTTCCACGAAGTCATAGCCTTGGCAACTTTATTTAGACTCAAAGGAAATAATAAGTTTGATAAAGCTGTAAAGACTAAAATGGCCAACAATGTCACTTACTTCCAACTTTAAAAGCGCAAGTTTCCACCTCGGGAGAATTCGAGCCAAATCTTCGCGAATTCTCGCGGAAAAGTAGTAATACCCTGAACTATTACCCTGAACTATTAATCCCTATATGGCTCTTAATGAGCACCGATTAACAAGGACTTCTAGTGACCAAATTTAGAGTGCATTCAGTCTGGTGAAAGACAAAGGTAATGTAAACATAACGTACCACACACTGCCCCACCTGCAAATGATGACACTAAATTCAGTCCATTTAAATCAATTGAAATTATAAATCGTCTTAGCGGTACTAGTGCGTACGAGTATCGATTAAAGCCTCGGTTTATTCTTCAACAATAATACCCATTAATAAGTTTTAAAATAGTACCTCCCCCCCCTTAATTTCACTTTGGAGCAGCGTTAGGCCAAAATAAATAAAAAAACTAAAAATACAAGTTTAGAAACAAGATAGAGGAGATTTGTTATAAGACAGTCCTTCCAAATATTACAAACTTCACTTCACATAAGAGAGACTGCAGCGCCCACCTTCGCATAATGAGAATACGAAAATTGCCCAATCATAGATAGAATGTAGAGAAACTTGGCATAGATAGATAGGAAATGGATAAGGGAAAATTTCCCCCAATCCTTCCCCGTCTATGTATATTTGTAGCTTCCCATGTAAGTGGGGAAAAAAAGTTAGAGGCACAAAAAGGTAATGGTAAATATAGGGTTCTATAAATAAAATTAAGGGCAGAACAACACTCTCAATGTAATATTAAGGCTGAGTTTTGAATAATTGAACCACAATTTGACTCAGCACAGGTACTAAGAGAGCCCGTGATTAGGTTACACACTCAGCAAGCACGCACACACAATTGAGTTAAAAACTGCTTAGAGCTTGGTTGAATAGTGCACGTAATGGAGACCAACTGAAAATGGTACTTTCTGGCTAAGTATAAAACACAATCGCTCCGCACGTAGCGACTCATGCAACCTCTGTATTTACATAGTTAAGTTTACCGTTAATTTCCATTCAATTCTTGCCTGCTGTTATCTACTCATAACCATTATGAATCCATATATTTTGGCCTAACTGAATCGAGTTTTTTCCAACATTCCACACTTTCTCAAATTAGGCAAGAAAAATTTCAACCAGTAATAGTTCACCATTTCAATCTACTGAATGTGACATCGAAATTGGAAGTTAATCACGAAGATCGTGAATAAGTTGAGAATATCCAAGTCCAGTCAGTGGTCAGTGCATCAACATATCGATTATTTTATCTGAAAATGCAGTGTCGAGTCAAGCATCGATTTAACTGTCTGGTTTACAACAGAACATCTCGTTTTCGAAACATGGATTGATTATACAGTGATATTTGATAAAGGAGGCACACTATAGAAAGAAATTATCAAGATTCCGATATTGGAATTTTCATTTTGCAACAAAAAACTAAAAAAGCAGAGATTGAACTCAAGAAGTTCTTGTTGATCGGTGCATCCGAAGCACAATGAACAATCGTCTCCTTACACACTTTCCTTCACACTTTATCGCCCCCTTGGCTCTCTTCTCCTTTCCCAGCTTTACATTGACGGGGAAACAAACGAGACATTGAATTGAAGACCTGAATTGTAAACACTTTTCCCAATTTATCCGACTGCCATTCCCCTAAGCAGTGCTACTTATGGTCATCCAATCAGAAGACAAAAAACAAATGCCAATCAACAAGCAGCTCTGAATTAAGCGAACAAAAATGACTCAGCGATGCTTTCTTTCCCTTCTAGGTAGTTAAAATGGGAAAATGTATCGAAATTTCAATAGTTGCCTACGTATCTTGTAGAAAACAACACAGTATAGCCTAGACAATCTACAGCTGACACATCACCATTAATAAGTTTACGAAAAGTACAGGTTGTACTTGAGGTGATTGATCCACGAGTCCCCAACCATTCCTAAACCCTCACCAACCATCGAGCTCTATTATTCTCCTCTGGATTGGGAAAGCCCAGATGAACTTTCCACGAAACATAATAATCTGAGTATAATTGTCTTCCTCTCGTATGTCTACCTAAACAGTGACAACTGATACAGTATAAAACTCTGATTTCTCTCAGGTCTTCCTAAGCCTTTGTACGCTACAGTTATAACAGTAAGCTAAATCTTTTGCTAAGATGAATAGGAAATCATAATTTTCAAAGGCAAAATTGAATTGGACATCGTCTAAGAATAAGTAGAGGTGAGAGAAAATAGATTCAATCACTTAGACGTAGGAAACAAACCCAAATTCATTAGGAGTTACTAGCAAATCCAATTAAGTATCATATGCTAACTGCTCAATTTCCTATGCCTATTTACACCAGTTGGTTGGTTTGTTTCCTATCAAGGACACGGTAAGATATGGTTTGCGTGATAAAATTATAAATTAGTTCTCTCCTCTTCCCAAGTCTAGCCCCATAAATCTACAAAATCTAATTAGGAGTACACCATTGCATAATTATTCACATATTCCAATAACATAATAGTAGTTGTAGTAATAGAATATAGAGAAAAAGATAGAAATTCAGAAATGTTTACGAGAAAAATAGGAAATAAAAGAGGTATCTTTGTCCTAGTAAAGGAAACAAAAGGATATTTGCAGCGCACGCACTGACTGACAGTGGGCTCATTGTTTAACAAATCAACAAAGACTCAAACAGGACAGAATTAGTCAGGCCTTTCTCTAATCGTGCCTTATTCTGCCTGTTTCCTACAACCCGGATTCCTATAGCTCAATACTAAAGCCTTCTCTCTACTCTACCCACTTCTTCCACCCAATACCTCGTTTCCAGACATCAATTAATCAGTGATCCCCTACTTACCTTTTGATCTCCTCTCTCAGAGAAGGCTGTTGTATCCTACTAGCTTTAAGAGGGTTATTAGAGTGAATTTTGAAACCGAATTGAGTTCGGCTCCTAAACTTGTTTAAGTGACGGGATTAGAGCAACTTGTTATTTCCTATAAAGCCATTCAGACACATTTTCTAACTTATTCAGTATAGCCAAAGTTATGCTTGCATCGAATAGGTACCTAGATCTAGATATAAATTACATTGGAAGGCCGTCAAAAAATAGCCTGAGGTTGTGGAAAGCATACCTTGTCTTAAGGTGGGTAATACGAATTCTTTAGGGGGTCTCTATGCCCTTCATCATCAACTGCCACCGATGATGCTGGCGTATGCTGTTTATAAGTCGAGAGCGCATTAGAAGTAGGCTGGCAACCTAACTGCTCCAAATTGGAGAACACGTCTGCATGTGAAAACATGTGGGCACGAGACTTAATACAGGTACAAATTATTCCGTCCTTAAGAGGAGTCTACTCATTGGATAATCTAAATACGACCACCCAACATTCTGTATTCCTATTTTAGTAGCCATTGTTTTGGAATTACCGGAATCCAGTCTCCCTCCAAATTAATTTTAATAGGCATAAAACTTTATCACTTGCCAACAATTACCTTCTCAAGTTTCACACATAAGAGACAACAAATTTTTACTTCAAGGAAGACCACAAAATAACGTATAATAAAACACCAAGAAGAAGAAAGTGCGAAAAAAATAATGAAACTGTACTGTCATCAAATAGAAACTTCTTACTGGTTTTTTTTTCCTTAGAAATTCAGTCATCGCGAGCGAGCGAGCAAAGGAAACTCTAACGCAATATATGAAGGAAATAGGAGAGGCTGGCTGCTGCCTTGACTGCAAAATTTTATTACCCACCGTTCTACTTATTTCTCACTCCCCCCCCCCTCCCCCCCTCCCTCCCCCCATAAACACACGCACACACGCAGTAAATGTCGTATCTTACAATTAATACAAAAAAAAAACCAGTTAGAAAGTGTTAAGACCTGAGGAAACAGGGATAATTTAATAAGAGTACTAGAAATTATTCATATAAAAATATGTACCACCTAATGCATAAGACAACAAGGCCCAACATTGATTAATAAAAATCATACAAAAATCTTGACCTTGGAACAAAGAAGGCCCTCGCTTGGGTGATAGAAAAGTTATACTTTATAAAGATCTCCAGACGTTTGGATGCTCAATAAAGTGTCAAATTATCAGCATACTATGAAACCAATTGTTATTCGAATAATGATGACAGACCATCACAGAGGATTATGCAAAAACATGTATAAGAAGTGGGTCAGAAACTACATTACAAACGGGGAAGACCAAAGTTAGTGGAATTTATATACGTACGATAAATCACCTTGCACGAAGCAACTTAAACTTTTACCCAACATAATTAAGGGAAATAGAATTAAGAGATATCTGAAAGAAAGATATCGGAGCCACCTCATCTACCTTTAAATAATACCTCAACGCTAATGAGACATTCGTTGTAAGGTTAGAGGTCAGAGGATTGCACCTTTAATCTTCAGTAAAATGTAGGGCATCAAAAGGCAAGTTTCTTATGCTATTCACTTCAGATTATCTTCTTTTAGCCAATTCACACATTAGCACTCGTATTAATAATATAATGATATGAGAGATCAAATCAACAGACGAGATGACATGAAAGAAGTTAGGCGTAAAAAAACATACCCTAGAAGGTTGTCTGTCAACAAGGAGGAGAAAACTGTCTCGGGAGATACTTGTGCGCCTGTGGTATTCAATCAACTGATTAATAGAGTCGAATTTGCGCAACCACACAAAGTATTTCCCCATCTCGTCCTGAAGTACCTTGAAATGTTGAACCTTCTGACCATCCCTAGAAAAAAGAAAAAAAGGCATATACAAACAAGAAAACGAAAATATGCGTAACTTATAGCTAATCTGTGAGTATGCAGTTTCTAAATCCACAACCGACTCACAAAGTTAACGATTGGATGATATTTCCATACAACACTAAATGCTAAACAAGCTTATTATTTCCATTAGGATTTAAAGACGTTCTCAACCTTCTAGTTTAAGCATGTAGACCCATACGTAACATCCGACCCCCAGAGCCAATACAATCCGAGTATGTTTAACATCGTCATGTCATCAAGCTCATCTCAAATCGTCTATCCATACATTGCAAATAATACCATCTCATTCTATATCAACCCAAGAGGATTAGATGACATTGGTGATAGAAGGAATTGCTATCGCCCACTAGGTAAACGACGATATCAGGTTGAAGGACATGTTTTTCGGGGGTTTCAATTAGCCAATCCTGTACCGTTTTGTTTTTTTGGGGGGAAGGGGGGAGGGGAGGACTTAGAACTCGTAGTTTAGTAGATCGAGGATTACCAAATCCGTTAAAAGGCTACCAAGCATTACAACAGTGCTGAACTAAACATCAAAAAGTCATCCGAGTACTTTTCAATCACTGCGTATAAAATACTTCGAGAAAAACAAACGCAAACACAATTATAAGTGGCCTGTACTACAACCGAATTTGGCAGTTAGGTAGTACGCCCCGCCAGCGAATCTACCATCGATGGGTTATTGGTATTGACAGGGGGTGGGGGGAGCCAAAATGTGAGTCATGCTTATGTGGGAAACATGGAGAGGGACAAGGTGACGATATTCATAGCCGCCTGACCAAGTAGCCAAACGGACACCTCTTCCAAATACCTACTAGCACGCACACAAAATTTAGTAAAGGGTTTAAAATTTCTGCCTTATTTCACTGACAAAGAAGATATCAATGAACTGAGAGTTAACTCAAATTGCCCTCTATGAGTAAATGAATTACAAACCAAGGCGAAAAGGGAGATAAATAATTTATAAGTGGAAAAATATTAGTAATAAGGATAATCTCCAACTAAAGGCTCGGTTTTTGGAGAAGCGAGTAAACTGGAGTAGAACATATTAAGTCTCCTTAAAGTTTTCATTAGATAGGCTCCAGAATGCTATTCCTACTCTTCATCAAGTGTTATATAGAGAAATTAATTTCAGCGAAACTGAGGCTTGTCTAAATAATAACTCATTAGAAATATTCAAGATATTGACTAAGACAAGATAGTAAGTGACCATCAAGCTAGTGAATTGGATGACAATGCTTTCGCAAGCAGAAACTGCAAAAGGAGATACCTATTGTATAGCTTTCCCCTCCCCCTCCTCCCCTCACCCCCCATTATAGATTTACATTACGAACGAAGAACCTTTGAATTCCCACTAGCCAAAACCTGTTAAAAATAGCTGTCATCACTAAACCCATTAACGCTACCCAATTTTTGTACAAATAGCTCCCGGCTATTCGTCTTCCCCGTCCTATATTTAGGACTGGCAATCGATCAAGAAAACGGACGGCTGCTTGCGGTCCGAACTGTGATATGAACTCATTTTAATTTTTGGTCATGAGTAGAATTGGATTAGAGTTTCCGCGGGGTTTATTACCTAAGAGGCTACGATTCAGTAATTCAAAGCGGTGTGCTCCGCGTCATATTGTTTTAAGCTTTCTTAATATTGATATGTACAAACATGGTTTACATTACTGTCAAACTTGTGCAGTTCTAGACGCACGTATACTATCTAATTTAAAGTAAATGGAACTGCCCCTACAGTTTTCTAAAAGTAAGTTATGGCCGACCTTAAGTAGCCCAAAAGTCAAGACGGCCTTCGGTTACATTGATAACTGCATAAGTCTCCCTAACTGATTCTCATCTTTTATAAGAAAAAGAAGGCGTTTAAGAGATGACACGCAAAAATTTTACTTCCAGTCCTTGGACGATCAATGCTCACCATCATTTCTTAATCAAGTATCTCTCACTAGCAAAAATCGAATCAGCCACAATAAAATATTGGGATTCGCCAAGAATGGAGGAAGGAAAAAAGGATTACCAAATCAATCAATTAGCTAACCAACTATAATCACTATAAGATAAAGGATATGTGTTTTGATGTGAACTATAACAGAAATCCCCCTTAAAAGGCATAGATTTTAAAGAATACACAATCACCATCCAAATGAAGTTGTTAACGTGGAATAACCACGACATTTGGCCTACTATTTAACTGTCGCAATCACAACTACAAACGAGCACTTAAGTCAGTTTTTGTACACAATTAGTCATAAAGAGTAATAAAGTGGACTAAGCACATGGGCTGATATTTTATCATGATGAGAAGACAAAGGAGGTGGGCATGATACATTCGTCAGCACAAAATCCCCTCTCGGCGACGTGTGTATAAGTCAGAGAGCAATTATGACTATGTGGCTGACCGAGAGAGGTATAGAGAGGACGAGACCAACACGCGGTTAGACGAGCCGTTGATTAACAAAGTTTGCGTGGCTAATGCCAACCACACAGCATTCAAAAACGTCAAATACTTTTGTCTCAGCCAAAAACCCGCTCTATACGTCCGGAGTTTGATAGTAGGCTAGCTCTAGTAAAGTAAGGTAAAGAAGACTCCGGTGCAGTAGGCCATTCACACCACTAGACAAGGACTAATGGGCATCAACTTCATGACACACAGTGGTAGAAAACTTCTCAAACCCATTAAGAGTTAGGTAGAGGAAAGATACCCTGAGGTCGAGTTACCGGGATCCTCATTCTAGTGCTTCCTTTGTTGACCAGCGTACTGCTGTCGTTTTAAAGTTATTGTTTCTTGCAAAAACCTTCAGACTTACATTCGATATATTTTGCTCATGGCAGTTAGGAAGCTGAAGTTGGACTTCACTTCAAGTGCCATTAAGTGTGTGAGAGAGGTAAAAAATTACTAAGGAAATCCCATGGAAATACCTTCTTTATTTTGGTGATAGACAGAATTACTTTTAGGAGATGGAAGAAAGCAAAACGATCTATGAGATAGCATTCAAACACATAAAAGCGCACTTATAAAAAAATGCGTTTGACAGAAGATTTCGCTATTTGAGAAGGTTCACTTTAGCTTTAAAACATAAGATTTCGACCAAAAGACAAACACTAAAAAAAAACAGATAAGTTTAGCAACACTTAAAAGAATAAACCCGTAGTTAATTGGTCGAACTGGTGACCCCCAAAATAACGGTGTAGAACGAACTAAAGAGAAGGGGTGGGGTAGTAGAGACACAGGAAGTACGCAGCTGTGCCACCAAGCTTATGACCTCAAAACTTGATGAATGTGATGATGCGCAAATCGAAATAGCGAGATACGTTAAAAATAAGCACAAATGTTTGCGTTGAAGATCATAAACAATGGCTTAGGTACTAATAAATAATAACTTAATCCGAACTATTATCTATACAATTATTATTATTAATGATAATAATTGTTATTCATAAAGTGATTAAGCAGGAAATTAAAAATTACAAATTCGGAACTCGGCGCACAAACTGGTGTATCAAGAATGATCAAGTGGGAGGAGGGCTGTCTCTCGTTAGAGCTTTGGGAGAATTACCCCTTCTTAAACATGCACATTAATTAAAATTAGAAATATTTAAAAACGGGTAAAAAAACAGATACGGCTGAAAGTCCGAGTTTGTCAGGCCTACTACTCATTTAGGTTGAAAATGGAACGTTTTGGTAGCGAAAAAAAGGATTACCAGGCTATGGGATTCAGGTGACCTTATAAAGTGCACGAACCCCATGGGTAGAGGCAGAATACTTTAACACTCCCTATTTCCTTAAAACTTTAAAATGAAAAGCCAATTTAGAGTTCGGTTGCACAAAAGTGTAAGTGCAGTTAGGAAATAGCATAAAGCACGGCATATCTGATGGCACAAGCGTAGATTGTGCTCATAGACTGCATACAGTCACTAATTGCAGTTTAGACAGCGTCCCCATAGACGTTGGTTCAAGTGCTCTCAGGTAATGGTTTTCGGGCTGTACCAAGTTGTAGTCAAACGCCATTCTTTGCCAATCATGATGTAGTAGTGCCCTCTCAACCATGGAAGAAAGAAATTGATTTAAGTGGTAAAACCGAACCTTCTTGATTAAATAAGAGGCAGGTGACCGGTGAACGGAGTAGACAAACATTTGCCGCAATTCAGAGAATAAATCATGAAATTAGAATTTTAGAAAGTGAACTTTTCATTCACTAAACATTGTACAACCCGAATCTGAACATTACATGAAGAAAGAATCTTTGATAACCTGATGCAATTCTTAGCACCTAGCTGTTACTTAGTCTTCTACATATTAACTAACCTTACCTGCTTCCCAAAATTAAAATAGTGTTTTTACAATATTGTGGGTAATAGAAACATAAAAAGTGAAAAAACAGAAATAGGAATGTGAAATAATCTTACCACCACCACTTACTATCGTGATGTCTCGTCTTTTATGAGAATCAGAAGACTAAATTGGTAATTAGCTTTAAGGGGCGGGGCGGTCAATGTAACAATGGCAAGTTCATTAGTTAAGACAAGGATGGTTTCAGTTACATGCCACTGTGAAGCCTATTGAATCCAATGGGCGCAAACTGTGACTATCAACGACACCACGAAAGGGTTAAACAGAATTTAAAGCGCAATGATTGAATAAGGCTTAATTATCAGGCAATCAGCTTGAGTAGCAGTAATGTCCAAATAATGGAGGTTACATGATTGCACTAATGGGTTTCAAATATGCATAAATGACCATAAATCATGTCTCCCCTTCAACACTGCACTGTAATACGAGACAGGGAAGAAACGATTAGCGGGTATACGTCTGAAGGTTACTGTAAATGGTAACGCCAGTGTTGAATACAAATTTGTGCGATCTGGTAGAAAGCAAAAAAGAATTTTTTCTATGACGTGGGCAGAAATCATCCAAATATTAGAACAAAAATATATTTGTTAAGGAAGTACGCATTACACAAGTGACAGCAATGCCATGAGAGAAAATAGTTCGGGATGGAGGGTTCAGTTCATGAAATTGGAGGATTTACTTTTTCTTTCCCCAGCGGTTGATTTTTTCAAAAAATTCATTTGAAAAGACTCACACTGAACCTGATGTCAATGCCGACAAATCAATTAGATTTTTCCTTTGCCACCCTTCCTTACTGGTGAGTAGAAGCAAAAGTTTCATGGTGGTGTGCTACCGGCTAACTGGATCGTCAATTATTACAGAGCTATGCATTAAGTTATACCCTTTTAGCAGATAAATTACAGAAATATATATTTGAGCTGAAGTTGTATTATACCCATAGGGATATCCTAGATCATAATTGTGATGGCAGCTTTACATTGTTACTGCATTATGAAGCACACAACGCTAACACCACGGTCGAAAATTCTGGAACGTGGGGCTTTGCTGCTGATCGCGTTAGAAAGCAAATGAGATCACGAGTGCATAGACCTCTCAGCCAATCAACAATCAATATTCAACCGCGTTTAATAACTAAGCTGCGTGTTAGTGACAGCACAAGCATCACAACCTCAACAAACACATTCAACGTCACACATTCCATGTCCTCCGTATTGTTGAGGTAGCTTAGCTAATTATGGGGACAATTTCATATCGAGGTATAGTCTAGGCTTATTTATGTAGCAATCCGCTACAGCATTCACTCAAATAAAGTTAACGTAATCTCAAGAGATATTATAGTTTTACGAACAATTATCAACTCTCCTCATGTATTAAAAAGTGCTAACCGAGAGCTTCTCGATTAAGGCAATCCTCCCAAAATTGAGCAAGTCCAAATAAGAATTGTTTTGTTAAACACACAAACAAGTGTAAGCGGGAAACAATGACAGAATTCCCCTATTCCCATCACAATTACTCTCCTTACCATTTTGAAGCAAGAACTCTAGAAGTAACACAAATAATCTCTCTGAGGTGATGAGCTACTACGTAAACTCATAGTCGAAAAGACAAGGCCTATAGGAACGCTGCTTTTATAGTCAATTAAAAGGCTATTAAAAAGATTGGCAACAGTATTCTTTGAAGATAGCTACACCTCTCATTGGATATCATTAACCGCCACAAAAAAAAACTCGCGAACTGTTCAGTGGGTAGAGAGGAGAGAGACATATGATGACTATAAAGTCATGTTCGAATTTAACCCACTGTCGTTTTACAGACAGAATGCTGCGATGTCAATTCTGTCAGATGAATAAACATAGAATAAGAAATTGCTTGAAAAGAGCATTAACAACGAGATTATTTGTCCTAAATCAGCAATGGCAAGAACCAACTGATAGGCAGAAGTAACAGCACATTCTCTATAAACATACCCACTGGAAGGTAATTTCCCAAATAATTCAGACATCTAAATGGAAGAGAGGTCAACAGCAAAACTTGTAAAGTTATAGGGTTCGAGATGCATGGCTTCCCCAGTTGTAGAACCGGTTTGTGGAATAGGAGCGAAGAAAATGGAGCCCCCAGCGTTATTTAACTTGACTCTGCTCGAAGTTAACGACATCAAATATCTCAAGACAAAAATGTCTAAGGAAAAATAGGTGTCGATCGCTACTCTGACGAATAATTTCCTCATCCTCCCAGACAGGTGCACTACTGAAAATTATCTACCCTTCAAGTAGCCTGGCTAATTCACATAAAATATTGATTTAACATTGCTTCTATTTGTGTGGTTTTACATGACTTTCTGTACTGCATACATAATCTTCTTTTGGCAAGTGACTTACTCTCGTATTTTTTCCTTCCTATCACCTACGAGCTTAAACGCTACTAGAGTCACACATGTAAACGGAAAACAAGTGAGCAAGTAAAAGAGAAAACGACTCACTTTACAGAGAGGCTGAAACCAGGTCCATTCGATTCTGATCTGCGAACAACGAAGGCCCCATCGGGTTGAACTGGGAGTCCAGTATGTGGATCGGTCTCCAGCAAGCATTCCTCAGCTGTATTTCGACGACAAGCCTGCATGTACCAGGAATTCGGACGGAATGAGATGTAGTTGCAAGGTACCAGACCCTTTCGTCCATCCTGCTCTGCCAGATACCAATTTGGATCGTCCTCTACGCTCAAAATCTGTCAAAACAGAAATAATTAAAAAATATCTATACGCAGAATTGCCAGTAGTACAAAATGATGATTCAGAGATCCGACCATTCTCTAACTATCGAGCAATGACTCCATCTCAGCCCGCTGTAAGCCACAAAGCACGATGGAGGCAGGCCCTCGACCTAATTAGCCAAAAAGGAAAATTACACTAGCATGGAGGAAATAAGGGTGGAGTGTGTGAATAAAAAGGAAATTGAACATGAGAGATGAGTAAGGGCATTAACTAGTTCAAGATATACTCAACTTTAAGCCCTCGCTCGAATGGAGAACGCGCTTCCATCACAAAGCTTTTGAAAGTACCCTGCATCAGCTTTTAATCACAATTTTGTACATACACATGCCGGTTAGGAGTGTTTATACCTAGTTCTCCTTTTTCTTTCCTTGCTACTTTCTCATATACAATCACCCAACACGCTAGTATCCCAGCTCAACTTTGGGTCTTCCGATTTTGGGAAGAGCCATTGTAGCATGCCAAGCGTTAAAATAATTAGACCTGTTAGAGGGGGGGGGGGGAGGGGGCTTGGAGGGAGTGGGCAGTGGTAATGCTAAGTCTAACCTAATCGGACTCTTAAAGTAGCTCTAATGTCGAGATTAAAATCGATTCAATTAGGTAAAATATGTGAAGTAGGAGGAATAAGAAGTGCGCCCGTTGATAATAAGGCAACTGCTCAATAAATCGGCAATAGAGCCCGCTGAGAGTCATAAATTATTGGAAGAAAAACTGCTCCCCATAGACTGAAAATAGGAACTACAAAGAAGCTAACTCTCCTAACCCTTAACTTACCAGTTGAGAGGAAAGCAAATAGATGCTTAAAAATTGAAAATAATAATCATTTGATAATAATGGAAGACTAGAAAAAGGCACAGATTATGGGCTTCTAGTTGAAATTGGAAGCCTGAATACGTTTTTGCATGCAATGTTTTAAACGACTCGGAACTCCATTGCGAATTCTGTGGCCTCGAGAATTTTGTACCGAAAGTAACCAATTTGCCCGGCTTAATAGTGAGCCGATAATGAATGAAGATTTTTATAGGGAGTCGTTTTTCAATTAAACCCTGTAAATGTTTGAATTTCACCATAAATAAGGACTTCTGGAGGTCATTCAAGAAAGTCAAGAAGATAGCCACCAACACTAATAAATGAACATTTCCACGATATTTAGGCGAGATCTTTGTCTTTCAGTGAAATGCGCAAAACCAATTCGATTTGTAGTATCTGCAAATTTAAGTATATACCAAGTAATTCCACTTGTAGCTTTGAAGATGGAAAAATTTACACACACACACACCCCGAGGGTAAAATCTTTGGAGTTAGAGTGTCAAGCATTATGAAAAAAAACTAAGGTAGGTCTTCATAGGAAAAAAAAAGTAACTGAGCTTATCACATATATACAACTCAAGCCAATAGAGCCTAAATAAATGAAGCGCATTCATTTGAAAGAATGAGACAAAGAAATATTCTTTGCCCTTTATCTTTCCAAGAGTTACATTTGACTGGCCAAGTTCAAGTATTCATATCCACTATATTATTTGCTGGAAATACAACCATTCAGAAAGATCCTTATTACCAGTCTTAGCCAGAGCCATAGCAAACTTTCTTTTCATAAGGTCTTACATACTTTCTGTAAGCATGTAAGACAATAACCCTGTTAGATCTTATACTTTTTCTATTAACCCTATAAAAGTACATAATACAGGTTGGCCTATAGATAAATCCCTAAATTGCACTCTTCTCCCTTTAGTCTACTTACAATTAAGATCTGGACACGCATCCCAGTCCAAATTGTACCTCTCGAAACAATAACTGCCACGTAATTAAATTTAATAATCGAAAAAATGTTCCAATGAATGGAAGGAGAAAAGACCCAACTGTAGCGTAAATACGTACGCATCCACACACATTCGTGATAAGCAAATACATACACACAGTGAAGAGAAATCGAAGTCCAAATACACACACACTGGCGTGTGTCGCGCATCGTCGTTGTGGTCAAGTATTTGTGCAAATAGCATAGAACACAGATGAGCGCATGCACAGGGAATGTAAGCAAGCAAGGCAAGGGACTATTGTGCAACTGCGCACATAAATACGAAATGTCAGATCGGATGGTGATGGTGGTGATAATGCCGTCGTGCCCCAACCCCTGGCCAAGAAGGGAGAAAGAAAATAAAGAAAGGGACGAGATTTGCATTAAATGGGAGAAAAGGTACCGATGGAGGGACTGACGAAGAGGCGCGGTTAACCGGTCAGTTCAAACTTTATTTGCTCTAACTCTAAATCATTTATAGCTAGGGAATTGCTGCAACCCTACAAGACGTTCCCACCAAAATCTCTCTCCGACCCAGCAAGATTTATAAATTGATGACACAAGTGGAATTGGTCAACATTGTCAAAGCAACGGGCGATATCAACGATCATTTTCGGCAGATAGACGATCAAATCCCTAATACAATGATGTACACACAGGCGACTGCAATAGTTTAAATCGATCACTCCGCCTAGCTACGTGAAAAATTCTTTTGTGATGGGGCGACCTGAGTGAGATTGACATTCCCCCCGTTGTCAAGCTTGCTTTGCCTATTTAAACAATCGCACTAAGCCAAAAAATACTAAAACGTAACCTAGTAAAGATATTCCTTTTTGGTGTCTCCCTCTCCCCCCCCCCCCCCCCTCCCTTCTCCCCTCTGGTCTTTACGGGTCCTAATGTCATTTCTCACTAAACCAATTACACTATTTTATTAATTTAGTTCACGCAATATCGATATCTGTGCATTTGCTCACTTATGCAACCTTAATATGAGAATTAAATAATCGTTTTTATCAGATGAGATGAGTAATAGTAAATTATACACAGGTGGTGGTGCTGCGATGCGAGATCCAAGATCCCAGATACAACCTCCATGTAGAGTGGGACGGCAGAATTCGAGTTTATCACAGGGGCAATTGCATGACGCTACTATCATTCTACTCAAAAGGAGCGTTTAAAAATGCTTTACTAAATGAGTTTTTAAGTTACCATCACTGCAGGATAAAAACCAGTTCATAAAATACTAAATTGATTAATTTCTTAACGAGGTAACGTGAAGGCGAACACAGGAGGTTATTTATTTATTTAAACTCAAAGGAGCGGATAATTAAGCAAAGGGGGAGGAAGAGGGGCTAATTTGAGAAACGCGACATCTGCGGGAAAACGTTCTTATAACTGAGAGAAGTTGGCATTGTAAGAAGGTAAGTTTAAACATAGTATGGAAGATAACGAATTTTAGCAGATTTATAAAAAAAACAGCAAAGACAAGAAACCATTCAATGATCTCTTTCTGCGTGTCCAGTTATCGTTATTATGAAATAATTTCGAGATAAACGGGTTCCTTTTAACTCGAACAAACGTAGGAAAAATATCGCATATAAACATAAAAAGCATGAAAGGATTATTTTAGCCTTAGAAGCAGACATTAGGAAGGAAGTTTCAAAGCAGTGATTACTTAGTACTCAGGAATGAAAGCATTTTTATATCAATAACATTAAACGCCACTAATAGCCAACAACGCAAAATTCAGAAGTAAAACGCGAGCCTACATTCCCCTTTCAAGAAACCATCTTGGATAATGATGTAGTAAAACAGAGCCTCTTAAATGAGAAACAATCCTGTCTTATTTATTAAACTTACCAAGTGCCAGAGATAAATTTGGCACTCACCGATGGTCACTGGGCTAAAATGGTTAAATTTGGGAAGCTTTAAGCATGAAATAAGAGACAATGAAAGTAGTTTTCAATGCTGTGTGCAGAGCTTTTGAGAAATAATTTTATTTTTAATAATTGCAGACAGATAAACGGAACGCTTTACCATGTTTGTTAATTTGAACCGAGCACTAAACAATCTCCAACTTTCCAAAACGAGAACCTTTAACGTGATGCATCCGCCTACTCAACTAGCATAACCCATACTATCTCTGCAAATAGGCGAACGATTATTAATGAGAAAAAATAGCATGACAATCCACCACCAAAAGTCACCTTACGTTAAAGGACGCCATCCTAGAGCCTAGTCATTTGAGAAACTCATATTCCACTGGACACGTATTACCGAGATACGAGCATTTGTTGCAAGATACAAACCTTAACACCACTCTAGCAAATCGTGGGATAAGATTGGCTTAAAAGAAATAATCTTGTTAAAGGAGACAACTCACAAAGAGTTGACAAGAGTGGAAATTCAAAATCAAAACCTGCATAGCAAAATGCCAACAAAGATACAAACATAACCACACATCTGCCACTTTCCAAAAGCTTAACACTCGTAGAACAATTTACATTAGTGAGAAACTCCTCCCACTTAAGTAGAACATAATCGCCCTATGATAGGAAGGCAATGAATACGGCGAATAATTTAATCAACCAGAGGTGATTAGAATGCAGAGGAAGTGCGGTTGACAGCCATAAACCATTTCTATCGCGGGGAAAACTATTTGCGTGTCACCATCATCAAAAGCAAGCTTTATGCGCGATTACTCCATACGGATCCACAGAAGCTTTAAAGGTGCTCAAGTAGGGGGAAAAGAAGATAAGCGTCAAATTAAGATATCCTTTGCGTTCATATAGCTCATCATGGTATTTTAAAACGATCATAGACTTAAGGGTTTACGACCCATCGACGAGTATCGCAATAACGGTAAAAGTTATCTCTTAAGTGGCATAACAATTACTGAGCTTTCCTCAATACGACTTAAAGTAGTAACAAAAGCAAATTGGGCCATTTTATGAGCCACTCTAATTACCACTGGATTCATACGATACAATCACGATAGCTGTGAATGACAAGCGAGAACAATTATCACAACCCACTAGGCTTAAGTAAATGATAAATCATGAAAAGGAAGGATCTAACAACTATCATGAAAAGACGCCAAATCACGTCTTTTCATAGAATATGACACGAACTCTGCAATGGGGTTCATCACGTGGTAATTAAATGAGAGTAACGTATAAATCTATCGAGTAAGAGATCAAGGGAACAACAGTCATTTGTAAACACCAAAAGATGTGGATGGGTAATTGGGGGTGTTTGAAATTAGTTAGTAAAAGGGATGTTAGAAGAATCATCCATAAGGTGGGTTTCTTCCATCTACCCATGTGTAATGAACACTTTCCATAATGAGTTCGGGAAGTTTAATGAGAAAAGAAATTAATCCCGGTTTTAATCGAATTACAGTGGAGAGGAATTAAGTAGATTAACAGGAACCGAAAAGGAATGCGCTATATGCAAGGACTAAAAGTATGAAATCTCTATACCTCAAACACACAGATTATAACAACGTTGCCAAAACAACAAACCAATGAAGAAATGCGGATTTAAGACGTTACTAGATGTATTAAGGTTGAAATAAGTAAAATGACTGTAAAGTAAGGTGAAAGAATAAAATTTATGAACGAATAAGAGACCAGTGTGATGGCAATATATTTATTCCTCTATTTATTTAAAGCGATTCAACTCATTACCATTGCCTGATCAAATATCCCATTCAATTAAAAGATTATTGTTTAATTAAATTCCGAAATTCGAACAAACTTGACTAAAAACTCTTTGCTGCCGGATATACTGAAAACAGTCGTAACTGGAGAATCAGACCATGATTAAAAGGCGGCGGCCGATATTTCTGGAGGGCAAGTAAAAATTGTACAGGAATCATACGGCTTGAGCACAATAAAAGATGAAAAAATACGTCAATAAATAAATAGAAATAAACAATAAACTTCGTTTACTTAGAGGCGTCACTCATTTAGCACAATCTAATTTATCCTTAAAACTGGACAAGTGAAATTCCATATTCAAAAAAAAAACTGTCTCATTACGGAATGACAACTACTATAGGACTGCTTTATGCAATTAAATAATCAATAAACTACCCAAATTAATGGAAAAAGTAGTAATTAAAAAATGAGATAAAATATAGCTATATTTTCAAATTTAGTATGAAAATATCAAACCAACCTTCAAAATAGAATTTTTGCAGAAAGGAAGTTCGTCGGCTGCGTTCGCCTGGAAATCATGCTTCGCTTCGGCTTCCATGGCGTATCGACTCCGGTAATCTGTAGAACCGCAGATGTCGGAAAGGTAAATTGAATACGCCGCAAACCGAAACAGACTATCGGGCCAATCAAACAGAAGGTTTTGTTTTCCCATCTTTTAGAACAATAACATATATTTCAAAATAATTTTAAATTTAAATGTCTTCAAAATGCAAAATTTAATTTATCAAAAATTTAATTTATTTTGTTTTATTAAATTTATTGAAGTTATTGGTAATAAGCAATGTATACCAATGTAAAATATTCATTGAGTAATGTTTGGCATAAATTGGAATGGGTAATCAAGTATTTTTAAGTTTATTATCTTGTTAACTATTTATTTTAACAAATATAGCTCCTTTGTTCTCTGTGCAATCTCACCTTTATTCCTTGTATTTCAATCAGGCATACATTTAATATATGTTGAATAGTTAAAATTTTTAAATCTCTAGTGTTTATTTCAGAATTCATTTTTTCAGTAGAACGAGTTTCAAAAGGTGAAGTAGATTATGTTTCTGTCATTCTGGTCAATATTTTTTCTATGTTTCACATACTAATATCTCATCAGTACCGTGTCTGATTGCTTAGAATGGGCTTACTATTTTTCCGTACTTTTTATTAAAATATTAAATCAGTTAAAATGTCTTTAAATCACAGTAATTGAATAGTCTGACCTCACATCCTGGCGAGCATAAAGGTAAAACAGGTCGTTTGTCACTTCAATATACCAGTAGCGTATACTTTCTTATTTCTCGATATCATAACAAAAAATACGAACCTATAAGCATTTAATAGAAATTAAAGCATTAAACTTGATTAGAATCCAATGGTTTCTTAAGAATATAAATAAATACTTATGGTCACGGATGCTGCTGTAAAGTTAGTATTTACAATGGTGGAATTTATGGGGGAAGTCATTTTTCATAACAAATGAATCTTTGAATACCAAATTTTGTCTTAAAAATATAGGACCATTTATTGGTTTTTTATTACACTATATTCTAATAGTGGCAATGATGTTTGCATATCAAACCCATGAAAAAGAATGACAAATTAATTCTCGGCATAGAAAGTGTATGAAGTACTTCAATTACTCTATTCACAATTTCTTCCGTCTGGTAAGTAATAAAAATATACGACAGTGCATTGAATAGCATTTGCGTGAGTATTCTAATAGTCAGATTTCGCTTTTTTATTGTTCCTCCATTTGTCAAACCACGAACACCTATATTCGGTCTTTTTCTCATAACCTCGTTCCTAATCACTCAGTGTTAACATTTATTCCCTTCTCTTTCAATTCCTCGGTATGTGCCTACTTCGTTTTACCTTCGTAGATACTTCAATTATCTTCAGACAATAACCAACTCGTAGTCTACTCGAGATCTTTTCAATTAATCCCTTGTTGCTTCCTTTCGGCCATTAAGCGGATCTTTCTTTTACTGATATGATCATCTCATCTGTAGAATACAATAATCATTTCACAGATACCTTTAGAAATTTCACCCAGCAAAATTCGACTGCACTACAATGCTAAACGACCAAATCACCGTATCAAAACAGGGAGCACGTATTCGTACCGAAAAGCCGGTATGTACAGTGCGTTCTTTAAGATCGTAATGTAAATTAATTCGTTTGAATAAAAGTAAATTAATAAAAGTGGTGTTTAGAAGTTGAAAAATAAATAATCTTACATATTAAGATCATTTTGAAAAAGTTATTTCTCAAATCCTAGTACTACCTTAAACCAAGTTTCCAGTACATAGTAGTCAAATTTTTCCTAATAAAGTCGGTTTGACTATTTGATTTAGAGGCTTAAAAACGATCACGCATTTAGATCCTTCCTCAATCCTCATCTATTAAGTTCTTTGGGCGTCCTGGATTAGCTAGCTACTGTTCCAACAGAAGTAGGGAGTCAGAAGAGAGGTGTCTGCACAGTGGGGGGAAGGGGGGGGGGGGCCAATTTTAATAGGGATGCAAAAAATACACAATGGCTACAACCGTGCAAGGATAATTCAGAGGGCGTTTGCACGAACACCTTGATTAGGGCCAATGGATATTGAGGCAAAATACATAGACAGAGCAGTTTGGTTTGATTTGGGAGGCACATATTGTTGGGGAATGTAGTCCTTAATTAACCAGAGGATGGGTAAGTATTATGAGGAATTGCCACCCAGTAGAATATCTTAATTAGGGCAAGTTGGCCCCAGACATGCCACAATCAATTTAGATTTGTTGGACTTCAAGTGAAAATCGGTATGTCTTAAAATTCATGCTCCAATCTAAAATCTCGCCTTGTAGCTACCGGTCATTGACAAACAATTTACGGACTTACAGTGTATTTTGTGGACAAAATATTTTAGGCAGTAGATATGCATATACTATGCCACTATAGAGTTAACCAAGAAGAGAGAATCATTGTCTCAAATGCTATTTTGCTTTTGAAATACGAGGGAAACTAACCATGAAATGCGTCTGCCTTAGAATATCTGAGTTAGATAGCTTACTTCTAGTTAGTCCTCGTGGTATGGCGTCTATTTTCATTTCAGAAAGCTTTGTTTTTGTATTGCCTTATTGATAACTTAATTAATTCATTAGCAATGACTTGGCCTACGCCTTTCCATTCTACCTCTCTGACTAATGACACGCTCCCACCACCCCCCCCTTTGTTTTCTCTCTAGATTTGAGCTGTTTCGGCAAAGCTAACTCAACTTAAGGTAACCTCTTTGGCAATAGAGACCTCTAGAATTCTGCCTCCTATTGTGATTCTATAGAAACCGTTATATACCTGCTCTCTTAGGCATTATCAGCAGGACGAAGGTCAGAACGGCAGTCTGCGCGCCGTCGTAATGTGAAGAATCTGAGAGTCAGTCGACCTGATCTATATATAGGTGCATCCTGACTAGATAAACAAGGAGGTAAAGACATGTACTTATTTCAATTTCGTTAAAATGATTAAGCATCCCGGAATAACTCCTCTGTCTTCTCTCCTCTTCCCGGTCTGTGTAGCTGTCACGTTACAAAATTCCTATGGACAGGCATTAGCTTTTATGACTTAGCTAGTCAGATATAAAACAGAAACTACTCCTGTAATACACTACGATAACAATGTTTTTTTCTGAGGAAGCCCGCGTATTGAGAAAATGTGATGACGATTCCTTTTAGTAGTCCGGCAAACATTCTCAGTAAAGGGCTTTAAAAGTCGATGAATTGACAGAGTATAAATCAATAAAGAGGATCAATTTTAGTATATTAACTAAAATAAAGTGTGAGTATGACTTTCTAATTTAACACGAAAACACTTCATATTGCCCCATTCGATTAAAAATATTTAAACGTTATAGAAGGCAGCCACTGTTCCTTCAATTACGCGTTCAAGGAACTGGTTTAAAGCTAAAATAAGAAAAAAAATAGTAATAATTTTGTTTGTTCAATTTCATTTTCAATCTTCCAGCTAGTTGGTGTTTAAATAATAGGGGTGGTTCCTCTTAATTGTTCGTTGACAATATAATTTATGGTGAAAGATTACCAGCACATTTTACAGCCCTGTATAATTAATAAATAATTTCCCGATTATAAATTGTTTACCTGATCCTCCAGTTCCTTGTGATTTCAAACTTTCCACATTCGAAGTGAACGCTGCCGATGGCTCAAGAATAAACCTCAATGGAAAATGTTCTTTTTAAATAACCTTTATTTCAAATTTCATTTTGATTTCAACTTCATTTCCAAGCTTACTTTGTGACAACGCTGACGTGTTTGTGCCTGAAGTGAAGCAACGCCTTTATGCAAGTATTATAGGCCTTTTTCAGCTCTGCTGAGTGGGCTGATTCGACTAAAGCAATGGTGTAATTTGGAAGGTAATTTATATAAACGCTTACTGAAATCTCGAAGTTGAACGTGCTTCCCTAAATCCTCAATAAATCTTCGATGCTCGGTTATCATATAACATCGGAGATTCTTGAAGAACGCCTCAGTCTCTAAAAAAAATATATATTTAACCAACTTAATAACATATTTTTAACAATAAATTAAAATTGATATAAGTTGATAGTTTCAATTAATATAAACTCACCAGCTAAGTGCTTAATTCCAAGGAAGGCATCAAGTGATTGTAGACTAACAGACTGGCCCGCGCTAGCGCCCAAGTAGATGCGCTTTTTGGGTAGTGTACCACCACTGAGATTTCCCGATTCTCCACCTGTCAACACGCTATCTGGAACTCCTTCATAGACCAGGCCCTTGGAAATTTTGCCATGAGACCACCTATAAGTAAATTCAACGAGCCTATATTATATAAATACGATAAATATAAGGTTAGGTTTTACAAGAAGTTGTAATTCTGTTTTGCTTCAAGAAAGTTAATTTACAAAATACAGATGTTCTCAAAGGCGAAAGGTATGGAGTTACTTTCCTAAAATAACATAAAACTAGGTGTTATAGCTGTTCAGAAGGGTGCAGATCACTAGGTCTCCAGTTTATTAAGTCACTAATTTAGGAGTTAGCAATTTGCAGGAACTAATGAACCGGAACAAAATCGTAGAATCGAAGACTATGACTAACAACCAAAGTCAGTAAAAAACAGTTCTAGAAAGTGGAACGTAAAGAGTTGCGTCGACCAAAGTTTACTGAATTGATGATGTGAGAATTCGGGTGAGGAAAAGAGAAATGAGGGTGAGCAGTGTGTATAAGCAAGTAACTGACACGCACGTATCTGCGTAGCCGTGCTAGTGGAAAATACAAGGACACTGCACGAGTTATCTGGACAAAGACGCATACGAGGGTACTTTTAAATGAAGTAGGGCAAACTATAGGTAAAAGGAGAATCGATAAACTCGTCTAGACATGATAGATGGGGGCTGAATTATAGGAGCGTAAAGGCGAAGGGTGAGCGTATTTTCAGTTTGAACGTGATTAGAGCGTAATTTTGTAAAATCCAACCAAAGTTATCCTTCAGAGAAAATTATGAGAGAGCACTGAGATACGAAGATAGGGAATGAGCCAAGGGCAGATGAACTGAGTCGTTATAGAGCAGTGGTGAAAAAAGTTGTATTTTTTTCAGGTCGGAACTCGGCGACCAAATATTTGAGCCGATAAATTAAGCGAATAATTCAAGATCTCTGTGAAAGAAAATGGCGATAACGTTTGAGGAAAGAAAATCCTACCTCAATAGGTGATAGTTCAAATTTTAATGAACTTTCCTGGTGGGAAATTTGTAACGCAGATCAAAGTGCTTGGTAATGGCTACGAATAATTGTCGTATTTATGTAAAATCCCCGTTTATTATGATAGTCTCGCTGATTAAATGAAAAATTTAAGCAATATTTCTAAGCAATACAAGAAGAAACAAGTAGAAAAGACTTGCTTTGTAGATAAATCACTCTTTCTCCAAATTTTCGAAAATTTTTGGATAAAAATAGAGATAATGTATTTCTCTACAAAATTAGATATCAAATGCTTGTTCAATTCTCTTTAAATTTTGCCACTTACCCTGAAAGGAATGGGCGCATTTCACAATAGAAAGCCTTTGGATCGAGCTCCTCTGAAAAGTAAAACAAACAGTACAAGTCACCTTGTTGAGATCGCCAAGAAGGAATTCTCCTAAAAACGAATGTTTGAATGACCATGCTTCGTGTTTTTTATATTTAATAAGCATTTCCTCAACCTTTGGCGCTACGATGATGTCGCGAAATGATATTTACGCTTGATCCAAGGAGGGGTATAGCGTACTCACTCCTACAGCAAATGACTCACCAATCGGGATGACTACATGACCGTCGTCTAGATTAATCATTGGCAGTCGTTAATTAGCGAGTGTTCACAGGTTTTCGAACACTTCTTCAAGTTGCAAACAAATGCATATGAAAAACAAAGACATGGCGAATGGACTTCTCATTGTTTGTTAACTCGATCATCAATTATCCAAGCTCATCTGTCTCTCTACTTTCTTAAGACAGAATTATCGCTAAGATTTACATTTACCTTAATGGAGAGGGGAGGGGAGAGGGGTGGGTAAAGGCTATTCCACCGATGATGAAAAACATGTACTTACTCAAAAGGAGAGTGAGCTGTTCACTCATGATTGAGATGAGTTCTGCCATTTTCAAAAGACACTCAACAACTGAGTCCTCATTCTTTCTTTTGATTCCGCTGATAACATGCATCATAATCTGAAAGACAACAGTCAGAAAATATATTTTAAATATTAAATTTATTGATATTACTCAGATAACTAACTTGTTCAATTTCAAGGAAATACAAGGATGAACTTTTAATCACTCTCTAAATTTTTTGATAATTTCCATCAAAGTAAGTTCAATCAAAGTACTATTTCACTAAATATCCCCAAGATTGAAATGAATGATCATCGATCTTCCAGGAACAAAATCCAAAGAATCGTGCCTCGGCCACTTCCTCGATGTAAAGGCGGAGCTTAAAATTTTGCGATTGACAATATAAACAAGGGTTTAAGTGACTTTGAGAGTGATTCAAACTTTTGAGGACGAAAATTGATAATTTTAACCAATATAAGGGATATATGAGATTTCTCGGCTTATCTTACTAGTTTTCCTAATTCAGTGGTCTTGAATAAACTCGACAGTGATGTGTACATTGCATCGTTTTTAAAGTTTACGATCGACCAACTAATACATCCCATCCGGAGAAGCAGGAAAAGACACTTGTTCACGTTGTAGTAGGGAAAACTTACTACACTTCGACTCGAAATGTGCATCGTATTTCATATTAATTCACATAATCAATTTAATAGTTAATAGTTATTTCCAATAAAAATGGGAAGAAAGCACACAACATGTATAAATTTTGTCAAGGAAAATACTAAATACCTCCTTACGATTGCAGTCTCTTCTTGGCGCTAACCCTTCAATCGAAAATCCTACTTTTTACATTTAAAATAGCCCCTCCAAACTGACCTTAGCTATGTCGCAGAAGGTTAACTCAATATCGGCAGTGATTTCGATGAAGGGATACCAATTTTCTTGTTCCGAAGGAAGACATTCGGTGTAAAATGCCCTAAATTAAAAAAGGAGGCGTTAAATAAATAAGTTGATAAATCTCTTTAGACATAGTTGAATTCAAAGCAGGTCGTCAAATAAGTAAGAACATTAAATATGGGGCAACTTACTGCCTTCGAAGCAGTTGAGTTTTCTCTGGGAAACAATTTGACAGGACGAGATCAATATGACCGAGAATTGGCTGACAACCCAACTCAATTGAAACCTCCATTAGAGGCATTGCAAGTACGGCAGGGAGGATCTATTTGCATTCATGAAAAAAATACAAATTAAATATATATAAAATGAAAATAAAATTATATATAAGTTTATCAATTGATCCGAAATTAATATTGAAAAGTGTGCACTGTTAATAGGTCAGTTAATTAGCATTTACATCACATCAAAGGAGACGTTCAGACTGTGTGAGGAGGGTTTCTGCGTTAAATTGAGTCCCTCAGGTTAATGTATGAATGCCATTTTTACGATTTAGAATTTCAATGGTAAACGTGCGTCAAGAATGAACGCGTACTGCACGAAGTCGATGGGTAATATAATTTTTCATTTAGATTTAGTTTATATTCCAAAAAATTATAACTTGTTTTGAAGCGCAATTAATAATGCCTTGATTATTGTTTGCTCAAGTTCTGTGTGATTCGATTTTTCGGTACTTTCATTTAAATCAAAGACTTTGCTTTTCTGCATTTCTATTTCCCTTGTCCGCAACACTAAAATTGGTTTTCAGAGAGTGTCATATAAAAAAATATTTTAATTTGTTTAATTAATTAGGGCTTTGTGGTAAATCTTAAAAATGAAACACGTCCCCTTAAGCCCATTGAAATAATCTGTTTAAAATTCACATTTAATGTAATGGAAGAAGCCTGAAGTCACCCCCTGTTACGGTGTGTTACATTTCAACAGCCCATTAGATGAATGCCAAACATTCTGGAGCTGCCCTCCTGAAATATTCACCCTTAATCACACCTTTTGTTGAGCACAATGAATCAGTATTATTGGCCATTCACGGCACTTGATATGGCCCCAGCAGGCATTGATCTGATGACCTCCCGCATGCCAGACGTGTCTATTGACTCTTCATGAGCTTTAATTATTTCCCACTAATAAGATGAAGCACACTAGTCGATGGAATAATATTTTTTACAATTTCAGTCTATAGTGCCACATTAATAAGCACTTCTGGAAATGAAGAAATGCTAGATACTTCGAATGGTTTTCATACTCTTCACAGAATGAATTCGGATATTATAACAAATCAACTCGAATCATTCTTTTATAATATTGAGTTATTATTTGGTATTGGAATAAACAAATCAAAAGCGATTTGGCACCTATCAGTAAGTTACTTGTTTTCGGTAAAATAATTAACGTAGTGACACAGTGGAGACACTCGATAGTACCATAATCGATTCAGTTAGTTCTTCATAACAATCTACCTAACCGTGTTTACTAGACTGGTGTGATAGGATTACACCCAGGACACGATATGGATGTTTATCTAACCATAGTGTCTTACTTAACCATTCGGATCCATCTATTGCAGTATATAGACATACGGTTCTAGTCAAATAGATCGATGTCTTGGTTCGTTAAATATCTACTAAAATTCCATTAGGTTCGTTTTCTCGCAGTGTCCGCTTTTTACTGAGAAAATGGAAGTAAGTTAAACAAGTACTCTAGGAAGACTTGCAAGCACATAGGTCAATGTGGCAGTATGGGAAAGCGAGGTACATCCAACTGTGATTTCTTGCTGACGGATACGGAAATGTGGCTATTGCTGTAAGTTGGTTAATTCCGCTCACCTTGATTCACCTTTCTATCCTTCTTACTCTCACAGATCTTTATAGTTTTTCATTCCACTTTGACTTGTAAATAAGGTATTCTTTAATAAATTCGTATTTCGACCACTCTTCTTTTTACAACACTATCTAACTTTTCAGTCTGTCTTTCGATAGGTACTACTATTTACGATACCTAGAGCAAAGCAGGCGCTAGTTAGTGTAAATACACTGAGTTACACTAAAACATACTTTTAAGAGGAAACTATAAGACTCACCTCAGCTGGATTCTTGTCCCCATCCTGCCAGACGTATTGTGCAGTGAGGAAAGCCAGAATTTTATGCGCTAGACGCTTTTCTTCGTGTGTGGAGAGTTGTGATGTATCCAGTTGTGGTAACTATTAAGACAGTTGAACAGTATTAGATAAAACAAACTATCAAACCTTCTCAATTGCCTCCCGAATTTTTCCTTCCTGAAAGAGTTGATGTGAATGTTCCAGAAGTTTCTTATAGGGAATTAAGGTTGGAGGTGGTGTTGTCTATATACAAGAAGGTTTTCAAATAAGGTAAGTCTTCGAAGATATAAGTTTAAAACCAGAAATACTCACGGGTTGTCGAAGAAGACATCCGGAAACGGGACTAATTCTATAATCTTCTAAAGCTATCATGATAGAGAGATCTAACAAGATGACAACGAAATAGGGACACAATTATATATGCTGACGATAAACAAGTTTCGACCTATTAACTTTGTCGTGCAGGTATGTCGCACGCCGTTGGTAAATGACAGTGCGCACCTAATACTCCAGAAAGTGAAAAAAAGTGATAAAAGGATTAGAATGTGAACAATTTACCTTAGAGAAAAGACGAGCCTTGTTTAGATAAAATTACGCCGTTGACGTGACTTGTGAACAAGTGACATGTTATGTGTGAATGGAAGTTCTTTGTTCTAGTCGGCTGATCTATTTGGCCTTCTTAATTATTTCTTAATCGAATTTAAACATACTTGTTCTTATATAGAGAGAACAGCTATGGAAACTCGTCAATTTGTTCAGGTCTCATTTCAGTTTTTCTACCTTTCATTGGTTTCCTCGCACACGGTTATGTATTTATTAAGATGGAGGGATGACATAACGCTCAATAATTTCCATAAATCGGTCCAACAGTTATGGCACTCGAGGAACTGATTACGAGGGCATTCTTATTTATTTATTAAAACTGCAAGTAATAGACACTTAAAGAATGAAATCTCGAAGGAGGAGTGCGGCGGAGGAATTCCTTCCAGAAAACTGTCAAAATTAGCTAAACTATATTGTCCAAACTCAGTTTTACGAAGTTGGGAAAAATGAGAAAAGTGATGTAAAGCATAAGGCCTGACGTGAGTAAAATTGAAGAAATGGCAGAAAACTGGGTCAGGCAAATAACACAAAGCCAAGTGAAATGATAATTATGTTAGAATGTGCAGTGGCGTCGTGTTTAAAACCACAAATCCAGCGGTCATTAATTTTCTGAAAACAGCACGGATTGTTCTCGAAAGCATAAATATTTACTTTCTAGTCTTTTTTAAAGTAAATTTGCCTATTTCCAAACTCTTCCAAATTGTTCTTGCGAATCATTTTGGCCAGATACATGGCAATATCATCAGATATCACTTACAACGGATGACTTGACAATAAATGTGCCTTCCCTTCGCCAAAAATATGCGCAAATGGGGCTACTTTGTTTAACTACCATCAATGCATTTCATTTGAAGCTATTCCAGTATGCAACCATATTTCATTTGAAATATTCGTAGTATTAAAGCTTCAGGTAAAATAGCATTAATATAAATTGCATGAACTTACATAATTTAAACGCTCAATTTCTGCTTTGATAAAGGACTTTCTTTTGTACTAAGCACTGAATTTGCTCTCAGCCCCCCCCCTTCCCGCTCCACTAATTTTGGTCTAAGTTTATTAAAATTTTGGCGAAATAATTAATTGATTCACTTTAAATTTGATGCATTAATAGACTGCATCACATGTCAAGCTCTCCTCCATTTAGTTTAGTTCTAGATCGCAATACGCTAATAGGAGCCTAAGAAATTTCTAAATCACATGATTACTTTGAATTAATATAAACATACGCTATTAAATTATTATGACGTGTGGAACTGCAATCGGTTGCCCCACCTGAGTTAGATGGGCTACATACCAACTATGATGACTAAACTTAGTGATCGCTCTAATTCTAACTAAGCATTCATAAGAGAAAAAGGAGATGAGCGATTCAACCGCGATTTTTTATTTAACAAGGTACTAGGTTATATAGTATCTAGGACTTGTAATATCGCTGAGTTACCCTCAATCAGCTAGATAATGATTAGGCACTAACTATGCCTCTTTAAAGTGGCATTTTTAGACACCAACAGGAGGGTTCAGAGCGGTTTCAATCTATGATCTCATTCGGAATGGCTTTACTGTTTAACAAATTGATAATATTCATCGGAAGATGAGCTAAAGTTCTGCGATAACTATTGAGGAGTCCAAAGGAACAGCCAACGCTATACGGCCTGTCGTGAACTTTTAGCAACTCCTCCTCCTCCGCCACTTTCTCTAATATAACCCTATGCTACTCAGACCACAATTCCGGTTAATCGTGACGAATTCTAGGTAAGCCAATTATTCTATTCATGGATTAAATTGATTCAGTGCAAAGCAGCACAATATTTGTAGAGTTTATACACTATTACAAGCTTTCTAGCACTGGCCTATCTGCTCAATTACGAATTATCCGTGTACAGAAATGATATCCGACAACTATATCCTCACCTGCCTATACTAAATAAATGTTACCGTCTGGCTCCGATGTCTAGCACTCTACTGCTTAGCTGATTTGGACTAGTGAACAGTTGTATGACACTCTGATTTACTTTCTACCTTTATTCTTCAATTAGCAAAAGTAAATAAACTCTGAAAAGTGATTGGCTTTAATGGTTGAATAGAAGGAAAGTGCCCTTTTTACAAAAGGCATATTCTACCACCCACCTTATTGATCAATTTAAGCATTGCAATCGTTGCTTTAAATCGGTTGATGTATGTAAATGAATCTTTGGTCTTTTATTACTGAATTTAATTGTTTATAGCTATAAAATAGTAAAAAATTATTTCACTGAAATACTTTGCTGAATTCCGATACCTTTTAGAAATTCTGAAACAGATTTCGTTAACCGTAAGTTCTTCACTCATTTTAAAGGCCTCAACTTCCCCCAGAAATAAAAGGAAGTGTTTTCAAAATTGTACTTGAATGGAGGAAAATTCCCGCACTATACCGCCCTAAGAGGTAAAAAGAGCGATTCGCAATCCAAATTTCCGAAAGGAACCCTGCACACGAGTTATATAGAATTTTTTATTTAGGCCTTTAATTCGCATATAATTAAACAGAAAAATATCAGCTCATTTCATCCTGGCGCTATCTAGTTTCCTTACTTTCAGGGAAAAGACAATAGCACCAACCACCATGGCGAGAATCATTCCACCAATCAGAATGTAAAAGACACCAGATAGGTTGATGAGAGCCAGAGGCTCGCTTGTTTGCTGTTCACCACCTTGCAAACATTCACCCTTCTCAATCCACCATTCTTTGTACAATTTCGCCAGCACCTGATTCTCTCTCAAACGTAGAATAACATCAGTTACATGCTCCTTGAATATCCTCATCTCTGGTTTGTTTGATGGTAGTCCTACAGCATATGCCTTGCTTCCAAATACACTACCCACCATCATAGTATCACATGGTTGTCTATGATTGATATATTCAATCATCTTCGACTCTGCGACAAAGGTATACGGTTTGGTTCGAACACGTTCAAACCCCGCTTCCAGTGTGGGAACATACACCGATGGGTCCTTTTCCATTCTTTTAAATATTGTCCTATAGAGATTATCTTTGGCATGAGTAAAGAAATCCTTTGTAGCTCCCGAATCCAGGGTTCCAATCTGAATTGGCAAATCCTCCTTCTCTGCAAAGTCCTTGATAGAATTAATTGGAGAAATTAGGCGCTCAACTGAGAGTGCTGCAGCTAGATTTGCAGTGTAATAGGCCATCACAACGAGACATACATATCTCCAAATACTAGCAAAAACACGTGCACCGGGAGAAATGGGAAAGATATCAATACCCTGGTGTACAAAAGAGGCCACCGAAAACCAAATACAATTTCCGAGATTAAAACCCAAAGCGGGGTTTGCAGGCTTTCTTTCTTTGGGAGAAATTGCAGCAATAAGACATAAACCCAAGCTGACAATTATCGTAGCTGCGGCCATTCTCAACCACACTTCATTCTTTAGAGGTGAAAGAAAACTGAACATTCCTGGCTTTGTTTTTCCAGGTTTGCGGATAATGAGAGCCAGACCAAAGTTCATAAAGGGCTCTGAAAAATCAATAACTTTTGCTCGCATTGTGTTCATTGTCAAGGGTGCAATAATCAAGTCTGCTTCGTCTCGGAGTATTTCACCAACCATACCATTCCATTCATTAGTATCTGGATCAATGACCCCGAATTTGTTATCTTTCACCAGATGCAATTCGTAATTCAGATTCAGTTCACTAAAAATGTAGTCAGCAAGATCTTTGCAATAACCAACGAAGTTATCTCGACCGGCTTTTGCATCACTTACCTCCGGACTAGCAGGCATTATGAAAGGTTTAGACAAAACCGTCACAACGCGAAGAGTTTTATTTCGCAAGCGATAAATTTCCAAGAGATTGTTATAGGTTATAGGCTCAGACATTTTCTCTCTGAATCCGGCATATGGCATTCTATTCGAGAAACCCAAATGTGCGGACATAGACGGTAGGACCCATCCCGAGTGCCGACTCCATTTCGCAATGGTCCGATTTCTCTTCTCCCCAAAAACTGACGACAGAAGAAGATTGTAATCCGTCCTTTGACAAGTATCCTCAGCAAATTTAATGAGACCTGTTTGTCCGATAATTTCTGTTGTTGTTAACCAGGATTTTACTCTTAATCTAGGTTGCCACCTTTGAATTAAAGAATCACTGACCAAGGTTCCAGAGGAGGTGAAGCATTTTGATTTGATCGTGGAATCCCGACTCTTCCACAAACCATTCTCAGCTGCTTTCTTAAGACTTCTGCCAACTTCAAGCGCATCCATGATTGAGGCAATAGTATGAAGTGGTGCTTGAACATCTTTCCATTCCTCAGCAAACTTGACCACTACGTCATTTTGATAATCCAAGAAGTGGAATCCTCTAAAAGCGACTCCACTTTGACGATACTCATCCAGATTGAGTTCATAGATATCAAAATCCACAAGAAGATAGCTATATTCTGATCGCATCATACCCATTCGTCTAAACCACGTTATAAGTGTTTCCAGTCTTTCAGTGCCGGATAATGATTGGCTGTTTTTGGGCTTTCCCATATCGATTATTACATTCCTATCAGACTTTAAAGATAGGTGCGCATCGATAGATTTCAGTGTTGAATGTATTAGTTCGTCGTCACTAACGTCAATATATCCACTAACAATTGGTGGTTGAATTTTACCAGCTGGTTTTCCGGAAGGTGGTCGTGGAACTGAACTTCCAGGTGGAATATCAAGATCAGCAATCCTTTGATTTATGAATTGAAGTCTTTTAAAAGCATCCGTTGACCCGTAGAGATAAGCAAAGGACTTCCATTGCCAAGTTACAATGTAATCAATAAGGGGTTGGGTGATATCGGGTCGAACTGAGAACAGTTTGCATCCATTGTCTTCTGGATCTCTTAAAGGGTGTTCAAGAATAGGAGAAGTCTCATCCCAAGTGATATAAGGATAACCAAATGTCGACGAAAGAGATTGAAAGAGAGGAGCAGTAGGAGAAGGAAGAATTCCAATCAGAGCAGCTCGTTCAACAGCCAAAGCACGACAATAAGCAGAAAGTACTGTGTAACCACGATTCTCCTGAATTCTCTGAATCGCCGGAGACTCCCCGTAACGCTGAGCTAGTCTACGAATTACACCAATAAGTTGGGATTTTCCTCCAGAAGCAGTAGTATTTCCAATAGGGGTATCAAGTATTATTGTAACACCTCGACTATTATTTTCCGCAGAGCTGATGAAGGGGAGTAATACAAGAAGGGTTAAAAGCGAGCCTTTAGTGGAGAGCATGCTGGCGATCTGAGCTCAAAATGCGAAAAATTCGGCCAGCAACTCGAAGTGGATAAAGCGTGCGCACTTAGCGCAGTACTCAGATTGGATGGGCGATCATCGACCCAATTGGCAGAATAACGCCGTGTGGTTTACTAGTAAGCTGCACGTTATTTTTCAAAATTTTTAGAGAGAGGGAGAAGGAGATAGTAGTAAACGTTCATGGATCACTCTGGGTGGCTTGGTGGACTGGCCAATGAAATATTTCCTGCCAATACCAAACAACTCAGGGGCATAAATAGGGAAACAGAGTTAGTGGTGGGGAAATTGATTTAAATAGATAATATAATCTGTACAATCACAAATACATTACCCACTAATAAATATTTAAAAGTACATACTTGACGTTTACGAAATTGAGCTTCAGTTATATTATTTCCGGTTAGTTGGATGGAATTAGCTCTTAGGGGCGCTCAGAGGAATGTAAAGCCATTCACAAAAAAAGTGGCCAAGTCCATGTCTTTTATTTTAGCTGTAATAAGATGGCCTCAAATATGGAAGAAGATAGAACAGAGATAACCGACAGAGCAATGTGATCGTATTTAAAGCTTGCAAACAGCTTACTTGCATGTCAAGTGACGTGCATTTGAATGTGATTGAAGTGACTGTGGATATAAAAGGAACTAGGCAAATCAAGATGGAACCGATAAAGGTAGGGCACTAATCTACCCAACGAAGGTCACTGCACGACTTACAAAGTGATTGTGAATTATGTATTTATTTAAAGAGCACACGAAAAGAATGTAAATGACTTGGGATTTTATTTGAAAATCGGATTGCTCTCTGGCGGTCGACTGTAGGTTTTCGAGGCTTCATCGTAGAACCAATGGCCTTCAGTTTTGCATGACATGTCTTGGTTCTTTGCATCTATTTGTGCGTGTACCGTCTCAAAGATCCTTCACTGTCTTTATAATTATAAAAATGCCAAATTCTTATAAAATCAGCGGATTTTTGTATGAGAGGTTACTTTTTAGCTACCCACAACAGCTATTCCCTTTTTCTATTAGAAACCAATCAAATGCAAACAAGGTCTTTCAAATAGAAGAGTTCAACTTTAACTCAACATCTGGCCGATAGAACCATTATTGAATATTTCTGCTAAGAGAAAGCAACGTCGAAATAGATCTAAAATATAGAATCAAGTATTTCCCAAAGGGAATATGTTTTGTTTTTACGCTTGAGTCATCGACTTATTAATTGGTGATGTATGTAAAAATATCCGACTTTTTCAATTAGGGTATTGACAGGGGCTAAACTAGCGAAAACCGAATATGGGCAATTAATCTCCTAAGACAACTTTTTGGTTTGAAATTAAGCACCATCTCCTTTCATTGAATTTGTTTTGTTAATGTTCTATCGAGGATTGAAGAAATAGTTGAAGAAAATGAAAAATTGAAACTCATGTCCTAGACTGTTTGCCACTTTTGCGAAAAGTTCAAGGTTGAACCTAACTTTTGAAACAACAAGAAAATTCTAAATTATGGGCAAACATGCTGTTAAAAAAGGTAACTACCAACTTTACTGCAGCGGTAATAAAACTAGCCAACGACTAACCGTAAAAGGAGTTGGAAGGAGTGATCAAGGACAGATGTCAGTCACCCAATTAGCAAAGTGAAAAAAATGGGCTAAGAGGAAGAGAGAAAAGCTCACTATGACGAAGTAAGGTCAAAAAATCATATTGATAATCAGTATATGGGCAAAGTGAGAGGTCAAAGCCATAATGGAGCTAAGTTGAATATGTGCTACACAGAGACTTCGGGATCATGGATAGGTAGTCAATTTCATCATATAAAGGCAAAAATGATGAATTTAGTAAAATCAATGAAAATTCATATTGAGTTCTAGTAGGCAACAGACGAGAGAAAGAAACTGGGCAAGTGTGATACGCTTTCGTTAAGCAACAACAGTGATAATGACCCACAATGACATCTTATTTTTGACATCGCTGCCATTAAACGACATTTTTTGAACCTTCCTTCCAACTTCTGAATTGAGAAAGGAGGGATCTGTCATAATTTATAAACAAATTGAGCATGATGCAGTCGATGAATTATCTGAGTTCAGCTGAAAACCGGAAGGAATTTGTTGGGAAGGAGACAGTGGTGATGCAAACTTTCCAAACACTACTATTTTAGAATTCAAAGTGTCCGACAATTGCATTTGCGAGGTATATTTTTAATGGTTAAAAATAAATGTGTTTCTTCCTTTACCCATTTTTTATCATTTATTTATTCAAAACAATCAATATGAAGCCTAGCTACCGTTGCAATATAGCCAGACTGCTCTATAGTGATTGAATAATTGAGGAGAGTACATCAAAATCATATAAGCATATATGCAGAGCTTTGCATATCACACTTGACAAGTATCGAGGAGGATGAGATGTGCGGATTTTCCACCTGAGAACTAAGTAGATCTCCTAAGCTCGAGTTGTAGTTTACATTTTGTTCTTCTCACCTTAATGAAATGAGAGGAGTCCATTTCTATTGGAGAGTCGTTTACACCGATTTTCATGTACATAGATTTGAAATCCTTTGTGGCTTCATACTCACTTAGTTCACGATCCAGTTGGGAGAAGACTGGCATCTAAAATTGCTCGAATTTAAACAATGTGTGTTTACGCCGATACCATCAACAGTTCAGTTGGTTGTTTGACGTCGTAAGCAAATTTTTGAAACCTGCTAAATCTCTTTTAACCTAGTAGAGCTCTATGGGCTAGGCTAAATTTTGAAAAGTATCCTAGCATGATGCTAAAATGGCAAATACCGCTTTTAACCTACAGCTAACAAATTGACTTAGGTGTGTACATACCCAAGGTTAACGTCTAAAGGTGGAGCGGCTACCATCGGCATCTGCATGATAGATATCACCTCAGTTATTTATCCATACTTTTTAAATTCTTGATAACCTAACCATTCTTCTCATCATCGGTATACTTACAAATCTTAGACCCATCTCTGCCACTTCATTCATCAATACTCAAAGCTTACCTGTCTTTTCGAACCTCTGGATATCTACAATGAAGGCGACATCTGAGGTGGCCTCATCAGTAAACCAATTTCATATCCTGTATCCTATCTATCAAGCCTAACAGGACATAACCATCTCTTCGTTTATAAACACGAGGTCTATAATTCATGCAGCCTCGGTTACTAAACCATCAATAAGAAATATAGATAAGGAGAATATCAAATCAAAATCGATTTCCAATGTATATACATTTGCTTGCCTGAGTGCGTCTTCGTTAAACCATATATGCATAAATTATCTATTAGTGTTAGCGTATCCGAACGCGTTCCCGTTAAGTACAGATGCGTCCGTTTCCATATTCCTAAATTTTTACTTAAAATAGATGAAATACAGGATAGACAGACTCAGTTCTGTGATATTTTATCATGCTACCCAAGCCCATTAGGCGAAGTGTTACAAAGACTTAACAGCCCTTACGAGTGACACACGTTCTTACACAAATATTGATCAGAGTTAATCAGTTAATCACACCACCGAATGTGCATCCATGGATATGGATCTCGTGATATTTGGCCTAGAAGAAATGGACGCGAACCACTGCTCCTCTGGCGCATTGTTATACTAGTCAAGTTCAATTATAGTTTCAATGTAATAATAATAATAATAATGAAGTAACAAGAGCCAAGCGATGTTCTCCAGCAAAAACTGACATTCGATTAAACGAAGGAATTTCACTTCAATATATAGTGCATTTTTTCACTCTATAATAATACACTTCATTGCATGTTTACGTAAATGAAGAAATCAAATCATCAAGTGAAAGGTAGGGAGAGAGAAAGTGAGAAAGGAAAGAAATTGAAAGTCAAGTAAATGGGAATTGTGTACAACGTACTGAAATATTCAATTAAAATTAGGGCTCTATTAGCCGTATCGATGAATTTCCGATGGGTTGGGGATCGAAAAGAGAGAGGAGGGTGGGGGAGGAGAGGGGGATGTTGCGAAGCAAATTAAGCTTGCGAAAGCATGGAAGGATAGAGAGAGAGAGAGAGAGAGAGAGAGAGAGAGAGAGAGAGTGAAGCTGAGGTCGTCTGTATTTATTTGCTGAGATCATTGTGGGTTGTTATTGAGCAATTATAGGCGTGTGTTCGTTCACATACTGAAGTTGTGTTTGAAAGACACCGAAAGAAAACCCGCGCGAAATTGAAGTAGTGGGGGAACGAACACAACGAGGCATAAAACAATGCTGTTGCATTTATTTCAGAAGCAGAGGGTAGGAGGGAAACGAACTTCACGAAAAGACGGTGGGAGGGGGGAGAATCCCCTTATACCGTCGAAAGGGGATCTGTCTCATCGGAAAATAGGGGAACCACTCCGTAGAGATTTTCTGTTGGTCGGAAGACACGCAAATACTTGGATGGAATTGTATTCAACGTCAGCTGTTTCACAATATCGGACTTGAGACTGAACCAATCATTTTCAAGCCAGAAATCTAGTGATCCTCGGCTCCTGGTTAATAGAAAAGGTAAGTAGTAAAGAATAAATGAAGGCTAAAGGAGAAAAAATGCCGAATTTCAACGTACATTGGCTCCTCTTGTAATGTATTATAGACAAATCGTCTGCCCCATTTGGAAAGCTGCTTAATCGACTTTAGATTGATAAGCGGTCTATTGAGTTGTCGATATCCTCCTGGAAGTACAGTCACGGAATACTTATGGGATCTTCGACGAGCAATTTCTGTTTCTTGAGCGTCTGCGGAGCCACCAGTGGGTGTGGGTGTTCTGGAAGATTGGCGGTCGGTTATGGTTGCGGAATGACTCTCTGCTAGTAACCTACAAGAAACCAAAGACCAAGTGCTCAATCGTTGATTAAACATTACTGAATATTAATTTTACTAGTTGTGTATTAGCTTACAGGAAGTAGGCAAAGACACCGAGGCTCCATAGATCCGAGAGAGCATTGCATTTGTTACCATCATCGAGTTCTGAAGCTGCAACATAAACAAAGCCGGTAAAATATTGCATAAGGCAATCGAGCTTCGAATTATTACATCATGTAAATGATTGATTGACTTCATCTTCCTCGAACTGCTATCCGTGAAAAGGGCCATAAGTGTGCTCGTATTTTAACAATGCTAATAATAAAGGAATAGTAGTATTGAGCTACAAGACTTCTGCTTTCTTCATACCGGGTCTGAGCAACTGCATCCATTGTATTGCTTCAGGAAACTGTCTAAATTGTAGTTGTTTTCATCATTAATAGTCTATTAACAATTATATTTACGGTCCAAAAATATTGAAGTGCAATTTCAATTATTGCGGAAACGAAACCTACCTGTGAAACATGTGGCCATTTTGCCAAAATTTTCCACCGGTTCAACACCAGTAAGAACAATATCTGGCAATGCGGAGGTTCTCCTTGCTGCATGGATGTTGTCAAAGTCTACACGTCCATGCACTCGTCCATGGAAAGCAGTGTGGAGCCAACGCAGAGCAGAAAGAAGTTGGTATACCCATCGTGCTACACTGAATTCTGTATACTCTCCTCGAGCCAAGAGAACGTCCAGCAGAGGTCCTCCCGGTACCCATGTTGAAAGTCCCACTCCAGCAGTTGGTTTCGCTGCATCATTGGCCATCCATCCGAGACAAAGACTCTGAGGTAGGAGACTGGGCGTTCGAACACTAAATTGTTGGGTGAACAAAGGTGCGCCTGAAAGACAGAGCGATAGATTAGCAAGTCGTTCGAGGAGTTCATTAAAAATTTTCTTCATTAACAAATACCTCCTAGTCCTGCAGATGCAGATGACGCCGCGGCGGATCTGAGTAGAGTAAATAGGAGAGCTTGTTGTCTGGCATTTACTTCCAGCGGATCTCCTGATTCCAGTCCATGAAGGCGCGTTATTTTTGCAAGTATGAAGGCAGGAAGTCGGATAGGCTGCTTTTCTGGCTGTTGAGTTGGGATATTACCTCTTTCCACCAAGGCAGGATGACATCTTAGGAGAACCATGAGCTGAGAATTGTTGCCAAATGCTCCTCTAAAAGAAAATTGAATAATTAGCGTTATTCTAATTAGTTTGACACTACAAAGCACCAAATGGCTACCTTGAAATAAGGCCCTCCGTGCGACAAAGCATTTTAATAGCTTCAAGGTGGGGGAATAATCCACCAGTTTGAAGCAACTCATTCATTACGCCTGAGGGTGGGGGTCGTTTGAAAGCCTCGTGTTCCCCATCACCAGCCTTCGTTGCAGCCGCAGAGGCCATAGCCTCCGGATGGTCACTAAGGCCGAAGGGATGTGAGGCTTGCCTCCACTGGAGCATCCATTCGCGTTCTTCCTCAGGCAGGGGAATTTTAGACGCCTGACCCGAGTGAAGACGAAACTCTGAAGAGGCAATACTGTAGGGACTCCACCCCACAGCATTTCGAACGCAAACACGAACTCTATAAGCTTGATCAGGCTCCAGATCGGTGATCAATATTCGTCTGTCCACCGTGTAGCCCACAGTCCTCCAAGCTGACGCTACTGGCTTGACATCTGTTAAAAAGTGTAAGGAGTTTTCAATGTAAATAAATTAATAATTTTCATTAAAGTTGGAGTACTCACCAGGATATTTAACATCTACACGATATATAAAGTCCTCACAACTGTCATAATTTCCACAAGACCATCCAACGAGTACTTCTGTGGAAGCAGATTGTAGAATTCCAGGTCTACCTGGTGGTTTAGGTGGCTCTGAAATGCAGATTAAAACCAAATTCCCTTATAAACCATATAGTAAAAGGCAGAAAAAAGACTTCAGTAGCTAACCAGGAAGCAGAATTCTCGCTCTCGTTTTCGCCTTTCCGTTTCGAGCTCTTATGACACATTCCACAATCTTTCCGGCCATTCCACGTTCAGCATCATCTATCTTCAGCCACAACCATCCATTAGGTTCAGCTCCGAGTGTAACACCAGGGGACTCAGAGAGAAGACAACCCGAGAGGTACCAGGCTGCTGCCACACCACCACTGCCTCCTACTGTACCGCCAAGGTCATATCCCTCCAATCCGAGGGCTTCTAGGTCATTTCGGACATCACCACGCTTGTAGAGAAGTTCTGGAGCCGGTAGACGTGGTGGGTTGGCTATTTGACAGGAAAAGAATACACTATTTGTTGTAGGATCGATTCGGCTGTCTCGTAGAGGGTTCGCGAACACAGGGGCTGTAAATAAATCAATTTCCCTCTTCAATATGGATAAAAGACAGTTTACTGCTATATCATGGAATCCTGATAACAGAATACTTGTAGATGGTATAATGAATAGCTCACCAAGTTTGTTTGTCGATTTGATCGGGCCCTCACAGAGATGTGGCTCTACGGGTAAGATCTGTTCATCACGTTCTTTTGAAATATCATCACACATACGCTTGACCGGTTCAGAAGAGTCGTCCGCCGAAAGGAGATTAGGACTATGGGAACCGCTTAGACCACGCCATGGGTCCAAACGAGGTGAAGGGGACTCCATTGGTGACTGGCTCACTTGGCTTAAGCGAAGACAAAGTAACAGATTATTTTATTTTATCAAACAATGCCCTTTCTACAACGCAACTTACAGAAGGGAAACGTCAATAATCATTTAGACAATTAAATAAGCTTTTCTTTGTGAAGTAGGCTTTATCGCAGTTTGGCAAGTGAATATATTTGCGAATAACTATGTTATTTGCTATATTATGATATTTTCTGCGTTCTGTTCCCGGTATTTAGGTAATTGGGCAGGAATGACGTGAGGAGTTTCGGAAAGCAAATATCTAAGGCTCAAATGAATCTCACTGTCATCTCTAAACTCCTAAATTTCCCATTTACCCCTCTCCTGTATACGCATGTTCCTCTTAGATAGAAATGGCATGATCGTTCAACTTAAGCTGTATGTAACAGCTAGGCTATTTAATTACTCTAGCGACATAACTGTGTTATCGTTTTTTTTATATACTACACCCTCGGTGATTTATTTTTGAATCGTGTTAGCATCGTCTCTCGATTTTTATTCGCGTGCCTGCCTGGAATTGTTTACCATTCAGTGCAGGTGCGTCGATACTTGTGTTTATTTTATCGGTTAACCGTGATTAGTTCTTCATTATTATTCCATAATTATATCTCCCATATTGTTATTAAAAGTCAAATTGTAGCGTGTTCAGTACCATTCGTGTTTTCTTGAATGTTAGCATGCAAATGCACCTCCCCCCCCCCCCCGTGTTCTCCTTTAATTCAATATATGGGCTTTTACCTCATAAATAGCATTTTGTGGATATTTTAAATTTTTACAAACAATAATCCGCTCTACAAATTTCCTATTTGTTTTTGCAATGCAGTTTTTGTCAACAAATTAAATCTAATTTTACTGATTCCTCTACACCAAAGTTCATCCGACATGTCGCACACGTCCTGGTCGCAAATTTCATCCTCATCTAAACCTAAAGCCTTGCCATAACTGATTAACACTGAGTTCTGACCAGCTACAACAGTCCCTCTTCCTCTGTGTATTTACTTCGTTCAGCAAATATTAATCTTCCTTAGTTTTGCAGAGGTAGAAACAAAGCGTAAAACCACCTCATCTAATAAGTCCTACTTATTCATTGCGAAGGAGCCATTTTAAAACGGTGCCTTGTATCAGAGAGCTTAGCATGCTAGATTGACTCGAATTTGTCTTAACAAGACTTAAGTAGGTTGAATTGTTGATCTGTTGTAAACGTACTAGTCATCAATATCCAAATGCAGCATTGATGACCTTAACGATGAGGCTCCAGAACCAGGTCCACCTCCAAACCTATCCTCAGGAGGTACCATGAGGGTAGTAATTCTGCTGGTAAGATCACGATCAATACTGTAACCCCTGTCTGTAGGACTAGCTTCGATAGACGATCGTCTGGGTTGAACAGAATCACTCCGGGTCTTTGTAGATGGGTCATCGAGAAGTGCTGGGGTTACGGAGCGGCGGACTGGCGTAGCTTCGATACATGCTCGACCTGCGAATCGCAGGAAGCTTTCTCGACGCCACTTCTCTGTAGAAATTGTTTTCTAGAGGAAATTCATTGGCATGTTAATTAACAAAAGTGGTTTCTTCCATAACAGTCAAATGACAACGATACACGAATAACAATTTAGGTAACTTACCTCAACAAAATTTCTTCCACCTATAAACACTGATAGGTTTTAACTTAGCCTTCTTATGTTCATTACACTTCTAGTTTCTTTGCAATATGGAAAACATCTCCTTTGTGCCTTCCCAAAAGCAAGTTCTCTCATTCTCTGTCCCAATCCTATCTTGTACATGGTGAAGTTTGTAAAGTTAGAAAAGCAGGGGTGAGGGTTTTCTCTGTGTAAAATGGTGATCCCATTCTGAAAAAAAGACTTCACTATATTTGAACTAAATTCAATGATAACCAACCGACGCTTTGAAGGAATCATTCACCTTAAATGTTTAAACTACACTGTCTGTGTTTTTTACCTTTTTCTGGCTTGCTAAAGGAACTACGGAAATTTTAAATTTTTATCTTCCCGAATAGGGATATTTTTTTTCAAATTCGTCCATTCCTCGAGAGTTTACGGAGGTCTTTTTTATCATTGTCACCCAATGACCTTTAGGTTTTACTTTTATTGAGATACCCAGTCGAACATCAACAACAGCTATATGCAAATTAACATGCCTTATCTTTCAGGTGCTTGATGGCAGCCTTCAGGGGAAATTAACATTGATATTGAAATATCGCTTCATGCTACTACATATGAGTACACAACATTTCAGATAGTCAATTCAGGCATATTAATCTATAATCGACAACAGCCGTCCAACTTACTGGAATCACTTTACTTTTCAATTTAGCCTTTGACAAAAGAAGAACGAATTCAAATTAACTATAAGCATTCCTCATAATCTTAGGATGGTTCGTTAATAATAATCATGGCAAGTCCGGATGGGGCTCCAGACTAACAGCCAATACCAAAAGGGGATTTCATCACTGATTGTTCTTGCATTTTTCCGCTGTGTAATTAGTTCACGTATTCCAATCATTAGTGCCCATTTTCAATAAAGGCGGACATATTATTCATGTTTATAGTATGCATGAAAGATCATTAAAATTGTGTACCCTTCTCGGAGTTCGGACTGAGAGCAAAAAGAGTTAATTATTGATAGTAGCAAGTTCGCATAAAGTAGTATTTTAAGGCACAATTACAATCTTCTTTCAAAATTTTCAGGACACTCGAAGATTTCTTTAGGTAGACAGCTATCCATCGGCTTACTTTTTAGGTTTAATGACCAAATGACATTCACTTTAAGTATTTCTATTAAAATTGATGACTTTTTCCAGGTCAATTTAAAGTAATTTAATTTTGTAACATTGCTATTACGCTAGGATTACGTGAAATTACCCTCTTTTGATAAATTCTTTGATATGATTTCAAGCTGTTCAGACTATTTTCCAAGTTTCTTGCAATATGACTGGCTTCTGCCAACCATGGATGGCGTAGGCATTCTTTTGCTGTAGGTCGGTTGCTATAAGGAAAATACAGTTGAAGTGAATTCAGATAAAACAAGATGACGTAAGGTTATAGCAAATGGACTTACCAAGGTTCAGTAGCTAGCAGATGCCTCAAGAAATCGATTGCTTCTGGCGAGACATCCTTTTCAAACTCCTCCGCAGATGATGTGGCAAGTTCTGAAAGACGATCTTCAACTGATACTGCATCCTCTGATCTCAAGGTAATGTCAGCACTGTGAACTACCGGGTGCTCACCAAAGAGACTGAAGAGAAAATAATGTAATAATTAGGCGACCTTCTAGAAATATAAGTATATTAGATATATTAATTACAGGAGGTAAGCGATCACACCGATGCTCCAGACATCTGCAGCAAAGGAGACATTGACTTCAGCATTATCTTCATCAGTACCAGTTGCATTAGTTACTCTGAGAAGTTCAGGAGCTGCAAAGTCGGGACACCACAGAGCAGGAGGCATGATACTAGCCATTTGAAGACCTTGACGTTGTCCAACAGGTTGTGCCATTGAAAATCCTGTGAGCTTGACAAAACAGGAGACAACACCAAGGTCACTGCGGCCTCCAGCGCCTGCTGTATCGACAGAGAGACTACTGAGGGCTTTCATGAGGCCGTCTAAACCAGCAGAACGTGATGATGTGCCACGAGGGAAGATGATATTATCAGGCTGTAGAAAAATTCATATTGGTTTTAACTATTTACAGCTTTTAGGTAGTTAGAAAGGGAATCTTACTTGAATATCGAGATGGACAATACCCTCATCATGAACATGTGCTACAGCTTCTAATATCTCTTTAATGAGCATTGTTGCTGCTGCTTCTGTCCACGTGTGACCGAGGAGGACTTCTTCCAGCAAGTGGTTTCCAGAAAGTCTATTAGAAGAAAACGGATGATGATGAACGAATACACCATTATCCAACAAAGGTTGTAAAAAGAAGCAACTTCACCTTTCTGTGACAAGGACGAGATGATCATCACTGACAACAGCGTCAACCATCTCGACTACATTGTTGTGATGAAGTCGATTAAGACATTCGAATTCTCTAGCCCCCAGAACACGAGTCATTGGATCTTCCAGAGCATAAATTTTGCCCACGTACTCTCTGCTTGTCTTCTTATCTATTAGCAAGTGAGCACGACTGAAGGCGCCGCTAAAAGAAGTTCAAGGCAAAACATGAATATCAAATTTTCTAAAAATTTATTATTACTTTTATATTGTCTACGTTAGAACAAGTATATTAGCAACGTTCAATCACGAGGATAAAATTGGTGATAGAAAATGTGTTGCGGTAAGTCGGGAATCAAAGCCACACCGCAATTGTATTTTAATCTTCATTCATAGATGACAAATTATTGATTGTCACCGCAACATTTAAACTACTGGTGGAATATTAGTAAGAGATTTCGTAATCAGTCTCTTACCACTTGGCTCATGTGTCAGCCAAATACGGAGAAATAAACACTATCACTTTGTGGAATTTCAGCACTTCGGCGATGGTCCGTTCATTGGTGTCATCTCATCTCAAATGCCGAGTTGATGATATTACTCGCCTTATATCTATGGTAGGTGTTCTTGTAATCATGAGATGGATTTCTAACTAGAATTCTGCATTCAAACCATATCCTCTTCCTACCAAATACATGCTTCACATCTGTATGAGGAACTTTAGATTTTTTCCAGCTTCGGTAATTGTGAACTCAATAAAATTCTAAAAATTGTATCGGTTTTTTGTGCAGACCTGCTCAAAGTTTAAGCTCTTCGCTTCTGTGATTGTATGGCGAGGTTTTTCGGAGAGCAGCGAAGAAGTACAAATTCGACGAATGTTTTAAGCAGTTTTGTCTGAGTTGTGATCGAATGTACTTTCAATCTTAGAACTAGCTCGAGGATTGCTAGCTGTCCTTTGAAATTCATAAAATTAAGTCTTATAGCATCATCAGATACGCCTTTATCATTTACTCAACTAGCTAAAAATATGGCTGTGGTAGATATGGACCTATCTATATCCAGGCTGTCTTTTGCATATGCTATTTCCATGGAATTTCGGCCAGGTACTAATTTGCATCACTACGAATGTCTTCTTCATGCCCGATCAAATTAGAAATAATGCATTCTTTACGATTTAAAAGCCAACCTCCCCAACTTTGGTGAAGGAAAACAAAATTTCTCGTTGTTATAGCGTGTAAGCCTATTACAGTTCAACTCGAACTATCAACGGTATCGAGTGAGTCATATTAATCCACATAAACAATAAAAGGATTAACGGTTGCTTCAGTAGTAGTGGGAAGAAACTGTATTCCAAATGCTAAGTGACTTCTAGCATACAGCAGAACTCAAAAGACCGACTTTCCAATCCTCACAGGTCGCAAAGACTTCCTCTAATATAAGTTGGAATTACTAGGTTACAGATCACAGGATCCTTGCCTAGACTCAAATCATGTTTTTTTTTTCTCTAATAAGGAATCAAATTTCCTTTGATGTAGTTTGAATTATTAAAAGAAGAGTAGGATACGCATGTGTAATTAATGCTATGTAATTAATAAACTTACGTAGCAATCTTGTGAAGAACGAAGTAGTGTTTATCGATATTTGACCATCTTGGAGTTATCGTTCTGGGAGACATTTTTTCTGAAAAAAAAACATATCAAGTTGTAGGTGGAAGCGAATATATGATATAAGCAGTGAATTATAGTAGGTATTCTGTAAGTAAACCTTCTCACCTTCAATTCGAACAATACAGCTTGTCTGCGCCCTACCAGCTGGATTCTCTGCAATCATTGTGTAGAGACCAGCATCCTGGAATACGCATCGTTCTACACGCAGAGAGGCATCAACGGTCAAGTCACCAAGTTCCATTTCGTCTTCGCCAGCTGACCAGTCAGATTGGCCCGAAGCGCCAGTCTCTCCACCAATCCAAGTACGATAAGATGAAGTGAGGCGCTTGGAATCACGTGTCCAGGTTATTTTGGCCGGTGGAACAGCATCCACACAGCAAGGCAGGAGTAGAGTGTAATGAACTGGCAGTGTTATAATCGGCATAGGAACTTCTGTAATCACTGGGGCGTCTGGAGTATAAAAGACATATTAATCAATACCACAAGCGTTAGGAGTTTTGACTAAGCATCCAATTCAGAAGTAACTCATCAGAATGTGGTACCTCCAAAAAGGACTTATTGAAGTGTTTATATACTACTGATACATCAGAAGTACTTTGGCATGAACCAACCACCAAAATTTAGCAGTCAACATACAAATCTTGGAACATATTAGTAGGAATGACTTGTTATTTTAAACAGGGTAGAGTGCTAAATTAACAATAAAACTGTGACAGAAATGAATGTATTTAGAGATAACACAAGGCCATTGCCAACCCAAAAGAAATAATTGGCTCCACTCATATCATGTTAATAGTTATATTTCTCTTTAGGAAATCAGTAGAGTGTATTTGTGGGATCATTAAAATAGTGAAAAAAGTTCTTATTGTATCAAAATCATCCAATTATTCAATATCAATGTTTCTAGTGTATAAATTGCTACTCACAAACACTTCAGCTGACTTACCAGCTCTAACCACGCGGAATTCCTTGACAACTGATCCGTAGGCATTAACAGCCTTGCATGTGTATGAACCAAAATCGCGTTCATCGAGGTCAAAGAGGCGTAATTGGGCGGATTTCCCTCCACCGGTGACATGTTGGAAGTAACCTGATGGGAACTGCTCGTGTTCTGAAAGAAAAGAAACTAGTCAATCAACCCATGCATAATAGAACGTTCTAAGCTTTCTAAGTGCTAGCAATATTTGAATTGGGAATCTAGTCTGGAGTTCCAAATACGAGAAACTCATTCCACTATCCCAGTTGATTACAAATAGTCGGTGCACATGACTGGGTGTGCACCAGTGACGTGCCCTTGTGACCTTAGACCTGACTCACACGCTTACCACGGTAACATTGCCGCAATATCATCAAACGCTTTGATTTTTCTCTTCGTATGACTTACTGAACTTGGAACCTTTGATGGATTGTTGTTAGTTGATTTATTTATCCTGACAGATCTGTAATTTGCGTAGAAATTCTGGCGAACGGTTTGCACTCGACAAGAGTAATCAGTTCTCTTATCTCCGGACTTCTCGGACTTTAGATTTGCTTCATTGACGAGGACCTCTCTGTTGCACATATCGCACACCCCAGTAAATTTTAGTATGCCGAAAATACAAAATTTAGCCTCGAGGACTTCTAATTCCATGCCATCGCATTCAATCTTCAGCTCACAATAAACACAACCAGCCATAAACGCGAGCAAACCTACTGGGAAGATTGGGAATTTCCTGGGAATTGAAAGACCAAATGAACTGCACTGGGTTCTTCAAATTGTAAGAGGACAGAGTGCATCGCAGATCCAAATCACCACCGGTAGGAACATAGATCAATTCAGTTGAAGGATTCTCAAACTGCGGAGGCACTAAAAATTCAAATTCCACAAATTAAATAAACTTCATTCGAAATTATTTAAGCCGAAACGGAGCGGAGCTGTAAGCGGAGCCGAAACTCTCCTTCCTTCAGATATGTTCGTCTATTTTGCAGAAGTTTGGAGAAAATGGTTTGCAACACTTGAATTTATGCCGCATTCTCACTGCTCGCTTTCAACTTTTTCTGCCTATCGATTTGCTAGTTTTATTAACTACAACCTTATTCTTTCATACCCATGAGTCATGACGCCACAACAACCATCTCACCCTGGTAATATTGAGCCTTTGTTATTATCCACGCCACTCTTCTACCATATCTCCTTTCTATCTTATTTTGGTAAAATTATGGTGAACTTTGAAGAGACAACAAGCTAGCAAGCTTTCTTTAACCTACGCTGATAACCCCAGAGCTGGAATCCATCTCCGACTGTTCAACTTTCTTAAAGGCAACCTATTTCATACCATCCAGCTTCATTTCAGCTACGAGGACAAAACTTATGTCGTGGATTAATTTCAACATTGAGAAATCTTTGCGACTAATCGCATCAAATGAGGCTTCCAAAGTTAGAATTTAATCATAATACCCTTTGTCTAGACTCAATGACATCCCTCATAGGCAGGATTTGAACTTTTGACCGTTTGAGCCGAGTCTGGAATTACGGTTAAAATTAAATAGAAACATCACGTACTGAAATTTTTAACTTTAATTTTTCTCCATATTTCCAAATAAGCGTGTTAAATTGACTGGAAAAGGAAAACTCCTTAACCATTCAGAAATGGCATTTGGAAGGGCTTTTGTTGTGGGGACACAACTTTAGCATAAAAAATGCTGAAGCCTCTCGACTAATCAATGACCACTGCCAATACGACCAATCAATGGTCAATTCCAGTACACGATTACCCGACCAATCAATGACCCAAGTCGTATGAGGTTACCATACCATAAAGTGTATATAATGACTAAGTTTCACGTCATATACATCATCACATCACACATCACGTTTGCACCCTTGCACGCCAGCACTCCATATTAAATAAACGTGTTCCACGGTATACATCTGCTTCTTCTATAGCTTTGCGGTAGCTTAGCTGATTCCGGGGTACTTACCAACTAGGAGAACTTGCCATAGAGGTTTCTGAGAATAGTTAAGGCTTATAAAGACACCTAATCTGCCACAATGTCTATCGAACCGGCTGTATATGAACAAACATAAACTGTCGTTTTTTTAATAAAAGAAAATAGCTTGTTCTGTCAAGGATAAATATGACTTTGAAAATAAGTCATCCTTCGATTCAAACAGGCGCTCTTTTAAATAGTTATTAAATGTAGAGAGAAGAGAAAAGTGTTATGGGTGTGTGGTTAAATATATTTTACGATTGCCCTAGTTATGCAAGCGAACAAATATAGGAGACACAAGACAAATGACCAAATCTGAATTCACAACCAAGCAGAACTTGAAGGCAAATTGAAGGTACAGATATCAAGACGAGAAGATGGAGTTAGCTAGAGCAAAAAGACTAGAACTCTACTGAGGCACCAGGCAGCGAAAAAGCAACCATGTATGGAAGAGAAGAAGCGGGGAACTTACTGGAGTCATAGGAGCCGTTCATACTGCCGTAGTTACTCAAGGATCGACTTGCACCTGATTCACATATAAAACAAATTATATAGCGTGGCAGACAACTTAAAATCTGTTTAATCACTTATCAAACTTACGTCCTGCTCTAGATCTTCTCTTTCGTGCTTGTTGGCTAGGTTCACCTCTTCCAAAGCTAGTTACAGCAACCACACGGAGAGCATACTCTTGCGTTGGATCTAGACCTTCCAATGTACACTTTGGTTGTTTCAAACCCTCTTTGAATACCTTCCAATCGTCGGATGAGCTTCCACCACCAATAGGCCGAATTTGGACCTCATAAGTGAAGGGAGTCAACGTCTGAGTGAGACTATACACTCGAGGTGTTTGCCATTTTAGCTCCGGTGGTTCACGGCCTTCAAGAATTCCGGTAGGCTCCCGAACAATTGGAACGACAAAAGAGAGATCAGGAATCACTAAAATTACCGAAGATCAAACAGTACTGTCACACAGAATACACTCTCATATTATGAGGAGAGTTAGATAACCTACCAACTTGAGCGTCAACATGAGTAGCTCGAGAGGGCAATCCAACACCGAACTGATTTCGACCAACAATTCGGAAGGAGTATGGAATTAACGGATTAACATCTCCCCAGGGGAAGGATGGACTAGAAAGACCAGTGGCAATCTTTTCCCATTCTTTACCATTTCCAATCATGGCTTCTACATCGAATGTTAGTTCTTCCTCCAAACTTTGTGGAAGTGTAGAAGCGAGAATGTGGCTGCTGAAAAAGACTTCCAGCTTTTCATCTGGATATGAGATGAGGTATTCATCCACCTTGTTCACATCAACATGCACTTTTTGGTAGGACAGATCGGGAGCCATTTCAGCTAAAATAGAACAGTATCTTCATGTTAAACTGGGAAAGGTCCTTCATGGACTTAAAATTCATGAGAAAGATATTTGACTGTGTCTCTAAGGCGATAATATATTTTCCACAGGAGATAGTTTCAATTTGATTAATTCTTCTCGCAATTGTCAGCCACCAAACCCAATATTTTTAAAGTTCAAACTATGTCCAAAGATTGATTCCCGACTATCATGGGCTTTTGGTTGTTAAATCCTATAACTGAAATTAATTATTAGTAAGATCAGATAGGAATAGAATTCTTTGTTAAAAAAGATAGACACAATGTTCCAATTTAATTTCTTTTCGAAATATCGATTAATTACAGGATAATTTTAAAGATGATAATATAAAACAATCCGAGTTATTCTGTATTGACAGTTAGTTCCAAATAAAGCATTGTTCATTGTACTTTGTACTTGTATTACTTGGTGGGAATTATTGATGAAGATTTACATATAATTGAACCTCTCTGAGGTAATGGAAAGCAATCTGCAGGATAATGTAGATAATTCCAGAGAGATAGCAGGAGGGAGGATATAACATGTACTTCCAAATCAAATGGAAGACCCATTTCTAAGATAGAGGCTGAAAATGCAGTTTATTAATCGACTAACCTTCATTTTCAGGGGTCGAAATCTGTTAGACTTAAAAGATAACGGGCGTAATGTTCACTTTTAATGAGGAAAAAGAATCCCGATCCAAGAATTTGGAAAAACGTTGGAAAATAAGAACAAAAATTGTACTGCATCTGAAAAACTTTTCGCTGATTTCGAAATTTATCTTCGTTCAATCACTGTATTATGGTCTCATTTTGCTACTACTTCAAAAAAATGAATGAATGTAAAAACCGCACAAGTTAGAAGAAATATTGTAGTCAAAATAAGCCACTCCAATTTACCAGTTTTAATATTAATTCTCACTGGTCTACTTGGAGCACAGGGCTGTCCATTTAGCAGGGCAATGACTCGATATTCATTACCATACATCTCCTTGGGACAATTCTTTAGGGTAACTTTTCCAGTCAATTCTTCTTGAATACTATCTACCGTTGCCACTGGATACCAATCAGAGGAGAATCCATCTCGGCGCTCGACACAATAGCGAACTGCGCCTCGCCAATCCGTGTCCTCATACCCACTATCACCCATACGTGACAGCGAATCGGAAGTCGAGGGCACTCGGCTGCACATTGATTCCAACGCGTCGATTGCCCCATCTCCCAGTCGCCAGCGGAGGAATACGGACTGCGGAGCGACAATCAGCGCCTTAAGATCTTCCACACATCTAGAAGGGGCAGGTGATAAAAATAGGGTGGTCTTTAACATAAAGTTTCTAGCACGGACCAATATCAGTAAGACCTTGGGTGAAAGCAATATGAATAATAAAACAGTAAATTAAAAAAATGGCGTACATAAAATTCCGTCTTAACGGACTTTTTAGATATTAACAAGGCAATGAGAAAAAGTAAGCTAAATGTGTTTCGCTGAACTCTTGGTGACCACTGTTAGCAAAACATTTAAATAGGTGAAGATCACAATGCTATTAAGGCTGATCAAAGGAAACTCACTTGCGTCTGAACATTCTAAAAGGTGCTATCGTGGGGGCAGAAACCTCCCAGCCAATCAGCAACCGAGTTTATGCAACATAGCATACATTGGGTTGTGTCTAATAAGCAAGCCGGTTAGAAGTCTCACAACTTCTCCAATAAAAGCTTTCCGCGTTCTCGCTTCTCAGAATAGATTCATTCAAATAGTTCGATTAATAATTAATAAATATTACAACTAATCGGGTTAGTTTTAACCAAGTTAAAAGTAAACCGCGAAATAAATTTTAAAATTTTGGCAACTTTATACGCTCTAGTGTGGGAAATCTATTTGAAAAATCATTGATTTGCAACGCATAAAATGAGAACAAAACATAGAAAAAAGATGAATGGAAAGAATACATGTGTCTATAAATTTATTCAATAAAAAATTTTATATCTTCCGTTTATTTACTTCTCAAATCAACCTCGCTTATTCTCATTATCCTAAAATACAGCACTTTCTCCAGTTAAATAAGGAAAAGACAACTTGAAATAAAACGTACTCTTGCAGGTCCGTGAGTTTTTTCGGGATTTGAACAGCAGGAGCTTCTATTGCGGTCCCTTCACCATAGCGGTTTATCGGAATGACTCGATACCTTAAAGTTGAGCCATATATAGGAGTTCTGTGCTCAAAGAAGGTTTTTGAGGAGCCTAAAACATTCCCAATCTCTCGCCATACTCCGTGACCTTCTTGTACCTCAATACGGTAGGTTGTTTCCATTGGTTGGAAGTACAATCCCCTTTCCAGTTGTTCTGAAAGGATTTGCTCTCCTTCTGTTTGTCCACAGGGACTCCAATCTAATCGAACAGAATAATTCTCTCCCTTATATTTGGGCTGATGGACTCGAGCTCGTAGACTTTCCACAGCTGATGGAAGCAATTGGCGTTTGGAAGGAATTCTAATTTGTCTATAACCATTCAACCACCCAGAAACCATTCCATCGTTAGTAAGTGCAAGTAGACGAATCTTCTGTTCAGAGGTGGGACTTAGTGAGAGATCTAGACAATATGAGTCGCCGAGAATTGGTTGTGATCCAGGACCAATAGGTTTCCACCATCCTTCAGGGTCCGTTATCCGACTATTCGGCGTGACTGCATATTCCATTCGGTACTTTCCATGAGGACTGGCATCTGGAGTATGAAGAGATTCTTCCCATTTGAGACTTATTCCATTCTCTACATCCATAGATGTTAACCAGATTGGACGTTTTTCGGCACCTTGAGGAAGAGAAATAATTGGAAGTGAGAAGAGAGATTCCTCTTGACGTAAGGGTTTCGCTGTATCCGATTCATTTTGCTTTGGCAGACCGAAATCTGTTAAGCGTAAAGATTTTGTGGGAAGAGTTGAGCCATAGTCATTTCTACACACCACTCGAATTTCCGGTGTTTGTGAACTGTAGTTCGAAGCGTCTTGAACAGCTCTGTATACGTAGTTGGGAAGTTTAAACGAGGTCGTGTCAGAGATACAATCGTCAATTACACTCCATGGGCCAGTTCTACCTTTTCTCCACTCCACGGTGTAGATGGGCCTCAATCCTCGAACACAGTCGTCACAATATTCAGGAAGGTAGGCTTCTTTCCAATGAAGCATGAGTCCAGCATGAGCACTCCTTTCAGAGAAATTTATATCCGGCCGAATGACAGATACCCATGGTGGATCTACGGCAAGATCAGGGATGAGATGTTCAACTGGAAGATTCGCTATTGCTGTTGCACTCGGTTCTGATGTTCCGAACCCGTTATAAGCCCGAATTCGCACCATTGTCGAGACACCAGGTTTAAGATGATGAACGTAAGCCTTGTCCTTTAAGCCCGAAGCAGTTGGCTTCCAATCACTCCTAGTGCCTTCTCTAACTTCAACAATGTAGGAGATGTTACCATCACGTGGACCAGGCGGATCAGTCCAAGTAACCATAACTGATCCAAGATCTGCCTTAGCGATCATGGGTTTAACAGTAGCCATATTTGGTACACTTACACGAGCTGGAATTTTCAGCACAGGTTGAGATGGCGGTCCAGTTCCAAGAGCATTTTCAGCAAGAACTCGAAGTTGAATTGGCTGAAGTGGTGATGCGATTGTATGTGGAAGAACAGCTCGATTAGTTTGAAGGTTCGTGAGTACTGGGATCCAGAAATATCCGTTGTCCTTTGACATCTCCACAGTGTAATTTAAGTCACTGCCATCTTCAGAAATGACCGGACTCCAACAAATTGTAAGATCAGTTGGAGTAGACGATTCAAGCATCAGACCATCTGGAGCCATCCTTGGTACACCATGCCTCAAAGGCCGGTATTTGCTTACGTCTGTTTCAAATTCTTCATATGGTTCTGCCACGCCTAAAATAGGCACAGCATATAAGAAAATACAGAATAGGATGCGTAAAAAACTGGCCGCTTTGACTGAAATCTTACCATCCACTGTAACGTTGGCAATTGTCTGTGTTTTGCCCAGTTCATTAACTGCACTGCAAATATACACACCACGATCTTTTGGTTCAACTGAGAGGATTCTCAGCGTGGAAGTATTATCCAATGAACGAATTCGGTGATGTTCATCGGTTTCGACAATTTCGTCATTGTGACGCCTGTGTTACAAAGGAGAACATATTATACTTCTTCAAAATAAAAAGATTTTGACGGGGAGAAAACCCTACCAGAAAAAGTGAGGAACGGGGTCACCTACAACACGGCAAGTTAGTTCCATGGAATCTCCAGAATAGCAGTCCACGTCTGCGAGCTTCCTTGTGAACATTGGAGCAATTCCATCCACAACAGATACGGCACTTGAAAAGATTATAGAATAGGTGTTTTAAGGGTACTTTGAAAAGTTAACAACATTTGACATTTGTTGGGGAAGGTATTCTAATGTGGCTTTGATCACAAACTATAATCTTTTGACTTCTCTTTATAATTAGTATTAACTACTGCGTTTGGTGATCCAAATCACTGGAAGTGTAACGATTGGCATCGATCTTGTAACTACTGATTTGCAGACCTGCACATTTAGCGCTACAATACTATTTGCGTGGCTAATTAATTTCTAAGGTCACTTGACATACCCTTTCTAGCGCTCTTCTTGACTCTGGGATGAGGCGCACTTTTTCTTCCACCCCTTTAATTAACCAGACTTAATCATTAAGTTTGACTATTCTACCAACTGGGTGCGAACAGTTAGGTAGTGGCCTGAGACTTCACATGCGTGTTGACTGACCAATTCCTCACTTACACCTATAATTATATAGCTCACACGGATCATTGGCAAGAATGCTGTGTAATACGAGTATTAAACCCATGTCGACCTGGTTTCTGACGCATCAAGTGTTTTTTTTAACATACACGATCTCTGGCGTGGGAATTCACCTAACGATTTTACGTTGGCAAGTCTAACTCACTTTAAATGAGATGTTTATTTCCACGAATGATCAATCTTGATAAAAGTCAAGCAGTAATTCGGCACAGTGTCATGCATCGTTAGAACCGTATTTATAACACGATACGCTTAGCCTCGTTTTCATTGCACATGCATGTGCTGGGATAAATACTAGATGCCATTGCGATGAAAGATGAATTCGGAATAATAATTAATAATAATTAATTAAGCTGACTAATACTCCATTAATAAGTAATTGAGTTAACTTATACTGATCTCACCTGATTGGCCCAGATATAAGATCAGGTTCAACGCTGCTGTGATATAAAACAGAGACATTCAAATGTACTGAAAATACTAACGGCTTTATCACAAATACTGATGAACGTCACTAACCGTTTTGGCGTGTCAGATTGAGTGGATTCAAAATCAGATTTTCCTCGAAGACGGCAAGATGTAGAAGGTGGGGCGGCTGTGTCGAACTCCGAGGTCAACTTGAGCTTGTATTCGCCAAGTTGATGTCGACTGGCAGCTGGAATCGTCAAAGCGAAGTAATTTCCACTGTCCCATACCACGTATTCCGATGTTCTTGCGGGCTGTAAATAATCCCAAGTCATCAGATAGCAGAGGAAACTTGCACAAATATCATGAGAAAACCAGAACTCACATCAATAGAATGACCATTCACAGACCATATGGGAGTTATTCCTGGAATAGGTTCAGCAATTTCAGCGTCAAGTGTGATAGTATCCCCTTCTGATACTCGAATTTCAGTTGGGAGTTCCTTAGTGAAGATCAAAGGGGCTACCTCCTTCGGTTTCTCATCAGGGAAGACCAGCAATTCGGGGAAGTCGACTTCCCAAGCTACTCCATAACCTTCTTCGTCCTCCTCTTCAGCAAGTGGTTCTTCTTGAATAGCTGGAAGTGGGTTGTAGACGACCGAGTAGAAACCGACATCATCAAGTGTGACAGCAGGTTTATAGAGGATGACAGAGGTGTGACCATGATTCTGATCCGAAGGTTTTATCATAAAATCATTCGCGGGATCATCACGTGAAAGTGGAACACCATTTCGACTCCATGAAACAGATTCAGGTGGAACTTGATCTGGAGGTACATTAAGATCAGCAATCAAACTCAGAGGTTGACCTTCACAAGCTGCAAAACCAAGTGGCTGACAAAGATTCGGCTGAACTTGTAAAACATTAACTTCTTCCACCTCAGCTCCTGGGACTGTTGACTGTTTGTCTGCTCTGGCTCGTCCCTTTGTTGGATCTTTCCTTGCTGGAATAATCTCCACCGGAATTTTAAGATTGGCAGATACTGGACAACTATCTGTTGGTTCTGTCACAAAGAAGCCAGTTGTTACTATGAATCAATCAAGTATAGAGATATAAACAAATGAAAAACTTACTGATAGACAGTTCATAATCACCAGAATCGAGAAGAACAGTGGAGTCCAGATAGAGCTGAGCCATGAGTTCGCCATCATATCGTTTACCAAGAGGATTGGGTTCAAGGAGACGTTGCACGTGCTTACCAGAACGCACTGGTTGTCCATTAAGGGTCCATTCCACGGAAACTACATCGGGCGGAATTCCAGTAACAGTGAGACATAGTGGCTCTCCAGTGGGGATCGGAACTTTATCATGTCCCAGTCGCCGATTTGCATTCGCTTCAATGCAGCGGAGTTCAATATTTTCAATTGGTTTTGCTTCAGATTCTTTAGTTGGTTCAGCAGTACCTTCAGAAGGTATCTGCTTTGGCTCTTCCTCACCATCACTTCCCTTCTTTCTTTTCTTTGACTTCTTTTTTGCTTCTCCATCCCCACCCTCAAGAGACTTCTTCTTCTTTCGTTTCTCCTTCTTTTTTTCTCCCTCTCCTGAGACTGGTATCTCTGTTCCTTGTTCGTTACTTCCTGTTTCTTCTGATTTAAGTTTGTCTTCGGTCTTGGATGGTTCTGGAACCTCTTCCAATTCCTCTTTCTTAACCTCCTCAGGTGCCTCTGCAGTCTCCTTATCCTCTACATCTAAGACAATAGTAGCGTAGATAGTCTCCTGAGATTTTAGGCCCCGTTTTATTTTTGGTTCACCCCTAAGTACGTAAGTTCCTGAATCCTCTGGGGCTGCTGTATCTTTCTTTTTTAATGCAACATCAGTGGATTTTGGAGACTTGGGCGTAGACTTTGAAGCAAACTTGGCACTCCGTGGAGTTACACCATCGACGTCGCTGAGTGGTTTTCCATCCTTAGTCCACCAGAGATTTTCATTCTTTAACTGACGTGCATCAAGTGGTATTTCGGTCAACAGTTCTAACTTGTCACCAGTTGTCAAATTAATGGCTCTTCCTCCGTCAGTTAAGTCAGTCATTGTATCTTCTTTGGGCATTTCAACGACTGGAAGAGATTCCTCTTTCTTCTCGTCCAATTCCTTTGATGGCTTTGTCTCATCAATGGACTTCTTCTTCTTCTTTTTGGGCTTCTCTTCACTGCTTTCGTCGATGGATTTCTTTTTCTTGGGTTTCTCCTCGGAGGTCTCATCTCTGCTCTTCATTTTCTTCTGGTTAACTTTCTCCTCCAAATTTTCTTCTTGAAGTTTTTCAGTTCCAGAGATTGCATTAGTCGTCTCTGGTTCAGGCCCGTTTTCTTCTCCCTGAACTGCAGACACTTCTGGTTCGATCTTTTCAGACACTTCTTTAGGCTTCTCTGCTACGGTAACCACAATTGTAGCATAGGTAGTTTCCTGATTTTTGAAACCCCTTTTAACTCGAGGTTCACCTATTAGAACATAGGTGGCAGCATCGTCAATACCTGCTGGGTCTTTTTTAATCAGCTCAACTTGAGAAGTGCTCGGCGGTACATTGGTGGATTTGGAGGTAAATTTAGCTGTTCTTGGAGCAATACCATCAACATCAATGAAAGATTTTCCTTTCTTAGTCCACCACAATTTATTGCTCTTCAATTGACGAGAATCCAGAGGAACGTTAGCAATCAATTGGAACTTATCTCCTTCAGTAAGATTTATCGTATTGCTCGCTGAGATTGATTCTCTCTTCTTCACTTCCTCTTCGATAGGTTTAGAAGGCACTTCAACTTCTTCTTTCGCTTTAGTATTCATTTCCTCTTCTTTAGGCATTTTCTCCTCAGTTTTTACTTGAATTTCTTCCTTTACATCCTCTCGAGGTTTCAATTTCTTATCTTCCTCGAGTGGTTCAGCAAGTTCACTCTTTGGCTGTTCTTCAACAGCAACAACAAACGAACTATAAGTGGTTTCCTGCGATTTGAAGCCCCTTTTAATCCTGGGTTCACCAATTAGTTTATAAGTACCAGTGTCCTCAGTGGAGGTAGGCCCCTTCTTGACCAATTCGATGTCAGTTACTTTGGGTGACTTCGTGGTTGATTTACACTTGAAGTCGCTTCCTCGAGATGGAATTCCATCAACATCCGTAAGTGGCTTTCCATTCTTAGTCCACCAGAGTCGATCGCTCTTCATTTGTCGAGAGTCAAGAGGAACACTCGTCTTAAGTTCAAACTTTTCGCCTTCTTTCAACTTGATAATATTCTCAGCAGCTGTTGTTGTTGCTGGAACAATTTCTGCTTTTGGAGACCCTGACTTATTAACCTGCTTCTCCTCTTCTGTTTTAGGAGAAGGCTCCTTTTTGACCACCTCGTTCGAGATCTCCTCTACCTTTTCTTGCATCTTAACTTCTTCAGATACTTTCGGAACTTCGCCGGTGGACGATTTTCTTTTCTCTGGAGTCTCTTGAGCATTTTCATCTCGACTCTTCCTTTTCTTTGACCTTTCTTTCCCTGTTTCATCGGTTGACTTCTTTTTCTTTGGTTTCTCTTCAGTTTCCTCACCCGTAAACTCTTTTCCCCTCTTCTTTTTACCACTGTCATCAATAGATTTCTTCTTTTTCGGTTTTTCTTCAACCGTCTCATCTCGGCTCTTCTTGTCCTTTGACTTGATCTCGTTTGCCGCAGGTCCGACCTCAATGGTTTCGTTAGCCGACTCTAGTTCAGCATTTGTTTCCTTTATTTGGGAAATTTCAGGTTCCTTTTCCAATTTCCCCTGTTCTTCCTTTGGTTTTTCAACCACGGAGACTATTATGGTGGCATATACTGTTTCCTGGTTTTTGAAGCCCCGTTTTACCCTTGGCTCGCCCATTAGAACATAGGTAGCAGCATCTTCCAGAGTAACGGTCTCTTTCTTTACCAGCTCCACATCAGTTGACTTGAGAGATTTATTGGAAGATCTTGACATGAATTTTGCACTTCTTACAGTAACTCCATCTACATCTACAAAGGACTTTCCATTCTTTGTCCACCAAAGTCTATCAGACTTCAATTGACGCGCATTCATTGGTACGTTTGCCAAGAGTTTGAAGTCATCATTTTCGAAAAGTTGAAGAATGGCTGGTTGAACCACCTCCTTTACCACCTTTTCTCCTTTAGGTGAAGATTCTTTGGACTCCTTTGGAGATGTCTTTGGCGTTTCTTCTGGAGATTTCCCCACCGTTTCCTCTACCGCCTTTTCAATTTCTTCACAGGGAACTTCAGATTTCTTTGGGAGTTCTTCAATATCACCTTCCGATTTTGGCTCCTCTTTGGGTTTATCAACAGTTAAAAGGAAATTAGCCTTGACCTTACCATCTATCCAAAGCGTATATTCGCCAGAATCTGATTCAGCAAATGTGGATTTTGTTAATTCTACAGCTGAATACTTTCTCTGAATCTCAAACGCAGTTGCTGGAATTTTACGGCCATCAAGAGTCCAGAAGATGGTAGCAGAGGAATCTACACGTCCAGCAGCTGTTATTTTGAAAGGATCTCCTTCAACAGTGTTTAATTTAACTGGTTCCAGGTACTCTTGAATTAAGGGCTGCGTCGAGGTTGTTGCCTCTTCGGAAACTTTAGGCACTTCAGAACTGAAAATCTTTTCCTGCCTTGTGAAAGCATCTGTAGTTTCATTTGGTGAGGCATCATTCACACTTGGTTCATCTTCAATTGCAATAATACTAGACACGGATGCTCGATATCGAGTTAGCGGTTCTTCAGCATCCACAAATACCGGTTTCACATTTTCTGTCGATGTAACATCTTTGCTCGGTTCTCCATTAATTTGAATTTCTTGGTATTCAATGAAACTCTCCTCGATTTCAGTAGCAACCGGTATTTTCGAAACCTCGACCGTCTTCAGCTTAAGTTTATTAATTTCATTTGTTGGTTCAACATCTTCTTCAGGTTCATACACAGTAACATCAAATGGAAATATTGCCTTCATCCCGGATGGCCAACTTAAAGTACACTCGTATCGACCTTCATGTAACTCTCTGGATACCTTCGGAACAAACAGATACACTGAGTTTCCTTCAATTCGCGGATAGGCTCCCATTTTATCTGAATCAACAGGAACTCCATTAAATGTCCATTCAGTAGTGTAAGCATCATTATCTGAAGTCGATGTCTCAATATTTAACTCCATTTCACCACCTTCAGAAGAATCTATCTTCTGAACTTCTGCATTATGAACGAATTGTTCTCCAGGTAAAAGAGTCTGTCCGTGCACAATTTCTCTTCTTTCTAAAATGAAGGAAAGAAGGCCTAAGAGAAGTTCAATTTGACGTGAAAAAAAGCTTAAGATGACTAACCAATGGTATTGCCACCTTGTTCGGGTATCTGCTCCATGAAGGGGTTAGTGACACCGTCCAATGTATTGACTGAATCTGAAGAAGAGGAAAAAGGGGTGTTATAATTCACTCCGATAGATAATCATTGCAGAACGAAGCGCACCAGCTGTTGAGATAACAATATATATGAGAATGGTGTATATGAAGAATGAGAAACTAAGGCGAATAAGCGAAAGTGCGGACACAGTGCAGGGTGTAGTAGCGACACCGTACGTACCAATACTAAGCATGCTTTCCGGTCTTGGCTTGTCTTGCTTAGGTAACTGCATTATCGATCCTTCGGCTGTGTAGTAGGTTAGTGATGATTCATCGTCTCCTGCTGATTTATAGAAAACAAAACACTCAACATCTAAATCTGCAACTCCCTCTTCGAATTTCTCTTCATTATGAACCTCAACAGAATCCAAGATTTTTTAGTTATTATTCTAAGATGATTCATTTAAGGACACTTAATCTACAGCCTTTATATAAAATTTGGTGGTAGGAGGGAATTTACGAATAATGAGAGCTAAAATCTTTGAAGAACAAATTTACTTATAACTTTATTTGTCTATGATTTAATGCTTTCATACATTCTACTATAAGGGCTACATGCCATTAGGAAGGTGCTTGCTTGGAGAGAATTTAGGCTAAAGTCGCTCTGATGGAAACCTCACATTCTATCGAATTAGTAATGTTGGCTAATCACATCACTTGAACGTGCACTGACGATCATCGATCTCGTGAACTTAGAGTTCACGGCACAGGCGACATAGAAACCATGGTTTCACAGGATTTCAGACTTGACTTTCTGACGAAGTTAAGTGCAATGGTTGTTGTTTTAATAGAAAACAAAATAACTTTCCAAAACTTTTTAATCATTAATCAAAGTGGGATGAAATGATAAAAGAACTGGATCTAGCCTCCAGGATTTTGAATACACCAATCTGTCTTCAATTTCATAAATTATTTTTTCCTGACAACCAATTTCTTGTTTTATACTTGCTTTGTAATCCCAATGGCTTGGATTAATTTGTTCAATTAAAACAATCTTAGATTCTGACTCTGAAAATTCATCAGCTCGAATGGCTCCCATTCTCAAAAATTGCCTTTATCGTCACTTGTCAAGCTTTGATAATGAGAAACCACCAAAAATCGGTGTACAATAAAGTAGCTCAGTAAAGCCTGATCTGGTTCTCCAGATTTGAATATTCGGGGTTTGATCCATTAATTCCTTAGTGATTTAATATTCAAAGTGTTAAGCTCCACCTAATTATGTCAAATAGTTTGCCAAGTCACATTTATAAATATTTCGCTTCTAATAGCCAGGAACAGTTAGTAGACACTGGCTAAAAACCTCCTTCTCAGAATTTCATAAACAGTTAAACCAAAATATTTTTTTTAAAGTAACATCTACTCGGTTTCAATTCTTATATGGTAATGAAACTTAGAGATAAACTTTTGTAATCATGGAAATCATTACCGGATTTTGTTTCTTGAGTATAAATTAGTCCCACGGTTTCAGGTCTCCCTACTTTACACAAAGAATGTCTAGGAGAATGATCTACCAACAGGAATCCAACTTCGGACTACTTTAGATTGTGTTGCAATTTCAAATCTTGATTTTGAGAACGAAAGTTGACACGTTGAAGTCGATCACTTCAGAATATGCAAATGGTGAAAATTTTGTCTCACTTGCTAAAAACAGCTTTCGAATGAAAGATATCATACTTCCTTATGGGTTCCTCTCTTGATGATTCAGAAAAACACTTAAAATAGCTCAATAATAAATTTCCTAGCTATGAAATTGGGAGAATTGAAAAATTCCTGACCAAACAGCCAAGATTTGATCTGGCAGCTAAATTGACTCGTAATCGAATGCTTTAATTAGCAATTACTAGCCTTCACCAGAATACTCACTAAAATCTAGCAAGAAGATTAATCGAAAGTTAATGGATCGAAGCTCCCATTTACTAGCACTTTTTATGCAGTTTGTGCAGAAGACCTTAGAGAGAGGAGAGATGGAGCGTTATTCTCTAGTCTAACTGAGATAATGGTCAAAAGGATTAAAAATATGAATAGAAAAAAGGAAATGACTGACCTCTAGCCTGCTGAGCTGCTTCCGAATCCACGTTCTTTGATTTGATCATTTCGTCAACGTCGTAGTAGGATTCATTAACTACATCAGTTGCCTCAGCTGGTGTATCATCCACAGTGCTCACTCGTCTTTTATTTCTTTCTGCTTCTGCAGCTTGGTGAGCTTCAACCAAAGCCTCGTCGACAATTGTATCAACAATGCCTAAAATAGGATCCGAATTCATCAACCTTTAGTAGGTCGGAATCAACGAGCTAAAGGTCTGTTAATTGAAATAGATCTCCTTTAAAAGAGGAGTTTTCGAAATTGGAGGACAAAATCCAAATGCTGGGATGTTAGTTCTCGCAACCCCAGCCTACAAGTAGTTGGAGTGACTTCACTTGCATTTCACGTAATGTGGCCATGAACACAGAATTCATCGATCCATGGAGGACGCGTATTACACTTGTGTGCGGCCTTAGGTTCCACTTTCGCACGCATGCAAGGTCGATGGACCAATAGGATGGCTGGAGATGATGCCCAACCACGTCACGCGTCAGTTGCCCTCTCTTCCCATCTCCACACCTCCCCTCCCGTCCAGACTAAATAAATACTCGCGGGCGTCATTTTTATGACCCCGTTATAAGTAAAAAATCATGATGTTTTTCTGCTTTAACGAAAGAAACCCGATAAATTGTTCACGATTGTTCCACACTTGAAGGACTGGGAAATATTTTTTGCTAACACCACCTGTCAATACACACCTCTGTCAATAAACGTTAGGTAAAAGTGGAACATAAATTTTCCTTAAATTGTCACCTAGAATTTTATTCTTGATGACGAAACGGTAGGATATGTCTATCAGAAATTAACTTCTTCGGATTCACTGAAATTGGGCTTCTAAACATTCTTATTTGACTACAAGCTGTTACTAAATAGATGTGGAATTTGATGTCAACTGCAACTGAAAGGTATGCGTACGGAAGTAAGATGAGAAGGTGTCCTATTTCCCCATGTACCGCAGTTTTGCGTGATAAAAGATGTAAATTCCTTTTGATTTAACGTGAATTATGGTAAGAACCGCAATTCATAATGAGGGAACTTTACTTGGACAGATTAAACAATTCATTATAAGAATATGATATTCACAGATAATAAAACCACTTCCAACCTTCAGATCATTTGCAGCTTCTCAGTTATCAAGTCGCTCAAACGTTTCTCCTTAGTTAAATATAATAACTTCAGGTTTAAAATGATATTATTAAACAAGACAACGATGTTATAGAACTTTATGACAGTTGGGCTCTTCCTGTCAGTTCCGAAAACAAGCTTTCACGATAGGGAAAGAGAGAGAGATAAAAAAGTGACAAGAAATCTTACCTATATCCTTCATCGCCCGTTGTATATCCTGAATCCAGGCTTGCTGGTTAACTGGACTGGTAGGGATAATTGTATGAACACATTTAATTTTCCCATTCGGATTGGAGATGTCCCACATCTCGAAATTTGCTATGTCCATTTCTTTCCCATCCGTGCGAAGCCTGACATTTTCCAACTATTAATTAAGAATAAAATAAATAAACATATTCCACTAACTTCCACTAAAAGAATATTATTTGATAGCGATTAAACTTTAATAATTTAACGTTTCGGAGCAAAAGGTGATTAATTTGATTAAAATGACCAGAATATACGAAATGGAAACTTTAAATAATTTTATTTCATTTTAACATGAATCCTAAACGCGGTAATTTTAACTCCATTGATCTTTTGGAAATGCTTTGACAGAATTATCTTGCCACTTCTCCAAAAGTTGACAGGTAAACCTACCGTAACAGATAGACAATCTTGATACTTATAAGAGGCTGTTAGCACCTCTTTTGAGCACCTAAAACTCTGAATTAATGAAAGATTTTGCAGCAAGATGGAAAATAACTGAATGCATCTAAAATATCTCACAGACAGTAATCAATAATCAGATTAATGAAACATGGGTACACCATACAAAAGGTGGGTAGAATCTGGGGGAAAATCAATATGGCACTTGTGATCTTTCCGCACATGTACTTTAAGGCTAGTAAATGTCGGCTTATTGGGCCTTTGGACTAAATATCATTCGATGCTGGAGATACTAGTAATAACCTGATATAGCTCCAAGTGTATACACTCATCAACCATATTTGTGACCAAATATCTAACTTGCATTTGCACCATCCTCCATGAACTACAAATAAGTGGCCTCCAGTCTGCATCCTGTTTAACTCATCACGACCTTCCCAATACGATGAAAACACCTTTTGCCCTCCTTGGAAAAACTTAAGACAAACACATGGGAGCGTAATGCGCTTATTTGAAAGTTGTGAAGCTTGAATATCTGGGACACAATTTTAAACTGCATAAGAAAATACATCTAAGAAAAGTAATTGAGCCTAGCAACACGAACTTTGTCCTCTCTAAAAGTAATCTGCCGTATCTTCGTCACTGACTACATGCCCGCGTTATTTTTACTTGTGGGTGTGAGAGATATAGCAATCTCATATAATTTTGGTAATGTTAGTTTTCGTGGCATTTTTTTCCTGCATAAAAATGATTCACCTTATTACATCTGGCTGTGCTTATTATTGCTATTTTCTCCATAATTGCAGGCGTTTTAACAACAGCCATTTTATCCTGAAGCCTCATTTGAATTTGCCTAATATTACCGCTACATCATAGTGTTAAGTCTGCCGATCGTTCACAAAATTAACGCATCAATTTTGAATGGTTCTTAAGTTGATGCCTCCAATTTCTTGAATTACTTCAAGTTTCACTACAGAACCCGGGGCTTTGAGATTCATATGGCAATTCTTAACACCATTTTCACTTCTATTATGATCCATTCTTAAGCCTAAACACATAGATACCAAAGCCTTGGAGATTCTGGGTACTTAAACGTGCAGAGGTCTTACATAGCGGGACAATTTCAATAACCCTACGCATTCAGCTTTGTACCACCTTTCCCATGAATCGTAAAGTGAACTTTCAATTTAACCTGAATTTCAAGCACACCAAAATCATTAACCACAACCCCCAATGCCCTGAATCTCCTAAAAGGCCATGACCGAACGACCTCAAGATTATGATAGAAGATTTTAAGTTAATGCGAAACTTTTAGGATGCTTTACGGGATTAGAATTTAAGGAAAAATCATACCGGCACTTTCCACAGAATTTCGCGTTTCTTTTGGTTGTCTGGCATTTTCTTGATGAATAGAAGGCTATTTCGATTGAGTAGCAAGAAACCTTCCTGCGTATTTTCTGAAAGGCTTTCTTCGCCATTCCGACTGTCGACTTGCAGCAAGGACTAGAATTAAATAAACCAAAATTATATGTTTTCTTCCAAAACTGAAATCGTAAATTCAAACCGCATAATATCTACTTTATACTAAAATATAAAGAAAAAATCAGAGAGCATCTTTAGGTGGTTATATATATAAACAAACAAACAAACAAATAAATAAATATATACATTATTAATAAATATTTCATTTGCAATTGTCACAATTCTTTATAAAAATATAATGGATGGACTCACTGTACTACTTCAAGGTTTGTTGCTTGCCAACAATGAGATCACAAAATGATTCCAACTGAATAACTACGATCATCTTTAGCAAAAAATAAGTTTTGGAGACGATAAAGCACATCGTGTTTCAGGACTGTGGAATTCATAGGTATCTCACTTTTTAATTCATCACATCGTAATCGAACGCTTCAAAGTTCAAACGTCAGTATCCGACGCACTAGGTTTTAGGGCAGAAGTTCAAATCAGTCATCAAATTTCGTCGCCAGATTCTTCCCAAAGAAACGTCAAAACTATTACTGAGAAATTTATCAAACATGTAAGCTTACAATTAGCTGAAGTGAACAAAATTAATTCCCTTTCAAATTCTCGAGAAAATTTCTCTGCAATTGAAGCATACCTGGATTTTATGCAATTAGTCAAAAGAGAAGCTGAATATTGATTTCTCAATGAAGGAATTCATTTAATAAAGGCCCTGCTTCAAGTGGAATTTAAGTTGAGCGAATTTCAAGTGGAATTTTACCTGCCAAGAATCAAATTTTAACCGTCGAATTTATACTGAAGTAGTACAAGGCACCAAAGCGTACACGTTTTCGTGTAAAAATGAGTTAATATTCTGAATCTCCTAAGTCCTTTTTTTCTGGACAAGCAGCAACTGGTGCCAGCTGATAAAAAATTAAGAAATTAATCTGAGTGTGCAGGAGATGCACCAAACTCTTTACAATATCAATTATCTACCTCTATTATCTTTAGAAACGCTAAGGCAATTTTTGTTTGTTTGATTAATAGGAATAAAAGACGTGAATTCTCTGAAGGAGTCAAAAGTTACTAGTTACCGCATTCTTACTTGGATCACTAAATCTTGTTCCAGTGGGAAAAGTAAATTTTTGCATAAAAATAACCGGAGGGTATCATAACACGGAAAGAGTCTAATTTTTACACTCGATTAGAATAGGCTAAACTGATTTAATTATAAGCTACCAAGCAAGTAGCCATGTAGGACCTGGAATTACGTCAAGCTAACAATCTCTAAAGCCAATGAGAAGTTTGGATTCCTGGTATACTTAACCATTCGATCCAAGGCTGCTTGAGATGATAGTGGTCATTAGGCTAAGATGATCGAGTTATTTTACTCATGTACCTTTAAATGGCTGTTACCCAACTGTAAAACTCTTCTACTTTAATCGAACGCCCCTGTTATATAAAATCTCCTCAATAACTATTTATTTAAACTACACTCGAAGATAAGCCTTGAAACCACAATTTAATGAGTTGCAACGAACCAATTCTACGGAGCATTTTAAAATAAAATACAATCCAAAACCTGATTTTGAGTTTACAAGTGAAACTTAAAAAAGATCATTGAAATATCTCATAGGTGACAATAAAATTAGTAACAGAATGTACTGAAATTGTTTGAAATATCATCGTGGTTTGACTAACTTGATAAGTGAACAGCGCGAAGTTCCGAAATAGTATTAAGATGAACAATCTACCTTAGAATACTTCCAAAAGTTAATTCGATTCGTTCACACGGTATCCGAATAAAATTTGGAAGTGAAAAGAAAGCATGATAAAATTACCATTCTTATGATAGGTTTTGGCATAGAATTTGCTGCAAAATCTTCGCCTTCATTCGGCAAGACACCCAGACTACCATTTTCTGGCATATTGGATACATAAGGCCATAACTTTAGGGCTTCATTAGTTCGTCTTTGGATTTGTTTCAATGCTGTAATGGCCTCCTCAAGACCACGAGTGTCCTGATTGGCCCTACTGGAATATCTTGCCATAGAACTGAGTAAATGCTCGTAAGCAGAAAGGTGAGTTTTTGGAGCAAAGAGATATTCAAGAAGATGTTGAGCATCGATTCTCCCCTCCTCGTCGTCATTTTCAGGTGTCAGACAGAAGACATTATTCAGTTTGTCCCCCTCTATGAGATTCTTAAACGATTGCATCCACTGATTCAAATGGTAGAGATAAGCCGAATATTCTGCCCATTGGGATTCCTGAAATTAAAGCAACATAGATACTTATTTTGATAAAGTAATCAGCATTTTAATAATTCACATTTTAGTGTACATTTTGAGTGAAGCAGTTCGCAGCTTGCAATGGATCAACAATACACGCTTGGAATTTCAGTAATGAACTGAAACAAAATTTAAATAGTTTAGTAAATTAAGTAATATGGGTTTATATGTTAATAAATACCAACTAACCTTTCAGACAGCTCCAAAATATTATCAATATGGGCGAGCATTCCTTTTGTAGCTTTCACCATTTCTTCCGGTAAGGGCACCTTATTTTCATCTTCAAACTGCGTGCCTTCGAGTCGTTTAAGGAAGTTTCGAAGCGTTTTAATACGGAACTGGTAGCCCTCCTCCTCTTCTGCTAAGTCTGTTAATGCATGCCTGAAATGTCGGCAAATTTTGAATTCTAATTATTGTTCTTTCCACGATTGAAAAAAGAGTACAGAAAAGATATGAATTGAACAGAGTGAAGTGGATAAGCTAAAAAGAGACGGAATTTAAGGATACGCAACATGGAGAACAAAGATTTCTGCTGAAATTGTGTTGAGATTTGCCAGCTTCTAACTTATCTTCTGTTTAAATTAATGTTGGAGGATGATTATGTACCAATTAATATTGATTATAAAAATAAACAATCGAACAAAATGTTAGAAGTTACCTAGAAATCTATATGTATTTAATATTTTTGGGAAATATTTATTGTTAATTAAACTGGTATATCAATAGCGCCACACTTATCTGGATGGCTTGAGATAGATTCAGCTAAATCCTAAATTTGAACAAACAAGGCTGGGGTTCCTTGCAGGTATTAGGACATTTCTAGTAATATGGGTAAAATATTTTACCGTTTATTTCTGTTCAACAGATTCAAGGTTGAAATATAACATGGACATTTATAATAATAACGAAACAACTCCCAGAAGTGAACAGTGCGTTTCTATAATCCAAACGATCTGCACCCACGTGAACACGCAAACAAATGGTCCTAATGATATAGCAATATGTTCTGGGAACTGTTGTAAAATATACTTAGTGCTTTATTCATAAATCATAATCCTTATTTAAACAAAAAATATTGTGGGATTGTATATATGGCATTGCTTACATTTGGTGTTTAAATAAAGCTATAGGAAAGAAACTATTACAATGTCGATGTTTGATAGAACTGTTCTGCATTAATTTAACGCACTGATTGTGGGTATTTACTACCATTTCTGAATATAAATTTTGACCTGACGGCCATTTGAATGCAAGATACCTCACTGATTATTAGAGTGTAGCAATACAACTTCAATACTTAATTGCATTTAAATGAAACGATTAGTAAAACTCAGCCCCAAGGATTTTTTTTCCAGAATACAATGACGTCCAGACTCCTGTGTGGCTTTCTCTCTATCGTGTCTAATTGACTACCCAAAAAGGCAAAACTCGACGCACGTAGCTTCCAATACGTGACAGAGATAATGCACAAAGCTTAATTTAATGAATAAATTTTGTTGAAATTTGAAATAATCAGGGATTTTATGGCTAGGAATCTGATTAAAAATCACTTAAAATGAGCCTGCTTAATTTGTATTAAGTCAGCTGAAAATGAACGGTACTTAATTAGCGAAAGAGGAAAAATTTGGAGGTAATGTTAACGGAAAATGCAAATTTATTTGGAGATGGGTCGGCAATCGGTCTTCATACAGTTGATGAAGCAATTTGTTTGGCATACGGTGGGACAAAAATGGTAGAGAAAAAATGGATGTGAAATATTATGGAATCATATAATTCAAATTTTATATGACACTCGCTGCCTCGGACCCAGCAACCTCATATCAGTGAATTGTCTTCTCTCTAATGTGTTTGAATCTTTACCAATTAGATCAGGATTTTCATGAATAGCAACTTCCTATAGTGCGTTGTTATGATCACGACTTTTAAAAGTTGTGAGACATGTCTACTCGGGTACGACTGTCAGACTAGATTACTTCGTTTTTCTAAACAGCTATTATTGGCACACCTCATTATAATGCTATTTACTTTATGTGGTTAACGGCATGTTCTACTAACCAAATCCAATTCCATCAAAGCCATTTCGAAGTGCTCGTTTGTTTCAATACTAATTTGGCAGATTGGGTTGTGGCGTCAGTTAAATATTTATGACTGCAAGGCGACTAATTCGATTTAGTCAACAGTTTATACTATTCACTGATCTTACAATATTATAACAGAGTGAGGAATGGTGTAAATTATAATAAATACACAAATATGTTGCAAGTAGTCAACTACCTTCTCTTCATGAGACATTCTTGCTGTTTGTTTGAAATGGTAAGTACTTCCTCCCTGAACTTTTCTCGAGGATTTTTATTGGTTGAGAGTCGATAGTGACTAGCCACAGGTTTTTCCAACAAGCATACAGCAGCAAGACGGCCAGACCTATAGGGTGCTGCGGCTTCTACAACCCATCGATCGGGATTGTCGGCATCTAGGCGTTCCACAACCTCATCTTCCTCGACAGTCATCAGCTCTGGACTCGTCTCCCTTCGCCTCTCTGCCTCCACATCAAAGGAAGCATAATACCTCCTGCGTCCTGGTTTGTCTTTCTTGAAGCGAAAAATTAATCATTATATTATAATTTGAAGTACTTGTATTAATTATACTAATGAATATTGATAATATATATTTTTCAGAAGTACATTTATCTTTTGAATATATTTTCCTGCCCGCTTTCGAATGTAAATTATTAAATGAATTTCAGTGCAGTTTTGTGCAGCTTTGAAATGAAACCGATTTTAAAAAAGATGGCTTAAGTAGGATCTTTTCGATTTTTATATAAATTTTCGGCACATTTATGGAATTTTCCCTTTCCATTTAGCTTATAATTCTAGAAAAAAGTAAACTATCATAAAAAGCATCGAATGTGAAATGATGCAATTATTTCCTCGAATCAATTCTAAATGCTCATAAATAAAGAGCGTATGAGAAGAAATATTTTGGGATTCCGCACAATTTAAAAGGCACCAAGTCGCACGAAAAAAGACAAACCATTACAGGTGACCAAGAGTGTTTGACAAAAAACATATCCAATCTATTTCACCATAAGGCCTCATGCATTCCCTCTTAATAGAACAAGTATTGCCCAGTTTTGGAAGTAACTAATAATGATCTTGCCTAAAGATAAAGCTGACTTTGGTTGACACATAATACTCAAATATGTTTCTTTAATGTACAACGATCAATACCATCTTTAAAATCATACCAGCTCTCTCGTCCCTCTACCCCAACCACCAGGAGCAAATATGCCCTGAGTTAGTATGACCAAGCAATCGAATTAACCGACTCGCCAAAAGAGTTGCGAACATCAAGAAGTCATGTGGAAGATTCTGATATTCTAAAGTCGGAATAGAAAACGGCTTAAAATCATGACCTATATGCACTCAGCGAAATCTGCGCATGAATTAAGACAATTTCAATTTCCTGATATTACTTTTGAGCTCTAATCGGTTCGTCACCACACTTTGACCCTTTATTTTGCTAGTTTACTGCCAAATTGCATATTTGTTTGTAATAAATAAATCAAATTAACTTACTTCTGACCAGGTGTCGAAGAGACTTCTGGAAGTATCAAATGCATTGATGTTGAGGGAGAAGTGACTTGACAACCTTCGAAGTTGAATTGAGTGCCGTCGAACTTCACTCATGATAGTTGATGCAACTAGAAAATAGCACATGTGAATGATCTGAAAAGCTCAGTTTTACATTAACAAAAAAGCGTAGTAAAGAAATTTCATCTCTATTGCTTTGATGGCTATTTAGCCCCTTAACGACCGAATTATTTTATGAAAAGGTGCACCCAGGCGCATTCAAGGGTGTCTCACGGCAGACTGATGCCGCCGACGTGATGAGGTTTGGTGATATCAAATGAAGGCTATAGAGGTATTGAACATGCTTTAAATGGCAATAGCGCCTTCTGTTACGAGTCTAGTACCAATGGAGCTTGTTTTGAAATAGGGTCATATGGTCCTAGGTGCGTTAAAGGATTAAATGACCTATCAGTCTCCAAATTTTCATTGGACAATAAAAAATCTAGCCTTACCTTACAGATCAACAGTACCCTCTGTATTATATAAGGATATATGAACCGTTTGGTATATTTTAAAGACATTAACTAGAAACAGAAATTCAACAATTAAAGAATAAATTGGCTTGTCCGATCTGTAATACCATCCAACTCTTCATTCAATATAAACGCATATCAAACTGCAAATAATTTAAATTACCAGCGAATCACTTTTAGAAATACTGAGGTGGACCAAAACATCAAACATGTGCGAATAACTAAATATTGATTGAATAGCCATACTCAGGGGTTTTAACCTCTTATTCATTCACATTTTGAAAGGCATCAGAATTTTTTACCCAAATTTCAATCCCAATTGAATTGTAGTGAAAGCTTATTTCTTTCAGTGACAACTAAAGAACTCGTACATGTAAGGTGGTTTTAACACGCTTTTTCCCAAAACTTTCTTATTTTGTCACCTAATTAGGTCATTCTACACACTATTTCCAAGTCTCGAAATGTTAAGTGCTCATTTGATTTATGTAACTTCCTGAAGGTAAACGTGTTGAGGTAAAGTAGCAACCACAGTCACAAATACAGCTATTCCACTATAGTTTCTGTTTTGAAATATTCATGTGCGTCATCATGTAATTCAGCAAACCAAGTTTGTTTGTTATTCCATGATAAAGTGTACACCACCTTCTAAATATGACTTTATGCAACTGTCTATAAGCACGGGAGAATAACATCATTTACGCAGTTCGCTCCGATTTCTCAGTTTATTTTTAGGACCACTTGTGATGAGGTAACAGCAAATACACTGGTTAAAATGCATTCGGAACTTGTTTGGCAATGAATTATGTGCATCATATAAATGATTTTAAAAATATTTCAAGAGGGCAACTTCACATTAATTTAAAACTGTGATAAATTTGGCTATTCTTTTTCTCTTAACGACACCAAATGTATTAAAGATTAATGTTATATACCTGATATTTATTATTAATATTTGAGATAACAACACGGAGAATGTATACGTTAGTCTTTAAAATAAAGTATACTAAATAAAAGAAATAAGTTGTAAAACAGATTAGAAGTTTAGATAAGTGGAAAATATTGATTAATTTGACTTGTACAATTACGATCAATTTTGGCAAATTCTCTGTTATAAAAGGCCGGAATTGCTACGTACTCGCAGAGCGCAATTAGTGCAAAAGTACACGATTAAGTGTTGGCTATATTGCCCATCCTTGCCGAGAGAATACCATAAGTGATTTAGTTTGCAAGTCCCTAGTCATGAAACTTATCAACTAAAACCAGTTGTATCTCATTGCATGAGATTTATGTAATATTTTATGGAGAAGAAATAAGGCGACTAAGAAAGTATAAACGAATGGATGCAATTAAACCAACTGATTAAAGGTGAATTTTACCAACTGCCAATCAGGCTACTTAATACGAACTCTGAACTTTGTACTTAAAAACAAGAGTGGCGCCATTTTTTATATATTTAAACTTGGACAATTTAGTGGAATTTAAGATAAAATATTTGTATTTAATTGAAAACTCATAAGAATGGGCATCTATTGTGATTGGTATTGATAGTTCCCCTTCATAGCTAAGCTCCGGTTGATTGGTAGACTCTCAACATTTGCAATTTTGCAATTTAAGGACTACTCTTGTCCACACCTTTGGCTATAAACAATTTTTTTTTCAATTTTAGAAGTAATTATTGCTACTTTAGGTGAAAATTTTAAGTAATTTTGGCCCGTATTTAGACACCTAGTGTGGTAAATTCTTTAAAATGTGACTATTTATCACTAATTTAATTATTAGAATTCGTCTTGCAACAACCCTAGTGGGCTCTGATAGGTTGCTAAGCTAGCGTGGTTAAACTATCTTAACCATTTGGAGACATACTTTCCTAACCCACAGCAGCTAACAGCCTGGTGGCACCACAAAATCAGTTAAACTATATCAAATATTATACACGCTTCCTACTGTAATGTAAAGAATTTGAACTGGATTGCGTAAGAAGAGTTTAAGAAAACTCGCATTGACGAAAATTTTCACTCCTAAAAAGAGCATCTACAAACCTTTCTTGGAATTTAGACTCCAAACAATCTCTCAAATATGTCAAGGGTTTCGGGACCAAGAGGCCTTAACTACAAAGACAGCCACAGAGAAATATTGAGCTCGAGAACGAATACCTCCAAATCACCCTCTTGAGAAATTTCTTATAATTTCGGCTATGCACCTCTCCCTTCCCCCCTCCCGTCCCACAATATTGTATCAATGATAGGATATTCCTCCTTAATGAAACAAAAAAAACAAATTTTGAAGCCATCAGTAACTTCTTGGCTATTTTTTTTGACTATACTCGCTAGGCTTATTGATAAAGTTAATGTTCCAAAATTCAGATGGAATTTAAAAAATTAGCCAAGTTTCCCTCCGGGCAATACTTCTACGAATTCTTGTAACTTGTCACATTTAAGAGTAAAATCAATTTCCTCTTACTCCAAATTTACCTATAAAATAACAATTTGCCTGTTTCTACAATCTAACTTCTAATCGGATTTTCGTAAAGCGCGTTTCTGATAAAAGTTGTGAGAAAATTTTGTCTCACGCGAAGAAAGCATTGTGGGGACCTATGTGCTGTAAAGTGAAATTTTGTACACCTAAGGTAAATTCATTCTAAGCTGGCTAAGAGTAGCCACAGTTTTTAAATCACATGACCGACAGGTGTGGGGTAAATTGGCAACTACAGGATTACCTCCTCCCACCCCTCCCGCCCTGCGCCCATTACTGACGTACGAGGAACAGTGGAATTAGAAAGGGAGTTGGGCCTTGAACGGGGGTAGAACATTAACTGAAGGAAAACCTCACTTTCTCCTTTTCATCATACTGACGCAAATACATCGACCAAGATACTCCTTCAAAAGTATAAAACATGTCATAAGTATGTTGACTATGATTGTAAACACGATAGGCCTTTAGAAATTTTGTGTAAAGTTTTTTTTTAAAGTTGCTATAGGAGTGTTTAATATATAAAAATATTCGTTTATGGAATAAGTATGCGTAAGGATATGTTAAATGTAACGAAAAGTATAAAATTGAAAGCGGAAATGAGACAAATCATTATTAAAAGCTATTAAGAGTACCGGAACAATTCGTTACAATCGTTAGACTAAATTGTCTTAAAATTGCAAACCTGAAAGCATTATAAGGCTGGAAAATAAAATGTATCTAAATAGTTATACAGACAGAAGGACTTTCCAGGAACTGAATTGGTAAAGTGAAGGGAAAATGTTGAGTAAGCATAACAAGACCAAATTGGAAATTTGAAATGATCTTAAATGAATGGGGAATAGTAATGGTTCAATGATTCTTGTTTTTACGAAAAATGATAGCCCATTTCCATGATGACCACTCTAATTACTCAGACTTTGGCCCTGGGAGAGGGATGAGCTCATTTTGAAGGAAATCCTATGGCCTCATCTACATCGATAGACCCGATAGAAATAAAAGATTAATTCTTCTTAAATTCAATTAAAGTAGGGCACTTGATATAATTAGTAAACAACATTCTAGCATTAAATTCCCTTGCGCCCCTTGTGACAAAAAATGGAGAAAAATGATATTATTAATCATTTAAGAAACAAAAAGTACTGTCAAAAAAGGTTGAATTAGGTAGGGACTAAATTTCTAAATTCCGAGATCCATTCTTCTTACCAAAACCACAGAAATGCATGCAAAAAGACTTAATTTCAGTTAGCATGCACAATGATGCTTCTGTTGGTGGACTTGCTAAAGTCTAACGAGGGCTTACTAATTGATCATGGACCTTCTGACAGAAATTTATCTAAATTCATTCAGGTCACTATTTTCCCTCATGGTAGAGTCAGTATTTATTTTTAATATGAAAATTGCCGAAATAATATAATCACGTCAAATTAAACTTAACTTATTAAATTTAATTCAGCATTAGTTTGTCTTAAGAAATATGAAGCAAAAGGAGGAATTCTAGAAGAGAGATGCTTGAAAATACAGTGAAACTCCGTGTGTCTTTCAAGTTGGAGATTATAGACTTGTTGGCAATCTTGTTATCATTCGATTGTCATTTCTGCTCTCGGTAGAGCTCCTTATACCGTATTGATTTTTGACCGCACACCTTCTCACTATAGTGTACAAATTCATTTCTTCCTTAAAGAAATCCTCGATACATCCTAGATGAATGACTTAGAGGTAATTAGGGATGAATTAGACAACATTTGTCATCGTAAATTACTCTTGAGGCAATGGCATAAGCAATATTTCACTGAATCTGATAAGTGATCGAAAATCACAAGTCAGGTGCATTTAAATATCCTTTTACCTAAATGGGCATTATGGAAATGAAAAGGTAAATAGTTCGAATTTAACCGTCTAACAGGGTAAAGAAGTTACCAGTCTACATATCAGTTGTAATTTTCCGGTATTCTTATTCTTCACAAGCAATTAGCAAATGCATTTGCATCATTTGAAAGTATCATGGAAATACTCCGATGAAAAGAACCGCCTACCATTGTCATTGTCAATGGATATTCACAGATAAACATTGACTGATTGACCTTTGAAACCTTTATTCATATTTAAACTTAGGAAAACAATTTTGGAGCTGGATTTGGCAATTATTATTAGGCCTGCGCTGATGTCTGGCAGCTGCATATAAAATTTTAACTCGTTCCTTTAGAAGTCAGAACTTCTCCAATTAAACTCGTGACCTCAAAGGTAAACGAAGGGTGGGGTGGTGGGAGGTCAATTGAACGTTGGTGTCCATTACATATTCGTTAACTTATAACCATTTGCAAAATTCGATTTTAAAAAAGTTTAAAAATGGTTAATAATTGGGTAAAATTAAATCCAACTAATGATACTTCATTCAAAACTTTTTTGATCATATTTTGCAGGCATAAATACACTAACTTGATCAAGTATTTTGGGCGAATACTTATGTTTTATATTTCCCAAATAAACACTCAAACATCCCAAGTATTTAGACCCACGATCTACATTGAAATTTAGTATTCGCGTCGTAAGCCGTAAAATGAAAATTTAAACTCGTATGCCACTTTGAAAGGGGATAATTTTTAAAATAAAATTTCCAGGCCGGTTAATTCTTGCTGAAAAAGGCATAAAATAGGATATGGATCCGCTAATTGTTTCAAGCGAAAGCGAAGCTGTTTAAATTTCATGCAAGTAGTGTTGTGCAAAATTAACAATTTTTGGCCAATTTCATCTGCTCACACAACAGCAAAATACCAATAAATTAATCAATGAAATCCTTGTTAAGCACAGACATTTTGGCCAATTCATTTTCTGATCAATTTGTCATAAGCAATCCATTGAAGTGCAAGCATATGGAAGCCTTAAAATGGCAAATATATTACTCGTGACCAAGGATTTATGCGCAAACAAATTAAAATATACTAATTAATGTAAAAAATGGACAAATTATGATGAAAAAAAGGGTAAAGGGCATCTATGTGAGAAAAGTAGCAAGAAAATAAGGCGAAGCATGGCTCACATAACACTCATACGACTGATCGTCCCAATGCAATCCTCTTCCGTCCTCTAGCCTTTCGGCGCTATGATGAGCCTTTTTCCCACAAAATCTGCACACCTGGACGGAGCACGTAATTTCCCAAAATGCGATTGGTCGAGGGGAAGCTATGACGTGACCGTGGTACGTGTGCAATCCTCTCTGGATATCGCTATCTAACGGGTTGTTTGAATACACGAAAGTCTGGAAACCGTGGTAATTGGTGTGATGCACAGCTTTTACAACATATGCAACAGTTTATGGAATACATCAATTTCAGACGATGGTGCTATTTACTATGCCAGGCCGCCGAATTAGTACTCTCTATATTTTTAGGTTCGAAATTCGAGATTTGTTTTGGTTTGAAGGGCTTAAGTTCAAAATAAAATTAGCTTCTTTTACGAATTCGCTAGATTTTCTTACTAGATAATAAAATTTAAAATTGTAAATAATTTTTCGACCATAGAATAAGTGAGAAAGAAGGGGCTTTATGCGAATCTCCGCAGAAACTTGAATTTGTGGTCGAAAATTAGAGAGACTACTATAACGACAAGTTTGAGGATCAAAAATCTCTCCCTACGCCAGTAACAAAAACTGCACATTTAAAGAAAATTGTGTCTTTAATACGATTTTTAAATCCTAAAAACTTTGTGCTTTAAATAATAACTGCTAAATGGGGAATAAGGAAATTTCGCCTTCTCTTGAAAAGTAAGTATATCTCTGGAAATGAGCTCAACTTTGCCTTAAATATCTTCCCAGTAAGTGATAAGTTAATTTGTATTAAGGAAAAGCTTTCATGAAAATTGGGTCCAACGGCTCTATTGCTCACTGATGGAGATCTAACTTTTCTTCTAAGTTATATGATGCTAAGAGGAGGAAGAAGAATAGTGTGATTGGATCACTGTCACCCTTACTTTAGAGAAGTGTTTTGTCAGCAAAAGGCATTAGTTACAGCTTTAAAATGAACTAAAACTTTTTAATTTAATAGAACTCACTGAGCTTCTTAAACCGTAAACTTTTTAAATCTCGCCTGCTTCGCTGTGGAAAATAAAAATAATAGTATTAATAGTAATATCAGGTGCGAAGTAACAATTTTTCATCTATTGACTAAAGTCTGTCAATCATAAATGGTTTGTAGGAAAAGACACTTGTCCTTTAACCCCAAAGCAATAACCTGATATGGAATGTGCGTTGCATAACCCCTAAGTCATGAAATCCACGTACACTTAAAGCAAATGCATCCGCAAAAGGAGAAAAAAATTATCTCTCTACGCGATCATTTTCAGGGAAATTTTCCCAACATCAAATCACCTACCGTGTCCTTAAAAATTTGCTCATAATTTTAACAAAAGGAAAAAAAACAGGATTCTGGTAATTGGATCGAAGAATTTGTGAATGGGAAAGGGTCACAATAAGTGCATATTTTGACTTTTAATTAAAGAAAATAAAATTGACAATGCATTATACAATTTTTTTTTAATAAAATTGGTGCATCGGTCAAAATACAATTAATTGCATGCTAATTGCCTTTCATAGTTTTGGAGTAAAGTCCGACATTAAGACCTTCGTGTGTTATTGGTGATTTTTGAATTGATGACTTCTAATAATAGACGCAAAAAATAGATTTTGGATAAACTTGATAAACCGAACTAATTATATTAATAATGGTAATAATAATTTGATGTGGAAATAATATTTCTGTCTAGATTTTTTGCAAATCTCTATTCGTCCATTTAAAACTGTTTAATAGTATGATCGACTGAAAATACCTTTGCGTATTTAACCCTTTAATGCCCTTAGGACCGTACGATTCTCTTTTAAAATTAGCTCTATTGGTATTTGACTCGTAGCAGAAGGCGCTACTGCCTTTTGAAACATGTTCAATACGTCTATAGCCTTCGCCTGATACCACCAAAACTCATCACGTCGGCGGCATCGGTCTGCTGTGAGACGCGCGAGCGCGGTTGTGTGCACTTTTTCAACAAATAATTCGGGCTTTAAAGGGTCAAATGATGAATAGCGAAGGGCAAGCATCTCAGTCATCATGGCTTAGTTAGAATTTTCAACCTTCTAATGCCCTGGCAGTTTTGAATGTAATAACTAAGAGATTAGTTGTAAAGCGAAAAGTATGAAAAAAATGAAGACAGAGCCCGTATCTATGTTTATGATCTTCGACTTAATAAAGAGATATTCCTAATCAAATTGCGATATTAATTTGGCGTAGTCGGGGTGGCGCACCCTGGGCAACGCGTACTCACACGGCAAAAAAAGTCAATAAACCGGCAGTTAACTTCAAACTACCATGACCCCACTGTATGCCATATTCCACCACTCACCTTACTATTTTCTCTACCTTCGTGTTTGTCTCTTTTACATTTAAGATTCACTCTTCTCTTCTCTTCTGTTCCGCCTCTAGACTTTTTGTTACATTGATGCTCCTCCCCTCTGTGAAGCCCCAAGTCAACCAAAGGACTACTGATAACTATCATAGCATCTGCCATTTGCTATACTAATTTGGCGTAGTCTCATATGCTAACGAAGTCAATTTTAAACGATTTTCAAACGTTTGTCTCTCCAAAACTCGCGAATTATGGGCATATTGAAGGATTAACTTTTTTCACAGTGCGGTACTAATGATGGATCCAAACTTTAAAGGAAAATCCAGGACCACAGTTCTGGGAGTTAATTGAAAACAAACTTCTTTACTCTGGAAAGTTAAGTGGCTTTATTAGTAATCTTACAACCTGAATATATCTGCGTTGAATAGCCTAAATTAGCAATTTATATAGAAAGCACTAAGGTTGCAATTGGACCGAGTTTGATCAAATTGTATAAAGGGCACCTGGGTCCACTCGTTAGGTCAACTCAATAACCTAGAACAAGGATGATATCAATGATAAATGGCAATTTTCCGCGAAGAAGGACAGAATATTTATCCTTTTCCCAAAATGCACCTGGTAAGATACTTTGACGAAAATCATAGCTTCTGTTCTGTTATTAGATCAAGATGGCAATGAACTTCCCATAGTTTTACTTGCTTTAATGAAGTGCTTTCTACTTTTTCGTCAAGTACTGCTCAACTGGTCCTATCCTCCTAGTTTTTCAAACTAAAAACAGTTAATATTCTCCTATAACACCTAATTTTACAGTAATTGGTTCATCGGCTCAAATTCGCCTCAGTATGATATACTGTGGTGTACGTTTCCGGTGAGAAATGTGCACGTCTTTAGAAGGGAAAAAGAAGTGTTTTAAAGTTGCCTTCCTCAAACCACGTCTATTGATGTTTTCTACCTACTCTTCCTAATTCTTATATTTGTATAATAAAATAGGGTTTTTTTAATGCACTCCTCCTTTCCTTATGTTCATGGTAAGATAGAAAAAAGCGCATGGACATTCTAGTCCACACCAGACATTGACCCTAATGCCTAGAATTTACTAGACTGGAACGCTATATGTCAACAAGTGCGTCTAGTTATAGATAATACTGCAACAGTTAGTATTGAATAGACAGTCAATCAAGACATCGGCTTTTGAATGAAGGACAAGGCTTTTCAAATAGCCATACAAAGGATTAAGCTCGAGCCCTTTAGAAAATGAGCTGTTTATCTTCCCAAGTGCAAAATAAAGGTGTTCACTAATTTCGAAATTAAATAAGAAATTGGAACATTTGGGGAAAGTAAAGCGATAAAACATACCATGTTGAGTGAGATCCTGAACATTACCTTGACCCCTTGCTGATTGGGTTTCATTAGTTGTCACAATTTCCGCGGGGAGAGTTATCAGTTTTCCATCAGTGCTCACTAGACTTCCTTTAGCACCCCGCTCGTTAAAGTTGGCGTTTTTATCGAGTAAGTTGAAAAATTGTTCAAGAGGATGCAGTTCAATTTGTTGTGGTAGTAGGTCGTTGGTAGGATGTGTTGCAAATTGAAGTTTAACTGCAGAGCAATCGGTGGTGTCAATATCTTTAATGCCTTCAGCATCGAGGTATTGCGGAAAGATAGGGGAATGCAGAGTGAAGGCTGCTTCGGCATTCTGCGATTGACTTTCATTATCTTTTGAAAATTCTGCATTCAAAACCGTTTCTATCGTTTCTGAAATTTCGGTTTCCGGAAGTATGGATACCTCATCCTGTGCTGTTTTCAAATCCAAAGTATCTGGCTGATTTACTATTCCAAAGTTTTCGACGGCAACTTTAGACACTACATTCAGAGTATCAACTTCACGGAACATTGCAGACATTTCTGAAGAACCAGCCTGCATTGACTCACGTAAAGAAATTTGTTTATTTTCAGTAGGAGGACCGTCGCACTGTTGAACTGAAACCTCAGCTTCTATAATGATTTTGTTTTCTATCGGTTGCATCTCCGATTTCAGCTTTTCACTGAGTTCCTCCTTAATATTCAAGTCCACTGAATTCTCAAATTCGCTTTCCATCATTTGTTCAATTCCGCAATGTAATTTCCCTTCAGGTGCGTTTATTAATTCCATAATATCATTGGATTTTGATTCCATTACTTTTTCATTGAAGCCTGGTACAATTTCTGATGATCCTGCTTGCTGGTAATCATTCATTGTCGGATCGCTGAAAGATGGTTTTGGGACAGAATCCATAGGAACAGCTTGAATATTTCCAGAGGCTTCACTTTTATTCACAGCCGGTTCAATATTCAACTCTGTTGATTGGGTCACGTCTTTAGTGTTATCGAATGCGCTTGACAATTCAGAAATTCCAGCATGCTGACCCTCATTCACTTTCATATCACCCTCATAATAGACCAGCTTGTCATCAAAATGAACATTACTTACTGATTCACCTATCTGATGTTGGTCTTTCATAGGTTCACGTTGACTGGGTAATTCAATACTTGATTCCTCCGTTGGAGTTAATTCTTTTGTCAATTCTGATGCATTCTCATGGGTACGTTCCGTACCATAAAACAGGCGCTGAGCATTCAACTCAGTCTGTTGCAAAGTAGCGGTGTTACATTCAATAGATTGCACAACATCAACGGCAACATTACTTCCCACGTCCCCAACATCCACTACTTCTAATTGCTTAAAACCACAAACGAAAACAGTCGATTCGTCAATCTTATCAAACGCATTGGACGTTTCGAATGATCCGGCTTGCTTCTGTTCGGCTGCAAGAAGAGAAGCTTCACTTGAAAGTGTGGACATCTGAAAGTTTGAAGCTGATTCCGTCAATTCGGCTAGAGCCAGGTACTTCAGTGGCTCCAAACGAGAATTAAGACCAACAGGTGATACAAAATTTGCATTAAATTCAGCCGATGATTCACAGATTATTTCATGATCATTCTCAGCAGCCATATTGAGTACCGGTGCCCCAGAAACCGATTCAGTGTTCCTTTGAAGTGTTTCTTCAATTAAATCGGAATCCACTGGAATTTCTTTCTTGGTAGACTCTTCTTGAGTGGATAGACCTTCGTCAATCGTCTCTGATTTCATTGTTCTGTCCAGAACGTGCTCAGTCTCCGGTCTGACATCTTTCGGGCTCACATCGACTTGTGTCATTCTATCAGCTGTGTCATCAATTGAAACACGATCATGAAACTGGCTTTCTTCAACAATTGGACTTAGACTGATGTCAGACTTCTTAGCATTTTCTTGAGCGGATTCAAGCAAACTGTCAGGCATCTGGACAGATCCCAAGTTGAAGCGCAACAGTTTCTGATCATATTCGGATGCAGTGGCACCTTTCTCCGTCAGTGTTTCATCGAATTCAGATACTTGTTCATTCGATCCAGCATTTTGAGTATCGCCTTGAACCGACTCAGTGATCTTTTGAAGTGTTTCTTCAATTAAATCGGAATCCACTGGAATTTCTTTCTTGGTAGACTCTTCTTGAGTGGATAGACCTTCGTCAATCGTCTCTGATTTCATTGTTCTGTCCAGAACGTGCTCAGTCTCCGGTCTGACATCTTTCGGGCTCACATCGACTTGTGTCATTCTATCAGCTGTGTCATCAATTGAAACACGATCATGAAACTGGCTTTCTTCAACAATTGGACTTAGACTGATGTCAGACTTCTTAGCATTTTCTTGAGCGGATTCAAGCAAACTGTCAGGCATCTGGACAGATCCCAAGTTGAAGCGCAACAGTTTCTGATCATATTCGGATGCAGTGGCACCTTTCTCCGTCAGTGTTTCATCGAATTCAGATACTTGTTCATTCGATCCAGCATTTTGAGTATCGCCTTGAACCGACTCAGTGATCTTTTGAAGTGTTTCTTCAATTAAATCGGAATCCACTGGAATTTCTTTCTTGGTAGACTCTTCTTGAGTGGATAGACCTTCGTCAATCGTCTCTGATTTCATTGTTCTGTCCAGAACGTGCTCAGTCTCCGGTCTGACATCTTTCGGGCTCACATCGACTTGTGTCATTCTATCAGCTGTGTCATCAATTGAAACACGATCATGAAACTGGCTTTCTTCAACAATTGGACTTAGACTGATGTCAGACTTCTTAGCATTTTCTTGAGCGGATTCAAGCAAACTGTCAGGCATCTGGACAGATCCCAAGTTGAAGCGCAACAGTTTCTGATCATATTCGGATGCAGTGGCACCTTTCTCCGTCAGTGTTTCATCGAATTCAGATACTTGTTCATTCGATCCAGCATTTTGAGTATCGCCTTGAACCGACTCAGTGATCTTTTGAAGTGTTTCTTCAATTAAATCGGAATCCACTGGAATTTCTTTCTTGGTAGACTCTTCTTGAGTGGATAGACCTTCGTCAATCGTCTCTGATTTCATTGTTCTGTCCAGAACGTGCTCAGTCTCCGGTCTGACATCTTTCGGGCTCACATCGACTTGTGTCATTCTATCAGCTGTGTCATCAATTGAAACACGATCATGAAACTGGCTTTCTTCAACAATTGGACTTAGACTGATGTCAGACTTCTTAGCATTTTCTTGAGCGGATTCAAGCAAACTGTCAGGCATCTGGACAGATCCCAAGTTGAAGCGCAACAGTTTCTGATCATATTCGGATGCAGTGGCACCTTTCTCCGTCAGTGTTTCATCGAATTCAGATACTTGTTCATTCGATCCAGCATTGTGAGTATCGCCTTGAACCGACTCAGTGATCTTTTGAAGTGTTTCTTCAATTAAATCGGAATCCACTGGAATTTCTTTCTTGGTAGACTCTTCTTGAGTGGATAGACCTTCGTCAATCGTCTCTGATTTCATTGTTCTGTCCAGAACGTGCTCAGTCTCCGGTCTGACATCTTTCGGGCTCACATCGACTTGTGTCATTCTATCAGCTGTGTCATCAATTGAAACACGATCATGAAACTGGCTTTCTTCAACAATTGGACTTAGACTGATGTCAGACTTCTTAGCATTTTCTTGAGCGGATTCAAGCAAACTGTCAGGCATCTGGACAGATCCCAAGTTGAAGCGCAACAGTTTCTGATCATATTCGGATGCAGTGGCACCTTTCTCCGTCAGTGTTTCATCGAATTCAGATACTTGTTCATTCGATCCAGCATTTTGAGTATCGCCTTGAACCGACTCAGTGATCTTTTGAAGTGTTTCTTCAATTAAATCGGAATCCACTGGAATTTCTTTCTTGGTAGACTCTTCTTGAGTGGATAGACCTTCGTCAATCGTCTCTGATTTCATTGTTCTGTCCAGAACGTGCTCAGTCTCCGGTCTGACATCTTTCGGGCTCACATCGACTTGTGTCATTCTATCAGCTGTGTCATCAATTGAAACACGATCATGAAACTGGCTTTCTTCAACAATTGGACTTAGACTGATGTCAGACTTCTTAGCATTTTCTTGAGCGGATTCAAGCAAACTGTCAGGCATCTGGACAGATCCCAAGTTGAAGCGCAACAGTTTCTGATCATATTCGGATGCAGTGGCACCTTTCTCCGTCAGTGTTTCATCGAATTCAGATACTTGTTCATTCGATCCAGCATTGTGAGTATCGCCTTGAACCGACTCAGTGATCTTTTGAAGTGTTTCTTCAATTAAATCGGAATCCACTGGAATTTCTTTCTTGGTAGACTCTTCTTGAGTGGATAGACCTTCGTCAATCGTCTCTGATTTCATTGTTCTGTCCAGAACGTGCTCAGTCTCCGGTCTGACATCTTTCGGGCTCACATCGACTTGTGTCATTCTATCAGCTGTGTCATCAATTGAAACACGATCATGAAACTGGCTTTCTTCAACAATTGGACTTAGACTGATGTCAGACTTCTTAGCATTTTCTTGAGCGGATTCAAGCAAACTGTCAGGCATCTGGACAGATCCCAAGTTGAAGCGCAACAGTTTCTGATCATATTCGGATGCAGTGGCACCTTTCTCCGTCAGTGTTTCATCGAATTCAGATACTTGTTCATTCGATCCAGCATTTTGAGTATCGCCTTGAACCGACTCAGTGATCTTTTGAAGTGTTTCTTCAATTAAATCGGAATCCACTGGAATTTCTTTCTTGGTAGACTCTTCTTGAGTGGATAGACCTTCGTCAATCGTCTCTGATTTCATTGTTCTGTCCAGAACGTGCTCAGTCTCCGGTCTGACATCTTTCGGGCTCACATCGACTTGTGTCATTCTATCAGCTGTGTCATCAATTGAAACACGATCATGAAACTGGCTTTCTTCAACAATTGGACTTAGACTGATGTCAGACTTCTTAGCATTTTCTTGAGCGGATTCAAGCAAACTGTCAGGCATCTGGACAGATCCCAAGTTGAAGCGCAACAGTTTCTGATCATATTCGGATGCAGTGGCACCTTTCTCCGTCAGTGTTTCATCGAATTCAGATACTTGTTCATTCGATCCAGCATTTTGAGTATCGCCTTGAACCGACTCAGTGATCTTTTGAAGTGTTTCTTCAATTAAATCGGAATCCACTGGAATTTCTTTCTTGGTAGACTCTTCTTGAGTGGATAGACCTTCGTCAATCGTCTCTGATTTCATTGTTCTGTCCAGAACGTGCTCAGTCTCCGGTCTGACATCTTTCGGGCTCACATCGACTTGTGTCATTCTATCAGCTGTGTCATCAATTGAAACACGATCATGAAACTGGCTTTCTTCAACAATTGGACTTAGACTGATGTCAGACTTCTTAGCATTTTCTTGAGCGGATTCAAGCAAACTGTCAGGCATCTGGACAGATCCCAAGTTGAAGCGCAACAGTTTCTGATCATATTCGGATGCAGTGGCACCTTTCTCCGTCAATGTTTCATCGAATTCAGATACTTGTTCATTTGATTTAACATTTTTATCGTCGATTAATTTGTCATCGCAAATAGGAATTACGTTAATTACGTTTGATGACAAGGATTCTGCGTTTTTGTTTTGTTGAATGTCTTCTGATAGTGATCCACTGGGAGCATCTATAAACGAGGAATTTCCCTCCACCGTATCGATAGCTGTTAATTTCTCTAAGGAATCAGATTGCTTCTTTATATCCGGTACTTGGGCGTTATTTTGCTCTAAGATTGCTCGTAATAGCGTTGATGTTTCAGTTTCTGACGTTTGCTCAGTTTCTATTTTCAGATCTTTGGTTGGTTGCGAAGCCAGGTTTGAATCTACTATCGATTCATCTACTATTTCATCTTCAATGACGGAACCATCATTCGAGGTTTTACAATCTGAATAGTCATCACCAAATACGATTATCTCTTCAGTGTCGTTAAAACGAACACTCGGTCTTCTACAACTCTCCGTCTTGATTGAATCCTCTGTTAGTAGCAGTGATTCGATACTCCGTTCAAACCCGCTGGAAATTTCTGAAGCTCCACCTTGTCGTTTTCCATCTGAGGCGAAAATATTTTGTGATTCTTTTTCATTGGTGGTGTGATATGATAGAAGTGTTTCATTTAGGTCAATATCGCGCTCTATCTTTGGTTGTAGTTCTAGTCTTATCACCTCCTCTTCGACTTCGTGTTTTAGAGGTGATTCAAGATTCTGACTGAAAGAATTTGGCAGTTCTATCCGCATAGGATCATAGAAGAGATCATCGTTCAGGGAAGTATCTTCTTCAGCAGAGAGATAACACGCGTCTGATGTCCGACTCGAACTGGAAGAAGACAAATGACGCACTTTTTCTCCAAAAATGTCATTATCAATTTCGAAAATAAGTGGATTTGATTTAATAAGTGTCGAAATATCCACATGCTTGCTTGAGATAATGCGCGGGCACAAATAAGTAGGTGTAAGATTACCCTGAACAGGTACGTTTGATTGGTAAGATTTAATGACATTGGAGATGGTTAAAGCTTCTTGAAAGATAAATGGAATGAATGTGAGGAGAGGAGAGTGTTCTGGAATGATTGCAAGATTCCAACCGTTGGAGGAAACGATTTGAACAATACTGGCTACATTTACTTGAAGATCCAAGGTGTCTTCCAAAATATCATGGACCGGTTCCTGTTCAATAAGTTCAGAGAGCCGTGCTTCCAATAAATTTGTAGTCTAAAAGGGAAAAAATATTTATTTAACCTCCTGTAAACAGAATTTCTGCTTTACTTTTGCTTAATTACGAAGTCGTAACAACGGTTTGCTATAAATTTCACAATTTAACAGCCCATTTTATCAGAACTAGGTTAGTTGTCTACAAAGAACTTCGGTGCATAGCGTATGACAATGTAAGCAATAAGTGCAAATTTTATCTCACAGCACAAGGTCATATTTTTAGAAAATCCTGACCATGTTGAGCGCACAACGCTACCATAGCTGAACAAAGAAATCTCATTCGCACTCAGAGAGGCTCAAAGGTGCGGACGTACTACCTGCCGCGTAGGGAGCAAGTGCAGTAGTGATCGCAGAGATATCTCAACTAGCCACCAATCAATGGCCCCTGCTTAGGTTTAAATAAACCTTATGTGTACTTTAATGACTAAGCTTTGTGTCAAACACGCACAACATGAATAAACGTATTCCACGCCATACGTTTTTTTCTCTTTATCATTAATGTAGCTTCGGGAACCAGAGCGATTACTGAGCATACGTCAAGCAGTCCGTTGCAAATATAATAATATAATCTTAACCGAGCAAACATTAATTTGAAAAAAAGAAAAGACTTTTGTTTGAATTACCTTCATTTATCAAAACTCTCTTGGAATATAAAGCCGTGGAATATGGAACAGAAAATTGTTAGTTGTGATTTTTCAGCCCAAGTTATTTCATAGCATTCGTTTAAGATATGCCGCATATTAAATAAATATTTGGATAAAATTTAAAACATGTCATTAAGAGACTTTCATGGAACTTGGGAATGAAATCCCGTAAATATAAAAAAAATAGAAAAAAACAAAATGAATTACTTTCTACTAAAATGTATTTAGTAACATACCTTGTTGAACTTAATTTATTTGATCGAGAGTCTTATTTCCAATTTGGGTAGTAAAAGTTAATCATGTTCACCAACTACTATATAAACAACTATTTAACTTCGGAAATTAAGCGTACTTTTTGGTAACATCAGTAACTTATTTCTTCGCAAGAATTTTTGGTGCAAAATTAAAACTTTATGAGGAGTTACAAGTAGAATTTTTATACTCATTTTACAAGGTAATAGATCACTTTCAGTGGTCTTAACCATTAAAAGCAGTTGCAGATGTGACTGGATAAAACAAACGACTTCAGCGTGGACTGGAGCCATTTTTCATTGGATCGTGTTACCTGATTCTACAAGCATGCCAATTTGCAACATTCCCATTGGTCGTAGAATCCATGCTTTAACTTTAAAATAAAAAAATAAATTCTGATCATTTATTTCAAACCAATATTGAACTTTCGAACGTACAACCACAATTTTTTTCATTAATGTAATCGTCATTCTCTTTGTCAGACAGATGCATGGAAATGATTACTAAAAATAGCGAAATTGAGATTTTTCCTGTGTTTAATCATTGTTATTTGAAATTATCGACACTTCCATTGATTCCATTAATTAATAACGGTTAAGAATTTGGATATACGGTTAACACTAAAGAGGTTTCTAAAGAAGGAGACATTTAGGATATTTCCATTTATGAAGCTCCAGTTGCGATAGTGGTCATTTGAAAACAACGAGAAATACAACCAGTGCCAGTTTTCAAATGTTTGTTTTGTCTTCGCTTATTTGCTCAGTTTGAAAATTTCGCGAATCCAGTTGGATCCAACCAAGTGTATAGCATAGCGTACACGAGAATCAAAGTTTTAGACGAAAGTGTCTCACATATCCTCATTAGATTAGCATTTACTATGGTTTACACTTTTTAGAAATTTACTCCATAGTCTCGTATTCGATTTTGCATTTATTCAAATAAAATAAGCGGCCAAACCAATAGTCAACTTCATCTAAACAAATTCTATAGCTAATTCAATACTAAGTCGTAACTTTGTTGACCATTTCCTTGCATTTTACATCGCAAACAAGAATTTCATATTCTTTACTGTAAAGCCTTGATGACGCGAACTACAGGTAGTCACGTTTACATGTACACTTTTTGAATCAGCGCTTCTTTTAGCTTAAGTCCTGCTAATAGTGGATCAATTTTCAATCAGACGCTACAATAAGCAAGAGAAATAGGCATTCATTTTTTATGAATTAGACACCACTGCTGAGCTTACAGATGCTTTCTGTCCTGTTTGATTTTTTTTTAAAACTAAGTAAACATAATTTTGGCCAGTAACTAAAAACTGCGGCAAAATTCTGTCTTTTTTAATACTCGACCGTAAAACAGAATGTCAATTTGACTTCTGACGACATTTTATCTAGCGATCTATAAATAATCACCAACATCAGACCATAGGTCAACCATTGTACAAATATAAATTAATTGAATCTCACAAATGTTTCGTTATATGGCTAGATATCACTCTTTGAAAAGTAGTATTAATTCACAAGTCACAAAATTAGAATCCAATGGATACAATATTTTAAGTGGATGTTGCTGAACAAAAGCGAACAATAGAATGGTATTTTCTGAACTAGATTAACAAATACTGTATACTTATACCTGATACTTGACAAGATCAAAAATGATTGATTTTGACAATAAGGAGGGATAAATTTGAGGGCAGAGTTAGGCTAAACATTATTTACAAATCTATTTCAAGAGCGGATTGCAAAATCTAAAATTATCTTCAAAAAGCGCGTGAAAGAAAATTTTATAGCAATTTGGCCTTCATGAGTGTGAGAAAGTTGACTTGATCACAAAAATTTGGGGTACGTGAAAGCCATTTCAAGATATTTTCACAAAAATAAAAAGAGATAATTCTAAAATTTTTCCTCAAGGATTTAATTTTGCCATATTTTGTTTAATCATAAACTATAAATATGCTTTAAGTCGATTTTGCACTTGGAATTAATCTAAAATAGCGCAGCTCCAAATATGGGACAATAATTTGTTGCTAGAGCCTCGATTTAGAGCTATTCTCAATTTTTTGATGGTAGAATTTGAAAATTGGCCGTTCAGCATCTCTAAACCTTCGGGTTCCAGAAAAATTGGAATTTCGAATGCAACCTCCTTTGAAGACAGATTCGTTTCAATGAGTAAGAGTAAATGAGTAAATATTTACCAAAAGCAACCCACATTCCAGTATACAACATTCATTTCATTCTCGATGTGTTCACATTTTTTTAATGAGTCAAAGTTCGAGGTACGTTAGAAACGTGGGGGAAGTTATATTGGTATGCTAGTAATCAAAGGTTACCTCGTTAGTTCCAGCTGATTTCCCCCAAGTGTCGGTCAGGACCCAAGTGCTGACGTAACCCGTCTGTTTGTAAGCATCTCTGTGTGCAGTCGAAAAGTAATATCAAACTCATGAAGGAGGTTTGGATTTAAAGTTGTAACGGATCAATTTGAGGGACTCACTAAGCTCCATGATTACTTATGTACACTTTGATATTTGTGTCTGTAGATCCAATAATTTTTGCAAATTTTAATTACAATAGTTCGTTTTAAAAGTCATATTTATATATTCATAGTTTTTTTTGCATTTTATATTCGGAGGAATGGTAAAAATGAAACACTCTGCACCCAAACCTCGAAGATAGATTTTATGGACAAATTATTCATTCAACAAGAACTTTCTCAAAACCAGTACAGTTCGGCATTGCTGTTGATAGGCGTTAGATTTCTCTAACTATTAATGTTAAGTTAAAATATAAACTGCTCTTAATTATTTGATTTGCATTAGCAAATTTCTAAACATTTTAATTATTGAAATTGGTGGAAAAATACAATCATAAAAAAGAATTTCCCTCCTAGAGAGGTTTTTAAGAAGTAAAGAATTTTAGATTATTTCAAAGCACCTCAATGATGCCAATAGTGGTTTATTCGATTAAACACGTATTAATACTTAAATTAAGTAATATTAATAATTTACTTTTTGACGTTTATGTCAGGTATTATAATTTCGAAAACAACGTTTTATTTTCCATTTTAAATGTGCGCAGAGATCCTTGAAACATCTTTCCTAAAACTCGCAGCATAGGAAATTGCTAAATCTTTGTACTTTTCCGTAACCCCGTTCTTTAAAGTAAATGCCATGGTTTAGGGGTCACCAAGGGTCTTTCAGCAAACTCGCGCTTTGTTTAGAACATCGACTTCACACTTGATATTTTGTTTCAATTCTGTCAAGTAGTACATTTAGTTAGGAATGACTATTTAATACATTAATAATATTAATCGATTGGCAATTGGCTTTATGCTTTTTGCCGTTACATTGAATGAAGGCAAATTCTTTGGATTGTCTGTGTGAGAGATCTAACATTCATTTACGCTGTTCATATTCATATTAATTTAAGAGCAATGGGCCTTCACTCTTACCAAAAGAACTCGTGTTGTTTTTCTCACTTTCGACATGGATGCTACGCTCTTATATAAACAAAGATCTGCTGTCAATCAAAGCATTTAATGAACAAAATTTTCAGAATTAAAATGCATGTCTTTACATTCGGCTAAAAGCTCTTAGTAATGTTTTCTTTTGCCTAATTTAGTAAAATTTAGACCTGAGCTTAATTGAAGTGATATGCATCATCATCTTCACGATTAAGTCCAAGACATGTTGCGATTCTTAAGACTATTTCTTTTCTGCGGTCGTTTGGGACTGAAGGAAGAAAGCTACTCTGGATTAATCAAAGCTTATTGTGTTGAAATTCTGCATGTTCAAGTATTCTTTAACCTATATTTAAGGTAGTGAATTTTTTGGTTGATCTACGATGATTGTCCACTACAAATAGCGCCTTATAAATTAAGTAATAAAATAAATGATTACTATTTCATTGGATGCTAATGGGCAAAATTTACTTGTAAGCCGATCATCTGATAACTAAGCAATGGCTTAACTACCTTGTACAACCATACCTGTCAGACTTAAGAAAGCTTTCAATTTCACTGTTCAAGAAGCCGGAGTATTTTCTCAGTCCAAAAGTTTGAATTTGATGGTTAATTATCATGAAATACTGAGATGTGCTGAAAAAGTAATTTGATTAAATTTAAACAATAGTAATTACACTCTGACCGAAATTGTCACTGAATGCTGAAAGCTTAATTAGTGATAAGATTCCCAAATAAGTCGCACATTTTGAATTAAGGAAACATTAGTGTTGAGGAGTGAATTATCATAAATTAAAATTGAACCATCAGACGTAGACGAAGACAAAATTGCAAAAACCGTTTTTTTCACGGGTGAAGAAAAGCCATTCAAGAATTTTTCCAACTTTAAATTGGGAAACCATATACAACCTTTGATCAGCAATGTCCAAAGGTTCCGGCTATGTTAAGGAAGTTGGGCGTTATATATTTCAATCCATTCCGTAGTCTGCACTCTTATAACTTCTACCAAACTACAATACCTTGATAAGGCAGAATGAGAGAAAAATTATCAAGGACAGCTTTTCTGTAAAATCCCCTAAGGAGAAAAGCAGCCATCATGTGAACAATTCCAGGAAAAAGATTGCAGTGTCTCTGGTACAGCTAAAAGCTTCTCGAGATTTGAGAACATGGTTATTAGATAACATCTGAGCTAAATTAACCTTAATCAACCTCTTGTTCCGGGTTCCCATTAGAAAGGGACATCTAGTCTTTGGCTTTCAAGCGAAATTAAAGCTCTTTAGTAAACAATCTTTATACACAAAAAATAATTAATTCGAATGGTTCGATAGTGTCCATCTCTATTCTGCCCGATCGGTGTCCAAATTATTGGCCTTTATTCATTTTAACTTGCTCTGATTGTATATATTGCATATTTTATTGTGTATATACATGCCTCTTAATTTTCCACCCAAATATATGTCCCCGTAAGCACAATTTCCTGCTGTACAAATCAACCTTCACGAGCCCAAATGCACTTTACCTTTATGTCAAGTGCAATATATTCTGACCCTCTTGAAGTTTTCACACTTATAATTTTCTCTCTAGGTCACTTGATTCGTCAAGTACCTAATCTCTATGCGAAACATAAGTCATTAATTAAAGCGGTAAGCCTTTAGGAGGTGGATGTGGGGATTGTTTATGACGAACCCAATTAACTATTGAAAAGTACAAGAGTTTCTATTTTTGAATAAACAGGGCAAAAATAATAATTTGAGGGAAAAATCAATAAAAGAATACAAGGTTAAGCCAAATGCGATTAAATCTCATATTTAGAATATTTAATAGTGATAATTTGTTTAGATTGAACACTGCAGGAGAGAATATTTTAGTCTGAAAGTCGAAACAACAGAAGTAAATGTCAAAGGCGAAGTAACTGAAATGTAGATGTCTTCTATAGAAATAAAAAGCAGCACATTTCGAGGTCGTTTGCTGGCATTAAAATAACGAAGCACGCAAATATTTACATATTCTAAATGATTCCTCCCTTATAAAGGTTTGGTTTTTCATCATATTTTGCACAATAAACATAGTCGACATGAATAGCGGAAATGTTGCAGCTGCAACAGCAATAATAATAATAATAATAATAAATGATAGGGAAAAATTTCAATCAATTAATGAATTGACGAGTTCGATAGAGAATCCTCAAGCAAGAACAATGGACATAGTCAAACTAACTGTTAAATGGATAAAATTATTATTATTTTTTCATCAAAATGAAACTCTGTTTCATAATAAAAGAAAGATGGTACCAATAACACCAGTCAAAAATGGTTCAGGTGGAATCAAATTTACATTACTTCACTTTTGGTTCGACTTTCAACTTGGTTGCAATTAGTGAGCTAATTTTTGTGGAAATCACGATACTTGTTATTACTTGTTAGAGTTTCAGCAATTGGACCGCACATTTTGAACTCACCCCACCCTCTACCGTCAATAAGCTCTGCACCTCACAAATCGAATTTTCAATTGAAAAATATACGCATTGAAAAGAATTTCTGACGACGAAATTAGTACTAAACAAATTTATTGAATTTCGCTATATCACACTCACTCCCATTTTCTATTTGAACGCTCTTAATTCGCCCTCTATTAAGATTTATGGAACACTTGCCCTTTCGTCACTAATAATACTTATTAACATTTCTAAAGAAAATTATTTATTATTTATTTATTTAAATAGAGATATTTTTAAGCTTAATGTAGACTAAGTGTGGCTTTTAATCCAATTTTCACAAATGTGTAAATAGCAATGTGACTTATTACAGCAGTATTAAAATAGTGACAATGTTGGTGATCTAAAGTGCTGCTTGAATCTAAATGTTGAATTTAAATTTGCCATTCAATGAGAAGCGCCATGCTAGACATGTAAGATGTATATTTAGTAAATGGAAATGTGGTGTCAGAAGGCGACGTAATAAGTGGATGCGTTACTATCAAACAGTTGTTGATCTGGAATAGGAAAAGGCTATTTTTAGCATTGTCCTGCAATCATTTCTTAACACCTTACATGCATTAATAGCACTTAGCAAGAAAGATGAAAAAACCTTTTATTGCGCTACAAAACTTTTTAATGTTCGCCTATGAGAGCACCCTTTCAAAATGCAAAGTTAAATTAGAATTTTATATTTTAAAATGATAAGTAATGAGCGATTTGCCTTATTAAAGGTCAAGGGAAAAATTTTCTATTTATTTTTATTCTATCAATGCTCATTTGTCCCTTATATGCAGTTAAAACTATTTAGATACTCAGTAAAGAATGTGAAGAAACTGTATACCATTAAAAGAACCAACTGGTTAATATAAAATTGAATATCAGAAAATTGATTAACTGCTCGTTGAGCCAATAATTACAGTGATGGTCTGACATAACCGGATATCAGCTTGGTAGACCAACAATTTATGATTTTGTGCAAGAAAGAGGCCGATTGTGAGTTTCTATCGTGCCCAGTGAAAACGTTCGAATAGATTCCTTAACAAGTTACAGCGCATTATCTCTAACTTTACAAATATATAAAATTGTTTATGGGAATTGAATGTACTACATTTATCACTTACATTAAGAAAAATTAACACCGAAAAATAAAACTGTAAATAAAATATCATAGCTGTCAGATCGAGGTTGACCTATCATATTGCAATATTTGCGAAATGAAATATTTTGATGGCTAAACATAACAGATAGGTAAAATTTATTAAAACAAGTATTTTTGTGAAATAGAGTAATAAATAAGAAGTAAGTCAAACAGAAGTAATTCTGATTCTGTAAAAACACAGACACTAAATATACACCTTTGCTTGTATTTATTTAAGGCTCAATAACATATGGGTCTATAATAGTCTCAACCTCCAACAGAAAATAGAGTTTAGGTAATGAAACAAACCTACCAATTTGATCTGAATATTGCAAATGAGTATTTGCTTGAACCAAAAGAACTATTAAAAACCAAAGCACCAATTAAATATTGTATAACACAAAACTGAAAGGTATAAAACTGTTTGATGCTGTGATGATACTCTTAATCGATTTTTGATTTCCTAAACATCTTCGTTTATTGTAAAAATTAAAATTTGTGGCTTTTTTTAATGTGTTTAATCATAATAAAAATATTAATCAAGAGAAATTGCGATTGAACGTTTAAGAAACGACCAAAATTCATAATTGCCTTATTACTTGAAAGCAGAATTAGGTTTAAGTGAAAAATATTCTTTTGATATCACCAACCAAGCGATCAAACTTTAAGCACGCTGATATTGTTGTAGAAAAATAATTTTGACCACTTTAAATCGCTACATTCAATTTTGTCACACTAAGTCGATCAGTTGTTTGGCAAGCTCTAATAATCAAGAAGCGTAAATTTAATGACCTGAAGAAACAGTTCTGATATTGGTAATTGAGATTATTATAAACTGAGTAATTAATTTTTAAAAAAATGAGTGATTTTGGTCATCTTATCTCTGGTCACCTGAGAATTTAAGCTTCTCACTATCACTTTCGATCATTTTGCATTCTCGCTAACCTAAGAAGTAAAAGCACTTGAAGCAACAGGACCGAGTATTATGAATACCAAGACCGGTTAATAAACACTAGTTATTTTTGACAAACAATCCTAGAAGGAGAAGGAAATGGGTGATGATTAATTTTCTCAGCATCTTGTCGTGCCTCTTTTTAAAAACTCTAGTAGCTATCCACGATCAATAATTATTGGTAATTATTGATCAGTTTGTTATAACATCGCATCAAATGAACGAAGTTGACAAAGGAAAGAGAGAATTGGGTGGTCATATAGTAATTGCAAATTAAGGCTCTGCTGTACATTTTCGGGAAAATATTTCTTCATCACTTTGAAGAGCCGCCTTGAATTAACATAATTCGAACCGACTGGCCGTTATAGTCTGATTTTCATCTCTTTTCCTCTTTGACGCTCTCTCTTTAAAACATTACTGTGTTCAGAAACTCTCTCAAAATGAAAAAAATCAATTAAAATTACCTTGAATTTTGTAATAAATAAGCCGCAATGAATATTTATAAAATTATTTCAAAATATTTCAAAGGAACAAGTAATGAATGGTTTCAATTTATATACACAACTCTTATATTGACTGCGATTTTTACTAGCATAAAATAAATAATTTTAAAACAAGGTTTAATTTAATTTTTTAGTCGTGTAAAAATTAGATTTTCTGAGGAACAAAGCATCCTTTCATATATTCATAAATCTTAGGCATTCGTGACGACTTTTACGCAGCATAGAAACCTCGAATTATCCTATTGATTCAATTCGTAAGGTAGCAACGGCACCTCGTTCTGGGAAAATTGTTTGGTTCCAAAGAGACGTTCACTTTCCATAATATCATAAAACAGATATCCTCCGAAACATTTAATGACTTAGAGAAAACGTATTTGTAAGTAAGATATCTCAGTTGAAATAGATTGTGGGAAAGTGAATGGAATATAATTTAGCCGATCAAATTCAAATTAATATGTTTATCCAAACAATGGATTTGCATTAACAGGTTTATTCATATTAATATTTCCTTGAAATAAATCGATTGGATTTGATGATATATTCATTAAGCCATTAAAAATCATATCATTAACTTATTTGGTAATTGTCATTGGAAAAACATACAATCCAATGTGTTTCTTTCTTACTCATTCTGAAATTGGCTGAGTTGAAAGTGGTGAAAGCACAGTGCATGAGTTCATTTAGTTTATGAAAAAAGCAAATTCTCCTTTGGGAAAAAATCCTAGATTGCTAACAATGCACATCCAATCAAATAAATTTTAAATTAATGATAGGATCATGGCAATCTTTAATAAGTGCAGCACCAAATTAATAGAGAAATACCTCGAATATTAAAAAAATTATGACTATGTCAAAGTGCATATTTAAATATCCTCACTTGGCTTATTTATTTGTATAAAATGTCTTCAAATAATCGTACCTTGTTAATTCATTATATTAGCACCCTTTAATTCGGCGGTAGAGGTGCAGTGTACTCCTCGAAAAATGAAAATATGAGTAAAACAAACAGTATTTTAGATGCGGCAAAACAACCTGACTTTCCATGAACCAAAAATAGTTTAAATAAGAGGAAAGAATCAGGCCAAAAATATCAAGCATATATGTGTGGCCGGCATAAGAGAGGTCCCGTTTCTTACCAAAAGGAACACTGAGCGTTTGTGCGGGGTCACGTGATATCTAGCCTCCATTTTTTGGTAAATGTGCCCATTCAACGTTGCATTTTCACCTGTTAATAACGTTTGTGAATACAGTAACGAAGAATGGCGGTTTCAATAGAACAAAAGATTGTTTATTCTTAATACTTATTCGAGTTGTAATTCGCTTGCAATGTTAAAGGAAAGGTTCGGCACAAACTATTCACAGAGAGTTACTCCTGCTAAAACTGCTGTCCAGAAAATGGTTGCTAAATTTAGACCTAAATGTTTAGTCGTTAAAGTAAAACGTAGCTCGTAAATATGATTTGTTCACCGGAAAAGTATTTAACGTGCCCACGAGGCTCTGCAAAGTAATTCACAGAAATCAATCAGGCATCTATCCACTCAATTCTACATAAAACGAACTTCATACCAAAATATGTTGAAGCAGAGAGAGACTTGAGCGTGTAAAGTAGGAGTGATGCAAACATTGGAACCTACGGATTACTCAAAAGGACAACGAGGAGTTGAGAATGGGCATTCGTAATAGGATTTTGTAAGGTGAGCCAAATGAACCGACAAAAGTTTCCCAAGACATGTTGAGCACTTGCTGTGAACTATTAATTGTTCTGTATGTTGTTATTCGTATTGGTCAGTATTATTGTCTCTAAAAATCAATTTCAATGAGTAATAAAATAAATTAGTCATTAAAACTACTGTTCTGCCTACAGTGGTTCTCAAATTAGAGAACAAACGACTGGATGCAGAAAGCCTTTCATTAATAGCTAAGTCGCTCTCCGAGACGGCAGCTTGTGAGCACACTCAAATGAGTTGATCCCTAATCGCTCCCCTTCCCCTCCCATACACCAACACTTATTTGGCTCATTTTATTCGCCTTATTGAGATCAAAGAAAGTTTTATCTTCACCCGTCACCATCCACCATCTCTCCCATTTCTGCAAGTACGGCTCCCATAGCCTTTATAGTTGCCAGATTTAAATGCTTTAGTATAGAATCCGATGGCAAATGAATATTAATTGGTGGCTCTTAAAAAGTGAGAACCAAGATAAAAAGAATTTATAAATAAATAAAAATATATTAAAGCGAAACGTTTAATCATTTTATGAAATGCTTTCCAAAGGCAAAATTGTTGTTACTTTAGAGACCCTAGTTGCAAGAACAACTTGGTAACTTTTTGACCAAATTGTAAGATTTTAAAGAGGATTTATGGTTGGTGCATTTCCAACTCCATAGTAGTACCTATGCCTAGTGGAAATAGAGGTTTGAAGGAAAGTATTAGACATTATTCCTTCAGCATGCGAAACCTTGATTGTGCATTAAAGATAGCCTTGCATCGATAATTTCCAAGGTGTTTGCCGTGTCAAGAAGACACGATTGCTTCAGTAAAAGTCCCTAATTTTAGCCTATTGAATGTCTTAGTCTCTCAAACCTCAAAGAATTCAATTCTCAAAGGTTTTAAATATAAGCAAAGAATTAAATGTTCATTTCTAATGAAACGCTTAGAATGTCAAATTTAAAACAAATATTTTGTCTTTCGTTTTATTTTATTGCATCGATTTTATCACTTTGTCGATATTCAGATCTTCGAGTGTTTTAATGCTATAAATTTAAGTTCTTAGCTTTTCTGAACTGGTTAATGTCTTCAATGTTTGTCGAGTTTCCTGACTGACCAATGCAACTAGAAAAAGGGCTCTTCCAATCACCTTTGAAAATTAAAACTTTAGCAGAACAGAGTATAGTACAAATTAGAGAATAATTATGTCCATATTTTGAAACTTTTGATGTTAATTGGACTTTTGTTTAAAACCGAGCGCTTTCTCTAAAAACCAATGAGTTTAAATTGTATAACAGGACACAGGACTTTGATACACAGACAGAACTTCACGGTATGAATGACCTATATTTTAATTCACTTGTTACAAATGATAATTGATCGAACTGGAAGCAAATTTACACTAAATTCATCTCATCGATTATCGAAGGTAAAGCAAAAAGACGCATTTTTCCCGTGGAAAGTAATTAGACAAGACGGAGCGATAGACTAAATAAAAAAATGAATGCCTTCCTCTATTGGGTCTCTGATCTCACCATATTGCCAGCATTTAAATTTTCTTTCACTACGTTGCTAGACTTCACGTCTTCGCTACATTGAAATTCCAGATGATTTCGCAACCACCATATGGGTTTGGAAATCCGCCTTTTTGTATAATTACTCTTTTATCATTTACCAATATTGGTAAGTAGTGAGTGGCATTTGGGGTTCGTCACTTATTTCGCTTTTGACTGGTGCTCAGGTAAGCGTGTGATAGAGTTGTACAGTTCTTTGCTATCATTGCTTAGATGCTTCAGATTGAAAAGAGGAGCAGGTATTTAAAAGTTATATGAGCAACCAATTGAATTGATTCATCTAGTCTAAGGGTCCTAAGTTTTGTGATACATCATAACCAGCGCGTGAAAATAAAATTTCAAATATTTAGCTCCTATAACGATCAATTGCTTTTCTATTAGTTAAACAGGAAATGATGATCAAAGGATAGTCCAAACCTAAATTGAATGGGGATTATTGTTATCGGTAAGTTTATGTTCATACAATATATTACCAAACGAACATAACCAATAAAATATATGATTATTTAAGATCAATAAAGCCTTATTACTAACTGTGTCCCGAGATAAAAGAAGCATTAAGTTATTTATAATAAAATACTAATTTCCAGATTGTCTATTTGCAGGCTTCTTTTGATGAGCAAAATTTTCTTCAAATTGCGTTCCGTTTTGTTTCCTAGTTTGTTTTAATGGGAGGGAAAAGTGGTAACCTTCAGCAAAAATGTGCTTATTTTTAGGCTAAAATGATGTGCTGACAATTTTGGGTTTGAAAACAAGAAAAATACAATTTTGCATTGTCATTTTAAACTTAAATTTTAGATCAATATATGTTTGTAATAATTTATTAAATTTCGAAATTTGACATTTATCTAGTGAACCGTGTTGACTCGAGGTAGAAAAATTAATGTTGGGAATGTAGCAAATGTAGCATAGCGACATTTTGTAGAATTTCTAAACAACCTGTTTTAGACCCACTCTTATCAACAAAATTCGTCAATAAATAGGCCTCGATTTTCCTCCATTTTTCCTAGCGATGGTACTGACTAGCAGAAGTACTTATCACTTAACACCAAGCATTTGTTTATGCCGGTTTTGCAGAACGGAATTTCTCCTGCCTTTGGCATACGATAAATGTACTTTTGAAAATGGTTAAAGGTCCATATTTTCTTGCATCGGAAAATCGCAATATGTTACTGGATGCACCCAGTTCTTTATGAAGTCATTTTATTCACCGTATATCCGTCTTCATTTTTTTCCGCTGTTTCTACAGCACTCGGCCGTTAATACACTCTTATATGCTATTTTAAGCAACAACTTCTTTTGGCTTTAAAATGATTAATTGTCGACTAGTAAACAAAGTAATGCGGCCACAAAATTTATTCTGATAATTTACACTGAAATTCAAGGACTTATCCCAAGCCATTTCATTGTTGCCTTTCATTCCACGTTTTATGAATCAATCAAATATCCTAATGTCATTCAACGGAACTCCTAATGCTGATTTCAGTTTTATAATTAAAACAAAAGTTATTTATGATTGCCAGAGTTGCTTGCATTAAGATTTTAATTTTTGAAAGGACTTTTCAGAAATTTTGTTTGCCAATTTCAGAGCACAATACTTTAAGGATACTATTAAAAATTGCGCATTTTACGAACAGATGTACAGAGTTCAGATTGTGTAAAGGGACTGTGAGTTTAATAACTCCGTAAGTTTTTCCTCTGCGGACAAATTTTCGACATTATTTATGAGCAATAGACTTAACTTTCATTGCCCAACCCTAAAGCAGACAGGAGAATTCAGACACGGCATGCTGTCCTTCTTTGATCCGAGTTTGAACGCCTGCACTGAAACTTAAGCCTTTACTGACAGTTATGATCAAGCGCTTACAGTCCGCCTTTGCTAGTTTTGGTTAAAATATTTAAATAGGCTATTAGGCAAAAGTACTGGATTAGAATCAGGACGATCTGCAAATATTGATACTGACGTAGTAAATTCGCTGCTTGGAGCGAATTCTCGTTCAACTTTGGAAGAATTTTCGCAAAATTATGTATGTCCATGTCAACCGTCCACTTGTACTTAAAGGGAATTGGTATATTGAATGGGATGGAAATTTTGGTTCTATCCTCTCAAGTTCCTTAATATATCAAAGGAATGTAAATTTGTTTGTTGACATGGCAAAGCAATCTTTACTTGCACCCATCTATTAGTGTGGAAAGGAAGTGGATTATTTTCGACATCGTTATTGGAAAACGACAATTTTTGCCCTCATATCGAAATTCCATTCTACACACTATGCCAATGCGGGGCAGAACTTCCTTATCTTCGTCGGCGATAATTGAATAATCCACTACGAATTGCAACAATCGAGCAAAACGGGTGACAAAAAAAGATTTTTATTGTTGTTTTTAATTAGGATAATTCTTTAAAATGACAAAGACTGACCTCCAATAAATTATAAAATAAATTAAAAAGGGTTCTTGCATATTCTCTAACCACATTTTTAGGTCTATGAAGTGTACACTTGGCAAAAATGTTGCCAAAATGCGACTACAGTCAAATGTCACTTAAACAATTTTTTATTCAAAAAAAACAGTCCCTTTTGCAAAAAGGAATCGAAAAACTGCGGGGGAAATGGGGAAGAGTTGCAAATTATGGTGGAAACTGCATTTTTTAGAGTCATGAACATAAATTGAAAACACATACAAAAGTTAGTGCTATTTTAAAATTCACGATTTCTTAAAATTATTTTCTACAAAAAATTAAAATTTTTTATTTTATATCCAATTTTAACAGGGCCTTAGAAGGAGATTAAGGAAAAGGTAAATGAAGTTATTATCAATTATGAATTTTTACCAATTAGTAGTTTAAAAAATACACCTACCTTTTTAAAGCCAATTAATCTTTAATGCTTACTCTTTGATAAGAGTTACTGAGACATACAAAAGTGATCTCTCAATTAATTAGACAAATGAATCTCTTATGCGTATCAAAACACGACCTTGCTTACAACTATGACTTCAGATTAAAATCAACAGTAAAATAGCTGAACTCATATAAATATCAAATTTGTTGAAATATAAATTTGGTTTTTGGTATTTAAAAATACAAATGCGGTTAAGGTACGTGCAGAACTATGCGCCCTATGTCGTTATTTCGATCAATAGGCCAATTTGAACTTCCAAAAAAATTGTATGAAAGAGTTAACTAACTCCTTCGAAATTTAACTTTTTTTGGAAAACTGGATTAACGAATTTTAGATCAAATTTTGTGCATTAAATCACTTTTTAAGTATTGAAGATAAAAACGACTCTAGAAAAGTATTAAATTGATTCAAGAATGCTTGCTGTGGGGGAGAGGTTCGAAGAGTGTGAATTTAATTTTTTACAAGAGTTCATTTTTGGAATAAACCCCCAGATCAATTCCTCACTTTATTTATAGCTTGTAAAACGCCAGATACAATTTTGAATTTGTCACGCCACCTCATTACAGCTGGATCAGATCGAAAACAGGGATATTTAAGGCGGCCCAATGGTCAATCAATCTCAATGCGAAAGCCAGTAATAAAAACTATAAAACCCAACTTATACTTGTCGAGAATAAATAGCAGATAAAAATTTTAGATCTTTATGACTTTTATTTTTTATATATTTTAATTTATATATATATTTTTAATTTCTTTGTCAATTATTTGAGAATATTGTAATTTGTTTAGTGAACATACCATTTCGTAAGGTAACATATTAACTTGAAACCGAAATCATTTACTAGCAAAAAACGTTTACAGCCCTGAATAGTTTTATTTAATATCTTGAAATAATGACAATTAATTTTCCTCATAATAATTCTTTATGCAGAACAATTACCACAAATTGTGAAATAAAATTAAAATCATTGCAAATGGCAAAATATTAGTTGCGAAATTCATGGAATGTATATCTTGCCACTTAAGCTACAAATTGGCCGTTTACATTTCGCTAAATTCAAAATAGATTCATTCTGGAGATACTCCGAGGTCATAACGGTCTTTTCAATCGTTTCTATCCTTAGATAAATTAGCCAAATTTGGCACCGGATTTGGTGTTAACATTCACATACACCAATTCCTAGCCGCCCTGGTAAATCCATGCCAAATTTATTCAAAATATTTTGTCAGCAATATTATTAAAAATTAATTAAGAGCTTTCGTTAATTTTGTGCTCAACTGTAATAAAAGTAAATTTTTAATTAAGATATGCATTCTAAATTGATTTATACACTCAAAGTTTAATTAAATTAATAAAATATGTTCCATTTGGTCAATGGAAGTGATACATTTACTAAAATCCATATTTTAAGTTTGACAGTAAGAACCAAGTGAAAACGTTCAAGACTGAATGGTCATAACAATTATGGCAACTTCGATAAATCAATACGAATTTAAAGTTGACTCATGGAAATAAAAATTAAATAGTATTAAAATTGACAAATACGCAGTATAATTTAGTCCTTCTTTTTATAAAACCTATTTAATATAAAATCATAAATTTTAATTAATTAACTGCTCTCCTCTTTAGAAAATTTGTGATAACAAAGAGCACTTTAATTTGGTCAAAGAGATTGCCAATGAATTGAAAAAATAGCTAATTTTGGGAATGGCGGTTAATTCTTCCTTAATACCTACTTAGAGTGATTTGGAAACAGATGATGGAGTATTTATTCTCAATTATTTAAAATTGCTATATCTTTACGGTTAGATACACCGATAATGAAATAATTTATGTTCACGTCTCATTACTTTATTAATTGGCTTAATTATTTATAAATGCATTTCTCATGGCTAATGTAGCTCAATGTTTTATTTTAAATTGAAGATTATTTATTTTTTAAATATAAATCACATTTTCACAAGCTTTAAAATACACATTACTTTAACAAACTGTATCAAACTTACATGTTCTCTAATGTCAGTTATTTTAAGCTGCTGTGATTATCTATGTTAGAATACTGAAATACTGTCATAAACTTCAATTTATCTTAAAATGTTAGCTCCAAAAAGCGTCTGTACAAAATAGTTTGAGTGAGGGATTGTCAATTTTATGCGAATTTTAGGGCAGAAATATTTTATATCGCTCTCAATAAGAGTGATAATCGCAAATTTCTTCAAGGTGCGTTCAATATATCATTTGAAATAGTAAAAAATGACGAATTTTTCTCGGAGCTAAATCAAGATGGAAAATTCCAAATTTAATTGAAGACATATCTTCATATATGATATTAGGTGAGTATACGTCCGTTTGATCAAATAGTATAAAATCTAGTATTATCATTATTGCTTTCAAAACAAATTATTTCACAAATTTTTATCCTGAAGAGCAATCAAGCATAATGGATGGTGAAAGAGAATTTGACTAGTAAATCGCAAATCATATCCCTACCGCATGTGCACTTTGAAATCGTTAGTTCGATGTAACCCTAATAAGTATACAGGCACATCATTATAAATTTTCATTTCAAATTCAATCGTTTGACCTGAATAATTTCCTAATCAACATCAATAAGTGTTAAATATAGGCTGATTAATTAGGTAGATCAAATTCCTAAATATATACCAAAATCAAATTCATATATTTGTCTGTTAGCTTATTTTAAGGATAAATGTCTTAACTTTTGCTTTTAAAATAATTGTCCTGCTAATTAAATAATTACTTGCTAATATCGAAGTATAAATCAATTTTTTTTTTCAATTCCAAGTGCATGGTAACTGAACGGTGCATTATAATTAAGTATCAATTTAAGGTCAAGATGCTTACAATTTAAAGTTCGGGCGATTGAGAGGGGTAATTAATCCTTTATAAATTTATTGTGATCTCTTCAATCTATCACAAATTAATACTGAATAAATATGCAGATATATTAGTTTTTAAAATTGTGCAATTAAATTGAGCGAAAAAATAAAAAATAGTGCTTTTTAAACCCGAAATTAAATTTGGCTAGTGGAGGTTAATAATAGTTAATAATCATTGAAAAGAACTTGTTTATATAATCTTAAATATTTCTGCATTAAAAATGAAATTAAAAGCAGTCTGAGTATTTAAAAATTAACAACTAAACCTTCCTTCTGTGAGAATTATAAAGACAAATATAGAAAAATAAGTATACGATCCTCTTTATTTGCTTATAATAGACGGCTTATAGACATGCAAACCTAATTTAAAGAATTAGATCATTTACTTACCGGTACAGTTGTGACAGTAGCTGACGAATCACTCGAATTCTCCTCCTGCTCGTCCTCACTTTGCTGACTTTCAACATATTCCCTTTTCTGATTCTTCTGTTCTGTCAATAAACTTGATTCCTCGTTGGCAACCAAGTCTTCCTCCTTGACTTCCTCTTTGAATCTAAGTCTTCGCTCTCGCCTTCTCAAATCATGATCGTAATCTGGTGGCTCTAGAGCCTCTTCAAATCGTACTCGAATTGAAGAGAGGGTAGTAGGAGGTGGTGGAGGAGAAGCTTTAGGAGGTTCTGAAGTCGAAATTCTCTCTCCTTTACGTCGGGCACCACGACAACAACACCAACATCGTCGTGATTGATGGTAATATTCGTCGTTTTGAGGAGGAGAATCCGTGTTGGCCGAGTTTCCACAGCAGCATCGACAGCAAGGACAACATCCATTGCAATATTTAATGAAAAACGTCGAGACAGATTTGCACAGACGTTGAGGATTTGGTTGTTTTTGTGTACGTCCAGTTTCAGTTTTGATATTTAGGGAGGTAGAGGAAGAAGAGAAAGAATTGTTAGACTTAGAAGTGCTTCTAGAGGCGTGAAAAATCTTACGAAATCCACTGGGAAGAGTTCTACTCTTTCGGTACCCTCCCGTGTCGTGTCTATGGAAAATCTCTTGGCTTGAACTTCTCTTCATCAGCCAAATTCAAAGATTACTTCTCCTTCTACTTCAGCTGAAGTGAAGTTTCTTTTGAATTAGCTCTTTATGTTAGGCGCATGCGTGCCATTGGGATTAGCACTTGGCCAATGAGGGGACGTCTGATGCTAACAAATCAGATTAAGCGTGCACGGCTATTTGTGACCACCCGATTGGAATGGGCGGGAAAATAGTAGTTGGGTGCCGTAAGTCAGATGACCTCATTGAGGCCAATCGCACTTAAAATAACTCTATGACCTCATTTAATGACTATGAACACACGTCATATTATGATCACTTTACCAGGGCCTGCGTTATTTTGACTTCGACTGCTTTGCTAATTGGTAAATTAAGTTGTTAACATGTGTTTGGTTGCAAAAATGAAGCCAAATAAAGTAGAATTTGGTATTAGATAAAAATTGACGATCGTTTTCTAACTTCAACGTCTTATCACAGTTAGAACTACAAATAGAGTACGCTCGATGCAAACAATCAAGAACAGAAAGAGTATACTTGATGCTCCCATAAATTCATCCTTCGTGGGATAAAACGTCGGTTATTGGACTTCTGTGTCCACATTTGGATACTCAGGACCGCTAGCATAGAACCCATAACTGCTACTATTAGTCAAAGAATCGGTCAATACTTTATTTCATTTCCAATTTTATAGAAAAAATAATTTTTCAATAAGGAGTCCTTGTTTGGGCTGTAAGCCTTCTTCCTTACTCTTGCTGGAATCTAGATATTTGTAGCTCTATAAAAAGCGCACAACTGAACAACTTATGGAAACACATTCATTGTCTAACTTTTGTTCCTTATAATTAGACTCCACAGCTTGCTTAAAAAATCCAGTTTCTTAATGATTTTTTTTGATATTTCGGTCTATTTAATTCACTTTAATGCAAGACCTCAGCGTTCTAATGTGAGTGTCGTACTTATTTACTGACAGAGACAAATGAAGCACTGAGATAACTAATTTTTGGTTCTCCATCGTTGCAAAGTCCTACCAGAACGAAATTTCCTTGGCTTGTGCAATCTATCCATTACTCCTTATCTCTCATTTCAAATCCAAAGTGATCTTAGCTGAAGAATTCCCTTTCAGCTGAGAATTCATTGTCTCCCTCTTAGCGGTCTCCGCTCTATGTTAGAAAAAGAAGGCATTAATGCAAAAATCAATCTTGAACCTCTCTTTACACTTATGTGTACAAAAGAGTGTTTTGCATTACAGACCTCCTTAAAATTTTTAATATCATTCTGTGTTGATGTGTGCATTCATCTTCCATTCCTTACTGGTACTCACAGTTTTCGCTTTTAATGTTTTATTTTATTACAATTTTAAGTAATGTCATTAAAAACCGCTTTATTAATGTATTTGATGTAACCTAAAATATGAACGATGGTTAAATACCTTAGACCTTAATATTCAAGCAATTCAAAAAGAGATCTATGAGTACTAATGACGTTGCACAGATTTTAACCTTATAATCAGTAATATCGGCCTCGAGGCAATTTGTAAGGAAATAGGTCCCCATTTCTAGAGTTATTCATGATTGTTTATAACGGACGCAAATTTTATTACAAATATGATGGCATAGTTGGGTTACTTTAAACTTATTTTATTTTAAACAACCTTCTATGTTTTCCTCCTGTTGAGTTGTGCCAAGTCGTTGATCAATCTCATCGGATACTACTGTCAGTTCGGTCATATTTTCTCCGCTACTGCGAGCGCGTAGGTCTTCTGCTTGAAAGAAATTAAATGCTTTAATTCAAGTTCCAACTAATAAATCGCTAAGTTACTAATCCCAAAGTGCTTGTCTTAATATTGCACTGTCCTGAAATGGTATTTATAATTGTTATCCATCTAAGTGTTTCATTAGAGATAAGAAAACAGTAAGGATAGTCGAGAAAAATGAGCGTTTTAGGATTGTATAAAAATTTCCCTTAAGTAAGATTAGAAAAATTTAATTTCTGCTCTATTTAAAGGAGAAAAAAAGGGATTTATAGATATACAGCATGATGGAAAATTGGCAAAGTTCATTTCAAGTTCAAGATCGCGTTAAATTATCGGTACTGCGTGAAGTTCAAAAACCAGCTAAGTGCGTTCCAAAACAGTGACGGCTTTGAACAGAGGTGGCTAGGAAATCGCATTCATAACTCAAGGCTAAAAATTGCATCATAGTCATCAGAGTGGATTAAATGCAATCTTTCTATGACCTTTGACTTAAATTTTATATTACTATTTAACTTAGTCATCATTTAGACAAATCGATTTGTGGGTGTGTGATTTAGCTATCCTAAATAAATAATATTTAATCAGTGGCATTTTAAACGTATTCTTGCATATTTTCATTAGCATTAATGATCTCAGAAGACTTTCAATATTCATTTAATTACAGAACGGCCGTTTATTACTTGACATATCATCATAGCAAGTATTTTTGGACAAATTGAATTAAAACAATGTTTATGCTAATGAATTTTGTTTCATTGCTATTTAATTTGTAAATAATAAAAGTTTAATTAAGATCAAGTTTTTCACAGGCGGTTTTTTTTGAAAAAATGCCATGCACATTAATCCCAGTGCAATTCTATATCAGCTGAAATGGAGCTTTTTATGTCCACTGGTCGCTCCTTGGAACAGATGTTTCATTTGATTTATTTCACAGAGTTGTGAGGCTAATAAGTGAGGCATCGCGATAAAATTTTTTCCCCAAGTCGTGGTCGACGCACACTAGTTCACAGAAGCAAAATTTTGTATTTATATAGCTATTCTCGGGGTGGGCGGTAGACTTACCTCCACGTAATGCACCACGGGCAACGTATACTCATACGGCAGTTGACTTCAAACTACATTGACCTCACCGTGTGTCATATTCGACCACTGCCACAGTACTCATCTTACCTTTTTCCCTCCACCTTTGTGTCTGCCTCTTTTGCATCTTTTCTCCTTCCTCTCTTGACTTTTGGTGACCGACGTTTCTTCCCTCTGTGAAGCCCGAAGTCAACTAAAGGACTACTGATAACTATCATAAAGCCTGCCATTTGATATAAATAAAGCTATTTTATATATACGTGAACAAAGACCGCTTAAAGCGCATAAGTTTGGGCCTACATCATCCACAGTTTGCTTCCATGAAATTCAACAAATTGAGCAATTAAGGAGCTAATCAAAGTCCTCTGTTCTTCTTTTCATATTTAACGTACTTTTTTAATCTAAATTTTAGTTAAATCTCTTCTCCAAAAAAATTATTTGTAAATTAAAAAAAGAACGAAATTAAAAATTTGTAGTCTTATTGGTTCTAATACCAACTACTTTATTAATAATAGTCATTGTCAAGAAATTTACATTTAAAAGGCTTTACTATACTGTTTTTTTACTTTTGCCAACCCACATTTCTGCTGTTCAATATTTTTCCTCACTTAATTAGAGCTACCTTATTTTACCTCCGCACACTGATGAATTTCAATAATTTTTTAAGGCTAAATATTAAGAATAATTATATCTTTATAAATAAAGGAATTCTAACTTACCATTGTCTTCAATAAAGCCATCAATGGCAATTAGGTGAACCTTTGCAGGTTCAGGTCTCGTTGATAAATCACTGCCACGTTCCAGCGTAGTTGGATATGCAATATTTGCCCCATCTGATGCATCTCGCCGATTTTGCGGGCGATTCCGGTAAGCATTAATTGCTCCTAATGTAAATGCACCCACTCCCAGCAGAATTTGCGGATCTAGAAATTGTGACCAGTCCATCTAAAGCAAAAAATAAATACTACTGATGAAAAAAAAGTAACCCAGTAATTTAAAAGTTCCAAATATGTATGTATATATATATAGAAAATTATTACTAACTAGGAGGTGAAGTAACCAAGTGCTTTATCAACAAAACTTAGAAATTATAATTCGGAAATAAAAATATACTATAATATATATTCACTCGCTTTTCGGGATAAATTTGAAAGTCTCATTATTAGAGGTATAAGTGAATGACAAATACAGAATTTACCGTATTTAAATGAAATTCAATAAACAAAGAATAGGCTATTCACGAGATTGGTGCAGTCGAAATAAATTGCCACCAAAGATGCTTGAAGATTCCCTGAGGTGTGGTGGAACCGACTCCTACTACCACCTTTTATTGGTTACCCTCCTTATCCAGGACTCACTCACTATCGTATCAAAAATTCCATTAGGTTCTGAATTCTCCTTAAACACTTCCTTATAAATTTGAATGAAGACAGTCTCTCTCCATCGGAAGAAGAGATGTCCGAAAATTTAAAGAGTTTGAAGAACTTTTACTTGAGTGACTTGTGGAGTAACCCTTGAAATCTATGAAGACAAAATATCCTTTATTCTGCCTACTTCGCCTTTCAACTTTGGCATTATATCTTCTAGTCAGAAGTTAACTTCCGTGACCTCTATATTGAGTATGAGCTTTATAGTAGAGGGCGCACAATCAAATCAAATCGTCTGTCCTAATGTTGTCATTCACCTACAGTCTCACAAGACTCCATTGCAACTATCCAGTTCGTGCTGGATTGTTTTCGTTATTAAAGTTAATATCTTTCATGATTCAAATAGTCCCATTCATTATTAGTTCGTATTGTCGCCACGCATATGAGTGAAGAAGAGCTAGAATTTTAAAGGAAGTACAGCATGTCTGAGCAACTTCATCACAACTGAAAAAGTTCAAATAATATTCTGCGGACTTTATCTGGAGACGATGGAATAAAAGAGAGGATGCTTGCTTGGAAAACTGGAGGCACCTGATGGCCGAAGGATCTTAATCGTACTCTGGTCGTCGTGCCTCAAATAATAATTATTACTTATCCACTCAATAGGCGCATCAAAAAGTTATTTAAATTTTTAAAACTTTTTTCGGAAAGCATTTTTCAACGCTCCTCTTGGGTTTAAAGTGACTTCATAGAACCTCACCCCCCCCCCCACCGCGAGGGACCCGAATGTTGCCACTTTCCAATTTTGTTCGACGCAATCAATGCTGTTAGTAAAAGTACCCACTATTTTTGCTACAGTAGGAATCTAACTAGTGATCTCTGGCACGGCTTATGTGCACGGTTACCAATTTATAACTAATTAGTCAAGCAGTTAATATTCAAAGTATTATCATTGATAAGTTTCAAAGGATTCGAATGAAATATCTCTGCTATATTCATAAATGCCCTCCAGGTATAACATTAAAATGTATTCTTTAAAAATATCTACGATCTCGCACTATTTTTCGGAGGTACAACTGGGCTGGTCCAAGTAACGATAATGTAATAAGTGCAAATCTTTAAATTAATGTCGAGAATCTTAATTGAGACTTCTAGGAGGGTAAATTTAGGTGAAAAAAATTCGATAAAACCAAGATCTCTTGAAACCTCCCAACTGGCCCTCTCAACTCCGTAAAAGGAAAGCGCTTGGCTTTAATTGAAACAAGTAACTTTAATTGTTCAAACTTTCGTAATGTGGCATTGACTTTCATTTAATCATTTTGGTCAAATGGTATATTTGATCAAACCTTCTTTAAAGTGATTTAGTAAGCATATTAAACAATTTAAACGGTTTGGAATTTGCAACTCATTGTAATAGAACAGACATATTACTTTAATTAAATAAACTATGATTGTGATTCGTTTATGGAAAATCGATTTTCAATAGAAGAGAGTTAAGGTTTACGTACACATTAGATTAAAATATAGTTAATTAGAGTCATTACCAACTGAATAATTAATGGACAGTTAAATAGTCAACCATTGCTGTGTTACATAATTAATTGTGTATAAAATCAACCAATCCGCTAAATACTAAAAAATTCAATTCTCAAATTTTTAATGCTAAGTTATTTTTGTATCTATGACTATTGCCTTCTTTAATTCATTTGAAAAAGATATTTTAAAATATCTTTATTTCCTAAACATTAAAAAAATTATTTTAACATTTAACTGGCATTTGAGACACCCCTACTGATCAAACCAGGAGTTAACTTAAAGTGATCTAATTATCGGATGAAGAAACGTACCGCAGTTTCTATTAACGTGACTAGGAGGTTGGAATGGAATGCAACGCGTAAAATGACTTAAACTAAATGTCAATTCTTCAAGTACTTTAATTCTTGGGATTTGATTTTGCTAACTTTATGCACTGAATAAATTTCGCCATTATTCTACCCTATTATTTTAGAACCCAAGAATTGGGATAAAGTTTCTTTCTTCACTAAACGAAGTGATGACGAAGGTGACAAGAGTTAATCAATTTCGATGACTGCTCAGACTATTTAAATGAAAAAAGTTTTATTTTTCAAGAAACTAGGAAAAATTCGTACTGCCACTGGCTAATAAATTTAACCTAATTGTTGAAAGTCTGTTACAATACATTTTACTAGGGCAGCAAGTGTTTTCAATTTATTTTTTTCCAATATATTTCCAATCTTGAAACAATCTTTGAATCCGTGGTTATAAAAATTGACGGTTAGATCAACTAGAATAACGGATCCTATGTAGAAGTGAAAAAAATTAGAGAAATAATAAAATAATATTTATTTTAATTAGGTTTTTTAATCAAGCATTCCTGGATAGGGTTCAATGGACTAAATATTGACAAATAGTAAAAGATACAAAGTGAAGATATTTATTAGCTCAAAACTAATTATTTAATACTTTTCAAGAATATTTCAATTGGCAAATAACACTACCCCAATTACAAAAATACTTTATTGTACTTCTAATCTCTTTCAAGTCTATGCAGATCCGTGGAATTAAATAAAATTCACAAGTGCTTTAATTTTGAATAACTGTTGAGGAATTAGAATTTTTCTCAACATTTTTTTTGCATTTAAACAGCATTATTTACGTAGTTGAATTTAGTACAATACCAATATAGAATATATATGTATATATATCCTTATTATTTCCTATCTTAATTTTGAAATAAATAGCATAATTTACTTTATCCATAAAATTGGAATAACTTTATTTTAACAAAGCACACAGAAGTACAAAATCATTTGAAGCAAATTTCTTGGAAAATTTATTTACGTGGACTTTTAGGGTATTTTTTTAACTTTTGCACATGTATAAACTGTTTTTAGCCAACGCATGTAAAACCGCAAATCTCTGTTTTCCAAATTTTTGATTTCAAAATTAATCTAAATAATTTACTAACCATGACTTACCGAGGTTAATTCCTGTCAAAAATTGCAAACATTTTAATTTGTAGAGTGATTACTTTAAAAGCTTTTTTCCCATGAATAGTATTGGAGAGAATAACATTTTAAATATTCCTAATTTTTTAATAAATTAAAATTTACAAAAATCTGCTATCATCAAATAGTTGACTTTCTCGTCTCTTTTACTCTAAAACGGTTATCAATTACAGCAATTCAATAAACAATTCGTGAAATTTTCTCTCTGGAAGGCTAAATAACAGTCCAGTTAATTCTGCGCGATCCCATTAGTAAAATCTAATCAAGAAAAACTCTCTGGTACCTTTACAGCGTCTTTATACTCCCTTCTTAACATCTTATTAGGTATTTCATTTTCTGCTATTTGATGTTGAATGCTTCACTCAATACAAAAATTGTAAAATTTTTGAGAATACCGGAGATAGAGATAACGGTAATGCATTATAAAATGCATGCATTTTAAAAGATTATTAGTAAAATTACAGATGATAGTTCAAAGTGAATTTGATTTTAAATGAATAATTAAGTGTAAGCGGTGTTTTAATTCATAGGGACTCATTTAAACCATAGTCGTATAATTTATTTCAAATATATTTAAATTTCGTAATAAAACCGCTCAAACACAGTAAGGTATAAAGTAATTTGAAATTTAAATCAAGTTTAAACAGTTTTAATGCATACAATTTAAATGCGACTCATAGTTCAATGCTTTTTTTCTAGAGAAAAGGGGCTCCTTCACGCACTGAGGGGCCGAAAAGGATTTATTAACTGCAACGCCAAATGAGAATTCAAGCTGCCTTCTATAGTTAAGAGTTACTTAAAGAAGTCCAGCTGTCCTCAAAGTACGCCCAATTTTAGGATTGGTTAGTGAATATTTTGTCCGTGTATTAATAAATAGTGAAAACCGACCCATTGTTTGTGCTAAAGAGACAATACCGTAAATAGTTGGACTTAAAACTCATATCTTCCCAAAGCTACTTACTCTCAGCTGAAATCTAATTAAATAATTGCCGATTTGAGAACTTAGTCTGTTCTGGTATTAATTACATATGTCATAACATTTATGATCAGTTCAATATAATCCACAACAGCAAATTCGTCAAACTACTTAACAAGTTCTGAAATGAATCACTGACGCGAAATTTAACTTCCAAACGCTTTCAGTATAAATGTAACCTCCTAACGGACCAGGGATATATGCCTCTTAACACTATTTTTATTTTATTTGAATGAGAAGGGTCAATATAAGTGTAACATTTTTACTCAGTCTCCATCAAAAGTGAGCTTCAGCGTCATGTAAGATTCCAAAAATTTGCAACACATGCTTCAAGATTGTAATCTTCAAAAGTGGCTTTAATCTGCAGTTAGCGCATGTCTTCGCCGCAACAATAGAAATAGAAATAAATATAAAAAAGTATGATAAGAAAAAAACAAAATTTTCATTTTTTTAAATTAATTTCATTTAGTAGAAACAACTGAAATCGAGGATTTATTGATTTATCTAAAGGAAATTAGTATTAACTACAAATGGTTATCTGCTCTAGTAATTAAAATACAATAAGTAAATTTTAATTAAAATTTTGGTAATAAAGTATGCGATTCGAAGGCGGACCAGTGCAATAGGCGAAGTTAAAATAAACAAACAGAATTGGAAGATTTACTTCCGATGCTAACATCAATCTCATTTAATCAGAGTTCCACGTGAGCCCACATCTATAACTGGTTCGAAAGTGATCAGTAAATAAATAACCAGGAGGGTAAATTTAAGTAACCTGGTATAAAAAAGTGTAAATTCCATACATTGTTAGCTGTTATGCTTATACCTTAAAAAGACCTTTCCTTCGTCTGGAGGCAGTGAAATTATAAACGTTACGCTTCAAATTCGTACATTTTGCAATCAGTGATCTCAAAAATTGGTAAATTCATTTTCTATTTGCAGTACAAATTACTTGCATTTTTTGCCTAATTGATATTATATTATGGGAGTGAAATCGTACCTTTAAGATTGAATTTTCGCTGTCAATCATTTAGTTTAATACATATAGGTCTTACCATCTGAAGTTCCTATGAATAGCATTAGGAATGCTTTTCTGTTGGCCTTAAGTCTAGGCTAAGTTAGACAAGGTTGTACGTTTTGTAGAAAAAAATATAACCATTTACTTACCTGACCAATTTAGATTTAATTTTCATTTATCCGATTGCAAAGTTATTAGAACCACATGTTTGGGAGAAAGTAATTGTAATCCTATTTATTCATCTGTAAAAACCCATTTTCCGATGCCATAAAATTTGGTGCTTAGTTTATGATTAAAAGTTGTCTGAAATGAGCTATTGACTGCCAATGTATGAATTGATTTATGTGGTCAGATCAAATTGTAAATTAACTCCAGGGGAATAAAAGACTTTATTGCAAAAATGAAAACGGTATCTGAAGACAGAGGAACCCCTTAGACAGCATGACCAGCCACTTCAAATCAAATCTGATAACTATGAAAATGAATTGTCACTAAGGGAACTAGGAATAAAAGCCTACTTCATTTATATTAGAATGTTGGAGAGTAATGGAGATTTGGTACCTAGACTGTTTGCAACTTTCAATTTGCCAACGGTAATAATAAATAATGATTTTCCATTTTTATTCAAACCACAAATAAAATTTTGCCCACTCTATATTAACCAACTTACTGCATAGACCATGAAAAATGGTAACCAAATGTGAAGGTAAGTGCAAATTAAATTATGGAGAGGCAATAAATGAGCACTTCTTGCGAAATTCGTATTTAACTAGAAATCTGTATTTAATTTAAAAATTTTCAATTTTAAGAACATTGTCAGATTAAAACTCGTTGATGTATAAATCATCAACTTTATGGTAACGATATATTGTTTGAATTGATGTGCACGGTAACCCAATGGGTGTAGTGTAGTTTCATTCAAAACCAGTGTTTATTTTGGAAAAAAATTGTATTTGAATAGCTCTTTGTGTTAACACTAAGAAGTGTGATTGAAAGTCACTCGTTATTTACTTTAATTTACCTAAAATAAAAGGAAATGATTTTATCTAGAAAATTTCTATTCTCAAAAATGCCTAGATTTTTTAAACATCTATATGTGCCAGAACATCTAGAAGTAGGGAATTTAAAAAATTGTTTTAATTTCATTCAAATTAAAAATCTAGCTTGCTATCAAGATGTTTGTGAAAAATTCTATCTGTCTCAAAATATTTGTTCTAATTTTGAAGATTTATATCTTAAGTTTTTTACTATTTTTCTTAGAAATGAATGTACAATTTCTTGGTCCCAATTAATTTAATAACAGACCATAAGAGCATTAAATATTGGACACAAATCTACTTAGAAGATCTTTCTGTGTGCCAGAGAGGACTCTGGTTTTCGTACAACAATAAGTAGTATGCACCGACTCGTGAAAAAGTCTTTGTTGCTTTATTTGATATATCGAAAATTAGTGCATTTTCATTACCTTTGCATGCACTTAATTTGCGCAATCAATTAGAGCGCAGAATGTGGGATTGTGCACTATTATGATTTCGCTTTAATATGGTTTTACTTTTTGAAACCAATGAAAAAATGGAGTTTTCAATGGAATTCACTTTTTGCTTATAATGCGTAAGTTGTAAATAGATCCTAAGTTGCGTGTAAAAAGTTAACCTAACGCCGTTTGATGTAATCAGTAGGATTTAAAATCATCCAAAAGGCCTTGGACTATTACTGAAACATTTTTAAAGCTGCTAAATGGATCTGGAGATTTGATGTATGATGCTCTTGCAAAATCATGGCATTAAAAGAGGTTATTCGGCTAATTTCCATCTGAGAATATGGACTTCTATGAAAGCGTTTCTTGATTTCTTAAGTTTATGTTTCCTTCGAGGCGCTAGGTGCATGTAAGAACTGGAAATGAGTCACAAAATATTTTTTCACCTAAACCCTTGCGAATACTTGACTTTTCTTCGGTTATGCCACACTATCGGGGTTGAAAATCCACCAGATTTGTTGCTTATCGGCAAACATTTCATTCAGTAGGAGTAATAAGAGCAATGCCACCGCATATATTTAATGTTTGTATAAATTAAAGCAATGTTTTTGCAACTTCAATGAGGTCAGTGCTTCAAAAACGTGACGGCCAGCAATAAACTTAAATGTCCAATCACCTGAAGCTCTACTTGTTACGCAATACATCCTAATGTATAGCGAAATCTCAACACCAGTATTGGCATGTGTTTTACCTAGTAAGGGATTTATGTTCAGGGTAATTCATCTTTGAATTTGAATGTAAATAAATACGCTTACATATTACTTTAATTTCAATTTAGGTTACTACTCACCACTTCACACTTTAACCACATCAATTAATAGGTACCTCATACCTCTGTTAAAAGAAGAATTTATAAGACAACAGCGTTCATTTAATTGACTGTTTTTACATTAGAGAGCATGGAAAACTGACCCCTTTGCTCATTGTAAATTAAAATGACTAGATAAGGTTTTCATTTCCTACTAGATCTATGTGCAATTTTATTTGGCCGATTTAAATATTTCACTTATATCTAAATAATTATTGCCTAAAATACTCCATAACAAATTTTAACTTCTCAATCTTCTATTGATAAAGGTAAAGTAAAGGGAAAATACTCAAAATTACTAAAATGTGCTATTTTATTCGCATTAATCTGTGTGGAAGCCTTGGAAAATGTGATATTTATAGGAAACCTCGTGGCAGTTTAAGAATGATGAATGCCTATGAGGTGAAATGTATATATTCAAAATGTCATAATCTCTAGGGAAATGAAAAATTCATTATAGAGATCAAATTTGAAGCTGAAATGGATTTTGCTGGAGGGGTATCAATAGTTTCTTTTATTTTAGAAATATATATGTATAGGTATTAAAGCTATAACAAAATTGATTGAGTGATTTAGCAATGATTGTAATTAAGAAATATTGATTGACAAGGCAAATGTTTGAGATATCAAAATTGAAATGAAATAAATTGAAATGAATGATTTAACTTACTTTGTATTAAAATAAACTGTTTAGACGTGTCCAATTCCTGATACTTTTATTAAAGTACAATTCCTTTCTTGTGAAGTGAAAATTTTGAAAGGGATAGAAAACGAAAGTGACAAGAAACTGAAAAATTGGGATGTCTAAAAGTGTTTTATCTACCGTGAACCTCCCGGATTTCTGATCGTGCAGATTTGAAACCCAGTGGGCGAACATATCTACACATGGGATGTGACCTTGCAAAGCTACCTATGGGAGAACGACATTTGACCGTAAAAGCAGTATGCAGAATGTGCGTTTTCGACGATTACAAGAAATGTCAAATGAGTTGGCTAGACTAACATAACATAAACGCATGGATTGATCATAATAAGTTTTCATAGAAATTTATTCACATATATTTCAATTTTATCGTAATAATTCGGTTTGGTGTGTTTATTTGTACATTAATTTAAATTGATAATAGATTTTGAAAAACGAAAGATTAGTCACGGACTCTATCGGAAATAGGCTTTAAATTTGCATAGTTTTACTAACGAAAGGTGTTAGATGACTATTTGTTTTATTCAATTTGATTTGTTTTGATTTAATTTTAAATGTTGACCGATATCCTGATTTTGTTCATAATCGAACTGATTCATTGATAAAAACTAAATATTGGTATAATTTGAAAAATGTAAGATTCAATAACTGATGTTTAATATTAATTCCGGATGTACAGAGTTAATGCTTTACAAAAAATGAACTTAATTTTTTATAAAAATTTGGCGCTCCAGTTACGACGTTTAGACCTCTTCTCTAGACTTTGCACTAGAATATTAAGATGTAGTGATTGAATATTAATGGTTAATATGCTCAGGATTTAAAATTGATGCACATCCCAGACGATCAAACAATTTTATAAAGATAAAGTACTGTAAATACTGCAGTTACAGTAGAATACATCCTTCTTGGATATATTTTAACATTGTCATTTTCGGGATTCATGAGAAGTTCATTTCTACCTTGGATTGGCTCCTAAGACAGTTGGGAGTAATTGTGCTTACTTTCGTTAGCAGGGATTTCAGTCTCTTTTAATTGCATATTTCACTATCCAGCTCCTAATTGCCTGATCCCAGAAAACCACTATCACCTGAAACTGTGTGAGTTTATAAAATGAGTAATAGCATCATTTATATCTCAGTATTAACGTCTCTGAAAAGCAATTAGGTATTCTTTAGTTTACGGAGATCAATACGCTGCATTAACTCAGGATGGACCAGCCCAGGTAAAATTCCTACTGCTACTGAAAGTTTGCACAACAATAGAGGAGAGGTGATATTGCATTCTAGTATTGTATTCTCGGCTGATCTTAGGAGAGACTCACGTTCTATTATCTCTCATGTTAACAAGAATTGTTGGTCATCCACACCACTGGATGCGCATCGACTGGCTTTTCGATCATAACTCACGACTCTTCAGAGGCGCTCGTTGATCACTCCACCACTTACAGCTCAGATATTTCTTCTTACATCACTAACACAGTAATTTATTGCAAGAATTGAAATAAAATAAAGAAGAACAGAGTAATTATAAAGAAAATGGCTTTTGATGCCATATGATGAATATGCTTTGAAACATCTGGTGCAAAATTCCTTCTGCTTTAAGCGTTATACCTATTCAAACAACCGAATTCTGTTTTATTCGCATTGATTTGATTGGTACGATGTATTTCTGCAAATCGTTTACTTCATTTCGCAAATTACAAACAGTATATTTTTAATTATTAGATAGCATTCAGCTTCGCAAATTAGAAAACTTCTTCACTGTTTTTCCTTTATTATTTAAAGTATTATTATATTCAAAAAGCGAGAAAAAATAGCTCAGTGGAAATAATAGGGTCGATTGAGCACACTGTGCTGTCAAGGCTGACCAAAGGGATCTCATGCACTCTCAAACATTCTGGAAAGTGCGATCATATATGCAGAAAACCTACATTCAATAAGCAATTCATTGTATGCAACGTAAAATGCCACCGATTGTGCCTAATGACTATGCAGGTCGTTAATTATACAACAGATGCAATAAAGGCTTTTCACTTTACACGTTCTGTATTCTCGCTACCTAGAAAGTGGCCTTGGTAATCTATGGAGCAAACGTTGATGGTTGTAGGCCCTTTTAGAGGCTCGTTCTATTTGCCTGCAGCTAGTTAGAATTCTAAGGGGATTATCCAGGTTCAGTAAGATGTTTATTTGTGTAGTGTCCCCTACTGGCCCTTTTCCTTAACCCGATTTTACATGATTACAAAATATTGCAAAATTATGGAAAATGACATTTATGTAAATAAAATTCTGCATTAGAAACGGCCATCGCCTACTAAATGGTGGCACTAAGTATGCAGAGTGCACAACGCCGCTGGTGCTGAACAAAGAAATCGCATGCGTACGCGAATAGTCTACGGTGTGTCACTGCTCTCGTAGCGAGCAAATGCGCATGAGTGTACTTATGGCACCTTAATAACTCAGCTTGGTGTCAATAATCAAAAGTTGCAATGATTACTATTCTTTCCCTACACACTGCGCTCTCGATACTGTTGAGGTAGATTAGTTAAATTTCGCAGCTATTTTATACCTAGGGTTTACAACACGGTGACTAGGACTCTTCACGAAAAATTGAAAGGTGGAATTGGCCAAGAAGGAAAGTTTATTATTTGCTTTCTAAAGGAAGAAATATTTAATTTGGATGGCCAGCTAGCTAAGAGGCGAGGAGGTGAGAATAGCAATTGTATTCGTGGAGAAAAATTCTTTTCCGAGGAACTTTCTCTGATATCGCAACTTGAGGAATGTCATTTAGTTAATAAAATGCATTGAATTAACAGTAATTTGTCCTGGATGACAAATTTACTAACTTTTTTAAGGAGGAAGAGTGCAGTGTATTGACGCAGTTCCTGTCCATCTACCTCATTGCATATTCCATTCAAGGGTTTTCTCTCTCTCCCAGATACGTTCCTATGATTAATGACTACATAATGCTCATAAAAATTTATCGCGCACCATTCCTCCGGCATTGTGTGCTTAAAAGCACGTCTTCTCTTTCCATGACTCCTTCCAGATCATACACCATTTGCCTATCAATAGTGCTCTAACTTATACGTTGTATGAGTATAACACTGTGCTTTGTCCTAATTAAACCAAGAGTTATGGCTCATCTATAACTTGTTATATGAAATATTTCAAAAAAAAACTACTCCCATATACTGAATCAGCATAATGGTAAATTACGGAAATGAAAACTATGGTTCAAACTTCTCGCACTAATCCCATATTTAAAGAATGCCAAACCAATTAATAATTTTACTCCAAAAACTTTTTCCCGTTAACACCCAGAAGGAGCGCTTAAAGTCCATAAGAAACAGGCATAGGTGGAAAATTAACATGGAAAACTTCAATGTAGAAATTGGTTCATGTTTTTCAAGTATTCTGCTTGCTTACTAGAACACAGACAGTAGGGGGTTATTGTTACACAGACAAATGAATACTTACTTGGACAAGGACAAGGTTAGTCCTGGTGCACTTTCAAATGAAAGGGGGAGGGTTGATGGGGACGGGGTTTCGAAACAAGAGGACGCGACAGATAGAGTTAAGTTATGGAGACAAAGAGTTGAAAAATCAGTGTGAACTCATAAGAGATGTGACCAACTAACACTTTTGCAAAAATGTAGAGTCATTCTTTACATTTCCTTCAATAACAGTGGACGCGCATATGCACCTCCACTTTAAGAAAAGGGTTCAACCGCAATGGAGGCATAAAATCGACAAGATCCTAATACTCAAACCAAGATTTCCTTGAGTTGAGTGATTATTATATTTTTCGCTAACAGTAGTTGAAGAGCGCTTTTGATAAAACTATGCACACTAATGTACATTAACAATACATCCTTAGAAATCCACCTTATTTCAAAGACAAGTTAGTCTCATAGAACGCGCATGTATCTCACATTTAAAAAGTTACATTTCACGGTCTGTCATCTGGATTACCAAACAGAAATTTTCCCATTATATCTCCTACTCATTGAACTCTCATTTAACCCTTTAACGCCCTGCAAACCGTACGGTCCTCTTTCAAAATAAGCTCAATTGGTACTCCTAACAGAAGGCGCTATTGCCGTTTGAAACATGTTCAATACGTCTATAGCTTTTGCCTGATACCACCAAAACTCATCACATCGGCATCGGTCTGCTGTGAGAGAAGTTTGATGCATTTTTCAAAAAGTAATTCGGGCGTTAAACGGTTAACTATGGTCGTTTCTCTTGGCTTTTCAGCTACTTTTCCCATTCAAAGATTTAAAAACAGACTAGTCCTATTTAACGCTAAGCAGGCAACACGATGGAAATATTAGAGGAGGCGTGGTGGGGGTGGGGGTGGGGGGTGGAGGGTAAATCCATGAAGTTCGAGGGAACGGTAGAAGGTAGCGAATCGTCTATGAAGATTGTACTAAAAGTAGGCATAGTTGCTTAGTCATCGCATGTCAGTGGCGAAAAAAAATCTCTAATTAAGCGTAAAATTAATCAGATGTCAAACACTATAAATTAATATATGACCCAAAGACGAAGATTATTGAATATGCACAAAATACTTTCTAACGTCAAACCTTCTTTGTAGTATTTATAACGGTAAGTCATTTGATAATGAAATACGAAGTTTATTAATTGGGAAACCGGTTGTTAATCTAACTCTCTAATTTCATGAAGGCACATATTGTATGTATAGAGTTTGTAAATGTATTTTACCGCCAATGGCATTTGTTTTTGCTCAATAACAATGGAATACTCAAATATTTTTCATCGCTTTTCCGAGGAAATAATAGTGATTACAATTTTTCGATTAATTAGAGTTAAAAAGCTATAGAACGCAAATTTCATGGAAGTTGACACAAAGACAGTCAATACTTTTGGACAGGAAATAACTTATCACTAATTTTCTTGGCAAACCAGTTCCTGGGAGCTTAAATGCTACGATAAGCTCAACTTCCACCAGTCGTGGTTTCTAAATCGTGCTTCCATCAGCAAGTCAATCAAAACCTCATGGAGAGGATTAAGCAACCTGTCCCAAATGTTTTAGAACCAACGGTCTTTATCAAATTTATATTACTCAATGCCAAGTGTAATCTCACTCCAACTTATCTCGAGTTTTTATTAACCTGCGGATGGACGCCTACCCCAGCTCTTATCAACAATTCCTACAGCATGTTTCTTCAACCAATTCCTCTACCTTTCCAATTCATCCTACCTGCTTCTAATTTCGGCGCCTCATCTACCTGGTGTTATTACAGCCCTCTCCCCCATTCCCTCTTTTCTTCGACTTAGTCTTTATACCACAGCATTCAGTAATCTGCCTACTTTCATCTTGGAGCTGGTAACCCTCCAGTACTATTTCGCACAAACTTTAACAAAAAGGATTCTTTTATAGATAGGAACAAAATGCTTACACTGTTAAGCGAACAAGAGAAATGCCTAGATGTCCTTGAGAATTGGGTCACTTCAAGTCATTCTTTCTCGAACCATGTAGAGCGATTCTATTTATGGTATATTTACCCTTAATACCAGTTTCAAGTAGGTTTTTCAAGTAGATGAAATATGGAGATAGTATGATTGATCACGTAAATTAGTAAATTGACCTAAAAAAGCATTCAAAATTGAAGGGAAGAGGTAACTGTTGACTAACCATAATTAAATTTTTGTACCAACGTAAACAAAAATTATGTGTCGTTTCTGTGGGAATATTGGAATAGTTCAAGTATTCAGATACTAAAAAATAACAGTTTCACTAGTTATCAATGACAATTAATGAAAAGGGCAGAATTTGACAAAAAATGACTATTTTCCTTGAATAAATAGAGCTTGGCTTTGAAAAATCCGGATTAAAGGCATGGGTACTGAATTTTTGTCATTAACCTAATTGAGTCGTCTTTAGTTTCTCTTTGCGCCACATGAAGTTTTGGCAATCAGAGGTCACAAAATCAATTCCTATCGTGCATACCCATCAACGCTGACAATTTTTGATCACTGAAAGTTGTGAATTCTACGAAACAGTAGTTCAAGAATATCTTCTCTCTCTCTTAAACATTTTTCTTAATTCTTTCCTGATAAAAATCGATTTAGGCCTTTGAAGCATGCTAATGCCGTATTTTCCATCAATTATTCCTTAAAATAAATTCCTTATCCCAAAGGCACCTTTAAATTGAACAAATTTTGAATCAAAATTGCCCATACTTCAAGTTTATCTAAATTTATTTCAAATTTTTACCTTACCGACATGATAAAAAAAGAAATATTAACCTACTTCCGTCCATCTTGTTTATATTGGCGGTTTCTGTTGTATCTTTGTCATGCCATTTGCCAAATGTCAGAAGCCGTGGAAAAAAATGCCAAAACTACAAAGCATCTTTCTGAAGAAGACGCGAATTAGCTTGCTAATGGATGTACTTTTCTAATCGATAACTGACTGGGAGAGATTGACAAATGCTCTGTGGCTCCCTAAGTAGCAAGACTGTTGAGGAAATCAGGCTTCAAGAAGCGTGAATCAAAAAGTATTTAACCGTGTCCGAGCCGTGTGGAAGCCTTATTCTTATCTATGCTTAACTGATTTCTAATAGCTAATTAACATTTCTCTCACTCTATCTAAGAAGTATTTATTATCACTCTGTTTAACTCCATGATTGATTCATATCCTTTTTTATTTGAAATTTGCTCAAGTACTTCATCTCGAAAGCCTATTTACCTATCTTCATTTTTCCGATATAATTCCCGTAGAAGTAAAGTGAAATAGCTTCGAATTATAAAAAATTACTCCGTCTATCAATATATTATTGATTTTAGAATTTATCTTACTGTAAATTTATAAATGAATAATCATAACATGTGGTTAGTGTATTGCAATGTTTGGTCGAGTTCAGTGCTATAAGATATACTTATATATATGATAAGACTGAGCAAGGCAAGTCTTGACTAGACACATATTTTGCAAATTCATAAACCGTTTATACCCTTGGTGGGAGGTTTATTCCAAAAGCGATTGAACGGAGAAAATGTAAACATTCATTGGACTTGGTGAAATATGATTGGCTAGACATGGGACCGGTCGGTGAACGCAGTTGACTTCATCATACTGTGAACTCCAATAGAAATAACAGCGGTGATGCGTATTGCACTGCCGGTGCATGACAGATTATTATCTTACCTCAATATAGTAAATGAATGGATGAAAAGAGCGACACGTGGATGAAAGAAAAAAATAGTGATATTTTATGTGACCTTAAAAAGGTCATTAATTATTTAGTTTAGAAGAAATGCAATTTTAGGGAGTGTGATAAAGAACATGATTCGTTATTGAGGTAAATTTACCACAAAATCGTCAATATACCTTTGTGAAGATTTAACAAAGATTCAGCTAAAATGATCTTGACAACAAGTTCATATTAATTAATTTCATTAATATTCTCTTTATCTCTGAATAAATTAAGCATGACGATGAATGAAAATGTATAGTCAACCCCTCCCCCCTCCCCCCCCTACAAACCTCAATTAAATGACTATATTTTATAGTTAATAGATAATGTGAGATGAATTCTGAAAGGAGCCAGAAATAAATCAGCTATATGTGTGGGACACGTCATCGCATGAGCGCACAGCGTGACTTGAAGGTGCGGCCGTTCAACTTCGCGTACGGATTGAGCACGAGGACACACAGCCAATGGCCAATCAAAAGCCGCCGCTCGTTTTACTTAATCCGCCATGTTGAATGACTAAGCTTCCTCCCTTGTCAAACTCCACGCCATGCATGTCTAGAATAAATGCGTTCTCTGGATACCTCTGTCTCTTCTTAGCTTTGCAACTAGCTTAGCTAATTCTAGGGGTCTTACGGACTAGGAGAAACTGCCACTGGGGTTTCTGAGTACAGTCAGGCTTAGTTAGGTAGCTAAATCCGCTACATATGCAGCCTCTAAAGAGTATCTATAACGTTTCCACGTGAACAGATTTTCCATAACACCTTCGAAAAAATTGTGTTAATATTTGCGCTTGAGGATGATGACACTTTGATTTTACGTACTGCATACTCATAAAAAGAGCAGATTTCAAAATTTCTTTGATAAAATATAAGTCTGCAACCACTAGCATGGACAAGTGGGAAATCAATAAAAGGTAAACTCGGTATAAGAAAACAGCAAGTATTTGTCACCAGACAGTAAAATACGATATGGACGTGGATCTTGACTACTCAAATATGGACTTTTCAGATACTCCTGAATTGTTAGTGCGGAGGAGTAAGCCAAGAAATTATACTGTATTGGGACCTATTTATTTAAAGCCCCAATGATGTTGGTGGCAGCTCGTTAATATAGCTAAAAAATTTCCGACACGTTATAAATACATAAACGGAAAACCAAAATTTCAATTTGAAATAAGAACTTTCATCACCACAAAATAAATTAAGTTTCCTGTAAGTATGCTGTTATCGAATAATAACAATAAAATATCATATCTTTCCAAATAAATTCTGAAATATCGGGGCAAACCGAATTTCAACCAGGTTTGTTAAAAGAATGGACAGAAAATATTTGTAACTATTAAGTTGTCAGAATGGCGCGTCCAAAGCCATGCCAACCAGGATTAATTAAATCTTATTTTCAAATATAATCGAATTTTAAACTTATTTTGATTGAAATAGAAATGAATAAATAATAAATCATTTAATTTTAACGATTAATTTTGCTTTGAGATATTTATTTCAGTTTGTTTAATTGGTTTTACTAAATAAGTTGTTTTTCTTTCAAGGTACTTCTCCTCTCCGAACTGGTTTATCAAGCTTTCAGTCATAGTTGTTCGTCACCATGAAGCTTCCAATTTGGGGTGTTCTCTGCGTTCTAGGTGGTTTCCTTTACCATCTTGCACTGGGATATTTTTATACAGTCGGTATGTAGCTCTTAGTTTTAAGAGGCGCAATTCTAGGCAACATGAATCCATATATTGTCTCATATATGGGTATCAGGCCCAGTGAGGCAGCCTGGTTCTCTTCGACCTTACTTGCTCTTCAAGCAACTTTCATGCCAATTGGTGGCATCCTCGCTTCAAAAATTGGTTATAAATTTGTGCTTATTATTGCAATGATTTTCAGCGCGTATGTTTTAATACACAAGATTCGATTAAATTGTGCTTATCCTATTAATGAAATTTGTTTCTTTGTTAGTGGTGGCATCTTACTCACACGTTTAACTGTTGACTATGGTCTTGGAGCTTATATTGCAACTTACTGTATTATGAACGGTATTGGCATGGGTACTCCCTACTCTGTCATCTTTTCAATCGCTCATTCGGTATGTTAACTTGAAACTAACTAATGAGCGTTTGTATTTTCTGTGACAGTGGTTCCCTAACAGTCGAGCGACAGTTGTCGGAATTATTTCATCCGGTTTTGGCCTAGGGGCTCTTGTATTCACACCAATTCAAATCGCTATCATTAACCCAAACAACCTAAGCCCAAATTCAACGTATATTTTCTTGATATTTTTTAATGTAATCTTTTTTGGCTTGTAAATTGAATTTACTTTTACTTTAGTGGCAGTTTTCCTGAATCTGTTAGAATTGCGATTCCCAACGCTTTCTTGATCTTTGGTGGTTTGGTTTTCTCTTTGGAGTTGATTGGAACTATCTTATTGAGAGAACACAATGCTGTAAACGTCGATTTTTAATTTTTTTGTTTCAACGTAATTTTCATTGAATGTTCTTATATTTTATTTAGGGCAAATCTAAAGGCGATTATTCTTTAGCAAGGTAATGGATTTCTCGCATTACATTAAAGTTTTGGCTTTAGTATTCGGATTTATTTTTTCCCATTTTAGAAACACGGACTCCACAGAAATGAAAATATTTGCTGGTGATGTTGAGCCAAAAAAGTTAGTATTTAACTCGGTATTCCATTTCAAATTTATTTAATTACTTAGATTAAATAGTGATTTCCTTTTAGACCAGTTTTGTCTACACCAAAGAGCTACACAGTCCTTGAGGCCTTAAAATCAATCGATTTTTACGTGCTCTTTTTTATTGTCTTCAGTGACATTGTACCCGTCACCCTTCTTACTTCCACTTTCAAGGTTAACTCATACCACCCCTTCTCCATCTCCCCCAAAAATGCGAGTTTTCATTCCGATTTTGTCTTCCCCCTTTTTAGCTTTACGGCATTCGAAGTGGTTTCGATGATCAATTTCTATCAGCTGTTGCTACAACTAGCGCAGCTTTCAACTGCATTGGACGTGTAATCTGGGGTCAAATGGTAGATCGATTCTCCTCAAAGGTCAGTTTAATTAGTATTACCTCAACCTATTTCATTTGAGATGATTTTATTGCCTATCGCTAACATGGCACCGTGTAAGTGTAGTTAGATATTTGATGAAGTCATTGGGCCGCCAAATTTGTGGTTCAACGTCATTGAACTTCAAATTGTTTGTTAATTTGGCTAGTTTGCTTGATGGAGTGAATTTAAATGAATTTTTTTATTTCAGTGCCCACTGATGTGTTTCCTTGTCACGTGGGCTACTCTGTTTCTTACATTCCCATATGTAACGGCTGTTGGTGGTGTGGCTAGCAAGGCTCTCTACGCAATTTGGGTGTTTCTTTTGTTCTTCACGCTCTCCGCGAATTTTGTTGTCATTCCCGCTTCATGCACTCGGGTTTTCGGCCCTGTTAACATGGCTACAATCTATGGTTTGATCTACTTTGCTACGGTACATTGTTTAGTAATTCAGATTTCCTCTCTTATCAGAATTGTCATTTTGTGATATACACATGTTTATATTTTTCCTTCTTCCTTATCCAGTGTCCTAGCGCTCTCATTACCGCTGGCATCTTCTCCCAATTTGATATCCAAGGCAAATGGATACCCGTTTACACGGCTTGCGGTTGCTTCTGTCTACTTTGTAAGGCTGCGCTATTTATTTATTCTTAAGTAGTTATTATTTTGTCCCATGTATGAGTATGTGAGTGCAAAACGTTATTCCCACCTGACATTTCTTTAAACAGTAGTTGTTGCTACATATATCAACTGAAGCACTAACTAAGGAGTTTTATTTCATCTTCAGCCCTTTTAATGGCTCTATTTATTCGTGACAAGAATGCCCATTGTGTTGGCTGCACAAACGATATTTGTGCAGCACTGTGTGATCCTCTTCGACATGGTACGGCTGAGGAGGAAGAGGCGTAGAGGTGGGAAGTCTATTTGATTCCCTTTTTGTTCTGCAGTTACTCAATCTCTTGAGAAGCTTCCCCCCCCTCCCCCTTCCCCCAACTCTCTATTTAATTTGATTAAACTTGGTTGTGTATTTGACTTTTCTCATAGTTTTTATGTACTAAAACAAGTTTTGGAATGAGTTTTCATTAAGCTATCAAACTTATTGATGATTGACAACAGCTATTTCTGTAGATTAATTTAAAAAAAATTGAAAATATAATTCAACTCTCGATACTTGATTAAGTTCCCTATCAGGGATCAAGAGTTTGGTGGGCAAAGGTTAATGGCAAATGATCTGATGTGATTGCAAGCTGTTGCTGCAACATTGTTATCTTTACTCAGACTCATTTGAAGTAAATGGATGACCTGCAGCTAGGACGGCGGATTTTTTTAAGGAAAAGAGTTTGTGTACAAGGATTCGCATTCATAGCAAAAGACAGGTCGCCCAATTATCCGATAATTGTGATACTGGTGACATCCCTTTTGTGTATGAAAAAAAATAGGAGGGAGGGAGGGAGGGGAGGGGGTGAAAAGTAAGAACCTTGTTTTGGTGAGTCTAAAGAAACCGATTCGATTCCCTAAAAGGTTGAAAGCTTATCCCGCTAAAGTCTTTGGGACTCAGTAAAGAATTAGAAGAATTTTTAGGGTTAACAGGATTGATTGTGGGCATTAATGTCAAGCGGTAATGGTGCATAGTCAACACAGTGGTCAGCGCACCCATTTATCATGGCTGAGATCACGAGTTTTATGCCAATCGGAAGATGCCCAGAGAGTAGAATGGCTAACTACATAGGTTAACTCTGGCTCAAGGCTGTTCAAAAAATAATCTAGCAGAATCGTATTTGGTTGAAAAAGAAAAGTTATCGAAATGAAACACAAAAGCAAAAAATGAAAGACAATGAATTTCGGTCCAATCTATAAAGGAGCAGCCACCTCAAGGGTAAGAAAATAAACGATGCTATCGTGTTTTCGAGTTCTTTTCCAAGATTGCCTCAAGGTCAATCATAACTATAAGCAAGAGATTATCTCACAGGAGGTGGTGGTAGGAAGCCAGCGAAACAAGGCAGCAGTGTTTCTAACTTGCCACGGGATAATCAGTCTCAACACTTTTTCTCCATATCGTCCATCCGCCTTACCAATACGCGCGTGTACATTGATGCTGGCAGCTTGACGAGTATTTGGGTGACAGAAATTTCTTACCTCAAGGCCTGTTAAAAATAGGCTGGTCAATGGGTTAATTCGGTGACATCTCTCTCGGAGGAATTGGGTTGGAATAAGACAAATGACTCTCTTCACTGACCATTTGTGATCATATGCTTCTTGGTTCTTAATTCTACCTTTCAATCACCGCAGAGACGTTTTAGCCTTTCTAAGTCTCTTGACTTATACGTGTGCTATGCCACCCTACCTACAGTTGTGGCAGTGACAGATCAAAATCATATACCGTCCTCATTCTTCATAGCGGAACCCATGCATGCTACTTATAAAGTGTCATCAGTCCAACAATGTTTCAATCTCCAAATGTCAACTCTATGAAGACACTTCGGTTGTCTTGGAGCAACTGCATTCGGTCTCATCCTTCTCCCTCATAGTCTGAGTAAACTACAGCCCAGCATTATCAACTGAGCAGATATGGCATTGCGTCAGAAGACAGTGATTAGAGAAGCATGGAAGAGACTTACGCAGTAAAAATTACTCTGGAGAATGAACTTAATGCAGCCATCACGCAGAATTCATGACCCAATAAAATTCTTTTAAAAAATCCTGGTCAAATAAAAAATAGGAAATGCACCCATAATATAACCGAACCTCTATTACTGCGAGTAAACTCTGTATATATACGCATATTCATGCACGTGTCGAGATCCAATCGTTGATAGAACACTAGTATTAACTCTTGGGTCTTCTCTGATCGTAGTAACACGTGCTGAATATTTTGACTTCTCATCTGAATAAGTGAACGCCAGATAGTCAATTTATTCATACTCTCTTAACCCTTTCTCTCTTACTTCTAACGTCAATTCCACGACGTGCGATTATTCTTCATGATACCCTTGATCTTCTGGATAGGCGAAAGCGGTCGTCTAATTGTTCCCTGTGGGAAAAGCAAGTTATAGTATTGTAAAGGTACTTATGTTAAACCATTCTTACAAAAAATATGTATTATTCTGCTTACCAATGGGAATTCAGCGATCATTGCTAATTCCAAGTCGATTATAAAAGTGTGCAGATGTGCCGTAGTTAATCCGTGAAGTGAAATACAATTATGAACGGCCTTTACTTCCATTAAGCATGGGGTGATAAGAACTAATCCGATTCAAATACTCTAAATAACTCGTATGTTTTCATAATTTCAATTTAATTCTGATAACAGAGAACTCACCAGAATTTAAGCGTATTTGTTGTGTGGAGTACACAACCCTACACGATTAAGTAAAGCAAGCTCATGCGCATTCGAACATTCAGGAGAGTGCGTCGTGCGTGTAGAGGCCTTCTCAGTTAATCAGCTATTAATATTCATTCAAGTTGCATTAAATGTGCTCAATTACTAATTATTTTTGTCGTGGGCATAACTTTGCAATAAACCCTTATGGAGCGCACAACGCTGTCATGGCTGAATAAAGAAATCTCATCCGCACCCAGACAGACTCGAAGGTGTGCCGTGCTACTTGTCGCGTAGGGAGCGAATGCAGTCGTGAGCGCAAATACCCCTCTATCAATAGTCTCTACATGGCTAAACAGACCCTTCATTGTATATAAGGCCTAAGCTTCATGGCTGTAAAAACACAGCCCAAATAAACGTGTTCCACGTCACACGTCTGTTTCCTTTGCAGCTTTGCGGTAGCTTAGTTAATCCTGTGAGCCTTTCCATACTTGGAGAATTTGCCACAGATATTACCGAGCATAAGTCAAGCCTTATTAGGGTAGCAATTCACTACATACGTGGTGGCCTGACGTGATCTGCTAAGCCGGGACCCAATTTACAATAAACCCTATACTCTCTACGTTCTCTACGCTTATACGAGAGGATTTTGGCGGAAAGGATCATATATAGGTTTATCAAGGCTTTATTTGTGTACCAATAAGTAACAGCTGTAATGAAGTCTTCTCATCATTTCACAACTTACTGACAAAGTGAAAGTCAGCCAACCAGCAAAGTCAATAACTAATAGCTCTATTAATTTTGTCATCATGACCTCTGGAATCATAAAATGCGGATAAGTGGAAATGTCTCACGTTTACTTAGTCGGTGGTGACCTCACATGGTACAGTTCATAAGTAAAACCTTAGGTCTGGTAACATATAACCCTTAATAATTCGTAAACATTCTCCATTAATATTTTGATTAGAGTGTTTCAATTACATTTACTCTGTGTTGTAATTTACCCTCTTTTGAACTATTCCGAGGGTTAATATTTTTCACATTGCACATTCGTGGAATTTAAACGGAAAAATAGTCCTTTTCAATCCTTTTTCCTCACCATCCTTTGCTTTTCTTTGTTTTCATTCAGGTTTTTTTCATTGCCACGCTTTCATCTGCCCCATTTGTGATCAGTCAGTGGTCTTAGTGGTGATATAAGGCTTTCTTTCCATTACCAAGCCTCACCCCCAATAACAAAATTCAAAGGGCGATCTCGCATGTAATTTCACTCTTGTTTATCATCGGGTTCCTTTGTTGGTGGAATTCGTTCGAATACAACCAGAAGCTAATTACTACAATATTTATTTGATGGACTATTAACAAAAGTCGAAAGAGATATGCAGTGCAATTTTTTCTCGTTAAAAGTTACCTTTTATAAGCAGATAATTTGATGTGCCATTCATCGCGAACTTTGATGACTAAAATTTTAGAACGTTTCTTTTGAACTGGATGTCGGTGTTTGAAAGCGTCTTTGTAAGAATAGAATGTCCTCAGTTGAAGCCGACCTCAAAGTAACTTCACGTGAAGTACCATAAACTCTACATGTACTGCTTTTTATAAGTTCGGTTAAGGCGGTGTTTTGTGATGGTGGCATTTCTTAGAGAGTTTGTACTTAGTTGATCGAAAAACGAAAGATATAATTTAACTTTTCAACTCAGGCATAATGAATTTGCCTCTGAGAGATGACTGAGTGGATATTCGATTATGAAAAACTGTCTATAAGTCATAATGGGAGGGAGGCAGGCGATTGAGGTATCATATACAGGCAACGACCCGTCAAGATAGAGTATAAAAGAAGGGAAGAAGAGTGAATGCCAAATCACAGGTTTCGTTCAGCGATGCGATGGCAACCAAAACTACATCATCAAACACAAAACCGAATTATAACATTTCGCTAGGCGTAAAACTGGCATAAATGGTGTTATCGCTTAGAAGAACGAATGGGGCCAAATACGCTCACCGGCCTTAATTTTGGTGTAGTGATCGCTATGAAATATTACCCACTAACACTTTAACACCTGAATTATTTTTTTAAAAAATACACCCAACCACACTCACGCGTGTCTCAAAGCATAATGGTGCCGCCGACGAAATGAGTTTTGGTGGTACCAGGCGAAGGCTATAGGCATATTGAACATGTTCAAAACAGCAGTAGCGCCTTCTGTTATGAGTCTAGTACTAATGGAACTTATTTCGAAAGAGGACCATATGGTCCTAAGGGCGTTAAAGGATTAAATATCAACGAGACATTTAATAAACCCAATCATGACGTTGTCACGAGCTGAGAATTGTGATACTTTCCCACCCATTTATGCAGAATAGGCATCACTGATATGCTTGGATTCATGAATATTTTGAAATGTTGGAAGAGATAAAGTTAGTGTTCAATTGCTTTATTGATCATCAAGCTAGGATAATTAGAATACAGCAAGCAAGGTAATCAATCGATAACGCATTTACTAAAATGCATTGGGATGCCGATTGCCCTTGTTTAGCGTCTTAATGTGTCCATATGGACGTCGAAATTGTACAATGCAGCGAAATATTTAATGTTATTCGTCCAATCAGAAGAAGGTAGCAGTAGAAAATTTAATAGTAACAATCCAAGGAGGAAGAAAGATGAAGTAATGAATTGATAACCAACTCCTGGTTGTTTTTTTGAGTAATCCGTAGATTCCAATGCTTGCATCACTCCTACTTTGTACGCTCAATATTTTTTGCTACGAAGTTTGTTTATTTCTGTGGACTTCTTAGCAGAGCCTCGTGAACATGTTGAAAACTTTTCCGGTGAATAAATTGTATGTACGCGTTACGTTTTGCTTTAATGACTAAACCTTTAGGTCTAAATTTAGCAACCATTTTCTGCACAGCAGTTTTAGCAGGAGTAACTCTCTGTGAATAGTTTGTGCTGAACCTTTCATTTAACATTGCATGCGATTTAAAATTCGAATAATTTTAAACAATTAGCACTCTTTGTTTTGTTGAAACCGGCATTCTGCAGGACTGTATTCACGACATTAATCACAAAAAGCCCGCTGGACCTCTTTCATCTAGGTTATACTGTAGTCATGAAGTAGAAAACTGCATTTTTCATCATTATAATTTATTAACTTTATTGAACTTTAATTTCTTAAGTGTTTGTTTCTTTAGCGAACTTTTAGTGGAATTAGTTTGGTTAAATATTCATGCAAAATGTGAAGCACACGAAAAACATTATATTATGAATGACATATTCTTTTTGACAGTTGGTATGGCCTGTGAGCGTTGGTAAATAATTCAAATATTTGGGAGAATATGCATCAGACGCAAATCATTTCTGTGGGCTGTTCTATTATCATTTACATCAATCAACCCTACAAAAAGGTAGAGAGAAAACGCGGAGACGAACAGTTTTATTTGAAAAAGAGGGATGAGATGGTTATAGGAGCTGGTGTTATTAATGGTGAAAGATAGAAATAGGTGATAGGGTTTTTAGATATGTTCTATGTGCCTATATGTATAGATACGGTGAAATTAATCATTTCCTAGACAAACATAAGCAGCTCGACACGGGAATTAAAATTCTAATTAATTTATTGAGAATCTAGACTTATACAACTCAAAAGTCATTCATAATTGAATTATAACAATTGCACTAGCAATGCCCACAACTCAACCATCTCGAAAGTTCTTTGTTTTTGTTTTCACAACAAAGAATAGAAGAACTACATTAATTAAATCAACTTAAATAGGATTAATTGAATAAAGATTAAATATTCATTTAGGTCAAAATAAATGGGAAGGTTTTCATAAACCATACAAGTCAATTACCGAACATCAGCATTAGAGATAAAAATACCAGCTAGCAATTGAGGTACACAGATTGCCAGATAGATTAAAATAAAGCAAAAATATATAAACACATTCGATTTTTTCCTAATAATCATTAAACACATTCCGGAATATATATATATATATAAAGAGGGACAGTTTATGAAAACTTTCATTTGAATTTACCGTTTTATTAAGTGAATGAATTTATAAAACAAATAATTTTAGCAAGTGTAATTCAACAACTAATTTATGGTTTATAAATATTCAATTAATTCATTAATGTTTCATAGACTTAGGCCACTGTTTATTACTAATACACTGTTTGAATAATGGCTTTGATTTATTTAAATGAATCATTTAAATGGAGCTTTCAAGGCTGCCACACGTATAAATATTGCTACAAGTTGAAATCGTCAGTGAACTCAGATAGTTATGTCGATACCTATATGGGGAGTCGCATGTGTATTCGGTGGTTTTCTGTACCACTTGGCTCTTGGCTATTTTTATACCGTGGGTAAGCTGTCAATTATGTCAGCTTTATTTGGTACAGGTAATATGAATCCCTATGTCCAGGAATATATGAATATTACTTCTGGTCAAACAACTTGGTTTTCATCAACAATCTTAGCCTGTCAAGCTATTTTTGTGCCTCTTGGAGGACTTATTGCTTCAAAAATTAGCTATCGATGGGTCCTTCTTGCTGCATTGATTTTTAGCTCGTAATTACACTTTCGTTTTATAGTCTATATGATAGTCTGGATAAGTGATTTTTCACATACTTTCCATTATAGAAGTGGAATTTTATTGACAAGTTTGACTGTTAAATACGGTATTGGTCCGTACATTGCAACTTATTGTATTTGCTTCGGTATTGGTATGGGTCTTCCTTACTCACTCATATTTTCAATTGCATCATCGGTAGGTTTTCAAGGTTTTGAAGATATTTTAATTATTTAATATATTAAGTAATAATTTGTACATCTCAGTGGTTTCCTAATAGTCGAGCAACAGTTGTTGGTATTGTTGCGTCAGGCTTCGGACTCGGTGCTTTGGTTTTCACCCCCATCCAAAAGGAAATAATTTATCCTAAAAATTTGGATAATATTCCTAAAGCATTTCTGATTCTCGGAAGCATAACGTTGGGGCTGGAAATCGTTGCAATGATTCTACTTAGAGAGAAACCTCAGGTAAGTATCACTGGGTAAAGAATTTTAGTTTACATATTACTCACTTATTTTTTTCAAATCAGGATGAAGATACTGAAGGTTTTAGCACTAAGTAAGTGACACGGAAACGTTTTTCTATTAACTTTACCCATTTCTTTAGATTAACAACTGTTTAACTTTTGTAGCGATGGAGATACGCCAATGGAACAGGTTAAGAGTGAAAAGGACGAGAAGTGCGCATTTTAGTATTTTATATTCTATAAAATGCTTATTTGTATTTATTGTTTTTTTTCCTACAGAAGCTCTGCAAACGGACCCAAAAGCTATACAATCAAGCAAGCTTTACGATCGATTGATTTCTACATCCTCTGGTTCATAGTTTTCTTGGATATCATTCCTGTTGTGCTTCTAACATCTTCGTACAAGGTAGCTTTGAACCTTCCTTTCATCCGTTTAAATTCACTATACTTCTTCTAGATATTTGGCTTCGATCTTAATTTCTCAGACGATTTCTTAACGCCGATAGCTACCACTAGTGCAGCATTTAATTGTCTTGGTCGAGTGTTCTGGGGTTTCATGGTGGACAAATTCTCTTCAAAAGTTAGCTCTTTACTAATTCATTATTCAGTTCATATAAAAGCTAACCCTTAATACATGTCTATATATATATATATATATATTATACATATATATATTTCAGTGTCCAATGATGACTTTCTTGTGCATTTGGGCTACTGTTTTCATTACCTTTCCTTATGTTGGAGCCGGATCAAAGGCAGTTGGACAACCTCTGTATGCCATCTGGGTCTTCCTTCTCTTCTTTGCCCTCTCTGCCCATTTCGTCGTTGTACAGCTACATGCAATCGTATATTTGGTCCCCAAAATATGGCGACTATCTATGGGATCATATATTTTGCTACCGTGAGTGTAAATGTTTTTGAATGCTTATCATTTCTTTGCATATTTATTTAAGCAGCACATAGGTTTATATACAAAACCCGATATTACATTAGCTTATGAAAAGTGCTAATGGTTGGTCGAAATGAAACACAATTCAGCTAACCAGTTGCGTCTTTAATGTGCTGAATAATTAGCAATATGTTGTTAATTACATTTTAGTTTTTATTCATCAGATTCTTTATTTCATTGCCATCTTTTTCGCCAAAATATCGTTCGACATCTTTGAACACTCAATTCACTTAGACTTCTGTATGTTTTGACATTTAAGATTTCCACTAAATTTAAGCAAGTATTTTGTTAGTGTCGAGCCCCTTTTTCATGCCATTTTTCACCTGAGAAGCTGAAATATGCATATCGAAGAAGAGTCTGAATTTGCCTGAAGCACGAGGTACTTTTAGGTGATTTAATATGATACCAATTCTTGCTTTAGACTCCCAGTGCACTCTCCACAGCAGCAATTGTCTCATCGTTTAATCTACAGGGTCATTGGGTCGAAGTCTACACGTCTTGTGGCGCTGTTTGTATTGTCTGTAAGTTGCTTGATCAATGTGGTGCATAGAGTCACGTTTATTTTAACGCTCTTTTTTCTACAATTTCTTGCATCTCTAATTTTGTCACTGTTCTTGTATGACAAAGATGCCAAGTGTGTTGGATTCACGAATAAAATCTGTGCAAATGCTTGCAACTCCTGTCGAAAGGACCTAGATTCAGAAAGTGGGCCTGATGCTGAAGATTTCGACAGCATCATAGACTAATTGACGTCATGCGAAGCTTCCATCTCTCAATTTGAATTAGCGTTGCATTCTTTGTGCATTAATTATTTTCACTTCATTCTACTTTTATCTTGAATCAAAAGAGCGACAGTGGTATCAAATCGAACATATCAGATAAATTATTCGAGTTTTACAATACATTTTGAATTACCTATTGATGTGCGTGTGTCCATAAGTTCGACTAATTGGTTTTTAAAAGATCTGAATATGTCTGCGAAAGGAAAGAATTGTGTGAAAAATGGAAAAGTAGGAATCCCAATCCTAATAAAGGACGTGATTCCCAACTCTCATCCTGGATGCATGAGAAAGGCATTAATGAGTCATACTGAAGAAAAATTCGTTTTGCACAACCACTCTGGTAGTTAGCAAAACCGAGCAATAAGGAGTTTATGACTTTCGACTTAGCAAACGTAAAGTGATTAAAGTTCTTTAATTTAACCTTTGACCGCCCGAATTATTTTTTTTGACCAAATGCACCCAACCACACTCACGCGTGTCTCACAGCAGACTGATGCCGTCGACGTGATGAGTTTGGATGGTATCAGGCGAAGGCAGTCGACGTATTGAACATGTTTCAAAGTCAAAAGCGCTCTCTGTTACGAGTCGAGCTTATTGTGAAAAGGGACCGTACGTTAATGTGGGCGTTAAGGGGTTAGACTATTTATCTTAAGCTCTTCAATGATGGGACTTTCGATGCTAATGAAGATGTCATGGTGATTTTCACTCTTGTCAGCTTCCTGGCCACTAAAGTTAAAGTTGTAGAAAGCTAGTTCAATAATGGGTTGTACTAAGGCATTGTCACTAAGATCTGAAAATCTACTCCCATGTCTTGGTGAAGTGACCCTTATTACCAGTAAGCTGTAACTCCAGTGATTGCCTCGATTCCTTCAACCCCATTCACATCGGAGACAGGTAAGATTTCCTATTTGATGAGCTTGGACATCTCTTCAATTTGGAAATATGGAGTTATATAGGGTGGTGTAAGCACCACGGTGATAATTTTAATCCCACTGTCAACATTAGACTAGCTACGCTATGTCTTAGTGAGTCCTGTTACTGCAAATAAATTTCCTCATTTTCCATGGATCATAAACCACTAAAATGTCAATAGATTTATTGACTCCCATCTTTACTGTCATATATAGTTTTTTGTTTAATTAAAGTGAAATTTGTTGTGGCAATGTTTACTAAGATAATAAATAAATCTCTTTATATACAGTCAAGCGGCTCGAAAAATGGATCAGGTACTTTTCCTATTGAAGTATTTCTTGAATATGAGAAAGTTCTCAAAATAGCATCTACCACTTACTCAAAGGAGGCTGATTGATAGGAGGCTGAATAACAAGGCTCAAATCTGCAATTGTTGCCTTATCACGAGGTAACCAATTAACATGGATTGCGTCCAAGTCGCATATCGTCATTAACAAGGTGAAGATACTCCTAACATCACGACAGTTATTGGTCGTATAAACTGTTACCAGCCTGCAAGTGTTTTGACTTTCAAGCATCAGTAATATTGTCAATAGCAAGAGCAGAATGGGTTAATTGAAGAACGGTACGCAATGTATTAGGATATAACTATCTGGCGCAAATAGCGAGAGAGAGAGCGAGAGAGAGAGAGAGACAAGGGCGCAAGGGTATTACAGAGGTCCCAAGCATTTTTTCTAGGTTCTAATTCTGTATGAACAATCTGATTCACTCATTCCTTTCCGGTACTAAGAAGGTACTATTTGGACTTATTGGTCTCACTGTCTAGTATTCATCATTAGACGAAATATGTAATTTCGTTTATTTAAAAATTGCTGAATTGAACGTGGTTTTCAATGGACTATTTACTTGAAGGGAGGGAGGTGGGAAGGGAGTATAATGGGATGGGCTATTTGTGGGATATCAGACTTGAAGCCGAGTGTTCTACATGGCTCTAGTTTCCTTTAAAAGAGAATTTGTTGAAATTTGGAGAGGGTTACACATGGTAATTGTCTTTTGCCACAAGCACATTTCCTTTTATTATTACTGTTTGCCTTTGTACCACAATGTAGCATCCGTACAGCTTGTGGCCTCCTTAGTTCTACGACTTGAAAAAGAAGATGAGATCGTTGATGGGCAATAGTGAAGTCGGTTAGTGAGAATGAGAAAAGGGATACATCTTGATAAATACTTGAAACGTGTAGATGTATCTGCAATCTCCTTGGTGTCCTAGCCATTCTGTGAACTAATGAGTCCTGAAGACATAGAGACGGAATTGATTCACTAACCGCTTATTTAATAACCCACAATCCAAGAACCCTATATTGCTTAAAATTGCCGATTATCTGTTCGTTTCCAGATTCTAACTTAAAAAATGTGTTTTTGCTATTGTTCTGCAAACTTTAAGTGCTATAGGTAGGTGAGAATTCAAAAGGGGGAAAGATGTGTGTCACCGTCTTTCATCATAATCACATACAATGCCATCTTCTTGGATGAATTAATTGAAGATTGCTTTGCAGAAATCTGACTTTTGAGCAACCTCAGAATTGGGTATGTCTATTACTTCATTGCTTTGAGACTATTGCCATGATAATAATTGCTTAGCAGTGTGCTATTCTCTATCCATATTTTGTCAAACCGATGGTGATCTACTTTCAAAGAACTTGCAAGGCGACAGCCACTTACTCCTAAATGAAACCGATGTGCAGTTTTAATCAATAAAGAAAATTTGTGATGAGATTCAAATATATGTTTGAGCTAAGTAGTTTACATTAAGCAAGTAAAACTAACGCCTATTCGTCAAGTTAAAATCATTTCGATGATTTACGTTACCCGATAGTGATGACGGGAAGAACACTAATTCAGTTTTGGATAAAATCAATTGAATCATGATCTTGAAATATTCAAGCGGTCCAGTAGTAAAAATAGAGTGGAAACGAGGCCTGCATAAATAATAGAAATATTCTTTTCTCGTGGAGAGGAAAACGTGGAACATTAAATAAATTACGTTATCAAAGTAAAATGCCATTTCAATGGTCAGGATGATTGCTAGAAAGTGCTTTCCTGTATGGCCAACGCGTCCGTCTGTCAAATCAAAGGACACCGGATTGACACTCATTGGCGCACATTTAGAGGTGTGGGTGTACAAACGGCTTGGATCATTCTAATTAAGGGAAGAAGTGGTGAATTTGAGTTCAGGATAAACCAAAATTCGCTGTGAACGAAAATTACTCTCTATACCAATTATGGGTTTGGAAGTTTTAGTTGTCTTATAATTGACTTCGAAATAGTAGCTATATCCGTGAGTATTCTTGTGTTCTAATGTTATCATAATTCCTTTATTTAATCAATGACGTAATTGCTCATCAATCCATGATTCACGGTTTTGAGTAAGTAGGAAACAGAGCAGTAATAAATACTCAATAAAATACAGTTAGTAATACCCCTACAGTTTACAGTTTGGTTGCATCAAATTGATTGAAGGTGTCACTGTGACAGTTATACAAAAAAGAGATTTTCAAAATGATTACCATTTTCTTTATTTCTAATATGTCACCTTCCTTCTCACTAAGTCCATGAGAATTGATACTTACTACAATGTGCAACTCAATCAGATGACCATTCTGTCGAAGTTGGTTGATGAACTCCGTGGGAATTGAAAGCATTTTATCAACAGCGAGAGTATAATTACACATTTCACTTTAAATCTTGACGTAGTGAGCTTGATGCTAACAATGAGGGGTCGATGTAGACCACGTGCTGTTTGGCTTACGAGAAGGCGTCAATGACTCTCCTATTTGAGACTTGATAGGCCAGTTCAATGTTGCATTGCCTAAGTGGGATGTGAATTTGCTACTTGCGTGGTAGAAATCGATTAAAACCCGCCAAGTCCAATGTGACTACAGAACACAAACTTGGCATCAGCAGTTATTAATACCCACTTCAGTCTATTGTTTGCGTGCACTAATTTGATTGAAAGAGTCACTGTAAGAGTAAAATTAAAGGGTTTACAAAATGATCACCATCTTTATTATTTCTATGTTCCCATATTCCTTCTCACTAAGTCCATGAATTGATAATATTTTCTCACAGAAATCTTTCCCTCTTACTTCCCCCAATTCGACAAACATGTAGAAAGAACTCATTCATTCCTTGGATGCGAGCCAACTAAATGGAAGCGTTCACTCTACCAGTTGGACAATTCAGTTTACTTTATAGGCTCTAGACTTTCTCACACCTCATAAGTTATTTTTGCGAGTCAGTATATAACTAAATAAAACATCTTTAAATACATATACGCCTTGACAAATTTTCTCACACAACAACTTGTCGTCTGCAATAATAATAATTTTTAACTACTTATAATCAGAAATCATTAACTGAATTCGTCCAAAGAATCTTCGTAGTTTGAAGATTTACCTAGTAGATGAATTTACTGGATTGCAAATAAATCGGTCTTCTCAATTGCAATTAATGTTACCCTCTTGGATGTAGTTCATAGAAGCGTGTATACAGTAGTTGAGTAATCAGACCTTCGATAGGTAGTGTATACACGCACATATATTTTACCAGTGGGGTGCTCGATAGACCCACCCCCACGTAATGCACCATGGACAACGTATACTCATACGGCAAAAGTCTATAAATCGGCAGTTGACTTGAAATTACCATAACCCCACTGTATGTCATATTCGACCACTTCCACAGTACTCACCTTTCCTCCTTCTCTTCATTCGTGTCTGTCTCTTTTACATCTGCGAATCACACTTCTGTTCCACCCCTCGACTCTTGGTGACTTTGATGTTCCTCCCCTCTGTCAAGCCCGAAGTCAACTTATGGGCTAATAGTGACTACCATAAAGCCTGCCATCTGAAATAAATATTTTAATGCCTAGTGATGAGAAATTATCTACACCTTGTTGCTGTATGCGCTGGCCACTTAATGTGACAAAGTTAGTGCGATTAAATAAAAAGGTTAAAATATGAAGGTGGTCACTAGTTAAAATTCATCCCAGTTTGCTTTTCATTCTGCTAATTTATAACACCTATAAAATAGCCATTTTCAGATATTTCAACATTTTTATTTGCTTCGCAAAGTAATAAATTAGCCGTTTAGTCAAGTACCATCTCAATAAACAACACTTCGCATTGTATTAACGAAGAAAATAGAATACATATTTGCGTGGGCAATGACGTTAATATTACTTTTTAAGTATTACTCGTGATTGTGGAATTCATTCACAAACTCTTCCGAAATAAGTGAAAACCTCTAACATACGTTTCACTAAGAATGTCCTTCTAAATTGCAATAGTTTCGTTCATAATTTATATACTGGTTATGAAGGTGAAGTTGGTGGTTTGATTTGTTCCAAGTATTATAATGAAGAATTTATGACATAGTTTAGGCGTGATGGATTCCTTATCAGCACTTAGCTCTACAGTGGATGTGGTGCAATGAGCACTGTGTCGTGTAACCTAGTTGCAAAAGGATTATTCAGCTCGTCTGGGTGGCGTTCAAAAGTATTGTTAGGTCTTGGTGTGTTACAATGAGGTGATTGGAATAGGTTCTTTCATATGCCAGAGATGAGAAATATGGTGACTTCGATCGCAAGGAGTATAATGGAACTCGGAGAGGAAATGAAAATCATCTTCCTGCTCTGAAGATACTGCCAAATGTCCCGATTTTGATGATGCTGGTGTTGTTGCCGCAGCCGCAGATGTTGTGTGTTTAGCAAACGAAACTCGTGGCGTTACGGAAGGTGTGGGCGCTGTGAAGCTGCAAGTAAAAGATGATGTGCTCCTCGTTTCTTCCTCTAAGGTGAGTTTATTCGCCGAAATGCCATTTCAAAGTGAAATGATTGGAAGTGAGTGCCGATTTGCATTTAGAACTTAGTCTTGCGAGAAGCAGATAGCAGTTACATGCAACCAGATATCGTGTTAGTGAGGGAGAAAATTGGTTGAGTGACTGGACTCGAATACATGATCATTGGTGGTGCTCGACAGCTCGTGGAGTTGCAAGTGGAGGTAACTCTGTGAGGTAACTCTTGGTGCTAAATGTCAGAAGGAAGGTAGTGGTCACCTTCAATGCACTGGTAGGAATGTGAAACTCAGTGTTTGTCAGAAGTTAGAATTGTTTAAAAATCGGTAGTAGTCAATGTGGTCTTTGCAATATTGATTCTCTAATGTGTAATCTCAACGATTTGAAGGAATGTCTATACCTGGTTGCGCGTTCTTGATATTTGACTGACTGATTTGCACTGGTAATATATATTTGCAGAAATATTGACTATGAGTAGTAAGATGAAGTTATTTTGTCTTTCAAAGACGTCCTATAGGCACCAGTGTTTTGTTAACTCCTTGTAAGCCAGTTGGATTTGGCTTTGTTTGCAAATAGGAGGGAGAGATCTCACTAGCATGTTCAAATAACAGGTCCTCCGTAGCCACAGGTATTGGAGTTGAACCACCACTGAATCACTTAGACCTGATCTGTTGGAGTGTGTGTGTGTGTGTCTGTACATTCGGACGCATTTGAAGGGAGTGACATTAAGAATGGGAAATAGCAGGCAGGCTACAGACAAACGACCTGGAAGTCTGAGTGAATGTTACACTTGGATCCGAAGCGGCCATAACTGCAACAGAAACATGTAGACAAGAACTCTCCAATTTATTTTCCACATCTCCCACCCAAATACTGCATTGAAAGACATGTGTCTAATATACCAATCATATTCTGGAAATGGACTATTATTAAATGAAAATAGCGTTAAGAGAGTTAATTCGAGTAGCTTTCTGTCAAAATTGAGTACCTCACTGTACTTTCCGTGAATAGTGCAGTGGATAGGTTTTAGTATTTCAAATGTCCAGATTAATGTAATTTTGCAATACTTTGTGGAATGAGCAAGAAAATAAACGGAGTGCTGTGGAAGAATGAAATGTGGACTTTGTGTTGCTTTGGTGATACGAACCCCAACTTTCAAATACTGTCTGGAATCTCAGTCTGTTTAGACGGTAATGAGAAGTGCTTAAGGAGAAGAATAAGAAGAAGAAGAAGAAGTGGGGATTGGATATGCCTATTTACTGGACACGTTCGTGGGCTTGTGTAAATGAGATTTCCATTGGGTTGCAGATGGTGAGGTAGAATGGCAAAATGGCATGCCAATGAGTGCCGAATTGAAGGCAGCGTAAAGTGGAGGAGCAGGTATGAGATATGAGATACGAGAAGGAAGAATGGTGGATGGATGGTTGATAAGACTTCTAGTTGACTAGAATGATTCACTTAAAATTCTCCTCTTTCAGTCCTACAATATCCACTTGACTTACACAGATGACGTTACCACGGTGAAGATTTGTGGTGCTTTGAAAAGTATTCTCTCGGTAGCTGCTGGAGTGGTGGACGGTTTGAGACTTGGGGCTAATACCAAGTCCACAATTATCCGATTAGGTCTCTATGTGATTGTGCAGTATTGTCCTTTCATATGTGGAAAATGTGGCAAATGAAACGTCGTGAACTACTGAGGTGGTTATTCATTATGAATTTCAAGTGAGTGTCAAATTCGGTAGCTGAAACAAAGTTTCATAGAGTGATATAGATATTGTTAAGAATCATAAACTTTTGCAATGTTCTGGTCAGGTCATGTTTCAAGGAACTCCTGTGCATGTAAATTTGATAACTTGTGTGTGATTGATAATCGATATAGAAGGTGTGAATGAGGAAGATTATTGAGACGATAGTGGTTGAAATAATCGTGGTGTTTGAAATCCACTGGATGGTGTAGTGTGTGCATATGTGATTAGTGTTTTTCAATGAAAAGTTGATGATTATTGAGGGGGATAAGTACTTTCTTCGTTCTTTCCAATGGGATCGCCGTGGAGTCTTTCCAAAGGTGTGGTCGTAATAAGGTATAAAGTATGTTGTAAAATATTGAGGAGGTTGTGAAGAGGAGGAATGTCCTTGCCGTCAGTGTAGTGGAGAGAAGGTGATTCACCGGTGTCACTCTCAACCTTGCTGAAGACCTAATTTTGGAAGTGAGAGGAAAGTGCTGGTGAATGTCACAGTGGAGAGGAGATGAGCCCACTGTTTTATATTTAACAAGTCGAAGTGCAAGTAGAGGTGTGTAATCGAATGCAAATTGACGAACAATCATTTATGTGATCTGGAGAAATAAATTGGAATAATTAAAGTTAATTTGTTTTAAATGACAAGTGGTGTTCATAAGGGCTTTTAGAAGCCGTAGATAATGTCCGCTCCGCTCTTGAAATAGAAGTCTCCAACTGTAGCCCTTTTGTTTCCTCACCTATTACAGGTACGCATTTCAACAGTTCTGATACACAGTTAGGCATTGAATGAGGTGCGATTGTACTCACGTTCTCACTGAGAAGCGTTTTCAGTTCATAAACATCTTGCACTGCTGCCATTTTAAGAGGCCGCTACTTTGAGGCAGGAGGTGCTGGCTTGTCAGGACAACACAAAGATATGCAAATACTTACTTCCGACATAGAGATGGTTACTCACTGCCAACATTGAAACTAAACGGTCACCAATGCAATCGCAATGTGGAATCAATGTGCATTGGCCTGGTTGACCATCAAGAAGAGATAGAACTACTGAAGTCTGTGTGCTTTTTGTCAAAGTACCTGCAACATATTCATACTATGGGAGAGAGCCTTGGTTGCAACATTGGAGTGAATGAGCACCAAGTTCGATTGTTTGCAGAAGTTTGAAACAAGTCGACGGTCTTCAAGTCTCCTTCATTCAGTTTATCTTGTCCATTGAGTACCATTACTCCAAGATCCGACAAGTGTACCGCCCCACTTCCAAGTTTGGCTGTTGGCATATTGGGAAGTGTAACCCATCTGAAATAGGCAAATTGGCTTTACTGACGTCGAAACTGCCAAATCAAATGTGCCAATAATTATCAGTGAATTGTAATGGCAGTCATATTGCAATAATATTGTCATAATGAAATTCTCTTCTATACTACGTTCTTTCTTTCTCAAGTAACTGTGATGATGGCCTCTATTCAACATCAGCTAGATGTGGTGACCTAGACAGGTCATTGCACATTGGAATACTTTACTGATCGCTATACCTTTGGAGCAACTATTCTAGTCTTGACGTATCAGTATTAAAGCACTCCATATTTTTTCAGCGAGTAGGCTGTTCAATGTCGTTAAGTTCACCGATTGCAAAATTCTGTCTTACAAGACTATCAAAATTTAATACCTTATATCAACAGGTATCCCAATGCAATAATAGAAATGGGACAAATACTGAATACCCATATATATATTAAAAATTTTAAGTAAATATATTCTAGATAAAAAGGCGTTCAACAAAACATATTAATTTGTGAAATCTCCCATTTGAATTTGCCGTTTTATTAAGTGAAATGATTTATTCGACAAATTTAGGGCAAGTGTATTTCACAAAATATTTTTATGATTTGTAAATATTCAATTAATTCATTAATGTTTCATAGACTTAGGCCACTGTTTATTACTAATACACTGTTTGAATAATGGCTTTGATTTATTTAAATGAATCATTTAAATGGAGCTTTCAAGGCTGCCACACGTATAAATATTGCTACAAGTTGAAATCGTCAGTGAACTCAGATAGTTATGTCGATACCTATATGGGGAGTCGCATGTGTATTCGGTGGTTTTCTGTACCACTTGGCTCTTGGCTATTTTTATACCGTGGGTAAGCTGTCAATTATGTCAGCTTTATTTGGTACAGGTAATATGAATCCCTATGTCCAGGAATATATGAATATTACTTCTGGTCAAACAACTTGGTTTTCATCAACAATTTTAGCCTTTCAGGCTGTTTTTATGCCTCTTGGAGGATTTATTGCTTCAAAAATTAACTATAGATGGGTTCTTCTTGCTGGATTAATTTTTAGCTCGTAATTACACTTTCGTTTTATAGTCTATATGATAGTCTGGATAAGTGATTTTTCACATACTTTCCATTATAGAGGTGGAATTTTATTGACAAGTTTGACTGTTAAATACGGTATTGGTCCGTACATTGCAACTTATTGTATTTGCTTCGGTATTGGTATGGGTCTTCCTTACTCACTCATATTTTCAATTGCATCATCGGTAGGTTTTCAAGGTTTTGAAGATATTTTAATTATTTAATATATTAAGTAATAATTTGTACATCTCAGTGGTTTCCTAATAGTCGAGCAACAGTTGTTGGTATTGTTGCGTCAGGCTTCGGACTCGGTGCTTTGGTTTTCACCCCCATCCAAAAGGAAATAATTTATCCTAAAAATTTGGATAATATTCCTAAAGCATTTCTGATTCTCGGAAGCATAACGTTGGGGCTGGAAATCGTTGCAATGATTCTACTTAGAGAGAAACCTCAGGTAAGTATCACTGGGTAAAGAATTTTAGTTTACATATTACTCACTTATTTTTTTCAAATCAGGATGAAGATACTGAAGGTTTTAGCACTAAGTAAGTGACACGGAAACGTTTTTCTATTAACTTTACCCATTTCTTTAGATTAACAACTGTTTAACTTTTGTAGCGATGGAGATACGCCAATGGAACAGGTTAAGAGTGAAAAGGACGAGAAGTGCGCATTTTAGTATTTTATATTCTATAAAATGCTTATTTGTATTTATTGTTTTTTTTCCTACAGAAGCTCTGCAAACGGACCCAAAAGCTATACAATCAAGCAAGCTTTACGATCGATTGATTTCTACATCCTCTGGTTCATAGTTTTCTTGGATATCATTCCTGTTGTGCTTCTAACATCTTCGTACAAGGTAGCTTTGAACCTTCCTTTCATCCGTTTAAATTCACTATACTTCTTCTAGATATTTGGCTTCGATCTTAATTTCTCAGACGATTTCTTAACGCCGATAGCTACCACTAGTGCAGCATTTAATTGTCTTGGTCGAGTGTTCTGGGGTTTCATGGTGGACAAATTCTCTTCAAAAGTTAGCTCTTTACTAATTCATTATTCAGTTCATATAAAAGCTAACCCTTAATACATGTCTATATATATATATATATATTATACATATATATATTTCAGTGTCCAATGATGACTTTCTTGTGCATTTGGGCTACTGTTTTCATTACCTTTCCTTATGTTGGAGCCGGATCAAAGGCAGTTGGACAACCTCTGTATGCCATCTGGGTCTTCCTTCTCTTCTTTGCCCTCTCTGCCCATTTCGTCGTTGTACCAGCTACATGCAATCGTATATTTGGTCCCCAAAATATGGCGACTATCTATGGGATCATATATTTTGCTACCGTGAGTGTAAATGTTTTTGAATGCTTATCATTTCTTTGCATATTTATTTAAGCACCACATAGGTCCATATGTATGTTAAACCTGTTTATACAAAACCCGATATTACATTAGCTTATGAAAAGTGCTAATGGTTGGTCGAAATGAAACACAATTCAGCCTACCAGTTGCGCCTTTAATGCGCTGAATCATCGGTGAATATTGATTGGATGTAAATGCTTTATTCTGCGAATAACTGGAAATCTCAGTGAGTCATTGCATTTACCTCAGGGCACATATTAAAATTAGCTACGTGGTTGCATGAGAGATTTTTCCCACATCAATGAATAAAGTTTCTATTTGAAAATGCCTTCTTCTTTCGTCCACGCTCTCTCCGTAACGTATTTATGCCTCTATGCTTCAAACTCGTAACTCGCAGGTCTTGAGACAGTTCTCCCTTTGTTAATTAACTAAAAAGAAGTCCACCCTCATGCCGTCTCATTCTACATGAAGTTCTCTTGAAGTTCTACCTTTTGGAAACGTTGTTAAACTCTACTTATCCGGCATGGCTTCCATTAATTGCTAACCTTAATTCGTATAGCTCCAAAGACGTAACCTAGGTAAAAATGAATGGTTGTTCCTTTGGTTTAAATAACGCATGAAAGAGGGTTGCACGGAAGTGTGTAAGTTTCAAATTTTCAAAGTTTCGCATTTTGGGTAGACTCTTTCTTATTTTTCTGAATATATTTCCTAATGACTTCATATATAGAACTAGTCGACCCGAAAATCGATATTAGAGGTTAGCATGCAACTTCGATTGTCAAAGACTAGCTGATTCAAATAAATAGTGTATTTTATCATTACTATTCATAACTTATAGTACCAGAAGAGTAAAATTAATTTGCAGTTTAATGGTGGTTTGTGTAATGGGAGGCAGAATTATCAAGAGATAGCTTCATTTAATCTAATCAAAATCTTTAGTTCGAGTTCACGTTAATTCTAATTTCCCTGTAAAGGCGCCCTAAATTGTGACTGCTCCCAGAGCTGAATAACAGAAAAATTACCCTAATTGTAGGATTTAATGCAAGGCAAGAGTCCTGCAATTTAACAAATTTTATGAATAATTAGCAACATGTTGTTAATTACATTTTCCTAGATAAATATTTTTTGGTTTTATTCATCAGATTCTTTATTTTATTGCCATCTTTTTCACCAAAATATCGTTTAACATCTTTGGGCACTTAATTCACTCAAACTTTTGTATGTTTTGACATTTAAGATTACCACTGAATTTAAACAAATATTTTGCTAGTGTTGTGCACTACCATATTGAGCATCGCGTGGCCCCTTTTTCATACCATTTTTCTCCTAAGAAGCTATCATCATCAGTAGACCTACATTGGAAAGCTGAAATATTTACAGCATAGAAGTATAGAAGCATAGAATTTACTTGAAGCACGAGGTACTTCTAGGTGATTTAATATGATACCAATTCTTGCTTTAGACTCCCAGTGCACTCTCCACAGCAGCAATTGTCTCATCGTTTAATCTAAAGGGTCATTGGATTGAAGTCTACACGTCTTGTGGCGCTGTTTGTATTGTCGGTAAGTTGCTTGATCAATGTGGTGCATAGAGTCACGTTTATTTTAACGCTCTTCTTTCTACAATTTCTTGCAGCTCTAATTTTGTCACTGTTCTTGTATGACAAAGATGCCAAGTGTGTTGGATTCACGAATAAAATCTGTGCAAATGCTTGCAATTCCTGTCGAAAGGGCCTAAATACAGAAAGTGGGCTTGATGTTGAAGATTTCGACAGCATCATAGACTAATTGACGTCATGCGAAGCTTCCTTCTCTCAATTTGAATTAGCGTTGCATTCTTTGTGCATCAATTACATTCACTTCATTCTACTTTTATCTTTAATCAAATGAGCGACAGTGGTATCAAATCGAACATATCAGATAAATTATTCGAGTTTTACAATACATTTTGAATTACCTATTGATGTGCGTGTGTCCATAAGTTCGACTAATTGGTATTTAAAAGTGCTGAAAATGCCTGCGAAAGGAAAGAATTGTGTGAAAAATGGAAAAGTAGGAATCCCAATCCTAATAAAGGACGTGATTCTCAACTCTCATCCTGGATGCATGTGAACGGCATTCTTGAGTCATACTGAAGAAAAATTCGTTTTGCACAACCACTCTGGTAGTTAGCAAAACCGAGCAATAAGGAGTTTATGACTTTCGGCTTAGCAAATGTACGCTGGTGCATCTATTTATATGCACTGATGGGAATATAAGTGGAGGAAAAGAGATTGGGATGTACTTTAACGGTGGAAGTTCAGCGTTTATGTGAATTATGCTCTACCATGACTCTCCAGTGCACATCCCATATGCCTAAACCGCAATTTTCGATAACTTATTCCATGGGGATGCACGAAGAACGGGTTTCCACATGGTAAAACTGATGGAACATCTTATCAGTAGTTAAAGTGATTAAAGTTCTTTAATTTAACCTTTGACCGCCCGAATTATTTTTTTGACCAAATGCACCCAACCACACTCACGCGTGTCTCACAGCAGACTGATGCCGTCGACGTGATGAGTTTGGATGGTATCAGGCGAAGGCAGTCGACGTATTGAACATGTTTCAAAGTCAAAAGCGCTCTCTGTTACGAGTCGAGCTTATTGTGAAAAGGGACCGTACGTTAATGTGGGCGTTAAGGGGTTAGACTATTTATCTTAAGCTCTTCAATGATGGGACTTTCGATGCTAATGAAGATGTCATGGTGATTTTCACTCTTGTCAGCTTCCTGGCCACTAAAGTTAAAGTTGTAGAAAGCTAGTCCAATAATGGGTTGTACTAAGGCATTGTCACTAAGATCTGAAAATCTACTCCCATGTCTTGGTGAAGTGACCCTTATTACCAGTAAGCTGTAACTCCAGTGATTGCCTCGATTCCTTCAACCCCATTCACATCGGAGACAGGTAAGATTTCCTATTTGATGAGCTTGGACATCTCTTCAATTTGGAAATATGGAGTTATATAGGGTGGTGTAAGCACCACGGTGATATTTTCAATCCCACTGTCAACGACACAATTTCTTGAGCACTAATCTTGATTACTGTTTGCGCCTGCCATCCTCTCATCGAATTTACTGCATTATTCACCAATATGGAGAGATACGTAGGCATGAGACTAGCTGCGCTATGTCTTAGCGAGTCCTGTTACTTCCAAATAAACTTCCTCAGTTTCCATATTAACTGATTTAAAACACGTGTGTACCCTTTACATACGAGATAATAGTGAAGTGATATCCAACCAACCGCACTGTAGAAATTTCATTCAAGAGTCGAAGCTATAACTCATGTGAGAAGCTTCTGTTATTACTATTGCTTTGCCGCTAGATTAGCACTTAGGTCTGTATCAGGCCATCCATTACTATTTGCTCTATTCTCAAACCATAACTGCAATTGAGACTCATTACCCAAACGAAATTGCCAAAAATCCCCACTATATCCTTTATTGGCTTTCCTTTTTATTATTATTCAGTTTCTAATATTTTTGTGCAAAATTTGAACCTAAAAACGTCAACTGAAGACTTTGAAGTTTCTAAGTGGAAAGTGTTTAACCTTTTGAATCAGATTCCAATCTGGCATATATACACGTGAAGCTATTAGAACAGCATGGAAATTCTGACGAAATCTTAAACGAAATATAATACTAACTTAATCTGAAAAATGTATATTATTACGGTACTTTTCTTACATTCAAAAGACTCCTATTTCTGGTCTACCTTCCAAAAAGAGTTTGTGCAGTCATTACCTGATCTTTTTGCGTTTTTCGTTTAGAAATTAATAGAAGCGATCTTAGAACCCGGTAGGTAGCGGTTCAGTTTTCCTTCGCTACAACTTGGACCACTTTGTATCTAAAGGCAGCTAAGGCAGAGGATGAATGGCTGTTAATGTTATGTCTAATCAGTAGAGAAATGGGTGAAATGTGTGATAGCAGCCTTGAAAATTGGGTACTCATGTTACTGGGAATACCTCTTTATTCATTGTGTCCCTCTGGGTTGTATAGCGAATACTGAATGACATGTGCCCCTAATCTGGATTTTAAAGAATTGAAAACTGCGTTACTTTGTAAGAGTACTTGTTAGAACTCAAGTATAATTCATTTGCAATCAAGAGTGAGTATGTCTCTAGAATTACTACTATCCTCCCACCCCCACCACCCAATCACCGCTTTTTTCCATATTACGTTGTTGCTACCCTAATTTTAAAACGATTGGCATGTTAAAGGGGTGTGGTAACGAGTTTCGTTGATCGCCTCTTTTGAAAACCTACACCTGAATAATGGAGTCAAATCTAAGGATTAAAGATCAATTAATGTGACTGGGTAGGGTGACTCGCGATGATTTCATCTGACAAATAATGACAAACGCAATGATGTTCCAAACCCAGCATGAAAAGAGTTAACAGTCATTGAGTAAGGTAAATCGAATATATTCTAGATTCGATCTAATGAGAAACTTCTATTCTACGGTCCATCTCGTACACCAGAATTATCTAGTGAGACTGGACATCGGTGTCACTTGAAATGCTGCTGAGGAGATTGAATCTCTGACCTCTGGGATGTCGGACAGGCTTATTAATCTCTGCGCCACCAACAATGTAATCATATATTTATATTAATGTTTGCATAGAATCTTATTCCTGTATTCACTTGAACTGAATGTGTATGAAGTGGAATTGAGTCCTATCAATGCTTCGAGCACAATTTCGGGAGCGGAATTCGTCTCTAGAACAAATCACTTTTAGATTGTAATTCATCAACGCGTGTTTCCAAGAGTAAAATTCCTGCATTTTTAGCCAACTGAATGGCCAATCGATTCCGTATATTCAAACCATTTTAATTAGGTGTACACTCCTAATACAATTAAGGGTCCTTTGATAGACTGAGACATTCTGGTCACCGACGATAGCTGCTTTGAATTTTTACATGCACGTTCACGATCTACTCTTAAATGCCAATATATAACTGTTAAGATAAGATATTAGGAAAAATACCAGTTCCTTAATGAGCTTAGTTAATAAATGTCAAATTTTCCCTAAAATCGATTGTCCGTGCAAAACACGTGGAAACCGTCTACTTTGCACTCAACAATATTACATCTCCGGCCTAAATACCAGCACAATGTTATCTACCTGCCACATAAGGCATTTGCAAAAGACTGTAAATACCGGTCTGCGTTCACAAAATTTGCCCTTGGGAATCACATAAAACCGATTAACAACTAAATAAAACGTATTGGAAATCATATTACCCCTATTTTCAATGTGACTTCTTTAACCTAACAGTCATTGTTAAAATGGTTACTTTGATCTTTACTGTTAATATCTCATAGTCATTCCTGGATAGCAAAGTGTCGTAGGTCATAGCCTGAGGTCTTGCTTTAGACTCACGCCATGAAATTTTTCTCTGCTTTTGTGCATTTCTTTAGGGCGTTTCTAACTTAACTTGTCTACAATTATCATACGCATACTTTCATCTCCAAAAAGCTTTGCAAAAAGTGCGGTACGAATAACAAAATCTGTCGTCATTATTACTGACTTAGGTTCTAATTTAATTACAATTTAAAAATAGAAATTCGGTCATAATAGAGGTGGTGACCGTTTTAGAAATAAGGAAGGAGGGGGGAAGAGTTCTGTGTTTTCTCACTTTAATATTAAATACTCCATTCAAATAGGAGATTATATATGGTTTCATAAAATTTGGTACATTCATCAGTTTTCCTCAGAAATGAACAAACTGCGCTAAGATTTAAGGCTTGGTGGCGGCGACGATGATGATGATGATGGTCCTTGTCACTTGCACAAAGTAAAGCATTCGTAAAACTCGAATTTTTTATATCTCTTTCAAAAATTTCCATACGATTAACATTAAAGCCATTTCCTTGGCCCGTATCTATTTAACCACTTGAGACAAAACACATTTGCATTGAAATCTCACGAAAGTGGGGGTAATAAGAGGACTGGGGAAGGATTTCATAGAGACCATAGTAGAATGATCAGCCATTCTGGTAAATCATTCTATCAGCATGCCTTTAATATCGCTAAAATGTACTCACTCAGAATCCCAGGAATCGACAGTGTAAGTTGCACATTTTCAAGAGCTCAGATTATCAATACTATTTTTTGCCTGCCGCATCTTTAGATTGCCTGGGGTGCTAATTTCAATTGTTCTAACTGGAAAATGACAATAGACTGGTATTTGAAATCACTGCCATACTAATTTTAGGACACTTATCAATTGTTTGCGTAATTTAGCTAAAATACGCACGAAACCTGCATTTAAAATGATACAATTGTTTGATGGAGGTGTTAGCTTCACTCCAATCGGCATGGCTGTCGAGCTGACAAAGCAGATGTACGCGTTTTTACAATTCCCAACCTATCACAAATTCCATTGGTTTGAATAGACTTATATTGCCCTGGAGGGTTTTTTGCGTAGAAGAGTTACAGCGATAACATTAATGACGTGTTGAAAAGTGTAATCATGCTTTATTGCTGTTGTTATGCTAATTTCTCAGACCCCAGAGAGGGAGAGAGGGGAAAACAGAGATTGGGTGGAGTAGATTGAGCTAGGTATCAAGTTATTTTATCTCTAACCTCAATTTGATATGATTGATCCCATCATTTCTTGAACTACCATGGTTATGACGTACATCGATATTCTACCTCTTGTGCTGCTTCACATCCCCATAACCACCACGGAGGTATATAAAATAGATCGAAAGAGTGGTCAACTATTTTTCCCAATTGCACTTGAGATAAGGCGGTTACAACGTTACATATGCCGACGGTTATGGAAATTAAAATGATGCAATTTTTTTCCTAAAATCACATATATTCTGAACCCATTTTATTCTTTTCATTTATAAAATCTTGAATACGTGACTTCAAGGTTCGTCTGAGCAGTTAACTATATGTCCACTGGATACCACAAGGCCGCGGTTGACTCGGACCAGTGGAAGGAGATAATTCAGCTAAAACTATATGGTTACGGATACAAGTCCTGTCGCTATTAATGTTTGAAGTTCAAAATCTCGCATAAAACTCATTTCTGAAATTGTACAATGTTAAATCTCGGTTGGTAGTACCACTTCCGCCTTCATAATTGCATAACCGACATAGCTAATACGTGCATTTTGACATTTCAGTCTTTAAAATTTATCCATAAACTTATCATAAATTGCTAAATGGAAATATTTGGTGACTGATCCACTCACACCTTCGCTGTCTTTCACCATAATCACATATAATGCCATCTTCTTGCATGAATTAATTGAAGATTGCTTTGCAGAAATCTGACTTTTGAGCAACCTCAGAATTGGGTATGTCTATTACTTCATTGCTTTGAGACTATTGCCATGATAATAATTGCTTAGCAGTGTGCTATTCTCTATCCATATTTTGTCAAACCGATGGTGATCTACTTTCAAAGAACTTGCAAGGCGACAGCCACTTACTCCTAAATGAAACCGATGTGCAGTTTTAATCAATAAAGAAAATTTGTGATGAGATTCAAATATATGTTTGAGCTAAGTAGTTTACATTAAGCAAGTAAAACTAACGCCTATTCGTCAAGTTAAAATCATTTCGATGATTTACGTTACCCGATAGTGATGACGGGAAGAACACTAATTCAGTTTTGGATAAAATCAATTGAATCATGATCTTGAAATATTCAAGCGGTCCAGTAGTAAAAATAGAGTGGAAACGAGGCCTGCATAAATAATAGAAATATTCTTTTCTCGTGGAGAGGAAAACGTGGAACATTAAATAAATTACGTTATCAAAGTAAAATGCCATTTCAATGGTCAGGATGATTGCTAGAAAGTGCTTTCCTGTATGGCCAACGCGTCCGTCTGTCAAATCAAAGGACACCGGATTGACACTCATTGGCGCACATTTAGAGGTGTGGGTGTACAAACGGCTTGGATCATTCTAATTAAGGGAAGAAGTGGTGAATTTGAGTTCAGGATAAACCAAAATTCGCTGTGAACGAAAATTACTCTCTATACCAATTATGGGTTTGGAAGTTTTAGTTGTCTTATAATTGACTTCGAAATAGTAGCTATATCCGTGAGTATTCTTGTGTTCTAATGTTATCATAATTCCTTTATTTAATCAATGACGTAATTGCTCATCAATCCATGATTCACGGTTTTGAGTAAGTAGGAAACAGAGCAGTAATAAATACTCAATAAAATACAGTTAGTAATACCCCTACAGTTTACAGTTTGGTTGCATCAAATTGATTGAAGGTGTCACTGTGACAGTTATACAAAAAAGAGATTTTCAAAATGATTACCATTTTCTTTATTTCTAATATGTCACCTTCCTTCTCACTAAGTCCATGAGAATTGATACTTACTACAATGTGCAACTCAATCAGATGACCATTCTGTCGAAGTTGGTTGATGAACTCCGTGGGAATTGAAAGCATTTTATCAACAGCGAGAGTATAATTACACATTTCACTTTAAATCTTGACGTAGTGAGCTTGATGCTAACAATGAGGGGTCGATGTAGACCACGTGCTGTTTGGCTTACGAGAAGGCGTCAATGACTCTCCTATTTGAGACTTGATAGGCCAGTTCAATGTTGCATTGCCTAAGTGGGATGTGAATTTGCTACTTGCGTGGTAGAAATCGATTAAAACCCGCCAAGTCCAATGTGACTACAGAACACAAACTTGGCATCAGCAGTTATTAATACCCACTTCAGTCTATTGTTTGCGTGCACTAATTTGATTGAAAGAGTCACTGTAAGAGTAAAATTAAAGGGTTTACAAAATGATCACCATCTTTATTATTTCTATGTTCCCATATTCCTTCTCACTAAGTCCATGAATTGATAATATTTTCTCACAGAAATCTTTCCCTCTTACTTCCCCCAATTCGACAAACATGTAGAAAGAACTCATTCATTCCTTGGATGCGAGCCAACTAAATGGAAGCGTTCACTCTACCAGTTGGACAATTCAGTTTACTTTATAGGCTCTAGACTTTCTCACACCTCATAAGTTATTTTTGCGAGTCAGTATATAACTAAATAAAACATCTTTAAATACATATACGCCTTGACAAATTTTCTCACACAACAACTTGTCGTCTGCAATAATAATAATTTTTAACTACTTATAATCAGAAATCATTAACTGAATTCGTCCAAAGAATCTTCGTAGTTTGAAGATTTACCTAGTAGATGAATTTACTGGATTGCAAATAAATCGGTCTTCTCAATTGCAATTAATGTTACCCTCTTGGATGTAGTTCATAGAAGCGTGTATACAGTAGTTGAGTAATCAGACCTTCGATAGGTAGTGTATACACGCACATATATTTTACCAGTGGGGTGCTCGATAGACCCACCCCCACGTAATGCACCATGGACAACGTATACTCATACGGCAAAAGTCTATAAATCGGCAGTTGACTTGAAATTATCATAACCCCACTGTATGTCATATTCGACCACTTCCACAGTACTCACCTTTCCTCCTTCTCTTCATTCGTGTCTGTCTCTTTTACATCTGCGAATCACACTTCTGTTCCACCCCTCGACTCTTGGTGACTTTGATGTTCCTCCCCTCTGTCAAGCCCGAAGTCAACTTATGGGCTAATAGTGACTACCATAAAGCCTGCCATCTGAAATAAATATTTTAATGCCTAGTGATGAGAAATTATCTACACCTTGTTGCTGTATGCGCTGGCCACTTAATGTGACAAAGTTAGTGCGATTAAATAAAAAGGTTAAAATATGAAGGTGGTCACTAGTTAAAATTCATCCCAGTTTGCTTTTCATTCTGCTAATTTATAACACCTATAAAATAGCCATTTTCAGATATTTCAACATTTTTATTTGCTTCGCAAAGTAATAAATTAGCCGTTTAGTCAAGTACCATCTCAATAAACAACACTTCGCATTGTATTAACGAAGAAAATAGAATACATATTTGCGTGGGCAATGACGTTAATATTACTTTTTAAGTATTACTCGTGATTGTGGAATTCATTCACAAACTCTTCCGAAATAAGTGAAAACCTCTAACATACGTTTCACTAAGAATGTCCTTCTAAATTGCAATAGTTTCGTTCATAATTTATATACTGGTTATGAAGGTGAAGTTGGTGGTTTGATTTGTTCCAAGTATTATAATGAAGAATTTATGACATAGTTTAGGCGTGATGGATTCCTTATCAGCACTTAGCTCTACAGTGGATGTGGTGCAATGAGCACTGTGTCGTGTAACCTAGTTGCAAAAGGATTATTCAGCTCGTCTGGGTGGCGTTCAAAAGTATTGTTAGGTCTTGGTGTGTTACAATGAGGTGATTGGAATAGGTTCTTTCATATGCCAGAGATGAGAAATATGGTGACTTCGATCGCAAGGAGTATAATGGAACTCGGAGAGGAAATGAAAATCATCTTCCTGCTCTGAAGATACTGCCAAATGTCCCGATTTTGATGATGCTGGTGTTGTTGCCGCAGCCGCAGATGTTGTGTGTTTAGCAAACGAAACTCGTGGCGTTACGGAAGGTGTGGGCGCTGTGAAGCTGCAAGTAAAAGATGATGTGCTCCTCGTTTCTTCCTCTAAGGTGAGTTTATTCGCCGAAATGCCATTTCAAAGTGAAATGATTGGAAGTGAGTGCCGATTTGCATTTAGAACTTAGTCTTGCGAGAAGCAGATAGCAGTTACATGCAACCAGATATCGTGTTAGTGAGGGAGAAAATTGGTTGAGTGACTGGACTCGAATACATGATCATTGGTGGTGCTCGACAGCTCGTGGAGTTGCAAGTGGAGGTAACTCTGTGAGGTAACTCTTGGTGCTAAATGTCAGAAGGAAGGTAGTGGTCACCTTCAATGCACTGGTAGGAATGTGAAACTCAGTGTTTGTCAGAAGTTAGAATTGTTTAAAAATCGGTAGTAGTCAATGTGGTCTTTGCAATATTGATTCTCTAATGTGTAATCTCAACGATTTGAAGGAATGTCTATACCTGGTTGCGCGTTCTTGATATTTGACTGACTGATTTGCACTGGTAATATATATTTGCAGAAATATTGACTATGAGTAGTAAGATGAAGTTATTTTGTCTTTCAAAGACGTCCTATAGGCACCAGTGTTTTGTTAACTCCTTGTAAGCCAGTTGGATTTGGCTTTGTTTGCAAATAGGAGGGAGAGATCTCACTAGCATGTTCAAATAACAGGTCCTCCGTAGCCACAGGTATTGGAGTTGAACCACCACTGAATCACTTAGACCTGATCTGTTGGAGTGTGTGTGTGTGTGTCTGTACATTCGGACGCATTTGAAGGGAGTGACATTAAGAATGGGAAATAGCAGGCAGGCTACAGACAAACGACCTGGAAGTCTGAGTGAATGTTACACTTGGATCCGAAGCGGCCATAACTGCAACAGAAACATGTAGACAAGAACTCTCCAATTTATTTTCCACATCTCCCACCCAAATACTGCATTGAAAGACATGTGTCTAATATACCAATCATATTCTGGAAATGGACTATTATTAAATGAAAATAGCGTTAAGAGAGTTAATTCGAGTAGCTTTCTGTCAAAATTGAGTACCTCACTGTACTTTCCGTGAATAGTGCAGTGGATAGGTTTTAGTATTTCAAATGTCCAGATTAATGTAATTTTGCAATACTTTGTGGAATGAGCAAGAAAATAAACGGAGTGCTGTGGAAGAATGAAATGTGGACTTTGTGTTGCTTTGGTGATACGAACCCCAACTTTCAAATACTGTCTGGAATCTCAGTCTGTTTAGACGGTAATGAGAAGTGCTTAAGGAGAAGAATAAGAAGAAGAAGAAGAAGTGGGGATTGGATATGCCTATTTACTGGACACGTTCGTGGGCTTGTGTAAATGAGATTTCCATTGGGTTGCAGATGGTGAGGTAGAATGGCAAAATGGCATGCCAATGAGTGCCGAATTGAAGGCAGCGTAAAGTGGAGGAGCAGGTATGAGATATGAGATACGAGAAGGAAGAATGGTGGATGGATGGTTGATAAGACTTCTAGTTGACTAGAATGATTCACTTAAAATTCTCCTCTTTCAGTCCTACAATATCCACTTGACTTACACAGATGACGTTACCACGGTGAAGATTTGTGGTGCTTTGAAAAGTATTCTCTCGGTAGCTGCTGGAGTGGTGGACGGTTTGAGACTTGGGGCTAATACCAAGTCCACAATTATCCGATTAGGTCTCTATGTGATTGTGCAGTATTGTCCTTTCATATGTGGAAAATGTGGCAAATGAAACGTCGTGAACTACTGAGGTGGTTATTCATTATGAATTTCAAGTGAGTGTCAAATTCGGTAGCTGAAACAAAGTTTCATAGAGTGATATAGATATTGTTAAGAATCATAAACTTTTGCAATGTTCTGGTCAGGTCATGTTTCAAGGAACTCCTGTGCATGTAAATTTGATAACTTGTGTGTGATTGATAATCGATATAGAAGGTGTGAATGAGGAAGATTATTGAGACGATAGTGGTTGAAATAATCGTGGTGTTTGAAATCCACTGGATGGTGTAGTGTGTGCATATGTGATTAGTGTTTTTCAATGAAAAGTTGATGATTATTGAGGGGGATAAGTACTTTCTTCGTTCTTTCCAATGGGATCGCCGTGGAGTCTTTCCAAAGGTGTGGTCGTAATAAGGTATAAAGTATGTTGTAAAATATTGAGGAGGTTGTGAAGAGGAGGAATGTCCTTGCCGTCAGTGTAGTGGAGAGAAGGTGATTCGCCGGTGTCACTCTCAACCTTGCTGAAGACCTAATTTTGGAAGTGAGAGGAAAGTGCTGGTGAATGTCAGAATGTGATGTGGAAAGATTAATTGGAATAATTAAAGTTAATTTGTTTTAAATGACAAGTGGTGTTATATATGAGGAATCAATCATTCATAAGGACTTTTAGAAGCTGTAGGTAGTGTCCCCTCCAATCTTGAAATCGAAGTCTCCAACTATAGCCCTTTTGTTTCCTCACCTATTACAGGTACGCATTTCAACAGTTCTGATACACAGTTAGGCATTGAATGAGGTGCGATTGTACTCACGTTCTCACTGAGAAGCGTTTTCAGTTCATAAACATCTTGCACTGCTGCCATTTTAAGAGGCCGCTACTTTGAGGCAGGAGGTGCTGGCTTGTCAGGACAACACAAAGATATGCAAATACTTACTTCCGACATAGAGATGGTTACTCACTGTCAACATTGAAACTAAACGGTCACCAATGCAATCGAAATGTGGAATCAATGTGCATTGGCCTGGTTGACCATCAAGAAGAGATAGAACTACTGAAGTCTGTGTGCTTTTTGTCAAAGTATCTGCAACATATTCATACCCTTTGAAGAATTCTACTATGGGAGAGAGCCTTGGTTGCAACATTGGAGTGAATGAGCACCAAGTTCGATTGTTTGCAGAAGTTTGAAACAAGTCGACGGTCTTCAAGTCTCCTTCATTCAGTTTATCTTGTCCATTGAGTACCATTACTCCAAGATCCGACAAGTGTACCGCCCCACTTCCAAGTTTGGCTGTTGGCATATTGGGAAGTGTCACCCATCTGAAATAGGCAAATTGGCTTTACTGACGTCGAAACTGCCAAATCAAATGTGCCAATAATTATCAGTGAATTGTAATGGCAGTCATATTGCAATAATATTGTCATACTGGAATTCGTGTTATGCTGTTGAGAGAGTTGGGAGATTCGTTTCTATTCTCTTCTATACTATGTTCTTTCTTTTTCAAATAACTGTGATGATGGCCTCTATTCAACATCGGCTAGATGTGGTGACCTAGACAGGTCATTGCACATTGGAATACTTTACTGATCGCTATACCTTCGGAGCTACTATTCTATTTAAATCGCAGAAGACAGGGGGAAATGGAATGCGAAATATTATGGCCTCCTGTGGGAACCGACAAGTTCCTAAAGTCATGTCCATTCACACTTTTAGAAATATAGAATTAGGTTAGGAGGGCTGGAAACAGATGTTGCATTCTCCAACGCATAATGTATATCAATCAATCCATCCATTACATTTCTAACAGTTTATTATGATGGAAATATTCAATACATACTTGTCAGCCAATGGGGAATATTTCTCACAAGTTTTAAGAACGATATTGTCTTTCGTTAGGTAGAGTAACCAAAATTAAGAATTTCATGAGTGACAGTAACTGCAGAAGCAAAAACTCTGGCCTGGGTTATTGGTTTAGTCTCCTTCACCTTGCCATTGAAATACTAACCATAAGAGCACTGGCTCTACGAATCTCTTCCTTTGTATCACCTCTAGTCATATAAATATATTCTCAAATGAAGGAGAGATCAAAGCTGGAATTGTGTTGAGTGGGCATAAAAGACAGTGATGAACTGACAACTTACTATCACAAGCAACTGCGGAGCTGCCATATCTGTAAGAGATCTTAAGCACTGTTTTATATCATTTACTTTTGGTGCAGCTGATAGAAAATGTGTGTCGGTTTCCTTGTGATGTCCATAAAGAAAGATCCTTTGCCTCTTTCTGTGAAATGCATAAAGTTGTAATCCATATTGCCATTGAATTGCTTGACTCCAAAAACTACTCACTTATTTTCAACAGATTTATCACATATTTTCCAGTGATCTAGAAATGCGTGCCTTAAGAAAATTTAACTTAAGTAAAATTGTGGAGTACACCTTGACCTGTCAGAAAGGGCAATATCTGACTTCCTCCGATTCAACGATAAAGGAACGGGAAAGTTTGTTGACATTTAACGAAAAAGGCATCACGGGTGTCCCTTCCACACCATGAGAGGACTGTGTTTATCCATGGCACCACTGCTCCCAACCTCGAGTCCTCACTTGGGGCCCATAAACATGGGCTACCCAGAAGTGCCTCCATGTTCTTTGCGGTTGTGCAGAACAGACACTTCTGATCTTTGGCGAAAGAATCGAAATCACTTGCAATCATGAGAATACATTGGTTCCTCAAATCCTGTTTGCCAAGAATTGAGCTAATCATCCAAACCTCATTGGTATTAATTTGTTCGAATCTAATGAAGGGAAGAAGAGCTCACGACCTATGGTACATGCACGATAACTCATGTTTGAGCTAGGCAACTCCACGTTACTGAGCTTGCATTCGCTTATAAAACTCCACTTTCTATTGCACCTTGTGCTCCTTGCTTCCTACCTGTTTTTACCACTTTTGTCCTATTCACACATTTTCAATTCGACTTCTTATTTTCCCATCATAGCTTCTATAAAATAAATTCATCTCTAAACTCAAGTTGGGAAGTACGTCACGAAAAATATTAGCCGCTATTGAATTCGTCATGTGGCATGATTAAACTTATAGGTCACTGTGTGCTTATCGCCAAACCCTATAGAATTGCATATATGAAGTGCATTTGACAATCATTCACCTCTCTTCAATAAAGTTCCAACACCCATCGATTAGAGGTTGTGATCCAAGGTCATGTGCCAATAAACAGAGCTGACCCACATTGACCACGTTAATGTCAATTTTGCCTGAGTAAGCGAAGTCTGTCACAGATACGACAAGACTGCAATGAACCATCAACGAATAAAAGAATGATTATGGATGCATTCGGTAGAGAATTGGTGCCATTTCATATTCGGACCTTGAACTCATCCACTCCTTGAATTCGAAGCAACTAACTATTCGCTCTGATAGATGCAAGCGTTCAATATGGCCTCCAAAGAAATTACCGCATTTTATAGACTCTAGACTTTCTCATATCTATTAATTTAATTCTGCTGGTAAAAATACAATTAAATAAAACACCTTTAAATACTCGCGCGCCTTTTTATACGTACTTTTAAATGTGTTCAATTTTGTTCTATTCTCCTAAATTAAAAAATGTGTTTTCCATCCAACTTGTCGTTCGCAATAAAATTGTGGAATTACATTAATCAGATATCAATAATAAAATTCGTTTAGTGAATCAACATAATTTGGGGTTTTATCTAACAAATGAATGTACCAAATTATAAATAAATTTGTCTCCTCAATTTCGTGAAATGCTTTCCTTCCGGGCGACAGTTATTGAAGCGTTTATGCTGTAGCTAAGAAATCGGACCCTCGAGAGGTATTGTATATATATGTGCATATATGTGTTAATGGCACATGTTACTCATTATTGGCTGATATGGAGAAATTATCCTTACTCTACTTATACGTGCTGACCACTTAATGTGACAAAGTTAGAGCTGGAAAATAAAAATGTGAAGCATAAATTAAATTTCCATTCTCGAAATTAATAACAAGGAATTTTTTCAACGATTTCAACATTTATATTTGCTTCGCAAAGTAATAAATTAGCCGTTTAGTCAAGTACCATCTCAATAAACAATACTCCGCGTTGTATTAACGGAGAAAATTAAACACATATTTGCGTGGGCAATGACGTTAATATTACTTTTTAAGTATTACTCGTGATTGTGGAATTCATTCACAAACTCTTCCGAAATAAGTGAAAACCTTTAACATACGGTTCACTAAGAATGTCCTTCTAAATTGCAATAGTTTCGTTCATAATTTATATACTGGTTATGAAGGTGAAGTTGGTGGTTTGATTTATTCCAAGTATTATAATGAAGAATTTATGACATAGTTTAGGCGTGATGGATTCCTTATCAGCACTTAGCTCCACAATGGATATAAATCATGTTCGTGTTCTCGGATGTGGTGTAATGAAAACTGTGCTGTGTAATATAGTTGCAGAAAGATTATTCAGCTCGTCTGGGTGGCTTTCAAAAGTATTGTTAGGTCTTGGTGTGTTATAATGAGGTGATTGGAATAGATTCTTTCATATGCCAGAGATGAGAAATATGGTGACTTCGATCGCAAGGAGTATAATGGAACTCGGAGAGGAAATGAAAATCATCTTCCTGCTCTGAAGATACTGCCAAATGTCCCGATTTTGATGATGCTGGTGTTGTTGCCGCAGCCGCAGATGTTGTGTGTTTAGCAAACGAAACTCGTGGCGTTACGGAAATTGTGGGCGCTGTGAAGCTGCACGTAAAAGATGATGTGCTCTTCAGTTCTTTCATTGAGGTGAGTTTTATTCTCCGAATTGGTATGTCAAAGTTAAATTATTGAAGGTTAGTCGTAATTTGCTTTTATGGCTTGGCCTTCCGAGAACCAGTCGGCAGTTACGTACAACCAGATATCATGTTAGTCAATGAGGAAATTCGTCGATTGACGAACTCAAATCCATGATCATTAATGGTGCTTTCACAGCATCTGTTTCCTCCATATCATTTAGGAGATCTCCCACAAGGTCAAGGCTTATTCTTTTAGCGATCCGCTGCAACTTTCAATCACCGTGATTTCAGGCCACTGTTTTGTATGATATGAGAATTAACCTGAGGTTTTCTAAAGTTGAAATAATGATTGTTGGTTCTGATATGACATTTGGATTTTTCATAGTGTTCTCTGATCCTCAAAGGTCAATTGGCTCTTCCTCCATTTATATAGGAGGTACTTATAAAAGGAAAGAACATGATTGGACAGTTAATACAGCAACTATTCTGATTAGTTGGTTGAATCATAAGCCCATAATCTCTATAATGCCTAATATACCCACCCGTCGGACAACGGCCTTCTTATTTGGACGCTGTGGTTTAGATCGAGTTGCATTGGCGGACATCTTACAGTCGGTTGTTGCGTGCTTCAGAGGAGAGTAAATCATAACAGAACAATACGTTCGTGAATTGGATAATTAAAAATTAGCTACGCTATCAACGTTGTCAACCCCTGCAAAATACTTACCTCCACTTAGCTTAACATGGAAAAATAGTGACCCATGAAAAACTAAAGCATAAGTTATACTCAACTAAATCCCAGAGCTGTCAGAGAAAGAGAGTTGCGGTCACTGTGACAAGATAACCACTTCCTCTCATCTCTTATTCCCAAATGCTTCTCTGCCCATTTTCCTCTTTTTCATACCCTTTCATTCCTTGCTATATCATCTATAATCCATTCTGAGGAATCACGCTTCTTTAATTGCTCTATTTCCTCAGTACACGTAAATGCCTGGTGGATAGGTTCATGCTTCTGTTTTGTCCGAGGGATTTCAACACTGCCCAAGTCCAAAGTGTTTGTACTTAATCTAGATTTTGAATAATGACTGTTTGTAATATCTTTCATGCTTCTAAGCAAAAAGTCTCACAATTCTATGCCATTAGCCATTGTTTTATCTTTTTTCGAATCGAAAAGAGACAAATTTTGTTAAGTTTAGTGTAGCTACCTTTGAAGCATTTGTTGAACCGCCAATTATGTGTCACCTTTGAATATATCACACAGAGGCATGTAAAAAACCTTAAAAGCGATTATTCCCTTATAATACTCCCGTTAGTGGTATCATTTAATGAAAGCACCGTACCGTCATTTTTAACAGTAAGCATTTGTTCTACCTGTTGAAATACTAGAAATAACAGCTAAATGTTATGAAATAAGTAAAAAAACGTCATACCTTAGCCCCAAAATAAATATTGCAATTAACTTGAAAATTTGCTGATTGCGTATTAAGGCAAACACTGTCAACATGTTGATTATGAACCAGTATTACTCCGTATATTTTGAGTTATAAAAAAAGCTTGCAAATATTTATAACAATACTTAGGAGGTATCCTACAGTATTCATGTGAGAAAATTGTATTCTGCAAACTTTCTTGTCGTTCAGAATTAATTAGCCCGATTGATCATCCACATCAATAAGCTTATAGCATGCATTAACAGTGGTTGGATTTCTTAGCATTGTTAAAGAACACCTTAACACATGATTAATTATGGGGATTGAATTCGATCCTAGATTGAGCTGCATTAGCAACCATTTAGCTTTCTTAATAATAATAAGTACAATTGCAAATTTTAAATAACCCTGTATATACGAATTTTATCTTCCTTGATCGTTGGATTTCGTTATCGTATTGGATTAGTTCGTCCGTGGTTTCGATTTTAGAACTCAATTGAGCGTCAATAACATTAACCAATGACTAGGATCAATTTAAAATATGTAACTAGTTGACAACATCAATCCTTTCTCCATATATTTTAAGTTGGCGCTCCTGCCATAACTTTGCTAACATGGTAGATTGCTTCGAGGTCACGTAATCAAGTGATTGCACTTTAAAAGGTCCGATTTTTCTTAGAGTAAATATCAACAATTACCTAATCGTAGGGCTAAACGTGTACAACTAAGTTCTGCTTTAGGGATTTCTGTGTATTTAACCAGATATGCTAGTGCTTAAGTTCAAAATCTTAACTTATGAGTGATATCTTGCCTTTATCTCTGAATTTAATTTAATCAAAATGTTCATTTATGTACTAAAACAATATATAGGAGTGTTAAAAGAGTGACTTTCATTAGCAGTTACTGATTTAAGTTTTGATTCTCAATTAATCTTTCAACCTGGGAATACAGAAATTCAATGGCATTATTCGTTGGATAAATAGGTGTGGAATTATGAGAATAACAAAATAATATACGAAAGGGCTTTTTCAACTACCAGAAATGTTGCAAAGCAATAGTCAATACAAACAGTATTGAATTTGTCATATAAATTGACTTTAAATAACAATTCATTGTGATTGCTCAATTATTTTCGTCAAGCATCGATAATCTGAACCACTTGGCATATTTTCAATATATAAGTGTTCCACATTTCGTCAGACATGGACAGTTGAATAGTTTTCCCCTAATTATAGTATAGTAAGTTATCAAATCTCTACCCGAATTTTGCCGCTGGAATCTGTGGAGTACACAACACTGTTATGGCGGAACAAAAAATCTCATTGCTCTCAGCCAAACTCGAGAATGCAGTCGTGAGCGCAGAGACCATTCAGCCAGCCGCCAATCAATAGTCCCTGTATTGTTTAATAAACCTTCTTTACATTTTAATGACACACTCACAACCCAAATAAACGTAATCCAAGCTATACGTCTGGTTCTTCTATAGCTCTGTGCTAGCTTTACTAATTCTGGGGATCATTCCAAACTGGCGGATAGTGCTGTAGAGATTACTATGGCAATCCGCTACAAATCTTACCACAATGCTGATTGCAGAACTTCAACCTCCAATTTAATAGTCAAATGAATTGAAGAAAGAGTTTTGACTTTAACATAGATACTTATTTTGAAATAGTTAAACTTTTCTCTAACCTGGAGACAAAATTTATTTCTCATAGTTATAAACCAGTTCAATTAAAGCTGAAAAATCAAAACACCATACGTATACTAGACCTCCAGAAACTGGTACTGGATAATGTGACTTATTAGTGCTGTAAGGCTCCCGAATTGAGACAAAAGGGCTCTGATCTAACTTAATTGGTGATCCAAAATAGGCTCAAACGCCAGAGCTAAATGGAAATTCATCAATGCCTTAATTGTATATTTTCAACAACCCTGCTATTTAAGTCATTTTAACATATAGGGAAATTGAATGAAATAACTAACAGTAACTTTTTAATATGGCCTTTTTTGTATAAAACCAACGGTTTTCAAGACTTTTATGATAGATAAATAACACAGTAGGCTTTGCTGAGGTACATGCATTCGTTGTGAGACCGTGGGGCAAGGGAGAAACCTGGGAAGAAGAGAGAGAATTGGTCATTTTATCACGTCATTAAGTATTTAACAATTCGGCATGAAGTTGAAGACTAGTCCCATATAGATATCTATTTTGTCCGCATGTTACATTGCCATTGGTGCATCTGAGCGTTGGTGGCATTCAATTGGGAGCTTTTAATGGCATGGTCCTCCCATTGGTCGATGGAGTCGCTAGCTTAGCCTAGTTTCGGTTCTTTTCCGTAACTGTGTTAGTTAAACTGATAATAGTAACAATTGTAATTATAAATTTTATGTACTTGGACTTCCTTTCGTTCTATTTTAAAATTTAATTTTACTTTGATTAATGTGGTTGCAGCATTTACTTATTTTTTGTAATCTTAAAAATAATTGTATTACCCCAAGAAATTTCTAAAGTATTTATTAAACCTTGTAAATTTATTTTAGAACAATGGATCTGGTTTATACATCACGCATTCCCGAAACTGAAGTTATTTATCTTCGGATTCTCATCCATTATGGTTCTTTATTGTTCCCTTTGGGTGAAAAACACCTAAATAAAATTTTCGTTCGTCTATTGGCTACCCTTGACGCTTATATTTTCATCCACAATGGTTATTTCATTTCAAAAGAAAAGCCCTCTCTTCATGAAAATCAATCTAAGTCTATGCTCAAGAAGCATTCTGTTTCCTTTAAGGATCCGATAACCTTTGAGGCACAGTTTAATCTCGATTGCGATTCAACTGATGCGGGCCCAAGAGCTGAAATTAGATCTATTCAACAGTTGCCAAAAGGGCTACACGAACTAAATGTGGACATTTTCCTTCCCGTAACGCCGGATACTCTGGATGATGATTTATTTGCAAGACTGCAAGACGCAGTTCGTGATTACTTGACGGATTATCAGCGTGCACTGAATTCCATTTTGAAAGATAACAATGCGATGCCGCGATGTCTGTCAACCTATTATTTTTATCATGAGAATCGAATTATCCGAGTATTTTACCCTCCTTCCTCTCGGAATGAACTGGAGCTGAGAAAGAAAATGCATGCAAGTGAGTTATACTTAAATTTTATTTCTTATTCGTTTCGAACGCTCTTTTTTGAGTAAGCCAGATTAAATTTTCATTGTGTTTTCAATATTGGTTAGCTGTCATATATCTACTACCTAGTTCAAAAGTAGGGCTAACTTCTGAAAAGTATATCCTTTTCGCAAACTAACGCGTTGCAGATTTAAATGATCAATCATAACTTATCGTATTCTGTATGCCTCAAATATTGAATCATTATATCTTCACTCAAGACTTGGATTCCTAAAATAGTTGGGAACACTGAGAATAATTATGTAAACTAGACTCAGTTTATGAATCAAGTCATTTGTAAAGCAATTGTCAGTGCCCGGAATCGCTTCTCGGGTCTATGTTGGCCACTGCTAATGGATATATTTATGTCCCTAGTTTGTGAATACCCCTTAGAGGATTCATGTTCACTTGAGTTAAGTCGAAGATTCTGTCTCGGATATTTTCAACATTTTTTTATTTATATTTTTATACATTTTATTGCTTGAATTCGATCCATTTTTGCTTTCTCGTGTTTTGTGTTTGGCAGTACATTCTCTTCGATGCCGTGCGAGTTCATTTCTTGGTTCTATGTGGACCCATTCGGAACTTGATTAAAGAGCCTGGTAATCAGGCTCTTGCATTTGCGTTGTTGGTTATTGAAGGCTCTATCCTTTTCCTCTGGATTTATCATTGCGTTTCAAGGCGTTTTAATTATCTCTTCTAGTATTGGAGCTGCCTCAATATCCGATTCTACGACGCGGATTGGCTCTCTTTCCGACACGCAGCTTCCGACGACTTCTTGGTCCAAATTCAGAGAACCTGGTCTGTCCACATCTTCTTCTTCCACCCATTCCATCTAGTTCTGACATCACTGTTGAAATTGTTCGGGGAAGATACACTTACAAACATTACCTCCAGGTGAGTTCATTCAAATAATTGCGGATGTTGTTTTCTGCCTTTGGATGATCGTATCTCTGGTAGTTTTAACCCCAAATCAACTAACGTTTTTTATTGATTTGTCGGTGGATATCCGGTGGTCAAAATTTCCAAGCAAATCAGAGAGACCTTTTTGTGCTGCTTTTTCACCGAAAAAGTTGAGAAACGTTTTTTTATCGTATTCCTCATATGGCTATAGCCAACTATAGCGATGCTGGTCTACCTTATTACATTGAGTTAGTGGTAACGTATTTATAAAGAGTTTGAGTGTCATGCACATGATATTCTCCTTGAAAGTGGAATATTACATGCAGTAGTAAATGTCAACTCGGAATATTATCCATAATACCCTTTGAATGGTAACGCTTTTGCATGCACAGGGAGTGTAGTATCGATCTCACGACACTTGTATGCCAATCTCACACTACTGCCATGTTTATAAGACCTCTACGCCATCGTCTCTGGGGCATATCACGGTTTGGCGGATTCGTCCGCCAACGTAGATTTATCCGTTTTCCAACTAATCATGTTTTTCCACAAGGGACATGAGGGCTTAGCAATTCTTTCAATCTTTGACCATTCACGGCGCAATTCATTGCTATAACAATTTTCCAAGTCATCCTAATGATAAATTCTGGGGAACAATAACACTTCTGTCTTCTCTGTCCGAGTTCTGGTAATTGTAGCTTTATAAGAGTAAGTCTACTGATGTGGTTTCTACTTCATTGCCAGTATATATTTAAAATGTTTTTCTTAAGCAGAGATCTGTCGATATGCACCTTTATAACAGCATGAGCAAGTGTCTTTGCTGTTATAAAGCAATTGGATGGATTCTTCTAATGTGCTCGGGTCAGTGTAACTACACTGACTTTTCACATGCTGTTAGAACTTATCTATTAACTTGTATTAGCTGTAGTCGCTTCAATGTGATTCGTACTCAATCCCTCTAATGATCCATACGAGAATGCGACCTCTTAGCTCAATAAAAACCTTAAGAAGTAATCTTTTTTTCTTCTAATAGGATGGTATTGATGACAAGAATTGGGGTTGTGCTTATCGATCATTACAGACCCTGGTTTCGTGGTTGCTCTGGCAAGGCATCGTTGCTCCACTTCAGCCTCTCCCGTCTCATAGGGCTATTCAGGAGGCTTTGGTAAAAGTTGGAGACAAACCTGCGAAATTCATCGGTTCTCGTCAATGGATTGGTTCGCTTGAAGTAAGTTTTGGAACCATTGCTTGCATTGTCTATGCTTTTCGTCGTTGCGAAATGTTGTATTTAAACCAAGTTATTGAAAAGCGTACTTTTCATCACTTTCTCACCTGCCGGTGCTTTTTCTGCTGCGTTTAATTTGCTTTTGAGATAGAATTCATAACAAATCATATTTTCTTCCAAGACTTTGATAAGGTTAGAGTAGACAACAGTTTACTATTCTAAAAACCAGTTAACCTATCACCCTTCTCATCTTTTACGTTTTCAACCTCGAGAGGTTACGACTGTTGGTATTATTTGGGGAGGGGGGTGCATCTATATCTCACTTTGATCTTGTTATAACTATTATTCTCAAAAATAGCCACAAATCCACCAACTGAGTAAAACACGGAATTAAGCCAGGTTTTCTATTTTCTCCACATGCCCACCAGTGACCTACAATTTTTGTGAATACTAACAGTTGTATAGAATTGTACATCATAATAATACTAAGGAGCACCTATGATTGTTACTCACTTTCTTTTTTGGACAAAATATTAAGTTTTATCTAAGGGATCTAAATGGAGAATCCATAGGGGATTAATAGATTGTTTGACACTTCTATTTGTCATCGTCCGTTGTTTTTTTGTATTGGCTTTAATTTAATTTGCCAGTTCATAATTAAGATATTTCGTACTTTGAAGATTTGTCAACAGATGTAAACTTCCTTTCTGAGACAGATCATGTTTTGCAACTACGTGAGGGATAATTTAATGTTCATTCCCTTATTGGAGACAGCAACAAATGGAACTGTCCTCCCTTTTTACCTTCCAATTTAAGCAGTGATTTTCATCTTATGTTAGAATGGGTGGATTTGTCTCTTATGAATTTTGTGTCTGTTTATTTCCTTTTAAGTGGTATAACTAATGTGTGCTTTCACACGTTAGGTGAGTTTTTGCATATCAGAGCTCTATGATGTGCAATGTCGTCTGATCCCTGTGGCGCGAGGTCGGGATTTTACTCCAACTACCGCCGCTGTCTTGGTAGAGCACTTTTCTTCCGGAGGTGGGCCTGTTATGGTTGGTGGTGGAGACCTGGCCCACACAATCATTGGAGTAGCCATTGCTGACTCGGGTAAGGCGCGATATCTCGTACTGGATCCGCATTATACCGGCACACCGGGAGATTCCGCAACAATTTTGGCCAAAAGTTGGGTTGGTTGGAAAGAGGAGGGATTCTGGAAACCAGACGTTCCCTACAATTTGTGTCTTTTACCACCTCCTGATAATGCATATCAGGTTTGAGTGGGTTATTTTCTGTGGAGTGAAATGATTATACGTTATTATTATAGTAAATTATTATACTATCTTAACTGCGTTATTAAAACTTCATTTTATAGCTTAACGACTCAGGTAGAGCGTTAAGAAAGGTTTTCTGTTTCTCAAAAGGAGGACTGGGGTGGGAGTGTATTCGCACTAGGTGGAGCTGGACGACTACAATCCTGGCTAAGTTGAACATCAGGCTAGTGCGTGGGTAAGGTAAATAGCTTTGATTGGTGGGTGTGCATAACATTCCAGTTTCGACGAAGTTTCCACGTGGAATATATTCCCTATCTTTAGAATTGTCAAGTGCCCATTAACCTTTAAAATACTCATGATTAAGTCTGTTCTGTGATCTCAAAGGGCGATGTCGGTTTCTTATAAGATGTAAATGCGCAATTTTAAGGCGTGTCTCTAAAGGTCTTGAACAGGCCTGAAGATGATCTTTTTCGCGAGTTGGAACAAATCTGTTAAAATGGTAAAATTGAGTAGAATATTATATTTTCTATCAATTTTTGATAAATCACAAACATTGAAGGCGCTTTTATTACAAAATATACTGTTTTATGGAACGAAATCACTTAAAATATGGAACCTAAGGCGATATTTCCTGAAGGTCATATAAATTTGTTTGTCATCGATACAGCGTCGCGATTATATGAAGTTTGGTTATAAATAGTTCTAAACTCGACAAATATCATTAAAGGCAAGTATTGACATGAATTTTAAAGGACTTTCCTGTACATAGTTAATAATTTTCAATGCTTTGTGATTTGCAGAAAATAATAAATAATGGAATCAATTTATAATCTCCTTCCTTCTAGACCAATTGTTCAAAAAAAGCATCAGAGGTATATTCGGAATATAAATAATTTGTAGGTAGATATCAATCGATTTATCATCATTTGGCCCTTCGTGAATATGAGAACCGTAAAGTTGGGAGATTTAAGACCCTTGGGCGAGCTGAAACGCCTAAACCAGAACCTACAAAATTTCTACGTTCTCATGCTGCCTCGACAGTTCATAAGTTTGTGAATCCTGTAGGAAATGATAACATGTGTCCAGGGAAGAAACCGCCATTGCCGGATTTTCGTAAGATTAAATCAGCTGAAAAGCGGGCTAAGTGCAACATTGTATCTCAAAACAAGCTCTCTGCATTATTACTTGAACCGAAGAAGCCACAAACTTTCATTGTAGACACCAGAAAAGGTCACAAATATAACCTGATTGGATCTGGACTGACAAATTTTTACGTCTATAAAGACGTAAGAATATACATGTATTTATTTGTAACTTGATTTTCAGGATTTCGGAAGGGTGCCAGATTATATACAGCAAAGAAAAAAGAATAAAGTAGATAACGACCAGCTTTATACACAGTATCTTCAAGAAGCTGCTATGCATCAACAAAAACCAAGATTGTCTGACGAAGAACGTGAACAGCTTCTAGCGAATCTGAAGCAACGACACGCAAAGCTATACAAGGATTTTCTCTGTCTTTCTGTTATTATTGACACTCTGCATAAGAGACAAAGAAAGGCATATCTAGAAAGGGAATTAAATGACATTGAAAGAGACATTCAAACTGTGGAGGATAATCAGTTCATATATGTTGAAGAAAAATAGGCGTCCTTTTAATTACTTTCAATAATCAGGCAATTTTATTAGTCAATAATATTCAAATAAATACTCTTTTGTTAGGTTTGAGATTCGATTTATCAACAACTGCCTTCTATATTGTACTTAATTATCATATCTTTGTGTTCAAGTGAATTATCCTTCTAATTGGTTATGCGTAAAATTACACGTAATTTTATCAGACTAGATTATTTTGTTGGCTATTCGGCTCATAATTTTTATATTTATGTTGTTCAATTATTGAAAGGCCCAGTAATAAGGAGTAAATAAAAGCAAACTATATGTAGATAACGACTTAATTTATTTTAAACCCAAACCTTCGAAATAGTAAGATATTAATAACATTTCAGAAGTCATTGATTCTTGAGAAGTTGAGGCTAAAGCAAGGTAAAACTCCATCGACGAAATGAGTGAAAAATTGAAAATCTGATTAACAGTGGATTCCTTTGGTGATTCGGATGTAAAATATCAATGGAGAACCACTAATTATGGTGATATTCGTAGAGATAATTCACTCAAACTCCTTTTCATGTCTTCTATCCTAAATCTACTATGTAATCGAGTTTTACAATCCTTAAAATAGGGGCAGGCATATCACTTTCTACTGACTCAGAGAAAGTTCTCATATTTATTTTGTAATAAGTGCAAATCTGATTGAAAGAAGTGAAATTTATTACTCTATTTGTTCGATTGCTATTCCAGCTTGCTTTGCCTTTGAAATGACATTTCCACAAGTGTTAAATCGTCGATCAGCCTATAAACTAATCGATGCTCCAAGGTCACTTACGAATGTAAAATAGAGTATTTTCTTAATAAGAAGACCTCGTTTGTGTCTGTATGTTCCTTCCTTATGAGTCTAGGTTCGAGTAGCCATAGTGAGTGGACATCATTTTATAAGTAGCTGCAAACTGTCATATTAGCAAAATTCTCATGCGTTGTATCAGTCTGAATAGGAATTTTACCAACTGTATGTCATGCCATTTATTTTGTGTGTGTTAAATATGTCCTATTCTATTCGTCATAATTATACTGATTTTAACTCTCGTATAATAAAAAAGCATAATTCGGAAAATGCAAATTTTTATGGGTTATTAGAGCTTATCAAATACAAAATTGGTTCGTGAGAAGTATTTATTTTATAATAATTCCATACATATCCTAAATAGAGAAAAAATTCAACTGGGTTTTCAGTTTGTCTCAGATTTTCTTCCATCATCTTCCTGAGCCAATTTTTTTGACAGAATTTGCCAAACCACCGAAAGATCTTGCTTGATCTGCAGTTCAAAAAGACGGAAATGATAAATATTTCAAATCAAAGTGTGTGTGTGTGTGTGTGTGTGTGTGTGTGTGTGTGTGTGTGTGTGTGTATCTATTCTCTTAGGCAAAGTGCTTCAGTTTGAAATACTGTGTACCATTCGCAAAATGTCTGTGGGACACGTCATCGCATGAGCGCACAGCGTGACTTGAAGATGCGGCCGTTCAACTTCGCGTACGGATTGAGTGCGAGGACACACAGCCAATGGCCAATCAGAAGCCTCCGCTCATTTTACTTAATCCGCCATGTTGAATGACTAAGCTTACTCCCTTGACACTCCACGTCATGCATGTCTAGAATAAACGTGTTCTCTGGGTACCACTGTCTCTTCTTAGCTTTGCAACTAGCTTAGCTAATTCTGGGGGTCTTACGGACTAGGAGAAATTGCCAGTGAGGTTTCTGAGTACAGTCAGGCTTAGTTAGGTAGCTAATCCGCTACATGTCTATCAGTCAAGTTAAAGGGCATGAATTTGAAACTCGTCATTGTACTTTTGGTGCTTGAAATTAATAAACTTAATTTTGATCAACAGATGGATAACCAAATAAACTAAGCTCCCGAACAAACTCTCATTAAAGATTATTATTGGTATAGCCTTCTCAATTATAAGTAATAGATCTGTGGACTATGAAATTTCTTCATTAACACACTCCATACCTCGGGAAAGTCCATGGTTAGTCGATCAACAACCGCTAGCATTGACTTCATCTTTCCAATCTGTCGATCGCGTTCATTTTGAGCAGCCTGTCGTGAAGGACAGAGGCGCCGATACCGTCCAGCCAGTAGTTGCTCCCAATATCTTGAAGCATGCTGTCGCATTTGTAGCTCAATGAGATTCTAAAGGGAAATCATGGAAGAATGAAAGCACGCCACTACTTATTTTACTTAGTAGCGTTGTGCACTAAAATCCTTACCGTCTGACGGTATTCGGCTAGGTCCTGCAATTCCTTAGTCAGTTCCATGGATTTTTTCCGTATTTCTTCACAATCATTACATTTGGATTTGAGGTCACCTTCGAGTTTCCTTGATTCTGCCTCTAGCTTCAAGCATTCATCATCAAATTTCTTTGCGCTCTAAAAAGCAAGAAAATTACGGATTGAATATGCGTTACGAAGATGAAAACTCATCATCATTAGACCATAACAATTTGCGGTTTTTCAATATCATTAAATATGGATGGTTTTGGGATACATATGAAAGAGTATTAGCGTGCACACCTTTTCAAAACTGACAATTTGGCCTCGAAGATACTCAATTTCTCGTTGAAGATTATGTTTCGTTAGTGTTTCCTTACTTTTTGCATTCTTAGCACATTCGTTCCTTACCATAATGAATTCTCTCCTAAAATAAAGACAAATTTTCATTTTACATATTGCTTTAACATCACGAGGTCATCAAAGACTTGAGTTCAGCATGCTTGTTTTATGAGAGCTCAAGGTATTTTGAATATTTCATCTAGCAAATACTCAGTCATTGAACACTTGATTAATTCCTTTAAACTGAAATGCACCCATTTTACGTGGTTAAATAGTACAACTCACTTCTGTACCGAATGTTCAAGAGCTCGAATTAGTTGTTCCTGTTGGCGAGCAATTTGAGCCTTTTTCACTTCCATACGGTGAATCTCCGTTCGAATCGCTTTAAGTTCAGCCAATCCACTCGCTGAATCAACAGCCTGGCGTGTTTCATTCACCAGTTGAACCTTCTTCTCCCAAAGCAATATATGCCTCCTGAAATTTATTGTAAAGTTATTTCACCATAAATTATGAGTAAACCTGAGTTTACACATTCTTTAGCATACTCTGTTTCCAGTAAATCAGCCAGCAAATCTTCTTTGTCTCTCACCGCTTCTTCCAAATGTGCTTCAGCTTCAACTGCCTGAGTCTCTTTTTCTCGAATACGTAAAATGAAATCTTCTTCTGCAAAACGATTTTCCTGTTCTATAGCATCGCTACTGGAGCGTTGTTCATAGATGCATTTGTTCAATCTTGTCATGCTGTTCTGTAACCGCTCGACCTCTCGACTTAGTTGGGCCTTTTCTTTCTCTATGGAATTGATCTCGGCTAAAGTAGAATGTGTCAAGGTCAAAAAAGATCGAATTTTATATGAAAAAAAATTCTGGAAATTGTAATATAAAAGGAAGGTGGTTAACACTTCTCAAAACCTAGAGCCCATGTAAGGTGTTATTATCAAACTTCACTTTGTTTTGTTCATGATTTAACCCTATTAAATTCGATCGCTTATCGATTTATTTTCCTTCTATTTGCTTTGCATAGAGCTTTAACCTATCTATCTTTCCACTTTACTGATTGGATAATCAATTGCTCAGCCAATTTTCTATTACCTACACACCTTAGTATTTCCTAAAGCCTGATGAACTACGTATGCAAAAAATTTTACTTTAAATATTTATGAATTGTTAATATCATTGGTCCGAAGGTAACTTAAGTGAAATTCACTTACAATCAAGACGCAACTTCTTCCGATTCAGAACAGAGAGGTAGACCTGTTGGCGGGATAAATCGTCAGCCAGCTCCTCCTTCGCCTTCACTTTATTAATAAGCTCTGTCTGTTCACGCAGCCACTGTTGTTCTAAACTGGTTATCTCTTCTTGCTTTGCAGCCATATTCTTCAGCAAATTATTTCTCGTTATTTCAAGGGGGCCCAACTCAATTCCCTAGTGAAGGAAGACCATAATTGCGTAAATCAGAGGCGATTATCACAATGAAGATCTATTTCAAATGATTCACAATACACTCAAGTCTATTCAACACTAGATTCACGTTCCACCTCTGTTAGATGAGTGCAATTGACATGTCATCTTTGAACGTCTACAGGAGTTGCATTAGAAAGCTACGTAGGCGAAAAACTAAGAGAATGAGTAGACTTTTTAGAATAAGTTTTAGGAAACGCCAGCTTTAGAAGTGTTAGCAACATCAGGAAACATTTTCGCCTCGATACTTGCAGAAAGAACCTATATTTCTGTGGATTAGCTCCCCAACATTGTTTAGGGAATTGAGCAGTTCACTGTTCGTTGAGAAACCGAGAACATTTTGCATTCACCATTGTAAAATGGTCAGAAATGATAAATAATGTATGCTTTCCATTTCTCATGCCCTCATTAACCCCCAAAGTAGCCTAGAATATAAGAGCTCAGTAATAACGTGTAGTTGCCTTTATGACATGCTTCACTTCAAAATTTCGCAAGGCACCAATCCTGAAATGTAGCAAATTTTTAACAAGTATGCGGAATTTTGAGTATCGATTCTAATTGTAGCAGTAATATTACCAAAATTGCACAATTATACTGGCAGTTGTACAGAAGATTTGCCCTGCTTTGGCAACTATTTTTCCTCCTTACATTCATATCAATTACAGTGTTTAAAGCCCGGAAGCCAAATAAGCTCTGTAAAAGACTCTTAGTGAAAACGTCTATAAGAGGACCAAAAATTAGGATTGATATTCTATATCAAATCATATTATTATCAAAACTTGTTCTTAGTGCGGTTAGAGAGGCTAAAACAAAGTTTTTCGATGATGGTCTGTCTCATGCCAATAGTTTAAGACATGAATAATGTCGGAGAGCTTCTCGTATTATTACAAATGTCTGTTAAAATTTTGGCAAACAGACAATTTAAGACACTGTCTCATAGATGTGTTTAGTCAGTAGACGTAGTCATTTATTCGTCAGATTCAAGTTTTCTATACATTGGAGGTGATCATTAAAGCCTTTTGGAGAGAAGCCTTAACCATTACCGACTTCAAATTCAGCATTCCAAGAAGTGGTGGAAACCATTGAACCACGTGGTTGATAATGGATTTTCAGAAGGGGAAGCTGAGGTGAGAATCGATTTTTGAACTTTTTTACTGATAGCCACTCTCGTGGTGAGCTATCAACACCAAAGAATCATTTACGGCTTCAAAGTTGAGCTCTTATAGGCTTGTTCAAAAAATGCCATTCAGTTAACAGTGAGTATTTCCCAACAATAGTGTGTCTACTATGCGTATACTCTGAAATTGTAACAAGGAAATGCGAAAGAGAATATTAAACCAAACCCCAGTATTGTCAAGTAGCCTCTTTAGCTTTTGATTTAGAAGATCAATTTGATCCTGTTTGCGTTTAACCGTAAGATTCGATTGTTTTATCTTCTGTTGCAGGCAAATAAGGCTTTCATTTCTCTTTTCAATCTCATTTTCAAGTTCCTTCGCCTGCTCGTCTAAGACTTTGGTCTCAGCTTTCACCTTCGCTACCTCTAACGTATCGCTAGCCAAGGCATTTTCCAACAACGCTGCCTACAATAAATGTATAAAAAAATGAAATATAAAAATATTACTCATAAAAATGTCAGGAATTCCATAGATGCAGTTTCTCAGTTGACTTTCAATTAAAATAATTTTTTATTTTAACTTTTAACATAAACACTATATACCTATCCATTAGACTTTTCTAAATCAACATACGCATTTGCTAATATTACTTTTATTGATGATTTATGGAGAGAAATAACTACGTTAAGAAGGGGTCAATAACTAACCTGTACTTCAAGTTCGCGACTTTGATCATGGACGTTAGTGGCCATACGCTTAATGTAAGCCGTAGACTTGGCTGCTGATAGTTTATCCCGAAGAAGAGTATCTATTTGATCTTCTAATTCGTGTTTCTTAAATAGCTCTCGACTCAGCTTTTTTTGAAGGGCTTTCGCTTCTTGGTCGAGGTCTTTTTGAACCTACAAAAGCATTGTGGAATATATAAACAAACATTATATTCAATAAGCGAATTCAAATCAGTTCTATACAGCTTGATAGTGTCTACTGTGTTATAGGAACCAAGCGAGAACATTAATTCGGAAGAATACTTTTCAAAGTTATGTCGGAAGAAAGCACCTTCTTCCACATTTTTATCAAAAACATCTTTGACTACATGTTAACTCACATATCTTCTCTGTTCTGCCACGTGAATTTTTCATGAAATTATACTAGTCTAGTGGCTTGCATCTAACGAGTACACTTAATCTAAGTCCCCCTCTGATCCAAAGCTCATCGCACATTGATTACTGGTTTACACCAACTGATGTCTAGTGGTAAAATAATTTATTCTCCCAGTTCATATCCCTCATTCTTGTAGTTACTTTACAAAACTCTTTTAACCTTAAAGTTGAAAAAATCGAATATTGCTAGTAGCTCTGAGGTAACCAGAGGATGCTTGGCATCTTGACTCTCAGTGTCGGAAAGCATGAGAAGTTCTTGATGAGAAGCATTAACCTGAGAATTATTGATATCACTGTCATTAAACAGCTTCAATTCCATCTAATACAATGTGATCGATATAAGACATTTTTTTTCTTTGAGATCTTCGGGGTTTCGTACGTGGTTCTCACCACGTTAAGCAATTAGATCATTTAAGTTTATAGTGGTAATGAATTGTGCCATTAAAAGTAACAATGCAAATCACAAGAATGTAGATGATCTAGAATGTGTCAATTCCCTGTTACGAAGGGCATTTTGGAAACCACAAATATGGTGTTGGATCATTAAAAAGTGCTCCCTTGCAAAAGTTAAAGGCACCAAAATCCATTATGGATTTCTGAGCCCTTAAAAAGAGCTCTTGCATCATCTTCATGTTATTTGCTTAGTGGTAAAAATGGGGATTTTCCCGTCTGATTAACATAATTCAGTGATCCTTATGAGTATAAAGAAGATAGAACAGCAACGCGTTCTTTTTCCATTTGGGAAAGACAAATTAATGAAGCGTACTACCGTATTAGAGTAATTTCTACTAAGTACTGACCACTACATAGCAATTCATCTATTTAAACTTATGATTATTTTATCTTAAAAAATCAGAGATAGAGCTGGACAAACACCCTACTTAATCTATAAATAAATTCTAAAAATTCAGTAATTCAACAAAGTGGGTCTACCATGTTTGCATTTTCAAGATTTCGCTCAGTTTCCTCAATAATGCGCTGTGTTTGAGCGTACTCGGTTCTTATTTCATCGTGACGAGTTTTGAGTCTTTCCAGTTCCTTTTGAGAGGCTACGATATCACCCTGCGTGCGATGAAGCTGAAGAGTCAGACGCTCATGCTTCTCCTGCTCTTTCGTAATATCTTTCTTTATCCCCTCTGTTTCTGCGTTCACTAGAGTCAGTTCATCCTGTTTTTTCCTAAATAAAGAAGCAAAGCAATACAGTCTTCATCCTCGATGGAGGTAAGCATTGATTAAGTATTCTCATCATTCATAGGAATCTATACCTATACTTTTAGTTAGTGCATTCTCTTTAACAAGTAACACTCTCTAGGATACTACTTCTCAAGTTATTAGCGGGTAAATGCTAAATACTTCATTCAGATACATATTAAATCGGCACTGTATAACTTGTTAATCGTTAAAATAGTAAAATACCTCCAATCGATATGAATCAAGAGTTGCTGATCGTAAGAAATCATAAATTAGAGAGAAAAACTTTTATGAAAAGTTGGCAACTGACAAGCCTTATAAAAATCTAAAAATTATTTTGATATAGCCACTTCTGACAAATTAACGACATTTTAAAGAGGCAAATTTAAACCAATAAGAATCTACTTTATTCGACTTCAGTAGCATACATGTTTTTACTTTTAAGTGGACCCAAACTGGTTCTTAGGTGTAGATATATGCAATGCACTTTCACAAATTCGAGAAAAAATGTCGAAAAAACTTTTTTACGAAAATTGTTGATACGGAGTTTATGAATTCAAGATATCAAGGTGGACCAAATTGAGAAAATCGTTTTTTTTTGTTTTTTTAACCTGCATTCGTAATCGATAGATTGGGATTCTAATACAATTACAGTATTTAAAAACACAAAACTAACTGGAAATCTTGCATTAGCTCAGCGTAAGCTTCGTTTCTGCGTTGAAGTCCAATCAAACTAGTAGTCCAATGAGTCATGAGTCTTTTGCGGTCAGATTTAATACCCATGACTTGACTTTCCATATTCTTCAAAACAATTTCACCTGAACGTAATTCCTCCTCTGCAGCAATAACCTGCTCTTTCAGGAGTTCAACATCTTCCGTAAGTTGATCAACTGTCCGTTGCATTCGATGAGCAATCATATCTTGATGGAGTTTTACTTCTTCGGCCTTTTAGAACACGTTTGAAAAGCTATAATGAATATCCCACCTTTGTCAGCTCTGTGTTTACTTTCTCTGCGGCTCTTTTCATAATGCTTATATCACTCTTAACCTCCAATTTAGCATTATTTAAATAAAATAAGCGAAGAGCAAGGTTATCAACTTCCTCCCTCATCTTAAGCATTTTTTTGCACTCAATATCGTACTCTTCTTGGGTCTTCTTGAGCTGTTGGCGCAAAGTAACCAACAGCTCGTCCATTTTTTCACGTTTTGCCTGACATTCGATATTTTCTTCACGCTTTTTCTGCAGCTGTCCCTGAAATCTTTCAAGTACGTAACAACTAGGTGGTATAATTACTTTGAGAGTTCCTGCTGAGCATTGTACAATTCGGACCCTAATTCGAGATGGATAGTTTTCGATCGTTTTAAGTCCTCAGACTGATGTGTAATTAATTCTTAAGTCCATTTTACCTTTTCCTTAAGTTCTAGCTCAGCTTTTGATAAGTGATCTTTTAGCATTCTTTTTAAGGCATCTTGAAATCTTTTCATCAAGGGCTAACGCGGATCAAAGTTATAAATAAATCCCATAATTACATGATCCGGATGAAGAACAACAAGCTCATTCGAGTTGTCTTCAGTATTATCGACGAGACTTTCATCTACAATTTCGTTTACACTTTCACTAGTATCTGCGGTTTCATCTTCAAAATTATTTGTGTAATTATCAAAATCAAAGCCAAGATCTTTGTCTGAAATATAATGCACGTTTACAAAATTATTTTCTGCATCAGAGCTTAAACAATCTGACTGGGACATTCTCACACCTTGAATAATAAGATCACCAAAATAAACGATATTTCGACTAGAATAAACGAATTCTGAAGGTTGGAAAGTATAATCGTATTCTGTCGAGAAAAGTAATCATACTAGTGTTTAAATAATTATGAAAATTAATTTCTCTTATATTTAAGTACAAATTTATATAATTTAAATTAATTTTTCAATGCGTTTTGGAAATATAAAAATGACATACAAAGACATATTCTGATTAAAATAGCTTTTCATATATTAATATTGCAGAAAATATTTATTAATTTGTCCCTATCACATTAATTGTGGTTCCAAAGCTCAGTGAAGAATATCCATCGATGATTTCATAAATGTTCAAATTTATTTGTTCAAGACCTTTTTATTTTTGAATAGAAATCAGTAAAATTAGTGTGAGGGCGATATTTGGATTGCTTTAATAGATCACGTGGCGTTATACACGAGGTCACATGATGCAATAATCCTTCATTTAACAATGGTTTTCCTACTTAAAATGTGACTAACAAGTTATGTGACCCTTCACCAGATTTTATAATTTCACTAAGTATCATTATTTTTACAACGTAATAGTTAAAGTTCTTCCTCAGCTTAATTTATACATAACAGGCATTTTGGATTAGATAATGTTCATTTCATGTTGATTTTTTTAAGCGTATTATACTAAGAGATCTTTAAAATATTGTTACAATATATACAAATCAGCAATAATCTCAAATTTATCTCTCAAATCACTTACCTCTCCAAACTTGTTTAAATCGCCTGATTGGCTGAAATACAACAGCACCTTCCATTTGCACGTGCCGAATGTTGAAGTCCTGTCATGTGAAAGAATGTATATTTATCCTTTTTTTATCAATACATATGTTTTTACTTTATGTATTACCATAGGCTAAAACTGGAACATTTTGAAATGGTGATTAGAAACTGGCCCCAATACTATTTATTTTAAACCATGAAATAAAAAAATCTTTTGGGGCATACAGTACTTATAAAGTATGCAATTCCGCTTCGAGGCGCATTAGCTAATTTAGATGTAATTGCCAATGAAGACATAACATATGCAAACCCGTTACTGCCAATCAAATGCTTACATTTTCTGGGAAACCAAGAAGTCCTTTTAACTTCATTTACTAATACCGGTCATATTTTATGAACGAAGTATCGCATTTATTCTGCCAAGCACTAACGCATTTTGATCGAATGCTGCATAATCAAATAAAACCGTGTTTTGCAGATTACTGCGCTGCATTCCGGTCATTTCAAAATTAGATCCGCTTTTAGCTAGCATAATTCAATTTTCGCTCGCTTCGTGTGATATGTCCATTCAGTCAGATAATTCAAGTAATTGGAGACACCCGTAAAGTTCATCACAGTAAAAATCGAAGATTGAGATGGATAGATGAAATCACTGGGCGCATGTAAGGCCAATTATTATTAGCACTGGTTAAGTTAGTCTAACCGATCAGAACCTTCAGTAAGGATATCACGTAGTATGTGCGTATTTAATCGGAACATATTTTAGCATATAAATAATTGACTCGAGCCAATCATTATCCGTTTTAATGGTGGCCGATCATTTTTCAAGATACTTGTTTCGATTTAACTATTCTCCTCTTTTCTCAAAAACATACTTATCTAAAATTATAGCATAACTGCACGCCTTACTACATCGTATTGAATATAGCCTCCCTTCAGCTTATCTCATTGCGAAAACTGTTAGATATTTGTGAACTTTAGCTCAATCAAGTCAGCTTATCATATTTCCCTGCTAGTTTATTCGGCACGACACGAAATTGGCCTAAAACCCTTTGCCTAGAAAAATATGTTCAGCAGCTCAACCAATCAGGTTACTCCAAACATTGAATGCGCGCAAGGCCATACGCAATATTCCAAGTGCGTAAAACAATCATTGCGCATCGATATCACCTCTCAACTTCCGTTAGACCGATATCACAGCGAAAAATTAAAGTTCAATACAAATTATGTCGAGGAGAGGAACATACATTTATTAAATATCCTGTACAAGTCCACGATTTCGTCTATTGCATACATACATATGTACAAAAATAATCTTGAGTGGTAAAATTCAGTAATAAGTAAGAAACATTTGAGGAAGTTGGGGGAGAGTGCGAATAACCAGCTTAGGCCATTACAGCAACCTCTTCCTCATCTTCATCAAGTTCAATTTGCATCTCCTCCACCGCTGCCACTGCTTGCTGTTGCTTCGCATCTTCGGCCATGGCAGCGGTCTCATAGAGCCGTAGTTGATGCCCCTTTGTTTTAAACAGCCAGGCCACCATACTCGGTGTTTTATTAATCATTCTTTCGGCTATCACCTCATAGTCTTCACCCACTTCTGAAATAATTTCTATTACCAATGCCAGCTCATCGTCCGTCCATTTTGGATTCTGTAGAGAAGCGAAAACATGAAATAGGAATAACATAATGATATTCAAAGCCAAATAAAAAGACCTTGCTTACCATCGGGATAGTAGGGGGCCGCATATTTTCCATATTTGCAGTCACTTCCGCTTCTAAATCATTGAGATACTATAGAAACTGATTTAGAGTTTAGTTCTCTAGTGGTAAATGATAGCTACTGCCACCAAAACAATAAACGAACCGATTCAGAAGGGGCATCATCTCCACCAAACGAATCTAGCTCTGCTTCAAGAGGAGAAGACGTTGAGACTAGTGTAGCCAAGTCATCTTGAGTCGATTCAGCTGAATCTGTACTAGCTGCCGATTCACCTTGTTGGTGAGGATGGGCTTCACTAATAGATGCAAACATGGGGGTGGCATCTGCTGGGGTTAGAACACAGACTGCGATACGTTTTTTCTTGGTGGGAGAGAGGAGATCAGAATGTGGAAGGAGTTGGAGCCTTTTACGATTACCTTTACTAGCAGAAACTTGAGCTGGAGTTTCAGCGATTCCTGTTCGAGGATTGAAACCCCGTTTTCCTTCCCGTTTGTTTGAATCTTCTCCACCTTCTAAAGCCGATGGTTTTACCTCCTTTCTTGCTGCTTTTGCCATCGCTGCCAAGTCAGCCTCTACACGAGCTTGTTTCTTGGCAGTAAGAGTGCGAACAGTGGTTCCAGCTGGAGTGCCATTTTTATACACAAGCCTGCCTAAATAATCTATCCGGACAGCGTCGTTATCCGAATTACTGGGAGAAGGGGGTCCAAGTTCATCATCGTCAATATTATCACCGGGAGCAGCAGGTCGATTTGTACGAGACCGAAGGCGTGATGTAGGGACATCCGGCTGAGAATTTGAACTGCTTTTGGCCATACTCTCACCACTTTCGCTGGAAGTTGCGGTGGTGCTGATCTCACCTCCCTCTTTTACTGCATTCAAGTACTTGGCTATTGCACATTCAACTGGGTCGTTAGGATCAAAGAGAGCCTTCCGAAAAAATAACAAAAAAATTAAATTCTTTTAAATGGAAAATTATCGTAATTGGTATACTCACCGATTTTTCTTTGGGTTGAGTAAGAGAAGAGAGCGTTATAACATCCTCAATGTCTTGTAGACGCGCAGAACAATTAATAAATCCACTATTATGCAATTCGGAAAACTGCGGAGCAAAAAGAGTTAACTCATAGAGAGTCCGCTGATTGCGTTTGTTGAGATAGTAAAATAGAACAAGTTCGGTGACTGGACGGTGAGGGAACAAAGCCTTGACTTTGTGAAAATTTTTGCAATAGAATTCCATGGCAGCAAAGAAGATACGGCGCTCATTTGAACTCCATTCTAAACGTATTGGCGTGAAATTTTCCAAATCCTCAGTAGCGGAATTGAAGTCAAATTTCTTCCATGTCAATAAGGCAAGAGCCTGCTCCTCAGAGTAGCTTTAAACAAAGAAATTTTTTTACGAAATCGGAGTAAACTTAAAGCAGAAATAAAGTAATGATGCGAACCCATAAGCTTCCGAAGCGTGGTTAACGTAGGTGTCAATTTTTTCATTCTCTGAAATCGGAAGGGGTTTCCAGTAGAGAACCTCGGTCTGGGAATCCCTGGAACTTTTACATTCCATTGGCGGAATCGCGGCTTGATGATTTAGGCCAACTTTAATTGTGGCATCTATAATAGAAATAAAGCGGGAAATATTTCACGTATTATTACCGGAAACAATATGATTAAAAATTATCAAGCAAAATAACGTGGAATTGGTATTAAAAAAGAAAATAAATAAGATTTTTTACTAGAATAACCACTTTGTTCTCTTTCAGATTCTTCATCTTCAACCCGACTTCTCGATAACATCTTTTATTGCACCGAAAGAGACAGAGCACAAAACAGCCTTATTGATCGGAGAGAGTTCAATGGGATACTTAATTTGATTAACTTAAACAAACGATTTGGCAACAAATCTCAAGTCTTTGGACAAATAATCACCTAAATACCGTAAAAAATGTAAATTAAATTTAAAAAGTGTTTTTGAACTCTACGATAATTCATTTACTTTTAATTCTTCATATTAATATGACCGACCTGCTAAGCATTTACCCTATGCAATTTCACGAGTAAAACGCGTAATTCAAATTCTTGATACTAGATGGCAGTAAATAACGCGCAGATGTTCGAACTCAGTTTTACTTTGAGCGAAATATTCTGTACTTGACAATGTAATAGATGATGTTAATTTATTCTTGGTACTTCTAATAATACTCTTTCTAGAATGCTTCCAAAACTTTTTTTCTGATTTATTTAATTGTCCGTCAAAACCGAAGATTTTTGTAAATTTGTATGCAATTGGCATATTCCTGTTCCCAATTTTATAAACCACATGTTGTGCGGCAATGAACATCATACGTTTCAGATGTGTTTTATCTTAAGTACAAATTCACTTGCAATTTGGGAAACTAATGGTGATTCAACATATTCAGTGACTTTTACAACGTGTTAAGGTGACGAAATAACATTCAAATTAGAATTTTATTTATTGCTTCCGTAGAACCAATGTTATTTGTTACTTGTTGTTGAACGCACTTCGTGAAGTTATTTTCCAAGTGACAAGGTTATTTATGACAATAGTTTGTTCCCAATTTGGTACGAGCTGGTTTCTCCCACTGATCAAATTTCAAACATAATTATCACTGCCCGTAAGATTAAACGAATTCACATTAGGTGGCCCATTTTTAAATTCAGTAAATTTAAAAGCTGATCCATCGACTTTGAGGTTTTAACAAGTAATCTATTCTATGAAGCTGCCAAGCTTAATTTAGTCATAACAACTGAGTCAAAAGTATGGTCATACGCCTTGTTCTTGGCATGGATCACATAAAGGTGAGGAATAGGTTAATAAGATCCACCATAATAATGGACGGATAACTTCACAACTTTTACTCCCCAAGTGTGCTACCAGTGCTATAAAATGAGAAGCTAACTGTACTCCGCATTTCGTCCTGGGACATTTCGAATTCTGTCAATGCTAACAGCACTTCAGGCTGAGCATAACACATGTGAATTGTCAATTTATTTACACAAAATCTTCTGATATAAAGTACAAAGCTCACTTAATTTAGAGGGGGTTTGGAGGCTTTCTAGGGATGAGGACATCGAGGGCAGACTTTGTTAATTTCTTCGATCTCTGTTTGACAACCAGTGCGTCACTCGGTAGATTTCCCTTCCCCTCCTCTTGCATCTTCTCGATCGGCTTCAACTTACTCGCTTTTTCAATTTTTGCTCTCATCAAATTAGAGACTTCAAACATCTTTCTATTGAACCTGGTAACTCGTTTCCTCTTCTCAACCTTTCCTGCCTTAGAACGACCCTTCTTCTTGTTGCGGTTAACCTTAGGCATTGGAACTGCAGGAATTTCCCCCATCTAAGCACAAAAAGGAGGAAGTGAATGATAACAAAAGTGGAATTACGATCAAGTAAATAAATTTACCAGAGCTGTCTTTTTCTTTTCCCATTCATCCACGATATCTTCCCTTCGAACCTTATTCAACATAGTATCTACAGAGATCATTGTGTATGGGATCTGAAACAAAAATTAGCGAAAATATTATCTGAAACCAAATCTAATCAAAGACTCCTAGAATTTAAAATTATTGTAGTTAACCCATTATTTCTCGATATACAGGACAATGAGATATCTGAATTTGCCTGCACAAAGGTCATCTTGTAAGAAAAGAGAATATAAGTAGATTCCGTGTCAAATTGAACCCGAAAGTTAAACCAATGATGAATCTGGTGACAAAACCAATAGCCAACTCAGAGGGGGATATGAAGCGGAATAAAACTGCAAATATACTTATGAATAAAAATTTTCAATTGACGAAGTTATCACCTTGGTTCATATTTTATTCCCATTATTATTGAAATAGGAACTAACCCTAAAACTGTTCACTTTGCATAATTCGACTTAAACCGCAAGAGAATTTCGTTGTGCAACAAGAACTTGCATTTTCCTTCTACCCACCCGGGATACCGGCTTGCAGATCACAAAATTACCCTTAATTTTATAGTAAGCAAACAGATGCCGAAAAGAGAACGACCAACAATTAGTCGTATAGCCTTGACTATCCATTGAGGGATATTATGGTTACAAGGTAGGATCCACCGTCTAAAACAACTCCGCAGTCACTTAAAATAAACCAACCATCGGCTATTACAACAATTTGATGTATGACGATAATTTCTGATATGGCAGACGCATAAAAACTAATGTAACCCATACCTTATCTAAGAGACGTCTGACTTCGCGCTCCTGACGATAACGCACGGAGGCAAAGGGATTATCTTCAAGAGCATCGAAGTTTGGTTCCCCAGCACCAGGACAAAGGAGGGAAGAGAAGCCACCTGCAGTTCCAACCCCCAAGACGTCTTCAAATGGAGCGAAAGAGACGCAGTGGACTGGTCTAAGTAAATCGTGTGTGAGGTAGGCCTTGCGGAAAACTCGTCGGTGTACGCCTGGTGCGATTTCTGAAAGGTCATTGACTGTCGATTCACCCAATGAGAACGGGTCCTTGAGAATCTGAAGAAATGAATAGATGTTTGTTAACTGTAATAGTTTGGGGAATTACTACATGTAAACATATACATAATACATATAAACAAATATCCAGATAAACTATTACAAAATCCCTAAATTCAGTAAAATGCAACACTAGAGTACAGGATAAGTATCCAGGAGCCGCTCATATGAGATGCACACATCCTGCCATCAATTTTGTAAAACAGAATTGTTAATGGGGTTATCTATAGAAATAATTGGATATGGATAGATTAGAATTGACAAGTCAAATGTGTATTTTGACAGAAACAAATATGTATGATCAACAGGGACTCTTCATCCAATATCAAGCAGGAATATTGTTCCCGAATCATTCAATTATGATGTGCAAACAACCACCCAATCTCATAAAGTGTGCTATTCGTAGAATATATCGAAAATAGAAAATAGATTCGTTTTCGGAAAAGTACCAGTCGGTGGAACCAACAGCTCAATTATTTTAATATTAACTCAATATTGAGCTAGTCACCCTTAGATATCTCAAGCCAAGATCTAAAGGGCAGACTCATTGAAATCAACAATTTATCAGAACCGAAACTTTCAAACTTAACTTCTATCTTCCTAAAGTGTAAAAACGGATTTCTGCTCAACTTTCAAGTTTGACACTAACTTCAACGGTAGTAAATATATTAAACCGTCCAAGTAAAAACAATACAGATATCTTTCACTACACAAGCTAAGTTTTGTAAACTAAACTACAGTCGACTGGTTGAAAAGATTTTATTAATCAGAGGATGGACTGCTCTCGAAGACAGTTTCATGCAAGGTTGTTGCATTTGCGCTTAAAGCATAGAAGCATCAACAACCCACAAAAACGGTCGCTAAAAAAATCCTCTAATACAAGCCAACTGCTTACGTTGACATATGAAATAAATTTTAGCTTACTAACAAACCTGAACAGTTGTTGATGATCCCAATGCCAAGATTCCAGTTTGACTGTACCCCATTGTAATAGATGGTGTAGGAAGGACAATATTCGAAAGACACTCCTGAGTCGATCTTAAATCCCAAATCTTTAAATATCTGTCCAAACCACACGTTGCCAAATATCTACGTAGAAAGAGAGAATCATAATCATGAGAGACAGAATAGTATTAAATAACTGAAAGGTTCTACTTACTGCCCAGTTCGATTAACAGCAATAGACTTAACACCAGAATTATGACACAACATTTTAATAACGGGATTTTTCTCTGTTGGTATCCATACGGACACACAACCAGTAGTATGACCAGTCAGAATAGATGCATTAGAAGGATTCTGACAAGCCACATTCAGCGAACCACGATGAGTAGGATAAGATGCAACAATTTCACCTACAGAAGCGTCCAAATAGTATAGGAAGCCATTATCTGCCAGCGCAACTAGCAAGAAATGGTAAGGCAAGAACTCAAGTCTTCGGATTCCAGCAAGACGCTTAAGACAATGCATTTCAATGCCTTGATTGTCGTATATGTAGGTATAGTTCTTTTGAGCAACGGCAACCATTGTTTCCTGATGAAGAAATCTGGAGAAATGCTCAACTACATGAAAACTTAACGTACTTAATATCACGGCATTCCTCATTGACATTTGTTTCAAAAAGGAGCTTTTTTGAAAGCCAGTCAAATGCAGCAATATGGCCTCGTTTGCCACAAAGAGCAAGAAATCTGCCATTTCGTGAGTAGTCAAGGCTGTAGGGTCCAGATTTAGATTTGAGGTCGAATTGCTAAAAGTAGACGATGATGCAAATTATTACCTTAGAAGCCGAACCTAAATCCACATTCTGACGAATAATATCTTGCGTGATTTCTTCATCTTCACAATCTTTTTCGATATAACTTTTAATGTTAAATTATAAGTATAGGCACGTACCCCGCCCGCTCTGGGTTTACAGATGCTAATTTCGCAGCTTGACTTGCGGCGAATCGTGACTTCTTAAATTGGTGACTAACTTTTTTTTTGTGAAAGCGAGTTGGAATTCCGGTCTACCAAATTCAAAAATCTAGAATGTATAACCTACCGTGTCCATATCGTGCAAAATAAACCCTACCACTCAATAAGGTTGGGGGACAGAATGTAATTTAAAACAAGATTTATATAAAAGCTAACATTTACTAATCATTAATAGTCTTACTTTTATGTTTTTAAATTTTTGTTTTATTTTCAATCTGAGTGAGCTACGCAGCGGTAATTAAGTGTCCTACTTTTAGGATCATAGGTTCGGTGGTGTTTTGACTTTTAATTATTGACATATAACTTTATAGTTTCCATTTTATTATCTCCTTTCTGCATTTGATCTAACTTTTATTATCTAACGAAAATGGTCTTATCCTTCACCTAACTTTCATATAGCATTTCGATACAATTTTCGAGTTATTAATTATATAGGGGTTAGGAATATTTAATGGTGAATGTTACAAACCTTAAAAGTATGCTTAAGACTAAAGTAAAAATGCCAATCTTGTAGATTTCACTCTTATAATTAAGCTAAAGTACTTCGAATTTGAACACTGAGTGTTCAACCGTTGAAATGGCTTAATTTTTATAACCGCATTTGCATAGTTTTATTCTAATGGTACTGATCACTGTACTAAGTGTAAAGAATTTAAACGAAATGCATTGAATATTTTCATCAAATCATTTGAATCAAATTTAACACAGAAAATTACTTTCTATATAAAATTGTTGATTTTATTATGGATAAGTTCTATCATCTTGGTAAATAATGTGATGCGTAAACAATTACATGCCCCATAGCATCAAATTTATTAAAAGCGTTATAAAGTAATTTATATAACTTTCATCCTTTAATGTCATAACTAGATATTGAAGTAATTAAAGAATTTATGCAAAACTCTAAAATATAGCCCTTTTAGCTAAATAACCTTGGTATCTAATAGTAACGTTGTCTAGTAGCATTTAACCCTTTTACCCAAATTTCATTTTTTCTCGGATGGGATGAAAAGCAAAGACAGGGTAAACGATCATGGGTTGGGAATTTTCGAGGGTCTGATGTGCATAATAAAGGGTAAAATATTTGATATATGTATACGCAGGCTTGTTACAGCGAATGCTTTATTATAAAATTTTTTTTAATTTAAATTTGATTCCAATTTTATTTATATCTGTGGTTAATTCGGTTCATCTAACCACTTTTAGACGTAATTCATCTTTACTTTTTTTTCAAATCTTTTTCGATGCTGCCTACTTTTTCTTTGATAATTTTATCATTTCGTATAAACGCTCTACTTATTTCTATGTTTTTATCTTTCAAATAGATAGATTTTATTTTGCTATAAGTAACGGAATCCCATCGTCCTCCTTGAGTGTTCATGTTTTCTCCATTGATGATGTTCTGGTTTATGAAAAGTAAGTGGTTCTTTTGTCTAATGTCGTTAACCCATTGTAGATTTTATGATGACTTCGGACCTTTTAACCTTGCTCAATTATATCGATATTGTCGAAAGGTGAATAAAAAACTGAAGGCGTCTTCTCTTTCAAACTATAAAATTGTACATTGTACCTCCTCTAATATAATCAAACGCACCAATGCTGCCTTTCTTGTTGGATGCTATCAAATTATTTACCTCAATCGAACAGCTGAAGAAGCTTACAAAAATCTCCTTATGGAAAAGTTCAGAGCCTTTATTCCTTTTCGGTAATTAATAATTTGTACTTAACACAATTTTTACTTTTATCGACTAAATCCTACTCAGTTTTTTTTCGCTAAATAACCTAAACCCACATTAAACTCCCATTGGTTATCTTGTCAGAAATCTAATTAGTAATCTCACTTAAGACGTATGTGCCACTTGGGAATTATTACATCTAATTAACTTTGATTTCTCGTTGTGCCACAAAATATACATTTTTCTTCATTATAATTTTTGATCTCACAATTATTGAATCGGCGAACATAAAGCATTTTTACAATTTGGTTGAAGGGAAAATAACTGTTGTATTCTTTTGCCTTGATAATTCTGAAATCATCAATGACACTCATTAAAATAAATAGGGCATTTCGAGATAAAGGTAGGCTTATGCACTTTTCTTTCATCGGTTGAGAAAGTGCCTCTCTGTTTTCTCAAATAATTTTATTAACCTTTCCGTTTATTTTTGATGTTATGTCATGTTCAATCAATGATATGTATATATGTATATCCAGAAATTTCTTACTTTATTAAATCTAAGATAAGGTCAATTTCGATTAGCTTAGACGAGTAATTTTAAAATGCGAACTTTTGCGTTGCATTATTCCTCCGTTATGAAGATTTGATTTTTATTTCATCAAATTAATTTGTGCTCTTTTTTACGTTGCATACGTTGCCCTTAGGCATTTAAACACCCTGAACAGAGTTTGCATCAACTCGCAGTATGAAATTCACTTATTCGGATATGGCTTTCAGATATACATCGTTGGGTTTTAGACCCATGTTGTCGATGAGTTGGCTGTATACTTTGAAAATAAGAAACACATGTTCATGGGCAGCGTAGCAATCAACTTCTAGATAGCCAAGGGCTACGGATTCAATGTTTGTACTTTGAATTAACACGCTCTGTATACTCCTAAATATTCTTGTAAGGGTAATTATGAAACTGAGATGACTATATAAATTCATTATATGCCTCTATTTAAATATAGATGAGAGACAATTTCAATATTCACAGATGTTATTGGTTCTTCTTGAAATCTGAATAGTCGCAGTCCCACCTGATTTAGATTAAGTATGTCTTTAATGAAGTCAATTTTGATTAATTTTGTTCTCATGAGTTAGCTTTGAAATTAATACTAAACCTATCTCGATCGAGTGAATTTTTATCAAAGTTTAACCCTTTTCATTTGAAGAGTTCTCCTGGAGGCACTGTTTGTATTAAATAAGATTTTTTGTTTCCATTGTTTCCAACTAAAAGTACATTTGTGTTTTTGTTTTTTAAATGGAGTATTCCTTAAGTACGAACCACTTTGTTAAAATAATTTTAAATATTGAATATACTTTTTTCTCCTCCAAGGATTATGCAACCCTCACATATTTTCTCTCGCAAAGCTGATATTTGACTTAGGATGTTTGTATCTCTCATTTAGACATTTTTTCGGTTTTTAACTGCTTTTTCTTCACTCAAAACCCCGGATAATTGTTAATGGGCTTCATTCTCATTTCATAAAATAATGTAGCAATGCGTAGATATCGCCACAAAGTCTGCGAAGTTGTTACTAACCTGCGCCCACTCATTTGACGCTTAGACCAATTGAACCACAAATTTGCAATCCTGGGGGGGAGGGGGGAGGGGGGAGGGGGGAGGGGGGAGGGGGGAGGGGGGAGGGGGGAGGGGGGAGGGGGGGAGGAAGGGGTATGCGAAATGTGAGCTTCTCAGGATCTCACCCAAAAGATAGGCATTTTCCTCCAACGTGCATAGAATTCACTCAATTTACCATGTCCATTGGAGTTATTTTAAGGGGAGATGTAAGGGGGGGGGGGGGGGGAGAGAATTAAAGTACTTTGGTAAAATATTTAAAAAAAACACACATGAACTATCTACTATAATTACTTGTTTATGTTTTTTTGCTTTTAATGGTGTATTTAAATGAGTACCATGGGATTGGTGGTTGGTTCGAATAAATTGGAATCCAATATTCAAGAACACAGCTCATTTTGCCGTTTTAGTGGAGTGAAAGGAACAAAAGACTAATTATTGTCTTTTTTTTGTTCCTTTCACTTTGATTAATCGCTTTCTGGAAAATTTCTCCAAACTGGAAATGGCAGTCGATGCTGATTATGAAAAAGTCGATATTTGGATTCAAAATGGCTTCCTCTTTATGCCATTACTCCTTTAATATACGCTTTTTATCGAATAAATTAACCATTTCTGTAGTTCATTGAAAACAAGTAGATATTTAAATTCGAAGACTTTTAAAAATTGATTCGAGTTATTTTAAAAGAAGAAAGTGATCAGCAAACGGTCATTTCAAAGGTTATGAGTTGTAAGAGGAGGTATACAGCTTGTAAAATTAAAACAACTATTTACTGAAGGTAGGAGAGATTGAAAGTGGAGAATTCCAATGTCGAGGGGGCTTCCTTCATCCGAAGGAATTTTGATCATGTGACACTTGAGGCATTTTTTTGCCACTTGCAAGTGATTTTGAGTTGGTTTTATGAGGTGTTTGATAGGGGAACTTCAAATTGGGACGAACAATGTTTCAGGCGATCTGAAATTCAGCAAAATACTCATCACAACAACAATCGTGCAAAACTATTTTGATGTCATTTTGAAGATCATATCGCATTCTGGTCCTTGTTGAAAGGGAAGATTCATGCTTCTTTTGCGCAAAAACTTGAAACATTTGCTCAATAAAAACTGTCAGCAAACTTATTTCCCCAATTTCTAAAGAAATTTCTTGAATTTGTTTTCCCATCCTTATTTCCCGTTGTCTTCTTTTTTTGCACGATAAGGGGAGTACATGACTACTCAGTGTACATTTTTCTCTATTTGGTAATAAGTTAAAAATTCCGAAGTTAACGAAAAAACTAAAAATGATCCCAATTTCCGATGGCGTGTAGTTTTGCCTAATGCGAGGAATTTTTCCTATATTGAATTATTTCTTCGTAAATAGAACACAAAAGCTTGCTTGATTATGGCAAAGGGGCAGTTGGAAATAACATAGATATATAGGGAGACTTATAATTTGCACCTTGTACGTATATATCCAGAAATTTCAATATCCATAGATATATTCAAGTCACTATGAAGTAGGAAAACGAGGAACAAAGTTGATGATTATTGACCCTTACTAAAGTCCGTTCTCAGACCGTCAAGAATTGAAATATAAAACTCAGGTTCACAAGTTCTGCTATGGCGAGTGTCTGAAAGCACTTAAATAAGCACTGCAGCCGTCAGTACTGCTATCCGGTTTTTTGATGTATAACTGCATTTTCAAATCAAATAAAAACCACATCTCGTCTAGACTTGTATATGATACTACCTGGAGCCTTGTTGGATGGCAATTTTTAGGCTTGAAATTATGTAGGCAAGGCTAAAATTGCCTAATCTGTGATGTGGGACTTGTCAAAACAGCATTGAATTTCAGTGACAGGCATAAATAAACCATCAATGGGCTTCAAAATCCCCCTTTATATTACACAATAACTTCGTATTTTATTGCCTGGTTATTAATCAGGTAGAAAATGGTCGGCTGTAATGGCTGAGGGAAGTACTTGGCACAGTTCAATAGGCATTGATGTTATTTTTATTTGATATTAAACTCTCAGTTTTCGCAGTGGAAAAGAAATTGCGTAATGCGTCTTTACATGAAGCTCTAGTTACGAAGATTATCTTCAAAACCGTTTAATACTAATACTTTTGTGTTTCTTTTTTTTTATTCAGAGACGCGAGCTCAGGACCCTCCTATTATGATCTCAATCTGCTGGACTGTCTTCGTGCTGTGCAGAAGGTATTTCATGCTTTTATTCATGAAACTCATTGGCCTACGAAGGATTTTGCCCCCATGGGTAACTAGTGGTGTTGGATACTCACCGCTATTTTCGAAAGCCTCTTCCCATCTATAATCTTCAACTAGAATACGCTTCTTCTCGTTAGTGGAAATAGACTGTTATTGTTTTAAATGTCAAGGCTCTAATGTATTATGGTTTAAACACCTTCACCTTTAGGAGAGCTGAACTATTGAAATTGGCTCCTTTTTTTGTGTTTGTGGAACGCCAAGCTCTCTGTCCTGTTTTTTATGCCAAAAAATTATGGTCGATCAGCGGTCACAGTGAGAATTGAGAATAACAATTTTTGATAACGGTTTAAAACGCCCTTTAAATACGAAGAAACCCACTTAGTTTGGGTTTATTTATTTTTTTGGAACAGTAATCTCTCCAATAATATAGAAGCATTATTTTTCTTTCTGAGTGCGTTCTATTTTGAAGGAATTACCTCGGTGTTTGGCTCCAATCATGTCAGAATTTCACTGAGTTATGGCATAGTATGCTCTTTTCTTTAAGCTCTTACTTGTATAGGGTGGTTCAAGGGAAATTTCAATGCAAAGAAACGATATCAGTGTGTCGTAACTGCTCAAAAACGAGATCTTCTTTCTTGATTCATGATCGTGTTATGCGGGGTTAAAAATTATTAACCGATTCCCACCATATCAGGCTAAACAATAAATGGAGAGAAATTTGTATTTTAAATGCGTAATAATAATTTTATGCCACTTATTTCTCACCAAAATCTTAATAACTTAATTGCAATACAACTGTTTCTGCTTTTTTTATGGCCATGCCAATGTCTGTATTTATTTCTTAATTAATAATTTTAAAATTGTTGGTCTTCAGCTAATATAGAAATGAAATCATTGTTTAAAATGATAGGTTGTTACGAAATAAAAAGATACCCAGATAATTACTATGAAGCAATTTATATTGATTTGATAATTAGCTATTTTATTATTAAATTTTTAATACTTTTATTGCGGAGATGCTCCATAAAATCGTGTGAAACTGAGATAATTTAATAAGGTGGCATTGGAAAGGGAATCGCGTTGGTGATCGAGACATCCACTGATTGTTATTTCATATGGTCTTTGCAATCGATTTTATAATCTACCTCCGGGGTTGCTTGAAAGGTCACGTTCATGATGTTTGTGACCTATTGTTTAGTTGAATCATTGGTTGGTTGTAAATTGAAATGATCGTGATGAAAGGTGAGAGGAGTTGGCTCTTTATTCAAATAGCAAATTTCACTACCTTGAAAAAGATTTTGTGTTATAGCATTACGAAATTAGTAACAACTGGCTGAAGCGTCTGAAGAGCCAATTGACCCATCACTAATCACAGAAGGGACCAACATTTCTATGCATTTCATTTTATTTTAATCCAATTAATTAGTTTAAGGGAATAACTTAGTAAAATTCGATATTAGGAAGCAATTTAAAAATGCTTACATCCTCATTATTACAGACTCTCGTCTTTTGTTCTTAAGACAGCATTATGCAATCTCGAAAAATGCATTGTTCCACAAAATTAGAAAAAAAACTTTTTGAATCTTCAGGTTGTAAATTAATACTAGGCTAAAAAGTTGGCTTATTGGCTAAAAAAAGATGTTAATGTATCCTTCCTTGCAGTTGACTCAGTTAGTTAATAAGCTCTGCTAATTGCAGTAAAGTAAAGATCAGTTTTTGAAGGTTTGCCTTTAGGGCATTAAGGCTCAAGACAATGAATTATAGCCACGGTGTGAAGGGAGGATGAAGTGGTAGTTTAATGCTGTAAGACTCCTTCACCCTACGTCGATCTAATCTTATACTTCTGTTCGGCCACCTTCTTTTGAACTGTGAATGACTAGACAATGAAGTAATATCACTGATTAGTCTTGTGAATGACAGAAAAGGCGAGACCAATCAATCATTATTTTCCCTCAACTCTTTCACAACACCTCCTTCCCTCTTATTCAAGCGCATATCTTTGAGCAAAACTTGTGTATCAATAATACCAGTTGAAAGTAAAAAAAAGGCATTTAATACCTTAAATTTACCTATTTTTTCGAAGTTAAAATATCACACGGTTTTTTTTCGTTGAGTAATTGTACTAAACTGCGAAGTCTGATTCGCTGTCACGGGAGTAAGCGAACATTATTCTTGTTCCATAATCTTTTATATTAAATTGTATAAAAAGGGTCTTTTTTTCAGCCAAAAATCATGCAACCTTTTTATGAAAGGCCATTGTCATCCGACAGTGGCGTTTAAAATTGCAACTAAATGTGAAAAAAAGAGCTTTACAAAAAAATGGCATTTTGTTCAATTTCAATGCAATCATTTTCTTTGGCTGAAAAAGAGTGAAACATCCAAGTTATTTATTTTTACCTTTCAGGCTGTTCGGTTGGGATTTCTTGATTTCGACAACTTTGATCTCGAGGACTATGAGTACAATGAGGTGGGATTGGGTGTTTTATTTGAATCATGAAGTCATTCTGATGAACAAAGGTGATTAATCTCTCTTTTATGTGCTTTTGCAGAAAGTTGAAAATGGTGACTTGAGTTGGATTGTGCCGAAGAGGTTCATCGCTTTCTGCGGACCACACGCTAGAACCATGATAGATAACGGTAGGACTGAATCCTCCCATTTTACTATGCTCTGTTCGTTGAGTATATAAGTAATATGCGTACCATCTTAGGCTACCCGATGCACGCACCTGAGTTCTACCTCCCTTACTTCAAGAAAAACAATGTTACTGACGTGATACGATTGAATCAAAAGATGTATGACTCATCAAAATTTACTCGAGCTGGAATCTCCCATCATGATCTCATCTTCCCCGACGGATCAGTCCCATCAAAATCAATCACTCGGCAGTTTCTGGAAATCTGCGAGAATGCTTCGGGGGTGATCGCAGTTCATTGTAAAGGTAGGAAAGAAGGCTCTATTCTATATTTTTTGGAATAAACATCCTATTGACATCCTATCCAAAAAGCATGGAAATATGTATTCATCATAGGACGAACATTGATTTTGAATTGCGAATAATTTATTTAAAATGTGAAATTTGAATAGTGGGCGGCTGGAGGGACCATGTTGGAATATTGTTGATTGAAGTGCTGCAATGGAAAAGGGCTACTTGAATATAAATGTCTGAATTAATGACCCATCCTAATTCATTTAATATTAAAAGTAAGCATAAATTTCTAATCGCATGTGCTCTTAAGCTTTCAGAAAGAGAACTGAACAAAGTTTTGAATTTTCAGCACATTTAGCACAGAGAGATTTGCATTCGTCCGACTAAAGTGTTCACTTGTAACTATTGAAAAACACTTCTCTAAGCGACTAATTTCAGTTTTCACCATTTTAAGTTTACTTTTTGCTGAGATTATCGGAGAAAATCTCGCTTTCCCTAGGATAATTAGAACTGCCGCGTTACCGTTGCTAACTTGATTTCCGCGAAGAGAGATTTTGTTCAGTATAAATAGCGCCTACTGAGCTGTTATTGGGAGTCTAGTATTAGGACATTTATGTTTGGAGAGAAAAGACACAAGGCTTCAGCCTCCTGCAAAATTAAAATTTTGACTAACCGTTAGAGTAAAGATCAATGTGATCGAGTTAGGCAAGGAGATGTGGTATACACGGAACGGGGTGGGGGGGGGGGGGGGGGGGGGGGCTGAATTGAAGTGTTGAAAAATTGACGAATAATCACCAAGATCACTAATGGTTCATTGAATTTACGGCCCACTTACCCACCATAGAGGTGCCAAGTAGAAAAGGGCAAGGGTGCAAATTATTAGACAAATTTTCATTGACGTGGCATTCGATGTTATGCTTTTGTTTTGCCCTTTATAGGTTTGAAATAATGTTAAATTGTTTTCTTCCAAATTAAAGTTCTGTGGATATTTCGAGCTTATTAATTAGAATAACGTTACTTGGCCTACAGTATTTTGAAAAATACCAAATTGTTTTAAATACTGGTGCTGAAAAATTCTCGAAAACAAGCAAGCTTGAAACTTGCAAGCACGGCAGGAAAGCTTAGTGCAACTAAATAAAGCATCTGAATCCGAATCCCTGTGCAATCCAAAATTCCATCCCACAATTGTGATCTGACAACTCTGCTTTACGGATCAATGAAATTCAGTATGTTTCAACAGAATGCGGGTAAAATTGGTTATGCTCACTTATATTTTCAATTCTCTCTGTGTTGTAAGTTCAGTCTAGAATGGCAAAAGTTCTGCCAGGCGACAGTATGTAATATTGAAGGTTAAGTGTAAGAAAGCTCTGCTCTTGAGCTGTCTGGTTTTAAAACAGATAAACCATTTAATCCGAAACGCTTCTGGTAATTTTTTCAACTAGAAGGTGAACTTGTTCGCCAAATTTGCTATGGTGATCAACGTATTTCTGCAAAATGCTTTGCAAAATATCAACAGACTGAAAAATCAACTTGCTGAAAAATCGTCTCTGATCCAGGTGGCAGAATAGAAAATCAGTTTGAAGAAGATCAGAAAGCGAAATAAATCTCAAGAAGAATTACAGTGTAGCTGTTAGTGGAATTGGTATGAGATGTAAATCCGATATTGATCAACTGTGGATGAGCAGAATGTAAGTAAACGGTTTCCTTCAGTTTAAAGAGAGTCTGAGTCAGTGCAGGTAAACTAAAGCAAACTTGAAGCTCTTCTTGAAGGACTTGGGTTCCTACAACTGGTATCCTAATGATATTAGGATGCTTCAATAGTGGCACATATCCCGCTAAGTTGAAGCTATTAGTGGTTTATCAGCAAGTCGAGATCAAACCAGAATATCATGAATGTCTGACCAATAATACTCATCGAGGTCTGTATATACTTAGTAGACTTCCGTCCAGGGTGAAACCAGCCTTCAATATCTCCTAACACCTTATAGAAGGTATGGTTAATGAATAAAAGGACGCATCTGCGTATCCCGACAACACCATGATAGCTGGACAAACGCCGGAAATAACTTAAGGAACCCATTGAATGTCTGATTAAACGTATTATATGGTACAGTGTGAGTTCTTAAAATCCATAAATACCCCGACTTCATTTTCGAATCAGAACGTCGCCACTTAAACCTGAACAAGTTTGAACGATTTTTAACCTGACATTTTTAACCGGTGGCGAATCTTTTTGTCCACTGATGAGATTAATTAGTTATCACATAAATTTTCGACCTTTCTTAAAAAGAAGTTGGCGGAGAATTGAATTTTCTCCAAAAAGACTGCCTGGCTTTGATCTGCTGACTATCAAAGAACATCTGAGAAACTGAAATCCATACTGCTTTGAGATACCTCACACGTTTTTCCAGATTGATTTGGAAAGGTTCTGGCTTATGGTAACCTTTTGCTAATGCCAGCTAAAAAGAACCTTGACAAAATCGAGAAAAAAGCGTTTATCACTACCCAGAATGTCAAGAATGGCCGTCACTTTACTCTTATGACACACCGCAAATCTGTGTTACGACTTTTGGTTTCAGGAAAGGCATTCAAGCACACTTGTTGAAACATCTTCGTCACCGAGTACTAATTTCGGCAGTATGTGATTTCAAAATCAAATACTGGGAGATTACTGAGTTCGAAACGTTAACTATGAATCAACACACACTAATGAAAGAAATCTATCTGCAATATTCCTTTCACGGAGGCGGAAAAAAAGCACGTATCAGCAGACGACTCAATCATCAGAAAAACAATGAAGTTAGAAAAAAACAAAACATTATTTCACATTATTAAAAGTGGACTTGTTGATTCTATTCGGCTCTTGTGAGACAGCATCTATTGTTGATAAGAACTGTGATCGTACGACGAGCAAAGCTTTTCTATGAAGTCCAGGTAAATAATACTGTTTGGACCAGGCCTACCAATCAACTGGGGCCACATATTGAGGGAACAAACCAATGTCGTCATCAACTCCACTTTACCACCTATTGAAGACTTTCGAATTTCCAGCGAGTGAATCGACTGAAGCGCTGGAAAGAATTCCTAAACATAAGACATGCCTATCAAAGTAGACTCGTTGGAAATTCAGGATGCTTTAGATGAATTCGAAGTCGGAGGCATTCCGGGACGGAGCAGCTTAAGGATTAATATACAAGATGTACTTATGGTGCCCCAGGAATTAATTATGTACTTTAAAGCTCTCTTCACATATAAATTCGCCGTCACACATTCTACCTCTTCATCACGTGTATGTGAACCTATGATGGAAAAGGGTGAAAATGTCCCTTTTGAGGTCACGCAACCTACTCGAAGTTGGAGGGAGGGGGGGGGAGGGGTTATTGACACGTGCCTCCCTCTTCCCGCATTCACGGTAGTACCAAAAATTTCACTTCCTCATTATTGGTTTGCAAATAAATATTCTGTTTAAATAAATTGTAGTTTTCTATTCAAGGTTACAGAAGGAGAGTCTATACGCTAAATTTATACCAAATTTTGATTGACTCCCTGTAAGGAATTCTTCTCTTCGAAGGAAGAGACCATCCAAGTGTAGTAAAATACAAATTTACCTATAAAAATTGATTTGACATTTAATATACATCCTCAAGAGACAAAATTTTCTTTCTGCTTAACTAATATCATTTCGAATTGAGTTTTCACTTTAGTGAGGCTTTTAGATGAGTACGGAAACTGTTGTTGGGACTATTTTCTCTTGAGATTCTTTTGTCGTGTTTCTACTCATAAAGATTAACCTTTGGTATTTACTTCCAAGTTCATTTCAATGATCATCTTTCGGAGGCTCATTAGGTTAATTAATATTATTGTCTATAATGAAAAGGTGTTTGTGCTTGTTGGATTTGAAGAATAATAATTTCCTCTAAAACGGCATTATTTTGCCTATTTCTGTGGACGTTTATATCCATTTGAAAATTCCAACTTTTCATATTCTTGCATTTTACATCATGAGAGAAAGGAATCGAACCTACTAGATCAAATCAAAGACTTTCTTAACCAATAAAACTGCTTAAAATCCCTTTCGCTGGAAATAATTTCTATTTTCCAATTCATTCTGATTCCAGAATAGCCAATATTTGGATATATTCTCAAAATTATCTGTTTAAAAGTGTTATAATCATAAAAATTTGGTTAAACAAATAATGGCTATTAATTCCTATTAAAAATAGGAAGTGGTTTACTACGTTGCTCATTAAAACGCTTATTTAATACGAATTAAGTGACTTCTTATCTGCAAAAAGAAGCTATGCCATAGAAAACATCACTTATGCATTAACATACTTCCTTAAACATACTTTAATTTCATAAGACACGTGGTAAATAACAAGCCTGCTTGTCAAGATAGTTTGGGTATCATTACTATTTTTCCTTTCATAATTTCTAACTTGATCGTTTTAAGGAATTCAGTAGAATTCAAAGGAGTAACTGGGTTGTCTGTTGGCTTAGATTTCAACTACTTACTGTCAATCAATCAACCTATTTAACATCACTCGCAATTAATAGCAAAAATACAAGTTTTTACCCCGATTGTTAGTCCGATTAGAATTTCATAAACCCAACATGGATAATGCAATTGAAGTAGCGTAGCGTCTTGCATGATATAATCAACTAAATCTCATTTCTGTGTTTGAATTCTTGGTAAACGAAAATAACTAACATAAATCCCAGTTACATTCATTTGAGCTGATTTGTGTGGTTCGTTTTTTGGACCATAGCCGAGTTGAATATACGACATTAAGGCAATGCTCTAATGTAATAACTGTGTCTGAAAGTCTGAACACGTGGATTTGAAAGTATTTTAAGCTTTGTTTTCAAAGATTTAGTTAGGAAATAGAATCGATTTATACCATTCAAAAAGAATTCCTCCGTGGTGGTGCGTTTGAGAAAGAAATTTCATTTAACCATTTTCTATTATTTTCATTCAATATGTATACCATCAATGTAAACTCGAGACTTCATTTTTTTAGAATTTACGCTCCTGTATTTTGCAATTTCTTCTTAAAAGCAGCTTCGAAAAGATTTACCTTTGATGAAGATTATATTTTTTTGAATGGTTTTGAAATAATTATATTGGTGGAAAATAATACTTTATTGTATATATGGAATGCAGTTATTCACTTCGTCATCTCTTCCGTTTCCCTTCTAACAGCTGGACTAGGTCGTACAGGGACTCTAATCGGTTGTTATCTTATGAAACACTACAAATTTACTGCGCCCGAAGCAATAGCATGGATCCGTATCTGTCGACCGGGGTCAATAATTGGCCAACAACAGAATTGGTTGGAGGAGCAACAGGCTTGGTGTTGGGAAGAGGGTCGAAAAGAGAGAAGTCGCAGTCAACCACCCTCTCCGGTTGTCTTTCGTCATCGAAAAGAGAATGGTGCCAACGTGATGTCCCGACCACTTGGCAAGGTCATTTATATCAACAAGGATTCGCTAAAAACGTCGAATCAACTTAGAGATGACGTGAATCTGAGGTAATTACGAGGAAGCTTTGCATAAAAATTTAACTTTTTTTGTTATCAATAAAGTGACTAACTAACCTAACTCCGTTTGAAAAGAGTAATAGATAAAAGTCAGTGTACCGAATGAGCTAACTGCATTTGAATTTTCTATTCATTGGATTATAATCTTGAATTTAGTTGGTATGATTCAGTAACGTCTCGGATTTAAAATTGCACGATTTTGTCTAGTACTTCTATTCTTACTGGAAAAATTCTTGTGCATTCGTAAAATGAAGAGTAGAGCATCAAAAGTATCTTTGCACTTTGACTTTGCGATATACCAAATTATCTAATTTTACTTTAAAGTTCGAGCTTGCTCTAGAGAGATTGATATTCAACACTTTGTCTAATGGTCTATTTTTTCCGTCTTCAAAATCGATTGGCCATTTCTTTGAATGCTGTGGATTATCTAGCCATCTTAACACACATTTCGAGTCTGATAGGCCAAAGCAGCTGAGCAGGATACTGGCCAAGATGTTTTGATCTGCAACCAGATTTATTTCGATTTTGGGCAAAGATATTTCCAATATTATTTAAATTGTCACAAATGTCCCTTTCTTCGTGCAAAGCATTTTTTTGGCTTTGATCAAATTTCTCTATTTCCATCTCACATTTGCTAACAAAATTGTGGCTTTAGAAGTGCTGAGTCATGCTTGCTGATCAATTATCTGCTCTGGGTTGATAATGTTGCGTTTGCGTGCGTCCTCTATAACATTTTCCTCCTTGTCTTTAAGATAAGACAATGCTTACGGATTTACTGCCCCAAAGATCTAAAATAATGGTTCGTAGCCAAAAACATAATTTAGACGCAACTCACTGAGAAATACCAGTAGAAAGACCTGCATATCATTGACGGAACCTCTTCGCTTCTTTAAGAGCATACAACAAGTGTGCAGAGTATGCTTGCTGGTTGGCCGGCCAATAATGTAGCTATGACGACGATGTACGATTGTTGGAGATGAGGGCTTAACAAATGGAGTGCAATTTTATATTCTACCCTCTATAAATATTTGCCTGAAAAATGGTAATAACTTCCTCAACTTGGATAAATTTAGCACTGCATACATTTCCAACTTTGCTGTCCTTTCCAACCACACCTACGCTACACGTATGAGGCAGCTGCGCACTTAACTTTCTCCCTAATGATATGTGTGTCATCTTCAACACATAGCGTTAATCAATGTTCTCCTCCACCCAATATCTCCTAGCCATGTTCTTTCATTTGAGCGTTTGTGAATGGTTGTTGGCTTGCTAAAAATAGTCTCTTCGCGTAATTCCAAGCATTCAGCATGTATTCATTTTTCCCCAATCTTTCCGCTCGTCCCTCGCATACCGAGAAGAATAGATTTGGCAAAAAGGAAGGAATTTGCCAAATCAAAAAGAAAAAAACATAAAACAGAATAAAACGAAAGATGTTATTTATTGTTTTGTTTGGGAGAATTTGTCATTCATTCACTTCTTTACGTCCTCACGTAAGCGCTAAACTGAATTAACTCAGAATAGTAAAGTTGATTTTATGCTTATGTATTTATTTCCTATTTGTATTATAAGCTAGATTGGCTACCTTATGTCTTGGAACCAATCCTTAGCTATGCAACTTACCTTTCAAATTGCCAAAAACTGGTCCTGGTGTAGTCAGTAGTTCACGTTTCCGAATAGATGTCCCACGATGAGTCAAATGTACCCATGATTATTAAATCCGATTTTGGTTCAATTTATTATAAATGTGTGCGCCGATGGCATAGTAGTGAATATGCACGCCTGCAAAGTCCAAGATCACGGATAGTGGTGGACACGAAATATCACAAAGGCTTTAGAATGCAAACTTTATTTGGTAGCAAAAACTTCCTCCTCTCTTCAACTCTTTATTGAATTTTATCTTGAGGCATAATTTGTATTCACGAAGTCCATAATAATGGAATTTTTCCACAAAGACAAAAAATTATAATTTTATGCAATTATCAACTAATTTAGTCAGTATCCTCAATTTTTGATAAAAAAGCAGGAGAACTACAATTATTTTTTCCCCTGTTGTCTTGTCATTATCATAGGGAGAACTAATCCTAATCAATTATTGTCGCTATCTCTGAGGTCCATTTTGGTTCGAGGAAAGCTCACCGATTTAGACCCGAAAGAAGTTTGAAGGCCGATATTTTTTCTCCCTACCTAAAAAGTGGGAACAAACTGACGAGATTTCACATACTTTTATGGGGTTGAAAGATTGTTATTCGAGTTGGAGCATCTTTTCCAAGCATGACGAATGCCAAATTATGTTTATTATCACATTGAAAGGGGTCTAGATTAATTGATACTTCAATAAAATCCACTTTAAGCCTTTTTTTAAAAGATTGCCATTTTTTCTTCACGGGATTTGGAAAATTATTTTGTTGAACCACTATCTTAAAAAACAACAGGATTTCACTCTCAAAACTTAAGCTGTTAATTAAAGTTAATTTTAGTGCAAAAGTAATCTAATAAGACGAGAAGTCATGGGTTCACTTCCCTGAGAACTCAAAGGTAACAGAAATTGCCTCTGTAATGCATAGAAATTGACATGTGATCTGCCATTTTCAATCAAGTTCTTTCACACCGCCTTCTAGTTTGTTTTATTTGTAGTAGGCCTCTTGTTTACTTCAAAATTACATAATGAATCGTGATTTTATTAGTGATCAAATCAAACCACGTCCATTTAGGAGGCATAAAAAGTAAGAGGCAACTGCGAATCACTAAGCGATGATATTAGGAACATAGAGATATATTTTGGATAGCAGAAACTTTGAGAACGCTACCGTTATACTTAATTACCATTTGAGTAAAATCTATTTGGTTTTTTTTTGTTTTATTTAAAAGAAATTGGGCTTATGTGAAAGGTGACTTCAGGGATTATAGGCATTTGTAATCACCTGGAATGCTTTAGTATTAACTCAAGGTTTTACAATAATACTGACTGTGTGCCACTTGAAATATCCTTTCTACAGCTAATTTTCATGGTTCAATTTTACGCGCCAATGCATATACTTTTAGCTAGTTCTTCTACACATTTAACACGGTATAATAAAGTTGACTGCCTTCCACTTTACAACAGTTGTTAAAGATAAGGTCTTGATGACCACTTATACCTGGAATTTTAAGCATTTAAAAAAGATAACTTGCAAAAATCAAGGATTCTTATTTGTTGATTACAGTTAAAATACTCCGCAGAGATCATCCAGCCTAATTTACCAATCTAAGTGACTTTTTCTCGTCAAAAGACTTGAATTTTTCATAAAAACACAAGTTTTATGATCTCAAGGTCTAAGTACGCTACATGGTTTTGAATGTCCTTATTTCAGCATGTGTAGTCCTTATTATTATTTCTAAGCTCAAGAAATGGCCGAAAGGCGGAAAATTGAGATATTCTAACAAAGCCTGAAGGCGAAGGAGGGGCGAATAGACTGGCAATTAAGAATGATTTCACGATATCAAATGAGTCATTGTTTAAGTCCTGGGTTTGCCAGCTTGGTTTTGCTTTTAAAACCCACTAGTATTCTAAAATTGTAGCCTATCTAAACGAGATCCTTATTCGAGAGATAAGTTACCCATCGACTGGGACTGAAAGGCGTTGATGAGGATATTTGTAATTTCTTAACGGGCGTTGATCGCTTTTAGTTTCGATTTATTCAAATTTTCAAAGTTTAAAAAACTTTACCCATAATAAACATAATGAATTTTCAATTACGATATTCAAATATTTAATCCTGTCCTGTATCTAGATTAATTTGTTTTAATTTTATATCATTCCTTTTAATGATTTCGTTTTTGAATTTCAAATAATTGCCTACTTCATAATGATAACAAATCAGTCATGGGACTAGATTTAATTTATTATGAGAAGCCAATGAATTTGCACTGATTAATTTTCCACTCAATTATAGCAAATTCTAACGTATCATTAAGCAAACTCACGACCTGAAAGTTAATTTATGCCCGAGAAATACAAGGACGATAACTACATGGAGCATTGAAGGCAATTAAAATTAACAAACCGTTCCAAGCTCCACAAAAAATGTGGTTAATTTTGAAGTTAAATTTAAGATTAAAATCTTAAATTATTATCATAATTTGTATCATTAATGACTAGGCAAATTATTTTCCACTTTTCTTTGTGCGAAATATCCGATATGATGATGACGATGTCAGTGTAGGGCAGTAAATAAGAATCAAGACGTCAAAAATGTCTCAAACAGCGCACCAACGGTTTCATTTTATAATAATTCAATATTTAAACTTCAGAATTCCCGAATTACTGATTCATGGCCTTACGAGGGGTTTTATTTTATCAGTTTTGATGGTGAATAAGCTACCTTAGATCGATCTTTTTCTTATGATTGAATCACTAAAAGTTTTTCTTGAATTGTTTGTTATTTTTTAATTGTCTGACTATTACATATTGAAATTTTGCAATCCTTCACAGTTGGGTAAAGAAAAAAAGTACTTCGGATTATAAATGATCGTTTTTGTTAAAGTAATTACAAATTAGCACTAATTTAAACCACCCTATTATTTCGCAGGTTATTAAGCCAATTGCTATAATACTGAAAAATGTGAATTTTGCTTTAAATTTTCGCACAACTAATTGCGTTTCAAGATGTGTTTTTCTCTTTGCCCTTAACTGGTGTTAATAGGTACTGGTTATTTCGTCTCAAATTGACGGAATATATAAGCAGCAACCCTGGTTTTTGAGAATTAGCATGTGCGTTTCGAAAGCGCGATAGTGAGTTTTCCTTTCTCTCTATAGTCAGCTTATTCACACATTTCTGTGATCGAGATTCGAGCCCATTGAGAAAAGTGTATCCCAACGGTTTACCTAAATAGAAGGTGGCCATCACTGAGCCCAGTGACTGTGGAACAACCGAAATCCTGAAAGTCTATAGGCCATTTTTTCTACAAACCCCCCCCCCCTCCCTCTCCCCATCTCACCTCTCTAATTCCCCTAGATTGAAAAAGTTTAGACTCAATTACTTTTAAAAACCTTAGCATAATGCTAGAAATGATAGTATTTTTAAAACTATGCATTTTTTCCCTCAACCCAATGTTGAACAGGGCACTTTACTACATGAACACTTTTGCCCACTTAGAGACCACTGATAAATTGCTTGTAGTCGGAACTCTGCCTCTAAATCTCGTGGTTTCATATGAAAATAACTAATGCCGTTTAATTTCCCACCAAAGTCGGGATTATGGACTTATTTACAAATATAAAGCCTAAATGTTGTACTTTCAGGATACTTGATGTATCAAAAGAAAGAATTCTACTCTGTGCTAAACTCGAACTATTTTCTGAGGAAAAAAAAGATAGAAAAAATACTTGAATACTTTGGCAACGACTGTCATTTCATTTCTTCTTTAGGACAAGAATTAGCAGAAATTGGGAAAAAACTTGAGTAGACAAACAATCTACTTGTTGAGATTGGAGAGTGATAAAAAATTCCTATTTTACAATGAAATAGTTATTTTTTCATGGGAAAAATTACTCGACGGATTGGGATTGCATAAGATATGAGGTTAAAACTAAGGCTCAATATTTCTGGTCTATCTCACTAACCAGTTTTTCAAACTTAGTCCATTCAGGACGTGTATTTTCAAGTGAATTTGGATGGGTTTTTAAATATATTAGATTATGAGATTACGAACAAGTGGGCGAAGCTTCGTTCTCTTGAATGCTTAAACTTAAGCCCAACTGAATGCTACGTTCTCTTTATTTAGGGCTTATACTAGTTAAAGCTATTGTTATAAACTGTTGGATTGGGTTATGGAGGATAGGAGGGTCTTTCCCAAAGCATGGGAAAGAGAGTTGAACTTGACTGTAGAAGATGATTAGCAGTTATGGTTTAAGGTACCTTTATACGAGTTTGTCTATAAAAGTGAAGGAGGGGGTGAGGGAAGGGTAAATACACTTTGAGTAGAGCAAACAGACTGCGAACAAAAAGGAGTGGGAAGGATGTTCTGACTCCATTGAATTTTCCCGTGCATCGATGAAACAATGGTTAGGGGATGTCTCAGTGGCAATCCAGAAAATAAATAAATAACTCGAAAATAAAGGAACCCCATTGCAATGTCTTATATGTTGCAACATGATTGACATAAAGGCCCCAGATTTTATGACTTCAAGTGAATTTAATTAGTGTAGCACTACAACTCCAAATCCAAACAACACATTTGACACGATAATTTGATAGAATTATTTAAATATTAAAACTATATTGAGAATTTCAGCATGTGCATGATAAATTTTATTGTAATTTTTATTCATTGTTTGATTCTCAATAGTAAAATGTAATGAGGAGAGTTGAAGTAATAGCTGTCATCCATTCACCTTTATCAAAATCATATAACTTTGGTTTATTTCTGTATATTTTCTCCGTGTGAAAAAAAAAACTGCATCAGTGAAGCCCCGTAATCATTATTTCAAGAACCAAATTTATCTTGGATTTTAATATTTATTATAGTGAAACATGCAGTTGACGTGGGTCTAAAGACGGAGCATTCAAGTTGTGCATACGCGTCTTCTTCATTTTACTCGGAAACTACTTATCACTGTGTTTAAAAAAAAATAATCTCTCTTTATTTCATCGCTGCAAATTATGTAATTCGAGTTTCTATTTAATGGCTTTGTATTCAATTTTAATATTCCCAAAATCTAATGTGCTGCCTATCTCATATGTTGGACTTAGTGGTTCTAGTAAACTTTGACTAAACTCGTAAGAACCTTACTAAGGTGAAAGTTCCTTAACCAGAAACAATATGCTATTGTTAGGTGAAGCGGATAAGACGTACATTAAGATGGCATTAACAGTCTACAGTCTGCGAATACTATGGATATGAATTGTCAATCGTAGACCAAGTAGACATAGAGTTTATGTTTTGGAATGAAGAGTCATGGCACAAAAAGGGCTTATTTGTTGCGATTAAACCTCCAGTGAGTAAACAAACAAAAAACATGATTTCAATGCACTTTCTATTGCTAATTTCATAGGAAAAATTCCTTCTTCTCCTTCTTATTTGCAAACATACTAACTTACCTTAACTTGAGAATAGGCAAGTCTCCTTGACTCTAACTGCCAAAATTCTTGTTTATTTTTGTTATATCCTAAAAGAAATACAATCTCTCATCCCACAATTCTGTAAGTTGTGCTGACTACAATAACTGATAAAGTGAATAACCAGAATGGTCGACAAGAATACTATTTCTTCAAAAGAGTAATCCAACTTTAACTTCCTTTTACTCAGTTGTTCTAGCTATAAAATTACATTTTTTGACAGATAAATACAGGTGGCTTAACATAGTTCATAGTGTATTGATGTCGATTTACTTCTTTTTTGTTTTTATTAATTTACATTAATAAATTAATAAATTACATATATATATATATATAATGCTTTTTTGGAAAAATGCTATTTGTAAGTTAGGATCAATTATCGTAATTAATGAATTCCCTTGCCTTTACCTAACTTTGCTCAAAATACCCTATTAATTGACACATAATCGAAACTACCTTTTTTATAGATATATATTGGTAAAAAGAAATCAGTCATGTCACCTAGTGTAATTAAATTTAATTCATTTATTTGTGAATTTCCTGCAATAAATATAATTGCGCAATTCACATATGTTCTTAGAAGAATGTGTGGAGTTTTTTCGCACATAAAAACTGTATTTGTTGTGGGAGGGCAAAGAGGTGCGTAGTTTACACAATTTTGTGTAATTTACCGCTTTACGGTGTGTTTATTTGCACTAATTTCAATTAAATTATGTTTTTTTCTTACTTCAATGCAAAACAGGCTGTCTTTAACTGATGGTAGTGGAGACGACACCACAACAAGTAATGGAAATGACTTGGGAGATGTGAACGGTCAAAGCCGAGTGTACCATCACAAAGTGCAGATTGCCGGAAGATCTCAGTCACCTTCTACGAGCACTAATGAAGATTCATATGGTAGTTTGGATACACGATATGCTTCCGGGCCATCTAGAGATTTTTTTGGAACTCGGGTACTTCAGGGATTGTCTCCCAGTCGTTGTAAGTTGAAATTTTTTACTAAAAAACTTACACATAATAAATTTTGTTGACAGTTTTCTTTATAAAGAGCGTATTAGGCCCATAAGGAAAAATTGTTCCTTGAAATTAGAAACAGTGATAACCAAACTTCTACCTTGTTTCGGCTGTCGACAAACACCTTAAAAGTAGTATCTAGAACAAAAATGATCTATTTTTGGCTTTTCATATGACTGAATGCACCAAATATGAATCAATTTACGAAATTCTAATCTATGTAAATTTTACTAGGCTTCACTGCTACCGGAAGTGTTTTGTCTTCTTAGTGAATATAAGAAAACCATCATCATTTCCTACAGCACGCATTTCCGTTAAACCAAAATTCAAAGTACGATTGAAGTGAAAATACTAAAACAAATGGTAATTAATATTTTTTCATAAATAAAGTAAGACCTAGTCAGATGGCATGTTTCATGAGATTGCATCATCTAGATCTAGAGAAAATTTTACTCACCTCTCGTCAATTCTATCTTACTTTAATTGTTTTGCTACAATATGCATTTCTACTTTTAATGAAATGGAAGGCATGTTTATTGGTTCTAGAAAACTATTAACTTAATTTGTACAAGTAATCATATGTGCAATCAATATTAAATAACTTGGTAAAATAGCGAAATGGAATTCAACTTCACCTGCTATTGACCAAGCGCGTCTATTTATATATTTATTTTCCATTTCAATGTGAAATTATAACATTTAACAGTTGAGATCTGAGGAATCATGAGATTGTCACTGTTTCGTAGGTATTGGCTTTTTAAAGTGCACACATCAGGAACTGACCTGATACAACCCTGTTTCCCCATTGGTGTACAATCTAGGTCGTCTCTGCAATAAAAATTGTGTATATTTAACTTTTTAATGAAATCGTTTGAGTGCAGCAAAAAAAGAATGAAAACCTTAATATAAAAATAAATTTTATACTGAATTTAATATGAAATAAGCCTGTTTATGTGTTTTAGTGGATTAGCTATCTAACTAAGCCTGACTGTACTCAGGAACCACAGTGGGAGATTCTCCTAGTTCTTAAGACCCCCAGAATTAGCTAAGCTATTGCCAAGCTAAGAAGAGAAAGAGGTATCCAGGGGATGCGTTTATTCTAGACATGCATGGCGTGGAGTGTGTGTGTGTTTGACGTGGAACTTAGTCTTTATATACACTTTATGATATGATGACCTCATATAACTTGGATCATTGATTGATCGGGTAATCGAATATTGGAAATGACTAATGATTGATCGTATTGACATAAGTCATTGATTGGTCACGAGGTTACTGCATTTGTCATGCTAAAGGTGTGTCCCCACAGCGTAAATATGGTAATGTGATTGGTTAGTTACTTAATTAGCAAGTATTGTTATGACAAAGAAATTTCATTCCCAGGCTGGAGTATGGAAAGTCAAGGAGAGGCATTTATTGCCTCTGGGACGGTTTTCGTTCACAACTTTTTAGGGTTCTAGTGGAAGTATTGAAGTGTTCTTTCCCGAACTCTAGATTCTAAGGTGCGGCTTCGAATTTTCTCACTGTTGGGTAGTTATTAATCGGTAGGAAAATTTTTACAACTGGAATGAACCTATATCGGTTTGTAATTCTTGGAAGTCTGGTTATCAATAAGCTCTAATTAAATTAATTCTGGGAAGTGAACGATGGGGGACATATATGCCTAAACAAAATTTGTGTTTAAAGACAAGTTTTTATAAATTTAATTATATTTTGGGATCCAAACACCATCAGATTGATTACAGTCGATGGCCTAATTTACTGCCGGGGTGTCAGTTACGGCGAGCTCGCAGATCATTAAGGTAGAGAGTCTATCTAAAGACAGCCCATTTTATTTAAAACAAAAAATTTCAAACACGTTAAGTTTCGAATATTTCTGTTTTAACATTCCTATGCTTCTAGTTCGCTATATTAATGGCTTCATGAAAGAACGAAATTCAACACGTAGATATCAATTTTCAATCCTGGGGTTTCTGCCAATATATTTAGCACCTTGGAATTGTATCTGCTCCTCTAACATTGAGAACCGTGAAGTATTAGGTAACAAACCGAGTGGCAGGCTCCGATCGATTGAACATTCACACTTAGGCAAATTTTTTCACCAGCATGTAAATTCGTTCAATCAACTCTTACTTCCATAATGCATAGTTATTGAGAAACGTATTTAACCTTTACAAATAAACCATTTCTAGATGACTTGTATATTATCGCCTTCCCTTACATACTAAGGCTCTACTTCCCAACACAGACACCCTTTTTGAGTGTCCAAAAACAGCCTTACACTAATGGATGTTGCTTACAAAATTAGTGGTTTTAAATCCCTTGGGACATCCTCGGTAAATAAGACTACAACTTGACCACTCTTATTCTCAAAAATTTTGAAATAAACTAAGTAAAATGCATCATTTTTGTAGTTAAGAGGCTTGAAATTTGAGGGATTAGCATAAATATCCACTCAGTGTCAAGATTCATGCGTTAGACAACATTTTTTTGACCGTATAATGTGAAAGTACTCACCTCCCTCCCCAATTCGTATATATTTAAATGCTTCTTGTTTTTTTAAAAGAGGTATGCGTTCTGCTATACTAAACATTAAGGACGAATCCGTGCTTGTAACTGGTCATTTGACTAGCAATGTTAGCCTATCAATTTTTACCTACTCTTACACCCATTAGATGCAGTTTGTCGTTATGACTTCGAAATGGAAAGGAAAGGTTAACGTTTAAATTTTCAATAAGTATTAATTAACAGTGTGAGTAATCTCGTTTGCATTTAACTTATTCGTAAATTGATCAATATATTGATTTCTGCAAATTTAATCTCTAATTTATGGATGCCGTTACAATGTGGAATTATTTTCCTTCTTCGACACTGATCACTTTGACTTGACGTCACGTCAGCTTTCCAGTTTCACAAAGCATAATCCACAAGTAGCCTTCATGTTTGTTGGCATTCATTGTATATGGGCGAATTTTGACAGGTAACCCAAGCGCAATAGGTGAATGAAATATGTGACTTGACTTTTAATAATCCATCATGTGAAAACGCACTAACAGAGTTTCAATAAAACACCTTGAAGATGCATCATTTCCACTCTGCTCTCAAAGGAGTACAAGCGAAGACGATGGAATACGAAGCTGAGATTTCTATGCGAACTTTAGCCGAATGGAAATCATTGCTCTTGTGTTACTGATGGGGCCACTTCATTGTAAACACAAAGATCAATAATGACTCGGTTAAGTATTATAAAAGGCATGGATAGCTGGAAAGCCATATGTCGGAATGTCGTCTTTAGTATTGATATCGTTTTAAATGCGAGACTCTTAAATTAAACCTCACTATGTATTCATAAGGTTGAGAAGTGAGATTCATGTTTTCCCCCAACCCACAGACCAAGCCCTCTTATCCTTTTTCAATTTATTTTCTCTCCATTGAAGCTACCTATTCGCTGTTCCCATAATTAATGAGGGGTTACACACGTATTTCTTTGATTACATGCTGATATTTCACTAATTTAGTGAATTCCAAATTAATTTTTTCCAATACTCTCAACAAATTTTGGACATAGGTCAAGATATCTCGGGACTCAATTAAGTGCAGGTGTAGGCATTTCTAGCTCTGGAATGAGCATTTATTTGATTTATCGTATAAATATTATTTATCTGCTAAATGCCAATCCTCTCTCGTGCATCTTATTGGCATCAGCTTCACGAATAACTGTGTCCTCACCACAGAGAAGCCTGCATTTTCCCTTCTGATTTAGCTTCAAGTTTATGCCATCTGATTGATAATTCTCGTATAATTTTATGCTTGAGATTACTGTGAACATCTAAATAAATAGGGAAGAAGGCAAATTGAGTAACAAAGCGCTGTGTTTTTCTTCCAAATTTGTTTACTACACTGCTCTAGGTAGAGGCCTGTATGCGCCGGTTATTAATCTACATATGATCATCTATATGAATTTCAGGAAATATGTATCAGAAAATTACACGCACTTTTCTCTTACTATCCATCCTGTTTCTATGGGGAATAATTTGGCGTATAATGAAGTTCGATTAATATTCACACGTGACTGCGTTGACTCTTGATTTGACATGTGAAAAGTTTTTTTGTTTCCTGCCTAGTGTGGGTGAGTGGAATTAATACATCCTGTCACTCTCATTCCCTCTCCAATTTCTTACTCATGCACACTCTTTACGTCGCTTAAGAGTTGTTCAGACTATTTTATGATTCTAGTATCGAATTTGTTGTTTCAAAAGACCTCAATGACAACGTTTTTTTATCTTGATAACGTGAGATTATATTGCGTCAGTTACAAAACGTCGGAGAAGTGGCACAGATCAAGACGTTACCTTGTTCAAAATTCAGGTATTTGAACATCACTTATTCCAACCTAGGAAAATTTGATAAAAGCATAAATTTTCCGTTAGCGGTGAATGCAGTGAAACTAAATGTATTTAGAGGAGACCAAATGACTTTCTGATTGATGAGTTTAATCCAGTAATTTAACTACGTTATACGCTTTGTATGGCATGTTTTGAGCCTTTAGATCGCTTTTGCAAAAATATAGTCCCTTAAGTTGCGCTTATCTATCGGTCTCAGTTTGGAAACTTCTGCTTTTTTTCAATTTCTTATGAAATTCTTCTCTTCTTCTCCCACTTCTGATTGTGATAAGGATAACAGAAGATAAAAATTGGTCCGCCGTGGAGACGAATGCTGCAATGTTAGAAATAACAAAACTATATACTTCCTTTTCCAGTATTTTGGATTCCCATTTCATAATATTTGAAGAGGACAAAGACTGTGGAATGAGTAGTTATATTAGACTAAATCTTGTTATAGGCGTAGATTGTGCACCCTTGAAGTGACTATATAATAAAGTGAATTTTAATGCACGCATGAATTAAGTGGATGAATAACTCCAAGAACATCTAATGTATCTGTTGGGTATAACTTGCTAATTTGTATTCAATCGAAAAAATGATTTTCACAATCAATTTTTAATTATTCATGAAATTCGCATCTTTTTTAAGATAATCTAAATTTCAAAGTTTTATAGTAAAGTCCGCCTTTAGGATATTTGCGTGTTATAATTGAGTTGAGTTTTGAGCTTTGTGACTATTTAGGGTGGTTCAAAGGCTATAACAGTTTCTCACACAGGTAAAATTAAAACAGGCATACAACTAGATCAAGTCAATAATCATCGCGACTTCGCAAAAAAAAATTAACTAATCCATTAATTTAAAAACAATCAAATTGGTTTCAATGAATATGGTGGATTACAAATAATCTAACCAGTAGAGCTGTGTACCCTAGTTGCAAACATGAATTGCATTAGCGTTGAGTCATGCACTTTAAGCCCATTTCACGTCCTCTTATTGAGCAAAGAACTAAAATTTATGTCCTCGAATCTACTGCCAATAGCTTTTCAATAAATTTAAGATCGCTGGCATTTTGCTTCAATTATTCAATCTAATCTTATCATTGATTTTCTGTTCAAAAACATAGAGTGGTCGCGAAAGCAAAGCGTTTGTAAATCGAAAACTATGGCGGTAATACTTTCTTTAAATGGTCACCAATATGTTAAAGCTAAATCCTCTTATTCAATTCATTTCAGCGATGGACCTTGCTCAAAAATCAAGTGGCTACAAACCAATTCTCACTCAAGGCGATCAGCTGAATCGCATTAAAGTAATCCGTAAGAGAAATAAATCGTCCAAGGGCGGAGTTAATAATGAGCCAAAGGTTAATTCCATCTCTCCCAACTTCGCCGCCTCATATCCAAAACTCAGTAGCGGTAACGGTAGGGGAAGTGCGCTAGATTTCAGGGACATTTACAATATTCACGACCCGCCAACTGAAGATGATTTTTCTGTAACAGAATCCTCTGAAACTGAGACTTATAACCACTTTTGTTATGATACGGAAAACCCATCGCCAATGATTTACCGAGCTTCACCTGGTCTTAAGGGGAACAATGATTCAACAAATAACGGAAAAGATAGAAATGGACAAGAATTGAATAACGGAGATTCAATGGAGAGTCCAATCAGGTCAGTACTTACTCTGTTTGTCTATCGGCTTTTTCTACCTCCATGAGGCTTTTTGTCGATTATAACACCAAGCTAACTTCTATGCTTTTTCCACCCCACGCGTTTCAATTTTTTTCTATCTCCATGTTTCAGGAAATCTTCGTCCAAATTTGATCGGCTACTAAAGATTCTGAGGATCAATTTCAATTCTCATTTCTTTAGTAATGCCTTAAATTTTTGCCTCAATTTTAAGCGGAACAATGAATCTGAAAGTATCATCGACTTTTTTAATACTAATTGAAGTTGTAAAATTGATAACTGACCAATAGCTAATAAAAGTACAAATTTGGGAACTTTATGAAACAACATAACATTCAACTAATTCTCATAATAAATTAGATTGCGCAATTTGATAGTTTTTTTGCTAAATAACAATCATGGGGAAATAATTAATGTAATGCTTCATTCCCAAATTGATATTGTATTTGCACCTCGACACCTCATTTTTTTAGGCCACATCGTCTTTTACCTTGAACTTTCTTCTCAAGCTCGTTTGAAATGCGCTGCTGGGAGCAGCACTTCATGCCGGATATTGAGGAAGTGGGTTCGGATGTTTTATTTAGTTCTCATTATGTATATTATATTAGTATTCATATGAAATTTTTCTTGGATTTAACGTGTCCTTTCTATTTACGAGTTCTTGTACTTGGTCATTGGATATATTAGTTTGAAATTTTGGATGCCTTGCTTTTGACGGAAATCGCTACTATCTTTTGTTTCTTTTTTTCATTTTTGTGTTTTCAATTTTTGTTACTGTAAAAGGAGTGTTTGAGTTGACTGGAAACAAAATTTAACATTGCTTTTCAATGTTTGCTTACCATAATCGAAAATTGGTGTAAATGCTTTTAGATGAGAGAGTTGTAAAAGAGGCTCCAAATTCAGAAGCTAAATACGATTATTGTATGTTATTATGAAGAGAAAATTCAGATCGAAGCATTGTAAAGGATGTTAGTCCACGAAATATTTTTTTTCAAAAATTGACCTCTATTTCTATCCTCAGGTGTTTGGTGTAACGTGAATTGGGGTCAGAGAGAGTATATATAAAAGTGAAGTGGAACTTATTGTTAGAACATTTTAGAGAGGAACGAGAATCTAAATTTCTTCATTAATCTTTATTGAGACTTTGGGTATAAATTATAATAATTTCATAGCCCGTTGTCAGCCAACTCCGGTCATCAGTATCTCCGCTTAGGTTTCGGAGGTCGTAAACACAAATTCCTTTAGAGGAAAGGCGTTATGAAGTGTAGCTTATTTCGAATCTCTAGCTATTCATTGGCATATGCTATATCAATCATTGCTCTAACTTTTTTGGCTCAAATAACGGAGCTTATTTAAGAAGAACTTAAAATTGACCAGATAGACACAACTTCACGAGCTTTACAAGAGATTAAACTGTTGGCAAGTGTTGATAACTAATTCTCCTTTCGCTTAACATCTAGCACTTATGGTAGGAGTCGTGATGGATAATCATTCACGCTTATTCTAAAAATCCCACTGCCTGTCTTCGAATTAGCTTTTCTTACCGGGCCATAATTGGTCACTCAAAATATGGTGCTGCGGAATAAGCCGACGCAGGATGCATTACTATTAAGTAAACAATGCTTGAAGTTTTTAATTTCTACGCAGAATATAATCTAAATGCAAATATACGAGCAGACACTTTTGATATCAAGGCTGGTAATGAAATGGATAATTTCAGCAAAATGGCATTTTTAATAACTGTGCTCATGCCGGATTAGGAAATTTTGCCAAATTTATCAAGGTTTAAATGATTAGATGATTTTTGTTACCGTCGCTAATTAACGAATATGATATTTCGTTGATTTAGCCTAATATAATCCCAAAATTTAATTCGATTTGATCAGTAGGCACAACGGAGTCATCAGATTCCCATAGAACAGTCAAATAATTGAATTTTCAGCAGCTGTGGATCCGATATTGGTTTGCGCTGTGGGCAGCAACTCAGGAAATACGTGTTTCTACTCACGAATGGCAATTAGATAGATCATATGAAGTCTATTCTACAGTGTGAATTTATTTCAGTCAAGAAAATTTTGCATTTTTTGAACGGGAGAATAGGAAACTACCAATTTCTATTAGTCCTGAGTTGTAATTTGTGGCTATTTAATATAAAAACACTTCGTCTTGATAATTAAAAGTAGTTAATCACGTTAGAGCTTTAATGTTAATTGGAATAAATTGGAATAAAATGTTAATCTTTATGACTAAGGTTTCGTTTTTCTTCACTTTCAACTGATCAGTTTGGCTTTGTTTGTCTGATTGTCAAAGTGAGTAGTTAATTTACAGAAAAAAACACTTTGCGGTGATGATGATGCCACTCCTATTTTCATGGTTTCATAGCTATCACTTTTATGTAAATTTAAATAAATTTGTGTTTATAAATTTGAGTTCATATGATTTGATTTTTTCCAATTTAAAAAGCTATTTTGAATACCTATTTACTCTGAAGTTTTCCTGTTTGTTCATAATCTCAATAAAACAATTTCCTATCCTGACTTACCAATTTTCCCGCTTGTGGTGTTCGTGTACACTTTTTGAAAAAAGAACATATCAAGGCGCCTTTCTTATTGGTTGGCCAAACGTGTAGCAGATTATAGTCTTATACGCATTGAATTATGACATATCTTTGACATACCCTGATTTTATATTCTAAAGTAATTGAACTTGATGTTTCCCACAGATTTGCTGGAGTTTCAAGCTATTTATTCCTGATGATGCTTGGTTTCTTTGCTGAATTTTCAGTGGAGAAATTTTGTAATGAACTCAAATTCTTGCCTTAAACTTTGCAAAGTTTGGATCTTGACGTTTATAAAAAACTGCTAGTATGGATGATGCGTTTTTTTATTTGATAAGAAATTAATGCCCATGTTGCGATCAAAACCTGAGACATGTAGATTAGTTGCGAAAAAAGCACGACTGATAAAGTAAGGCATACTAAGAAAATTTCAACCATTTAATATTACATTTATTAAAGTAAGATGGCAGATTAATTTTAAACATTTCATACTTGAGAAGTGAAAATTTCTAAGAGGTTCATGAAAATTGACGCGTCTGTTTTCATGTTCGGGTGACTTTTTAATCTGAGAGGAGCAATTATATTGCAAAAAAGAAGTATTTTTTGGAAATTGATCTCTATTGATATTTCACCACTTTTGTACTGATCGAATTTTTTATGACTCATAATTACTTAATTGTGCTGACAAGGTTGGGTATTTTACAGGTTACCACTGAATGGAGAGAAGGAACAAACAGGAGCAAAAGTTTTTGAGGTCAATCGAATAGACAATGAATGGAGCCTAACCTCCCAAAATTCACTCTTTCAAGTAATTCTCGGCTTGTCAGATTGTTGAATGTTGTACCTAAATACAGGAAAGATTTTCTGCTATTTCAAAGCTCAAATAGTAGCTTGTGATGGTTTGTTTTCTACTTGATTTCATGTCAACTATGGTGAGTTCAGAAATTGGAGTGGTTTTGCCATACCACCTTGACGACTTCGACAAATACATCACATAAGCTAGCTCTTTTTTAAAGAATTTCTTACTTTAATTTTAAATAGTAAACTACATTATCTGGGTTCAGATAACATTCACAGGCTAATTTTGATTGAATTTCGATATTTAATATAAAGTCAATCCTGCGGTAAATTTTGAAGTGTGTAGCTTAAATCAATGAGTTAATTCCAACCTTTATTGAACGGGAGCTCAATCTGACAGTCACCTCAAGGCTAGCATAAATAATCAATAATGTATATTGATTATTTAAATGACCGAGTTACTTTTGATATCAATATTATACTAAGAAATCTTCATTTGTACCCAACGGGCACTATACTTCTTTATCTTTGAAATTTGCGGATATGATTGTTTTGAGTCCAAATTTCCTTTTAATAGTTCTGTTTGTATTCTGAAAATCAAACTAACTTAATAATGAAATTCTTTTAAGTGCACATGCCTCCACAATGATTATTGGCACAAATAATGTTACTGCCTGAAAAAAAAACAAATAGCAAAAACGAAAGTCATAACTGCAAAGGGAAAGTTGAATTTTCGCTAAAAAATCTATGATGCATAAATCAACTTCCCATGGATTGAATTCCTATATATATACTGTCCGTGAATATTTGTGTTTCCTGTTCTCTGACAGGCTATTTTTCACAGTAGGGAAAAATGCAATAATGTGGTATCTTTCCATTTTAATTGTACTTTCTGAACTGGCTCCTTGTATCCATGGGTGGTACATATCTCTATTGTTTCTCATACTAAAGTAGTGGCCGAAAATGGAGATGAGAGTTCCATCAGCCTCATTAACGCATACAAAAAACTAGCTTTCTGTGGTAATTGAGAATGAAGATGCAATTGGACTTTCAATTCATGTGATGCTGATGATACTAATTTTGAATAGTACTCGCACTCTCATCAGCTTCGATAATTCAGCTGAAATAAGTGGAGCTTAATTTTACGTTATGAACTAAATAAAGCAGCAGAGTAACAGGGGTTTGGCTATAGTCTAAAATTACTAATGCACTCAGGTCGTTCTGAATACTAGATTAAATTTTACATAAGTGGGACATTAACTTTAGTCTGAAACGAGGGACAGCTACAGTCCACTTAGGACATATTCATGAAAATGCTTCATTCAATGAATTATTTGCATCAAGACTACTCGGGATGAAGGTGGCAGTTTATAATTGCAGTATTAGTGAACAGTATTTTTTCGCAAATTTTCGTGATGTCAGGTTGCTGTTGAGTTGATCACCATCAGTCTTTCTTATTTCCTTCGAGTGAGTTCTAACTGACAGATATAAGACATGAACAGCTGCTCAACATCAGGTACAAATGTATAAGAGAAGGTGGGTAAAAAGTCTGCAAATCAGATGAAATAAGGCCCATTTCCCCTAAAATCACACGCTTGAATTGTCGTAAAGTTTGAGTTTCATAAATATATTCTTAGTAGGAGTAAGAATGATATAAATGAATTCGTTAGAATATATACTTCTTCGAAATAGGGTGAAAAATTTAGGATGATATCTATAATTTGGGCCGACCCTTCTACATTTTCCAAATCGCTCTCTCTTATTTAGCACATCTACTACCTTAACCGGTCGTGACAGCCTAAGCAGCAGTTATCCGCGAACACTGACGCCCATCAACCTTCCACGAATAGGTCTAGGTTCTCGAGCGCCCTCTGACAACAATATTAGGGCACAAAGAACTCGAGTAATGAACACCAGAGGCTATGATGATCCACGCGAGATAGATATTATCAATGGAAGTGGTAATGCAGTGGTCTCGAATCTATCTCGACCTAATTTGAATCCAGCCATCATTCCCGTACATTCAAATCGTGCAACTCATCAGAATAACTGGATGCAGTCAGCGACTAGGTAAATGTACTACTTAATTTTGTTGTTATTAGTATTCACCTGTGAAGTTCAATGGTGTTTGTGTCCTTTTTTCAATCTCTCTTGGGGAACATTTAGGTTGACACCCTAGTATCTTAATATGGAGGTTTCAAGCATTCTAGGATTTACGATAAGCAACTTAATTCTACAGATATCAAGATAGCTGATGTACACTTTGCCATTTAAACGCATTATTAATTTTATATGAAAAAATTCCCTTGATACAATCTTGGTTGTACTTGTAAAGTTTTTCACAGAGCTTACGTTCCATCCAGAATTATGGTGCTGAAACTGGTAAGTATTGGTATTTTGTCAGTAACTTCGATCAAATTACTCCCCGCGTTGTATGGGCGGATAAAAAACCTTGCGTAATAAAATGCTGAAATATAAAAATGTAAGGAAGTATGGGGACATTTACATTGGGATTACTTTTTTCGATAAGCTAGATTTGGGCAAAAAATTTCTACTCTTCACGAATGGTATATTTAGAGGGTTCCATTAAATAGGCCTGGCTTTTGATTAATCCCATGGAACATAGTCGGAATACCGGCGGGAAGTAAGATTACGATCAGCATTCGGTCGCTACACTACCGAATTCGGTTCAGTGCTTGATTGTTCTTTGGGGTTGCAACAGTGCAATGCTTTTTATTTAATCTAGCGGTCAAAAATAAAACGAGGATCTCTCAGTCACAAATTACCTCTAACTGCAAAAGCGAGGGAGCAAGTGGGGTAAAGCCTACTATCTCAGTTCCAGATAGAGATGAAGATGCAAACGATTTTTAATTATGATCTTGAAATGCGCAAAGAAGATTTGGAACGAAGCGGACGCAACTAAGCAAACTATGTATCTCATAATAACAGTTTCGGCAACTAATTTATTGCTTGAGAGCAATTGTCTTCTTTTACGTCCAGTATAACCTGATGTGACTGGTCAAGTCCTCATCGTTGACAAATAGGACTTTGGCCTAACCTTTGGTGGTGATTATTCATGAATGCAATTCCTATTTATTCAAGACGAGACATTCATTAGCATTCCCGTTAGAATGATAAGTTAGCTTCATTTTTCCTTCATTGAATGTGTTATTAAAAGCCATGTGTCTACCAGTCTAGCCACTATTCAGAAGTGGATTATGTAAATACTCGATAGCATTTATGTCCAAGTGACAGAGTGACGGAAATTCGTGCAACACAAACAGAAATACATTTTGTCAATCTCTATGTCAAAAAAACCGAAAATATATTTTCTTGCCTTAGGGCAACCATTCGTCACATTCTAGTGACATACATTCGAACTCAGTCGGTTATTTTATCTTACTATATAAATTTTAGGCCAATTTAATCTTAATTCCCAAGGTTTCATTATAAATAAGTAATGTTTACTTTTTTATTAATGAAAGAATATTTTCAATTAAGCTTGGGATTCCTCCTAAATTATTAACATTCAATGATTAATTTGGGCAATTTCAAAAGAACCTTTTGCTGTGTTTAATGTCTCATTTCATGATAGTCCAGTCCCTGGCACAATAACGGAATATGCTTCCAATGAATTCTTGATTTGATTTCAACTCTCGAGTTTTGCGATTTAATGAATAAACAACTCTTATACTTCACTTCAATATTTTCGAAAAATTCCTCTTCTATTTTTGTATTAATTTGCTCTTTTACGCACCTATTCTTCAACTATAAACTTTTTAGTGACAATTTCAATGCTTAAGTGATTTTATTTATATCTCACTTCATTTCTCATCCAACATTTTCACATCGTTCAGGGATCATTCAGTGCCCTTTTTTGGTCATAGAATGATTACAATACGTTTTGTTAAACAGCACTTATTGAAGTGAATATTGGGCAAAAAGGCACACACACAATCCTCGTAAAAGTACTGTTTGCTGCAGATCAGCAGAGGTTAGCCCTAACCAGAGTCTTCTAGTATTGAACGTGCTCCCCAAAATGAGCCAGGCTACGTCACAAGTATCAAGAACACAGAAAGTACAGAGTGAATGGAGGTTATGTCACTTTGCATAAAATTGCTCAGCGATTGGTTGGGAGTTTTCTGCTTCCGCATCCGTGCTTGCTCTCTACGGAAGAGATTCCTTTGGTTCGCCTTGGTAATGTCTTTTACACCCTATAGAATTAGCCTACCACTTTTTAGATTAAGCTACTTGAGGACACAATGGTCCCACGTCGACCACAGGATTAGGTCCTACTGCGAAGTCGAGATGACTAGATTTCAGAGATTAGTGATAATCAAGATAAAACTCCTGGAAAAACCATAGGGCATGGGACTATATTTAAATCCTTCAAAAATAATTGAGTCTGGTACCGCTTTCATTTCAACACCATTTCTACATTTAACTGGGTAATTCTATATACTACAGGTGTCATTGAGACTACTTAAAAAAGACTGCGTTATCAAACATGTTATTGAAGTGAATGCTGATATTGCCCCTCCACTTTAGATGGGATAAATTTTTTTCTTTTTAACAATTCCTTCTAATAATTCTGTCATAATTGTTGCGTGAGGTAGTTGCTTCATCCCACTCCTTCTCGTGCATATTTTATAAGATGCTCTCTTGAGTACTAGCGGTCTTTCTTTGTAAATTATTGCGCTTCCGCTGTAGGCATCCGTACTTTGCTCAATGCCTAGTTTTTATCTTTCAAGCTCTATTCTTTATGCTAGCTAAAATTTGAAAAAAAATTATATTAAATTAAAAATTGCGGGAATGCCACACAGTTATTTATGGCACTGTCTGCGAATGATTGCGAGAGAATGCACAGCTAGAGTTTGCTCTTGATAGTAATTTTCAAGATGATTTGGAAATAATTGTGATTGTTTTATAATTTAGATGCCTTAGATATCAATCAATTTAATTAAAATTAATCCAAGCTAAGAGATGGGGCATTTATTTGTAGCTCATTAATTCTCATGGAATTTTGTTGCAGGACCACCAGTTTTCATGCATATTCTTCCTTTTTCACAGGCATTAGTTATGTTCAAATTTCCAAGTATGGCAATAGAAAAGTACGAATTGAGGTATTTTCATCCAAGTCATATTGCAGATGCTTCATAGAAGAGATTTTTTAAAGGTGGGTTAATAAGACATATGACTTTTTGGACAAGATTATTGTGACGCATTGTTTTCAATTGGCATTACTTTTAACGTTTTATCTTCTTAGTGTGAAATAGTCAAATTATTGCAAATCGACACACTAATTGTAATTTAAAAGTTGTTCTTTTGTAGTTAAAAATTGACTATGTTGTTTGATTTCTTGACTGATACTTTTAATATTTTCAAATCATTTGTATATGTGGTACACATTGTGATCAATTTAAACAAATCCACGCAGACATTTCTTTAGAATATGTGACCCATGACTTCAATTTATGAAATAGACCTGGGTTAGTAAAAAATTAATTTCATATTCTTGTTCCATTTTTCCATCCAATTTACTCTATCTAACAAATTTCAAGAGGTTCTAATGTGGACAATCAATACAAGTGAATTAAATATTATTAAGAAAAATAGCATATTCACCATCTCCAATTTTTCTCCTATATATGATTGTTTTTCTGCAATAATAGAAGCGTAGGCGATTATCTTCACTCTCGGCATGCACAATTTCATCCCGAGTTTCCTCACGACGAATTCATATCAGCTATCAGTTGAAAGACCAGTCTTCCAAGCCCTATTATCTACCAATGTCACCATATTTATACCATTTGGTGGAAAAGTAGAAGAGAAAAATAGAGAGCATTCTAGTTTAAAACTAGTTCTGGGGAGGGAGTGTGTCGGTTTTCCCCTTTCATCATTATGTTCCTGACTTTATGAATAATTTGTAATTTAGAGCCTCCTTTAGACAATTTCAGTTAAATTTTATTATAATCCACACAATTTAACCAATAGTTATGATTAAGGTGATAACTGAAGAATTTCCATAAGTGAAACGTGCTTGAGGAATCGATTTGTAGTGATTATTCATCCCCCAGTTTATTTCATACTAGAGAAGCACTCGAAAGTTAATATTCTTTTTAAACTCTCCTGATGGCGAACTCTGATTACGGAAATCGATGTTTTTCTGTCTCAATTTGTCTCAGTTTCTAAAATGACAATAAGTCTTCTCTTTTTAAGTCCAGTACCTAGAGAAATAATGTCACTTTTCACTCGAACCTCCATGGTTAGCATCTTCATTAATTTTTGTCTCTTAACGGCGTAAAACCAAACAAAAGTTCCGAGGTTATTGACAAAGTTATCCATGGATTACTAAGATATGAGCGTTATCTGCCTATCTTCGCAGACGCATTGAAATAATTTCAGTCAATTGAAACTGTCGGTTGTTAGTGTATATTTTCATGAACAGTATTCCTTGGATTGATATCTGTTTTACTTAAAAACTTTCAAGGTACTTTCTAGACGTAATCAAGATTCATCCTATATTTTAGATCGACACCCCAAAAGGTAGCAGTAACTCGGGATTCGCCATGTGCTCTGAGAGCCAGTTATCCTGATGGCTCTGATAGTAATACATCATCCTCGCTTACCTCGACTACAGTCCTATCACCTCCAAATCGAAAGCGTGTTGATTTCGCCTCACACTCTCCGTTGTTACCTTCACTCAATTCTAACGGCCTTCCAGTTAACAAGACACGAGAACCCTTCCACCAGCCCAATAGTCAGCTGACATTCAATGGAAACGGGAATGTAAATGGGGTCAGAAATAGCAGCGGTAACAATAGTAGTGAAACTAATGTAAAGCAAGACAATGGTTTTTATCTACGAACTCATCGAAATTATCGGAATGGAGAATACCCTTTTTTAAAGTACGTGTATATGTTTGATTTTATCATAAAGCTGGTGTCCCTAGGGTGCGATACAATCTCTTTAATTAAGAATTACAAAGTATTGGTAGTCGAGGTTCTAATAAAGATATTGAAATGGGATTATCGATGACTAAATGCGTATTCACCTGGGATTCTTCTGGAAGAGAGTGATAACAATGAACTTTATTTGTAGAACAATACTATGTAGAAAGAAAGAGAAGGTACTATAATTTGTTTCAACTTTACAGATAGTAGTATTCCCTATGGCAATGTAAGGACCTTTTGGTCATAAGATAATACCAAAGGCATGCAAATTTACATAGTAGTTCAGTGATTTATAAACTGGGGTCTATTAGAGGTAAGAATGTCAAAATAGAGCCTCGATTCGTTTCGTATTATCAAAAAGTTCTTGGGCTCATTTTTTGCGATTTTAATTGTCACTGTGATCTTTAAAACTTGTCGAAAAATTGTTTTAAATGAAAGGTCAGGCTAAATTGCTTTGATTTATTGGAATCCTTTGACAAACAAGATCAAACCGCTGCCATCAAGTCGGACGTTACACAAATCATGAGCAATTATTTATAGTATGATCATTTTTTGTGTGTTTGTATTCCATAATACGAAATTTTCTCTTGCTAAAATCTATTGCAATGAGCTCGTTGATTGTTAGGTAGAAAACGATTGGAAATAAAGCAATTTTGTATAAATTTTTGCATCCAAAGACTGCAGCTGTTTTGTCAATGCAAAACGCGTATTAGATACTGTGATATTGTTCCCAATTAGTAGATACTTAACCTTCAAATGCAACCTCCATTACTTAAATATTTTGCACTCTAATGAGAAAAATTTATTGCAAAATAACTTTCTTTTTCGTATCAGGTTAAACGATTTTGGCTGTTTTTACCCAACGGGGATTTTACTAATTTAATTCATTTAATTTAATAATTATTATTAGTATTTGGCTTATTTTACAACACTTCAAGCCCCCTTTTTTTCTGCAGTAAAAGAGTGTAGGGGTTCTGGTGGGATTACAACTTCAGCATTTTATGACAGTAGTGAAGAGACAAAGCCAGATGTTGGAACTGGCACACAAGTTGGACTTCCTTTTCCGTTGTGATATATTTTATTTGCGTCTCGCATAAAATGTGCTGTACTCGGTAAAATTAACGTTGGAATTTCGTGTGTAGCACAATGGTGGACAAAGTGATTGAAATTATTTACATTTACTTTAAATTAAAATTATTTGGCAATTTTAAATCATTCTGCTCTTTTTTTCATTATTTTTTATTTCCTATTGGATTAGATGAGCAAGACGCAAAAATGAATGGTAAAATGTAATGTTTGGTCATTGGCATTTTATGCCCATTGGTTTCCATATTTTATTGTAAACTGCTTGTTAAATCAATTTTTGGCTAAGTTTTTAGATAACTGTTTTTTTCATTTTATATTTAATGAGCGTTTTAAATAATTACCTCCCACTGGTTAAGATATGAGACATTAAAAAATAATCTAATTCTAGGCACTTGAGAGGTAGATCATACAGATATGTAAATAGGATTGGAGGTTTTTTCATGGGATACTGAAGGCGTCTAGATGATCTCAATGCAGTTTTCCTAATATTTATTGAATTAACCAGAGGAACTTACTTTGTTTACTTTGGTATTTATACTACCTGTGAATGCAAGAAAGATGATGCCCTCTTTTTGAGGTACAAATCTTTTTCCACCCTTTGTGATTATAGAGGTGGAGTGTAGTCGATATTTTAAAAATATAGCAGTAGAATTCCCTTCTTCCTTAAGTTAAATCGATTACTATTAAGCTGCTTATTGATTTATATTTTTACCACCCCTCTTACATTCGAACATGGAGGTCAATCTCATAAAAATGAAGTTTATTTCGATTTATTACGTTAACAGTCGCAAAAAGATTTAATTTTTGATCCCATTTATGTACGAGGATGAATCAAAAAGCTTTCTAATTGCATAATTTATTCATTGAATAAGTGATTATATTGGTTTGACCACATAGGCCTAATTGTTGTCTATGCACTTTTGTAATCCATATTTCCACCTTTAAATTCTCCCATGGTAGAATTTGGGAGCTGTCTCTGGCACCATGAAATTACATGCTTTTTCACTTCATATGAGGACGTAAATCGGATGCCTTTAAGGTGTTCTTTCAGTTTTGAATACCAAAAAAAGAAAGCTTGAGAGATCTAGCTAGTGTCTCCCGTCGAAATTCGCGCAACATGGCTCTGATAGCTCTTGAAGAATGTGCAGACATTGTCATGATGAAACAAATTGGTCGATCCAAGTTTCATCTCCGGTAATACAGCACTCGGAAAAAATAAGCTAATTTGCTTTTGCCTTTGCCAAAGTTGCTAAAGAAAGTTCAGTTCTTTGGATCAGTTGTTGTTCCTGCAACGGTTTTGGAACCCATCGTGCCCACCGAGTGCTTTTTAAAGCCAAGATTTTCAGTGGGAATTGAAAATAGTGATGCGTGTACGATTCCTACTTCATTGGCACTTTCCTCAGTGATAACTCATCCATCTTGTTCCTGCACTAGGTTCTGTACAGGTGGGATGTTTTCTTCATTTCTTGCTGTGGTGGGTCGTCATCGAGTTACACTCTTCCCTCTTTGAAGCGTTTAATACAGTCCCAATAAAAATCTGTTGTAAAGCTTCTGTTATCTGAACAGGTTTTCAATTTAGTTTAGTTAAAGTTTACTCTGATCTCGAAATTTGTCATTTGAAGGTTGAAAATTGTTGACTATTTTGGGATGCACCCTGTCTTCCTCTTGAACTTTTTAGTATTAAGCTATCGACTATCGATTAGCATAGAGGTTGGCATAGACAAAAACGTATTCCAGATTCTCTTAAATGGCGGTCGATGGAGGGGTCGGGCATGTCTGTTTTTTAAGAGTATAAACAGACAGACAATGCAATTTGGCTTCAGTCAGATTAGCCAGATCAGTTATGGGGGGAGGGTGGGGCTGTAAAATTTAAGGCAGTGATGAGTGGCATGTTCATTAAGTCACTGTCAATTTGAATATTCTTCATAACTGGCTTTCGTCTTTCTCTCGCCAGATACAGCAGCAATAATGGTACGAATGGCAGAAGCAATGGTAATCGAGCATTGTCGCCATCGCCTTTTCTTAGTTCAAACCAGATCACTCGGCATCACGTTAGAAGTTCAAGCCTCAAGACCCATGCTCCTCCGATCGCCAACAGCCCTATGGTTTATGCCGACATACAAACAGATCCACCACCCCAGTTTAACTGTCGACCACGAGCCAATGTGAGTATTTTTTTATACGTAATTATTCGGTCCTACTCATCATCTTCGTGGTGATTTTTATTCGGGTTTATTTTTTTCTTTATATTATCTTGAAGTTTTCTTTGAAAATAGGCATTTTCAACTGCTTTTCAATTGAGGCTTTCCTTAGTTCTTTCTTTCATCGGGATTATCTAAAACATCATCTTTCGTATCAATGTAAATATTATTTGCAATGCATTGAAGACGATGTGCGAATGTCAAAACAACACACCTTTCTTAGGACGCAGTTTAATAAATAGATTGTTTTTAATTATGCTGGTAGATTTAGAATTGTCAAAGGAGTTAGTGTAGACGTTGATATGGTGAATCAGAGTTTTGCAGTGTTTAGACGTCACACCATTCACTTTCGCGAAATAACAACTTGCCCATCCCCCTCCCCTCCCCCACCACCACCACCACCACCACCACCGCTTTGGTAGTCCAATGATGGAAAAATATAGAAAGAGCCATTTGGAGTTCATATGCGTGAGGGGGAGAACAAAATGCAGATTGGATTGAAAATGGTAATCTGACTAAGTACCATATTTCCACATGCGCTTTGGCTTGACCCTAAATGGCCCCTTACTAGTCATTCAATGCTATGTCAATGTAGTCTACTACACCTTACTTCACTGATGACTATTTTTAATTAATGATCTTCCGACTAGTAGATAGTTTATGGCACTTGTATATTAAATGAAGTATTAAGTAATCGTCAAATATATCGAAAATTAAAACCCAGTTAGTTTTCTTGAATAGCTAATGAAACTCGGCGGAAAGGGTTATATCTTGAGATGTGTATGTAATAAAGGAATGCATTCTGCAAATATATAATAAATGTATCCACTTAATGAATTGTAGGCCAGGCTCGCGTTTACTCTTACCTCTTGCAGACCCAGGGAGTCTATCTTAAAATGGCCTAAAAATTACTGCATAAGGTGCCCTTGTGGGTGGGTGTGGGTGTGCCAGGAATGTTCAAATACGCAACAGATTCTATTATTTTTTGTTTCTCTATTGGTAACAAATGATATCTACTAGAACTCGGCGATATTGCAGCTGTTAACACTGTTTCAAAGTCATGGTGGGAAGTCCGTTCTGAGTGAAGTTTATAAAATCCTGATAGCGACAGTCGTTTGAGTGACGCATTAGTTTGATCATTATTTCTTCATGCTCCTCGTTGCTACATTACCGACTCACTAGGTGGCCAATCGGTTCCAAATAGTTCAACTTTACTCTCTCTACATAGGAAAGTCCTACTTAATTTGATAAAAAGGTACTCAATGAACATCTGGCAATATGACAATATGGCACACGCCAGTTGTCACTTATCTTTGTAGTAAAATATTATGCACAGTTAAGAACAATGTTAATTTCATAAGCATGACGTTTACCTGATTATTGTGTTTATTTTTTATTTGTTATATCCAAGAATCAGTTTATCCTACTCTAAGTGTGAATCAGTATATAATTAACAGTCAGAAATTGATTAATTTTGTTCTTGAAATCAAATGTGTTTATCTAATACATCGTTTCCATTGGTTTCTTCTATACTTAAACACTTTGAGGTGACTTTAATGCTGAAATCAAAGCCACTTTAGATCCTCCACAATGTTATTCTGTATATTCCTTCACAGGATTAAGGATCTTCCTAAGTCCAAAAGAACGCCATGCTCTTTTCCGAATGAGAAATTCACAGGTTTAGTAAGCTCAGAAGTGTAATAGGTGATTTGAATGTAATGCGTGGAATGTACGACTCTACCAGGACTTACTAAAGAAGTCTCAGAAGTGCTAGAACATCCTGGATAATTTATGCGTGTTACTGATCGTGTATCGCGTAAGCCTGAGCGTGCATGTGGAATACTCCCACCTAATCAGCTTTCAATATTCTGCAGTGCAGCGTTACCTGTTCTTAATTGTAAAGCGTTCTTGCAGCAACTGCATCCCGGTCGCCACCTCTCGTGTTCTCCCTACTGCGGACGTAGCCTACCAAATTGCATTAGAGCGCTGCAGTAGAGACTAGTTGTGCTTGACTGCAACTTCCAGGATATTTACTGAGGTTTTGTACAGTATCGCTACAAACGAAGGGAAATAGAAGAAAGAAGTGTATGGAGGAATTTGGAGGTACGAGGAGGTTGCATTATTACTAAGCAAGGGCGACCCGATTTATGAGAAATAGGCTCAAAATCTAGTATGATGTGGGTCTTATGAGATTGTACGTTCGGTCATTGCTAATCGGGGCTCACAAATTACCAAGTAAAAAAAGTGTGAAGTTATAAATAGATGTTACTTGTCCAACCTCAGAAATCTGATTTCTGTTATTTTATTGCATTTTTTTTTCAATTTACCCAACTCTAGTCGGTGGAACCGCAATTCTTCAGTAACGTGAGTTCCTGCCAACAATTCGGAATCCCCTTCCTAATGAATGCCTCTTTAGTCAAGCATTGCTAATTAGAATCGCATGAAAGCATAATTTTATCGCTAAATTAATTTGCTAACATGACTTTTTTCATATAGCGCCTGCTTTCATTATTTGCAATGGTAATATAAAGTAGCTTTTGAAGGTATATTTGAACAAGGAGAGAATGAAGTTTCTCAACATGTCATGAAATGGGATCAATAAAAAGTGGGATCATGTTCTAAATTATGGTTTGACTCCAAGGTTTTCGTATCAGTTCATATTCGCACTATTCAAAGCTTACTGATCAACTGACTTGAAGAAATGATACATCACATCAGTTGCAGTCATTTCTATCTCCTAATGGAAGAATCATCAAGTAAGATCATTTCTAATGTTCCACGATAATTAGGTAATGCTAATTTATGAGGGTAGGTATTCAATTTTCAACTGTGCCTCAAGACTTCAACTTAATTGTGTTGATACATCACGTTACAACGCTATAGAGAAAGTTGCTGTGCAATTGGTACTTTTCCCAATATTATCCCGTGTGTAGTGAGTTACATTAGCTCACTGGTTAAGGTGAGATTATTTTAAGTAGACGGTCCCTTGGAGCTCATTAATTATTACAGAAGTTAGAATTTATCTTATTCTCCCAATGAGGCAGTTTAATGAGCCAGAAAAGGCTATTTTGTTTCAAGGTCGATTTGTTTTCTGCCTACATTCGTTTTCTGTGTAAAAGTAGTTTGAATTCAAATTTGAATTAAGCACGGTGAAACTAATTGAAGATTGGCCATAACCGAGGAAAGAAATTTGACCGACGATCTGACTATACTTGCACAGCAGATTTTTGTAAATCATCAGCATTTTGACTTTTGTCGCACTAAATTGAATGTTTCAGCAACTACCAAGTCCTTCACTGCTACTCGCACAAACAAGCATAATAGAAGTCAGCTTCGCACAGAATGGGCTCGCACAGGCGAAGAAACTTTTGAGCAGAAAAAAGCTTTGCTGAATCATAAATAACCTGTTCCTTTTCCAATGAAAAATTTTAGCTGAGATCAAGATCACAACTTGTAGAATAACAGATGTCTCGACTTACATACAGCCCAAAGGGCACCCTTCAAGTATTGCAGTCAAAATTTCTCAAAACACTCATGCTTTCATGATGGGTACATTCTTCCTATGGTGATGTGATTCCTTTAAGAGGGGGTTGGGTTGAACTTTGATACTAGGTAGTAGTTAAGCCCTGGGTTGCGAGAGTATTCAATAATGGGCCATCTATATGGTGGCAAAAGGATTCGGCCCCTGACACACTTCAGGACAAAACAAAATAATAGCTGTATGCCACCGAATTTCAATCCTATTGGCCCACTGGACTGTGATGTGTTAATGGCCCACGATTGGGAAAATCACATATCGCCCTTGTAGTTAATGAACTGAATTAAAGCAGTTTTCTGATCTTCTTCCTGTGATAGCATACAATAAGCGTACTGCATTTTCCATAGGGGGGGGGGGGGGGGGGGGAGTGAATCGAGATGATATTACACTCAAAAAGTGGTTATTTCGAGTGCAACTCTTTTACAGTGCTTTAGTATCCGCGTCTATTAACTTTTGTAGTTGCACTACTAGATTCAATTTCGTATCCTGAGTATATGTAACTTATGTGCTCTCTTATGCTAACTATGTGCAAATATATTACTGTTCAGCAGAATGCCATAAATATCATCTTAACTGTCGTTTATTTCTTGCGTATTTCAGTACCGTCAGTCTTTCAACGACGAGAGAGAACATTGAAACTAAATGCTCTTACTGAAGGGTACAACGGGAAAACTTACCAATAACTGCGGAGAGTGTGTACAATTGTGAAATATGGTTGAGAATTATTGTGCGTATGTGTGCAATATTTGCCTTTCAAATAACTTTCTTCCCGAGTCTCTTTTAACTTCATACCCCCTCCCCTCTCTCCCTCTCTCTCTGGATACAAATCTCTTACATCACAGCCCTTCTAAGCACTCAAATTTCCTCCACTTCCTCGTCTCCCTATCTTTTAAACAAGCATATTTTGATTAAGTACTAATGGTGATTTTATTTATACATATACAAAAATGGATAAGCGCTCTCTCGTGAGTTCTATTTCTATATTTACCCACTGGACTCGTCGAGCTGTGTCCTTACTATATTGTAGCCTCATACCCAGTTCTTTCTCATTGCTCTTCTCATTCACGTTAATTCTAATTCTCTGCAACCCAGAATTTTTCCCTCTGTAGCATGCATCGCTTTCAATTGAAGGCTATTTTGGTCATAATTTTACATTGTTTTTCCAGTTGATCCTATGATGGATGGATGATTTCAGCGGGAGTAAAATCAACCTTGCACTTCACTTATGTGGGTGGAAACATCCTCCCTGTCAGAAATTCAAAATCGGCCACCATTTTATTGGTCAAGCTTAAGTGTTTCACTAGAATGTCTCTCCTACTGAATGTTTACCCGTGAGTACCTAACAGGCGACACCTGACTTCATTGATGAACAAATTAATTGTTCCTGACCAAATGTATTCGCCATTTGGTTCAAAATGTGTGTTCAACTGCGGAGAATGATTACTTATTTTGCCGTCGGAAGGATTGGCATGCTAAGTGCTCTTATAAGAAGTAGCTAGTGATCGAACAAGTCTAAACAGCAATTGAGAGATTTTATTACGAGATATAAAAAATTCCCTCAGGTGTTGAATCTCCATTAAAATTAAGCAGGAACTGATACAAACAAATATCAGTAAACAGTAGCACACTCTAGGCATTAACCATGGTTGGAGGGAAAGAGAGGTGCACAGATGATGCCCAGTACTAAATAGCCCTGAAAACATTGCTTGGCACATGTGTACCGGCAGCTCTCAATGATGAGGATGCACGACTGCTCAGTTTAGAGGAGACGAGGGCGATGCTCATCCGAGCACATTCAGCAAATTGGATGGCCAATCGCCCTGATCACTACTAATCAACGTGCTAAATGTTAGAATCTCGTTTTTGCATAAAAACGCCTACGAATTACCTTCCCCATAGCCAAGTTAAGCGGCATTAGCACTTCTAACGGATTTGGAAACGGAGTTGCACTGGGGATACTACTAATTATAAATTTCACTGCCGTTAGATGGCTGTGAGGCGGAGCCAAAAGAAAAAGTCTTCCAAAAGTGGATTTGGTTAAGCTATTTATCAATCTATATCTGCAGAGCAAGAATCGGGTGTCATGACAACCTATCTGATTCTATTTGTTTTCCTCTAAGTCATAAACCATACTTTAAGTTAATAACGATTAGTAATTGCAGTAAAAGTCCACTAACGTAACGGAAGATCCGTCTTGTTTCACTTCAGTTTTCCGAAACGGATTTTATAATACATGTTAAGTGGTTGGTTGATTGCTTCACATTTCCAAACCTGAAGTTGATTGCTCGTTCCCAGAATTACTGATGATCTCGATGTATGGCGCTATACGAATAGATGATTAATCAGGATAGCTGTTGCACTTTGATTCCAAAAATCTTACAGCCTCGAAATAGGTAGATGTGACCAATGGAGGTACTTTAGTAATGTAATGTCTCATTCATCCGATTTCTTATTGAATGAAGACCCGTTTCTGGCACCAAAGGGAAAGAATTTCGACCATAAATGGGAAAAATGCCTTTAAATGAGCATTAACTATTCCAATCATTTCTCTTTCGAATCAACTTGCCCAGGTGCTGTATTCCCCATAGTCGACCCAAGTGTGTGTCGGTATCATGATTATCCATTTAGCGCAGTAGATGCTGCTGTGTCATTCCAATTTTACAAATATTTTAGGCGACCTTTTATTGCTCAATTAAAACTTATCTACTACATAATATACTACGTGCTGCAGACCTTCTGAGTTTTTGCAATATTATTTATGTGATTTAATGTAGCGTTGGTCGCGGTACATAATAACAAGCCCGATCAAAAGCCCATAATTTGGACGAGTTAAGATTCGTGTGATAAAATAGTGCAACTATGTAATAATTTAAATAAGGATAGAATCAAAACAGATATCAATTTGGCCAATATGGAGAAAGGCGAAGCAGAAAGAACTTTGTTGAAGTACTACCGACAAAATGAAGTGAAGCTCAAATATGTGCTGGATGCTGACGCAACATAGGAATAAGCATGCTGGGTGGAATTACCCGAGAGCAGATCAAGTGAACAGCTGTGAAGAGAGGATAGCGTTCACAGAGATGCAACGCAGAGAGCTGAGTATAGATCTGAAATTTAATTAAAATAGTCAAAAAAGCCAACAATTCAAAACAAAAATTGATTCAGAAAACTCGGTAAGAGGCATTGATGCTTTGGGTTCTAACTATCATTTGACCACCTATATTTACTTCCGACTTCTAGTAAATCGGCTTCCACTCCATTTGTTCCAAGGCCTTACACCTTACCGGCATTAATAGTTGAAAGTCAAATTATTACACATCCAGTAGAGCTAACTTCTAAAAGAAAAAAAAATGCAGATTGCAAAGAATAAATCCCCATCACATAAGTGAAAGAGGTCCACCAGTATTTAAGTTGCGGGTAATTGCAGCTTTTGACCCAAAGTAATCTTTTGGGACCCGGGGAGGGTAAAGACATGAATTCCAAAACACTTCCGAATAAACAGATGGCCATCGAAATTACTGTCCACTTTCGAGTCGGCGAAATTTCAGGATCATTTTTATATTAGATCAATATGGGTTTGAGTTGTAATCAAAGGATTTCATAAGTAGCTTTTAGATTAAAATACGACGTAAGATCAATATTTAATCTATGATTTTTACCAAAAATAGCGTTTAAATCCGCAACAGAGCAGACAGCGTAGTGTACCGACGACTAGGTTCATGGTCGATGACAGCACAAAACAAGAAATCAGTAATAGAAGCGTGACAGACGCGGGTTTTTAACTAGTTAATTAAACTAATTCCATATCAACATCATTTAGGCACTCCCAGAAGGCGAAAGAAAGACCACAAAAATTAAGGAAGATATTCTTCACCCCCTCCACCCATCCTTATGAAAGTCGTCCGTCAAAACTACATCCTAATGACAATACAGTTAGGTAAATGTTTAGAAAACGTTCAATCGGTTTATCAAATTGGACACTACCAATTGAAATGCCCCCAAAGCAGCCTGTTTGTTGTAACTCTATGGAGATCGATCGTCAAACATTTTGAGCATAAATGGAATATTGAAAATTATTCCATGCCATCTGAAAATTAGGCATTACTAATGTTCAGCTATTACAAGTAGCAAAGAATTCCGCAGATAATTCTCAAAAATTTAGAGAAAATGTGTCGAATATACTTGCAACACCCGTTGCAGTATTTTATGTCAAATGTATTAAATAGCAGGGGCACCAGCAGAAAATATCAGTCTGTGTCCAGAAACAGCGAAGACAAAGTGTTCAACATTATTTGTGAGCAATGATTTGCACTTTTTGTTAAGGGAAAAAATGTCCAACTCCAAAGCAGACAGAGAACACATCAGACATCACACGCCGCTTTCCTCCCATTAAGACTTGAATGCCTGCCAAGCCACTAGACCTGTTTCCGGAATTTAAGCTCAACCAACGCCAATTTTCTTATAGATTTTCTTCGGACAATAGAAATTTCAATGACGTGCCAAAACCAGGATAACTTACGAACTTTGTTGATGGAGTTTAAAAGCCTCTGGTTGAATCAGATCCTCGGTTCCCTATGGGAGATTTATTTTTCAACCTCTCATAACCACGCTTACCTGTGCAATCGCGTCGATAAATTGAATTGGTAGGGAATTTGTATGCCGCCACATCAACTCTCCCCCCCTCCCCCCCTCCCCCGGTTTAACAAAGATAAGCCAAGAAATACGTGCATTGAGATATTACACTACATTCGCCAGAACACGTCCGAACAGATTATCGCCTTTCCAACTTGAACGAGCATTTTATTCAAAAGTAACGAGTTTTTAAAACGAGGAACGGAAGACAGCAATAACAAACCGAAAGATTTAATTAAATTATGTACTATCTTCCACAAAATTCAAAATAAACAACACTTCAATCCGGTTCATAAATCTCTCTACATTAAATTAACGCTAATAATGTTATAAAGCCAAATAAGCAAACACTGACCTTCTTAGCAGTATCCGGTCCCGAGGCGACAAAATCTGGCTGTAGAGAATTCTCGATCTCTTCAACTGTCATTTTGGCGTACTGGGGGTCGGCGAGCATTCGACCAATAATGAAGTTATACAAGTCCCAATCATCACCAACCACTGGCATTAAATCACTCTGGCGAAGTATACCTAAAATTAAATAGCATACCTACTTTAATCCTCTGAGTAAAGAGGCCAACACTTCAGAGGTAGACGATGTTAGGTTGAAACGTGATTTCTTCCAAATTAACCGCATTTTACCTCATCCAAAATTAGTTCAATGTGTTTTCATTGGAAACGGAAAATTGAAATCGCTTGGAGCAGATATCTTAGACAAAACACATCAAATATATTCGAGCGATATGGTTGACTAATCCATTAAGAAAAGCTTCAATGCCATTTATCCCGGTTAGACAAATTGGCATTCTGCCACCCATTTGATGAGCACAATTAACCGTTGGAATTGACTATCCCTATCACCACTGAGAGGTCATCCAGTGGCCATTAACTTGGCAGTTCTTCATTCTAATTAATTCCACTAATTCACCTGCTGTAATAAAATTTCTATTTAAGGAGGAAATAGCAAAATCGTTTCACTTCAAAATACAAGAAAACATATTTTTTATTAAACCTTCTAATCAATTGTCACCTTGTAATAGTCACTTAATGTCTTTCAAATCAAAGAATTCCTTTGCTTAAAATTTATGCGTGTCCTTTTACAGGAACCAAATTCAACATTTCACAAATCCAAATAGGAACTAACTTTGCTAAACTGAAAATAAATGCTTTCCCCACAAATAGATAATTAATGAAACGATAAGTGTTGATTTCAAAACGAACGTGAATGGTCTAATTAACATGAAGTAATCACCATGCTGTTTTATAAACTAATGCAAGTGAAATCGATGTCGATTTTGATGAAAAGGCCAATTGTTGGCACTATCGATTACTTCAAATCACTGTTGAGCACAAGTGAATACGGTGACTTCCCACAAAAGCGATAAAGGGAAAATTCTCGTAAGTACAAGAAACAACTTCATTTACTCGAAAAGAGATATAACAGGTTTTGATCAAAACAATTCAGCAAATGTGTATTTGACTCAGTTGCATGACTTTAAGCCAACCAATTAAAATACAGCAACACAAAACTAACGCAACAAAGGAACTTTGCAAACCGATTTGCCTATAGTATTGGAGGTGAAAGATATGAAATTCTTACTAAATTAATACCTTAACTGCTGTTACTAGAAGCCGTAAAAACAAGAAAATACTTCGAAAAATGTGTGCATTCGTTTTCCGGCAAGCACAACTAAGATGCAATACCACCGACGGGTGAAAAATAACTGCATGTCAAAGGTCAAATTATTACTAACTTTTAATTCCTACCAAAACATTTATTTTCACTCTCCAACGGAAACTAAACTATGTTTTAAGCTCCATTTGATTTAGTACGACAACAATAGAACACTGATCCGCTGAACCAACCCAATTAGTATTCGGCAGCCAAGTGAAAAACAACTGGAACTCTTGATTACTGACAGAGCTGCATACCATATCGGTCAGTGACAGTGACATTGCACTTTTATCCATAGCATATACAATCTCCATTCTAAGACTATAAACACTAGCCAGTGTTCCACGTTCTAATTGTAAAATGCGAATTACTAGCCACGCAGATCATTCAATTGAATAAAAATCGCGTTTATAGACGAATAAAATACCCCAATAAGGACCATTTGGGAAGTAGGATCAGAAACACTTTCGGTACACCCCCGTTCAAGAGTCAATCAAATGTTGATACACAATAAATGGGACATATCACTATTCTGGAAATCCGCACACTCGGCCGACTTCTCTTTAATCCCAATCATTCAAATGACTTAATTGCTTCAAACGAGGAAGGCACACGTAATATTGGCCCCATATCAGTGGATTATCAAGGTGAATGCAGTATTTGAGCAATGCAGCTAAGTTGATAAGGTACGCCATATTATGTGAAGGATATAAAAGGAATTGATTTTTAGTAAACTGGTCAAATGGCATAAGAAGGTTCCAAATTCAACTTCCGCTTCCATCACTAAAAGCAAGTCCGACAGCTTCGCGTCTCTATCCCACATTTTATCCTCGATGTAGACTTCAATTGAATCTTAATTGTCCAGAAATAGAATAAAACAAGGCACCAAAAATGTGTCTCACCTTCGACTGTTCCTCCTTCTGAAAATGTCAGATCAACAAATATTACCTAAGAATTTCAATAAATCACAAACATTTAATTTATGATTCAAGCCTCATGATTAAATGATAAACTGAAGGAGGCTATAAAATAACACCACTTGGCGGTTGCCCCAAAGTGAGCCAAGAGTCAAAATGTGTCAATTCTCTGCGAAATTAAGCACTTGGAGGAATCCTATTACCCGGTATCGGGAGGACTGGATCGCCAATGATGTGGAACTCGCATTCTCCTACTGAATACTATTAATAATGCCGAAAACGATTATCAACACTTAGCTAGGGAATAGATATAAATCCAACCTAGAGAGAAATGAGAATTCTATAATATCTCCATTAACTTGACCCAACCAGTACGAATGCACATTTCACTGAGCCAGGGCGAATCGAGGATGGAATAACTGAGGTCAAGGACAGACTTGACAGAACAATAAGTTTACTACCTGGGTTCTTTTTTAAACACTACAGTCACCATTCACCAACTCTATTCCTTTCACTACGACTAATTGTGCCACAAATCAAATTACAACACTCTGACCAACATGCATCATTGTTTCATTTGGTTCTGTCTTTATTTTTTTCACCCAAGTCTACCTACAAAGTGTGGCCTTACAACCAATTAGAATTACCGGGCAATGAATAATGAGCACGATTGGCTCCTGTATACTCCCAAACAACAACTCAAACTTCTAAACGAATACAAAGTTCCCCAAAAGAAGAAAGGCCCTATCACATCTCACCAATTCTAGTTTAATTCAAAGAGAATGTCACATTAAGTGAAAGTAGGCACAACACACCTCACTTACACGCGATTAATCCTCCACGATACTCATTCCTTATTTTCAGCTCTATTTGTAGAGGGTACACAGACAAGGCAATAGCTAAAGGTCGCGAGATCACTCATCACGTCTGAACATCGAATGATGTGAATGACTAACTGCAATGCTAATTTCGATCAACGAAAGAGGTTGTAGAATGTGCGGTTCTTAAAACAGATGACCCCACGGTACCTACCATACACTTGACTCAAATTATAGGTTAACTGGAGGCCAGAAGAACTGAGCATTTGTCAATACATTAAGTAAAAAGAATTCAGAAGTTGAGTGTATGAGAATGAGCTACTTGTGGCCATTGGGCATTGGAAAGATTCAAGTGAGTTTGAAACTACCTTCAAGCTCCAGTTTGCACGAAAGCCACTAGATAATTAGAATGCTGTTGATGCAAAAATGAGCAATTGGAGAGTTCACTGAGCAGCTTAAGTGAAAATCACAAAATGAGATTCTGCTTTCAAATATGTCAGAAATAATTCAACGCTAGTTCAGCTTACATTTGAAGAGTTCTGAAACTCCGCAGCTCTGCAAAAGTGTTTGTTCGTGGGTATCTAGAAAAAAAAAACATTGAGGAGATTAATTTGAATGTAATAATAATCCAAGTTATTTCTACCTACTCTAAACGATTTCATTATTGGAGCAATTTAAGGGCAAATTGTTAAGAGAATGGTCTTCTAAATCCCTCCCCCTCCTCACCTCGTCCCCACAATTATTTAAAGCAATTATTTAAAACAATAAAAGATCGAGCACTACCTACGTTAATATATTAAAATTAAACACATTGTTATTACCTGTGGCATAAGTAAATATTCAATGAGAGGAAACGTGTGATCACAAAATGCAGTCCAATAGTTCATTCAGAAATGAAGAAATGGGAGATATTGTTGAAGCGGGACATAAAAAGCCCACCTCATTAAAACAACACCTCAAACACATCCAATACACTTCACATTGCCCTCTTCTGATCTATCAAGGCTGAAACTTAATACTCCGTCTATTAAGCCTTCATTAAGCCTCCCTATTTTTCAGAATAATTCATCTGCCTACTTAAAATGAGTGATTTATACTAACACTCCAACTCGGTAATTATTTACTAAATCTTAATTAACTATTTAATTCGCTATCCGCTATTCTTCATTCAAGTATCTACCGCTTCCACTTACAAGGTCGAAAAACTAGTCAGAGGTTATAGAATGCTTAAGAAGGCTCGCTTTCCATGTGATTTTCGCATCAGATCAGATGAACAACTCGGAAATCGATCGTGAGTTTCATGAGAGTTACAATCAAAAATTTGAATGAACGAAGTGGAATTTCGTAAACCCACATCATGCAAACTAAAAACAACACCACATTTTCAAAACCAACAGTCTATTCTCTCGGCTTAAACCTCTTCTGAAAATCCGCAAGCACTCCACTGACTTATTCTTATTATTACATTTACTTCCTCTCACTTTTTGCACCGGCAAGATTCTTTTACATGTCCTCGGCGTCCTCCCTGCCAATTGAGGAGGCACATTTTCCACTCACCTTTCGCATTCCATCAAATCGACAAATTTTCGGGAAAAAGAAGTATACTACATGGCAATGGTTACAGTAAAAAGGAATAAAATAGGAAGTGAGATCAAGATTTCAAAAACAACTGCAAATGTTAAATTCAAATTCAATCCGTCATGCCGCTAAAGAAAAACAGATCAGACAACTAAAACTCACTTGGAAATCTGCTGGGACCTAAAAGTGCAATTAAATGCTATTTAAGTAGACAGCTTGCAGCATCAGCCAATTGGTCACAACCAGAACATCAAAGCATGACTAATTCTCGAGTATGATATATCAAAGCAATTCACCATGCGCATTTCGGTCTGTCTTAGTAGATAGCATGGCAGTGTTACTGATGGGGCAAAACGAACGCTGACGCTTCTAGCTACATCACCTGGTATGTCGTTCTCATAAATATCAACTGCCTTTCTGAGATTAATGAGAGCATAGCAAATGCAGACAACAATAATCGCGATGCCCTCGCCACCAATTCTATTGACAATGTCGTGATGGCAATCCACACATTTGTTCTTAAGCTTTCACTACTCACACTTCTGCTTACCCAACATCTCATTGGCCTGCCATTGTGCCATTCTACCTCGCCATCTCCAACTCAGTGGTAAACTAATTTACACAAGCCAGTTGGATGAACTATTTTCCACGGTCACATTCACCAGCACTTTCAACTCACGTGAAAAAAATTAGATCTTAAGTAAGGTTGAGAGTGACACCAACAACTCACATTCCTCCTCTTCACTACCACCTCAATATTTCATAATATACATCTTATTATGATTACTCCTTTGGAAAGAAACGACGGAGATCACAGTGGAAAGGACTGTGAAAGTACTTATTCCAGCCAATAATCATCAGCTTTTTATTGGCAAACACTAACCACATATCCATCCTGTGCTTCACCTGGTGGATTTCAAACACAACGATTATTTCAACCTCTATCGTTTCATTAATCCACCTCATTCACATCTTCTTTATCGATTTTAGATCACATACAAGTTTCAAATTTACTTCCCCAAGAGTTCCTTGAAACATGGCCTGGAAAGTAGATAGCAGATACTACTATAATGAATAATGAATAACCACCCAGAAGTGTACGAAGATTCACTTACCATATTTACCATATATGAAACGACAATACTGCCCCATCTCATAGAGACCCAATCGGATGATTGCCGACTTGGTATTGGCTCCAAGTCTCAAACCGTCCACCACTCCAGCGGCTACCGAGAGAATATTTTTCAGAGCACCACAAATCTCCACCGTGGTAACGTCATCTGTCCAAGTCAACTGGAGGTTGTCAGACTGAAAGAGGAGAATTTCAAGTGAACTATTCTAGTTTAATATAAGTCTTATCAAACATCCATCCACCATTCTTACTTCGTATATTTTATGCCTGTTTCTCCACTTGGCGCTCCCTTCAACCTGGCACTCATTGACCTGCCATTTTGCCACTTTACCTTACCATCTGCAACCCTATGGAAGACTAATTTAAACAAGCCCACGACCGCGTCTAGCAAATAGGCATATCCAATCCTCTCTTCTTCCTTCAAGTACTTCTGATTACCTTCTAAACAGGCTAAGAATTCAGGAAGATATTTTTAGTTTCTCTGCAATTTCTACCATATTGCTTGATATCGGAGTCTCCATATTTCCCACCTCTCACTAACCATAGAACCTATACCTTTTACTTTATTATAGCCCATCTATTAGTTAAATCCTCAAATTATTTTGATTCTTCAAATAAATTCTACTAATGATTTCTGATTATAAATAATTGCATATCGTATTACTGATGAAAATTTGGGGAAAAAACACATTTGTCACTTTAGGAGAATGGAATAAAATCTATGTCACATTTAAAAGAATATGTAAGGAGGGGTAAATCTACTTCAAAGCCATTTATTTAAATATATTTTGACTTAAAGAAAAAAGTAAAATGATGTGCAAATGTCTAGAGTCTATGAAATAAAGTTAGTTGTCTAAATGGTAGAGTAGACGCTTTCCTTTAGTAAAGTGAATAGTTAGCTGCTTTGAATTCAAGGAATGGATGATTTCTTTATACATACTTGTCCAATTATGCAAATGAAGATCTAGAGATTTCAGTGAGAAAAAATTATCGAAGGAAATAATAAAGATGGTTATCATTTTGAATATCTCCTTTTAGTATTACCGTTACACTGACACCCTTAATCAAATTCACTTCAAATTTGTCAGATTGTTCAAAAAGCACACCAATAGATCAAGTCTGAGTGATTCGGTGTTGGTAAAGCTCTAACCTCCATGGCTACATAGGATCAGTTATTTGAACATGCTAACAAGATCTTTCCTCCTAATTACAAACAGAGCAAAAATCCCCCTGTCTTACATGAATTCAACCCGTGTCTATTGGAAATCTAGAAAAGACAAAATGACTTCATCTTACTACTCATAGTCAACGTCTCTGAACATATATATTAGCAGTGCAGAATAGCCTGTCAATTACCATAAACACTCAACCAGGTATAGACCTTTCTACAGATCGTTGAAATTACACATTAGAAAATCAATATTACAGGGACAAATTTGACTACTACCGATTTTTAAATAACCCTAACTTCTGGCAAATATTGAGTTTCGCGTAATTACTACTGCATTGAAGGGGACAACTTGAATGGCTACCAATTATACTTACGTGAAGAATCTGCTTAATTTCTTCAGCATCCTTCTGACACTTGGCACCCAGTGTAACCTCACAGAATTCTCCATTTGCAAGTCCACGAGCTGTCAGAGCACCACTGATGACCATGGATTCTAGTCCCGTCACTCGACGAATTTCCTCGCTGACTAACACGATATCCGGCTGTACGAAACTGCTATCTGCTTCTCGGACGACCAAACCCTAAAAGCAAATCAATACGCATTTCCAATAGTGTTATTTTGCCCTGGCATTTCGAAAAATGAAATTACCTTAGAGAAAGAAACGAAGAGCACGTCTTTTTTTAAGTGTGACTTTACAGCATCTAGAATTTCCGTGATGTGTCGGGTGGCATAAGCAAAAATGACAACATCTGCGGCTGCAGCAACAACACCAGGATCGTCAGAAATTACTACATTTTCCAGTATCTTAACTCCAGGAAGGTATTTTTTATTTTCTCTGCAAGTCCTAATGTGCTCCTTGAGATCGCAGTCACCATATTTTTCATCTCTAACATACCATAGAACCTATTCCAATCACTTCATTATAACACATCAAGACCAAACAATACCTTGGAATTGTACCCAGGCAAGCTGAATAATCTTTCTGCAACTAGATTACACAACACAGTGCCCATTGCACCACATCCAAGAACGCAAACTTGCTTCATTTTCACTGCAGAGGTAAGGGCAAATAAGGAACCAAGCGCCCAAACTATGACCTAAGTTCTTCATTATAATACTTGGATTAAACCAAACTACCAACTTCATCTTTATAAATAGCATTTTACTTGAGATAATAATTATTTTAATATATATAAATATTTTTTATGGAACGTGCGTTGTATGTTTTTACATCTAGAATAGTTCTTGAAATAATTCCAAAATCACAAGTTCTAATTAAAATTTAATACTAGTGTTATTGTTCACGCAATCGTGTATTCACTTTTCTCATCTAATACAATAGTAACCAATGTTAAATAAAGTGTTTAAATATTGTTTTAACAAATTTATCTTCAGGTAACAAATGCAGACACTTTAACCCATAAAGACACCGCACAATGCAAGAGGAACAGTGAAAACTGGAAGAAGGAAGGGCGGAAGGAAGGATGGAAGAGTGAAAGAAGATGAATTTCTCTGTCGATCACCAGCAGGAGTATTTAGCACATGTGACTCAATTTCGATTTAAGTTATGTACATCAAATTCCTCTTTTGTATTGGTGGGCAATTTCCTTGCCAAGTGATTCAACTCAACTCACTCACCTGCTTTCAGGCTAGCAAAATACGTTAAGGCAAATTCAATTCATCATTGTGAAACCGTTTGAAGATGATTGATTCGGGTAGTTTCGAACTCTCTTTAGCACTTACAGTCATTTCAAAACCACATATCTAGCTTCACAAATTAATGAGAGTGGACTGGTAACATTTGTTTATTAGTCCTGTCAAATATTTGCTCTTAATGTTGAACGTCCTAAACTTGTCAAGAGATTACACGACATCAACTTAGCAAATCGCGACAATCACTCGTATCCGATCCTGAGGCGACATGATACGGTTGTAGAAAATTATCCATCCCTTCAACTGTCATTTGGGCGTTCTGTGGATCGGCGAGGATACAGCCAATACTAAAGTTATACATGTCCAAGTCATTGCCAACCACTGACATCAAATCGCGCTTGCGAACCATACCTAAAAGTAAATTGCATTCGTACTTTAATCCTATTAGTAAAAAGGGCAGCACATCTCTACTTCAGAGGCAGGTTGTGTTATGTTGAAACGTGTTTCTTCATAATCGATCACAATTTACCACATACGAAAGCATTGCAATGAGTTTTTACCCACTCAGTTGATGAGCATAATTAACCGAAGGAGTTGACTATCCCTATTACCACTGAGCTGTCTTCCAGTGACTACTAACTCTGGAATTCACAATTTTGCATAGTCCCACTAATTCACTTGCTGTAATGAAATTGCTATTTAAGGAGGAAATAGCAAAATACAAGAAACCTATTTTTATAAAACCTTCTAATCAGTTGTCACCTTGTAATAGCCGCCTAATATCTTTCAAATCAAAGAATTCCTTTGCTTAAAATTTATGTGATAAGATTTAAATCGCAATTCCAAATTTGACAGCCTCGGCCACGATTAACCATTCCGAAAGCAATTATCAACACTTATTTTTGTACAAGTATCATAAAGCTAACCTTGTGAGAAACTCGAACTTCACGATACCTCGACTAACTTGGCCTAACCAGTACGAACGCTTATTGCACTAAGCTAATGCGAATCGATGACGTACTAAGATAGACCAGGTCAAGGACAGACTTATTTGACAGATCAACAATGTTTCTACCTGGGTTCTTGGTAAATACCCTAAACACACCATTCACAGACTCTACTCCTTTCACTTCGACTATTTGCATCACATATCAAATTATGACGAACTGACCTACAAGAGCCATCGTTTCATTTGATTCTGTCTTTATTTGTTTAAATTAAGTCTGCCTACCAAGTGTGGCAAAATAATCAACCAGAATTACTGATGCAATGAATAATAATTACAATTATCTCCAAAATACACAAACAACTCAAGCCTATCAACGGAGACAACTATCCCCAAAAGAAGAAAGGTCATATCACATCTCACCAACTCCAACTTAAATTAAAGTGAATGTCACGCATAGTGAAAGTAGACACCATACACCTCAGTTATTCATGATTAATCCTCCACATTTCAGAGTCCTTATTTTAACCTCTATTTGTAAATTAGTACACAGGCAGATGTTAACGTGTACATCTAACTGGCTAAAGGTCCCGAGATTAATCTCCAACTTTGCATATAGAGTGATGTGGATGACTAAATGCAGTGCTAATTACGATCAACGAAAGGGGTTGTAGAATGTGCGTTCCTTGCAAATGATGACTTCAGGGTGCCTACCAAACACTTGAAACGAATTAATTAATTGTTTCAAAACAAGTTCAGCTTGCATTTCAAGAGTTCTGAAACCCCGCTGCTCTGCAAAAGTGCTTTCTCGTGGGCATCAAGAATATGAATAGTTTGAATGTAAAAACAATCCCAGTTATTTCTGCCTGCTCTAAACGAATTCATCATTGGAGTAATTTCGGGGATAATTGAAAACAGAATGGTCTTCGCACTTACTCTCCCTCCTTCCTCCGCATCCAAAATGGTCACAAAAGGGCATATTTTTAAGGCAATAAAAGGTCGAGCACTACTTAAGTCACTATGTTAAAATAATCACATTGTGACAAAGGCAAATATTCAATGAGAGAATAGCGTGTGACCACAAGGTAGAGTTCAATAGTCCAACAAGAAACGAAGGAATGGAAGATATTGTTGAAGCAGGACATAAACAGCCCACCTCATCTAATTTTATCGATTTCAACACTTCCCAAACATCCAATACACTTCACATTGTCCTCATCTGATTTATCCAGGCGGAAACTTAGTACTCTGTTAATTAAGCCCTCAGTGTTGAATGAATTTGCGTCATCAGTTTTCACAATGATTCTTCTGCCTTGTTAAAATGAGTGTTTAATACTAACACACCAACTCGGTATTAATTGAGTAAATCTTAATTACATATCTACTTCACCATCCACTATTCCTCATTCTGGTATGGCAATTTCCACGCACGAGTTCGAGAAACTGAAGTCAGAGGTTATAGAATACCTAAGAAGGCTCACTTTTCAAATCATGTTTGCATCCTATCAGGTAAACAACTCAGAAATCGATCGTACGTGAGAGTTCATGCAATTTTTTTGGGAGTTAGGATCAAAAAGTTGAATGAACCAAGTGGAATTTTATAAACTCCCATTATGCAAAATAAAAACAACATTGCATTTTCAAAACCAACAATCCATTCACTCGGCTTAACCCTCTTCTGAAAACCCTCAAGCACTCTATTGACATATTCTCATTATTAAATTTACCCCATTCACTTTTGGGATCGGTAAGATTCGTTTATATGTTCTCTACATCTTCCCAGCCCATTGAGGAGACACAGTTTCCACTCCCCTTCCGCTTTCTAGCATGGCTATAAAATTGTCAAAGAAAAGACTAAAATAGGAAGTCAGATCAAAATTTAGAAAACAATAGCACATTTTAGCTACGAATTCAATAGGGCCTGCAGCTAAGGGAAAACAGACTAAACTACTGCAACTCATTTAGAAATCCCCTGATGTGCAGTTCTCATAAATTATAACTGTCTCTCTGAGATTGGTGGGAACATAGCAGCTGCAAACCACACTTAATAACAATAATCGCGATGCCTTCATCACCAATAGTATTGACTGTGTCGTGGTAGCAATCTATACACTTGCTCCATCATTAACACTCATTTCACTAATCATATTCCATTACATACTTTCGCTTTCCTTCACTCTTGGCAAATATAGATCCAGTTAGTTGAACCCCTTTCCGCAGTCACATTCACCAACACTTTCTTTTCACCTGAAAATATTAAATCTTAAGCAAGGGTTGAGAGTGCCACCAGCAAATTGCTTTCTCTCCACTACACTGGCTGCAGGTTCATTCCTCCTCTTCACTACCACCTCAATATTCCACAGCATACATTCACATTCACATCTTCTATATCGATTTTAAATCACACACAAGTTCACAAATTTACTTTCACAAGAGTTCCTTGAAACGTAACCTGGTCAGAACATTGCGAAATACATGACTATTAACCATGTCTATATCAGCTCATAAAACTTTATTTAAAATAAATCAAATAGAAATATCCAATCCTCTCTTCTTCTTCTCCTTAAGTACTTCTGATTACCGTTTAAGTAGGTTGAGATTCAATTCAGTATTTGAAAGTTGGGGTTCGTATCACTAAAGCAACAAGTTCACATTTCACTCTTCCTTTGTTTCTCTCACTTTGTTTCTTCACTGTGTTCATTTGGCAGAAAATAGCGAAATTTCATCAATCCGGAAATGGAAAATAATAAAACTTATCCACTGCTCTATTCACGGAATGTACAGTAAGGTACTCAATTTTCACGCAAGGCTACTCACATTGCTTCTCAAAACACTCATTTCATTAAATCAAAAGTGAGAGGATTGAGACTTCAGACATATATCTTCAAATGCACTATTTACCTGAGAGATTTGGAAAAAAAATTGGGATTTCGAGTGTTTTTAGCCTAGTTCATATGCATTTAGGGCATCTTTGTCTTCAAGAGTAATATTCATTCACACTTGCAGATCGTTAGTCTCCACCTTGGCTTTCTTTTTCCAATTATTCTTTTCATTCCCTTCAAATGTTTTAGAATGTTCAAAATATTAGGCCTAAGAGATTCAGTGGTGGAATAGCTCCAATCTTTATATATGCAAAGGGTTATTTATTTAAACATGCCAGTAAGATCTTTACTTCCTTATTGCGAACTGCACCATCCCACTGACATACAGGATTTCAACAAATCACTGGTCTTTTTGCTTCCTTTTGGAACCACAATATTATTTCCTCTCACTACTGATAGCCAACATTCTTACCTCTAAGTTGAAGAGGACAACTTGAGTGGCCATCAGATCTAGTTGTGGAAAGAATCTGCTTACTTTATTCAGCAACTTTCTGAGATTTAGCACGGTGTCGAAACTCACAGACTACCCACTTGCAACTTCACGAGCTGTGAGACCACCTCTATTGACCGGGGATTCGAGTCCGTCAATATTAATTAATGTTCATCGTGATGACATTTGATTAAGAAATTAATTTATATACTTAAATAGATGAAAGTGTTTCTTATTGCTCATTTGGACAGCGAAAGTCAAATTGTGTAAATTTTCATTAGTAGTCAATTTCCCGCCTCACATTTTAATTTACTCGCTCCAACTTTTTCTCTATACTAGTCAATAATGGTCGACATGTGCCATTAAAACATATTTGAATGTGAACAATACCTCTCGAGGGTCCGATTTCTCATCTTCAGCATAACCGCTTCAATAAATATCGCCCAAGAGGGAAGCATTTCATGAGGTTGAGGAGACTAATTTATTTATCAATTGGTACATTCATTAATTAAGTAAATCTTTATGATTTATGATTTACTCTTTATGATTTCTGATTATAAAAATTTTACATTTTAATAAACACGTCAAGTTGTGGGAAAAACACATTTGTTGATTTAAGGGAATCGAACAGATTTGAATACATCTAAAAATGCACTAAAGTGATTAAAACGATTTGAAAAAATGTTTGGAGTCAATAAGTGGTAGAATGAGCGCGAATAGTAAGCTGCTTCGAGTTCAAGGAATGGATGAGTTCATTGTTCATATTTATCGAATTATGCAGTGACTCTTTTAATCAAATTAGCGTACGTAAACAATAGACTGAAGAGGATATTAATTACTGCTGATGCCAAGTTTGTGTTCTGTAATCACACTGCACTTGGTGGGTTTAAATCGATTTCTAACACGCAAGTAGCAAATTCACATCCTAATTAGACAACGCAACATTTAACTGGCCTATCAAATCTCAAATAGGAGTAATCAATGGCGCACTCTCTTAAACCAAATAGTATATGGTCTATATCGAACCATCAATGTTAACATCAAGCTCTTTACGTAAAGATCGAAAGTGAAATGGTTAATTACTCTCTCTGTTGATAAAATGCTTTCAATTCCCATGGAGTTATTCAACCAACTTCGACAGAATGGTCATCTGATTGATTTACACATTATCGTATGCATCATTAACAATCTCTACGTTTGCACTAATTAATCTTTAGACAAAGGAGAAACTCCAGATTCCAGCTCATCGATCGTTACTTTGTGCCCAGTTTCCCAAAATTATGAACCAATTACTGGGGAATCAAGATCCGACTATGAAATGGCACTGATTTTCTACCGAGTACATCCAAAATAATTCTTATATTCATTCGTGATTCATTTCAGTCTTGTTGAATCTGTGATAGACTTCGTCTACACAGGCAAAATTGATATTGACGTGGGCAATGTGGGTCAGCTCTATTTGTTGGCACATCAACTTGGATCACAATCTCTAATCGATGGGTGTAGGAACTTTATCGAAAAGAGGTGAGTGATTGTCAAATGTACTTCATATTTACAATTTAATAGGGTTTGGCGGAAAGCAAAAAGTGAAATTTAGGTTTACACATGTTCTTTATATTAATGAGAACCGAAAACCACTCGCCTAATGCGACTTCATTGGCAATTAATACTTTTCGTGAAGAGCCTCTAAACCAAGAGTTTTATGTGAGAGATTATCGTCTTTGCAAAAAAAACACGATTCAGCAACTCCACACTAAATGGGAAGGTAAGGAAACTACTTGGAAATATGTGAATATGACAAAAATGGCTGCGACAGTGGGGAAGAAAGGAGTAGAAGCAAAAATAGTAATCGGAAGAGGGGGTGGTGGTGGGGGGGGGGGGGAAGTAATCGTTAGTGGGGAGTGGAGGTAATTCGAGTTGTAAAAATCAGGACTTATTTTGAAGTGATGAGACAGCTGACAGGTTTTTTTCACTTAGTTGTTGATTAGCAATCGAAAAAATATGTGAATGTACGAACACTAACGTGGAGTTGACTAGCTCACTCATGAGTTGTCGTGTGTGTACCATAAGTCTTAACCTCTTCTTCCCCTTTTTAGATTCGGTCAAATCAACTTCAATGAGATTTGGATTATTAGCTCCATTTTAGGCAAACATTATTCGAGGGAAAAATGTATTCACACTATTGCAAGTGACTTCGATTCTTTCGTCAAAAATCAGAAGTGTCTGCGCTGGACGACAGCGAAGGACATGGAGGCACTTCTGAGTAGTCCCTGGTTGTGGGCCCCAAGTGAGGACTTGAGGTTTAAAGCAGTGGTGTCATGGATAAACGCAGCCCCCTCATCGTGTGAAAGAGATACCCGTGATGCCTTCTTCACACATCTTCTCTCAATGTTAAACGTCAACAAAATTCCCCGTTCCTTTATCGTTGAAGCGGTCTTGGAGGAGTCAGACATTATCCTTTCCCACAAGTCAAGGTATAATATGCAATTCAACTTATGTTTACTTTTCTTAAGACACGCACTTCTAGATTACAGCAGAACGTGTCATAAATCTGGAGTAGGTGAGTATAATTTTGACAATTTATTCACTGCCAATTCTCGTTACAACTTTGTTCTTTTCATAGAAGGAAGGAAAGAATATTTTTTATGGAGAAAACAATGTAACACATTTTCTAACACCCATGCCAAAAGTTAAGGACAAGGAACCAGTGTTTGAGATCCCTTACAGAGAGGAGAGCTGCACAGTTGCTTGTGATGGTGAGTTGTCTGTCCATCACCGTCTTTTTTACGAACATCACATAATTCTAACTTTGATCTCTCCCTCATTTTAGAATATATTTATGTGATTGGAGGTATGACAAAGGAAATGAGAATCTGCACCAGTGCATTAAAGGTTAACATTTGTAATGGCGATGTGGAGAGGACTAAATCAATGACTCAGAGTAGAAGATTTGCTTCTGCAGTTACTGTGGAACATGAAATTCTCGTTTTCGGGGGTTGCTACGAATTAGCAGTTCTTAACACCTGTGAGAAATATTCTCCCTCGAAAAATGAGTATGTATTGAGCGATTTACGCCATGATAAACTGTGATAAATGGAGTGTTGATAGATTTACCATAATTACGCTGTCATTTAACTCTTCAGGTGCCCTTGGTTAAAGCATAAATTCCTTCTCCTCCAAGCTTATTTCCAGATTCCTAGAACGGCGAGAAGATTTGTCTTTAGCAACCTGTCGGTACCTGCAGGAGGCCTCTACTTCTCCATTTCCATATCACTTGCAAATTTGAACTGAAATTGAATAGAGACCAGCATCACTGATTTTGAGAAAAATTACTGTAGTGTGGAAGTGGAAAGAAACGTGCCTCGAAACTCTCTCACCAAATTACACTGATTCTATTGTGGCAATAACATTGCTTTATCACTGTTATTACAATTCACTAGTAATTGTAGACACAGTTTCGAGGTCGTTAAAAGTAATTTGCCTATTGCAGATGGGTAAAACTTCCCAATATGCCCACAGGCAGAATTGAAACTGGAGCAGTACACGTCCCCGAGCTAGGAGTATTAGTTCTTGGTGGCAATGCAGAATTGGGTGGAAATAACTTGAGAACAGTCGAATTGTTTCAGTGTTCTGCGAACAATCCAACTTGGATCTCATTCACTCCAATGTTGCTACCAAGGTCCTATCCTGCAGTCGAATTCTTCAAGGGGTGCGTTTACGTTGCCGGTTCTTTGTGGACAAATACACATACCGCAGAGTTTCTTCCCATAACTGATGGTGTACCAGATCAGTGGACATTGATTCCACATTGTGATTCCATTCGTGGCTGACCAGTTTCTATGTTGGCAGTGAGTAACCATCTCTACGTCGGAAGTAAGTATTTGTATATTTCTATGATGTTTTACCTCATAAAAACTTAAAATAGCTACAGCGAAAAATTTTTACGAACTGGAAACGTCTCATGAAGAAAACGTGAGCGCCACTGCATTTCAGTTAATACTTAACTGTGGATTCACAACTGTTGAAATGAATACCTGTTATAGGATATGAATCAAAATGACTACAGTTGGGGACTTCGATTCCAAGTGCGAACGAAACACGATCTCCGGCTTCTAAAAGTCTTTGTGAACGATTAATCCCTCACATACATAAACCACTTGTCTTTTAAAACAAATAAACTTTTATTTCGTAAAATTTACTATTCCAAAATTTACGGCTTCTAACCAACGCTTATTATTTTTTCAATAGAAACTCACTTTTGAATTTCACTTGAAAACTTGAGATGTTTCTATTTAAGTTTGCAATAACTTTTTTGCCAAAAATTAATATGTCATTGTACCTTCTGGAGGTTAGCAGGGGACTCAATTTAAACAAATGAAATTTTAATTTTTATAATTTAGTTCTCCAGACACATAAATGAGTGTTCATAAGTTTGTGACATTACAATCTTTTATCATTTTATTTTGTTTCAAATAAAATGCCATTTTTCAATTTCACTCCAAAACTGGGGACATTTCTACTTCAGTAGATATTTCAAAGTTACGATTAATATAACTTTCTCAAATACTAACATACGACTGTTCCCAGTGAACCTAATACTAAAAGCTACATTTGAGAGGACCTTTCGATTTCACAGACCTCATACTACTATCCAGGCAGACGATAAAAAGCGCGAACGCGTACCTTGATTAGCACAGTGTTGAACCACCACGTAAACAAACACTCATGAACATCAATAGGCGTGAAAGGGGAAGGGGTAGGTTAATATTGTTTTAAAAAAATTATCTTCAGGTAGCAAATGCAGACACTTTAACCCATAAAGACACCGCACAATGCAAGAGGGACAACAAGAAATGGAAGAAGGGAGGGGGAGATGAAGGAGAGAATGGTGGAAGAAGATGAATTTCTCTGTCACTCACCAGCAGGAGTATTTAGCACATGTGACTCAATTTCGATTTAAGTTTTGTACATCAAATTCCTCTTTTGTATTGGTGGGCAATTTCTTCACCAACTGATTTAACTCAACTCACTCATCTGCCTTCGGGGTAGCAAAATACGTTTAGACAAATTCAAGTCATCATTATCAAACTGATTGGAAAATGATCGATTCGAGTGGTTTCGAACTCTCTTTAGCACTTATACTCATCTCAAAACCACATACCTAACTTCCCAAATTAATGTTAGTTGATTGGTAACATTTATTAATTAGTTTGTATGTTTGCAAACCAGGTAACGAAAGATCTCAGTAGTATTGTCAAATATTCGCACTTGATGTTGAAGTAACATTCTAAACTTGTCAAGAGATTACACGACATCAAATTATCAAATTGCGTCCTTCTCACTCGCATCCGGTCCTGAGGCGACATAATATGGTTGTAGAAAATTATTCATCCCTTCAACTCTCATTTGGGCGTTCTGTGGATCGGCGAGGATTCAGCCAATAGTAAATTTATACAAGTCCAAGTCATTACCAACCACTGACATGAAATCGCTCTTGCAAAGCATACGTAAAATTAAATTGCATTCCTACTTTAATCCTATAAGAAAAAATTTAGCATATCACTATGTTGAAGCGTGATTTCTTCCAAATCAACCATAATTTACTACATAAAAAAATATTTCCATGAGTTTTCATCCTCCCAGTTGGTGAGCATAATTAATCGAAGGGGTTGAATATCCCTATCACCACTAAGCTGTCTTCCATTGGCCACTAACTTGACAATTCAAAAACCACATTGGAAATCCTTCTCCAATACTCGAAGGTCAAATCAACGTTTCATAAATCCAAATAGGAACTAAATTTGCTAAGCTGAAAATAAATGAATACCCCACACGTGGTTCCGTCTTTATTTGTTTCATCTAAGTCTACCTGTCAAGTGTGCCCTTATAATCAATCAGAATTGCCAAAGCAATGAATAATAATCACAATTATCTCCTCTATACTCACAAACAGCTCATACCTCTCATCGAAGGCAACGTTCTCCAAAAGAAGATAAGCCATATCACATCTTACCAATTCCGAATGAACTCAATAAGAATGTCATATAAAGAGAACGTAGACATCATACACCTCACTCACTCCTTATTTTCAACTCCATTTGTAAAGTAGTACACAGGCAATGCAATAGTTAACATATGCGTCCAACTGACTAAAAGTCACGAGATCAATCTCCACCTTTGCTCATCGAGTAATGTGGACGACTAACTGTAATGCTAATTTTGATCAACGAAAGGGGTTGTAGAATGTGCGTATCTTACAACAGTTGACTTCGCGAATTATAGTTAGAACTGTGTATGTGTCAAAAGGTTAAGCAAAACTGATTCCGAATTCGAGTGTATGAGAAAGGATTACTTGTGGCCATTGGTAATTGGAAAGATTCAAGCGAATTTGAAATCACTTTCAAGCTCCAGTTTATACGAAAGGCACTGAATGAATAGAAGTCTGTTGATGCAAAAATGAGCAGTGGGTGAGCTCACTTAGCAGCTCGAGTAAAGTCTTGTTGCTTTTACATACGTCCGAGTAAATTCAATGCATGTTCAGTTTACATTTGCAGAGTTCTGAAACCCTGAATCTCTGCAAAAGTGCCTTCTCGTGAGTATCGAGAATATGAAAACATTGGAGAATGTATCAGCAACCCACCTTATTTCTGCCCACTCTAAACGAATTTGGAGTAATTTCATGGTCATCGCCCCCTCTCTCCCTCATCCACCTCATCTCCCCTCCCCCTCCCCCCCCTCTGCCACCTTTTGTCAATATGCAAGCAAATATTAAACGCAATAAAATATCGTACACCACCTACGTCAATATGGTGAAAGTAGACACTTTGTTATTACCGATGAGAAAGGCAAATATTTAATGAGAGAACTGCGTGTGATCAGAAGGTGGAGTCCAATAGTCTAATAAGAAACGAAGGAATTGGAGATGTTGTTGAAGCCGGACATAAACAGCCCAATCCATCTAACTTTATCGATTCCAACACTTCTCAAACTTCCGATACACTTCACACTGTCCTCATCCGATTTATCCAGGCGGAAACTTAGTACTCTGTTAATTAAGCCCTCAGTGTTGAATGAATTTGCGTCATCAGTTTTCACAATGATTCTTCTGCCTTGTTAAAATGAGTGTTTAATACTAACACACCAACTCGGTATTAATTGAGTAAATCTTAATTACATATCTACTTCACCATCCACTGTTCTTCCTGCGTGCACTATGATAGCTACAATGTGAAAGTTGAATGAACAAATTGGAACCAATTGCAGAACGCAAATAAAATCACATTTTCAAAACCAACAGTCTATTCTCTCGGCTTAAACCTCTTCTGAAAATCCACAAGCATTCCATTGAATTATTCTTATTACTATATTTACCTCCTCTCACTTTTGTAACCCCAAAATTCTTTTACGCGTCCTCGACGTCTTGCCTGCTCATTGAGGATACACATTTTCCTCTCACCTTCCGCTTTCTAACTAGGTTAAAACTTTTCAGAGAAAAGAAGTAGACTTAATGCCAAAAGTAAAACAGGGAAATATTAAGAAGTCAGTTTACACGAAAGGCCAAAATCGGAAGTCAGATCAACATTTAGAAAACAGCTGCAGATGTTAGACTCAATTTCAATCGGGCCTACCACTAAGGAAAAACAGACCCGACCACTACAACTCATTTTAAAACTTCATGGAGCCTATGATTCTAATTCTACGCTATTTAAATTATCATCTTCCGTCGTTAAGAACAACAGGTTGTAGACAGAAATCCAAAGCCTGACTACTTCTCGAGGAAGATGTATCAAGGTAATTCTCCAATAACATTTCGCTTTACCTAAATAGATAACATGGCTCTATTAATGATGGAGCAAAAAAAACGTCGACTTGTCCAGCTACATCTCCTGATGTGTAGTTCACATAAATTACAACTACCTCTCTGAAATTAATGCGAGTATAGCAGGTGCAGACCACAGTCAATCACTGTAATGGTGACCTCAACTTTTAATATTTGGAGTTGGCTACAGAGGAGCTGAGGAGAGAATCCATTTCAGAGTTTGAATAGAGTACATATTTTGGATTCGCCAACCTTTACACAATATGCATAGTTTGTTTACGTCTTGACTTAATGTGACAGAGCGTGAAAGTCAGGCTGAGACCATAATTTTCACAGTAATTGTTCCTATTCGTGATATTAGAAGTTGATTTAATTGCTCATAAAGTATAGCAGCATCTGTTATTTCAATCGTGGTTAAATATTCGCAATCTCGTAGAGGGAGGAACGGAAGTCCAGAAAGTGAGTAAATGTGAAAGAACAGATCATCTTGATTGGTCGCTTTCATTGGGTTTTGCTCATAAGACTATCTCAGTTCGCTGATCTTTCCTTTAAAGAGACGATCTGAATAAAATGTTATTATCGGGTCTCACAGGCAAACTCGCAGAACTGTTCTTACTTGGTTTAAATTACGCGAATTTATCTCAAACTATGGTGAACTCTAAAAAGTGTGTTCAAATTTATCATGAAATAGTCTATTAAAACATATTAGTTTTTTAATGACAAGGCGATCATAAGACAAAATATTTATACAATTTTTTATTTTTTGGCTAACATTAAATAAATCTTTTGAAATTTTCTCCTTCGGAATATTTTTCATTAATGTTGTCAAAGCTGTTTTAGCTATTGCAAAGGAACTATCACAAATGACGTAATCGAATTGGAGTTTTCCTAGGCATAAACACCACTAGATACCATTTAACAGCACTCCCGAGCTGAATTTGAATATAGTGTAATACAAATTGAGGTATTTTTATTAATGGCTTCAAAGTGAAATTTGTAATTTTGCCAGTTATAATTCGACTGTATCTCATATAAGATAATGAATTGGAAGACAAATATCTTGAAATGATATGACCAACACCTCCGATTGATGAAAAATCCAGTGCGTAAGAGCCATCACTGGATGAATTGGTAGTGCATTTAAATTTTGAAATATGAAACCGCAAACATTTCATATAAAATGCTTGTCATTACCCGTATCTCATTCTCATTTGGCCTCTGATATTATTCTCCACTTTTTCTTAATTCCTAAACTCTTACGCCTATTGGAATCTTTTCAATTACCTCACTCAATACGCTTTCTCACGATAAGGTTTGTTTGCTTTGTCGAAAGAGGAACAAAGACGTCGATGACTGCATCTTAACTTGTTCCAAACAGTTGTGTGCACAAGTCTAATTACTTCTGATTGGTTAATACACTTGCAAACTGTTTAAACTTATTAGACGCGAAAAAATGAACTGATACTACCAATTAGTCAATTTTGAATATCATGAGCAAAAGCGCATTCAGGAACCTTAGGGATATAATACCAGTATTTGAATCAGCTGATTTCGACTGTAAGAGTAAAATTTGCACAATTAGTGGATTTATAAGACAATTATATTAAGGTAATTTGCAACTCATTGGAAAGACAAATGAAACACACCAGACTGCCGGAGAAAGTTTAGCATTCTCAATTCAATCATGAATTTCTATGAATATTCCATTTTTTGATCAAGTTCTCTAATATATTATTTCTACATTTTGCCTACTCTTCAAGTTAAATGTGACATTTATTAAAAAAGGGGGGAAAATTTGCGGCAAATTCTAACAGTTAATAAGCATGATCGGGATTAGCATGCTCGGCACGTGGCCACTGGTTAAAAATGGATGTATTTAGGACTAATTTCAAAGCGTTGGTTTGACGTGTAATTGGACTGAAACTCTGTTATCTATAGTCTTTGGAAATTCAAGAACACACTTGAAATTTCAAATTTCTATTGGATTGCACTCCTGTGCGGTTAAAATTTCATCTTAAAAAATAGTTTGGCAATAAATGGATAAATGTAATTAGCATTTGAAACAACACATTTTAACATAACCGGAACAAGAGTAGAAATAGATTAAAGCATTCTATTTGGAAAGTTGATATTAACGATGCATTTTCAATTCCTTTTCCTCTCCTTATTTGTGGAAGGAGATAGGTGTGTGGGACACATCATCGCATGAGCGCACAGCGTGACTTGAAGGTGCACCGTTCAACTTCGCGTACGGATTGAGTGCGAATCAAAAGCCTCCGCTCGTTTCACTTAATCCGCCATGTTGAATGACTAAGCTTCCTCCCTTGTTACACTCCACGCCATGCATGTCTAGAATAAACGCGTCTCCTGGATACCTCTGTTTCTTGTTAGCTTTGCAGTAGCTTAGCTACTTCAATGGGAGGTACTAACTAGGAGAATTTGCCAGTGAGGTTTCTGAGTACAGTCGGGATTAGTTAGGTAGCTAATCCGCTACAGGTGGTATTATTGAAATTTAAGTAGCAATTCTCTAAATCATTACCAAAATTGCCACATAACTGTGTTGGTATACAGTTTTTTCTAATCAAGCTTTTATTTTGTAACGTCTTATAGGCATGAAAAGTTGGAATGGAAGGACAAAAACCCGCAAAAAAGGTGAGATCGGGAAACAGTTGGGTTGATGCTGGTGAGATGGGACTAATTTTACAATAAACGGTTACTTCTAATTTGCAAGGAACAGCTATGAATTCCACCATTTGATTTACCCATTCACAGATGACTTTCATCTGCCACAAAATTGTCCTCCTCCCCTTCCCAATAGAGTCTACAAAGTGCATTGCGGTGAATAAAAGGAAATTATTAGGCATCTAACAATGACGCCATTTTGCAAGACTACTGTTACTCTGTAGATTCTAAGGCCATCAAATAGCATTCAGAAAGATTAATCATTCAGGTGATGAATTAATTAAGCGGAAAGATATGACGCGATATCGATCATACGGTCTTTCAAAGAATATGTGTGTGTCCTATCATATGCTTTAAATACCCACTTTTTGAATTGATTAAATAAAAATTGAAATTGCATTGGTTCAACTGGAAGGTAGAGTACAAGTTGGCATCTTAATTCATAACTTTGAATAATATAGCGAGATCTCTTGGGCCCAATTCTAAGTTAGTCCGAAAACGTGGAATTCATCTTATCGATACTGATCAGTCTTTAGGAAATGTGGTGAGGTGCTCAGGCTGAAATTTCCAATGAATTAATAAATTGGAAAAAAATAGTTTATCTTATAACTAAATTTATTATCACTTAACAGCTCTAAGTGCCCAGTGTCATTCACAATACGGGAATTCATATTTACATTGATTGATAGTATGCACTGCTGTCCATCTAAATGTCACAGGATTTACTACTGAAATAAACTGCCAATAAGTCAAGAAATCGCATTAGTCTCACACTAAATTGTGTAATTAAACGCAACTTACAATAAACTGAATATTTCGTCATTTATTGTGGCCGCGCGAAGGACAAATTTTCGCAATTTGTGTATCTTATCTGAGTTTTTAATTAAATTTAGCTAGTTAATTTTGTGCCATTGACTCAGTCCTCTATACGTAAATACGTATTCATCTTGATGCCACCTAATAAATAGCATAATAGAGAGCGGAACTGTAAGATAATAGGGGCAGCTAAGACAATGGGGTAAGAGTGAGGCGAAATCAACAACCACAACACCCCTCAACTCTCCTGACTTTCTAATAAGTTTTTTAATAATTACTTTCCAAGCTTTTATATTACGTCAAGCGGGGTGCGCGGTAGACTTACCTCCACGTGGTGCAACCTTGGCAACGTATACTTGTACTGCAAAAAGTCCATAAACCGCCAGTTGACCTCAGTCTACCACTACCCGACTGTATGTCATACTCGACCACTTCCACAGTACTCACCTTACCTTTTTCTCTACCTTTATGACTGTCTCTTTTACATCTTTAAATCACTCTTCTGTTCCTTTCTACTCTTTGTGACCTCAATGTACCTCTCCTCTCTGAAGCCCGAAGTCAACTAAAGGGGTAATGATAACTGTCATAAAGCCTGCCACTTGATACAAATAAATATTGGGTCAAGCCATGGTGCCATGATTTTGTCGCAAAGCACCTGCTATTGATTTAAATGAATTGAGTTAGTCATTAAAGCAGCAGGTTCTCGATGCTCGACCCCATGCTAAGCGATTCGAATATGATTGATTGATCAATAAAAAATAAAGGTATAGGATCTCGACCGGACGTTTTTTCTTTGGGACCTTTCTGGCATTTTGTGCATTTTCACCAATGCTTTACAATGATCGAGGTGGAAATAAGATTAGCAATGAAATGGTATTGAGGATAGTCAGCAAGAATTCAGTTTATCTGTAATTTTTTATGCCAAATTACACCAAGGCAACATGTATAAGAATGATATTTCGTCACTTCTCAATTAAAAGGAAAATTAAGCTTGCTTAGTAATTATGTTGACAACACCCACTTGCCGACATTACATCAAAATAGGTAATAAACGAGAGAAATATTCCTCCCTAGAATAATACTTAAGGCTGAAAGTTAAAGCAGCCTATGTATCTAAATTACAAAGTACACAGACCCCAATACCGTCTCTTATTAAAATAATCAACAACTGAAAATCAAAAGACCAACAGAGACTACTAACATCAGTCTATATTATAAAGGCAAAAGTTAGATTTTAATGAAGAGGCTTCAAGAATCCATTAGTCACAGTTGTGCTCCTATTCTTCGGCAACCTTTCTCTTCCTCTTTTCTTCTGTAACGTGCTTTCTTGATGGTCGATGAACCTTTCTAGGATTTAGTCCCTCGTAATAGACTTCGCCGTTTCGAATTATCTTTCGAGGTGGAAGTCGGTAATAGTATTCGGGGACAGTTCTCGGGTCAACAAGCTCAAATTTCCAACGTTGGCTTGATTTCTTCTTGTCATTCTGTTCTTCAAGGTCAGACACTTCCTTCGAGGATTTCTCTTCACTGTGTTCGTTACTCCGTCCAAATAAATTTGGGAATAGTTCCTCAAAGTTTGGTTCCGAATCCTCTTTGCCGTGACGTGGCATTGGCAGCAATATTGTTATCGCAACTTGTAAAGCTGAGAGTGGCAGGACTACTAAAGTACATCAACTGCTTGTATAACAAAAAATCAATATTAGACTAAATTTATAGTGAAAACTATTAATATTCTGTTTTCCCATTCCTATATTTTCTAAATCTCACTTTCTGTTCATTACTTATTTATAGTTTAAATGAATTTTTTGCTTTGTGTGCGTGGAAAAAAGAAGTTTCTTTGGCTGGTCTTAAAAAATCGTCCTTGCCTTCCCCATTGAGTATATAATTAAAATAAACTTATTGTTCTCTAATATATATATCACTAATATAATAATTTAATACATGAACCACGATATACAGTGTGGTTCGGTTAAAAGGGGTCCCATGTCCTTTATCCTAATGAAACTGTGTTGATTATTCTGTATCTAATATTTTTAATGCAAATATAATACCGATTTACCTTTCTGAATTCCCGTGGACCACTCTTATCTTGGCCAACCTGTAGTAAATGAGGTAAGTTAAACATTATTACGGTACTGCAATGAGAATTTTAATTATAAGGTGTTGGTAAGTCCTGTGCTTATGATCGCAAGATAATGTTAATAAGTTAAAGCCACATTACTAACCAATAAGTTAAATTAACCGTCCAATTGGCTCTAAATATCGTCCCTCTATGAAGTTGCCAGATCCAATATAGAACAATTGGCCTTGAAACATTTAGCAACTGCAAAAATAATTTATTACATCGTCCTTACTTCAAGAATTAAATGAAATATGGATATATCTCATTTTGACTGCATTACATTCGATTCTTCTCCGTTTTATCCCATATTAGACAATATCATTACTGGGCACTATCAGGTATCATTCAATGTCTAAAACTTACAACAGACCCTTCTACTGACACTTGTAATGATAAAAAGTAATGGTTTCGACTAGAGTGTATAAAAACTTGACACCAATGTATTGCAATAAAATGTGCAACCTTCCATCTTGGTAAATTTTCATTATTTATCCCTTAAAAAGATGTTGGATATGAGAAAATATTTATATGTAAGAAAACAAAATTGTGAAATTTCTTCGTATAAGTTATAAAATGTGAATACAATTCACTTTTAAAATTAACTTCAGTTCACTAACCATACTTCCTCAGGATTTTGCGAAATTGCATAAACTATGGGGCAGTACGTGTTAAAAAATGGATGGTGTTTTCAGTGGAAAGCAACGGTTTTCGTGCTTTTACTCGACAGTATAATATTAGCCAAAATTAGATTTGATTAAAAGAATTCCTCTCTTTGAATCTGGCAGGATATTTCTAGAACCAAAATTTACCTGACGTCTGCCTAAAGAAAACCAACCATTATGTCATCCTGGAATATAACTCACTTACCCATTCGAAAACATGATCTATAGAATGATCAGAGCATCGACAAGGAGATTTAATTCTTTTAATTTACCTTTCATCTCGAATTTGGGTAAACTTGTGCCGAACTTTACTTAGTGAAATTTAAGCTTATTTCGCCAAAATTGAACCCTTCCCAAATCGGACATTCTGCAGATCTTGACTGCCTTTTATAGAAAGAGCATTTTCTTGGGTTGTTCGTTTTCTGAAACTCTATAACCTTTCATCCTTTGAAATCAGCTAAAGTCGTGTGACCTCACTTGACCAAATATTTGGAAACATTGGCAGTTAATACTTACAAACCTATTCTGACTGAGAAACATACATTACAAGTGTAAAACTGGATTCTGAGATGAGTTGAGGCGTTAAGAATTGAAATTCATCGCCACGAAGGCTTTTACTTCAAATTTGAACTTACTGCTTATATGTTTATTTCTTCTCTCGTGATAAACTGCACACACTAAGACAAGAAGTCTGAGAGGTTTGTCAGACAACAATTGCGAAATGACTGGAATACTCATCTGGAAAGATAAATGACGTACGTCTTGTTTCTTCCTCATTCTATCCTTCTCAAAATGGTAAATATTTGAAACTCCACGCGGATCTCTCGAAACCCAATCACGGCCACCCAACATGTGTTTCAAGAATAGGATTATTGGTTGAAAAAACATTGTGAAAAATTATACGACAAGTCTTTTCAATACTTCCGAGGTCGAATTTTCTACAAATATTGCTGTTCCGAATAGCATACTTGTGACCAATATCTCACAAATTCCGTTTATTTAGACCTATTTCGCAATATCCCAGGTCTGTTGACTGCCTTTTGGAGTATACAATCCCAAACACTATTAAATTGTGCACCCGAACATTCTGAAGGGTTCAGTCGAGCGTGTAGAGGGTTTCTCTACTAGTCAGTTACTAATGTTTATTCAAGTTAAGTTAAATGTATTCAAATACGAGTCGTGTTTGCGTAAGCATAAATGCAATAAGCTCTATACATTTACATCTTCTATATCATTGAGGGGGATTACTGAGGATAAGCCAGGACTTATTCGTGTAGCAATCCTCTAAACCATTTTTATGAAAAGGGTGGAAAGGTGGCAGTTCGTTAATCTGCCTGCATTTTCGCCACGTTCCGGAAGGTTTCTTCAATGGCCGAAAGTGAGACCAATATAAGTTTCACTTGGGTGATGTTTTCCTTGAATTAGTTGCTCAATTTTAAGTTTCTCTGAAACTTGCCAAATACGCTCTTCATGTCGTCTTTTTTCTCTTCTGCTTTAATTCAAACATTTGAAAATGTTTAACTACGTTTGAAGGGCGGTGGTTGAGTGTTCCTTAATCAATAGTCGATGGAAAGGAGCATAGACTAACCTGAGCTTGAAAGTGAAGTTTCCAAGTGAACTAAGATGATCGACATTTAGGCATACGAATCAGAATGAGTCGTTTATGTAGAATATTCCGGTATTAAGTCAGTCTCACTGAAAAAGAATTTGCTCGCCTAATTTGGGGGGGAGGGGAATGGTAACAACGTCTGAACAGAATCCGTAAGAGATCTTGCAGAAGAATTTATTCCATATCTATATCCAAAAATGTAGCTTCCACGCGTCTTCGAAACAATTTAATCCAATCTAACCTAACAAAATTTCCATTTTCACTTGAAGATATTCTAATAAATACGACTATCGTATGGTAGCAAATTTATCCATGGTTCACTTCTTATTCTCTCATTTTACCTGTGATTTTCAACATGTTTTTTCCCATTTGCAGAGACCGAGCAACTTCTGCGAATGACGCAACTACCGCACTTTAAGCCGTTTATGTAGAACCGCCCTTCTCTTTCACAACATAGAGGTTGGAGACTGAGGTGTTCGATTCCTAAAGGTTTGTTATTTTGCCTTAATGGGCTTTCGGAGTGGAAAGAAATGTTAGAAGTGAGTGCGCGTTAGCGATCGTGTAATGAGTAGGTGGGTCGTGTGAGCAGAGACCCTCTCAGCTAATCTCCAATTACTAACCATTCAGCAGTGTTATCTGATCATGTTTTTGGATCCAGACACTTCACCACATGTTTCCCTTGTTATTGCAATGTGGGACGTAGCCTCACCAAACGTAACGGAAAAAGTGATGCTCGAGGAACCTGTCCAAAAATCCTTATGTCTGTCTCCACCTATTTGGACTTCTCAGATGACTGTCGGGATCTAACCAATGTCCTATTTGTGCAGTATCCGCAAACTTAAATCTTTCCTCTTCCAATGGTCACTGTCTTCTAGTCGATTTAGTTACAAAGTAAACGATAACTATTTTCATTAACGATCTCTCTGCTGGCTCAGATCAAAAAACAGTAACTGTTTTAATTACTAGCCATTCAATTGAATACTCATCTTGTTTTCAGTGCAACTTTGTAAGATGCATTAAAACACGAGGATTCCCAGAACCAATGCATGTGAATAATGACGGGCACTTTTATCTCGAGATTACAAGAGCCATTAATAACCATGAGCTGAAAACTTTCAATAACCACAATCACTGCTTACTCACTACCTATGTTACTTATTAGGAAGTATCAACCCCCTCCATAATAATTCATGTACAATGTTTCCGATTTTGGTGCTTATCTTAAATACAGCGTTTTTATGCTTTCGAAATACACTGTCACAACATCCAATCAGTTTAATGCCACTTCAAAGACAGAATTATGACGTCCGGCATGAAGGAAACTTATTGTTGGCTTGGGGTATTGCAAGTCTACTCAAACAACGTATATTCAACCATTTGTAAATCCGAGATCCAAAAAATTGCGAGATATTCAGTCTGTTTTGACTTACTATTTATATGTTTACATAGAATAAAGCTGTTACATTGTTTTAATTTGAATTTAAAAATAATCCACATGACGTAGTTTTGCTTGGACATATTTCCATTAAATGAAAACACGCAAACGCATTTGATCCCCTCAATTATGCACTTCCCTTAGTGCATCCACATCCAACCTCGGCAACTGGTCGAAATGACTGGGGGCATCTGAGATCCGCACTAAGACTCCCATTATAGCAATAAGAAGAGTAGGATTCCATACATGTGCCCACAATGTCGACAAAATTGATGAGCAACTGAAGTTTTTTTTTAAATTGATACCTGGGCCAATTATGCTCATATAGTCACCACTCTCGCGGTTAGGAAAGCATTTCCCAACGTCCACCTTGAGTAGAGAGTGGCATCATGGAGACATTCTAATGAGTGGCTCTAGCTGAACTACTCTCTAAACACACTCAACTAGTGCGGTTTATCGTTCAGATCACCGATGGACATTGAGCTCAAGACCTCTGAAAGTAGATGAATATTGGTTGCCAAGGTAATTTAATTTAACAAAACAGAATAAAATAGTTATTGCAATTTATAAGTCTAAAAGTAGTATGGTATTCATGATAGCTGATTAACTCTCAAAACTCTTTGTAATCGGAACAAACCAAACTATCGGGCAATATTTTACTTCACAATGCATCAATCATAATTTGGGTTTACCATTCAAGCTAATACCAAGGTAGGCATATGTGCAGTATTAGCCTGTACACACTGGGAAAATGAACACACTCGGAATCATACGAAATAAGAATATCAGTTATCAAGTCAATGGTAATGATAAAGGGAAAACGGAGGCAATAAATTCCGGAAAAAAATGCGCATGCTTCATCGTTGTTAAAGAGGAAATCAAGTTGAACTAGCACAAATTGACACCGACCATCACTCTAGTCCTCCCATCCACAAGAGTCGCTTGTCTTATCATCGTCGTCTTCAGAAGTATTTTCTAAGCACTGACGACGTTTGCTGACCATCTCAAAAATGGCCTAAAAGGAATAAAAGGGCACTGTTTTATTGCATTTATAAATATGATAACGAATTTGATTTGAGATGAGACTGTTAGGAAGATGTGATACGAGGACGTGTTCAAGTGTGAAACTGAATGTGGACTAATATTTCTAAAAAAATTATCTTTAGGATAAGCAATTAAAAGGCAAATGGGATTCGGGGAGAAAAGGCGAATCACTAAACAATTACTGACATAATTGTGATTAATTAAAAATGATTTCGGGAAAGTCTTATAAGGACAACACGTCCATCAAACCAGGAATCACAAGATCGATGATCATCCGGTGGTGGTAATGGCCAACGACAATAAGAGATAGTTGAAAGGGAGTTTCTCAAAAGAAAGGTTGCCAGAATATCTTCAATCTGCCCAAGCCAAGTATTGCTCTCTCTACTTCCCTTATAATAGCACAGAGACGTGACAACCACTTAATGAGGCAAGAATGTGAAAAATAGTGGAATACCAATTAACAAAACATTATTCTATCCAAAGACCAAATGAAAACGATTCTGATCTGCTGCTGACTACTCGCTTTTTTGATCAAATTCACTTGGCCTTCAACGACAAGAATGTACACTTTTGCCTTACAAAAGGTTATTATAGTAAAACAACCTTCGGATATCAACAGCGTGGAAAAAAACAAACCATAAGTAATAGAAAGAAACAATCCTGAATCACTCAATTAAAGACTCATGTGAGACAAAAGTTAACTAAAAACTGTCTATATATAATCACAAAAATAAACGGAATACCTAAGGAAGGAAAAAGACTAATTGCACAACTCTAGAGGTCAAAACATCACTCAAAATCTTGGAATTTTATATTCAAAACTGGTACGATATAGAGAGAAAACTTTAACGATAGTCTCAAAATCGAATTAGAATTTCCGCCACATAATGAGGCACCTCGGCAAAGCGAAAAATATCACCCTTTGATTTTGAACATTCGATATTTTGGCATAAAATTCAAACTCCCGATAAAATAGTTAAAAGAACATATGCAGAACAACAGTTCTCAAGGAAAAGCGTAAAAAGTGAAAATAGATTTGAAAATGATTGGCAAAGAGTGAAGACTAGAACATATTTCTACAAGTACTAGAGGGCGAACATCCATTTAACAAACTCTATATTCACAACAAAAACAAGCAAAAATCGATTCAAAAAAGGACAGGTCAATTAAGAGCTAGCCCAGGCAACTTACCGAGACATCGCAAATTCGACTAACAGTTGATTCTTTGGGTTGCAACTTGGGCGGGAGCTGACGATCACTAACTTTTCTCAACTGAAAGCTTCCAGAACGAATATCGGAGAGGAGATCACGAGGAGGGCAAGGGAATGCGGATTTTGGAGCCGCATTACTGGTTGTAGAGGGACCAGCTCCAGCATATGTCGATGTTGAGGGAAGGGGAATACCGGGAACAGGGGGAGGAGGGGGTGGCGATGGAGGAGGTGGTGGTGGTGGTGGTGGGGGGGGATGGTCCGTGTGGAATGATGCCGACAAGAGGTTGTCAGTACTGGTATTCATGACGGCTGGTGGTGGAGGAGGCGGTAGAAGATCGGCGCTCACATTCAAGCCATCACCGCTTCCGTCAAGTTGAGGCTAGGGAAAATACAGCCCATTCATACCCAGTCTTCTGAGATCGAAACAGGTATACTATTCGTATATCAGCTTAAAATTTATACCTAAAGATAACCACGACTGGCGAATAAATAGATGAAGAAGAAATAGCTAAAGCCTAAATTGAAAAGGTTAAGACGTCTTAAGAAGTATGATCAATGCTCATGAAGTGTGGATAAAGTATCTGCTTTATCATTAGCTGTTTCCATGTTGCACTGATAGGAAAAGTAATATTTCTGATCAAATAGTAGGCAGTATATATAGATGAATACACAATTTCACCTAATTTAGGGGTCTGACTAATTGATTCGTCCTTGTTGCGGCATCTTCACAGTGGCAATAAGAAGTAGGCATGAGAAAAAGTTTAAGGCAAAAATATAAAACACGAAGAGCTTACTCAAAGAACTTCATTGGGTAAATATAAGGCAAATATAAAGATGTAAGTCCAGTTTACTGTCAACGAAGCTTCCATCCGAATGCCAAGGAAAAGTGAGCGAAATGCAAGCGAAAAAAATTATGAACGATCAATCTAGGCTCACGAACCTGCACTTTTGAACTAAATCGCTGAAAATTCACATTGGGATCCATTTCAGTGTGAGAAAACGTACATAAAATATAAAAATTGGTTAAAATTACGATTTAATTATTTCAGCTATGCTGCATTATAAGACCACAACAATCTGCCTAATATAATCTAAGATCACTTCACTTTCTCTACAGTTGCCGAGAAAAAATAATAAATTTAAGTTGTAATATCGATTGGCACAATCAAAAAACTGATCGATAGTCACTGAGTGCTGTGGACAAGACTTCTTCCGGTAATAGATGGAAGGAATCATAAAATCTAGATATTAGGATGTGAACCGCCTATTAAGTAAATATTGTAGAATTCGGAACCGCAAATCAAGTGAAATGAAAATGGCACCCTAAGTTCGCCCTCAACACCGTTTTGATCCTCTATTTATTGGAAATATTTGAATTTTTATTAGCCTATTTAAGTTAATCTACCATGAATAAAAACAGCAAAGATGTCTGGCCTTATTGTAGACCCATGAAAACAAAAAACATAGAATAAGTAAGAAAATAAAACATATGATTTTAAAACTTATCTAAATGATGGAATATTGATGAATTATGAAGAGATAGTAACACTGAAAAACTCGTTCACCCAACAATACAAATAAGTCACAAATTAAAACACCATGTACTGAAATCAAATTAAGTAGCAATTTGGATTTGAGTAGCATACCGAGAGAGAGGGCGCATAGGGCGGGAGGTTGTGAATGGGTTCCACAGAGAGAGCTCCACAACCACTGGCACCGCCACTGGTTCCACCGATCGACGAGGCAGAGAGATCCATCAGTGGTGGGGGTGGTGGAGGTGGAGGAGGCGGTGAGTCGCAAGAACTAGCCATTAGACCTCCATCTAAAAGGAATAAGGCTTAGACGCATTCGAGATGCAAATTCTGGTTGTAATTCTACAATACATAAACTTAAAAGTAGTAGTTTTCGTAAGAAAAATGAAAACACCTTCATGAGAAGAGCAATGGTCTTTCATTAACTACTGATTCTTTCATTCGGTGTTCTTTATCAAAACGGAACGAAGCGACAAACTTAACACAATTCAAACTGGAAAATCGTTGACCGAAAGAAATTGTGGTACCTACCATTTTCAAAAAAGATAGATTCCAATTGATATTTTTAAAAATCACATATTTCTTGAGGTAAAAGGAAAGCGAAAAAAATGAAATTTACCAATTTTAAGTTACAAAATGCCCTAGGCTACGATGTTTTTGGAAAAAATAAACTTGGCTCTGCATAATTACATTGGAACGAAAAGTATCTTGTAACCAGTAATCACTTGGTGGTTGAAATAAATAAAACCCTTTTAAGGAAAACAAAGGACTGTCGTAAGTTAAAAGCCTCTCAAGGTCATGGCAGTGATGATTAACAGTTTGCTGAAAATCTCAAACCATATTTACCGAAATCCCCTTTTCCCATCCCTTGAGATCTCAAGTCCACGCATCAAACTGTTTGGTGTACAGTAACTTAGTAAGGAAACGGACAGACACACAGTTTTATGCTGTTCATAGATATTTAACCAGAACCAAATGGTTAACAGGTACACAAACACTTAAACACAAGTCCATATTAAACAAAGTGAAACTCACTCTCAAGAAAAAACATTATCTACCCTGACTGCCATCTAATGAGACAGAAAGGAGAGGGTAATCAAACAGAATTCTTGACAACCGCTCAAATTTCGCGAATTTATGCAAAGAAAGATCAATGTCTCATTATTAGCTCAAATTAATTCAGTTGCAAAGGTTGGTTAGCCCTTAAAATTCACAAATGCTAAGTCTTATGAGAGGTTCTGCTTTAGTAACATTTTGATCACACAACCTAGGTTTTTGTTGATATTACCAGATCTGACAAAACGTAATACTGATCTCTTTGAATTGAAGGTTCAAAATTGAAGGAACATTAAGGTATAACGATTGCGTAAAAAACTTCAAAAGTAAAGCTTTAGAAAGTGTACGAGAAACTTCCGTCTATTGCATGAATATTGTAGCAAAAACCGAATTTACAAAAATAAGATTTGGTCTCCAGTTACATCATTAAAAAGTTGTAGATAATAATTGGACTACATAATTCAACCAGAAGATTACAAATTTTCTGGCTTACTGCGCATTCTAGCCCACCACTCTTAGTAAGCAATAGGGTGAAAAGTATGGTAGTCTGCCACCTATTACTACTTTTTGACGTTCCAACCCTTAATCAAAATTGAAAATTCTCTCAAATGAAGACAAATGAGTACTAACTTACCACTACCGGCACCGCGATGATAAGGAAACGGTGGGGCAGGTCGTGACGCCATCCATTCACTCGGATGATCAAACGCCTCCTCCGGTTCGCAATACTCGGAACCCGTCATCGCCGTAGCACTGCCACCATCATTCTGTGTTGGTAAAGGCTGTTGCATAGCTAACTGCTGTTGATGATGCATGATTTGAGATTTCTGCATCGACTGTGGTTGAATCTCAGCTTGATTTGAGTGCTGTTGTAGCATGCCCTGTTGCTGCTGAATAGACGATTGTTGCTGATTTTGTAACTGGGCAGCTTGCTGTGGTTGAAATTTTTGCTGAGGAGGGTAATCACGCAGTCCTATTGTTGAGGATGGCTTTGATTTGGGCTTTGGACGCTAATAAGCGAAAGTTATTGAAAATAATCGATAACGTTAAATAGGCAATCTCAAATTATTCATTCTATATCCACGTTGTAGGTTAAAGAAGCACTCGCTGTAGTTATGGCACCACATCACTAAATCTTATAAAAGTGGAAAACGTTGTATGCAGAGTTTTCCCTTCGAATTCAAATAGATTAGAATTGGCTTTTAAAACGAGCAATCAAAAAAAAAACAAATAAAAGGAAAAATCCAAATGCCAAAACTACTGAAATTATTACGCACTTAAAATACTAAGATAGTAAGGTAATAAAGTCCGGCTTTCCATAAACAACTGAAATTTCGTGCATGTTATATTTAACGCGTTAATGTAATATTAAGATCTGTACATCGGGCTTTTAACGCGACTGTTTAGTGAAATTGGAGAAATTAATCAACAAAATCGTACAATCGGTTTATTGGCTTCAGGAATATTATGAACGACTTCTAATTAGGACAACAAAACCAAGCAGGTGGGTGTTTATAAATTACACTCAAATGGATGGTTGCAATGCTAGCAAACTGTTCTTGACCCCAAAACGTGCAGATTGGGGACAAAAGCCAACGTTCTTTAAGTTACTCATTATTATTTATTGGGGAGAAAAATGTGAATGGATTCCTGAAGTACGAATTCAGCGAGTTATATTTTATTCAAACATATTTGAAGCGAGGAAATTTAGGAGAAATATTCTCAGACAAGCAAATAATTATATCAATTTTGTTGATATCAACGATTGTATAAAATTTTAATTGATATAGGAATGACAAAAGCAGATGGATATCATTTACAACTCAAATCCGAGAAAGTAAAAGAATATAATCATGCCCTAGAATATCTAAATGAGATAACGTTTGTGAATACTAGTCTTTATGGGAAAAAGCCGAGTATTGGTCGGTATTTTTGGCTTCTCGTTAAAAATATTGTCCACATGATTTAATATAGCCGAAAACCCCTATTAGAACACGGAAATAAAATAAGTGTGCAACCACTAAAATAAACAAAACCAAAGATTCAAGTACAATTTCCAGCTAGTTTTAAGTAAATGGATATAGGCGACAAAAATTTACATCTACAAAAATAAGACCTGATGAAAACAATATACACTCTAAAGGACTTGTGACCTTATCAGAAGGAAAGGAAACCCATTCAACTGTCCTCTGGTATATTAATGCCAACCAGTAGGTAATGATTTAATAACTGAATGGACTTTCAATTGGTCAAATCTAATGAACCGAACGCAAACAAAGAAATAAGCAATAAATTATTTTTAACTCCGATATGAAAGATAATGATAACAAAAGATGGCACTCACCTTCTTCTTGGCCATCTTTTTACCACCCTTAGAATCAAGATTCAGGGCACCATTAGCCCCATCAAAGGCATCCTTCAGCATTCCTTTCTTCCAACGATCAAAAAAGAAACTCGGATCGGAGTAGAGTCTCGCTGTTGACTTGCCATCATCCCTCAACGCGTCCATTACAGACAGAGGTGGTGGGGCCTCGGCAGCATCATACTGTGCTTGCAGACATCGCGGTTTGGTGCTGCTACGAAGGACTTGGCTGTCCAATTCCTGTTCTTTAACACCTGGTGTAGGAGCAGAGAGATCTTGTAGACCAAGAGTGAGAAATTCCTCGCTCGTTGGAAGAGACTTGAGAGTTAATGTGACGGCGGTCACACGATATTCAATGCGACTAAGGCGATTGGTAATTGAGGCTAAGTCGGAGGCGAGCTCCTCGAAAATTTCCGAAGCAACATTAGCTACAGAGGCCATTTGATGCATGAGATTGCAGAGGGTCTCGTTAGATACGTACTCGAGTTCATTATCAATCTTATTGGGCATACACACCTGGCTGATGCGAGTGGGTTGGATTGTGTACCGCGGAAGAGGCATTTTTGAGGAAGCGTTTCCCTACTGTAATAATTTAGAACCATATATGTATACGTATACGTATGTATAATGACTCCTAAGTAAAGATAAAGTACTCCGTAATTTCTATAACAATAAAAATTCATACATCGAACCGCATAAGATCAATTTAAAGTCTATGGAAAAGATAAAGGAGAATAATCACAACTGCTTTGAGAAGGTACACTCACGATTGTCGACGCGCTATAAGAGCGACTGAATCTCCCAGCAGAAGCTTGTGATTGGTTGCTTTTAAGTGTCGCGGTTATTGACGACATTTTTATATGTGCTAATTTATTCTGATCTCTGCTTGACAAGCATTTTATGAATCTATTTAAAATTCTTTTCGTCTCATTTTAGGATGATAAAATTCACTTCATTTGCATTATTTTATCGTATTCTATTATTAAACACTTTATATTTTAGACTTTCAAATCAACTTAAATAATTTTACACATTTGGGCATATATCTTTTAAATAATAGGATTGATTCAATCAGCACCAAGTAGTTACTATTATGTCAGTTAATTGCCCCCTTTTTACATTTCGATGAAACTTATTTTATTTGTTAATTTTAACGTTTTTCTAACCGACGCATATGGAGGCGAAGTTCATGCATTGGTTAAAATTAGAATAATTCCTGATATGACAAGATTTAAGACTGATGCGAAATAAGAAAGCAAGTAGTAATATCTCTTTGTTTTCTTGCTTCGTTAGATTTTCGAATGTTCAAGGAGCGCAATCAACATTAGTCAATGAAAACGTATCATAAAACAATACTTATTACTTCGGATGTCAAAACAATTTATCTCTTTTCTTTCGAATTTCATAGACGGTAACAAGTTTAAAGTGACTTTTAAGGGAGCTGTATTTATGTATGGCCATATCTATGCCCTATGATAATCACTAGAATGACACAGCTACTTCTGACATTAAATCCTATGAAAAACCGCTGAATTTCTCTAAATCGTTAAATTTTTTGATTTCTTAACTTCTTCCAACTAATTTTTTTATTGACAACTCTATCATTGTCAAATTATTAACTTCGAAAATCTCGACCAATTTTCTCCTTGGCTCTCTGTAATTCCATCGTTGGCTCATAGAGCGTTCCTTCACTTTGTAAAGAACTCCTTTCGGAAGGCCTATAATAGTGTTACCGAACAAATGTATTCTGAATAGTTTTGTGCATGTGAATTTTCCTTATAAAAATTACACATTCATTCAATGGTATATTGTAATGTGACAGAACAACAAAATTTGTGGAGTTCGCTTTCACTTCTAATAAGGCATTTTTTATCGAAAATAGAGATAAAATTGATTGTCATCAATTTTCTACTAATAATTCGATCAGTAGTCTCAATAAGTTTATATCATTAACTTAAGTTTTAAACTAAGGTTAAAAAAGCAATTTTAGCTGCACATAAAACAATTTTGAAAACGTTCCCGATATCTTGGCTGTAGCGGATTTGCTATAATTATGAGCCTCGAGTATGCTCAGAAATCTCTGTGATTAATCTTCCTAGTCGGAAAGGCTATCGCGATGATAGAGAGAATAAAGACGTGTTGCAAGCGAAACGTTTATTGCAAATTACCCATATCGACAGACATGATTAGTTATCAGATATATCTAGCATAATTTTAGTGAACATTAATAGTTAAATATCTGAGCAGTGTTCTGCGCGTACGGCCGCACACTCCAAAGTGTTCGGTTGCGCATTCTATCGTGTGTGGATTGCGTACGCCACGTGGCGTAGAGCCTGTTCTAACACAAATAATGGTAAGCAGATTGTAATATAGACATTTCTGGCGAAAGCAGCATTTATCTGATATCCAAATTTAGTTTAAAAAATTTTCGAAAAAGCTTTTTTTCAAAATAGTTCCAGTTCTAAAGAGCAGTAACTAATAATATTTATGAAATTAAGTGCACAAATAATATGTTTTTTGCATCTTTGCTCTTACAGCGGATTTTTTACTCTAATAAGCCTCGACTACTCTTAAAAATCTCTATGGCGGATCTTCCTACTCGGAAAGGGCTATCACGAAGATAGAGAGCAGGAAAATGTGTTGCAATCGAAACGCACATTGCAAATTATGAAATCGAGAGACGTTATTAGTTATCAGATAATTCCTGCATAATTTTGTGAAAAGCAATGGCAAAATCTCTGCGCGTACGGACGCACACTCCAAAATGTTCGAGTGTGCATTTCCTCGAGTACGGGTTGCGTACGCCACATAGCTCCCTCTCCAGAGCGTTTTATTTGTACATAATCAGCAAGTCGAGTGGGGGGAAGTAACCTTTCGGCCAAGATGTGTGTGGGTCCTACCGCGTTCGAATCGTCTTCGGGAATGAGTTGTCGCGGTAGGGGGAAGGGATACCGTGTCTTTAGAGGGTTGGTTTGCAGAGCTAGACAGGTGTGTTTTAACGGAGTGCGTCGGAGGAAACTTCAGATGTGCCGATTTTAGCCTGTCGATACTTCCTGTTTTCTTGGTCCCATTGCGATCCAGTATGAACTATTTTGCCTTGCGTTTGAGGACCTTGTAAAGCCCGTCATACGGTGCTTGTAGGGGTTTCCTTACTGTATCCACTCGAACAAAAACGAAGGGGCATGTAGATAAGTCTTTATGAATACCTAAAGACCTAAAATGTTCTTTTAATCGCCCGGAATATGATGATGTGTCTATGAGAGCTTGGTCTTGGGAGCTGGAAATCATTTCTCCGAGAAGCCTTAGCGTTGTGCCTAGTACAAGTTTTGCCGGACAGCAACCAAGATCTTCCTTCACTGTACTTTTAATTGAGAGAAGAATGATGGGAAGGCGTTCCACTCAATTTACACTGGAGGAAGTGGCGATGATTGCTGATTTAAGCTGTTGGTGGAAACGTTATACGAGGCCGTTGGCTTCTGGATGGCACTCAGTAGTACGGATGTGTGTTGAGCCTAATAATTGATTTAGTTCCCGGAACGGGGTAGAAGTAAATTGAGATCCTCTGTCTGTCATGATGACGAATAGAACCCCGAATATGGATATCCATGATTCTCTCAGGGCTTTCGCCACCGACTCAACAGAGGTGTCGCGTAAGGGGACTGCGATAGGCCAGCGTGTGAAACGATCGATGCAGGTTAAGATGTACGTGAAAGAGTTTGATGGCGGAAGGGGACCGACAATGTCGATGTGGATGTGTCGAAAACGGGCCTTGGGTAGGAGAAAGCAGGAGAGGGGACTTAGGATATGCTTGTGGATCTTGCTGGTTTGACAGAAGAGGCAATTATTGGCCCACTAACGGACATCCTGTCGTATGTTCTTCCAAACAAAACGGTCAGTGATCAACTTCGTTTTAGCAAGAATGCTTGGATGCGATAAGCCATGGAAGTGGTCGAATATCTTCCGGCGATACGCTTGTGGGACGAATGGTCTCGGCCTGCCGCAAAGGATCTCAGTGTTAGAGTCCGGTAGTGATAAACATTCGAAATGTAACGAGGGGTTGGAAGTGATTTCCGTGTTATCGGGGTCTGACTTTTGTTCGGACGCCTGAACTTGCAGAACCAGAGAGGGTATGACGATTTTGTTTAACTCCATTCGGGACATTGCATCAGCAACCACGTTGCTAGCGCCGCCGATATGGCGTATGTCATTAGTGAATTGTACGAAGAAGCCTAAATGTCGGATTTCTCTTGGAGAATGGTGGTCTGCATTTACTTACATGGCATAAATCAGAGGCTTGTGATCGGTGAAAATGGTGAGATGTCGTCCTTCCAACATATGTCGGAAGTGCTTGATTGCTAAGTAAATAGCAAGCAGTTCCCTGCCGAAAGTGCTATTTCGTGGTTCCGAAGGGGTGAGCTTCTTTGAGAAGGATAGAGGTTGAATCTCACCCTTGATAACCTGTTGTAAGACTGTTCCGACTGCCCCTTGGAATGCGTCAGTCTTGAGAACAATACGCGTCCCATTAGAGGTGTCAAGACGGTACAACTTGGTTGCCTTTGAAAGTTTCTGCTTCGCTGAAGAAAATGTTGATTCAGCCCCTGGAGTCATCTTGAAATACTTCGGATTACCCTTAAGCAAATGTGTGAGAGGCTGAAGAACTTGGGCACAACTCGGGATGAATATTCCGTAATAGTTAACGACACCTAGAAAGCGACGAAGACTTTTCACCGATTGAGGAGTGGGATAATCTATAATAGACTGCTTCTTTTCAGGGAGAGGTGTGATTCCGCGACCGTTTATGTGACGACCCAGGAAATCGATTTCTGAATGGCATTTCTCGGGGTTGACCGTAATTCCTTATTGTCGGAGACGTTCAAACACCTGTCGTAGATGTTGTTTGTGCTCTTCCGGGTTGAAGCTTGCGATGAACACGTCGTCAATATATGTTAAACGAAATCTAATCCACGAATGACTTGGTCCATGAATCGCTGAAAAGATTGGGCCGCGTTGCGTAAGCCGAAAGGCATACGTAAGTATTCGAACAAGCCGAATGGTGTGATGACGGCCGTCTTTGCGATGTCTTCTGGGGTCATTGGAATTTGATGGCAGTCTCGAACAAGGTCGAGCTTGGAGAATAAGGCTTTTCTGTGCAGTTGCAGCGGGAAAAACCTGGATGTGGGGTATAGGATATCGGTCTGGGGCGGTCATTTGATTGAGTGCGCATTTTCTTGTGTATGGGTTGCGTACAATTTTAATTTCCTATTATCAAAAGGACTGTTATCGAAAATTATGTGACTTTAAACTACCCTTTAAATCCAGTTTTTCTTTCTTCAACAGAGATGTATATGGACTGAAAATTCCCGTCGTCCTCTTTCCTACCTAGTTTCATTTACCTAAGTCCATAAACATGAAATTACGTAGATTGAGAAACACACAATGGGTAAATAGCAAATTCTTGTCATTTTCAAATAAAGGTTGATTGAAAAGTAGATTTCTTCAATAATCATCAGACGTTTAAGTATTCACGAGCGTGCATTTTGTTAACTTCGGAAATCAGTTGTTTGGGTGCAAGAATGGTGAAGAATGCTCCGTTTAAGAACAGTTGCTCCAATCTCTTTAGTGGTATCCCGAAGGATTTAAGAAACAACAGACGAGTGCTTATTTATAATTCAGATTTCAAATAAAACTCCCTTTGTTACATATCTTCCAATGCCCCTCCATGTTGAACAAAATAATCGGTAATTATGTAACAGATTTCGAAAAAACTACATTACTTATATATCACCTCGTATACTAAAGTGCTAAATTTTCAATTAAGTCCCTGACATTAAGTGAATTATCACGAAAACCTCGAGAGTTATGCATAAAAAAACATGTTCGCAAACACACACGCAAGTAAACAATTGTTCATCATCCGTACTTCAGGAATGCCCCTCCCCCAGCAAACCTTGTTACTCGAAAAGTAAGCGAAAGGACATAAAACCATGTCCTGTAACTAGAGCGCTTGAATTCCACCCTTTTTTATGCATTTTCAAGGTCACAATATGCTTAGCTCTGGAGAGAGGGAGAAAGTTGTATAATGGTGAGGAATTGATGGTAAACAACTGGAGGTCTTCTTCGAATCCATGACTATTAGGAATCCCATGGCATGCAACGTCAGCCCAAGAAAAGCCTTTGCTCAGTTCATATTTGGGGAAAAATATTTTATTGAATGTGAACAATTTGCTATGAAATAACAATTAAGCAGAGTATAGAATTAAGAAGAGAGGATTTTTCCGTTTCAAAATAACAGCTTTCTTTCTAAAAAAAAACATATTTATTTGCTCATAATGAAGAGGATAACGGACGGCCTATTTGGCTGTGGTGGAATGGCATCTCCTGGCACAAATTCAAGGATCCAAAAATCGAGTTTCTCTGCGTTGAAACGAAAAGCTTCTGTTTTCTAAGTCTGAATTCAATAAAAATTGATGGAAAATACGGTCTAGATGGAAATATGTGGAGCTTTCAATATTACGGTTAATGAAAAAGGGTGGGACGTGAAACAAGATGATTTTTACTGAAAAAAAACGAAAATTTACCATTATACCTTTGTCAATTAGACCTTCAATCCGCTTAGGGATTTGCTCTCAGAGTGGTTAGCAGATTAGATTTGATGCAATGATCCCAGTTTTTGAAGGACAAACATACTCAGTAAATCTAAATTTTAAAGTGAAGGCCGAACAGGGTCTTCCAAACAGAGGAACGTCATTCACCTTTGGACTTTCCATTACAGTTATATGTCATCGTCAGAGCGATAGAAGGAAAGTCTTGAATACAATTTTAATGGTTTATTTATCAGTTTAACACCCATCTCACCAGACAACCGATACAAAGTAAAAGAAGATACTGGGAAAACCTCTTTTCCTATAGTTTGGAAAGCAATGGACTCCAAAATAAAGGCCTTAGACAATTATACTCGCAGGAGAAATTTGAAAAATTGGGAGGCGCCTCAGAAACGCCATTACTTGAGTCAAAACGATAAATATTATATCTTTTCCTAACTAACATCTTCAAATACCAATCAACGCTCATATGTGTGCCTCTTCATCACAACACTAAAGATTTCTATATCGTTCTGGAGGCGATTGTTTTCCCTTTGTCATGCCTTTGTAAAATGTTCGATTTCCTGATGGTATTGCAGGTGAAAAAAATTATTTGATATTTTATTTGAAAGTTACTTAATTCCCCTACACTATTCTATATGGCTTTTTTTACAATTATGCTTTTCATTTTAAAGTGGCGAGTAACTCTGCTTAACTTCGATGAAATGCCTGATTGGCTAGACACTACTTAAGCCATTAAGATAATTCCATTTTCGCAATCTTTTAAGTTGGAATAAATTACAATTTCAAAACCATCTGGCTGTAATTGAACAATCTGTCAGTTAGTATTGGTTATAATGTACAGAGGTGCGCTCAGCAATTTAGGTGACAAATCACGCAATTTACCTTTTGGAGCACGAATTATCCATTAAATAAAAGCTGTATAACCCAAAATCAAAAATTAAAATAGCAGGTGTACTTATTAAAATCTTAATTTCACTTTGAGCACCGACTTACAGTTGACCAACATCATTTACGAAAAAAAATATTCGCATATTATCAATCCTCTCCGTTTCCCCAGTATTAAGTTCTACTATTCCTTTTCATTTTACCCAATAAGCACATTCTAATTCTGCTAATTAAGTTAATTCCAAAGTGTGTATACATTTTCCCAGAGTTGTATTGGATTTCTGGATGAAGGAAAGGGATAATATTTTCGCTATTTGAAAATCATCGCCTCTGTGTAAAAAGAATACATCTAACGTAAGCGTTCGTTGTCCTAGCCACGCTAGCCAAACAACTGTCGCTCGAGCAGACACATGGACCTTAATTCTTGACCTGAAATTCCATTTTCCACTCGAAAAAAATCGATCATTAAATCCCAGTCAGCAGATTAGCATCAGGACCGTAATAATGACAAAAAAGATGCATTGGAGTGAAAAATTGCACTTGAGGTCACTTATCTGTCATTGCACATCTTTGAAAACAATCTAGGTACTAAGGCCTGCCTAGAGTTAATAGGATTAATATACCTCTGGGATAGATGGAGGACTCTTGGCTACCTGGTTGGTTATAGAATTATTTCTGAGGTGACATTTACGCAAATGGGCTCAAATTAGACGGTAATCGATAAACCAGTGAACTAGGAAAAAAGACAGTCAGTTCTCTTCTGGTAAATCAAATCCATTCTGGTCAACTTCCGGGAAGCCTCTAAAAGATGAATAGAAATTGATTCACAAGCCTGATATTCCATACCATTGTGACTTGCATTTTAACATTCTTATTATTAAAATGTCCCCGATAGGAATGAGGGGAGGAAAAACAAGACCAGCCTAGTTCAGTGCATTATTAACAGTTGCCTATTTCGATAATTTGGGATATTTCGAAATTAATAACTACCATAATAGCATGTAATAGCATGAAATTTTGAGTTTAACGAGAGCGTGAAATGAACCCACTTATGTTTGTACACATAAAACTTAGCAAGTTAGGCTTTTATTGTCACCGAAGGGTTTCCTCAATGTTTGCTTTTATAAAACATCAGTAGATGTGTCCTTAATCCATGTAATTCTCACTCTGATATAGCGTCTATATTGAAGCAGATGCTTTGCACATATGAATCGTAGCTCAGGATAGCTCCATTACAACTTCTAATCAGAGCAAAGGATCTTTATAATGGAGGATGAGATTCGAAGGTGGAATAAAAGTTTAGGCGATTGATTCAGGGCAAAAAGGAGTCTGGCTTTGAGAGAATTACAGTGGGACTGCATTTACCGTGCTCTCATTAGGAACTTAACAACCTCGAATCATTTGTCTCTTTTGACAGCCAAGATTAAACGCAATAAATTTTAACATATTAGAGCTCATGGGTGATGCTTTTTCGTCAAAAAAGAATCCTAAATGCTAAAGGATGTGACTAATGTCGCTGTAAGATCAAGTGGAATGAAGTACAAGTGGTGTCAAGGTGTTTCCCAATTTTGCTATTCATTATCAATTACTCAATAGGTGAAATGTGAGCCTATAGTTTTCTTTGAACGCCTAATATGGTATGATTCTTGCATGGAAAACTCGGCCATATATCATTTTACAATTGGCCAGAATATTTCTTAAATTTAAAAGTCAGAAAAGCAACTAATGCATTCCTCAATTATTGAAAGTTTTGAAATTCCCTCTCTGCGAGATATTTGCTGAACTAGTTATTTGCCATTGTTTAGTACTACTGTGTCGTGAAAACGCCTTCTCAAAATATGGTTTCTTTAATGCGAGCAATTAATTAGTTTGCTCTTTTTCAATTACTAAAGCACTTAAATTGTGAAAGAAATATCATTAATTCGGGTATCTGTGTCAAGACAGACGCTTTGTTTGCCTGTTTGTTTGTGGGGTTTTTTCATCGGCCCTCAAAAATATTAAAATGGGACTTGAATTGCTCCCGACTAAATTTATCAGCCATTTGGGGGTAAGGGAGGGGGGGAATGGACTGACTCATGAGTCCTTTCGAAGAGGTGGCGCAGTCAAAGGTCTGTTAAGTGGGAAGTGAGTTAAGCCATTTTACAGGTTAAAACATATTCATCTGTATTTTAGAATTTGAATTTAATGACATGGTAGCAAAACCTCATCATTAAAGTTTAGAATAGTATAGCCTGTCAAGTTAAAAAAAGTCCAATTTACGTGAACTATTTAGGTTAAGATATTAGAAGAGACATATGCATCCAGACAGGATTCATTTCACTCAATTGTGTGAACAAAAGAAAATAAGATGACTTCGAAACAGTAGAACAGACGACAGTCTGGTAATTCTATACATCTAATGAAGAAATACGCTTTCGCTGTCTCTACTGTATCTCTATTTCCAATTGTTCCATCATTTCCCTTCTTCTCATTGGTCTATTTGCCTCCTTTTGTAATTAAAAGTAGCAAAATAGTGGTTTTATTTAAAGTATTTTGCTATTATTTTCGAAAATTCTGCTCGAAGATACGATTTGGAACAAAAGGGGTCATGGCTTTCTGTCTTTTTTTTCACTATGAAATTAAAGATTTCTATATTGTTCTGGAGGCAATTGTTTTTCCTTTTTTATTAGAGTCTCGAGGTATTTTGGGAGCACTTCGTACGGTTGAAACTAAACTTTGTCGGTGATTTGACTAGAATTTTCATGACCTAGGAACCACTTTCTTTGGAATTTTACTAATATCATGCATTTAACTTCTTGGAAACTAAATGGTCATGTCTCTGCCAACTAAAATGGTATGGAACTATAAGGTGTATTTCGCAAACATTTCCTCCTTAATACTATAGGTAAAAGGAGAGACGATGTAACCAAACAGGGTTTTAACAAAGCAGAGGTCATCAGATCCCTTCTTCAATTTTTTTTATTTTAAATTAAAACATATGCTTGAAGCGTCTGCTTATTCTTAAGCATTTGGAAGAGTGCGGAAAAATGTAAACCTGTCAGATAAAGTCTTGAGAAATTATTCAATTCCAATTAAAATCAAGTATTCTATGGGCAAATTATATGGGGCTGGAAGTAGCGGTAGTTTTGAGTGGAAGTAAATGAACCGAATGTCTCTCCTCTTCCGAACCCCTCACACTCCCCCCACCTCCAAGGAAAGAAAATAGGAGAATTCTAATCGATCCAGAGTTCACAGTCCAAAAATTGAGCCGAAATGATGGTTGCAAAATAGAATGAAGCAAAAAAATCATATAAAAAGAAAAAAAATGATGATTAGACCTAACTCGGATTTTGAATAACTCCACTTTTCTTGCCAAAAGGCGTTAAAACGCAACTTTTAATATAACATGCTAAATAACTAAATGCATAGATGTAGCAAAATAACATGTTCAAATGTGGCTAACGAGATCTTGAAGTTGTATGCAAAATGGCATTCGCGATTCTAGGGAGTGATTCATGAAATTTGAACATCAGGCCGGCACAAAATGAATTTTGCTACTTTTAAGAACGGGGTACACTATATTTTACCATTATTATAACCGACAAACGTATTCCTGTTGACGTGGAAGATACCTTTGTTAGGGTACAGCATACGGCTGACTGTCTCAAAAATTTGGACAAGACTGTTAGATTATTGTCACCCAAATTGACCATTTAGCCACTACGATTTCTTGTCCTCCTCGAAAGTCGATTGGTCGGAGGACATCTCCTCTCCATAATTACATCATTGTTTGCTCAGAATTGAAGGCCTTAGCAACCACATAAAAATGAAAAATTGTTGTTGACAGAACACAGAGCTCAGCATATATCTCCACGCTACAAAGGGGAGACTTTTCGCTTATTTCTTGATCAGACGCACAAAGGACAAATGCTATACCCAAAACGGTAAAATCCTCCTTCTCTTTAATTAATTAATTCATCTAACTGTAATCGGGAAAATAAATAGACAAAGAAGCATTGATTAGAAACAAAACGATATAAGGCTAGATTTTGAATTTGAGGTTTATGACTTGGACAAATTATTTTCCTCTTATTCCATTCTAGAATTTATTTAATGTCATTGAGCTCCCACTCTCTCTCTCTCTCTCTCTCTCTCTCTCTCTCTCTCTCTCTTGCTATTTAAGGATTAATTAGTTAAATTATCATTGCTATTATTGGGAATATTAGGAAATGAAATAGTGTGCGGCTTTAGTTAAGTCCATTCATTTAAAGAGTGGGATCAAAAAACGCTCTAACTATGATTTCTTGATAGTTTCCGAATTCGGGAGTATTTCACTATGTCGGTAGAGAAGTTTCAGGCATCATCTTTATTTATCGGCACCTTTCGTAATCCCAAGTTTCACCAACTACTTTGCCTTTGTCCGAATGGAGCTGAAGACTTGGACCCCAAATTTACCGCCTTCGATTTACAACGCCATTAGTCCGCATAGGTTAATATTGACTAAATTTGTAGGATAATTCGATTCGCGAATTCGCCCAATGAAAATGACACCCATACTCTCCGAAACGAATTGTGCCGCGCATTTGAAATTGACTGGAATGGGAATATAATACGTAATTCTTATTGAATGTGTTAATAACCCCATTTTATTGATCTATAATAATAAAACTAGGTCAATTTTTTGGTTTTTTCAAATGTACTTATAATTTGACGTACGACGTCTAGTTCAATTTCCACCAATCTATGAAAACAATGTCTTTGTTCCACGCATTTCATGCTTAACTTAATAATATACTTTAGGAAAAAAGTCTTATTTAAGCCCTCCTAATTACCCATATCAAGTTAAACGTGCCTCTAGCCTTAGAAGTACGCATTGTTCTTAGGCCCACATCAGAAAAAAACAAGTCAAGGACAATTGGTCATTTGTTTCAAGGTCACTGATTAATCATCCTCCTACCGACCGTACATTGCACGCTTACTTCCTTACAAATGGAACAGCTAATCTCTTGCTTAAATTTAATAATTGAAAACGTCACGTTTTGTTTAACAATCAAAAATACAGCTCAATTCGTCGCTGTAATAGTACATGAAGTGAGTGAAGGTTAATGTTTATCTGAAATGGAGGGCCCCTTTGCGCGAAATTCAGGCGGTGATCTAGTTAGCGTACACCTGTGATGGGCTTGTGTAGTCTGTGAGTTTCCGGTTTTAACACGTATTTTCAATTCAATCTCCGCATCACTACGTGGAATATACAATGCTGAATGTGGAAAGTGATAAGCAGCATTGACCTTCAGACAGCCTCAAAGGGACTTTGACGAATTCTAACGGACACATTTGCACACAAAGTGTCAGCATATGTATGAAGCACTTGTCATTCATGCTCTTTAACTTGAAGCTATTATCGTTTCTTGGAAACTGTGTATGAATTTAATTTTTCTATGCGAAGTTCATTGAAAGAATCTCCATAAACAACCAATTTACCTTGAATTACTTGAATCAAGGTGAACAAACATTGGATTATTACTTCAAGAGTATTAACTACGTGAGAGCCCCATCTCTACTTCGTCGAATTGCTGAAGCTCATACAACAGGAGATCAAATCTCTTTCGACCAAAGGGATATATTTTCTAAGCTGCGCTTATATTCTCCCCTTGCAAAGCTTAAAGTTGCTTTTGATACAATTTGTCAGAATAGTACTTTTAAAAAATTGAATTCATTTTAGGCAATAGAAGTACTTTGTTCAGACTGTTCAGACTGAAATACCAAGTAAACCTCAGCGTAAGTAAATCTGAACAGAAATGTTGAACTGCAAAACCGCCAGGTATACTAGGAGGAAAGACATGTGCTGTAGAATGGGGTCATCGTTCCTTGAGTGCACTAATCAACGGGATGCAAATTCTGTCTCCTTAAAAGAACTGGGCAGTTGAAACCCACCTACCAGAATGTCATCCCTCAATAAGCATTCCTTTTAATGTATCCTTTTAAAAACAGCCCAACGTACCAACACATCTCATTGAACAACTCTCCTTTGCTCAATTGATATATTACATGCTAGTTTCATCACAATAATTGATCCACTATTTACAAATCTCAAATCAATAAGCGAATCAACAAATTATCGATATTGGGAAGAAGTTGTGGTGTAGAGGTGAAAAGCAGAAAAAGTACTTTTGTCGCTGGCAAGAAAGAAGTATTTTGCTCTTTTTATTAGCACAAATTAGCTGAACAAAGTGAATCAGAAATGATCCAATCAAGTAATTCGAATATTGGCTTAAATAAAAGTGAGGTGTTAATTAGGTTTCAGAGAATTTGGTTTCATTACATCATGTTCTAATACTCCGAACATTTAATTTCAGAGCTAAGATGCCTAAGAGTGTTAGCACTTGCGTCATTTAAAGCTAACTGAGCTGTTGGTTGAGGTAAATATCTGGATTCAGAAATCAGTCAAGAGTTTAATTTTGCTGAAAAAGGGAAAAAGGTAAGATATGAAATGCCAAGGAGTAACGGTGAATTTGAACTAACACTGAAGAAAAGTGTGTGGAGGGGGTCGAACCAGGACGTACTCATCCAACCATACTGATAATCGATAATCGATTACGCCTCTTATGCATCTTCGCTCAACATGTGAAAATGCGAAATTCAAGCGGTGATCTATTTAGTGGACAAATGTGATGGGTTTCCGGTTTCGAAGCCTATTGTAAATTCAATCTCCTGACAACCAATTAAATGCAACAGCTCTGAATGTAGCTTTCTTGGTAAGGACAGTTTGGTGTTTTGCGTGTTCGTGGATAAAGAGAGGGATAATCAGGCATCTTCAAACAATCAGAAAGCTTTAATGACCGGTAGTAGAGGCGAGTGAAATATCAACGTTTGTTTTGCTGAATTTCCTAATGGTGTGCAATAAATTGCAGTTAAATATCCTTATTTAGAAATCAGTCAAGGACATCATTTTAAGGATAAAAGGGAGGAAAAGTAAAAAATTAAATTCCATAGAGTAATGATGAATTTTGAAATAAGGCTGAAGAATATGCGGAGATGAAATAAATTGATTCAAATGAGCCAGCAGAAACAACATGAATCAATGAACCAATTGTCACCACCAAAGCACACGATGTAGAACCGTCTGGCCTAACTGGATACTGATTTGGCTACGATTTCCACTTTGCCCGAGTATTCACATGCTAATCTTACGAATGCCACTTGGGTGGCAAACGAGCACAAGAGAAGGCGGTGTAGGTGAGTGAGTCACAAGTGTCAAAGTTGGGACGTCATTCCGATGGTTGAGCTCAACTTTGCTAAGAAAGCATCAGTGTACTTGCATTTCTCTTAGAAAGTGCCACATATTCCCTTGAACAGGTGCCTGGGTGTTTTGGTTGTGCTAGGAACGTAACGAGGTACGTGTGTTTATGCTTAAGAGTTGAATTGAAGTGTGGAGAGGGGGGGGCGTTGCGGGGAGGAGAGGGGATGGGTGTGGAGGTGAAGAGAGGGGAGTAGGAGATAGACTGATACCCAATAAACATTTCAATCTGGACTTTTTATGACAAACCGAGGAAGAGAGAGAGAGAGAGAGAGAGAGGGTGAGAGGATGAGAGAGCGAATATGAGTGAAATTGTGATGGGATACCCCGGTGATTCAGCATCACCTTTCCAGTTGAAGTAGTCACCTCATTCAACACCCACAACAACTTTTCTCATTGTAGTCAAGTTGCCTAAATGTGATACACCTGAACAACATTCCCCTTAAAAATATGAAGGTCAAAAAAAATAGGTGTTTGTCTTTACTGCCCTCTCTCTCTCTCTCTCTCTCTCTTACTACTAACTTGGGGAATTCGGTCTCTTTTTTGAAATTCAACAGACTACACCATCTTAATATAACAAAACTGTGATAGCTATTTCAGAAACTGTCTATATTCCAGTCACAAAACATTCGTGTTTGAGGCCTCCTTTTAAACTCATGTCAATTGAGTGAGCATTGGAAGATGATCAACAATTGGAGAATCGTTATTTGACAAATGAACTTCGTGATTCATAGAACAGTAAGATGAGGAGTCTGCTAGGTTTCAATGTCCCAATTCATTAGGTTCATCTGAATCCATCAATTCAATGTATCTTGACAATGGGCCATTGAAAGTTTCTATGACAAACGAACTCTCGTTAACTCAATTGATCAGTTGGCTCAGAACCTGTAAACTTGCACTCAATCAAGTACATTGAGGCCGATTTAAACATCGAAGTTGGAAAATGGCAAAATTGAAATTCTGAAGTGCAACACTGAGCCATTGAGACACGACACATTAAACTCTTCAATTTAGGCGAAAAGGGCATAATCTGTGGGACCTTTAATTCAAACGGAGCAATAATCTCTTAAGACCCCAAGTTATTCCAATTCACTCACTTCCTATTGGTTACTGGTATTGCCCTCCTGTTCCAATACTTTCTTAGGATGGCAAAATGTCGTGTTTTGCCACAGACCAAATCGACCAACTCATTTACAGGCCAATACTTTTACCATGACACCTCTTTTCCACCAACAATGAGTATTGAAATTTCTGCTATTAAATCTAGATTTGTGTGTTTTGATTGGGGATTGTAGTAGACGTATATGATATAGCAATGCCAACACACATAACCCATACTCAGCCAGTATCATTTTTCTTTTCATTTGACAGCTATCAAAATGGACACTTGAAGCAAATATCTGTGTCGTCTAAGTCGAGATTGTACGTCTGAAAGTACAGATGAAAATTAATTATTGCTCATGGTAAAGAAAACAAGGAATTTTCGAAAATTTCAACCATAAGAGAGCATCTGAATGCACGAAATAGGGAAAGAACGGTAAAATGGGGTCAGTATGGAAGTATGTAATAAATGCAGTGCCTAAAGTGTACTATTTCATTTGAAATCTGGAAGCACTAAGGTGACCACCTTCTACTACTATTATTTGATCATCAACATTGCACCATTACCGGTTTTTAACTCGAGCCTCTGAATTCTGAACAACATACGGTGCCGCTAAATCACCACACTTTTTCAGTGTGAAACTTTGTAACATTACCTTAATTGAGAACCCTCTTTTCAACCACCTCATCTATTACTTCCATATATGCTCCCATCTTAATAATATTAAAATATCACTAATTCAGCGCCTTCCCTATCTCCTCTCTTCGTCGTCTTCATTTTCAGAATATTTATAAATAAGGAAATAAATTTACGACAGAGATTAGTGAAGTAATACTCTTAGGAATGAATAGAGATCAGGTTGGAATTGACAGGTTGGTTGAAGGAAATCCTGTAGAAAAATATTTAATTGCTTTGAGCAAACTGAATCATCAAATGAATTTTCGAACCGATTTGTTCGCGTTTGAAATTGTGGTAGACGCACACTCACGTTGATGGAAGGACTGAGTTGTTAATAATGGGTTGTCTTAATGGAGAACTACTATTCATCTATCTCTTCCAGAGTTATTTGAATGGACGTAACTGATTTTCAATAATAGGTTATTAAGATGAGCCTACCTAGTGGACGTTAAAGTTTAAGTACATTTCCTGTCCAACACTCACACATGACAATCCCCCCCCCCTTCTAACAACGCCACACCACCTCTCCAGGTGGTGTTGAGCGAAGGCGCCTAAAGGCATAATCGATTATTGATCATTAGTACATCGTATGATGAGTACATCGTGGTTCGACCCCCTCCCCCCCCCCCCCCCTACGCACATATTTCTGACAAAATGTTGCACCGGCAAAATAACGATAGATTGCAAAAAATCCGCTTTGTTTGTCCTCGTGAAAGTACGTACTTTTGAAGAACGGAGTGTAAAGCCCAAGCTTGAATGTAGGCAGGAATGCAGATGTGCACGTGTCAAGTAGTTCAATAATAATATCATCGTGTTTGATATTAATTTTAACCTAATAAATGCGATTTTTTACAAAGGGAAATGAAGAGAAATATATCCTATAGAAATTTAAGCAAGCAACGTGGAAAATGGCTAGGGTTCTTTTGAACAGACAGGGACACCATGATTAATGAATTTAATTGATTGAATATGAAGGGCCTTTTGATAATATGAGCATGTTGAATTCGATCGATTAGGGGGACTTGAGGAGACTTCACTTCTTTATACTGGTCATTTCTGTCAGTTCACGAAAATAGTTCATACCATTCAATAAAAAAACACCACAAAAACCAAGAGATGTACAAATTCAAAACCACTCGAAACACCTCGAAACACCTTGAAACATCAAACGCAATGATAATTTTCAGTCCTCAAATCTTGAATTAATCCAATATTTCCCTCTTGACCTCCCCCCAATCTAACAAATTCCCAATTCAATACACAATTTGAGGAGTTTATTTTGACAATTGTATTACAAAGGAATAAAAAGGTGTATAAAATAGAATTGACAACTCGATGTGCATTTGCACTTTGAGAAAAGATCAGAGTGAGGAAGAGTATCCCAAGTATCTGGAAGGCAAGAGGAAGAAGAAGAAGACGAAGTAATTAAATGAATAGATGAGGTAGAGGAAATACAATATTTCACCAATAACACACCATATCACAGGTTCGCATCCACCATTTGGTACGTCTTTGGAAGTCACTGACTACCTGGTGAGATTGGCTAAAAGAGTAAGAAAGTGGGTCAGTTGATAATGTCGGGAAATCGGCCTCCGTCTTATTAATGCGTAATGAGATGGAGAGAGGGTGAGAGGGTGGGAGGGAAGGGGAGGGGAGGGGAGGGGAGGGGAAGAGTGATAATATTGAGGTTGCAAAGCAGGTGGATTCTATGCTGTTAAAGAGTGGTGTTGGTCTGGGTGGGGCTGGAATGGCGTTGAGGAGAGGAAATGTGGAAAGGTCGAGGAACAAAGAGGACACTACACTCTCCCTTACTCTCCTCATCACTCCAAAATCCACTTTATATACCTCACCCCAACCTACACACCACCCTTTGGGCCACCTTAATAAACACTAATTAATCGGAGCCCATACTACTGTTAGAACTCATTCAACGAAGCAAAAATGAACTAATCAGAAATAAAGGGACCAGAAGAACTTACTCTTGGAAAAGGGCTCTTAATTGGAGAATGGACAGAAATAGCATCCGGAGCAGATTTCCTCGTGGGCACTACTGATTGACAACGAGAATTCGGAGATCCAACACAGTGTTTAGAATCCATCACCAGACTGGAAGATCGTTTAATGGTTCTGAAGATGGTATTTATTTGTGGAGGATCGTCTCGAATTTTCTTCTCAACTCTAACAGGAGTTTCTACTGTGGGTATGGAAATTGGAGACCCATTTCTAACAAGCTTCCTCGAACGTGCAATACATGGATGGTAGAAGGCCGGAACACATGCAACATCAACTGCCTCCCAACTCCAACAGTGACGCAGCTTTTGTCCCACTGTGTTCGCCTTCAACTTCTCACCTTCACCACCACAAGGTTGCATTTTCTCCAAGTCGAATTGGTATTTCTCTCGGAACTTGGAGATTTGGAGTTTACATATCCTGTCAAGTAACTCTTCCATGCAGGGTTCTGATGTTGATAGAGAACTGCCAACATCAGGGAATAATCTCCTCATTGGTGTACGCATCTTACTCAAAGCTATCACTGCTACTTATGAGAGCGTAAAATTGGAGAAGAGCAATTAAGTGGATCGCTCATGACCAGGAGCGAAATGATTGGTCCTTAAATCCACCCAATCAGATGAACCGGATATTGACCAATGGGTGGACAACGCGGTATGATATTTTTACTGCATTTTTTCTCCTCTTTCTTCAATTCACAGTTTAATTAAATTGTTATAAAAGATTAATGACAACTTCGCGTGTCATTAGATTATTTTGCCTTTGAGACTTACGTAATAGAATTAGATGTGTAGATAAACACAAAATCTAAACTGATGATGAAATTGATTGAGTGAGTTAAGCCAGGTTAATTGTTGTGTAGTGAAGTGAGTAAAATCATTCTATACCTGCTGAAAAGAAAGAGTAATGGAAAGTAATCATGTTTAGAGAAGACGAAAACACTTCTGGCAAGGAAAAAGGAGGCTTACCCACATCGAATTGGGAGATTTAGATATGGCGTATTATCTTGAAGGACATATATTCGGTTTTGTGAATAAATGAAATATGGTTAGAACACACCTATTAATCCCGTGTCCCAAAATACGTATTGATGGTTGTCACTGCGATCTGAATATTCAGATCAGAATATTCCATTTTGGACCCAAAAGAGCAATGAAACCTGTTTAGAGGGTTCTTACAACTTCCAAGTCCATTCGAGAAAGCATCTTTTCAGAACTCATCTTGGGTGTTGCTTAAACACCATAGAGACTCATTTTTATCCAGTCTAAATTAATTAATTCGATTGGCTAATTGCATGTGCGCTGACTGACACCTAACCCATAATCAGCGACTTTTGCTACGCGTACGTTCAAATTTTTGTGATTACCACTTCTAATATTTATCAGAACAATCAGAAGCACAGTGATCGTACGGTGCATGCTCTCATGATGGCACTCCCTTTCTTAGAGTGTTAGACCTGCAGTGAAGATGATGCATGAAATGTAGTATTGGTGGCGTCGGGGAAGTGTGGTGTGTGTGTACAAAAATCCAAGCCAAGTTATGAGTGTTATCTCGAAGGAAGTGTTTAAATTGAAGTGAATTAGGAGTGGGTAGTGGAGGTGGGGAGTTGAGGGGAGTGGGATCGAATTGAGGAAAATGGGGACTTATAGCCGTGAAGCATAGGCGAGTGTCCGCAACAACCATAAAATCGCCTGTCCATGCAAATACACACCTGTATCATGCAGTATTCATAGTGGAATGGAGTATGGAGTATGGAGCACTTTAAGTGTCATAGTAAAGTCGGCATGTTGATGGCCGATGACCTGATGTGTCAAAACACTTAAGTCAGTGGCGATTTTGCCAACTATATAAACATGACATCTTTCCTCCATACCTTCAAAGGCAAGTATCTAATCGGTCGTTTATGAAAGTTAATCAGAAATCCAATAATGACAGATTTGATATTTTAATCAATCATTTCAAATAGACGTATTATAACAATGCGAGCAAGTTTCAAATGAGTCTGCTCATTTGAAAAATGAAACTGAGCATTAATTGAAGGAATGTTACAGTTTCTCGATCGTCTCAAATATTCGTTGATAGGATAGCTCATACTTGAAAGCCCTGTCTAATTCTGTAGTTGAATTGAAATTTAATTTACAGTTGAGAAAACTCGTGAGATAGAATTGAGGGTTTAGTGGTTAGTCTGTCGTACTATGACCAAAGGCAATTGGTCGAGAAGTCTAATGTTTCTTATCACACAGAGTGAAACCGTGTAGAAGCACACACTCGTGTTAAATGTCTGGTATTCTTTGCAGTAATCGAATCTTTCAAGTTTGAGCAGTAGAAATTGATGCTGATCTCCACTACCCTATCAAAATCGCATTAAATCATTGATTTTCCACTCCCTATTCTATCACCATTTCGTCGTCAGTTTGTATTTTTTGGATGTGGAGTAAGTACAGAGATAGCCTTGTAGGTAGGCAAGAGAATGGAGAAATGGATCACCAAGTGGAATTTGTATTGAAGGCACCTCCAGTGAGATTTATAGAATAGAAGTGGAATTCTTTTAACAGTGGACCTTGGAGGGGGTAATTGTATTTTCGATCAGGTTCTGAAGTCGATAAAATTAGTGATTTGGAAAAGAATCCATGTGAACAGAATACATGTCCACTATTTCGAAGAATTTATTTGCTCAAAGTGATTAATTTATGGATAAAAGTAAATTTCGTAAGGAATAATGTAATTAGTGATAATAATGATCTTTTGACCAAGATTTTATAATGAAATGCCACGTTTAAACGATTTATGAGATCCGTGTACTTTTGTGGAGGACCACATCAAATGTGCACTTGTATGAGGACTGAGAATGAAATAATGGTTAATAGTACATATTTAGTAGCAGAATAACGAATATGATCTTTCATTGTCTTTGAGTGATGTTAGCGATTTCATTCTCTTTCGATAAGTACAAATAAAATGAATGGCAGTGTGAATTGTGGTACTTTTGATATTGCATCAAGTAATGCGTACACGTTACAAATTGAAATAGTAGAGTGAAATTGAAATCGGTAGCCTGTAAATCCACCGAATGATTGAGAAAATGTAATTTAGAATAGATTTAGAGTTGCTTAATTGCCCAGTGAATTTGGAGGAATCTTTCAAACTTCTCTACTATGTTGGAATGTCTAATATTTGAGATCTTCACTCACACCTGGATACATAAGATATTCATTGAAGTATCTATAACTGCTAGTATTGGCCAACTCGACAGTCATTCATTTATCTCATTCTTGAGTAATATACGTAGGTAGTTTTTTAAATTAGAAAAAGAGTCGTTCTAGCAATGAGTCTTCTCGATTCTTCTTTCTAGGATTTGAGTAGTGGTAGTGGTAGTGGTTGTAGACATTCAAGAAACTTGCTTTGATTTTGTATTTGCATATTACTTACTAACTTATTGAGTGGTTTAATTTTCTTAATTTGGATAAAATGATCCATTGAATGAATTGGATCAAATGATAATTTTCAGACGTTTGAATAATTAAAAACTTACAAATTCACCCATGATATATAGTTTGGAGAGTACAAACGTGGTGATGAATCCTTACAGAAGAAAGTGATCAAATCAATGCGGAGATCGAAATGTATTGTAATGGGCAGCAGATTATCTACGTAACAAAGCCCGTCTGTACTCAAAAACCTCACTGGCAAATTCTCCTAGTTAGTACGTCCCACTGAAGTAGCTAAACTACTGCAAAGCTAAGATGAGACAGAGGTATCCAGGGGACGCGTTTATTCCAGACATGCATGGCGTGGAGTGTAATAAGGGAGGGAGCTTAGTCATTCAAAATGGCGGATTAAGTAAAATGAGCGGAGGCTTTTGATTGACCGTTGGCTGTGTGTCCTCGCACTCAATCCGTACGCGAAGTTGAACGGCCGCACCTTCAAGTCACGCTGTGCGCTCATGCGATGACGTGCCCCGCAAATGCCACATGCATTGAACGGTTCAAGATCTTGTTTGTGAATAATTCAATAGAATTCAAACGTCAAATAACGTATCACATATTTAGTGTGTTCTATTAGTGCTCATATTTATAAAATAATTCAACTTTTTTAATTAGATTGTTAGCTTTTTGAATTCTGGGAGTTACTTGTGTCCTCAATCGCGCGAAGTGATTATGCGTTCTGAGACTTATTGATTCGTTTAAATTTTGTCTTGCTAAAATCTCGAATCAACCCAACTTTTGATGTTAATATTGAAATTAACTACGCTCTTTTATTTTCGATGTTTCATAATTGTAACTCAATGTAAAACTGAGCAATATGAGTTCAATAAAAAATTCTTGGCGGAGGATAGAGGGAGGGGGTGTTGAGAGTACAGTTCAAACATCATTTAGCTTTTGGAAGGAAATATTTGCTACTTTATCTTACTTTATTGCAGTTCCGCGGGTGTTTTCAACAGCATATCTACGAAGTGTTCAATATTTCCAGCCCACAAACAGGAATCAACTAAAGTTTCCCCCACCTAGGTAGTTTTGAATAGGGCTCAACATTGGAGATTCATTTAAGAGACGTCCTTGAAATATATGTTTGCAACTAATGTAAATGTCGGTTTGGGAATAATCTATTAATTTATACTCATACCTAATCAGTAGTTAATGTATTACAATATCAGCGCACCTCTAAGTAAAATAACGTGCAATCCATGAACTAATTACACAAAAATATAACCTTTCTTAAATTATGAAGAATGGATTTATAATTGCTTATAATATGCACTAATATTTTGGTACACATATATTTATTGCCTTTCAATTCGAATTTATAATGCCCTGTGGAGTATTCTTCTCGTTTTAATCATTTAAGTTTGTCTAAATAATTCAAGTAACTGATGTATGGTTTATCACCTAAGCTTTGTTCACAAGATCGTCAACGTTTGTAGGGGTTGAGGGTGGGTGGGGGGGGGGGGGGGGGAGGGGGAGGGAAGGGGTGGTTAAAATACTGTAACAAAGCCCCTAATAGATTCATGAACATACCATTGGAACCAAATTATACCTTATGTCAATCTCACTTCTAAGTGGAACTTATCCATTATTGAAATGGAGGGTAAATCAGCTGTCTTAAGTACCATTTTTTAATGCTACTGCTACTTTTATCTACTTTTTTTTTCAAACATTTCAAGCTCCTTAGAAAGGCGTTTTTTTAATTTTGAGTGGCACTTTGTTGGATTGTACGGACAATTACAAACAAACATAGACAATACTCCAAAAATATAGACATTCATGTCACACTCGGATAAGTTGATTTCAAGATACCCGGCAAAATAAAGCATGTTTTAAAGCTATTTGTTTAAAAAATTTATTTGCAAGATTTTGTCAAGAGATCTGGTTCTGCTGACCCCCAGACATCGTCTGGCAACATTTGACCCAGGCTGATGGAAGGTTAAGAGAGAAATCGCAGTTGACTTAAAATACACCATTTGACACACAAATCCATTATAGAAAAACACACATTGTTTATCTATTATTGGTTTTAGAGGATGAAAACACCACTGGAATGAAAAAGGATTTAGCCAGAAATAATAACAAAATTGCCAAATGCCATGTGGACCGTGTATTGATAAGGATGAAAGGCGATTTAGTGACAACCCGCGCAAACCATCCCGAGACAAAACGTAAACCGTAGTCTAGATAGAGCAGCAAATTTTATCAGATGTTAGGAGGCATGGAATATTGACCAAAAGGCATATTAGATGAAGGATGAGAAAAATAAGTGACCATTTGAATCATGCTCGACTTAGAGCGATAATAACCGATGACTGTACAACCTGATCTTCCGGCTAGTCACACTGATTTCTGCATCGATCCACGTTGCGTACTGAGTGTGCTTTGGTTTGATCCAGCAAATTTGTAAACCCGCTATTGACAAGCTTGTGGTTTATATAGCTTTGAGGTTTCGTTGTCGGCTTTCTTTCAACACATCATAGTGGAAAAAATCTTCCCAATGTCTGCACCTTAAATTTATTACAAAAAGAGTGTTTTTGTTTAAATTGGCTCTTAATGAACACAGATATGCCGAGAAGTGGATTTGTTTTTCTAACCGCCTCTCTTTTACGTTACTTATTTTTGAGTATTGTGGCTTTGAGTTGTTGAAGAACGGAAATCGAGTGTTAGATATAAAAAATTACGACATTTTTAAGATATATCTGAAAGAAGCTCTCAATCGATTTCCAAAGGTCCCTACACCCAAAAAACTCGAAACTTTAAGACCACAGTTAATTTCGGAAATGCGTTACTCGAGTGTCCAATCGTTGTTGGATCGTATTAATAATTTTTACAATCAAACAAACAGAATTGTAACGCAAACCGCCAGGGGTATTTGAGCGGTTTAAGGCATCGGAGACAAGTGTTTATGCCTAATAAGATTTTGCGTACCGATTCCTACTGTTATTTGGCTACATTGTACTCATGTACCTTCTTGACTAAATGCAGGACACTTCCTAGTCACTCTGAAAGCCAAGAAATTGGCTTTCTATTTGAACGGTAAGAGACTTAAGCCGGTTCGAGTTTGACAGTTAATTATCCCACCCAAGTTTATATCGAAAACATCTTTCAAAATACGTGTGCACAAACATGTACGCCAGAGTAAACAGTTGTTTACTATCTGTACTTCAGGACCGCACAACCACCCCCCCCCTCCTCCCAACCCCCTCCCCCCTTCACCTTGCTTACTCTAGCAGAAAGGACATTAAACCGTATCCAGTAATTAGAACAATCGAGCCCCTCACTTTGACGTTTATTTTTAAGTAAATGTACGTTGATAGTTATCACTTTTGCCTTCTGTAGGAAGGGGGGGAGGGGGGGGTGGGCGGAAGGGTTTTATGAGGACGAGAAGTGGTTGGTAAATAATGGGTGGAAGTCACGTGACACCCAAGTTCCATTCTTGGAAGATTGTAGACATATGGTACCAAAAAAATATCTCTAAATTGAATGGGAGTATTTCAGTAGTTTTGCTCGAGAGAGTGTGATGTTTAATAGATCCACTACCTCTCAAACATGATTAAGTTTGTTTATAAAACATCACGCGGTTAATGAGATAAATTCAGTTACAACTATGCACATTCTTTTGTCGCTAAGCTCCCCAGAATGCTTGAGGATGGAGATACACTAGTGAATGGAATTATTTTTTCCCGAAAATCAACATTTTGTGCCAACGTTTACTCGATTGTCTTCTAGCTGAACTGCAAGCAAGCATCAGCGTTTGATATGGAAATTTTTTTCTGGAGTGGAAACATCCACTCACAGTCAATCACCTTTCTTTCAAATACTTTATTATTCACTGGTCTAAATCTGCTAGTTCGACTCACAATTTTACTCAGTCAGTCATGATCTAATAAACCATTAAAATTGGGTAAAAGTTCTAACAATTTGCAAATGTTATAACTATTACCAGAGCATATTCAACAGACCGCATTTCGTTCGCACTGAAGTGGAAACATTCAACTAGTCGCGAGCAAAAAGGATATCTGTGTACCGAGGAGGTACCGAAGATAGTATAATGGGTTTTGGAAAATAGACAACAACTTTTTAGAGTGGAGGAGAGGAGGGTAATTATGATGTGAATGACAAGTGTTCATTGTACTCGTGGTTGAGTGACCTCTTCAAATAAAGTGAGGATGAAAAGAAAGCGGTTGAGGATGTTTGCCCTTGAAAGCTCAAACACACAGTAAAGAATAACGCTGACATTTTTGCTCCGTCTAAGTTGTAAAGCTTGAGTTATAACAATTTACCACTATTAACTCTTTAACGCCCGAATTATTTTTCGATAAATACACCCAACGCACTTACGCGTGTCTCACAGCAGACTGATACCGCCAACGTGATGCATTGTGGTGGTATCAGACGAAGGCTATGGACACGTATTGAGCATGCTCCAAGCGACAACAGCGCCTTCTGTTGCGAGTCTAGTACCAATGGAGCTTATTTTGAAATAGGATCGTACGCTCCTATGGGATTTAAAGGGTTAAAACACGCATTTTGAGACAAAGTTATGCGCTGAGACAAATGAAAATACTGATTTATGAAATATTAATAAAACTCATATCAATGTATTCTTTCACTCTTGAAAAATAAATCCATTAATTTGGTAAGTCTTTCCATCAAATAATGTGTGGTTTAAATGTACTCGAAAAAGAAAACTTCCAATTCTTCGAAAAGTAAAGTTCAATCTCCATCGCCTTTGAGAATACCGGATTACAATGCACTTTCAGCGATAAAACCATAAATTTTGACCTTCTCTCTTCTCTTCGTCATTAATATATAATATTAATAGCAATCTATCTGACCTACCAATTTACCATTTTGAGGTGAATTGTAATGGGTGATTTTGGTTGAGGGATCTTGATTGATGTATTTTTAAATTCCGCAATTCAACCATACACAAAAGTCTTCGGAATGTTTAAATGCTCAAAAAATGCCAAGTTATCAACTTACAATGAAGTTCAAGCATTTATTATTCTAATGCAAAAGATCTGGATAAACCAGCGAAAATGTACTTCCTAGAATTAGGACAATGGCCGTCATGCCCCGTAATACAAAATTAGGGCCATATATTTTAAAGACATAAGGGCTTTTGGAGAGTGCATTTGAGCAATTAAATAAAGTCGAGTTTCAGATCAACATTTATAATTTCCATCTATATCGAATTAACAAGTACCTTGAAGCTTTAGTATAGAGAGTGACTTCTTGATACTCCTGTGATCTTACAAGTACACTTATACCAAACTTTTAGTTCTGAATGTTATTGAATTAGGTAGAGATGATAATTTTGCACTTTGCACTGGTTAAGGAATGCTAAAACCGAACCTACATAAAGAAAAAAATCCACCAAGACCTCTTTATCGGATACCTTAAATGCAAAATAATGACCCTCTGTTTTCTTCGATTTCATTATAAAATACCAACTTCAGCGAACTCTTTCAATTTGTGATTGTACTTTAATACGACTCGGGTCCCAAATGGCACTTCATTAGGATAGAAAGCGACAAAGCATTCACTAATCCGAAATACATTTCCCTCGTGCTAAAATAACATAACACACGTGCAAGTAGGCCCCCTGGGTATGTTTTATGGGGGAGGAGCGAGAGGGGAGTTGGGTGTAAACTCGAAACGGGCAACCCTCGCGTCTTCATTTTCGACCTGAAAACCTGCTGAACACACGCGCCAAACACCACTAATTAAATCCTTTGATAAGATAGCACGCTCCAGTGAACAGGACTGCATTGGAACCGCAAAAAATGACTGGAGAAGTTTATTCGAGTGGAAACCTAGAGACTTGGAGATAGAGTCTGAGACAGTTATCTCAGATCATTCCTGTATCGGAGGGAGATGTGCATGTATGTTATAGGAAAATACGGAATTCACATTGAAATTTTGCATTAAAATACCTATCCACCCTTTCAAATTGAATACACATTTACATTTTCACATATTTTCCATTGATGTGGATCGCCTTCTCCCAGTCGGCATCTTTTATCATTGGAGGTAAAGCGTTCTCGGTGTATGATCTTATTAAAGTAGTTGCCAGACCGCCTTCCAAAGCTAGCATATTTTGAAGTTGCCTATTTGTGTAGTACTTCGTGGCTAGACCAACTCCGTTCCAATGGTTTAATTAGGAAAATAATGCTGAAGTCGTTAAACTCAACAACATCATTACTTTTTTCGTGAAAAGCAACTCATTATGTATTCTAGAATGATTGGAACCTGTTGCCTGTTTGGTCAGTGGCGTAGCTGCAATGGTGTCTCATTACCAGTCAAGAACACAATAAAACCAATATTGGAAAAACAAGCGCATTGGAGATAATGCCTGGTAATTCTGCTTAAGAAAACAGAAAATATTAGTTTCGGATTACTAAAATCTTCTTGATTAATGTAGTCACCAATAATCATCAAGAGTCTTACTACGATAGAATTGTGGAAAATTGCATTGGCCCTGTCCCTCTGGTGTTCTTCGGGCATCAGACGATTTAAATTAACAGTTAAAAAGATATTTGTTTTTTCTTTGCAAGAAAAACGGACTTTTGTGTTGATGTTCACTGATGTAGCATAAATGGGACATTTGCTTCACATAACAACAAACGGAAGACTCAAAATTACTAACAATGAATTAGTGAGAGAAGGGCTGAAGTGGAATTACTTGGGGTGAAATTACATAGGATGAAAAAGCGTATGACAAGGTTGAAAGAATATCCATCAAATTAAATTTAAAAAATACCAAACAATCATAATTTATAACGGCCAATTGGTTATATTCTCATTTACTTGTCTCTCCGTTTTGTGCTAGAATTATCCGATTCCACCTTTTAATATCAGCATTTAAATGAGAAAACGGATTAGATTACTACATTCACTTTAAACATGACTGAAAGGTAACAGAACTTTTCATGAGACTTTAATTTGCGAGCATTAGGATGGGGAGATATGGTGCTTATTATTTGGGAAATTGGGAATAAAGAATACTTCTTTCCTTCCCTTCCTCTTCTTGTCTGTTTCAATTTTCCCGAAATTTGTAAAAGTAAATTTGTCACTTTTTCCAAAAAAACAACTACGAATGGTAAGTTGGAAAAATAGATGTCGAAGCTTTGAAGGTACAGTTACTAAGTAGTGAGAAAAGTGAAATTTGTAGATTTGGGTTTTGAAACAAACAATTTCAAGATTAATCAAGTTGCAATTGCTGCCACCAATTTGCCGTTAATGAATTCGTAACCCCAAAATATTTTGAGAACCTTTAATTAGGTTGGATTTATCCCTTGCTGTTGGTTGAGTGAAAAGTATACTAGTTGTCGATATATATATATATATATGTATGTACTAGTGATCTTTTTCGAATTCAATGTTTAGGAAGAGGTGCTAAATTGCTCTTTAAAATTGCAGATCTACAAGTTGGAATAAACTGCAATATGCGTATAAATTGCACTTCCTTTTTTAAGAGTGGATTTGAATACCATCTGAGCTAGACCAATATGTACACCACGATAGGTGATGACTGAAAGTGAAGTAGAAATTTTAAGTATAAAATAGGAAAGACATATTAATCGACTTAATATCGGATTTCTAATCCAAAAGATACAATTGTTACTGAAGAAAAGGGGACCCTTATGCTAATTATATAACGCTAAAATGACAGGTCAGTTCGTACCTTGGTAAATCAAATGAATTAAATTAATAACTGAGAGACAAACGAAAAAGATAACATTTCGGTAAAATGAATAGAATTAATCGATAAAGTACCCTTCGAAAGCAGCGACACCTAGGATCTTGGAGCTCAGCTTGTCTGACAACGAGACTAAATTTTATTTCCCCTAAATTAAAATAATTCATTGCCAACGAGAGTTGCAATAAAACTTCTCTTTTGAAAGATAAGGTATAAAATTGAATAAGGTTATTCGATAAGTGTGTCACTCAACTTGACCAGTTAGCCACTTCAATTTTTCTCCTAGAAATTCGAGTTTTTGAAGGACATCTCCTCCCCATAATTGCACCTTTGTTTGCTCCTAATTGAAGGCCTTAGAAACTAGGTAAAAATGAACAATTGGTGTTGCCAGAACACCGAGTTTAACACACATCTCCACGCGACAAAAGAGAGATTTGTCGCTTTTCTCTCTGATGTGTTTATTGCACGCCTTTTTGATTAAAAAGGAAAAAAGCAGATGTTAGGAAAAACAAACCTTAATTAAAATGGGGAAAAACATTAAAAAAACGTTAAAAAATAAAGTGTTAATTTCTCGTAACTTTTTATTGAACCATATAATTTGACACTTAGGAAAGCAGTAAACGTAGATATTTCAAAATGCCAGAGAACAGGAAAACTTCTCCTAAAACGCACTTTCTACCAGCGGGGGTGGGATGGAAATTACACCTAAAATTGAAGAGGAATAGTCGAATCATAAAAAACCGAGTTGATGATCTGAAGTCCTCCAACTTGGAAAGCGTATTTCTCTTTATCCACTTAATATCTATGGAGGATACTTATCAGCTAAAAATAAAAACATAAAAAAGTCGGAATTTTGGAAAAAGTAGGCATGGGTGAGCAAGGAGTCGCGTATATATATATATGCACATTTATGAAACAAATTTAAACGTGGTTGTTATCCGGCCAGAGTGGAAATAGGTTGGGAGGAAAGAGGAAAGAGAGTTGGCTTAGGAGGGTGAGCAATTTGTGATGCCTTCCACAGCTTAGGAGAATACATGCTACTTGCTTTTACAAACGATATTCCGAAGAGGCTTGCAACAAACCCTAATAACCTGAAAAATTAGACGTTTTGCAAATCATCCGAAAGTAATCGACAGAGATACCTTGAATTCCTTGAGACTCCATTAAGGAGTTTTACATGACTATACTTGGCCGTCCTTCCATCAACGTGAGTATGCGTCTACATAGATCCACCACAATTTCAAACGCTAACAAATCGGTTCGAAAATTCATTTGATGATTCAGTTTGCTCAAAGCAATTAAATATTTTTCTACAGGATTTCCTTCAACCAACCTGTCAATTCCAACCTGATCTCTATTCATTCCTAAGAGTATTACTTCACTAATCTCTGTCGTAAATTTATTTCCTTATTTATAAATATTCTGAAAATGAAGACGACGAAGAGAGGAGATAGGGAAGGCGCTGAATTAGTGATATTTTAATATTATTAAGATGGGAGCATATATGGAAGTAATAGATGAGGTGGTTGAAAAGAGGGTTCTCAATTAAGGTAATGTTACAAAGTTTCACACTGAAAAAGTGTGGTGATTTAGCGGCACCGTATGTTGTTCAGAATTCAGAGGCTCGAGTTAAAAACCGGTAATGGTGCAATGTTGATGATCAAATAATAGTAGTAGAAGGTGGTCACCTTAGTGCTTCCAGATTTCAAATGAAATAGTACACTTTAGGCACTGCATTTATTACATACTTCCATACTGACCCCATTTTACCGTTCTTTCCCTATTTCGTGCATTCAGATGCTCTCTTATGGTTGAAATTTTCGAAAATTCCTTGTTTTCTTTACCATGAGCAATAATTAATTTTCATCTGTACTTTCAGACGTACAATCTCGACTTAGACGACACAGATATTTGCTTCAAGTGTCCATTTTGATAGCTGTCAAATGAAAAGAAAAATGATACTGGCTGAGTATGGGTTATGTGTGTTGGCATTGCTATATCATATACGTCTACTACAATCCCCAATCAAAACACACAAATCTAGATTTAATAGCAGAAATTTCAATACTCATTGTTGGTGGAAAAGAGGTGTCATGGTAAAAGTATTGGCCTGTAAATGAGTTGGTCGATTTGGTCTGTGGCAAAACACGACATTTTGCCATCCTAAGAAAGTATTGGAACAGGAGGGCAATACCAGTAACCAATAGGAAGTGAGTGAATTGGAATAACTTGGGGTCTTAAGAGATTATTGCTCCGTTTGAATTAAAGGTCCCACAGATTATGCCCTTTTCGCCTAAATTGAAGAGTTTAATGTGTCGCGTCTCAATGGCTCAGTGTTGCACTTCAGAATTTCAATTTTGCCATTTTCAAACTTCGATGTTTAAATCGGCCTCAATGTACTTGATTGAGTGCAAGTTTACAGGTTCTGAGCCAGCTGATCAATTGAGTTAACGAGAGTTCGTTTGTCATAGAAACTTTCAATGGCCCACTGTCAAGATACATTGAATTGATGAATTCAGATAGACCTAATAAATTGGGACATTGAAACCTAGCAGACTCCTCATCTTACTGTTCTATGAATCACGAAGTTCATTTGTCAAATAACGATTCTCCAATTGTTGATCATCTTCCAATGCTCACTCAATTGACATGAGTTTAAAAGGAGGCCTCAAACACGAATGTTTTGTGACTGGAATATAGACAGTTTCTGAAATAGCTATCACAGTTTTGTTATATTAAGATGGTGTAGTCTGTTGAATTTCAAAAAAGAGACCGAATTCCCCAAGTTAGTAGTAAGAGAGAGAGAGAGAGAGAGAGAGGGCAGTAAAGACAAACACCTATTTTTTTGACCTTCATATTTTTAAGGGGAATGTTGTTCAGGTGTATCACATTTAGGCAACTTGACTACAATGAGAAAAGTTGTTGTGGGTGTTGAATGAGGTGACTACTTCAACTGGAAAGGTGATGCTGAATCACCGGGGTATCCCATCACAATTTCACTCATATTCGCTCTCTCATCCTCTCACCCTCTCTCTCTCTCTCTCTCTCTCTTCCTCGGTTTGTCATAAAAAGTCCAGATTGAAATGTTTATTGGTATCAGTCTATCTCCTACTCCCCTCTCTTCACCTCCACACCCATCCCCTCTCCTCCCCGCAACGCCCCCCCCTCTCCACACTTCAATTCAACTCTTAAGCATAAACACACGTACCTCGTTACGTTCCTAGCACAACCAAAACACCCAGGCACCTGTTCAAGGGAATATGTGGCACCTTCTAAGAGAAATGCAAGTACACTGATGCTTTCTTAGCAAAGTTGAGCTCAACCATCGGAATGACGTCCCAACTTTGACACTTGTGACTCACTCACCCACACTGCCTTCTCTTGTGTTCGTTTGCTACCCAAGTGGCATTCGTAAGATTAGCATGTGAATACTCGGGCAAAGTGGAAATCGTAGCCAAATCAGTATCCAGTTAGGCCAGACGGTTCTACATCGTGTGCTTTGGTGGTGACAATTGGTTCATTGATTCATGTTGTTTCTGCTGGCTCATTTGAATCAATTTATTTCATCTCCGCATATTCTTCAGCCTTATTTCAAAATTCATCATTACTCTATGGAATTTAATTTTTTACTTTTCCTCCCTTTTATCCTTAAAATGATGTCCTTGACTGATTTCTAAATAAGGATATTTAACTGCAATTTATTGCACACCATTAGGAAATTCAGCAAAACAAACGTTGATATTTCACTCGCCTCTACTACCGGTCATTAAAGCTTTCTGATTGTTTGAAGATGCCTGATTATCCCTCTCTTTATCCACGAACACGCAAAACACCAAACTGTCCTTACCAAGAAAGCTACATTCAGAGCTGTTGCATTTAATTGGTTGTCAGGAGATTGAATTTACAATAGGCTTCGAAACCGGAAACCCATCACATTTGTCCACTAAATAGATCACCGCTTGAATTTCACGTCGAGGAACCCTCCATTTCAGATAAACAACAACTATCACTCTCTTCATGTACTATAACAGTTACGCTTTGAACTGCGTTTATTATTGTCACTAAGACGTGGTCAATAAAGATGCAAAATGAGCGAGTGAATCAGAAATTGGACAGCCGATAACAGAGCCCTTCACTCGATGATGGTATGATTTATCAGTGGTAGGCGTAGCAACAATACTCATTCCTGTTGTCACATGAACGAACATCTTGACGTGCATCCCTGACAATATCTGAAGTATTTGTATATTTGAAGTATATTTGGTAATTAAGGTATGGCAAAAAAGACACCACACCCATATATTTAATGACACTGAAATAGATTGTGGACATTAAAATATAAGTGCATTTTAAAATATCAACTGGTTAGAATATTTATAACGACTTTTAAAATTAATAAGCATTATGAATTCATTTATTTCTTTTCACTTCCATCCACCTGAAGAAGATGTTAGTCGCGTAATTAAGCGCAAACATCTTATCCCCAAAGAAACAATGAACCACATTATTACAATCGTATTTGATCCCTTCAAAGTCAACTTTCCCACTTAACCCACCACCCACACCCCCCTCCCCACACGCACTCCACAAACACCACCACAAAACCTCTCCAGTTTATTTCAACAGATTGTTTGCCATTTTCACATGTTGAGCGAAGATACATAAGAGGCGTAATCGATTATCGATTATCAGTATGGTTGGATGAGTACGTCCTGGTTCGACCCCCTCCACACACTTTTCTTCAGTGTTAGTTCAAATTCACCGTTACTCCTTGGCATTTCATATCTTACCTTTTTCCCTTTTTCAGCAAAATTAAACTCTTGACTGATTTCTGAATCCAGATATTTACCTCAACCAACAGCTCAGTTAGCTTTAAATGACGCAAGTGCTAACACTCTTAGGCATCTTAGCTCTGAAATTAAATGTTCGGAGTATTAGAACATGATGTAATGAAACCAAATTCTCTGAAACCTAATTAACACCTCACTTTTATTTAAGCCAATATTCGAATTACTTGATTGGATCATTTCTGATTCACTTTGTTCAGCTAATTTGTGCTAATAAAAAGAGCAAAATACTTCTTTCTTGCCAGCGACAAAAGTACTTTTTCTGCTTTTCACCTCTACACCACAACTTCTTCCCAATATCGATAATTTGTTGATTCGCTTATTGATTTGAGATTTGTAAATAGTGGATCAATTATTGTGATGAAACTAGCATGTAATATATCAATTGAGCAAAGGAGAGTTGTTCAATGAGATGTGTTGGTACGTTGGGCTGTTTTTAAAAGGATACATTAAAAGGAATGCTTATTGAGGGATGACATTCTGGTAGGTGGGTTTCAACTGCCCAGTTCTTCTAAGGAGATAGAATTTGCATCCCGTTGATTAGTGCACTCAAGGAACGATGACCCCATTCTACAGCACATGTCTTTCCTCCTAGTATACCTGGCGGTTTTGCAGTTCAACATTTCTGTTCAGATTTACTTACGCTGAGGTTTACTTGGTATTTCAGTCTGAACAGTCTGAACAAAGTACTTCTTTTGCCTAAAATGAATTCAATTTTTTAAAAGTACTATTCTGACAAATTGTATCAAAAGCAACTTTAAGCTTTGCAAGGGGAGAATATAAGCGCAGCTTAGAAAATATATCCCTTTGGTCGAAAGAGATTTGATCTCCTGTTGTATGAGCTTCAGCAATTCGACGAAGTAGAGATGGGGCTCTCACGTAGTTAATACTCTTGAAGTAATAATCCAATGTTTGTTCACCTTGATTCAAGTAATTCAAGGTAAATTGGTTGTTTATGGAGATTCTTTCAATGAACTTCGCATAGAAAAATTAAATTCATACACAGTTTCCAAGAAACGATAATAGCTTCAAGTTAAAGAGCATGAATGACAAGTGCTTCATACATATGCTGACACTTTGTGTGCAAATGTGTCCGTTAGAATTCGTCAAAGTCCCTTTGAGGCTGTCTGAAGGTCAATGCTGCTTATCACTTTCCACATTCAGCATTGTATATTCCACGTAGTGATGCGGAGATTGAATTGAAAATACGTGTTAAAACCGGAAACTCACAGACTACACAAGCCCATCACAGGTGTACGCTAACTAGATCACCGCCTGAATTTCGCGCAAAGGGGCCCTCCATTTCAGATAAACATTAACCTTCACTCACTTCATGTACTATTACAGCGACGAATTGAGCTGTATTTTTGATTGTTAAACAAAACGTGACGTTTTCAATTATTAAATTTAAGCAAGAGATTAGCTGTTCCATTTGTAAGGAAGTAAGCGTGCAATGTACGGTCGGTAGGAGGATGATTAATCAGTGACCTTGAAACAAATGACCAATTGTCCTTGACTTGTTTTTTTCTGATGTGGGCCTAAGAACAATGCGTACTTCTAAGGCTAGAGGCACGTTTAACTTGATATGGGTAATTAGGAGGGCTTAAATAAGACTTTTTTCCTAAAGTATATTATTAAGTTAAGCATGAAATGCGTGGAACAAAGACATTGTTTTCATAGATTGGTGGAAATTGAACTAGACGTCGTACGTCAAATTATAAGTACATTTGAAAAAACCAAAAAATTGACCTAGTTTTATTATTATAGATCAATAAAATGGGGTTATTAACACATTCAATAAGAATTACGTATTATATTCCCATTCCAGTCAATTTCAAATGCGCGGCACAATTCGTTTCGGAGAGTATGGGTGTCATTTTCATTGGGCGAATTCGCGAATCGAATTATCCTACAAATTTAGTCAATATTAACCTATGCGGACTAATGGCGTTGTAAATCGAAGGCGGTAAATTTGGGGTCCAAGTCTTCAGCTCCATTCGGACAAAGGCAAAGTAGTTGGTGAAACTTGGGATTACGAAAGGTGCCGATAAATAAAGATGATGCCTGAAACTTCTCTACCGACATAGTGAAATACTCCCGAATTCGGAAACTATCAAGAAATCATAGTTAGAGCGTTTTTTGATCCCACTCTTTAAATGAATGGACTTAACTAAAGCCGCACACTATTTCATTTCCTAATATTCCCAATAATAGCAATGATAATTTAACTAATTAATCCTTAAATAGCAAGAGAGAGAGAGAGAGAGAGAGAGAGAGAGTGGGAGCTCAATGACATTAAATAAATTCTAGAATGGAATAAGAGGAAAATAATTTGTCTAAGTCATAAACCTCAAATTCAAAATCTAGCCTTATATCGTTTTGTTTCTAATCAATGCTTCTTTGTCTATTTATTTTCCCGATTACAGTTAGATGAATTAATTAATTAAAGAGAAGGAGGATTTTACCGTTTTGGGTATAGCATTTGTCCTTTGTGCGTCTGATCAAGAAATAAGCGAAAAGTCTCCCCTTTGTAGCGTGGAGATATATGCTGAGCTCTGTGTTCTGTCAACGACAATTTTTCATTTTTATGTGGTTGCTAAGGCCTTCAATTCTGAGCAAACAATGATGTAATTATGGAGAGGAGATGTCCTTCGACCAGTCGAATTTCGAGGAGGACAAGAAATCGTAGTGGCTAAATGATCAATTTGAGTGACAATAATCTAACAGTCTTGTCCAAATTTTTGAGACAGTCAGCCGTATGCTGTACCCTAACAAAGGTATCTTCCACGTCAACAGGAATGCGTTTGTCGGTTATAATAATGGTAAAACATAGTGTACCCCGTTCTTAGAAGTAGCAAAATTCATTTTGTGTCAGCCTAATGTTCAAATTTCATGAATCACTCCCTAGAATCGCGAATGCCATTTTCTATACAACTTCAAGATCTCGTTGGCCCCCTTTGAACATGTTATTTTGCCACATCTATGCATTAATTTAGTCGGGCTGGTCGTGTGGCATGGCATTGGGTTCAATGTCAATATTAAGTTAATAAAAATGATTTTGTTTATGAATAGAAACAAAACGTAACACACCCTCCAAAAATTTCCGCAAGCAAAGTGGATAATGGCAGGGGCATCATGATTAATGAATTTAATTGATTGAATTTGAAGGGCCTTTTGATAATATGGGCATGTTGAATTCGATCGATTAGGGGGACTTGAGGAGACTTCACTTCTTTATACTGGTCATTTCTGTCAGTTCACGAAAATAGTTCATACCATTCAATAAAAAAACACCACAAAAACCAAGAGATGTACAAATTCAAAACCACTCGAAACACCTCGAAACACCTTGAAACATCAAACGCAATGATAATTTTCAGTCCTCAAATCTTGAATTAATCCAATATTTCCCTCTTGACCTCCCCCCAATCTAACAAATTCCCAATTCAATACACAATTTGAGGAGTTTATTTTGACAATTGTATTACAAAGGAATAAAAAGGTGTATAAAATAGAATTGACAACTCGATGTGCATTTGCACTTTGAGAAAAGATCAGAGTGAGGAAGAGTATCCCAAGTATCTGGAAGGCAAGAGGAAGAAGAAGAAGACGAAGTAATTAAATGAATAGATGAGGTAGAGGAAATACAATATTTCACCAATAACACACCATATCACAGGTTCGCATCCACCATTTGGTACGTCTTTGGAAGTCACTGACTACCTGGTGAGATTGGCTAAAAGAGTAAGAAAGTGGGTCAGTTGATAATGTCGGGAAATCGGCCTCCGTCTTATTAATGCGTAATGAGATGGAGAGAGGGTGAGAGGGTGGGAGGGAAGGGGAGGGGAGGGGAGGGGAGGGGAAGAGTGATAATATTGAGGTTGCAAAGCAGGTGGATTCTATGCTGTTAAAGAGTGGTGTTGGTCTGGGTGGGGCTGGAATGGCGTTGAGGAGAGGAAATGTGGAAAGGTCGAGGAACAAAGAGGACACTACACTCTCCCTTACTCTCCTCATCACTCCAAAATCCACTTTATATACCTCACCCCAACCTACACACCACCCTTTGGGCCACCTTAATAAACACTAATTAATCGGAGCCCATACTACTGTTAGAACTCATTCAACGAAGCAAAAATGAACTAATCAGAAATAAAGGGACCAGAAGAACTTACTCTTGGAAAAGGGCTCTTAATTGGAGAATGGACAGAAATAGCATCCGGAGCAGATTTCCTCGTGGGCACTACTGATTGACAACGAGAATTCGGAGATCCAACACAGTGTTTAGAATCCATCACCAGACTGGAAGATCGTTTAATGGTTCTGAAGATGGTATTTATTTGTGGAGGATCGTCTCGAATTTTCTTCTCAACTCTAACAGGAGTTTCTACTGTGGGTATGGAAATTGGAGACCCATTTCTAACAAGCTTCCTCGAACGTGCAATACATGGATGGTAGAAGGCCGGAACACATGCAACATCAACTGCCTCCCAACTCCAACAGTGACGCAGCTTTTGTCCCACTGTGTTCGCCTTCAACTTCTCACCTTCACCACCACAAGGTTGCATTTTCTCCAAGTCGAATTGGTATTTCTCTCGGAACTTGGAGATTTGGAGTTTACATATCCTGTCAAGTAACTCTTCCATGCAGGGTTCTGATGTTGATAGAGAACTGCCAACATCAGGGAATAATCTCCTCATTGGTGTACGCATCTTACTCAAAGCTATCACTGCTACTTATGAGAGCGTAAAATTGGAGAAGAGCAATTAAGTGGATCGCTCATGACCAGGAGCGAAATGATTGGTCCTTAAATCCACCCAATCAGATGAACCGGATATTGACCAATGGGTGGACAACGCGGTATGATATTTTTACTGCATTTTTTCTCCTCTTTCTTCAATTCACAGTTTAATTAAATTGTTATAAAAGATTAATGACAACTTCGCGTGTCATTAGATTATTTTGCCTTTGAGACTTACGTAATAGAATTAGATGTGTAGATAAACACAAAATCTAAACTGATGATGAAATTGATTGAGTGAGTTAAGCCAGGTTAATTGTTGTGTAGTGAAGTGAGTAAAATCATTCTATACCTGCTGAAAAGAAAGAGTAATGGAAAGTAATCATGTTTAGAGAAGACGAAAACACTTCTGGCAAGGAAAAAGGAGGCTTACCCACATCGAATTGGGAGATTTAGATATGGCGTATTATCTTGAAGGACATATATTCGGTTTTGTGAATAAATGAAATATGGTTAGAACACACCTATTAATCCCGTGTCCCAAAATACGTATTGATGGTTGTCACTGCGATCTGAATATTCAGATCAGAATATTCCATTTTGGACCCAAAAGAGCAATGAAACCTGTTTAGAGGGTTCTTACAACTTCCAAGTCCATTCGAGAAAGCATCTTTTCAGAACTCATCTTGGGTGTTGCTTAAACACCATAGAGACTCATTTTTATCCAGTCTAAATTAATTAATTCGATTGGCTAATTGCATGTGCGCTGACTGACACCTAACCCATAATCAGCGACTTTTGCTACGCGTACGTTCAAATTTTTGTGATTACCACTTCTAATATTTATCAGAACAATCAGAAGCACAGTGATCGTACGGTGCATGCTCTCATGATGGCACTCCCTTTCTTAGAGTGTTAGACCTGCAGTGAAGATGATGCATGAAATGTAGTATTGGTGGCGTCGGGGAAGTGTGGTGTGTGTGTACAAAAATCCAAGCCAAGTTATGAGTGTTATCTCGAAGGAAGTGTTTAAATTGAAGTGAATTAGGAGTGGGTAGTGGAGGTGGGGAGTTGAGGGGAGTGGGATCGAATTGAGGAAAATGGGGACTTATAGCCGTGAAGCATAGGCGAGTGTCCGCAACAACCATAAAATCGCCTGTCCATGCAAATACACACCTGTATCATGCAGTATTCATAGTGGAATGGAGTATGGAGTATGGAGCACTTTAAGTGTCATAGTAAAGTCGGCATGTTGATGGCCGATGACCTGATGTGTCAAAACACTTAAGTCAGTGGCGATTTTGCCAACTATATAAACATGACATCTTTCCTCCATACCTTCAAAGGCAAGTATCTAATCGGTCGTTTATGAAAGTTAATCAGAAATCCAATAATGACAGATTTGATATTTTAATCAATCATTTCAAATAGACGTATTATAACAATGCGAGCAAGTTTCAAATGAGTCTGCTCATTTGAAAAATGAAACTGAGCATTAATTGAAGGAATGTTACAGTTTCTCGATCGTCTCAAATATTCGTTGATAGGATAGCTCATACTTGAAAGCCCTGTCTAATTCTGTAGTTGAATTGAAATTTAATTTACAGTTGAGAAAACTCGTGAGATAGAATTGAGGGTTTAGTGGTTAGTCTGTCGTACTATGACCAAAGGCAATTGGTCGAGAAGTCTAATGTTTCTTATCACACAGAGTGAAACCGTGTAGAAGCACACACTCGTGTTAAATGTCTGGTATTCTTTGCAGTAATCGAATCTTTCAAGTTTGAGCAGTAGAAATTGATGCTGATCTCCACTACCCTATCAAAATCGCATTAAATCATTGATTTTCCACTCCCTATTCTATCACCATTTCGTCGTCAGTTTGTATTTTTTGGATGTGGAGTAAGTACAGAGATAGCCTTGTAGGTAGGCAAGAGAATGGAGAAATGGATCACCAAGTGGAATTTGTATTGAAGGCACCTCCAGTGAGATTTATAGAATAGAAGTGGAATTCTTTTAACAGTGGACCTTGGAGGGGGTAATTGTATTTTCGATCAGGTTCTGAAGTCGATAAAATTAGTGATTTGGAAAAGAATCCATGTGAACAGAATACATGTCCACTATTTCGAAGAATTTATTTGCTCAAAGTGATTAATTTATGGATAAAAGTAAATTTCGTAAGGAATAATGTAATTAGTGATAATAATGATCTTTTGACCAAGATTTTATAATGAAATGCCACGTTTAAACGATTTATGAGATCCGTGTACTTTTGTGGAGGACCACATCAAATGTGCACTTGTATGAGGACTGAGAATGAAATAATGGTTAATAGTACATATTTAGTAGCAGAATAACGAATATGATCTTTCATTGTCTTTGAGTGATGTTAGCGATTTCATTCTCTTTCGATAAGTACAAATAAAATGAATGGCAGTGTGAATTGTGGTACTTTTGATATTGCATCAAGTAATGCGTACACGTTACAAATTGAAATAGTAGAGTGAAATTGAAATCGGTAGCCTGTAAATCCACCGAATGATTGAGAAAATGTAATTTAGAATAGATTTAGAGTTGCTTAATTGCCCAGTGAATTTGGAGGAATCTTTCAAACTTCTCTACTATGTTGGAATGTCTAATATTTGAGATCTTCACTCACACCTGGATACATAAGATATTCATTGAAGTATCTATAACTGCTAGTATTGGCCAACTCGACAGTCATTCATTTATCTCATTCTTGAGTAATATACGTAGGTAGTTTTTTAAATTAGAAAAAGAGTCGTTCTAGCAATGAGTCTTCTCGATTCTTCTTTCTAGGATTTGAGTAGTGGTAGTGGTAGTGGTTGTAGACATTCAAGAAACTTGCTTTGATTTTGTATTTGCATATTACTTACTAACTTATTGAGTGGTTTAATTTTCTTAATTTGGATAAAATGATCCATTGAATGAATTGGATCAAATGATAATTTTCAAAAACAAATTTACTCATACGATATGGAGGTTGGATACCTGTTTTGAGAGTTCAAATGTGGTGATGAATCTTTACTGAAGAAAATGTAGAAGGTGAGAATGTCAAGCAGATGTTGTACTTCTTGGATTGGCGATCGAAAATATTTGCTTTTTCTGTTGCTCAAAATTTTGCACTGAAATTGAATGATTTCTCACATTGTACTTTTTGAACAGAATTCTTATCACGATAACCCGTCTTTATTAATGGTCATTCTTGTCACATCGTTTTTTGTCCCTCAAAGATTATGAAAGCAGAATGATAATAACCAGCTTATATGATTCTTGTATGTATGTGTCAGTGTTACCCTCATACCTTATAAGATAATCTTCTTGCAATTTATGGTTTTACTCAATAGAGCAATCGACCTTGAAGTTATCATACCAAGGAATCATCTCACAGTTGATGAGCAGAAAACATTCTACATTGTGGAATAAACACAGGCTTATTCAGGGTAGTTATTTTGTTTATCTTTTGTTATAAACACGCAGAGAGAGTTAGAGAGAGAGAGAGAGAGAGAGAGCTATAGTGTCTTTAACACTGGAAGGGGAACAAATGGATTCTATTCTAATTAAGGAAGGAGGGTGGTGGTCTTGTAGGGTATCTGAATAAGATAATCCACCAGGTGTTCTATGATCCACAGCCTCATCGTAAATCTCACTGCCCTCCTTTGACTTTGAAGACATCCGGTCGATTGAAAGTTTTTGGGTGTGTGACTCTGTTCCATTCTGTGGTTATATATCCCTCGAGTAAACAAACGTTTTCTACCTCTTTCACGCCTTAAAGCACAACAGGGCGGTCTAAAATTTGATTAATAATTTCAGGTATGAACGCGCTCCTTGATCTCTACTCTCTAATTTATGGAATTTACTCAAGCCTGAAGTATTTGATCAAAAAGGGTGTGAATTTAAGATGGAATTCGCTCGCAATGGAATTTAAACTCGTTGGGCTCATTTCGTTACGGAGTCCTTCACCTGTTGATCCGAATGTGACCTTAGAAAAACATACATTTGATCTGATTTTATTGCCATCTTATTACGGGAAAGGGGGGGGGGGGGGTTGAACGCAAACTCTCTCCCTTTCAAAACTGCGACATTCGAAGCCCTAAGAAGCTGTTAATGTATCAAGTTGGCTTATTTACACTTTCTATCCCCACCTCTCACCCCCAGAAGCGAGGTATTCACTAGATCATAAGTTTTCTTCACGAGCAAGTTGGTAGTTTTGTATTGACTACAAATCGAACAAAATGCATTTCCATACAACCCAATCAATCAATAATGTTCCATTTAACAAAATTGGATAATTCAGCCTTACTTTTCAACTACATATTGAAGAATTTTATATTGATAGAATGAATATGCTGAAATATTTTCCTGCTCATATTTTGATCCTAAACGTCATACTCCTTGAAGTTTTATTCACGCGTCTTAGAATCACAATAAAGATACTATTAAGAGAATAAAATTCAATCTAATGAACTGATTGACCTTTGAAGAGAAGAATCTTAACTGCATTCTAAATAAACTCAATCTTCAGTTGCGCCAAAAACATAAAATCATTATCGATGTACTTTCTTAAATTTTATGTGTTCATGTTAATAATTAAGGAATTGGCGACAGTTTTTTTACTATTCGCACTTCATATCCAAATCAGTTTATTAGGTACATTTTATTAAGAAAAGGACAGATTTTTTTGCGAAAAATTTAAATTTGCACCTAAAAAATTAAGAAGCGTATAGTTTCGAGGCATAAATTTAGTAGCCAAGTTTGTTGATTGATAGTAAATTCTCCACAAATTAGAACTTCATATCGGGTTTATTTTCAAAAATATTCCAATTAAAATCGGTTCACACGTGGAAAAGAGATCCAATCGAGAGTTATCTTCATGACCTTAATCCTAATTATCGCGTCAGAAGTGTTCAGTTAAACGTAATTTGACATTTTAATGGGGTATTTTGTTCTCGACACCGGTTTTTTAAATTAAATCCAACCTTGGAAATTAGCGGTTATTATGAGTTCATCGAATGTCCGCCTAGTCATATATTGGTCCTAGAAACTCAATATATCGATTTTCGATATATTGCCTCATATATCTTACAAACTCTAATTTGATTAGCTAATCGCTATGAGACAGCGCAGGCCGTTATAAATAAGCTCATTTCTTCTAGTTATCGGTTCGAGAATGGACAAATCGGTTCAAGAGCATCTGAATGGGTTTACCAAATCTTTCTCAGCTCGCCTCTTATTTTCCTTCCGGCAAATAGAACAATTTTGTGCAAGACATATGAGACAGAAATTAATTTAACAATCATTACTTGTTTGCACCCTTGTATCCAGGCCATTGGTGTCCAATGTATTTTAATTGGTTTCTATTTTTTTCAATTCCGTTTGGGCTTTGTGGAAACAGTTGGACCAGAGAGCCAAGCAGTAAAGAGAACTTTTTTCCAAATTCCGACTCATTTAAAAGTAACACGTAAACTGGCACATATAAGTTTATTGAAACAGAGTAGAACAAAATTAATGTTAAGTCGCACTGTACAAAGTGTGAATATTTTTTTGTTCTCAGTATTTCTACGATCGAAGCTCTTCTAATCGGTGATCGCAATAATGCAATAATAAATAGACTTCATGAAATCTAACATTTCAGCTAGAAACATCGATAAGTAATCGTTAAAATTGTGTTTAGCCAATTGGTTCTTGTAGAAAATTTGTTACATTCCGACCATAATGTAACGCTTTTCAGTGTTCTCAGTTAATATTATCTCTTTCAGACTTTAAGCATTAGCTTTTAACGAAATCTTTCCCTTTTTAGTGATGGTCTACGTAGCATGTTAGTAGATATATCTAGGGGCGTTGGAAGAGGGATGAATTAGGCAGGGAGGGCAAGACTTTTCGAGCTGCGATGCCCTGATGCTCTAATATGATTAGGTCGAGGTTAATGAACACGCTAGGTAGGTGTCATTCACTAACATTAATTAAGCTGTAATGGGGCTGTCCTTATTGAAATGGAGAGGAAGGAAGATAAGGGCAGAGGCTGACCTTTCAATAATCATAATCCCATAAGAGAAAAAAATATGTTCTAGCACATTTAATTAATTTTTGTAAAAAATTATTCAATGCCTCTACAGTAGTTCACTCCTTTTGGATTGTTTAATAAATCGATTAAACGTGTATTTCGAGCCCTTCTAATAAAACAGGCAATGAGATTACAATCAGGTGGAATTCGTCAATGGTAAAGCCAACAAAGTGATAATGGTGAGAGAGATTGACAATTTGTTGAAAATAAAGTCAAAATATCTAGAGATACTCGCGTTATTTCATTTTTGGATTTATCTTGCTAGTTCTCTTTTTCGGCCAAAGATCGAGACAGTATGGAGGTCCAAGCTTACGTGATTTTAGCATGATCTTGTATTCTTACAGTGCGAAGAACATGCGGATGGGAAAAATTTCTTTTTTTTTTAAAGTTTACACTTTTTAAAATATTCAAAATTTATTATTGTCATGTAAAAGAAGTTCTGTTATCGTGCTCAGAAACTCGCAGATTTTCCTGAATTCTATTGGATTTTTTATGGAATTTCGGATATTTCGGATTTTTGGGATTACAAGAGGAAATCGATCATCATAAGGCCCAGTGCCAGGCCAGATGGAAAGGCGGAAAAAAGAATGGAAAGAATTTGGAGGAGAAGGACAACTTTGAGGCAAAGTTGATGCTGGACTACAACAGGCTCAATAAAATGTCTTCATTTGATGCTCAAAGTGGTGGTGATAAATCCCAACTAATTTTTTTTGCAAGTTTAAAAGGCAAAAGCACTTTATTCCGACCGTTAAACAAAAATATTGCCAAGAGAAGTGTTGATCAAGAGAATTCAAGGCTAAAATGCGAACTTATAACAAAATATTATTAAATTTCATGGCTTGCTTTACATTTTCCTTAAAAGTAACACAAATGTTAAGAAAATAAATAAGTGTCCTTCAACTCCCGAGCAAACCATATCATCGTCTAAGTAATGATTTAGTTACTTTGGCCTCAACTGCCATAGTGAAATTGACTTGATTAATTTCTATCCCAGGGCTGTTGTCCTGAGTTCAGTGTGGCCTTAGAGGAGGGTTAGGATGGACTCTGTTCTCAAGGCAATTTTATTTACTTGGAGTAAGGTCACATTTAACTTAAGCCACCTGTTTTAGGTCAGTGAATGAAAGATTCTTTGTTAGGCTAACCCCAGGAAATAATTCAATTTCCAATTTTACCCCATCCTTTTTTATAGCCAATGGGGGGTTTAAAAAGTGAGGGCAAAGGGAAGAAAAAAGGATTGCAACTTGGTTCATTTTTTTGCAAAAAATCATCACAAAAATCATCAATACTAATTCTTTGAAACTTACAACTGCACTCTTCATTCTTATCCCCAAAATCTTTAATTGAATATCAAGTGTAAGTTGATTGGAAATAATTCATAAGCAAACATTTCCACACTCTTTGATATGCAAGAACCTGTCAAGTTCATGTAATTTGAGGGCAAAACTAATACAAGAAGTACATTCAGTGAGTGGAGTGGCCATCCACCCTAGTAAAGTTTGGGTAATAAGAGAAGCGGCAAAATTTGTGTACCACATCTGAAAGACTCCATGCCACCCCTATCCAAGACTAATGTTGGAAAACTTTTTCCAGAACCGATCCTAGAAGCACATGCTTCGGTCGATGTTAAAACTCTCAATTTGTGGACCCACTGGATCGTTTCTTGGTCCTTTCATTATAAAGAAAGTGATTAATAGGTAAATTGGTTATGAGTTATTTCTCAAGCAGTCTGTATATATAATCCCATTTGGTCCATAATACACAGGCTCTGAATAACCCATGTCCTCATTTGGATAATATTATCCTAATTCCCCATTGAGATAATTATGCATATAAGAGGGGAGGGTGGGAAGAAAGCGTCCACTCGCCCACTAATCTAATTGTGCGGTAATATGATCAACCACGGGAGCTATTTACTCAATTTGCATTAGTGAGTCAGGTGCTGTGGTGGATGGGTGAGTCATAATTCAGGGGAGGGCACGTGCGCTATCGACGCAGTATGCGTGTATTAACAGGATTGCGACGTTTATAAAACCCCTAACTAAGTCTTAGCGACTGCACAAGGCCACGCGCCTTCACATTTACACTATATGGCCTTAAGAGATCACGCAATAACACACACGCACATTAATGTGTTTCAGTGGATTGTTGTTAAGGCCTATTTGTATCCATATCACACTGCCTATGAAGAAATGCTCTTCATCAACCTCAGAAAACACACACATCCACTGACTTAAATGCTACTGTAATGATACTTGTGCTATCCAGGCTCTCCGAGGGTCGGACCACATAATAAACTCTCTCACATAATAAACTCACATTCTTGGTTACTTTCAATCGCCTAAGTGGTGCTTCTTAATGTGGGACAAGTAATCTCTGAGATTCTTAGGTATGTGCACGTAGTTTACATTATGTTAACATACTCGTCCATGAAAATGCGTTGTCAAAAGCAGGGATTGAAGAGTGTCAAGGGCGGTTTGAAGAATATGAATGTCTCATTAATACGACGCCAGAATGCTATTTATCTTAGATGAGCATTTCCTCCCTGGGAAGGACTACACATTCTACTATTACCTTTAAACGGCTCTCAAGTACATCGAGTTTGCTCTAAAAATGTCAAACGATCGGTTTCATTTCAAGATTGTGTAATAGAACCACAATTAAGACTATTTGGCGTCAGAAAGAGCTATTGAAAGGTAACTACTTAAGCAGACCAACAGACTGTTAAGTCATCAAAATCATGATAATTCTATTGCAGCGCCAGAAAATTCGACAGTAACTAGTCGTTTCATTGGTGAAGGATCAATGTAGAACACAGGCCCAATACTGAAATTCCAGACGACCCACGGAACTATTGGCGTCTTCTTGCAAACAATTCCAAAATTTATGTCATGTGTATTCCCTCAAGGTTTTATCTAAAAGACTAAAAAATTAATGAATTGTTCGAGTTTATCGCTTAGGATTTGTATCTTACTCATTCTGTAAGAACAAAAATTCAAATGAATTTTTTTTATAGTATTGTGGCGCTGTGCACGATAGACTTACCTCCACGTGATGCACCCTAGACATCGTTTGCTCATGCGGCAAAAAAGTCTATAAATCGGCAGTTGACTTCTGACTTCAAAGTACCATGACCCAACTTATGTCATTTTCGATCACTTCCCCAGTACTCACCATCCTTTTTTTCTCCACCTTTGTGTCTGTCTCTCTCTTACATCTGTGAATCCCTCTTCTCTTCCCCCTCTCGACTTTTGTGACGTTGATGTTCCTCCCCTCCCCTTAGTGAAGCCCGAAGCAACTAAAGGGCTAACGATAACTATCATAAGGCCTGCCATTCTCCAATCCAATCAAATAATATAATATAAAAAGTGCAATCAGAAAAGCTTAAAAGTGTGTTCCATTTAATACAACTACATAAATGTCAACCTTCTCGAACGGATGATAATCTTCTCAGGCATTTCTGCTGCCGCATGTTTTACTAACTAAACTTTTTTTTCAATCAATAAAGAATATTTCCTTCTTCAATGGGACTAGTTTAAAGGCAGGGTCGAAGCAGCATTCCGGTCTCCATTTTGCAGGACGTTTCGTTGGAATTAGCTACATGAGGATGTTGGAGATAAAAAAGTAGTCGGTAGCTACAAAATGAAATAGATTTAAAAAGGCATTCAGTAGTCAGGAAGTTTAAACCACTACCAAAGGGTTTTAATCAAAATCACCTCAATTGGTACCTATTTTCGTTTCAGTCGGGCCCATGCCCCGAATCTGGAGCAAGCTAATTTAATACATTCCCTGACAATAGTTCCAAAAGCCATCCTACTTTTTGTTGTTCATCAGAATTTTAGCTTTTATTGTACTTGAACGGCGATTGGTGCCTTTCTCGGCTTCATTCCAATGGGTTCAAGTTAGTATTGGTGTTGGGGGGAGTTGGTGGTCATGCATACCCTGCAACTAGTGTGGGCGTAAAATCGGCTGACAGCCGTTTTTCATCTTTCCCTGAGGTGTGGTAGAGGGCTTAATCCTCTTGTTACCATATATATGCGCTATTATTGGAAACCATCGTTCGTTATTAAGGGTTTAGCTACTATAGGGACTAGCAATTGCACGTCACGCCACATCAAGTCATCATCGAAGGATGATACACATCCCAAAACCATGGCACTTTAGGCAAATTTAGCTTCTGTGACTGGAGGAATGTCTTTTGGATTGAATTCAAGTCAGGCCCTCTCTTAATCTGCAAGGTGGGGTCCTGATCTTATTTGAGAATATTCTCACCCGAAAAGAACCAGATTGCTTATGCTTCATCAGGGTGTTTAACTTTGCCCAGAAATTTCATCGCTCTTGTCAGACGATTTTCGTTGGCTGTTTGTGTAAAGTTGAATTCTGCGGTACTTGCTTGTATGAGCAGTATTGGAGGTTTCAATCGAGTGCAAACTTTAGGGTAGAGGCGGAAATACTCAATAAACCGTGTCTAAAAGTCCGAATTTTGACGCTAGAGTGTATCAGTAATCTTCTTCAGATTTTCGAAGAAACCTGATGTGGAAGAACAATCAGATCAGATCGCCTATTACGTTGCATTCTTCTAGCTACAGCAGTCTTGTAGCCTTCATCACAATTCGTCAGTTCATTTCGCATTGCTCCCGTAGCGTTGAGTGAGCAGTGAACATCGATCGTATTTTGATGTCCGTCTCGAATCATGATGATTCGAATTAGTAATTTCAATGATTCGGCTGAATTTCAGTCATTCGTTCTCATTGCAGTCATGTATTTGAGTGAGAAAGAGTTTGAATTTTTGGAGGAAGAGTGGTGTATGTAAGCACCTTCAGCACGCCAGTAAAAACGACCAAAATGATCAATTAAATTTAACATTTCAAATATAAACTCTACCTTTTAGAAACGACAGGGTTTAGTTTTAATCACAGTAAAAGTTAAAAACGAAAATGTGTCGGAACTTTGTAAAAAATACCAGTTTTTTTTTTCAAATAGACCTGGAGCTCATTCTCTTTACAAATCCCGAATTTAAATTTGTTTTTTTTTTCTGCTTATTACTTAATAACTAAATAAATATAAGCTCGAGAGAGTCAGAAAATAAGCGCACATAATCTAGGCCCAGAATCATGACAACATTGAAATATTAATTAAACAGACTTGTTCATCACACACCAACAAGCACCGCTCTCTTCATCTTACAGTGAAGAGGACAAGTGAGCGTGAGTTGTCATTTATCACTTAGGATTTGACAAAAAGGCCCCCCTTCCCCAGCTTGAAAGCATAAACACCACTCGTTCCCATGACACTTGAAAGGGGACCCCATCTGAGTGTTAGTGTGCCATTGGGTCAGCAAGAGCAAACACGAATAATCAGTTCACTATTTTTCTCTGCGTAGAGTGGTCTCATATGATGGTAATTCAAAGTCAATTGAGTTGACTTTCATTAATGGACGAATACTTGAAAAAAACTTTCAAAACTTTTCAGATCAATGTTTTCCTTTGCTCTTACCCATGGTACTGCAAAATAATTAACAAGTTTAACCCTTTTACTACCTTTCAAAATAAGGACCTTCGGTACTAGACTCATAACAGAAGGCGGTATTACCGTTTGAAATAGGTTCAATACGTCTATGGTCTTCGTCTGATACCACCAAAACTCATTAAGTCAGCGATATCAGTCTGCTTTGAGACACGCGTGAGTGCGGTTGAATGCATTTTTCAAAAAAATAATTTGGGCGGTAAAGGGTTGAATTATAAGAAAATATCTTAACCCATGAAATATCAAAATATTCCACTTTCACAGAAGGTCAATGAACCAGAAAATTAAATTTATTCATTCTAGTTTCGATTTCTTGGTTCGACCTCTGGCTTTCTGAGTGAGTCCCAGTCAAGAATTTTCAGATTCATAAAAGTCCATGGAACAACAGTTCCTAAATTAAAACTCTTACGCAAATTACAAGAAAGAAACCCATTAATATTGGAGTTTCTATGTTTTCCCATCGATGGTATCAGAGAAAATAATAACGCATCAATTAGATCATTAAAATAGTGGGTAAATTCGTTATAAGAGTTCAGGAAAGGGAGATGGTGTGGCCGGCCATTTGATTTTTTCAAACAACCCATCATCCATGAATATTTTGACACAAATTGATTTCAAAAGGACAACTAGTACATGGGTAGTGACCATTGATCTCAAGTGTAATGAAAGTGCACTTCAAATGAAGTAGCAAACTCAAATCGAAATTTAAACAAAAAAAGACACTGCTGTGATATTATTTCGAAAATTGAAGATGTTCTTGACCATAATTCCTTGTGTTATGACATCTCGTTGAGAATATTTCAACTGTCTGCACAGTTTGTGGATAAGACAATGGCAGAATCAATCAGAGCTGTAAGCAAATTACATTTTTACGTGCCTTATTACTAGTCAGAGTGAATATTAGCGAAACACACTTACTATGTGAAATACAAACATCAGTAATGATAAATTGGATAAATAAGTACTTACTGCAAAACTGAAGAAATTGGACCCGAAGGAAAGAACTCAGTAAGCCCACTCCTTCTTTAATCCTCTAACTCCCGAATAATTTTTTGACAAATGCACCCAAACGCACTCACGCGTGTCTCACAGCAGACTGATACCGTCAAAGTGATAAGTTTGGTGGTATCAGGCGAAGACTATAGACGTATTGAACATGTTCAAAACGGCAATAGTGCCTTATGTTACGAGTCTATTACCAATGGGGCTTATTTTGAAAGAGGATTGTACAGTCCTAAGGGTGTTAAAGGGTTGAATTAGGGATAACTGCCTTACCACATTATTGCTTTAAATGTGCTCAATTCCTTCCCACCACCAGCAGTCTAGGAAACTGATGCAGAAGTTGTCTGACATATTTTCAAGTGTACTTATAATAATAAGTCAAAAAGACACCAAATAAGTACCGTAGTTCGAAATTCCAATCAATAAAATAAAGCAAAATAGAGCTTTAGTAATATTATTAAATAGTTGGGTAAAAAAGGGTGTGAACAGATGTAGGAAATGCCTTTTTAGATTTGATTCTAGTCAATCCAAAATGATATTTAGGTTGTTGAAACTTCTGGATTAATTCATTAAACTGCACGATTCAATTTCAACGACATTTCAAAATATGCGATGTGCTTTCCATGGTGTCTATTTCTTACCCCTGAAATGGGTTTTGTTTAACGAGGTCATAGAAGCAAATTTCGCCTATCCAAGTGAATAGACTGCTTCTATAAAAGGATTTCCAAAATGCAAAATAAACTAAAATAGGTGTTTTGGGAAGACAAATAGAAAAAATACAGTTGAAAAGCAAGTATTCGACCTATTCAAAGTGGTCAAATGCAAATATCACAGTGTCATTTCAAAAAAAACGCTGTGAATTTAACTTACATGCTAGGCAAAAGTAATACAAAATACCCCGGTTTTACGTTACACTCATAACTCATCCACATTCGTCCTGAATATGGACATCTTACGTTCTCCAAGGGAAAGACGATGTCAAGATATAACATTTCTAGATGTCAACACTTGCTCCTGAATAACCAATATCTGGTTCAATCTCCTCCAGAGATTCCTTATAAAAGACACAAAAATTCAATCACCTATAAGGGTTTTTAGTTCGGAAAAGGCGATAAAATTGGCAACGGCGAAATCAATAGCAATTACATATACCATATAGAATAGTGGTTGCAAATCTCCCTTGATCACATATTTAATAGTCAAGCTGGCTGGCTGAGCAAGAGGGAGATTTTGTTGCTAAAGATGTAATAAGAGTAACTTTGAGTTAACTTTTTTTCACAATTTTAATAGATCGAGTTTAGTCGAATAAAACTGAATGTCATTGTTGCAAAAAGCAGACATCGAACAACGTGCAAGGCACGAGCGATATTTGGTTAGCAAAGTGTAAATTTCTACTGACTTGCAGAGTAAAGCAATTTTTTTGGAACGTCGTCCACTGGATTTCAGTAAATGCGTCTCCATGACTCTCTGCGCTTATTCATCTGCTTTTATTAACGGAGAAGTGTCGGCCTTCCAGTGTTTGAGGAGGTAAAATGATCTTACACGATATTCAATGGTTTAAAGTTTTATTAGTACAAAGATGAGCTGGGAAAATAATTAAAGCTATCAGAATCCCGTAAACCGTTTCAACTAAAATTGAAAATTATACATTGTCGTAATTATCTTGACAGTTAGTCAAGATAAATTACTATAATTGATTTGAAATCTAACCAACAGTTATAATAGTAAGTCGTTCATTGAAATAAATAGGGCAGCTTCTTCAGGTAATTTTACTGGGAACGAATAAAATATATATATATTGCAAAGGTCTTTATTTGGATTCTGAATTCACCTGGTAGCTGATAGTTTTACTTAATGGGATGCAGTTCATTGCTGCATTTCCTACTCTTCGAGAGTTCACTCTCCAAGATCCTTTCCTCAGTTCCCTAGTGAATGGGAGTCTAGGCTGAGAGATTGGCAATTCTACTCCAATAGAACGTGCTTTCAGAAAGACCAACAATGTTAACTGATACAATAATGATGGCGTTGACTTAAAATAAGTGAGTTATTAGAGTATTTTCTTTTTCAAGTAACTTATGTATTTATCTATGCATAACTGAAAACATTTTAAAGTTACGATAATATGATGCGCAATATTTAACTAATTAGGCTAATTGGAATGTCAGGGTGATGAAAATGTCCAAAATTAGTACCACTCCTCAGCTGTGTTATTTATCATTTCAATAACAACCACAAGTGTCATTAGGACTCCATGCTACCCCGCAGTATCATATTTTCGCAGATCCACAAAAACAACGAACAATGGGAAAGAGCCCTTATTAAATAAGATTGATGCTACTAATTTATAATTAGTAACATGACAATAAAACTTGAACTGAATTTCGGACAGGAGTATGGGAAGGGAGTTATTCTTTAACGTGATGAGAACCAAACTTTCTAGCTTAAAGATAAATGGAAAGGTCATTATTTACGCAGTGAAAAGTTAATTGTTTCAGATCCATATGGATATTTAATTTCCTCCATTTATTGAGAAACCTCGATTGAATACATCGACAACACTGGCTGATTAGAATTTAAATAACTGGCATATATGGCCTTTATGATAGTGTGCAATTTGCAAATAAAGCTGCTTAATCCAAAAAAAATGAAGTTCAGAAGAGGGGAGTTAGTAGGGGTTGGGAATTTAAATTTAAAAAAAAGGGGAAAAATGCTTCCATTTATGGAACCAGTCAAATGCATATACGACATGATTTTGAAGATTGTTTGAGTTACAGCTATTCCAATAGTAAGAAGTTTATGACTTTCGATCCTATTATGTCATTTGTTTAAATCAGTTAAGAAAAATGGACGACAGTGTCTACCGTTTTCTCTTTGATGCATATTGGTTTGTTCTCCCTTCGAAATTTCACGATAACTAATTGAAATATAATAAGTAATCGAGTTAAACTTAGGTTCCGCAAAATATATACCTGCTTGTGACTATGACTACCATTCCCATTATATCAATAAGTCGTCAAACTCTGAACCCGTCCAGAAAACCAGGAGTCAAATAAAATGTCTTTCGGTTAGGAACACTTGAATACGCCGATAAAAGTGGACAACTCGGTGTTAGGGAAAAATAAAACTTCTCATAATCTGCTTTCACTTGATGAAATACTTCATTTTCTATTCCATCAATTAAACCTACGGAAGATTTTGCTTTTTCGTGGGTACAATACGAAAACTAACGAGCTCTGGTATCTCAAAGATACTCCACCTAGGATGCACCAAAGAGGAGAGGAGGAAGAGGGAATGAAAACGCCCAGTCATTCAAATTTAAGGCCATTCCACAAATTGAAAACGAAATTCCTATCAAGTGGAGGAAATTGAACCCAATATTGAAAATCCAAAACACTGGAAGAGTATTCATAAGTTTTGTTCAGCCATATATCGATTCACTTCAGTTGAAAAAAAACAAAATCCTCTGTCCAAATCAATAAATCAGTAACCAACCAAATAAACTCATTTATAATTAAATTAAAAATATCCGTGTGACAGTACCTTTATAATGACAGTACATACTCCATTACTCCACTAACATTGTTTCCATAAAAAAGCTCAAGATACGGTAGTAAGAAAGAATTTACCTTACATTTACGGTAATTTCTTATTTTTGCCTCAACTCTAGTAGTATCAGAATGTTAGAATTGAAAGGTAAGATAGCATTCACTGATATGGCGATACAACTAACCTGCTTTACTACCTAGTAAATTCGATTCATAAATTTGTCAGAAAAAAATGCCTCGAGATATTCGCCTTAGAGACGCCTTCTGATGGGTCCTATTAACTCTGCTCATTTCAGTAACCCTAACAAAGAACAGGTGAATCGAAAGTGAGGGAGGGAGGGGGGGAGGGGGGGAAGAATGTAGGAAAAGTGGCCATAACATATAAACAATAATTGGCCCAATTGGGAGCCCTAATCAGGAGCCCTGAATGCACGTGGGTACCTGTATGACCTGCATTGACCCTGATAGCCGATACCTCAAGGGGTGTGGAGTTGGGGGGGGGGGAGGGGGTGTAACAGGTCACTGTGACCTCAATCACGACCTACTTGTGATTAGTCATCACGTCATGTTTGGTATACACAGGCAGTAAGCTCTATGATCTGTAGAACACATTGTGCGATAGAGATGGCTCTTATTACTTCCATCTGTATGTAGTAATGATAAATTACCGTTTAGGATGGGTGTGGAGGAAAAGTATAAACTGGAAATAAAATTTCTTCTCCACGTTGTTTACACCAATTTATAGAGCATTCGCCTTCAATTTGAACAAAAAAATACCCATTTAACTCTTAGTTTAAACTTGAAGAAATGTTGGTGGAAATAATATTACTACTCTTGGATAAATAAATGTCTTGAACAATTTCTCCCTTTGTTGAAGGTTAGGATGAAATTTCTTTAAAATTACATTGAGAACTGGACAAATATTGAACTTACGCTTAATGAAAGAGTAAAATAAAGATATTTATTAAAAGATTTCTTACATGTGCCTTTATAAACTGATTCCTGGAAAACATGAAAGTAAATTTGGGAATTATTGCAATAAAAATCGAATCCAAATATTGAGTAAGTTTCTGGGGTTTTGCTCTTATAAACGCATTACTTATTGCTATGAGATGCCAAATGCCTTATTTTTTAGAATTCATTAATTATAAAGATAATTTCCAAGATACCGGCATGGAAAGCGTTTAAAACACTTGATTTGGGTTGAGGAGAGGTAGCTTTGCTAAGCGCTTATCTTGAAACTAGCATCTTATTATTGATCTTGTTAGCAAGATATAACCAATGTGGCTGGCCATCCCGGTCGTTCGGTGTGCCGGAATGAACAATGACCTTTCGACGACTGATTTCCAAGAGTCGCGTAAAACGCCGCTAAAATGATAAGTCGAATGAGAAAAGTGATATTTTGCATCGTTCTTTTGACGATTGACATTTCTTTGATAGCACAACTCGATCCTCTGTCGTTTATTGACTAATCAGGCAACTAATCAATTTTTTCTCAACTGAATTTATGTAAACACCATCATTTTCTTGATAAAATTAGAGTCATGCGATGCACAGGTCTTTTCCTGCCTTCTTTGGGATCCATGCTAACTACAACCAAGAGTCTAGGTTTTATCAGTAGTAATATGCCTTTAATAAAATTGCATATAATGTTAGAAAAAACCACTGCAACCACTTGTCATCTTTCGTGGAAATATATTTGTACTTACAAAATTTCAGTAAGTTATCACATCAAACTATATATTTTTATAGCTGTTCAAAAGACACTTCGTCTCAAAATCCACTGACAATCGGGCTAGATTTATAAATATCTACGACTGTACTATCTATACTACGGCTTAACTCAAGGCAGAAATTTTGAATGCATTGCCAAGGCGTTGCCAATGCGTTAGACGATTTGTAATTTATGATGTTAGTTTTTCTTAAAATTTCAAAATTGTTGTCACATTGATTAACTGTGAAACAAATACTCTTTCCATCAATAACTGGTCGTTTTTCCAGAGTTGTTAGGGGTGTGTTCGCATACCCTACGCTTGCTCTAAAGGTCCAAACATTTTTCCATTCATTTACGTGATTGCCGTGAAAGTGGAAGAGCGGAACATATCTGAATCATGGGAAGGAATAACTTGTATCATGATGATTCTAGACGGCCATCAAAATAAGTAGATTAGGATTGCTACTCAACGCTCTCTCGACACTGTGAAAGTAATGTGATATGAACTGACGAATAATAATGGTGACTACAAGGCTGCAATAGTTAGGAAAAAGTAACATGATAGGCGATCTGATCTGACTGCACTCTGAGAGCGCAGTAGGACCGTGGTGGCGGAATTTGGACTTTGTCGACACAGCTAATTAAATGTTCCAACCACTGCCATGTGACCTGCATTCACTAAAGACTTATTTACACAAACAAGCGCCGCAGAGAAAAAGTTCTCAAACTAAAATCCAGCTAAAATAGTCTAGCAAAGGCGAAGAAACTTCTGAGTAAGTTGGCACATCTTGCTAAAGTGCAAGCTATCTGATTCTTCTCCGACGTGAAACACCTTTGCCAAGACCAAAAGCATTCATTCAGCATATTTATCGATCATTATAATTGAGGAGCATTTTATGGCTTTACACAATTTATAATATGTAAGAACTCAGCTTCATGTATTATCCAATATAACAGCTTCTTCATTATAATTTGAAGGGCGGATCTTAAGGAAAAAGTCGAAAATCGATTTATAGGCTTAATTTGAAATTCCACCAAAGTACAGTCAGAAAAAGCAACTAGTCGTGGTGATTAAGCTTCTGAGTCGGGTAACACCAAAAATGGCTCAATAAGGGAATCGGGAAGAATTCGAGGAGTGAAAAAAAAGCGCTCTGAAGTCCAGTTGTAGTCAATTTCTGATTCCAGATGTATATAATTCATTGGATGGAAAATTTATTACTCAAGCACTAAAATTCCCAGTGTTGTTAGGTAGATTTATTTTCAGTGCTTACTCAAAGGGCTGATTAATCGGAATGTTTAATGCAACCATACAAATTAATTTTCCTCTAATGGCTCATAATAGAATGATAAAAGCTCACAAGATATTAACATAAGCAGAGATGAAGCCTATTTCATTAGCAAATAGATTAAAAATGAGCCATAAAAATGGGAATGGAGAATTGATTGAAAATATCACTCACGTTCATTAATTAGAAAACCTGTAGCGGAATTAGCTACCTAGACTAAGCCTGACTGTACTCAGAAATCTCATTGGCAGTTCCTTCTAGTTAGTACGTCCCACTGAAGTAGCTAAGCTACTGCAAAGTTAATAAGAGACAGAGGTATCCAGGGGACGCGTTTATTCTAGACATGCATGGCGTGGAGTGTGACAAGTGAGGGGGCTTAGCCATTCAACATGGCGGATTAAGTAAAACGAACGGAGGCTTTTGATTGACCATTGACTGTGTGTCCTCGCACTCAATCCGTACGCGAAGTTGAACGGTGCACCTTCAAGTCACGCTGTGCGCTCATGCGATGACGTGTCCCACAAACCAAAATATGAACAGCATATCAGCCCAACTATCATAGGTGTCTAAGATTATTGATTGGCCTTGATTCCACTGAAATTCTATTCATTGAGATCACTAAAATTCCTAAAATATTAAAAAGTAATGGGATAACTCCTAACGATTTTACACTTTTAAATAATTTCTTACTTTTGGAGCATTATTGAGACTATTTTTTTGCACTTAACACAGCTCAAATCCTGATTTTTGTCGAATAAAAATGGGCAATATAAAATTCATTACTGAAATATGATAATAATTTTAATTTTTATCGATATTAACCTGTATTATGCCGGTTGACGAAGATTATAGTGCCAATTTTTTGACAATAAACAACTTTGGGAGGTGAATTGCTCTGTTTTCATGATGTGTGAATAGTTGTGACGAGCTAGTCACATAAATCAATGCAATGTTGGGTACCACCAACTCACACGCTTTACCTTGTAAACTGATGACTTGAACCAAATCAATAAGTAGTCAAGTCATACGTTAAATGGTGTGACCAAGGCAGAAATAACAACAAACCAACTTTAAAAGTCATTAGTATTTTGCCATTTTTAATTGCGGGAAGCACCTAAAATCGGTTAGAAAAAGGTTCACTAAATGAAGAAGGGATGGGAATCGAAGAAACTCAGAATGTAAAGCATTAGTACCGAAGAGTCCCACTTCATTTTCTATTTAGTTTCGGGTTGTGGAACATTTACTAAATGGACAGGCCACTTTGGAAATGTTGAATTTCGTTATTCGTCACCTGAATTGCAACAACTGCCCTTTGGCTGAACTTTTAGGCAAGAGGGGTCAGTCTTGCCACCACAATGCTTTATCTTTTTCCCCAGTATTTGAGAAGGCAAAATGATCTTACCGACTATTCAACATGCTGAAGATGAGATAACTAAAAAGCAGGAGGATAAAATTTGGTCATCCTTACCTCACCTATTATTAACTATTTTGACAGTTATACGAAAATAGGTGGGGTTATAATTACTTTTACTTCGATACCACGCACAAATGAGTATATATTTAGATATTGCACATATTTTACAGGCGCTCAAGGACCTCTCCTTGTCTTCTGGCAACTATTGGCTTACTGCAATCGTAGAGAAAGCGCTGTAAAAATATATCTTAGTGCATCTGATTACCCCCCCCCATTAGTATACGTTGAGTACTTTAAAGTGAGTAGGATTGCATTTTTTTGTCTTTTATCAAACTTTCTGTGTTATCACTCTGCTTACTTTTGTTTAAATAAACGAGACTATGGGAAAATCAAATATATACAGTTGAATAATGCATACTATTAATTTGGTTATTTATTATTCTTAATTAAAGGCGTATAATACTAATAAATTAAACATAAAATAATAGTACCATTAACTTAAATTAATAATTAAAAATTAAAATCATAACAGAAATATAAGGATTCATTTCATGACAGCAATAAATTATATTTAGTAAAAAAATGGACTTTTTAATGGGATCTCTTTGATTAAATTTGCTATTGAACTATCGCGAAGTAAAAGTTATCTTAAACGAATGGGGTTGATTGAAAGTCAAGTTTATTAATTAATTTTCTTTTATAATTAAAGGGGGTATGAGAAAACCACGCAGAATCTGGGGAGCGGGTGGGTTTAATTCAAATTCTACTTAACTATTCATCTGCAGTTTCTTAAAAGTTCCATCACCCCCAACATAAAGCCTGCAATCTTCAGTTGAAAATGGTCGCTTGTAGAGACTTTTGAATGTTTCTGGACGCGCTCCGTGTATTCTTGACTAATTAGAACGTCTGGAGACCGTAAACGATAATTACTTTTCTATCATTCAGCATTTCCAGGAATAAGCTAATTTCGAAGTAGAACACTTTCTATTATTACGATAAATTTTCTGCTAATGCAGAAGACTTTTTTCCCAGTTGTACGGTCATGCTAACTAAAGCTTAAGTTCGTGTCATATAGCTTTCTGCCTTAGATGTTAACTTTGGCTAATTGCAGTCGATATCGTCTTTTGGTTGGCTATTTACTGTTAAAATTCATACTCAACGTTGCATATAGAGCATTAAAACGAAATTTTACTCCATCTTATCAAAAAAATCTTCCAAACACTGAAAAATGTCAAAAAGTAATTAAATGTGAAGGGATTAGGTAGAAAAAAATTAATGGAAACAAGGCATTAGGAGTCCTACTTCACTTAAACTTTAAAAATATTGATTTTTTATTCAAATTTAATGCAGTGGCTACATGGTTTGTGAATTAGTTCGTTTTCCGTGGAATTTACAGCCTATTAAATACTCGATACAATTGAGCGGTGAAACTGTAGGCAAAATTATCCTTTCTAGGTGTCAGAACATGTGGATGAGATGGAAAAGCATATTTCTAGTTAATGTTTTATGATCAAAATTTACTAAAATGACAAACCACATATAAAGACGTGATGGTTACTGGAAATCGAGATTATGGAAAAGGAATTCAGAAAAAATGCTAATTCCTGGAATACTTTCTTGCAGAAAAAGATTCTAATGGGTTCACCTCCTTAAATACCGCATAAATCGGTACTTTTGTTAAAGTGGTAATCCTTGTTTGCTGTTTTGTGTCCCAGTATTTAGAATGGGTTTTAATTTGTTTTGCTGTAAACGTCCAACGCCTACTGTGACCGTTAACAGCCCAGATCCCCAACCAATTAAGGTGGAACCCCAATTAAATTTTGTCGATTCTAATCTGCCACAATTTGAGAAACGTACTTACATCACGGTCTGCGCTCTCTACGATTATACACCCTTACAGGCGAATGAGTTGGAATTCAATCGAGATGATATACTAAAAATCATTGATCTGGCTGATCAACCATGGCAAATGGCAGTGAATACCAGAACGGGTCAAAAAGGCCTTATCCCGCATAACTATGTTACTGAAAGCACTGAAATAGCTGGCGCTTTGAGTGCTTGGTATCCAGCAAATCGGGTTGAATCAGAGAAGCGCCTTCTTGCCCCTGGAACTGAACTCGGATCCTTCATGATCAGGCCTTCTCGAAGTAAGTGCAATAATTAAGAACTCAAATTTCAGTCCTGGGGATGAACAGTTATGAAATCTTAATTTTGTATTTTTGTAGAAGAAAGCACGTATGCTCTCTCGGTGAGAACTAAAGTGGATGGCTATGTGAAGATTAGACATTTCCAAATCTATCGAACATCTGAAGGATTCTATATTGATAGAAGCTTTGTCTTCACCTATATGAACGACCTCATCGATTTTTATCGAGGTAATTTTGTAATAATTACTTGCAAATGATTGTATAATGATCCTGAAGGGTTCAAATCCAACTTTTCTGTGAAAAGTAACAAAGGGGAGTTGAACTGAGTTAACTCATCTATTTAAGATTTCAGAAATTACAAAAAACGTTGAAACTGGACGTATATGGAAATCTTGAACCATGCAATTCTATACACGCGATTTGAAAGTCCAGCATTTGTACATTTGTTGACCTAAAGTCAGGAAAAAAAGATTTTCCACTTGCTTAAAAGGCAACTTAGTTAGTTCTTCTGACTAACTCAACCTAAAGGTGTGAACAAAAATTGAATTGATTATCCTGGACAATGTCAAATATGTCTTTCTCAACTCTCTCCTCCCCTCCCCTCCCCCCATTGGGAAAAGGGAAGGATCGTATAGTTTTCCGGGTGAAAGACTCGACTCTTCGTTCTTTTATTAAAGTATGCTCTAACATTCACATCCTATTTCAACTGATGGATCAGTTCTGTAGGTTTTAAGTAAACAATAAAAGGAGTAAATCATCATCTCATCATCCGAACTCCAATAGGTCAGAGGAAATATCGTATTGGATAATAGAATAGTCTAATTTATTATCCAACCCGATAACAAATTCACCAAGCACCTAAGATTCAAATATAGAAATTTGAACCATGAAGAGTTAGGTTATGTACTAAGGCACACTACCCAACGGCCAAAATTGGATGCCTTAACTCTGATATTTGACATATTCTGGCACCTTCAATATGCGATGTTTCTCTTCTTCTCATAACGATTCGTTGTATGAATAAAAGCATGTTATCTCGTTGCTTTGCAATATATGTTCACAAGTTGGCATCCTTCCTATTTCAGAATACCCGATAATTGACGACTGTACTTTAACAACACCCTGTGAACGCGAAAAACCGCAAGCTCCATTCAAAGAAGCGGAGTTGAATCGATCTATGATTAAAATGATCAAACTAATCGATACGGGTAACTTTGGTGAAGTCTGGCTGGGTCGCATACAGTCCGTGGAGGTAGCCATAAAGAAACCTCTCCATGTTGGTTGCAGGGAGGACTTCTTGAAGGAGGCGAAAAAAATGCATGCCATCTGGCACCGACAATTGGTTCAATTTCTCGGTGTTTGTGTTCAGCCCGAAACTGAACCAATTCTTATTATTACGGAGTATATGAGAAAAGGCTCATTGGCTAAATATCTTAAATCACAAGAGGGTTTGAAATTAGAAAAATTAGAGCTGCTATTGATCTTGGACCAGGTAGGTCTTTCTTCCTATTCTTTGCATTTTTGAATGGTTTCAAATAAATTTTAATAAATTAAAGGTGGCGAGTGGAATGTGTTATCTGGAGTCAATTAATTTCGTCCATCGAGATCTTAGGGCTGCGAATGTCTTTGTGGCGGAAAACCTGCAGATAAAAGTTGGTGACTTTGGGCAATCGAAAATGTTATCAATGCCCTCTCATACTCCGCTTGGTAAGTCTGTTACTATATATTTTTAAAATATCACGTGAGTTGAATTGGAGTCTCTTCCCGCCTCGGATTATTTATTGAGAGGAAGTAACAAATCAGTATAGAAAATGTGGACTCGATAGAACGGTCACACTTTAGCTCCATGGTCAATGATAAATTTCCATCTCTACAATTATTAAGCACCAAAATCGCAAACTTCTCCAACTCCTCGTGGAAGAATGGCAACAATAACTTGGAATAATTGTTTAGCATGTCTCGAGACGCAGAATTAAAGGCCTACATTTTGGAAGGAATATTCCCGTCCAGATGTCTGGTTGATAAAGGACTAAAGTATACACAGATGGTTCAAAGGATTTTGCGATAATTTGCAGCGTTATTGTACAGTGGGGTTGATTCCATAATTATTGCCAGTCTGACAAATCCACAAAACAGTCCATAAAAGAAAAATTTGAAGTCCAAGGAAGTCTCATTTCAACTAAACTCCGATTTTGGGCATTTTTTTGTCTACTAATCAAGTATTTCTAGACATCTTTCTCGTAATTCTCTACTTTTGGATTTCAAGATCTAATTTTTCGTTTGCTGGTTGATCCGTTATGGCTACAGTGTTTAGAATTAGGAAGAATGATTGATGGAGCTTGTGTATTATATTTGAATGACAATGTATGTTCTCATATCTGATTGGCAGCAACTAGAATGTTGTTTTTAGATTATTCGAAATTGAAAAATAAAATGTTTATTTTCAAAATCTATCACAACTTTGAGCAAGTTGAAAGCTTAGCTTCTATCTGATTTTACCAGGAGTTTGCCTTATGAAATAAAGACGCACAATAAATCATGAAGAACGGGGTTCTCTGCTGTACTAAGAATAAGTTTTGCAAGCCGTCAATCAATTTGTGCATTACGTCAACAAATCCCCTTAAAATAACTGCACTGTCCCATAGCGAATCAGATCAGGAGAAGATCACAGGTTCGCCTAGTTTATCTTGACTCAGTTTTGGTAGTTTCTTTACTCAATTTTTACTAATTAAAATCTACATACATTCGTAATTCTTCTAATTCTCTTTAATTTTTGTAATAATTAAACTATAAAAAATATTTATGGAGTAGTATGGTATTATAGTGGTGAAATTTCACTTACATGTGTAATTGTTTCTGAGCGAAACGAACAACAATTTTGTGACTCCAGATTTCACAAAACACTTGAATAGATTAAATATTCATCTGATGGCTGGAAAAAAACACCAAGGTTAAATATAGCTCAGCTCTGTATCGAATGTAGTTACATAGTAATTCAACATTTTAATTTATTTGCCTTTCATCGAATTACTTCAGATGTGAAAACACCCGTTCGGTGGTCTTCACCAGAAGCGCTGACAGACGAGAGTAGGGTAAATTCAAAGAGCGATGTCTGGCAATTCGGTATTTTATCCTACGAAGTCTTCACCCACGGGGCCATGCCGTATGACCGTAAGTTAACTGACTACTCAATCAGACTAAGTATCGCACCACTGTAAGTTCATGTAAGGAAGCACCTATAGCATTCTTCCCTTCATTCAAAGTTCATCAATCGTCTAGAGCTGTCAAGTATAGCGAGGAAAGAAATCATTACGAGTTAGGAATCCACTTGACTTATTCCACAAACTCTCACTTCCACAATTAGTTAATTTAGAAGTAACTAGCTGGGGTATTTAAAGGTACCAATCAAAATCAAGCGAAATGAATAAACATCAACAAAATGAAGGCCAATCAATGCGAATTAGGGTAACAAGTTGGTTTTGCTTAACAGATGACAGTAATTCAACTTTTCACTCTCGTTTAAGGTAGTGAACTTCCTTAGCATTGGAATGAAAAAGCCTCGACTTGATTTGAAGCAAGGGAAGTTAGGGTCGCACCTATGTGAAGCTTCCATTTAGCTTCCACTTCTGTTTACCTGAATAAGGCAATGCGGTCAGACGTTAAATGCACTATGTTGGCTTCAATAAACATCAAGCTCATTGCCTTCGAAGTTGCAGAGCAAAGCAATATTAGTTATTTCTACGACAAACAGCGCACACAATTTTGGTATTTGTCATTATATGCTTTTAGACTACCAAGACAAAAAAGACGCCTGTAGTGCTATTCTAAGAGGTGAAATTCTCTCAAGACCGGCCAAATGTCCACAATCTTATTACATAGTTGTGCAAGCCTGTTGGAAATTCGAACAAGACTCTCGTCCAACCTTTAGAGAAGTGAAAAACCGTCTGGAGGGATTGATTGAATCTATCGATAAGAGATATGTTCCTGATTGGGCCAATGATTCTTATTAATACGCCCACCCACTCTACCGCCTTTTTACATAATTATTGTAACAATTGTTCATATTAGTACAATGCAAGAATAGAATTAGTCGCTTTTCACTTAGAAAATGGGTTTAGACACAATTGCCTCGAAACTAAGAGCGGTAAAATAAACTGGACCAAAATTTACAAATAGGTGATAAGGGAAAATAAGCATTTTGTGTTAATTAAAATTACACAGCTTGATAATAGGAATAGACACAGTTTGAAAAAAGTTCCGTGGTGTAAATAGTTTGAGAATTACAATACAAACGCTTCTTCACTGCCTGCGTTCTACATTGTATATTATATTGAACCCAACCTAAATCGGGCACCAGTCACCAATCTGTGACAAACAAGTTTCCAAACCACAAGCCAATCCTTGTGTATGCCGCTCCTTTATCTTATAAATTTGAGTAAATCGAGGCCGGTAACTAAACCCTTCGCGAACTTTCTTCTTAATTAGCTAATGTAATATTTGTGTAAGATACCGCATAGTAGGTCCAGTGCCACAATCACATTAAAACTACGAGAATCACAATAAATACTAATTTTATATTATTAAAATGTTAGGCGTGGGGAGTAACGATTAATTCAAGACCACAGAGAAAAAGGAAAGGACAAAGACCAGAAAAATAGAAGAATAAGAGAAGGCAGAAAAGCAGGGAGTGTTGAGAGATTAGACAATCGTTTTGGAAGAAGCCACAGAACCTTGGGAACGGCGCGGTAAACGGAAGAGCTTTCGAGGTTGGAGTAGTTTTGATAAAGTCAAGCGCGATTTGCGATACTCGGAGACCACAAAAACACTGCTTGAGATGGCCAAAAGTAGTAGCCAGTCTAAGATAGAAGAGAATATCAGCAGGAGATGAAAAATGAGGAAAATATGACCCAATCATACGCGCAAATAGCAAATCACTCTATTCAGTGTGAGGAACAAATAATATTGGTCAGGAAGAGATAGATAAAAGTGAGGAGCTCAGTCAGTAGCAATAGCACTGTTGAAAATATTGCCCATCTTGGTGTGGCTGCCAAGACAAGGATGGGGAGGTTAATGCCTATCGGTATATGCCTATCGAAATGAATACACAATCGAGCAATTAATTCTGTTTTAACCTTGTGACTTAGAGTGCAACAACTCCAGTGAACCTTAGTTCTGGCCAGGTTAAGTGTTCTCAAGGGTTCTCCTAAGGAGTTTGAAAAGCTTTCATTCAATCGGGTCGAAAATTAGCACTATTATTTCCATCAAAAAATTAATACATGAATAGTGCAGAGAATACTCTATCTACAATGGGTCAGTCCGATTTACCGCCTGATAAGAAGTTGAATCAAACATTTCCAGCGCCCTAAACTCTTTTCATGATCAGACTAAGCAACAGGCATCACCTCTAGGCGGATCCGTTGAAGTTAAGCTTTATAAGAGACTACGTCTCCAATTAGACTCGAAGGGACAAGGTTCAGTCAAACCTAGGCTTAGGGATTTCGTTTTTAAAACCTCGCACTCTTAAAGGCTGGTAATTTGTAACAGCCCCTTCTCCCAGTCAGAGGCATAAGAGTTTTGATGGGTTTGGTTGGTGCATTGGACGACCACAGAGGAAAGAGAGGTGAGTTAAGTGTCTAAACCTTATGCATGAAGGCGGAGTTATATATAAAATAAAAATTAAGTGCCCACAGGTAGGTTGCTTGTCTTGCAGCCTTAGTGAGTCACTCTGCCAGTTAAGATTGGGCAGAAACGAGCTAAAAGTGGCTAGCCACGCAGCCAACCAACCCCATATATCACTAATACGATTTCTGCTACTGTACTTCTATAATACCCAATCGTTGAAAATCATTCCTTTTGAGATTTCAGCAACTACAGCCATAGTACATCCACATCAATAGGGAGACACATGGAAGGAACAGCTGGGATCACATTTCAGTTGCTACTTAGATTTGCGCTAGAACTAAGTTAAATTTGTTGAAAAAGATATTTCACTCCTGACTGTGCATAACCGACATGGGTGTTCCAAAAATCACACAAAGCCAAGCCACAGCTACTTACCGCTGATATAAATGGGTTCGGTTTGAAAGACGGATTGGAGTGGGGGGAAGTAGATCACAAAGAGTTGACCAATTAGGGAGAGGCTCACGGCAACCACAAATACACGATTCGAGAAGAAACCAATTTCAAATATGGACTTCTTCTATAATGTAGAAATTAAAAATGATAGTAACTACCTAAACAATATGAGTAGTTGTGTAAGTAAGAATGTAAACAAACCTGTGATCTGCAAGACAGCGCATTAAACATATCGAAAAGAACAAAGCAAGTGAATGTCATGGTTGTGTCACGAGGAGTAACTTTTCCGTCCGCAGCCATTTCGCGATGGAATATAAAGAGGGTTCCAGCCACAATCATAAGGGAGGAAATTAGGACGTTCTTCATCAAACGTTTATCCAATATGGACTCGTGGACGTGACGCGGCGGCTGACTCACAACCTGGCAAAAACACAAAAAATGGTCCTAATTCATCCATAGTAAGTAACCCTAAATTCGAAAAGATTTGCGTCAAGTCAACTTCTTATTTCAGCCTTGTAAAACAAATTGGGTGGTTGCGTACCACACTACGCCAATATGACAACAATATTAATTTACTATGAGCTCGTTTACCGCAATTACCTCAAAACGAACTCCTCATCTCTATTTCTTAAACGTTTTTTTGTGTGCATTATTACTGCATAGACACTCTTATCGCTACTTTCTTTGTTAATATTTCTATATTCTCTAAATCAGCCAGATAGGGCCATTCAGGTGTTGGTCATCAAGAGGTCAGTGACACTCATGGCCTACGAGGAAATAGTCTGAATTAAACCCAAATGCAGGGGAATGCGGTGATGTTCGTTTGCTGAGTCAGTGCCCCCTGAGTGATTAAGCGCTTGCTATCGTCTGACCCGAATTGTTTATCTCAAATTATTCAAACACCCTCTGTAAATCCACAAAGAAACTTAAAGTATCTAATGTATTCAGGAAAATAGTCTTTAAGCGAATGGGATCTTGCATGCTAAACTTAATCCGCTTGATGAAAAGGTCAAGCAGAGAACGACTTTGGACAACAGGAGGCTTAACACCCACAAAAGTGACTACCTATAGCAGCGGAAAGATGACTTTCGTGACTTAAAGCATTTAAAAGCTTTCTAACGAACTAACGCTTAGATCTGAATGCAACTAGATGTCGATTACAATAGACTTTCACAAGAATTTTCGTAATTATAATTCGTCTGATATTCAAACAAGGCTCATGACCATGTTTGGAAGATGGAGAATAATTGCGAATATGCATATACACATGCAGGTGCTAATGAAAATAAAAGACTTCATCACTGCAAAGCGCAAGGAGCAGCATTAGCTCTTGACTTACGTCAGCATCTGGTGGTTCCACACCAAGAGACTGCGCCGGTGGACCGTCCATAAGGATATTAATATAAAGAATTTGCATTGCATTGAGCGGATTGGGCAATGAAAGAACAGTTGACAGGGCAATCAACGACAACGCGGCAATCGAACTAAAAAGCGCAAATAGACATCTGCTAATAGTACCAGTTCGGTAGATTTTCCTCTATAAGGGCAGAGACAAATGACATACGTGGAGAGTTGGAATCGAATGAAGTTGCAAATATTGGCAAAGAGTGCCTTGCCTTCCTCCATTGCTGCTAATACCGAAGAGAATGCGTCGTCAAGAAGAACTACATCCGCGGCTTCTTTGCAAACATCCGTACCACTTGCACCCATGGCAATGCCAATGTCGGCTGACTTGAGAGCAATGGCATCGTTTACACCGTCTCCTGTCATAGCAACCACTAATCCTCGCTTTTGTAGAGCCTTCAAGAACGCATTTAAGCAATTAATTATTGCTTTCTACTTAGAGAGCAAAAATAGGTAAATAAGGGCATACCTTAACGATTTTGCACTTGTGTTTCGGACCTGTGCGATAGAATACAGTGACGCAATGGATTTGTGATTGCAATTGATGAAGATCCATTTCTTCAACCTCTTCTCCGCTTAAGCAGATATCACCCGGTCGATACAGAGACAAACGCGAACCTAAATGAAGAAATTTGTAACTGTAATAAGTAGGCAAAATCAACGGAATTACTAGACGTTCGGAAATTATTATTGGATTAACGGTTTAAAAGTTCAACCCGGACTCTGAGAGTATGCACGTCTGATGGAAACAGCGAATGTGCCGTAATTGCAACCAGGGGTTGTGATAATGCATTAACCAACAACGCAAAACACTGAATTTAACATCGATCTACCTCATCGGTACACGCCCGCTGATATGATCAAAAGTTCTAATTAATTCCTGTGAACATGGAGGGCAGTAAGAAAGCCAGCCTCAAACTTTAGTGGCTCCGGCGGATCCTTCATTCATCATAACTTAGGCTGCGTTACCTTCGCTTGTGATAAACTTCGGAAGTTATTTTTTCTTCACTCAAAGGATGTCGGGACATTACTTTGTTAACGCACCCATGCAACAACCCTAGACATCGAGTAGGCAAAGAGTCTCAGAGGCATCAAAAAATACAACTAGAGCATCAAAAGCCTTCTACTGCAAATAACATAGAATTTAAAAGACTAAATTTCGCAAGTGCCACGAGATATAAGTCTTCTTATCGACCTTATTTGAAGGCTGCTAGGTCATACTTCAAGTCGAATAAGGTTAATTAGAAATTCCATACAAATTTATGAATAAATTGGGAGCTGCCAAATTGCCTTCCTAAACTAAGATTGACAACATAATTACAAATGTAATTTCAAATAATAGCAAGAAGAACACAAATGAATTAATATCACGAATGACCAATGTTGACCACCTAAATTTGGGATGATAAATGACAATAAATAGTGACACTCAGCCATCCAAACACGCAACAAACCCAATAGAGAACGCTACTGCAGTCTTTAAATGTAATTAATACACAAAGAGAACACAAAGCACTGATAAACAATAAACATATTGAAATTTCCATCCGCTGGTAACCAGAAGCAAAATGTGCATTCTCACAGCTCTTTAACAAATATTAATGCATCTACTGTGTGTTCAAGTGAAACTCCTAATTTTCCCAATAGAGTGTTTTGAGCCTCTTAAAAACGAACTACTTTGGGGACTGAGTTAAGGTGTTTAGATCAGTTGACGATCTTCGGGATCGATATCAACGGACAGGATCTTATTGGCATGCACGCAGCGGGCACATTTACCTAAACTCCTTTGGCAACTTCAAACGGTAGTCAAAGCAATACTCCAAATGTCCAACTTATTAATCACCATGTTTGCATTCTTACCTTCACAACCGGATATTAGCTGCGTTCAAAATAGTTCAGTTTTACACAGTTATATCCCGTTGTAATCCCCCCCCCCTCCCAACCTCCCCAACCCCCGAAATGCATAAAAGGTCAGAAAACTCACCAATAGCACAAGCCGTCTCCTTTGAATCGCCAGTAATCATGATGACTCTCACACCAGATCGATAACAAATCTCCACAGCACCTTCTACATCAGGTCTAGGGGGATCTAGAAGGCCAACAAGTCCAACAAAGATAAAGTCACCCTCAATACAACTTCCTTCAGCAAGTGCTAGAATTCTCAGTCCTCCATCTAAAGCCATTCGCGCTGCTTCAGCAAGAATTGATGCTCGTTTTGTTTCATCCATTGTTGCCAAAGTACCCAATTCATTGGGAGAGGTACACGCTGTGCGATAGAAAGTACAAAGCGGAAGAACTCGGTCTGGGGCACCCTTCAGGAAGAAACTGGATGTGCATGGGTTCTAATGGGGAAAAAATAACTAAGTGCTGTCTGACTTGGTACTCTTAATACTGTGAGAAGGCCGACCTTAAGGTTGTGTCCTTGCAGAGTCAGGTGATGAGGCACTAACTACACTTCAATGAGCCCATCACAAGATTGCTTAAAAAAGGCAGCAGCATGCATTCATCGGGGTGAGGATGAGAAGTACTAACTATCCGAACCCTTTCCGAGACCACTTGCTCCCACTCCCACTATGGTCACCATGTCCGTAAAAAGATATTGAATACTATCTCTATTAACTTCCATGCTGCAAGAAAAACTTAGCACCAAAATTTCATCGCGTAATGCGAGCATACTTAAATAATCAATTTCATAATCCTTGTCAGTGTGAAGCATAACACAATCATCTCTGGGGGTATTACTGAGGAGATTAATCGATCGGTGTTACAAAAATTACGAAACACTCGGAGCCTGGTGATCAATTGATTATATTGAGAAGTATATGTTGGATCGCATCGATACAACTGTCTAATTTAATAACCAAAGGTCACCACTCACTACCTATTATGAGCAAAATCAGGACAAAAATAAGTGCCATTGTGTAAAATCAAGAGATGATGATATTGAAAAATCAACTCAAGTTACACAAACAAGCGCTTAAATCTTAAGCTCAAATTCAATACCTTGTGACCGAATTGAACGATTACTTAATTATGATGGTCCGTCTTAGCACATCAATTATTTTTTTAGAATAAAGGTCCAAAAGGTGAAGAATTTTAACAGCATTAAGTGCAAATGTTGCAAATAAACAAACTCGTATATATCAAACGGTGATGAGGAGTCAATATCGAGTATTTACGGTGCACTCAGGTGAAACTCGTAAATCACATCCTTCGTGCATTGAATTTTCGATTTTTTAAATTTCCATCTCTGTATCGAGCTGCTTAAGACCGCCAATGAGGCGATTATCGCCACAATTGAAGACAAAGCAAGCAAGTAATCAATTATCTATATAAGCAATTTTTCTCAATAAGCACGATAAGAATTTTACCAAATTCTTGGAGTCTGAGTAGTTGTAGGTTGGTAAAAAAGGCAAGTGAAAGAGCTTACACTAAGTCGAGGAGTCTGAACTTGAACAATCATCAGCTTCTTTTCCGTAGAGAAAGGCCATTCCTTTACTCGAAGATTCGTTAATCGCGGATCAAAAATTTGCATCTGGGAAAAAAATGAAAATTAAAAAATCAAATTTAATTAATAGACGCTAGGAGAGATCAGCATACCTTTGCGCCAAGACAAAGTAAAGCACCTTCTGTCGGTTGACCGTGGAGAATGCCTCCCTTCAAAGAAGAATTATTGCACAGGTAGCCAATCTAGACGAACAACAGGAGATTTCAGGAATTAATTACGAAATATCACTCATTAGTTTGGCATATAGCGATGAAGTCAGAGTGGCGTTAATACCTCAACCAATCGACGAAGATTAGGATGAGTTAAAGCGGAATTACGACTATTAGAGTGTTCTAAAGTAACTTCGCCATTGATAGGATTATAACCAACACCGGTGACATTGGCTCGCTCCAGACCTCCGGTCACGATACAAGTTACCGTCATCTCATTCTTTGTCATGGTTCCCGTCTTGTCTGCGCAGATCACGTTTACACAACCTTAAAATAAACAAATAGTGGATCTCTCAAAAACAATAACTGCGATTTTTAATCGGAAATTAGCCTCCCCCCGCCATCCCACCCACTTCGTCTAATCAAAGAAAACCATTTTATAGTCCGACATCAATTTTGGATACAGCGGTTAGCGACTATCACAAAATGGGGTCTCTTTTCCGTTCTTTAACCACCACACGTTTTCAGCTGGTAATCTAGTGGCTCTAGGGTGGTGGTGGTTCATGATTAGCAGTCCAATGCAATGGACATCCCAGTTAGCGATAGAAAGGAGATAATACCACGTTACATAGGATTTGGTTGTAAGCAGCGGTATTTCATTTGATATCATTCATGCTATAGAGAATTATTATCTGTCATTAGTGGTATAGCACTGAATAAATTTGCAGCTGGAGTTCTAAGTCTATTACGAACCATTAGCAAAAGTTGATAAGACAAAGTGCATCCGAACGTCACCAATACTTCTAGTGCAATTTTAAGAAACATCCAAAGAACACTCAATCAAGCCTTCACATCTCAGTTCGATTTGTAACAATCTGTAGTAACATATCCTGATTCCTGTAATCCACCCAGACAAGGCACGATTTCGAAATATCAATAATCGATACTCCAGTGTAGGAGCTTCTTATCATGAAAAGAGCAATTGAAACTCTTTTATTAGTGTAGAATTAAGAAGGAATCCCCTTCCTCAGACAAAAGAAGCCGTTTATTTCATGAAAATCATTGCAAAAGGAAAAATCTATGTAATCAACCGACATGACTAATTATCAACATTTACCAATGATACAACATTTTCAATTACTGATAAAATTTTTTCCTTTTTAATCTACCAAAGGGTAATCAACTTTAATGGGACATATCACAATTTCCCATGGCAACGCCTAAAGTGAACGATACAACTCGATACAATAAACCGCTAACACTATACCCAGATGTTAGTCAAAGCATTCATTCCCAATATCCACACAAAAAACCACAAGAGCAGAATGCCCTCTTAGTTGCAGTCAAAGTAGTCGTTAAGTATCCTTTACTTTGATATTTTATAAGTTCATCTCTTTGGAACCCGCTGATCTCGATCTTCAAATAATTTAAGATGGTTCTATACTTAGAGCAATACAAATCAATGTAGGATGAGCACGCCTATGATGGTCTCGTCTTTCTGCCCCTGTCTAAAGCGAGATAAATGTAAATTGAGATGGCAAGATCAAACAACTGCAAAATCAAATCATATGAAACTAGGAGACAGATTCAAGAAAATTATAAATTAGTACAATATAATATAAAGTCTACACCTTATGATGAGGCGAGCAACTTATTGAAGCAGCGTCAGATTCATAATGCCTTGACTTCCTGACCCACCTCCCCCGTTGCATGCCTCATTAAACTTCTAAGCAATAACATGTTGATAAAGATTGAAATAAGCCGAAATCCAAATGAGGGATCACAGTTTTCGATAGTTGACAGGATAAGTTTTTTATGACTAAAAAATATGAGCTTTTTAAAGTTACGCGAGTGTACTGTACTGCGTAGGACTAATTAAGCTACGCACTCAGACATCACAGGTTATTTTAAAGCAGCACTGTCCTAATTATTATAAGAACCTTAAATCAGATAAGTGAAACTACGTTTGCACTTCCACTTATTTAACAGGAAATTAATGCATGGAGCATTTTAAAATATTAATTTTCTGCAAATAAGTGAAAGACCAGAATTTCTTGAAATGGGAAAATCGTACTATCTTTCGACCACTGTGATTGGTCACGCAAATTGGATGTGTCGAGTATCGAACCGCTAACCTCTGACATAGCAGACCTACACATTGACAGTTGCACTACGCACTAATCAACGCACAGTTATTACTTCCACTGTATAATCTAGTATTTATTTATGATATTTGTACCATAAGCTACATCGACAAACATTCTACCTTATATAGCTTTGTGCCAAGTGTCCAGTTTCGAGAAAACTGCACCAAGATAATAACATAGCAAACGCAAATAGACACCATAAAACTAAAACTTCTTACTAATAAAACAATTTTTTCGTTGGGTTCAAAAGAAAAAGACCTAAACTGTAAGTAAGCGAGCACGTGGTTTAAGTCAACTGTAATAAGTTATAAAGCCCTTTGTACCACAAACTGTTCAATTCTGTTCTGTCGAACGCCTCCCTCCAAAGTTAAACGAATAAAGCCATCCTTTGGGAAGATTATAGGCCACCAGGCACGCATAGCGTAGACCAACTAGAGAGAATTGCGGCTATTTATTAGAATTTCCGTTAACATTGTTAACTAGTTCCGATCTCACTAAGACATAACGTATAGTTTCATATAGTCCCAATGATTCAAAGAAAAGCGATCAATGTTCCTCGTCTAGAGAAATGAAAAGACATCCCCGAATGTTTTCAATTAAAAAATTCTCCGTTAACCTGTGACTTAGCAAATATGCAAATTTTCGCTACTTAGTTAGTTTCATATATCCGGTTAAGCTATTCACTCATATCGATTGCGTATACAAAATGAAATGTCAGATATCAAATGCAATAAATTAACAAATAGCTTACCTAGCGTTTCAACCGCCGGAAGCTTTTTGATAATAGCATTTCTGGCAGCCATTCTCATCTGACCAATAGCTAAAGTTACAGTGACCACAATGGGTAGACCTTCTGGAATAGCCGCAACAGCAAGACTATGAGAGAAAAGAGAATTGTGCGCCTTTTAATTCAAATATTAGGTTTAAAAGTGAGAGAATCACTTGCCTAACAGCTACAGTAATCAACTCGAGGATATTTCTGCCCTGAATCAATCCAACTACGGCAATACAAAGAATGATAGCACCCGAAATAATTGATAAATGCCTTCCCAGTCGGTCCATACTCTTTTGAAGAGGTGTTCTTGGTGCTTCTTCATTTTGCATCATCTTAAATACCTCTCCAAATTCGGAGTATTCACCAGTTGCTATGACAACACCTACCGCATTTCCTGATCGAACCAGTGTACCCATGAAACCGATGTTGGTTAGACGATGAGCTCCCTCGATTCTTTGCGGAGGAATAATAGCAGCTGCTTTAGTATTCTCGAACGATATAACTGTCTCGCCATCACCCCAGGAGGAAGAATTAAAGCTATCGGTCCGCTTTATCACCGAAGATGGAAAATCACTATTATTGAGGGATAAAGAAGATGGAGTTTCGAGTGGTACGGCTAAAGACATCGAGGCATGAGAAGGCAGAACACTAGAATGCTTAGCAACAGGTTTGTTTTCACCCGTCAAATTTGATTCATCAATACGTAAATCGTTGGATTCGATAATGCGCAAATCAGCAGGTACACGATCACCAAATGAGAGATAGACAACATCACCAGGAACCAGACTTGACGCTAGTATTGACTGTAACTTTCCTTCTCGTAAACTAATTAGGTTAATTGGTAAATATCGACTTCATACCAATTACATTTTGGTGGCATTAACTTCTTCAGAGATTCAATCGCCTTTTCTGATCTGTATCCTTGAATAAATCCTACGGTAACAACAATAAAAATGGCCTAATCGGATCAAATGGTAAGTAAGTTAACCAATGCACTTACAGCTGATATGCTGACTGCATCATCGAATTGACCCATAAGAATGCTAATGGAGGCCGAAGCGATTAAAAGGCCAATCATCGGTTCAAGGAATTGTTTAAGATATTTAAGCCAAAGTGGATCAGGCGGATCGGCTTTAAATTCATTCGGGCCAAGTTGCTCCAATCTACGTGATGCTTCATTGTTTGATAAACCATATTTAATGTCAACCTAAGATATTACAGAAAGTAAATCCACGTACGCCTAAGATGTTTAATATTTCATCTGTATTGCGTAGAGACGCAGAATTACATTTTATATGTGAGACCATTACATGCAATTTTTATATGCCATTTAAAGTATTTAACTATTGGGTTATATATTTCAAGGATAGCTAATGTGCCACCTTTGACCTAGAAGGTAGACATTCATTGTCGTAAAATAGCACGTAGGGGTTCAAGTAAATCACATAATATTTATTTATTGCATAAAATTCTATTTTAAATAATTTTATATTAAATAATAAAAATAGATGATAATTAATTGCATTAAATTTTAAGAGCACTTTATCCATGACCCATATTTACACATTACTTTATTAATAAATAACGTCTATTTGACAGAAAATAAATGAGACCCATTGGACTACATCCAATTGATGTGGATCCTGAGATTACCAGCCGATGGGTAATGATAAGCTAGATTGGATAGACCCAAACGTTTTAAAGTTTAAAGCTTCCAGCGTTGGCTTCATTGTAGCAGTAGTGTAGGAATTATTTGGTTCCATAAATGACGCAACTACTAGTAATTTTTAATAAAAGCAGTCATTGTTGAATGCGTTTCTAGTTTCGAGGTGGTTCTTAAGTTTTCTCCCCATTAATTTCCTTTGTTCGAAAAGTTTGACTAGATCACTATGATAAAGAATGACCTTTCAATGTACAATATACATCCTATTTTGAAAATTCAGAATTTTATTATGGTTTTCGGATTTAATTTGTAAGTAGTGAAATTACTAAGGGAATATCAGTGTAATGTTACCTGCACGGAAGGGCAGGTTCCATTATTAAATTCTAGCACCATATGAGACCCACTTATCTTGAAATCACCTTTTTTTCTTTTTTTGAGTCACTTTTCATTAATAATACCTAATATCTCCAGCAATCGCTGAAGGCTTTATTAAAGATGATATTCATTTTATTGAATAATCTTCCTTTAAGTGAAGGGATCCTCATTTCCACCCTATTTATGAACCAGTTTTACTGTTTCCTTTTTTATAGGCATTAATACTTATTCTGATTTGACTTAGAATAATGTCCAGTTTGACCATTCTCAATCGCTAAATAATATGCGGTTTCAATATAATTACCAAAAGGACCTGGCTAAAGAATTAGTTGTTAATTCATTTTATTTAAAGCTGCTTACATACCGCACATTTACACTCTTCCAGAACAGGTAAAGTAACAGGTATGTTGACACCTTTATGATTGCTTATTCTCTCTATTTTATTTCCACTAAGATATTTTGAAATGTACAATTTCGTGTACATTTTTGTATTTATATTTGTATATGATATGAATGCATCAGGACATAATAAAATTTCTTTCTTTTTGATTCCTTGATAGGTGGCTCATTTTCCAACTGTTCATGTTGCATAGAAATATCGCTATAAATTCAAATTTAAACTGAATTCGAAGTTTCCAAGCCTAATATATTTTAATTGTATCAGTTTTAGCATGATTTAATACTGTTTTATCAGTGACGCTCATTCATTTGATGCCACTTCTAACACCTCAGTTGATGAAAAGATCATTGCTTCCCAAAAAATAAGACTTCGTGTAAGATTTTTTACTTTGAACTTATTGATATCTATCGTTTATTCCCCTTCCGTCTTTTTCGATTTGTACTTATAACTTGGTCAATTACATGGGAAATCTACGTACTTGTTTCCAACTAGAAGAGCAACTCTCTTATCTCATATATTTCAAAGTACCTCTATTATACATTCAAAAAATATACCTTTACTAAGTTCACTGATCTCAATCACTGTTGTCGACTGAACTCGAGATCGACTTAGCTTTGGTTGAAACACTTTGACAAATCATTACGCAATTCAATCTGATCGGTGTCAAGGAACGAATTTATCTGCTAACCGAGTTTTTTATGCATTAAGACGCAGACAGTACGGGAACAGGCAGGTTACGCAGGGTCCATACTGTGTCTCCTTCCACAATAATTCCAACCCTTTCAGAGAACAATTGTTTCGTGCTATTTAACCAAAGTACGGTAAGTTTACGTTTAATGATTAATTTTTATTAATAATTCACTATTCCTAAAAAAGCGATTTGTAATTAATTAACATTGCTATTTTAATAAAGTCAAATATATTATTCAAAGCATAGAATAACCAATTTAAATTGATTTATGTTAGTTAAGTCGAGTGAAAAAATTGTTAGTTTTAAAATCCTTTATGTTGATTATAAAATGAAGAATTAATGTAACATTATCTGATGCTCATTTCTGAATGAAATTAGCTTTATTCATGTATTCGAGAAACATATTTGACTTCAATTTTGATGGACTTGTGTTTTGCAGCATCTAAATCAACGCCAGGATTTGTCTCCTCAGGAAAGACAATATTTCTGCTGCAAATCGTTAGAAAATGGGGACTTCTGATAAAGTAAGGCAGTAACACTGCTATTTTAATAAGTGACACTGAAATTATATGTGATTTTAGACTTTTACTTATAAAACCAATTCAATTTGAAGATAAATGGACAAATTCGGAACATCTCAGGTTTCCGACCATTGAAAAAGACAATGAATTGCAACGCACTCTCCACTTCTAGGAAACAGTTCATGATATCTTGCCCCTCTTACACGTTAGCAAATTCGATATTGTACGCTTTACATCTTACTGGTCATTTCTCGTTTTAAAAGAATAATTGGAGAGTCACTCTGGTAATCTGGTCATAAAAACTGGACGCATAATTTAATCCACAGATTGCAGGATAAATTTAAGCCTAGAAACCCAATAACCCGATTCAGTAAGACAGTATGCGATTCCCATAGCAAAAAAACGATTCGATAGTAAATTCCAATTTCTCATAGCATTCACCTCCACCTCATCTCAGCGATGTTAAAATGGTAAGTTGAAGAAATGTAATGCCATTGTACTTAATTGAAAAAAATGTCACAAAACCGATAGTCATTTGCTACTCAACGCTTTTTTACATATAAATATACTTTTCATATTCTTACAAAGTTATGAAATCAAGCAATCTGCTCAGTGATTCACCATACATAAAAATATTGGCGAAGGTAAAAGAGGAAGCTAAATTAGTTGTTCAAAATGACAGTCCAGTGAGATCAGGATAGGAAGGTGGTCGTTCAATTGCCTTTGACGGAACACTTTCCAAATTCAAGCCAAATAGGCGGATCCGGAGTTCTAGATTTGATATCAAATTGACGTCATCAGCAAATGAGGCGCTGGTAAACTGAAAAATCACGAAAATATCTACTTAACACACTCAAAATGGTTTGATAAGAAGCCGATCTAAACTAACCTTCTCTTTCCGTAGACAGCTGAAACCATCAATCCAGGATGTTTGAATGTACTCACTAGGAGCGCTGAGAACAATTTGATTGTGTCTGATCTGCTGTTTGGCAGATGATGAACGAGGAAGACTGTCAGCATCTTGATCTGCAGCTTGTTCCGTGTCGATCATTAAGACCACGAGCTAGAGAATGACAGAAATTCCGTTAATCAACCCAATTGCTTTCTATAGGCACGAACCATAACCACAGTTCTTCAAGCTTAATTTCAATGACTAAATCAAGCGATGAAAAAACAAAATGAAAAAAATAATCAAGAATTTAAAATTCATGATTAGAACATAGTAAATTAACCAAATATTTAAGGATAAAGGTCTTTGATTTTTGCAAAACATCATTTTTTTCTGATTAAACAAGTTTGATTTTTTAATTTCAAAAATACATTTTATCATAAAATAAATACAACTTTTTAAACTTTTCATAAAAAACTAACTTGGATTATCGTTAAAATGGATATTTTTCGCTGTTAAAATAGCATGAAGCCGAAAAAATTAATTGGGACATCCTTATAATTTACCCATTCACGGTTCTTATTTTTCTTGGTTTCGACATGAGATGATACCGAGAGAATTGATGACAATGGCCCTTGAACAAAAAATGAAAATGGTTAAAATAAAAGGTATTTGTTGTTTTCTCACAATCATAGATAATAATATCAGCGAAAATACATTAAATATTTAAATATAACTAAACTTACAAATGTCGACAACACGATTTTGAGGATCACGAACAAGTAGGAGATTTTGGTCTGCCGATAGAGAAACGTAGAGCCGCTGAACTTCTAAAAGCATACAATAATCATGCTTAAACTTTGATAGCCATTAAGCTAAAAAAGGAAGCGTAAACCTCTAGGGTTCATTTACAACTTTTAAATTGAAACCATCAAAATGCATGATTTCAGAAAGCGCACCTTTTTTTGTGAATTTCATGAAAGTCAGTGGTTGTCCATGACTCATTGTGTAGAGACGTTGCTTAGTAACAGTTTCAGTATGTCGTTTCACCAGATCTCGATGTAATTCTCTAAAAAACCAACCGAATATTAGTAGTCTACTCATTCTCGTATTAAGTAGTATACTCGGGACAAAACTAACTGGACGGCCAAATGATTCTTCTCCCTTTCTTCATCTCGCATCTTCCAAGATTTTCGAACTGAATCCAGGGAGAAGTTCACTAATATCCGTGCAAACTCGTCAAATGTGTTTGGACAAATGGAAATCGCGTTACTTAAGCTGGTGCCCAGTGCCCTTGAAACCTAATAAATAAAAACAAGGAACAAGAAACATGAAATTGTGATGCGGGGCGCAGAAGTCAAGAGAAGACCTAGGACTCAGGATCGCGTATTTAAAGTTACTAACTGTAGTAGCTATGACAGAGACAGCGATGCAATCATCTCTTATATGCGCACAGGTTAAACTAACCAATCCGAAAAGTCTGTGAGATAAGCTTGTTTTAAAGAGCTACAGTTGGTTCATCGAAGCCACATACAAACGCGTTCTCACTTTTATGGTGAATTCTTGTCAGAAAATAGCAACAAATGGTCTTGTAGCAAATTATCGACTTTTATTAAGTAGTGAGCCTCCCCATACCCTCTCTATTTCAACATAACCACTTTTGTGAGTGATATTGCACTCTTACTGCTTGATAGAACGGAACGATAATAACAGCATTTCATCCTTTAAACATTGCTTCCTGACTTCTGTTAAGAAATTGAATAGAATAGTTTTTGTGACCCAAAAAATATGCACCCCTCAACCACCGGAACATTAGCTATTATGCTTCTTTACACGCACTACTGAAGCCACTGTTAATGAAATTAATGACCAATAATTTAACACGAAATTCCTGAGCCTCATCCAACTTATACTGGGTTATCGATTATTGGTTTTTCCACTTGTATCTGAGACTAAGCTCTTGCACTCTTATATTTATCGGTTTACCAAACAGCCAACCAATGTCCATATTCAATGTACGTGATAATTTAATAAGTGGGGAAACTTTTAATTGGGCCAAAAGTTCTCTGTCTTATTTCAACGGGTTACTGGAACTATGACGGCCATTAGTGATTGGGGTAAAATTTACTACAGGAAATTTTAATAATATATCTAAGGTTACCATTTCTCATATTAGAGCTCTATTTATATAAAAATGTGATCCAATAGCATTTCTCTTCTATTTAAAGTGATCGCTGCTAAAACCATTTGTTGATTAATGAATTTGATTAATTATGTGTCAGTTTACGTTTCCAATTTTGCTCCTCACTGATGTGGCGCGAGAATTCCATTTCTTGAAGGGCATTTTGTGTGAAATTAATGAGCGTCATGCCTGATCTGAGAAATAGATTAGCTTAGCTTTTGCTCATCCTAAAACTCCAGAACGGTGTGAATGTAAATAGTAGTTGTAATCAACGGAGAGTAAACAAGATCGAAATTAGTGTTTCCGTTAAGTTGCGAATCGTTATCTTTGAAAAATCCCTGTTATTCAGAAGCCATCTTTTTTAAGCTGTAAAGAATAGTTTAATTATTTATCATTAAAATGCTAACCTATTAAGTTTGTAATTAGAATGCCGTATTCTGATTTTTAATAATACATTTCCATGCGGCATTAACTTCGTTTCGTTGCAATCAAATCTGGTAATAAAAGAATTAACTCACTAAAGTTTAGAAGTTGTTTTAATTGGTGCAATACACCTACCCTGTCCAAATCACAAGGCGCAGCGTTGACTGCAAACCAAATATCGTAGAAGGCATCGAAGCAGTGAAGGAATAATTCTAAGAAGACGGAATCGGCATTCGGTGAACTTTGAAACAGCAGCGTATTAAGTTGCTCATCTTCGACACTGGATTTTTCTTAAGAAAAACATCACATTTAGTTGACATAATATAACAATGAATGATTAAGGCCAATTCGAATGTGCAACCTATCACTATAATAATATTCAGACGTTTGACAACGAGTTTGAAGCTAGTGAATGTTCCTTTGCAGAAGAGCAACTACAGACTGATCGCAAGATCGCCAATAACTGTCATGCGAAACTTAAGACCACAGGATCTCAAAATGGTTTCTGGGTGATATATATATATATATATATATATATATATATATAAGAGTTCTACTTAAATCCCTTTTACTAAAACTGATTAATGACTTAAATTACTTTTTTTTCATAACAGAGATAAACTATCTTAATCATTTACCATTAATATCTAGAACTTGACACAAAATTAGGGCGACGGCTCTCACAGCAGGCATTAGAGGGAAATTTGGATGACCTCCTATTTTGTCTACTTCTAGCCAAGTGATAACCGCAGAAGAATTCGAACGATAATTGTCAGGTGTGCTCTGAGTCTCCAAAATTCTATGAATTAAATCTCCTCGATGGTTTATCAGGGAGGAAAGACAAATGACGCTCAGCATTTTCGGTTGAATTTTGAAATCATCATCTGGTTTATGTGGATTCTAAGACAAATTAAAAAAACATGAAATTAATAAAATGAAGAATAAAAGCTGAGATAAATTAATTTAAATTTCCTCACATTAAATCCACACATTCGGTAAATTTCTACCTTTGGATTGACTTCCGTGCTTCCTCCAGAAATAGACGAATGTGACGAAGAAGTGATATCTGGCCGAATAAGTCGGCAAAGATCCCTTAAGGCCCGATGCATCTGTCTTTCCTAAATTAAAAATCACTTACATAAATAATTCTACTGATAACATTTAAGTAGTAACAATTTCTTACGTTCGGTTGAGCGTTTAATAGAGTGATATAGGGTTGAATGATAAAGTGCTGAAGATTGATCAAAATATCTCGTAAATTTATTTCCATGGGATCTGTCAACATCGAGAGGGGTTTCTCATCAGATATGGGTGTTGAATCCACCATGTACTTCTGTATTAATGTTGATTGTTGAGCGGGTGCTAAAGAAATTGGATTTGTAAGTGTAACTGATAGCTGTGGGCTAATTTGTGAATCATTGCCGATTGAATTCATTCGGGAAATTCGCGAAAATCCACCGGGATTAAGTAGGCTTTTGGAAATTTTGAGAGAGGAGAAGATACTTCCACTGCGAGTGGTCGTTAAGCTGTTTGAGGTATTCAGTGGGTATGAATCATCGCGAATTTCAATTTGAGGAGTAGGCACCATTTCAAGAGACTTTTCCGGGGAGTCGCTTTCCGACATCAAATCCTGCATGCAATAAAATTTCTAAAGGTGCCTATTTTTATTCAAATTCACCCTATACAAATATCTCAGTTTTAATTTTTGGTAGAGTGTACAAATATTTAACTAGACGTAAAATAAGTAGGTGCTGCACACTTCCACGGCGAAACACAATTATTTTGGGTTAAGATACTTAGAGACTCTGTAATATCCCTTCAATTCACTTACCCTAAAACTTCTTTTTAATCAAACAGGGTTAAAAGGAAGGCATGTAACAAATTGTGGCCAAGTCAAAATAGCCAATATGCAAAAAAGGGTCTTTGATTTGACCAATCTACTTCGGCTGAAGCCGTCGACTGCCATTGGCATCTGTAAAGGCGTAAACGCCCATCTCAGGGGAACTCGAGCGAAATAGGTAATGTTCAAGCCTATCAACTGCGGGTGACTAATTGCAGAAAAAGCAAGCAACAATGATTTTTATAAATAATGGTGGATACTGGTTATTACATTTCAGCTGATGACACATCGGAGTTGATAGGAGCACGATATAGAGTGTTCATGAGACTGTTTATCCCATCCCACCCCGCTCTCCCTCCCTCAACCCCAGCCAGATATTTTAGTCGAATCATTTCCATTCATTCACTCATCTATTAAATTTCATTGTGGAACTCGTGTTTGCAAACAATGAGCAAGTTGCTGGATCGGTTACAACCGGTTATCTCCATCATTATCAAACATACATTCTCGGCTTTTCTCATAAAGTAGCTTTTAAGAGAATGGCTAAATTTGTAAAACATGTGAAAACGGCTGGCGCATTTTCTAACAATAAAAAATTCATTTGAAAGAGAACTTACAGCTACAACTGAGGCAATGCAATAAGGTGGGAGAATATTAAGTGTTTCTGGGAGAGAATCCATTGTGGCCTCATAGATAGCATGAACCAGGCACACCGTAAGAACCTGTAATTCCGTCACTTTTCGCTTTTTCTTCCCTTGCTCCACTGCCGTAGGAGTTCCCGCGGCTCCCTTAGTATTTGCGGCCTCCAGACCAGTATTCATTGATTGGGATGTGGAGAGATTTTTTGGTCTGATGGTTAGATTCCCTAGTCTACTATTTGACCTACTGACTTTCCCCCTTGGAGCTTGTGGTAGGGGTGGAAGGGTTTTTCTCGAATGTGTGGATTCTAAAACGTTGAAGAGGAAGGAGGCGATACCATTGTCCAACAGAAGTTGAACGCGGTTGGGGCTACAATGGTGTATAAATATAATTATATATTTATATTTGTATATATATATATGTTACAACACAATGCACCAAAAAACAAGTATACAATTTTTCGTTTCGGAAAGCATTAAAATGAGATAATTAATGTTCAATAAGTTTTAAGAAGTGGTGGAAAGATTCACGTTGGGGAATATTTTCCTAATGGGTGCTTCAATACTTCATTTCCAATGTTCCAAATTCATATTTCACTCCCCTTCCCCCCGGGATTAGTTGATTAACATCTTTATTCGAAATCTCCAGTGTTTATTGACCGGTTGCCTTCTTATGATGACCCGTTTTGCCACTTATATATATATATATATTGCTAATTGCTACTGTTACTCAAAAATAACACAAAAATCGCAGCTTTTAACAAAAGGAAGGCTCCTAGATTCACGAAGTAGCAGACTTGCTATATTACTAAATATGGACATCAAGAAATAGTAACAGGAAGTGCTGAAAGGTTACTAAAATATTTATCTTTACCGCATTAGCCAATTGAAACTAACATGCTATGTAATTCAACGTATATGTTCAAGCTATAAACACATTCCTCGGGACCTGACGTGATTTCCTCATTATAGCCAGACCAGTAAACCTAAATTGGCTATCAATGTTTTTCGCCATTTCTAACTTCCATTTGGACAAAATGTTCCTGACCTGCCTCGAGATGGCTTTTGAAGATCATTTGAGATTAAAGAGCTCGAATGTCGACTCAAATCATTCATAATGTCCCTTCAAGATTCCAACTTCAGAAACTAGCCAATACATTTTTGAGTGAAAGTTCGCACCCGACAGGTTTAAATTACTACTGAATGTCCATTCTGAGAACAATAGTATCGCGCATAGTTGCTATACTTTCGTATTTTTCATGGCAGATGTTAGTAAAATTTTTAAAACCAGCTTACAAACAAATTTGCAGATAATCGTCATGACTTACGTTTTACAGATGTTACCGTTTGTAAACAAATTATACGCAAGCATTTTAATACAGTGGGATTCATGAAAAAAAGTAGTCCAATTGTCAATCTGTAAAAATGACATCAGTTAATTACTTAACATCTGCCAAAAGCATTAAGAGAAGGGCTATTAGGTCTAATTTGAGGTGCGAAAATAGGTTTTTCTCTAGCCAGTAGTGAAGAACAAACATTTTACCTAAACTCCTAAACAATGCAGTTTGTCATCTAAAATACTGGGTGATCATCGATAACCATTGATCTCGTGGCACATGCGCACAGTGACCTCTGCATAACCGGTGCAAATCTTTGTTTATAATTTATGCCTCGAAATTATGAAATAGAGCTCTACATTGGATAATTAACCATTTAGATGCCCGTGTTTAGATTATTTGTGAAAGTGATTCGACCCGATCTCCTAGAAAGTGAAGTAGCTCTTCACTCAATGTAATTGATTGTAAACGGTTTCCTCAGGAGGGGGGAGGGGGGGGGGTTAATTTCGGAGCCTTGACGGATTTCAATATAAGGCGAATTGGCCAAAATTTTAATTTCCCTAGCAACCTTTAGCTGCAAGACTCCAAATACTGTTACACCTATACTTTTTAAAATATTGTTTAGTTATTAGATTAACAGTAAACAAAAAATCTATTGGCCCATGCTTTGTTTAAACCATGTGAGCTCTTATCAACGTTGTTATCTTGGTTATTAGAAGACATTTCGTCCGAAATGGTTGACTAACCATCCAAATGCATGTATTGATCAATAGGCCCTGAACACAGCTAAAAGACATCACACAGCTTACAAAGAACAAAGGCTAAAATCTGAACAATGACGTAAACAGCACGTTTACAATCTGAAGCGAAAACCAAATTTAAAGAAACCCTTCGTTGCTGTAACTATTTTCTGTTTCTATTTATTAAATTATATCACAAAATCTATTCAAATTTTAATCTAATGGATGAATTTAAACAACTGGAATGGCGTGAGAATTTATTTTTATTGCACTATTTCAGTGTTTAAATGTCGATGTGGTTTCCTTTTCTGAAATATCGAAAAAAAAGTCAATAAGAGTGATTTAGTTGGTAAAATTGGTAGAAATAATCGTTATTATTTCCTGTAATATTTGAATAAGTTACGGACGCCGAGTAGCCAGGTTTTAGATTGGCTTAGACGGTGACATTTTCGGTTATTACTGCCGTGTACACTTGACATTTAGCCTTTATCGCATGTGCTTGACATTTTCCAGAAGCTCCATTCGTCTTAAGCTTAGTTTTATAATTAAGGATGTTGAAATATTTCAACCTTACAGTGGTACACAGTTGGAGTGACGATTAATGGGCACGAATACAGAGGCAGAGGTCATAGAATCAAAACCCATCGGTCCGCATAGGGTGAACAGCATGGCAGGTGGCAATTTATTTCACTTGACTTAAATCTCTTCAGACTTACCAGCTTTTCAAGAAGCTGAGAAGAACAAGAAGGCAGTTTCGAAAAGCAAGCGTATTCTCCACGAAGTAATGATAAGTCAAAATCTAAATAAAGCAAATTTAAAAAGAGTTTAAGAATAATCACTTTTATACTTCAATAAGTCGGTCTAATACGGTATTTTATAGAGTGGAAATAGGGATGTGTCGAGGTAATAAACTTTAGGTTCTAATCAATATTTTTAATAGGGGTGTACTGATGGGCTTAGCTAAACTATCCCCCATGCGTTGTCAACCGCCAAAAACCGTGTGCAAAAGTGGGAAAAGGTATGGCAACTAGCCCAAGACAAAAGATGACCGTGACGGCTGAAAGGGGAAATCGAACGCACTTTGGTGAAACTGTCGAATTAGCAGTTAGTTATGTAATGCCAGTTAAATCTCAATCCATTTCGGCTATTGAAAGATCCAAGCATGAAAAATACGAATTTTTAATTTGCCATCATGCTTCAGCTAATATGAAGTATTACCATTTCCGAAAAAATGATGCAATCAACATGGTCACTATCTTGTTTGAAGCTAAAAAAATAACTATATTGAATATCAATTTTCAAAGACTTCAAGACTTCACAGTTGTATTTTTACGCACAGATCTACTTCTTGATGAGATCTGGATAAGCTTATAAGAATGTTATTCCTTCATCACCTCTGAGGAATAGTTAATTTTCATTCGATTGGAACAATAGCTTAATTTAATAAAAAGTGGGCTTCAAACGAAAAGTAGATAGGGTAACTAAGATAAAACAATTTGAAACGTTGTCACATCTTTGTTAGCACTGGCTATAATTGCCTACTCCGAAGACCAGGAGGAAGAAGACAGACTACTTGTAACACAATTTTGAAACTCCCTTCCTTCAATAGTGGTGCTGCAAAGGTGCGTTCAAAGAAATCCAATAATCGATAATCAAGTACGCGGGAGATAAACCCTGCGACTTTCACTCAGGCCTATTAGGATATCTGACTGCGTTTCATAGTTAACACAAGCCAGTATTGGTGTCAAGCAAAGTGGTATTTTGCAAGGCACGTAGACATTAGGTACTTTTCGCTAACAGAGAAACAAAGTCATGCTGTACAGAATGAAATACTAAAACAAACAACTACTTTGCTTTCTCACAACTTGTACAACTATAAAACAGTTTTTCTTTTAGATGGGAACGATAGCCATGACTAGTCGTTAGTGAGTGTGAATTTTCTACCGATTCATTTTCTAAGTCGAACATAGTAGTAAACCCAGCAGTTCTTTCGGATCATTGTCCAATCAATTGTAAGAAACATCTGTGTGGGCGGGAAAGAAGAATTGCGCCAATGAGTGGGGAACACGTTCATGCTAATTAAAGTCTAAAGTTTAATTAAATCCTATCAGTGAAGTCGATCAAAAAAGCTAAAATGGTGAAATTTACTAATTTACTAAATTATTTGTGATCCATTGGATTCAATTCGCAGATCACCAAACTCTGAACACGAAGAATACATAATAACTCGGGAACCCAGCGGTTAAATCCCGAAAATTGGAAGAATAGGACTAGACTGAGTGGACTTAACCCATACTGAGGAGGACATTAGACAACGTGATGAAGTCAGAATTCAATTGAAATAAGATCTTTTCATCGTCTTCACTTTATAATATCTACATACTTAAGCAATCCCTAAAGGCTATCTCATGACCAAATTTTCAATTTTTGGCTTTTCATATGTAAGTATATTGATTTGTGTATGATAATCAGTTTCTAATGGAATTATTAATTAAATAGTGGATATTCAAGGAGACTATTTGTCAAGTGGTGACAAGCTGGTTGACATTTACGTTTAGCTTTAATCATGTTTAGCCTCAACTGACATAGAATTTAAAGGCCAATGAGGTATATACCAGGACAACTGGTATTACAGTTTGAAATTGGTACTTCGAATTCACGAATGGGGAGTAAGAAGTGCAGACGTTATAGTTCGTCGAGAAATCAACTAAAGATAACAATGCACTTATACATTCCATACCAAAGTAAAAATTTACAAAAACCGTCACAAGAACTTACATTTCACTGAAAGTGAACTATGAATAACTTTGCAATGCATTATGGTCTAAAAGCTTCTGGTCACGAAGCACAGATAACTAGTACAAGAGATAGTTATGGAAGGGACAGAGCATAAGCGGAGGAGAGAGTCGAGTCTTCAAGAAAGTCTAACTGCCTATGGTAACTATATTTAAATTGTTCACCTCTTGCAACGGAGATATTGTGCACTGCTTCGTATTCAAATATACTGAATTTCAAATATCAAGATCTGCCACCTGAACGTCTGAAAGACACCAAGTACGCAATGATCAGAGAAAAAGGAAGATTATATTTACAATGTTTTCGGTGGTGTGATGTCATTTATCGTGAACATTATGTCTAAATTTACCACGTCTGATGCTAGCAATTGAGCATTTAATTGCGAATGTTTCAACTAATGTATTAAAATTAGCATATATATACACAGACACACGCGCAAAATAACATTTAGAATAGTTGAAGACTGGAACCCACCCGAACCACGAAAGAGATCATCAAAATAATGAGAATAGAGTAGATGTTCAAAACTCCCTCAACATTGCGATCAGAATTTGGCATGAACTGAAGAATTTGCAATGAAGAGTTTTAGTATACGTATAAACATATATTCCACCATAATTTGAACAAAGACGATAGTTTGAACAGTACTATTTGTTAGATTTGGAACACGGGGTATCTAGCATTGGTATTTGCGGAGATGAAGGAAGACAAATTGAAGAATTTTATTATTGGAGTAAGGATTTCAACGTAGCTCCAGTCAAAATATCAGGTTACTTATTCCTAAACCTCCACCATAAGTGATCTATCGAGGGTCCGATTGATGGCTGGCGCTCAAGTCAAGTTCGTGAAATTTGTGGCGATTTTGATCTCTAAAACCACTCATCCGCATCCTCTTAAACTCACAAATTTCGTCTGATTACCGTAGAACTTGAACAGTGAGACTGTTTGAGTACAAATTATTGGAGAGTATTAACTTTGCCGTTTTTGGTATATTTTGGCGATACTCACTTACATTACTATATCAGTGACTGATTTTATTATTATTACTATCAAATCTAAAATTGTAATCTCAATTCCCATGACAACAGCAACAAGTTACATAATTGGCCAAAAGTCGTCAATGTATTGATTTTTATATTTTAAACCTATTACTTGCTAAAGCCATTAAAATATCGATTATTTATCCAACGAAGGTCTGCATAAACATTTATAACATGGGTGACTAATGCGATCAACCTACAAGTAAACATACATATGTTTATGTTGAAAAGGGTGGCTCCCAGGACCCTGTTAAAGAGGACAAATTCCAATTTGGTTAAATCTGGCATGACAACTTGGAAAGTGGTGTGTCTAATCCATACTTAGTTAAATTACTTTTGAACTTTAAGGGAGACCATTCTTCCCATAATTACAGTACTTCGTTCGATTTCTGAGTTTAACAGACTGTCAACTTTTACTAATTGGGCACAGTTCACACCAACATGTCTTACTGTTCCCAAGAAGCAAGTTGTGATATGCCATCAGCCTTATTTGTCGTTAAGTTAGAATACCTAACTTTCCTTGAACTGCACTAAATTCAAATAATTGCAGAAAGCATTTTCAGTTCCCGTAAATTACAGTCCAGCCGATTATTATATGAACCGCATTGACCCAGGGAACACACTCTACCAAAATATGTTTCATCAGAAACCTTATATTATAACTCACTCACTGGAATGTTTATTAACTGTAGTATATGCCAAGTATATATATATATATATATATATATCAAAATAAGTTTCTCGATCAAAACAGTTATTAATGAAATCACAATTAGCCTGAGTGAACTAAGTTGGGCAGTGTTATCGTAGAAATCGTTGCTGGTCTCATCTACTCAGAAATAAAGTAAAGTAGCATCAAGTGATTAACATGCTCTAAATGTCGCAGATATATCCCCATCCATTAAATTGAAATGGCACTCAAGAGGTTTGAACATGAATACTTTGCTCTGAATGTCGACATTCGTCTTGAGCTCATCCCAGTTTCACTCCTCACCGAATTCAGACACCTTCTTCTAATTCAAATTCGTTGAGCCATTACTTCACCGCTATGAGCACTTTCATGCTCTATTTGTGAATGGCTTAAGCATTACGGTTGAGAAAGATACCAGGCTGCTACAATCATCAAATCGCTTTGAAGGCTTCAGTTTTAAAAAAATAGCATCTAAAATATCTATTAGATCTTTATGGACATCGGCATCCCTTACATAGGGCACACTACATCGTCGAGCTCTGAGAATAACATCAGCTCATTGCCATTCGGTCAAGAATCACATCCATAAATTTTTGTGTTAATTACAAGAGTCTTCACGGTACAAAAGGATGAACTACCGAAGGTGAACTCATTTGGAAGTAGTGCATTGTTTATCATTCTAGTATTTCACCCATAAGAATTTCGTCAGGATTACAACCATTTAACGCTGAGTGCGGCGTACACTAAAACACGTCAAAAATCTCTCCTGTTTTCCGCTCCACAGGTAAGTTCTGAAGTGCACGCTTCAGGACGTCAACGATTCGTTGCTTCTAACCATTCGATTGGGGATGATATGATAGAGTAGAAGGGAGGGGGGGGGGGGGGGTGATATTATGGCTCCGTCAAAAGTCTTGAAAGAGGGCCAAAAACCTATTTGTTGACGTTATCAGTTACAGTAGTCTTTGATAGACTATGAGTTGAAATTAGAGGGCGTTCAGGATAAACTGGACAGTCTCATTAAGGAAAGAAAAAGAGGTCGGCAACTACCAAAGGAAATATAAGGGACAAAGAAATTGCCCTCTTTTGAGGGAGTTTTACTCAAAATAATGAGCATTAGCGTCTATTACAATCCCCATTAGTCCTGGAACTCAGAGCAAGATGAATTTACACTTTCTTTGAGAAGAGTCCCCGAAATCGCTTTAATGATGCCCATTAACTGTTAGCATTTGTGGTACTGGCATGACAACTACTGCCCTTCTCGACAGTGCCCAATGCATACATACAATTCCATTGAGTTAAGATCTGGAATGGAGTTGGAGGAATTCGGAGGTCAAACATATGTTGGGGCTAGTGTGGAAGTAAAAAATGGTTGAGTTGTGGCTGGGGACCGTATCCTGCTGTCCTTACACATATGGCCTACTATAGCCTACCCTCATTTGTGATATAGGGTTTAGCTACTACAGAAGTCAACAATTCCCCGTAGGCATCTGAACTCAACCTAAGCCCCTCTTTGAAACAAGACAAAGAAAACATTACATCAATCACCCTCGGTGGAGATTGACAAATCCCAAAACTATGATAGTTGGGGGAAATTTAGTCGGCATGACTCAATGAGTGTCTAATGGGCAGCAAGCAAGTCAAAGCATCTCTCATTCTGTGTTGTGATTCTGATCTTGGCTCAAGTTTTCCCCAAGTTGTGTGCTTCAGCAGAATTCTCCCCCTTTGATTAGAAGTTTCAACGCCTTTGTCAGACGATTTTGGCGGATATTTTGCGAGAATTTGACTTCTGGGAGACCTGTTCGTATGAGTAGCGGTGAAAGACTTTAATGAGAGCAAGATTTACGGTCGAGACTAAAGCATACAATTAATTGTAGTGAAAAAGCTCGAGTTCCAATGCTAATGTGTTTCACTTTCCTCTTTTTGAGTTAGGATTCTGATTGATCATAGAAACCTTTTTATTGACATGTTCAGCAGCTGCAAAGTCAGGCAGTCTAGTAGAATAGAATGAAAGACCAGATGACCGACGTAGTAGAATCATCATCCTGTTTAACCGAGGAGGTTTTGACTTTTACGAATTGACTGTGGTACACCTCAATCACTTGTAGAAAAATTGACTGATTTTTTGGAAGACATGTGAAGTTTTTTGGTTATAACACTTTAGAATGTGCCAGGGAAGTTAATTATGGTTTGGTTCGATACATTATTTGGCGGGCTTATACTCAAAATAACCTCCAGTCCGGGAATTGATGAATTACACAAGATTGAGGTAATTTTCCCCACTGTCTCAAAATTACACTCTACAACAACTCAACTACAATTATGCGAAATCTTAAATGACTAGGAAGAGAACTAATAAAACACGTACAATTGTTATTTTGATCTATCTTTAGATATAATATTTCACTTGTTCAATAAAATCTGATACAACAAGCGCGATGAGAAGGAACAGGCCATATAACCTTTAAACTTGAATCGTGCATTTGTATGCATCGATTCGAAATTCAGGATTATTCAACAAAGTAATGAGAAAATAGCGTCATCTAAATGACCTCCAAAATCAATCATTGCAGATTAAAAGTAGAAAAGAATGCCAAAGTGCAGAAAGAACAACCATAGAGGTTTTGAAGAGCTATTTCTTCAATGCTCGACACCTTCAAAACTGTGCGTCACAATAGTCAAACTGGCAGTATTAAAACGATTTTTGAGTGAATAAATAAGTAAATATTCGTGGCTTTGAGGCCAAGTCCTATTTAAACCCCATCATGGTTAATTTCATCTTCTTTACACAACTTTTTTTCTAAATTCCACATAATTTAAAGTCCATTTCATCGTCCGTGAATAAAATTAAACCACAAATATCACGTGGAAACTGTTTCTTCATTATATCAATTAAAATGATTGAAGGGCATTCAAAGCCCCTAGAATGATGCAAAAAATCATTTAATTGAACCGATTGAATGCGAAGATAAAGGGATACCCGCGCTGACATACACACATTACTGGCCAATCGAATGATGATATTTACGTGGACAACTGGAGAAATGAAGTGCAATTCTACTGTAAATATGGACGCCTGTTAAATTTTTGTGTTTATGCAAAAAGTAATTACCCAGTGAAAACGAAATAAAAAATATGTGGAATACACTAGTGGATATAAATAGAAAATAGGCGACGCACCTTTATTATAATTTCATCCGACACTCCATTCCAATCCAACCAATTTGCATTGAAGGAAAAATCAATTATGTCTATCCCACGTTCAGTCTCGAGGATTAACTCATCATAGGAGATTAGAAATGATAGGCCACTTAGTGTTTGGTGCCAGAGCTGGACTTTAAGATCCGATTTCAATTCTGTGCACTGACTAAAATAGAAATTATATGATCAGTACACAGTGATATCAAAAGTAGTCTATTTCTATTTATCTTTTTAAAGCATTTTTTCTATAGCTATTTTATGAATAGATCCCTGATTACATGGCCTTGACACTTATTCTATTCACTAATAATATGAATAGTTTGCTAACGTCCTTGTCTTCTTCCTATTAATTAAGTTCGTAAAGCTGGTAAATACCGCAGGTTGCATAGTTTCCACTATTCGGACATTAAAGATAGTGATGGAAAAGACCATTTAATTGTATATTGCACCAATTATGAACTAACTTGATAGAAGTAATGAGATTGAAGAGAGTTTTAACGCCGTTATTTTCAACGAAGCTGGCAACAAATTCATCGCAATAAAGGTAATTTAGAGTTTCCTCAATTCTATCAGACAGATTGTCAATTTCACCATGACGTTCGGTATAGAGAAGGCACTCGCAAATACACGCCATCAGGGACGCTAGCTCCTTGGCGGCGATTTCTGGTGATAAGACTAGCTCCAGGAGATCATTGCTAAGAAGAAAGCTTCTCTAAATATTGAAATAAATAAATTGGATACTATCTTACCGAATCAGATACGTAACGAACAAGCATATTACCAGAAAATATTCCCAGTCGGAATTTAGACGCCTCAATTTTATATTCTTGAAATCTAAGAACATATATAACAATCAAATTGAAAACGTACGATTCTACAATAAATCTTATCATTTCATCCATAGGCATGTTCTAATGTAAAATTAACCCTTCATAATGTGGTCATACCCTTGGAATTTTAAAACTCTTAATATTTGAGCGATATTTGACTTTAAATACGATAAGTTCACTTTTTGCATAGTTGCAGGCTTTCGCTGTTTCTGACATCTAAAATGTGATAAAGCTAATAAAAAATAAATGAGCCATTTTTTATAATTATTTTTTAAATGTTTGACAGAAATATTCGTATTTAAATCACAAACACCTCACATACTAGGGCTAAAATGAATCCGAGTCTATCCAAAATATGCGCGTTTATAGCACCTGCTAATCTGTGATCTGCCAAGGTCGAGAAAATGATATAAAATATTATTACTTGCTACTTAGTGCTAGAAATGTATTAGTATGTTTTAAATCTTTTTCGATTTTTGCTTTGTACATACAATAATATCAATATGAGTTCCGTGAATGTTAATTTTTGAATATTTGCAGCTTTAAAATAAGATAATTATTTACTGATGATTCAAATGAACCCAAGATTCAAATAAATTCACATAAAACTGTACCATTTTCTGAGCCGTTAAAATTTGGAATTGCTATTTTGTATTTGATATGGCAAGCTATTTCTTTACACAGGATTTAATTACCTAGGGATATTTCATTGATATAATTTTATACCTCAGTTATTCACAAATGTTCTTTAGCTTCAATGATTCAAAATTATTAACTAAAAATAATTATATATAGAATATTGATGTGAACACATGCAATGGATCTGTATTTCATCTTCCAATGAAGATATGAGTTTTCACTACCGTATTATATCACGCATATATTTTATTTACCACAATTATAGTATTATATATTAAACCAATTTGTAACCATAACTCTGAATTTTAGCACTCTTGAATAAGACTAAATTAACTATTAGTCTTCGTTTGAAGTTCTGTTATTACTGATTATGATTTATCACTGGGTTGATTTTTGGCATTTTCCTATCTGTTGGATGTCATTATTTAATACCATAAAAAGATAAATCTTATCATTATTAATTTATTTTAATTTATTATTGCTAATAATATCTCTTTTCGAATTCTCTGTGTTATAGTTACCGTCAGAACAGTCCCACATTTTTCAACTGTTATCACATTCTTAACATGCAGGACGACGCCGGTGGTTTTGTTGATCTTTATATCCCAAGAAGCTGCGACGTTAGCAACCAAACTATTGGTGCTAAAGATCATGCTTCTATTTCTTTGAGACTTGCTGAAGTTGATAAAAAGACCGGTCGCATGAACGGAAAGTTCAGGACTTTCAACATTTCAGGCGCTATCCGCAATATGGGCGAATGTGATGATTCCCTCAACAGACTTGCTGTTAAGGCTAATATGCTCCCAAAGTAAGATTTTTTCCTATTTTAAATCATTTATTCTCTAGGGATTTCTGCTCCAATACCTAAATTGTGTGCATATACCCTATTCAATAAATGGATGCTTGAAATAAGTGTTTTTTTTTCTTATTTGATATTCTACATGTATTAGTTTCACATCCTTTACGTGAGATTTGTTATTACTAATGTTGGACTTAATTTGCTTAGTGCGTACTTTATCGTTGTCTTGGGATAAGTTTCAAAAGCCCTGGCAATTATCATTATGCTTTTGGCCTCTTTATTCGACATTCTCTTTACTGTCAGCCGGTTTGAGGTTGTTTAAATTGCTTCCCCGTAGTTTCGTGACGCATTTCGTACTTTTCACATTTTTGTATCTTCACTCGCTCCTTTAAGCTATTGTTCGTAGCGAAAGAATTTATCATGCCTTAGTTGATGTAATTCCAGATGAACTTCGTTTGGAGCTCGTTCCATTATCCTTCTGAAGTTGCCGATCTGTTTCCGGTTGCGGAATGCAGGCTCTTGTGTTGATTATGACGAATGTAGCGAACAATTGGGATTGGAAATTACGCTTATTTGAAAGTATTGCTGTTGCGCGTCTGGTTGCATTTTGTATAGATAATACTGGAAGATTTTAATTTTCAATATAAATGTGAATTGGGATAGTAAAATTGTGGTGGGTGAGTTGTGATTTTGGCAATTTATTTGCTCATTGTTTCATAAAATGCTGTGTTCTGTGTATGTTCCCTATACATGCAGGGCCCTGGTAGCACGCAGTTATTGCTGATGGGAGAGCTTAAATTTGGGTGAATACTTAGTGTCCACCCGATGACGTGTGCATCTGATTTCTGTATTTGATTAACTGCATGGATATTCTCATCGATTTTTCTCTTTGAGCTTGAGCGATTTTGTAGATCATGCCTTTTGCAATGGTTACTAGACATGGCGAATTAAATTAGGGTTAGGAGGTGCGGATCATATGAGTTAGGTTCTCGGGATTATTTGTCGGGTAAGACTTTACTATTGTAACTTAAAGTTTTCATGTGAGGTGGATAGATTCTGTTAACAAGTGACTAACCGTGAATACCTACGTCAGCGCTATATCGCGTGCGATCATAATTTGGTCGATGTGGTTATCTCTGTGCTCTCCATAAGACACTGATATCGTGTTGTGAAGTTATCTTATTTCTTGTTTGAGGTTGTTTCGGACTTACCGTTGTTTACGATTGCCTTTGAAAGCGTAGGTTGTTCCATTCCCATCCCCGTATTTTTCCCCATTTTGTAATGCGCTTGATATGTGAAAAATAAATTCATCAACAGTTTAGGCTGTGCTACAAGATATGGACATTCCAATGTGGATCTTTACTGTATATTGACAGTGACAAGACATTTAGCAGGAGCTGTATTTATGGAGAAGAGCGTATTTTAAAGTGTAATATGAATATTGGCATTAATTAGTAAGTGGACTATTCAGCCATTCTAACCTGTCAATCGGCGCAGTGATCAAAGTTGATTCGTGCGTCGCATTTGTCAGGATTTGAACCATTTATCAACCCTCTAGCCTGAATAATTTTTTATGTTCGAAAAAATTTTCCCTTCTGTTACGAGCCCAATGTGAATGTGGATTTTATTTTGAGAGGGGACTGTACGGTCCAAATGGCGTTATAGAGTTAACTGGAAAAATAAACACTTCTCAATCGTAAGGTTTGGACTTTTTCAGTATCAACGAGTTTATTTCGAAAGAGGACCGTACGGTCCTAAGGGCGTTAAGGGGTTAAGGCAACGTGTTACTCGCATCATTTTATTCTGGTGATTTCTCTCGGATTTATTCCAACGTCTATCTATCTTGCCTTGTCTAAACAATGCGTTATGAAAAAGAATACATGCCAAACTTCATGGAAAAGAGTAATTATTGTTCCAAATGGGTCATGGAGCAATTCAACCAATTAAAAAAATGCTAAAGGCCACGTCCATTTGGACTGTTGCCTTGGCCACATGACGCGTTATTCAAAGGGCACATTTCATAAGACTCAAATATCTAATAAAAGACAGATGAGTTTGTAAACCTCATCCGCAATTTTTCAACAAGCTATTCATTAAAAAATTGGCAGATCAATTAGAATCTGTTATTTCTAGGAATCTACATTTAGACACATTCTTGATTGAAATAACCATTTTTACTTCAAATTACATCATTTTAGGTCAACCAGACTTTTCTCATCTAATGTATTTTAAAAGATTATGGCTCTATATACTTTTAACGTTAACGATCTATTCTATAATGCATATTAAGTTTAATTCCGGAGATTGAATTGATCTATGTGGACCTCAATGTGACCTTTTTTGCTAACCATAAAGTTTGATTTGTGCTAATTTGATCAGTTCGTATTTCAACTTCTCGTAAAATAATATCCATTGTCAATGATGGTACTTTTTGCTGAATCAATCTAGATATGACAAAAATGGTTGAAAAAAATAACTTTACTGTTCTATTTTCGAGTCAAAAATTACTTATTTCAGCCTTATCTAGTTACGTGTTTATTTCATGTTCACTCTACCACCAATATTGGAAAGGATACTTGGAAATGGTAACTATCCTGAGCATTTTGAGTAAAGTAGACAGAGGAAAAATGCGAAATGCAGTGTTTCCAAATAATTGTTTTTGTTAGAAATTTTGTCTGGGTCTTTTTCCAAAGAGTTACACTTTTAAACTTTTCCTGAATGCTGAATGCGTAAAAGATTTTTAGAAATTTGGAGTGCATTATTCTTATTAATTTCAGTTGAAGATCACCAATATAATTTATTCATTTCTTTATTTAAGGAAATGAATTCAATTAACTTAAATCTTTTATTACTGTTGAGATTGTGATTATATAATAATGGAGGCATGTATCGCGACCTCCTATCATATTACCTTATAGTGTGGGATAATGAAGCCGGTTAATTCAAATCTACCGTTCAGCAGTCAATCATATTATGAGCTATAACTGGAGGAGTTCGGTAATGTGTGGCTATATTAAAGTCCATGAATATTTTGCGAAATAACCTCTTTCCATGTCATACGTGCACATCCTATTCACAACCAAAATATACAACAAACCAGGAGAGGGAGGGGGATGAAGTAAAATTATTAATATTATGTTCCTTTAATATGCGATATACGAAATAATATTTAAACTAAGAAGGAGATATCACAGCGAAGTTTTACTCATTGTGTCGACATCAGGCTTTAAATACGTTTCGAAGGGCGGCAGTTGTACTTTTATAATATGGAGGATATCTTATTCTGAAATAAAAAGTATATTACTAATAAATATCAACTTAATATTAAATATGTATTCGAAATCTTTAAGTAAATAAAAGATTAGCGGCAAATATGGATAAGCTTGACCTAAAACATTCGACAGATAGGCCAGATAAGACTATGACCTTGAAATGAGTTTTACAAGGGATAAATTATAGCCGGATGGTCTTGAGGCATAAAAAATTGGAGTACATTTTGCTTTCGGACCCGAACTGCAAAACTTTTACTTCTCCACTATTCAATTCAGTCAAGTAAATTTTCCCTACTTTGAATCTTTCTATCGAAATGAAATTTCGGAACAAGTTTAAAGATAAACGGTAAGCCTTGAAGAAAATTTTATCTTTTATTAATCTCCATAAAATCGATTTTATATTTGTTCAAGAATGACTTGGACTAACTATTCGTTAGGAACTTTGCATTCCCAATTTACTAGATTGTTTTACCGCATCAATCGAAGGGCATATTTGAGGGTGACCTATGCTGGATTTTTAGCGAACTAATCATACCTTCAATTCTTTCATACTTATGCTTCTTCTGCTAAAACGAAATGATTAAAAACAACTCTCTGTAAAGATCTCCAGATGTCTAATTGCTCAATATCGGTTCAAGCCATGATGCCATACAGTCTGGAAACTAGTTGAGCGAAAAATGGCGTCAAATCGTGGCAGAAGTTTATACTCAGATTGATGCAAAGGAAGCAAAAAAAGTGAAACTGTTAATTGGCTAAAAAGACTTTGTAAGCATGTAAAGGTTAAGGCAAGATTTACCTTTTTAAATACTCAAATAATTTGAACCGTCAATTTATAAGACAAAAATTCGTCAAGTTTTTGCGAACTCACTTTTTGTCGAGTTTCTCCTTCGTTGAACGTTCAATAACGCCCCTCTGATGAGAGAATAGTTGAAAAGATGCTCTTCCACGATATTGGCCCATTCCCGAGGAGTCAACACCCCCAAAATTCATCCCATTTGCTGGAAATAAAATAAATCAAAATAACTGACTAATTTTTAACTTATTAAGACGATTTTCTTGCGCGCGTTGCAGTTATACATGAATTTGTCATGATTCAAGTTGGAGTCCACATATCTACTTTGGGTCCTATCAACTCTAAGTTAGTACTACCCACTTAATGCAATTGGCCCATCTTCCACTTAGCTTTTGAGATTTTTAAAAGCAATTACCTCCTTGCGTCTTCCTTTGCGTCTATCTTTTACATAAAAATGCTACTCTTCTCGCAGGGAGTTAAGTATAGTCACTGCACATTTTAGTAATCATGAAATGTCTACCTTTTACTATGCACTGACACTTAATTCTCGGTTCAATCTTTAGTACGTACTTATTAGTACTCCGAAGTTCAAAATTTTCTTCTGATAGAAACAAATGGCTTTACACTGCCATCGTCTATTTAGAAGCTGTCGAAGGAAAGAGCTGAGAGTTATATCAGAGATATTTCATCCATTTAAGACTTTGCTGTTATTATGAAGTTAGAAATTAGAATATCTATAGTTACGAGTCGACTCGATTTGAAAAAATTGGTCAACAGTGAGCTTGACAATAGACTATATTGATAAAACAAATCCTACATTGTTCACAAACAGAACATCTTCGATGATATAAACTAGTTGTCCTTTCACTATCGAAAAATTTTGACGTTCCTCGGTGACTTAATCAATCTCTCAATTCAATTTGTTAGCCAATCATCTTCAAACACTCGAGAATCTAGAGCCCAGTTACTGAGATATTAAAAATTACGTCATATTACAGCAAAAGTCAACCTCTTGAGTGGAAAGGTTATTCATACTGATGCATAGTTCATAGTAATTTTCTTTACTCCAATCTCCAAAATTATTCTCCATTATAATTTAATCGTATGTAAACGCTCTTCTATGATAATAAATGCGGAATTTGTTTTATTGCTAAAATTGTCCATGCTTAGAACAATTAGTGTGCTGTCAAATTTAAATCAGCAATTAACTTATTATAGAATAGCTACCAAACAATCGGTCCAGACCATGAATAACCTCAGTAATTGTTGTAATCCTGATTAATAATTTGACTATTCGCTGGTTTTAAAAGGGTGGTTTAAATAACGAAATAAGGAAACAAGTGAAGCGGAAAGAAATTAAACTTAAAGAAACATTAAAAATTAATCAATAATGACTCGAAAGCGATAGTTCTCACGGCATTCTACGTGTGGCAAGAGCTTGAAATATCGACTAACAATGTTGACCAGTCAGTAGAAAATAATCATTGAAAATTTTAAACCCTTGCGTGCAAAGTAATGCTAACATTTAGGGACGCTAAAAGCTTTGAACTTCAAGAAATTTAACAGAATTTATTACTGTTAGACAAAGCATGATTATTGGATGTTAACTGACCTTTGCAACGTTAAAAGGGAGAACAAATAAATATTGCCATAATTCCATTAAAAATAGCAGAACTAAGGACAGAAATATTTAACAAAATCTCAGATTTTGTGAATTCGAAATCCGTTTTCTAATGTTAGCTTATTAAACAGACAATACATGTACGAGGTGAGGACGGGAAGTTAACAAACGTATCAAATGGAACTGACAAAATCTTCGATGAGCTTGAGTATGTGAGTCAGTCAACTGGATCAAATAATTAGATTTAGTTTCACAGATATAAAATCGGCAATATTGTCACAATTAGTTACGATATTAATAGTAAAGTGTGTACTTACGCCCTTTAAACATCACAACATCATTAAGTATTATACCTCCGGATGAGGTGTTTTTCTTCCAGAATTGAAATATTGCTTTCTCTTTGGCAAAAATATACACGGCCTGGGGTTTTGGTCTAAAGGGAGGAAAAAACCCATAAAATAAAACAAAGCTTACAAACTATTTACATATTCCAGAGCATCACTTGACGATTTTACTGAAATTACTGGCAAAACTGGTCCATATATCTGGAAAGTGAAATAATTTCAATGCGATTAACTTATTTATCGAAAATGGACAACTTACCTCATGTTGCATGAGTACATCAGATTCGAGGACATTGGTTATGACAGCAGGCTGAACGAATCTGTTCTGAACACTCGTGATGCCACCGAAATCAAGACTTCCCCTTGTTTCAAGCATGAGCTCTTTTAGGCGCCTAAAATGTATCCATAAGTGTTATCTGTCACTTTTCAGTCAGTCACGACTTCGACAATTGTTTTATAAATTGATTAGATGTACAGCCAGCCTCCCCATGTGAAAGGTCAAAGAGGGTGTATTATATAATGAACACGATATGCGAACTTACTGAGTATGCGCCTGGCTCACGATTCTACCGTAGTCTTCAGTATCTATATTTGGTAGCTCGTTATAAAAGCTTAGTAAGGCACCTCTGCACGCTCTTATAAACTGAGGCTAAAATAACGATGGAAAAAATAATTTCAATGCTATGGGACATATTTATTGGTCAATAGTAAACCAATGAGGACTCACCTGGACATCTAGATGACAAAGAGCGTAATCAGGAGCCAGGGATGATTGGCCACAATTATAAATCTTTCCCCACATTATGCGTTTAGCAGATAAATCAATATCTGCAGAGCTGTCAATATATGCAGGACTAGAGAGATTGTTGCTGAAACATACTTATCTTACCATTTTCCACTTAAATCCAGACATACTGGGGTTATAGACTTCGCAGCTTCTGACATTATAAAAGCACCATCACTGCTTACTCCAGAGAAGAAAATAAAATCCATCTTATTTTCATCAATAAATTCCTTAGTTTCGTCCAATGTACAGCTTAAAACTTGACAGATGCTCTAAAGGAATTGCGAAAACGAATATCAATCGCAATACGAACCAATTTACCCTATCAAGGTATTTTGAAATCTGTTCACATAAAAGTTCTCCTGTTCCCGTTGATAATTCATTTGGTTTAATAATTACACAATTTCCAGCCGCAATAGCACCTGCTAAAGGAATCATTAGGCTTTGGAAAGGAGAACTCCATGATCCAATAATCAATACTGTTCCTAAGGGTTGAAATTCTGCTCGGCATTTGTCTTTTCGAAAATGACGTGATTTGGGAACCTAGGGAACATCATATATCAGATAACTATGAATAATTTACTTTTATTGGTTTGATCCAAGATTTAAGATGTTTCAAAAGATCTTGAATTTCATATTTTACACAAGAGATCTCCGACATTATTATTTCATGCATAGGCTATAAATTAGGAATAAAATTTTAAACATAAATCAATGATTACCCTTCCCAGATCGTCAGATACAGCATTTATTATCTTATTTTCCTTTTCATTCATAAAGCTAAGTAAAGATTTTAATTGATTTATCCTCTCTGAAAGATCCATAGGCCAATTTATTCGATTAAACGAACGTAATGCCCCACAATCTACTTTCCATAACGGTGGCATAATGTGGACAGCTAGAATACGAAATAATAGGCATTAGGAAATTTTTCAGGCAACAGAATATTTATGTTAATAAAACTCCCCTTAATAAAAAATACGTTTTATAAACGTGTTGTATTTTGGCAACCTTGAAATCGTCAATATGACTGACTTAAACCAAAGACGTTGCTACTGTTTCAGATAATTTATTAAATTGCTTATCACAAATTGTGATCAATCCATTTTAAATTCACTCAAAATTTATTTTTACTAGATTATCTGTTCCTTTAAAAATTTCAAAGCTAAAAAACTTTTACAATAGGCTTCAAAGTTTATGACAAATTACGATTTTTCGGTTTCACTATAAGCTGTTTGACTAGGTTAATCGAAATTTAAGCCGTCAAAAATTTAATGTAATATTTTGTTACATATATCTTTTCGTACAGTTGCTGCATTTCTACATCTTTGAATTTGTTCGTAGTCAAATTTAATACAAAACTATTTTCACAAAAGTACCAAGGTAACGTGTAATTTCCAAAACTAGTATCTATTTATAAAACTGAGGCTTGATATATTTGAATGGAATTTCATTTTAAAATTTTTATTCCTAATTGTTCTGTCAGCTACATTTTAAAAAAACATATGGATTTTGAAAAATGAATTTAAGATCAAAAGGGCTTTTATCTACTTTGTTTAAACAGTTGCGGATAGCTCCAGATAGCTTAATTTTCCATTTCCATTCTTACTCTATGTAACTAGCAGAAATAGCTTCGAATATTTTCAAGTTAATAATATATTCATAACTGCACTCACAATAAAATGGTTCTACTCCTCCATTAGGTTATTTTACTTTGTCTTTGCTGAATTGGCTGTCATAAGTTCACTTAGATATCTTAGAAATTAGCTATCTTTTTCCTTGTTTTAAAATAAATTTAGGCGTTTCAGTTATTTACTTCTCAAAGACTTATTTCTTTCCGAATCTAAAAATATCTTCCAATTGTTTCTAAATTTCAGAGAATTGTTAGCAAATTAGATTGAAGTGCCCCATGTATTGCATAGCATATTAAACCAGACTGCCCTATTCCAAAATGTAAATTTACTCTAATTAATAATTATACCCACTATTTAACTAATCGATGGATTATGCATTGGAAAATTTTGATTGATTTAGGTGACTTTACTTGTGCATTTATTTCGTCAACTTTATAAATTGTTAAATTGAACAAATTCAACTCACACTCCCGATCAGTTTGCATATAAATCTATGGCATATGCATAAAACATTTGCTTTGAAATATTATACCAAAAGTAGACTCCACCTTTCACTATCTGCTCATAAATTTCGACTCCCAACTCATTTTACCTGGATGTTAGATCTATGCTCTATAGCTCTAGTGCAAACACCTAGAGGTACACTCGAGCCATCTGGTGAATACTCAACTTTTCTATTGATTGGAAGAGGTCAGCTGAATATGTAAATCGCCAGAAATATAATATGAAAAATTATACGTGAGTATTAACAGCAAAGGGTGTAATTGAATTACGAATAATAATGACTGAAATAGCTGATTCTGTATTTTAATTTCTTCAAAAGAAATCAAGAGTGGTTTTGTCTAGAATTCGAACTGCAGATTTGATGGTGCTCTATCTTCGAAAAATTGAGCTAATACGAATTTAATTTCGAAGACAGGAGAAATGCAAATTTAACAAATGCCAATAATGACTGAGAAATAATTAAATTTAAAAGTTATGCAAATGCTTGTCTAAAATGTACAATGTGCATTTGGTATATAAATTTACATAATGTGGAAGGTGAGAATATGTCATTTATTTTACCATAAAGGTTCGGAGGTCATCGAGAATGTCAACTCAGTTTTCATAATCTACATATAGATGAGAGAGAGAGAGTGAACGAAGGTCACTCAGGTACTTTACCAACTTTAGCTATGAAGTTAAAATTTGCAAATGGGGTAATAATACAAATATGTTGACTATGGGAAATATGGACAAATAAATAACATAAGTGGTATTTTTTCCAATGAAAATGATTAATTAAACATTTTGGCAATTCACTGTATTATCTCAGCCTTGATTAGGTCATCAGTAGCATAGTTGACTTTGTGGAGAATATAAGACAGAATTCAGTTAACTGCAAAGGAGTATGAGGATACAGGTGTGTCCCAAATAACCGTCAAGCTACCAGGGACGATATGCGTTCAAGGGCTGACAAGGATGAAGGGTGACTTGGAGAAAAACCGTGGGAATTAATGGCAAAACATAAACACTGCTGCCACGAGCTTTGCTTTTCGGTTTACTAAAACAAGGTGAGATACTAAATAAGCGGTTATTCGCAGGAAGTCGGTCATGTCCAATGGTAGATACATCAGAGTGTTACTGGTGGCGACTTAATGTCCACACCTGTATTATTTAATTGGTGTCTTATTATTACATTTCCCTGATGTCTACAACTTTGCTCCAGCCGTATTTTTTATTTGAGGCCTTATTACAACAAAATGATTACATAAATTTACATACATTACATCCCTCGGGCGGCAGGCGAATCCCGCGGCGAAAAAATCTTTCATTTTTCGATAAGATCCATGATTCGATCCAATTTTTTACTTCTTCATACGAGCTGGAGTGCTGGTGTGCCATTGAGCGAGGTGAGTGAGGTGAAAATGAGACGGAGCAACAACTGGAGAGTACGGCGGGTGAGGTCAAATTTCCCGTTTCAAAGCTTCGAGATATTTTTTCACCACTTTGGCCCATCTCGTGAGGTCTAGAATTATCATTCTGTAAAATATCCACCTTATCGTGTCTCTCGCTGTACTGTGGCCGTTTTTCTTTTAAAGAACGGCTCAGGCGCATCAATTGCGTTCTATAACGTTCATCTGTGATGGTTTCAGAAGCTCATAATAAATTACGCCGAGGTGGTCCCTCCACCAAACGCAAAGCATGACCGAGGTGTCGACGTAGCAGTATGACCACTGAGCAATCCCCATGATTTTTCTGTGCGCTTGGGGTTATTGTAATGCACCCATTTTTCGTCCTCGGTAATAATACGATGGAGAAACCCCCTTCGCGTTTGCCTTTCCAGCAGCTGTTCACAAGCAAACAAACGCCGTTCCACATCTCTTCTAGGTTTCAACTCGTGGGATACCCAATACCCTTCTTTCTCAATCATTCCCAACTGTTTCAGGGAATTGCTTGCTGACTGACCCTAACGCAACGATTCTGATAATTCTTCTTGAGTTTGAGGACACGAGTCTTCATCATGAATCGCTCGCCTCCAATTCTGCATCTTCAATAACTTTTCCCCTCTACCACTATGCCGGTCTTCGATAACAAAATCAACCCTCTTAAAACGTTGAAACCATTCCCATCGGCACGTTCGGTCACTAATAGCCGTTTTACCATAATTATCTGAGATAATCCGGTGAGCCTCAGCCAGTCCGCAGATTTTTTCATATTGAAATAAAAAAGCAATACTTCCAGCAAATCACAAGAATTCGGCTTAAATTCGAACATATTTAATTAAAAATTTTATTATTGTGCAAGCACAAATTAAGTTTTATCAAAGCAGTGTTATATGTACAAATGTGAAAACAAAGTGTTCGACATCTGTAATTAATATATTTCAACTACCACCGACTACTACCACCATCCTTTGAAAAGGGGCCGGAGCAAAGTTGTAGGCCTAATAACATCTACGGAATCAGGTAATTATCCCTAAAAGCACTGCTTTATATATAAGTAGCTTTATGCACAGTCTAACAAATCATAGTCTCCGCGTATGGATTTATGATTTTATGTTAAACATAAATATTTTGTCATATGCAATGAAAAATTATATTAATTTTATAAATATAAATATATATAAATAAAAATATAAATTTTATTGACATTTAAAATTTCCTATTCGGATAACTGAGCTTGAGATGGAAACTGTGAGTCACACAGCCATAACGCACTTGAAGTAAGCAATCACAAGCGCGCTCAAACATTCTGGAAATTGCGGATGTGCCGCTGATCGGGCCTCTCAACCAATCAACAATCAATAGTCATTACTGGGTCACTGTACCAAAAACAGTATTTAATGACTAAGCTCCGTGCTAGTTGCCGGAATGCATACCACATAATTATCACAACCCCAATAATCACATCCCACGTCATACGTTCTGTGTCCTCGGATAGTGTTGAGATAGCTTAGCTAATTTCGGAAGCCATTCCATACAGAGGTTTAGTCAAAGCTTATTCGTGTGTCAACCCGTTGCAAAATCGTCTGCTAATATTAACGCAAATAAGAGAATGCATACATTTTCTCTAAAATTTTTTTAAACTTTAATTTGGCGATTTTTCGTTGATAGGACAGGCCATGTCCAAGGGCACAGATTGTATGATTTACCTTAGGACAGTAATTCTAATCCTGTTGGCTGTCTCCCAGTGGTGAAATTGATAAATTGCGTTTTAGATGAAACAGTTCCATGGAATCTGAATAAATTACACCTTCGGATGCATTAAGCTATATATATATATATGATGTACAGAGATCAGCATACCTTGCTCACTTGCACAAAATGAACGATGTATCTATGTAGCGGATTAGCTACTTTAATAAGCCTTGACTGTTCTCAGAAACCTCAATGACAAATTCTCCTAGATGGTAAGTCTCCGAGAATAGAAGAACCAGATGTATGCAGTGAATGCGTTTATTTAGTATGGCGTACTGTATGTAAGCGTGATATGTGTGTTGGCGCGCTAACGTGTTGTGTGTGTGGTATGACGTGGAAATTAGTTATTATAAACACTTTATGGTATGATGACCTCATATAACCTGCATCATTGATTGGTCGGGTAATCGTGTACTGGAATTAACCATTGATTGATCGTATTGGTATTGGTCACTGATTCTGCATTAGTCATGCCAAAGTTGTGTCCCCACATCTATTTATGGATTTTAAAGTCATAAAACATGTTTGACGTGTATTTTATCAAATCGCACCCTTTACTACTTTTGTATTAATGTGAAGCTAAACCAATGCTACTAACACACTAAGCCCATAAATTTTAATATTTCTACGGAAATTTGCCAATGTAAGCTAATATTAACGCTAAGTTGCCGACTGAAACAACCAGTTAATAAGTAAAAAAACCGAACATCATGTACACTGCTTGCTGCGTAATAACTTTTCTTACGTAAGACATATTGCTGTTCTGAAATGCACGATTTCGCCTTATTTCACATCAAATACATGTGCCTATTTGGCCAACCAAATTAGTCATGAAAATGGCCTATTTTATACTTTAATAATAATTTCACAAGTAATTACTATCTAGGATTAGAAAAAAAATTATGAAAAGGATAAAATATATGCTTCCTTGAGTTAATGAAGAGTTCTCCCTTCTTCCTCATAACCTGATTAAAAGATGCTTGTGTTCTGAATTTTCTGTATTGATTTTCAAGGCGTAATCAATGAGCATTCTTCGATAAGTCTTGAACTCGTGGCGTCCAACTTGATTGGCAATCATAATATTAAAAGTGTAATAATAAGTCTACCGGGCTCTGCTATTTAAGAAATATTATTTCTTACTACGCTTTAATGACTGTATAAAGTTAAGTGGTATGATCACCCATTCACTCGAAATCAAATAACAATTGGGGTCCGAATATAGTGAACGTGAACGCAATCAGATACCCATGGGAATTAATAATACTTATAACGATAGCTGAGGCAATCAAATATTGTTAGAATATAAATAAAGCAAACTGTGGACAACCTAACTTTACATTTATATACACTTATTCAATCGAATGTTATCAGTCATTGAGAATTTGTCACCATTTCCTCTGTGAAGATAGGAGTTTTCGCGTGAACATACACGGATAATGTGGCTTCTTATGTTGCAAGGCCAAAATTGCTGTCAGCTATTTACGCTCTTGCCATAAAATGTGCATTGAAGAGGCAAAGCCAAATATCTCATCAACCAGGCCTGAATACTGTTTATTTGAAATAACACCCAAAAAAAACGTATCGATCACTTCGTAATTTATGAACTTTGGAGCACTAGAATGTAATGTACTCCAATTATCAGGCAGAAAAGAGACAATCTGATCGATTTGAAGTTGAAATAACACAAGCTTTTATACAGCAATCCACCAATTTTCCTTTCTTCACTCCTAATTTGGATAAATTGGATTTTCCGGTAATCGCCTTATAGTGGTCGGATTTACTCCAAAAAACTTTGTTAAACAATGACCTGCAGCCTATCACATTTGACAAATATGTAAAGTTCATGGCCGTTTGACAACAAATTATTAATTAACTTTTTCTTGCATGCAATTATCCACTCTATTAAAACCTCTTATCCTCGAATAATTGAAGGGTATACCATTTTTATCATGGGAAAATTATGTGTTTTGAAAGTACAAAGTAGACTAAAAAAGAATTCACACCAGGTAGAAAGTGGAAATGAAGTCATGGTCTCAGCAAACCCTGTTTCAGTTGAATTATTAATTTATTAAATAGACTAATCTGTAATTATTGAGACTAGTAGGCTTTGCATAAAACTGAAAATGTCTAGCCATAAAACCACGCTTCTCACCTTCTCATTTAGTATTTCAACATTTAAGACTGTCCAAAGAAACAAGAGCATAACCTTTTCATGAATACTATTTTTAAAACCGAAAGCCACGAGTCAAATGTAGGAAAGGCAATTGAGCCGACTCGCAAAAATGCCATCTTCAAATGATACGATCTTCGAGTTAAATTAATAAATTCAATCATATTATATCTCAATCTTTTAAATTGTGGGGTTCATTCCTGGATGCGGTCATATTGACTTCCCTTAGAACTGATTAACATGTTGAAATCCATTGCTCGGTTTTGGTCTATGGTCTCATTGCTTTTCGTCTAGCTGATTGCTTACGCCTAAGCCAATTTAAAAATGACACAATGTAATAATCGAATTTCTTCAACATGGTCTATCCGGCTTAAAATTCGCATCCACAGCCAGGGCAATTTCCAAATCAAACTGTCGCAAAAAATTTGAATCAAAACTGAAAGACCACTCTCTCACACTTAATGTACTAATCGCTCTCATTAATCAGTCATTCTGTGGACCTCTTCCCACGAGGTTGAGATTTCATTCAAATCCCTGCCAAAATCAAATCACAACTTACGTCAATGTACAATTAATTAAAATGCAGTGCCTTTTGTAGAGGGGGAAAGTTGATAAAATAATTTCAAAACGAAATTTTTAGTTTGCATCAATAAACAATATTTCGTAAAATTATTATGATTTTATTAATTTGTTAACAAATTTATTTTTTTTGGTCAAACTAACGTTTTAAACCTTTGTTGTTTGAATTTCAAAATTACTGTTATTATTACAGCGTAAATACACGCATATGCTGACAGTGTTTACTAGTAAATTCAACTTTCCCGAGGATGCTGCATTTTAGGGAAAGCATCTGAGAAGGAGATCAGTTAAATCAGATTCATAATTTTTTCATATTTTGCTAACGCTCTTCTCATCGTATTTTGCGTCAGTGTCTCTAATTGGCAAAAATTTTGTAAACTTTTTAGTATTATTTTAAGCACACAATCGTATGGCTAACGAGCCAATCGGTGTCCAAGAATCGGCGATTACTAGGAAGAAACCCACATAGCACACCATTTGTGTGGAACCTATGCCATACTCCTTCTTCTTTCTTCTTCCCATCAATTGCTATCCATCCGTCATATACCACTTATCTAGGAAACTTCCCTTTTACTCGAACCACTCACAATGGTCTTTTGGAGTAGTCATTTTGTGCATATGTCTTTCTAATTATTTTCGAAAGCCAAGTACTGTAAACCATTCCATTTTTTATAGTTAGCTAATATTATCGTCAATCGAAATTTTCTTAACTACAGTTTAAATTACCATTTAAATATAATGTGATGCTATAAAGTTACACAACTCTTTAGAAATGGATTTTGTTCAATAACACCTTCCTCTGCAAACTAACGTATAATTAGAATGGGAAAGTGGGGTGTGTGGAGGGGGGAGGGGGGGGGGGGGAAGACGATGACTCCAATCAGTCAACCGAAGAGGGAACGCTTGTCTAATCAAATGTGACAAAATTAACCAACTGCAATTGCAGCAAACATTCACAGGATTGATCGTGTCCTAGTTGTTTTCAACTCTCTTATTGCCATGACAACACCCCAACAACAAATGAGTGTATTACAGTAAGTGGCCTATACCCCTTCAGAAAAAAGTACTCATTAAGAGAAAAAAAATGTCACAACTTATCAGATTTTATTTGTAAACTACTTCATTAAGTGTAATTGGCCATTTGAAAATGATAGCAGCTTAAAGCCCTCAAAATTATTTAACCTCTGAATCAGTTTCATTGTAAGATAAATTGGTATTTTTTTACTGAAGTAAAGTGACAAAGCAGTCTTCGATGTAGACAGCTCTCCACTTACTGTCAGTACCTTTCCCAAACCAGAAGCTTAACCATTCCTGAGTGGTGATCTTTCAAAGTGAAGTGAATAGTAAATATGCTTGATCGTCACATAATTCCACTTACTTATATTAAGAAAAATGACCCTTAGAAAGAGTAGCCTTTTGAGTTCTGCTATATTTACGAAGTCATAAATTCATCTACTTTTATAACAGTAAAAGAATCTAGAGGAAAAATTAAAATAATTCAATAATAATTGTAGGTTAAGAACTGAGCCTCACTGCATCTGAGTCCTCGACTTGTCAAATTAGTTTGCTGTGTCAACATTTCGCGTCAAATAAAAACAATAAATTTGATGTCATTGACCTTGTTTTGACATGGCCTCCGACACAGTCTGTTATCATACTCACTGTGATGGCCTGTCGAGGACATACATATGACCACGAACCCCTTTGAGACGCACTAATTTTGATCACAGTCAAGGCTCCAAATATCTTCTTAGGAACATGCAACACATACTTGAGATACCTGTTAACACACTCCATCCTACGCTCGCCGCTCGCGTGATTTCTGGTCCTCTTTCGATAAATGTCGCTCACCATTGTCTTGCCTTTGTTTTTCAATCTTGTTGAGTGATGTAAATCTTCAACAATAGGAAGGAAATAGTCAGCAGTAAATGTAAAATTGGGATATCAGAAATGCTGACTGCCCACCTATTGCTCCCTCCCAAGGCTTGAATATTTTATTTGGAATATTTTAAGTTTATTTATCACTTCAATCAATCGAACGATTAAGCAATCATTTCCCAAAAATATGTCCCATGTAATGCACAAAATTGGGTTAATTTTATATTCAACACAGTGGTATCTCAAGAAGTGGGCTCATCTACGTATTCGCTACTTAAAGCATGGCAACAAAAGCCACGTTTTGACACCATCAAAACGTAAAGATATGTAAAGTGGAAGGGGTTTGAGTGGACGTGGAAAGTAAAGTCAGATAATTCAACAAAGTCCGACAAAAATCGATATTTGATTTAAGTTCAAGCTATTTTATCGTTCGGGTGTATTCCACGGCTTCATGGTTCAATGCATTCCAATATTCCAATTTCAACTTCGTTCCCAGGGTACTAAATTAGTGGAATAAAAAAGAACCTGCAACTTTTTGAGCAATAAAACAGACAAAACAATTAATAATTGGATCAAGATGGCAGAGAGAATCGATAATGGATGAATCAGTCCGATATCTAATTTAAATTACATATAGATGTGTTCGTTAAGACCTGGCAACCTTCGAATATTCCCGTTTACACATCCTTAGAGAAAGCTGGAATATTTACCTCGAGGATATTAAAGCGCTGTCATTTTTAAATGTTATCAGGCTACCAAACTTGAATGGAAAGACGTAATTTGAATTTCGCTGAGCAAAAGAAATAACTTTTTGTTAATTTTCACACAAATATGATTTTGCAACAATGTGGCCAGGCGGAAGCTAATTATGGCCTTATCATTAGGGGCTTAGGAGCTAATTAACAATGGATTTGTCCATCTATCATCCTTGCCCAGGAAATTCCTTTTTTTTTGGCATTTTATTTAAAGATTAATTAGCCAATTATTCATCTATTATTTCATGCTTTATTGCAAATTTAGCCTAAAAATACCTTCTGAACAAGCACAACTTGACTAGCAAGAAATAGAAATCGATTTAAATTATTTATTAAAATGTGATAATGTACATGCATATATTTAAAGCGAAGTACTTTTAAACGCAACTGTTTGTACTCTTATTAAAATTTTTGTTAAAGTGAGGGAAATAAATGCATGGAGCGAACAATTGTTAGAAGATTTTAATTGCTGCATTCGTTTATCCCCTCGGTAAAATGAATTAAGCACCCCACAGCAATTGCAGTTTGATTTAACAATTGTTGCCATGTAAAATTATACAAAAGCCCTTTTGATACTTAACGTATGAAAGTGGAATAACCTTTCCGCAACCTTTTGAAATTTAATGTCTACTTTTTCTTTGCATTCAACATCAGGCTAATTTAGCACCTCCAACCTTTGGCATTAAATCGGTTTCAACTTTAGGTGCTTACCTACCATATTGAAATTTCATTTCTATTAAGAAAAATATTAATAAACGCCAGAAAAAAATCGATATACTTCAATTTAATCCCTGACTGTCCAACCAAAACGGTGGTCGCATTGCAATAGAGTTTGACTAAACTAAACAGAAAGTCCATGTTTCAGTTAAAACTGAGCTTACAAGTCACCAATAGTGGTTTTCATGAGTAAAGATGTGAAGAAGTCAGCATTTTCGTAGTTAGGCATTTCACAAACATGTTCAAAGCTCTCTGATATTGGAGATCAGCATACACTCGAAAGTGGTGAAGTTTAAGCGAACTGGATAGCGGCGCCATTTCTATCATCGAAGTTGCAGATTAATTAGTGTAAACGGAGATTTGCATCTAGCATGCTTTGTCCTCTAATAATGAAGAGACTAACAGTAAGACCTTAACGCAGATGATTTTAATGCAACCCCTAATTTAATTTACAACATAGCAATCTCACTTCTTCCCGTTGTCGATAAAAAAAATTGGACAGGGAGGTAGATTCGTAAAGTAAGTAAAATAGCATTTGTCACTAATATAAAAGCTAGTTTTCACCGATAAGGCACTACTGAAGTCCAATCTACTCATTATTTTTAGGGAAGATTCGGATAGGGAGGAGAGAAGACGTGTAATTCTCTCACCTGATCAACAGGGTCTGAAGGTGTTAAGAGGGACCTAACCTATCGACCTGGGTACCAATTCAAGAAATTCGTTGAGTTGAAGCCAACAGCCCTTTCCTTTTGGAGAATATGGGTAATCCAATACATTTTAGTACAAATGAATCAAATTTCGCGATTTTCTGATCTCATTTATTCTCTCCCCTCCGCCTCCCCCCCCCCTTCATGTCACACTTTATTTCACACTTTTTCCGTTCACCCTAGTTGAACGCTTTCCCCTCGATTTGAACTTGTAAAGCTTCCTATGCTCCTCTATGGGCAATACTAATAGTAGCTTAATTAAGGCCTGCTTTTCCTACGAAAGTACTCCATTGATAGCGTCTGAATCGGAGAAGGGGTCCAGATTACCATCCTAGGTTCGAGTATAAGGAAAACCAATCGAAAATATTTCGCCCATTCGAAGCATTTTCCCAAATTTGGTTCAGAACCTTGAAGATGTTAGATGTCCTCTTATTGATACTGCAGTCACAAAGTTTTGACGATCAAGGCGTGAAATTTCAAATCTTCACAAATTCTTTTCGAGTTTTTAATTAACTTATCTCAAGTCTCTCTAGTTAGATCTATTTCAATACTAAATTGTGAATACTTGAACAGCTAAATTTTTAAGTTTTTGTATATTCGAATGCTGTTGCATAATGAAGAACAAAATTAAGCTGATGGCTGTCTAACCCCTTCTCCACATATTTGCCAAAAGTGGTAGATCGATTTTTGAGAAGAAGAGTAATCAGCGTACCTTTCTCAAGTTGGCCTCTTAAAGAGAAATTGTTAAAGATGCGAAATCTGTAAGTTAGACAATGTCTCTCATTAGGTAAAACATGTACTTATATATAAGTGCTTGTAGTATTCATAAGAACATTGTGTGGTGAAACGGAGCCATCTTTCTTCCAAACAATCACTTCAATGATCAATCAGTCCGCTAACTGCTCGATATAATTGAGGGAAAAAACCTTATTTCTCATTTTTACAAAAAATGTTTTATTACGAATATTTTCATGGCATTACCGGGTCTGAATGAATGGTCAGAAAGTCCAATCCGAACTATTATTGGAGTTCATCTCACTGAATTTGAATAATTATAAACTGTTTCATTAAATAAAATATATTATAATAATATGGCAATTAAAATCAAGAAGGTGAATCTTTTGTTTGAAAATTATGAACTAGAAAGGTATTTTTATTTCTTAGTCTGGATGAAATATTTAAATGCAGAAACAAATAAGGCTTAAGTTACTACTAATCTCAATATTGATCAAAAATATTACACATTCTAATTAAAGTCTATGCTTTGATGGAAATTGCTCTCAACTTCAACTCAAAGCTTGCCTTAACGACTAATTAAGAGGACAAGATAACGAGGCTTTGTGTGTTATACAGGAGACACTAAATAGTAGAAGGTTTTCTGAGACGTGGTCAGTCACAGTTGGGCACTAGTCAGTGGGAAGTTGTGACCATCTGTAGCGGAATGAAAAGACACCACAAGAACGAAACCATCTGCTCCGAATTTCCCTCGCCGTGACTTGCTACATTTGCTCTCCTGCTGCTGCTTCTGTTAATGCCATTAACTCACAACGCCACACAACCTTCAATGTCCCTACCTCCCTCCCTCCTTCCCGCCCCCACCACCCCCTCCCCTCCTCCCTTCTTGTGTTTTAATTGACCGCCCATCACTATGCGTATGGGTATATGGGGGTTGGGTGGGGCGTCCGTTAATTGCAGGTTTTCACATCAAAGTAGGTACAAGTCGGCGACTATGGGGTAGGAGTTTAAAGAGGGGCGAGAGGGTGGAGGAGAGGAGCTGCAAGGAGAGATGAATGAGTGAGCAAATGGCTAAATATGTATAGGTAAAAAAACCACAAATATTAAATGCCATCTCCCTTGATAATAATTGACACTTGCAACAGTCCGCGATGAGAGGAAGGGAGGGAGGAGAGAGAGTAGTGAAGCGACAACAAGCGGACACAAAATGAAAGACCCTTTTCTTCAAAAATGCTTGATTAGCTGTGTCTTTTGAACGTTTCTTTTCTCCAATTTGATGAAATGTATGTCGACCCTGGTGAAAGACTTTACTGAAAGATAACACTTATATGAATTTTCATAGGAGTCCTACTCATCTGAACTTCAATCCACTGATAACTTATCGTTTAATTAAGGTAGAACATATCTTCTATTTCATTAAGTTGTACTTTTACAAGACTTGAATGCTCTAAATGGATTGTATCAGGAAGTCACTTTTACTACCAATCCAATGGATTAAAATTAATCGAGGCAGTTGCTTATACGAATCACTTGACACGTATCGTTAAGATTTGATAAAGAAATCGTCAACTTAGTAGACGATACATGTGAAAACGCTTACCTTACAGAGACCGAACTTTTGGGAAAATTTCTGTTGAATTTTTTTACACCTTTTCATCTGTTGCTTGGCATTACTTAGTTAATGTAATAATTTGCAAATAGAAATGACTCTTTTTCAACATACAATATTCGTGTGAATGTTAAAAGCACTTACATAAGGGTGCCTTTTGTAATTAATTAATAATTCTAAATGACTTACTCTATTCATATCAGGTGTACCTACTCAAGATAAGAATGATAGAATGTGGGTTAAAGCAAGACATTTAAATCGCATTCGTTAACTCACTTTTTTCTTTAATCCTGATGTGTCCATCTACCTCACTTGTCTATGACTATTAAAATTTCTGTATTCCCTTGGGAATATTTTAAATTAAACCACTATTGGAGGTAATGATTACCCACGCATCAGAGGCTAGATCGTTTTAAACAATCAAATTTAAATAAATTTAACAGATTTCAACCACAGATATTAGAATGGAATTAAACTTTCTTTTTAATTATACGTAAATAAAGTTTATTTTATAATATAATTAAGTGACTACCACTGGTTTTGTGAACTAACTTATGAAGTGCAGAGAATATTACAGACACGGTAGGCTGATAGAAGTGTCCTTGAGGTTGTTGGCAGTTGTGATCAGATAACAAGCAATTAGCGGCTTCAATGGTACTATTTTTAAACACAAAGATATTGAATTAATTTAAATAAAACAATTGAGATTTGATACTGCTTTGGGGTAAGACTTTTGCCTTCGTAAAAAAAGCTCACTTTACTTTCAGTCAAAACCTACTTTTTAATATTCACGGAGGAAGCTTTAAGGTGATATAACTGCTCATAATGGGAGAAGTGTATACGAAGGAAAATTTACAGGTGTTATTATCAATCGCGTAGAATTAGATTAGCGGATTCTCCTAAAGTAACCCTCCAGAGAGGCTAGAGGGCAGGAAAAGATATGTTGAAGCCTTTCTCTTAATCTCGTACCATTTTTGTTCTTTGACTGACACGAACGCTAACACTGTTCTAGTTTGTTTCATGTTTTACATAATTGTTCATTAAGTTTAATTCCAAAACTTATTAACATGAGAAATTGGACAAATTCCACCTTTTATTGATAACAGTAAATGATATGTGGAAGCAAAGGCATGTTGGTGCATGTTTGGTAGTGAGGTGAAAGTATTTATATAATAATGAAAAAGCAACAAAAGACTGCTCCCATGTCTTCTTTTTTTTCGCTATTTTGTCTATTTTATTTACGCTTCATTGTACTTCTAAATTGTCTCTGAGTGACATCCTCTCAGTTTAAGAATCGCGTTGAATTACTCAATGATTTCATCATTTTTCATTTATAATCGCCTCGTAAAGTAAATACGTCTCTATGAAATAGCTTATAGGCAGGAAGCTCCTTTATTTGACGTGAAAAGTTTATTTTTTTGTAAAGTTAATGACGAAATAAGTGATTAACATCTTAATTCATATGAACCGTAAAATCATTCCCATGAAAAGAATTTTTCTAGGAAAAGCGTGTCATGTAGAACGCGCTTTCTACATCTCATTCACTGCACCCTTAGAACTAAAGTTAAACATATATTAAATTAATAATGTGAAGGGCGGTGAAATCCAACGTTCCAATCAGAGCGACACCACAATACCACCTCCTTAGGTAAGATGAACAATTGAATTTTTTTCCTATTTGTGTTTGGGAGTTGGGGCTTAAAATGCTAATTCCTTAAAACTAAACAACTATGCTTTAGGAAAAGACATTTTCAATTATCTAAGGGCAAATTATTGTATTTATGTGTTTGATTAGTCATGTCTTATTTGACTTAGTGAATGTCTCGCGAATCAGTTTTACCACATTTCATAATAAATCACACAGCAAAAACCCTTCAGTAACCTGTTCACAATTCCTCTTTTCTCATAATCTGAGATAGTTTATTAATAACCAACAGGATAAGTTTTAAGCAAGCAACTTACCAATTAGATATGATTTGATTTCATTTGAGTGGAAGGCCATAAGAGATTTTAGGCTTAAAGCAGTAAAGAGAGAATGAAATCTTTTTTTGGAAAATACTTTAAAATTACTCTCTTCTTGAATTGAGCCCAGCCTAGGAAAGCTTAAATCTTTCCAATCCTAGGCAAAAATGTCTTCAATAGTGTATCAGAGGTTTTGTTAGATTAATTGAAATGTTTGTTTCAAAACGCGGACGCATCTTGAAAAAATAGAGCTTTCAAAATTGCACACACTGCTGAACAAACTATCTTATAATGCCTGATTGATTGACTCAAGGCTTTTTATTTATCTAAAATTAATTTATAATATTAGTTTATTTAATCAACTAAATTGTTTCTGTACTTTATGCCTATTGAGATATAATTTAGTTGGGAAGTTATACTTTTCATTGCAAATTTGCAAGTTATTTGCACGATAGTTATGAATTTTGAGTTAATTTTAAATTCAAAGGCTGTAATAAGCAATACGTGAGTGAACTCAGTCTTCGGAGTTGTAGTAACGGAGAGTTTTGAGGCTTCGCATTTCTGCGAGGTCAATACTATAGGCTGCTGACAGTCGGGCAAGGTAATTTTGACATTTCAATCCCCATATAAAGAAGTGAACAGAAGTGACAGGACGGATCCTTCTTGATTAAAACATCGATCAAAAGACATTGAAAATCATGGGTAAGTTTTCGTTATAATCGGTGGTGTGGCTCATGAAATTTGAATTTAGAAACGTGCAAACTTCAAATGGACAAGGCTCTTTTGGAGGGCACCTTGAGGTTACTGACGGCATTTCACTGATCCCCCCACTTTAGGACTTGTCGAAAATAGTATTCTCGACTCCATTTTGCAAAATGTTTACATCCTGAAATACAATCTATTTAAGATGAATGTGATTTATCCATTCATTTGAAAGTATTCCACTATTTATCATAAATACATCGAACATATCCGTAGATTTATTATAAATTAGCAAAGTTGAAATTGCCTTGTGCAAAAGTAACTAACTTTTTATCTAACTAGATTTTAAAATTATCATGGGTTAGGAGGGACACCATTGAGCCTCGCTGATGTGAACCTCGACTTTTTCTAACCCGTTCTATAAGCAAACTTAAACATTGTAATTGGTTATTTTCCTCATAGGGTATGGAGGCATGAGACTTGAACACGTGACCCCAAAATGCGAGCATGTTAATCACTGTTCTACCAGTAACCAACAGCAAAATGTGAGCTTTTAATATGTGTGTACAAATTGGAGAGCAAATTTTTAAACGATCAAGGTGGAATCACTCATCAGAAAACACCACTAAAACATTAGGGTCGAGTTTTAAAATATTTTTTATTTAACTCTTTTTGAAAGCGTAGATTTTGGGGCGAAGGTGTGATAAAAATATTTTCAAAAAGTATTAATTGATGAAAATCTGTACAATGGAATGCTGTACAACGAAATTAATTATGAGACGGCAAGCAGATCAATGATATCCACGTCAATTAAATTAATATTTGTTAACTTAATTAATCAGTAGTTTAAGTTTAATTTTTTGTTAAAAACTAGATTATCTTTAATCTCGATTTATTCCTACAGTAAAGTGTTTAAGAAATTAATAAGGCGGAAAAAATTATACATTTTTCATAAAATTAAAAAATTATTGCATCATAAACCACAATACAAATAAAATTTAAATCAAAATTAATCAAAAACAAAAGAAATACAGCTAAACAAATGGATTCGTTTTCTGGAATAAATATGAATCTGTTGGCAGTTTTACAAAACTGATAAGAAATACATTCACTCTTATTCTATAAAACATAAGCCTTCAACTAGAATGGTCATTTAATTCCAGAATCATTGTGATGCAGAGAGCAATTTGAAACCGATCATTCGAATCACTAAACTTCTTTCATTTGACATCAAGCCGCCAACTTTGACAAACACATTACTCTGACAAACAGTGGAGCTTTGCCTTCACTGTAAGAAACAAATTTGATCTGAAACGTAACTCACTTTTAAAAGGATTAAAATTTTTGTGAAAACATTTTTTTTAAATAATCATGTCAACTTTAGTTCAGGCAAATAAGATGTTTACGTCCACAGTATTTAAAATTAGTCTCTAGACTCATTTTTCAAGTGAATTTAGTCATCCTTAAAGCGAACACCCAAGGAATAATGATTATGCGTCGTGTATTAAAAGAAACTCAATATGGGGCGAATTAATGGAACCGATAAGAAGGTTAGAATATGTTATTTAATTGATTTAATATAAATAGCAATAATAAAATAATATAATATAGCAATATGAAATCAACCACAAGAGGACACACCAAGATGGAATGTTTTGCAATTCAATGATTTGCAACATTTTAGCCAAAATAGTAAACTCTTAGTCAAGTAAATAACTGGGTAATGATTCTATGAAATACGTGATTTAATTTATTATATAAAATTTAACTAGCTTAGAATAGCTTTTTTACTTTTCTCCTTGCATTAACATTTTGCCATTTTAAAATCAAGTATAAGTCTCTGATCGTTTTTTAAGATTTCTTTTAAATGAACATATCATATTTTGATTTTTATCTTAATCCTACTTTGGCATTTTAATCTTTTCCCTGTCAAAAATATTGCTTCTTTTCAGTTCAAGTTATAAATTGGGTTCATTGGATCAGTCCTAATTAGCCGCTTAAGTCATTGAGCAAGTAAGCACTTTTGAGAGTAAATTAAATTCACTGGAAATAATCTTTAACAGTGCTAACTTAGAGGTATGTTCACCACACGCACAGACTACAGTTAACTCAAGTTCACAACTGGTTCTCTGAACTTGTATTTGTCTCCTCACAGTTGTAACTTGAGCACAAAAAATGGCATTAAGAAGATTAGAATTCCACCCCCCCCCCTCTCCGGAGTCTTCTACTTATTTTGCACCTTATTTGTAACACACACCAACTAGAAACCTGTAATTTCATAAGCTGAACGGGAAAAATCGATAATAAGGTGAATAGGTCATCAAATCGACCAGAAAGGGCCAAGCAAGCAAGAGATATTACCTCATGTGTCAGAAATAAGATAATGTATTTATACTAAACGGCAGGCTTTATGATAGTTATCATTATCCCTTTGGTTTACTTCGGGCTTCACAGAGGGGAAGAACATCAGAGACACAAAGAGTCGAGAGGTGGGAGGGAGGGGATGGAAGAGAAGAGTGATTCAGAGATGGAAAAGAGACAGACAGACAGACGCAAAGGTAGAGAAAAAGGTAAGATGAGTATTGTGGAAGTAGTCGAATATGGCATACAGTGAGGTCATGGTAGTTTGAAGTCAACTGCTGTTTTATAGACTTTTTTGCCGTATGAGTATCGTTGCCCAGGGTGCACCACGTGGAGGTAAGTCTATCGCACACCCCGAAATGAGGTAATCAATTTAAAGAAGAAACGGTAAAATACAAGTCACAAAATCTTCACCTTCGGTTAGCTCAGTTTAAGGGACTGACCAAAATATGAGTGATTTCCTTTACAGAATAAACCAATTATATTATGGTGTTTTGTAAACGAAAAGTATTACCAGCTTTAGGTGAGCGTGCATTTAAAAAAAAACTGGGAGATAATTTAAAGTAATGAACATATCTCCTCCAACTATTGACCAATCAGATTCAGTATATAGTGAAAAAAAGAATCATTAGGGCTACCCAATTATCGGCAATAGTTGATTTACAAAAACAGTTGAAGGAAAATTTAAAAAAATATAGGGTTTGTCCATTTTTTTACTTGACACCAATCAGAGGTCAAAGAGGTCGATTTAAAGTATTTCCCATTATTATGATCTTTGTAGCACTTTTTGTATTCCACCAATTGAAAAGTGACACTGACTACTGATCGTAAGTTCTCATCGTCATTAGTTTCAAAGTCCCCACGTTCAATCCGCAGCACTAAAGTAGGTCAAAGCCTAGATACTCTTTGTTACTATTAGCAAATATTGCTTTCCCACGTGAAGTATTGTAGTTATACAAGAGAGCATCCTCTTATTTTTCCATTCCATTTTAAGCCTTAAATAGGTTTGTTGATTAACAGTTAGTATGAGAAGTAAAGCACTTGGAAGGAATAATATCAGTGGACATATCGAAAAATTCAAATGGCTGACTATGATAAGAGCTTGCAGCTAAATGGAATTCCCACTTAAATGCGTTGGTGTCCATCATTGGGCTTCTGTTGTAGCATGCGCTCGACACAATAGGCCAGTAAGCTTCAAAATAAAGGACCGAACAGTCACATTAAAGAACAGCAAGTGCGAATAGAAAGAAGACACCTCAAATTATGACTTCCAGTTCAAAGTTAAGGATAGTTCCGAACTGAAGCACAAAAGCGAATCATAAAACTTTAAGGCCTCCTGCAATATGTTTGTTCATAGCAATTGAACAATTGTCCCACTATTTGTATATGAAATTTTAAAATGACTGGGAATTGGTAGGGCGAACTGAAACTCATCAAGATGTAAATGCATAAAGCAAATCGACTACGTATTAAAGCGAAGCTTCATAGGAAGCCGGTTCAAATACTTTTGACTCCGAGAAGTAAATTTACAAAATGCATATGAAGATACGTTGTTTCTCGTTGATTTACTTTCCTATTGCTCTTTTTTTTAAGATTTGAACTTCGGAAATAAAGCACGTTATTGCTTCATTCCTGTTTAACCAGAGAAATAATCAAATTCACAAGATGAAACAGTATTAATTTTACATTTCTTAATCGAAGTCAGGAAACCTGTCTTGTGTTGCCAATCAAAAATCAATCTCCTTTAGATTTAAGATGGAAGATGGTGTTGTCATTAAAACGCAATCTTAATGTTTCACCGTTTCCTATTAACTAATTCCAATTATTTTGAGCGAATGTATTGTAAAAAACAATTTCTATATTTAATAAAATTTACGCATTTTTGATATTCCTTAATGGTTCGCATAGAGCCAAACCAAAAACACCTCCCCCTCCCGTCCCCTCCCCTCCTTCCCATAAATATATCTTATTTCGTTCGGTTCTCAAAGTCCGGATTGCCCCCTCTCGGTGCTGACGCCTTCCTCTTCTCTTTTACTTCTCCCCTCCCACTGGCTCTTCTTATTTACTCCAAATTGACAATAAGTTCGTGGATTAATTTCAGTTTGGGGCTTTCACCCAAGAAAAGCTCATGCAACCTATTGGTTTTAAGAAAAAATAATAATTTCTATTAATAGGGCGATTTAACTATCTCAAGTTCACGAATTTGTACACTTAAAGTAACACTTTTTTAAATGTTGTACATATTTGCACTTTTCCACGTCACCCAGTGATACAATCAAAAATGTAAGTGACTCATCCAACAGATTCACAGGTTTTGCAAACAAAAATGTAGCTTATCAGAGTTTAAAATTAAAGGCACTGATTAAATATCGCGGTTTCAGGGGAAATTTTAATAATAATTCTGCTAAATGCCATTGTAAAACCTCAGAAAACACTAATAGCATGGCGTTTTGATTTATAATTAAATTCATTAAGAATAGAAACCATTTATTTCATATACTATTAATTTATTTAAGTGAAAGTTCTAAAATTTAATAATTTTTCAGGTGATTTAAAGATAAACATAAATGATACGTTAAATCATAAATTGGGATGAAATAATAAATCATTTCGTCCGAACAATTGATGAAATTAATTAACTCATTATGTGAAATAATGCTTGATACTGAAACGTTTTTAATCAATCTACTTTTTAACAGTAAAATAAATATAATTCAAAATTAAACTTATGAAAATGCACTGATGTCAAATTCGGTTCCCAAATTCCATAGATGTCGAAAAAATGTTTCAATTCTTGTGCGTTGTAGACAGCCAACGGCTCTTTACCGAATGCTGCACAAATAAACCTTGATTGACCTTCGGTAATCTCTATGACACAATTTCCCAGGTATGAAGTTACTTCCGAAATTAGCTACGGAAACCGAAGTATGACGTGGAAGGCGTTTATTCAGTTTATAATATCACTGGAACAAGGTTTCACCCTTAAATACAGTTTTGGCTATGCTGACCCTGCAGTGACTATTGATTGTTGGTTAACCGAGAGGTCTCTGTACTCGCGACCGCGATTAGACTGTTTGAGTAAACATGGGATTCCTTGGTTCAACCCTGCTAGAGCTGTGTCCTTCACAAACTTGTCTTTGATTTGAAGTAATTTAGAAAGACGAGATTAGCATATTTCAAGGTATCTAGTAGAAAATAGCTACTGAAATGTATCTGTCAACTCGATTCTGTTAGATAATGCTGCAACAGATCAACTAACTACGCAGGAGGACAAGAAGGGCCCGAAAAAGCACAAGTGAGGTATTATCGGCAATAAGATGAAATGCTTAGGAGAAAATGAAAGCAAACTTACATTGTAGCACTGTTTATTTTGCATGTTCTTGCGGATCACTTTGGCTTCAAAAATATATATATCTTCTTCTGGGGTGAAAGCTTGCTTTCATACACTTAGTCAAGATTTAGGACGGCTCAACAGGTTTCCCAAACACAGGTGAAAAGTACTTTGCAATTTTTAAATGTAAAGGAATGCTGAAAAGTTTAAAACTCTCTGTTCGAAGTAATAGAATTTGAAAGCCGTTTTCAGATCGAATATCTTAATACCTTTTTTATGTCTAAAATATTCATCTTATCATGTTTGAATGTTCCTTTATTGATTTTTTATTATTTTTAATTCATATGCATTTATTTAACTTATGCTCAAAATGATACTTTTAAATCTTGTTTAGCAAAAATTTATTTATATAGCCAATTTCGTTCATAAATTTATAAATTTCATTTATAATTTATAAATTAATAACATTTAATAAAATTTTCTTAAATTCGAGCCAGTAAATATTTTGGGAACCACTTCGGAAAAATGCAGCATTTTTTTAATTTAAAATTTAAACTTTCATAAGTTAAATGGCAAAAGTTTATTCATACTTGAATGCCAATGAGATACAAATTAGAAAAGAAAAGAAAAAAAGTACCAGTGAAATTCTTTTGAGCAAAAATTAAAGCAATTAATATAATTATTTAACTGGAGTGTAAAATGACCTGTTTATCAGCCTTATATAAATTTTGACGCGAAGAGTTTGGGGCCCATGGAGATAAACGAACTAATTTAACTTGAAAATTATCGACCTCTCTGCATAAACAGTGACAAGGGTGAAAATATGCCTACCGTTTTGCTGTGTCTCAAATTTTCCCCTATACTTGATCAATTTTAAGTTATTCAATGAAAATTTAAAGAAAAATATGCGACAACTGTAGTTAATAACCTCATGAAAGTAACTTATCGTTTATATACCTAAAGATGGGTGATTAAGTTGAAATAGTTTCCAAATTGCTAGAATTATCAATATTACGGACGCAAATTCTGTTTTTTTTTGGGGGGGGGGAGGGGGAGGGGAGGGGAGATTAGGAAGGAGGGAGCACACCATACCGTGCTCTGGTAAGTTAGAATTGCTGGCCATCTCACCTCTGCTGTGTTACGTTCTTGTCTCCTATTTCATATCGTGTAAGTAATTCTGCTTTCAAAGCTTTAAACTGCCCATCCCACCCATTACGGTAAAGTCATTGGCCCAAAATCACTGAACTTTGTGGCCAACAAGTTCCTCCAAGCCAGCATGATACTCATGATGTGTAAAATAGGTCTATCGTGCGCGGATTAGGTCAAAAATTCAAATGATGTCCTATGGAATCATTGACCTTACTCTCCATGTCTTTCACATCTCCCTCACATTATCGTCTATTAGACCATCTCATAACATGGTTTTATTCGTTTGCCTTCAACAGTGAAAAATTGCATATCTTTGCATTAGTGCGGGTAACGCTGATAAATGATAAAATTAAGGTTTCCTTCTCATGATGGCTTAAAAATTGCCTCAGTACTTCTGCCGGAAGAAGGCCAACTTTCTAAATACTTATATTTATACCAAAAATGAAAAAAATTTCTGTCAAATAAATAAAATTATAAAACGCTTGAGGAGGTAAAAAGTCCTTGCACGTTTCTGAGTTGGAAGTGGTATAGCGGAAAACAGAAAATAAGAAGTTCCAGAATTATTCGATTAATTTTTTTCCTCTCTGGTTTGCGTTTTATATCGCCGACTTATTCGCTGAAAATGTCAATCAATTAGCCGGTCATCTGTGGATTTATGGCAGTAAGCGCATTTTTATCCCCAATAGATACTTCTTCTCACTAATCAATTAGAAACTCTCGTTGGTAAATCATCAGGCGTGTGTAGATCTATCAACAATGAATGAGATTGTTGATATTTTCATAATTACGGAAGCGTAATTGAATTGGTAGTGAAAACAGAAGGAATTTCCCGAATTAAGTAAGAATGAATGATACTATTGTCCATGATACTGTGAAAATCTACGTTTGGAACTGCTCGCTTAGGTCCCCTTCTTTCTCAATGCAAATAGCTTTTTTTTAAAATTTCACAGTTTGGCACATTTACCACCTTTTGCTTGTCCAACCTCTCCTCAAAACATGGTATTCCAGTTCTATGCCAACACTTCACTTGACGTTATGCTGCATGGCAAAATGAGCTACAGAGTGATATATTCGGAGAGATTTTTATCGAGGCAGCCTCTCGTCCAACTCTGCTAACACTTCACTTTTAACGCCTCATGCTTTTAAATCTCGGTCGAGGACTCACTGAGAGATTTACATTCGATAGCAGTACTAAAAAGCTCTATTGATAGCACTAAAAGTAGACAAGAATTAATGTGAAGGATAGCAGTTGCTTGAGACAGGTATTTCTGCTAACACTTAGAGAGACCAAGACCGCGAGAATAAAATGTATTTGTTTTAACACTATTATTGCCATTTCAATAAATAATGCGCTCCTGGAGTTTTAGGAGAATAGATACCCACGCTTTCAATTGAGGTTAGAAGTGAGCATCTGGAATTGTGCAGATTTTCAAGATCAAAGGTTTTGAGCTAAGAATTGCAGTTTCGAAATAAAACACATATGTATATTAATTTTGTTGAATTGGAATATAAAGTTAAAAGTTAGGATGAATTTAAAACAGTTGTCAACCAAAAATGATTTATAACTTACTCATTAATCAGCTAGAATAGGAAAGAATGGGAAAAGAGAAAGCATAAAGTGATGTGTGTTCACCTGGGAACTTGATACCATAATACACAGACTTGATATTTTTTGCGTTCGAGTTCTTGAGTTGATTCTGTGGTAATGTTCCATTAGCATATTTATATTCCACCTGATGCTCTCCGGCACCCCCTTACGTTCTTGACAGTCTGGACTCCTGAACATCCTATATAGGGAGTAAATTCTGCCATTCGCATGCAAATGCAGCGCAATCCATATAAGTTGAGAAACAAAGCAGTCTATAGGTGATTATTGACAGTAAAATTTCTTAGAACATATAAATAGCATATCTTTAAACCCGAATTAGTTTGTATAATCAACATAGTAGCTTGAATATAAGTTGTAAGTTAAAATTGAAAGAAGTTTGAGCTTATCATGGCCAAAGTGTGAAAGTGTGCAAATCCAAGTATTCATAAAGCTGCATAAATGTCAATCTTCCTTCCTAATCAATAATGCCATTTAACATTATTTGCAAAAAAGTCATCTCTTCTAATCATCCTTATCTATTTCACTACCGTTAGCTCTATATTATGATAATCGATCTGCCGTCATAATAGACCAGACGCCTGGATTCTGCAATAATGAATCACTCTGCTCCGTTGCGATATGTATCTATTTGAATTCGTCTCACTCTTTTATGTGTCTGTCCCACTGTCTACTGACATGATTATATCTAATCAGTAAACAGCAAAACAAGTTTCCTACATAGATGTATTAACTAATGGGTTTGAAATGCACAAACAATTTGCTCAGACAATATTTTCACCAAAATTCGAAATTCAAAATTTAATGGGATAGATTACCTATCCTGGTGCTTTCACTGAAACGATACAAGGCACTGACAGCATCAGTGAACAAACCAAAAGGTTCACAAACCTCGAAAGCCCTTATGGCATATCTTATCACATACAGAAACAATAGAATCGAGAAATTCTGGTATCTAAAACTTTTCAGGTCCGGTAAGTATTTTCCAGCGGTCAATTCTCGAGTTTAAATACCACCATTCAGACTCAGTTATGTCGAGTTTGTCATGCAAACTTCTTGAATATTATATTTAAAAGAGTATTAATTCTTTCATACCTGCAAAAAAAGCTTGAAATTGTAACGTCGGAGATCATTTATCTATCAATAAAAAAACTTTTCACTGGAAAGGAATGCTAATTAGGTGTGCTAATTAGGGATCTTTGGGTGTTTTATTTGACTGACTGGTTTCCACGAGTATTTGATTCGTGTATAATGAACCGCAACTTACGAGGCCAGAGGTGAAAAAATGTATCGATCTTCTCTTTCTGGTCAAAAATACATCAAACACAATCGCGCTTGAATCATTTTGAAAAAACGTAACATCTGTTCATTCAAAACATTGGTTGAATTAAGGTATGCTTTATTAACACAAAGACGGACTATTTTCTGGGGACTAGGCTTGGTAAATTAAACATATTTCACGAGAACTATTCAGAGGAGTAGCCTTCTCCGTTTTAATATTTCAACACAGAATATTCCAGACGAATTTGTAGGCACTCTCTTTACAGTTAATGTCTCGTCAAGAATGAAATTATAAAATTAAGTTTTCAGTTCAATTTAGAGGTTACATAACCTTTTTTGTTTCCTTTTAAGCCACTATTTTGTTGCAAAAGGCATTGGAATTTCCGTTAAATTCGTTTATTTGCAAATTTAAAAATTAGCTGTTTTTCGCACTTTTAACAAATATTTGTAATATTTTTTTTCTCATTTAAACCAAAATTTCATTTCTGGATTGCCTCTTCATATCTACGCACATTGTTTATATTATGTGACAACGAAGAGCGCACGGTTGATTAATTAATCAGATTATTTGCAGAGAGAGTGTTTTCTTGCAAACCCACAAAAGCATATTTAACATAGGTAACTGTTTTAAAGATTTATTAAAATCAATCTCTAAATTTATCCATTTTCATATTAATTGAAATACTTTTGAAAAACTGCTGTTTTAAATATGGCGCCAAGACAAATAAGAGAGAAATCCGAAAATGCCTTTGAAACCACTTAAACAAAACTTAATGACTGCAAATTTGGATCATGTGGATGTACACCTAATCGCCTGAATTATTTTTAGAGAGGCAGCCAACAGCCAACGAAGTACTTTAATCCAGTTTGAATATTCTAAACAATTAGTCTTAATTGTTTAATTTCATGAAAAAACCTAAATCTGATCCTCCCTTTCTCCACTTTAACATTAAAACAGTTCGTTCACTTTCATAAAGCAATTAATGCAAAAAAGCAACATTCAAATTTAAAACCCTTGATGGCCTAGACTTTAAATAAGATATTAAAGCAACTGAACAATCCTCGGAATACATCGATGCAACCAAACAGCTAACGATTGAGTGAGGACATGGAAACGAATAACGTTTCATCTCGATAATGAGGTTGAGGGGAGGGGTGGGGAGGGGGTGAGAAGAAATAACAGGAAGTGAATAACGAGGCTGAACCACTTTTTAAACGCAAATCCTCCCAGAAGGTAGAATTTAATCAAAATGACACGAACAATCTTAAAATTAAACGCACGAAGTTCAATAACTGGATATTAGGACAATACACGGTGTACCATACTATTTATGAGAGCAAAGAATGTTTCTAATGTTAAAAAACTGATGTTTATAATATCCTGAACCATCGACCACCTCTTCCTTGTTATTTTCTTTATTATGCCTTGTTTCACCTATTCGACCTTTTTCCTCTATTGAGGTGATTTCCCTTGACCAATTTTCTAAAGATTCCTTTATTTTGATATGGACGAAAAGCATAAATTTCGCACTAGAATAAATTATAAATTATAAATACTTTAAATAAACATGAATTCTTTTTCACGCATTAATAAAATATGCCTTTTATTTTTCATTTGAGGCTACTAATCGCAAAGATAAAGCACTATTAACAATTCTATGCATCGCAGCTTTTCCAATGCTCTCCTGCTATCAATCAAAATTTGATGTTATGCAAATAGTGGAATTTATTGTATGTTTGGCTTTCTATAGCAACAATAGATTTATCGCTTACTGCTAAATCATAAAAGAGTATCTGGCCTTATGATAATAAACAAAATTCTGTTAAATGTTTAAGAAAAAGCGAAAATAAGGAGATTATCTGTTCAATTTTATTGATTTTAATCAATTTTTGACAGAGCAGAATCACATTGCCCAAGTCCAAAGTGGATTTAGCAGTGATTAGTTGCCAGTTAAGGGAGTAAGAACAGACCAATTTAACTGGAGAAGTGTTTTCCTTTCTGACACCATAGTGACCTATGAAAAGGTTAGTATAAAAATAACTTCACAATTATCAAGTACTCTCAATATAGTTTGTGATACAATGGCCGCAGAACGGACGGAGCATGCAGTAAGAAAAAGAAATCAAGAAACCTTTAACCGGAACTATGAAACGATACCCATCTTTGTTGGCTAGATTTTTGAATAAATGACTTAAACAGAAACGTGCAAAAACAGTCGCCTCGGAACATAGCCAATCGCCTTGCTGTTCAAAAGGTCACACGTGAAGTGTATTTTATGGAGAGTGAAAGATTTATCGAGTGAGTTCCAGTCATACATTATATCTCATATGAATGGCATATACCTAGCTAATCATACTATATCAATTAAAACCTGGCCAAAACTTCTTGAAATATTCGTCAGGTATGTTCCTCTTTACGGCTTTTCCACTGCTATCTACATCAATATGGCAGATATGCAATTAAAGTCTGTTCGTGACACAAATTAGTGGATGATATTGGGTCAGTATTGAAGACAATATAAGAGTATTAAAATACTGGAAGAAAAAGTTCTTTTGAGAAACCTCGCTGCACAATTACGAAAGCTCAAACTTTACCTCTTGCCAAATCGGCACACAAATTGGACACATTCAGTAAAATTACACTGAATTCTCAGTAATTGAAGGTAAGTAAAACTATAACTGTTCTCACAAAGAGCTGGCTTAGGCAGCTCACTTCAGATTTGAAACTACCACCTCACCGCCTGTCTTGTTAATCATATTTAGCAACATCTGCTGTTCATGACATACTACCTCATGCACACCGAAGTGACTCTAGCACTTCAGACAGGTATAAAAAGTCCTCCTGATTTTATTCCAATGCTAACAGGACAATCTTAAAACAATAATTGCCCAAGCCAATATCTCATACAATCTTTAAATGGTTAATCAAATTGCCTAAAAGTCTTAGCAAGGGTAAGAGTTTTGAATCGCATTTAATATAAGCCACAACATATATATCACTCTCTCTCTCTCTCTCTCTCTCTATAATGGTGACAGCCACGTTGCCAACGTTCTACTTCCGGTTTTGAGGATACTAGGTGCGTAAATTCTTTTGCTATCAAGTGACTTAAAAATAGTTTCTGAAATATGTGTTGACGAAATAGGAATAAGCGTAAACCCTCGTTCCTGAACCTCAGCATCGGTGATAATTTGACTTCATTCCTAAGACCCACAAAATCGTTTTAATCCACACTACGATTGAGGATTTTCCTTTAAATGCATGAGAGACTTTGATTTTTAAATTTAAATAAGAAGGGACTGATTTGGATTCAATTTACTATCACATGCATGACAATTTCAATCAAATGAGGCATTTTTTTCAGCGCAACTTTGTCTCTCACTCTCTGTCTCAGCGTGAATGGGCTGTCAAATTTAATGAGGAAATTCTTCTATTTCATTTTTTTTTCAATCATTCACAATTACGCCTTATTTACCCTCTCAATACAGCCAATTTAGTGGATGAATTTTCATCAATAAATCGGCTTCTTGACTTATCATTCAGAATCGCTATCACCTAACAGCTCTCCGATGTTAGTTAGAGAGAACTTGGAAGCGTTCGCCCAATGTAAGAATTCGCGATTCGTGTCGGATTTGTTAGAAATTAGTTTTCAAACGTACTTATCTTATACGTGATAATAAATTCATTCAAACTGAGAAAGTGGAACTCTGGAAAAGGACAAATTGACTAGCTTCGGCTCAACGAACCAGATGCTGTTTTTAGCACCTGTCCATTTTAATATAAAATTAATAATCAATATGTTTCACTTGAAAAAAGGACAGCACTCTCGCTAAATCAGAGGTGGCTGGAATGAAATTCACTAGAAATGTGCGCCCACTCGCACTGTTGCTACTCATTAGCCCATAAAGGAATGCATGATCCACCCTTCGAAATAAATTCCTCTTAACTACCGAAAAGGACTTTTCTGCAGTACACTGAAAAGGTACTACAGTCTTTTGTGGGTGAGAAGATGAAGTATTAAGTAGGAATATGAAATATCAATGAGTGGGAATGGAGAGGAGAGGGGGTGGGTGGGTGGGGAGAGGACGAAGAAAGAGGAGTAGCGAAGCGAGGACAACCCGAACGGATTTCGCATTCTTTTTTCGTTATTGAGCAATTGAAAATTTAGACAGGGTCATGAGTTCAGTGGGTGTGCAATAGATATAGAGACCGAATAGAAACATGAATCGGAGCAAACTCCGTTAATATGAGTCATTTTAACTATACTGGGGACTATCTACAATATTCGGTGTATATTTAAAAATGTCGAGCCTTCCCATTATTCACAATGATCTAGCATAATTAACAAAATTACAGTTCAAGTGCGTTCTATACATAGATATATGATCTTATTGATAATCCTGTAAATCTAACGATCGTGGATACCAAAACTAACTATCCCTTTTTCGCACTTTAGTAATGATATAAGATCTAAACTCAGTAAACAGTAAATTTCTTTAAGAGATAAGAGCCAATGATAATAAAACAACAGAGAGCGAGGGTATGGAGTTTTATTGGGGAAAAGATTTTTTCCAGGCAAAATGAGTTATTTTTATGTTATTCTTCACTGCACTGAAATTTATGCCCTTTTCTTTCTGCCCACTTGAATATTACATCATCCACACTTTTTCTGCGATGTAATCCAAATCAAGTGGCATTTCTCACCATGTATATACATCAAATGGCAGGCTTTATGACAGTTATCATTAGACCTTTAGTTGACTTCGGGCTTCACAGAGGGTAGGAACATCAAAGTCACAAAGAGTCGAGAGGGCTTGAACAGAAGAGTGATTCACAGATGTAAAAGAGACAGACAGACAGACACAAAGGTGGGGAAAAATGTAAGGTGAGTATTGTGGAAGTGGTGGAATATGACATACAGTGGGGTCTTGGTAGTTTGAAGCCAACTGCTGGTTTGTAGACTTTTTGTCGTATAGGTATACGTTGCCCGGGGTGCACCGTGTAGGGGTAAGTCTATACATATATATAATTATACATATGTATGTGTGCAGTTTTCCTCGGATTCTTTTTTCGTTATAAATGAAAAGGCATAAAAAGGAAAAAAGCTTTAGACAATTTTCTCTTAAATTCGCACTTTTGTTGCAAAGTAACAGACAACTCCATTAGTGACATTACTCATTATTTAATGCCTTTAATTTTATATAAATGAAAATGCAACTGTCTGATTGAAATTTAAAATTTCTAACATTTATATTTTCTCTAATGTAATGAGGATAATTAATTTTGCCTGCCTAATATATATTTTGATTGATCTGTGTGAGACATTTAACGTAGGGATGTGTTTAAAATCTTACTTATCATTCGCCATGCGTCAAATGTCCGTCGTATCGTCAGACTTTTGATTTAAAGGCGTTTTGAATAATGTTTTGGCATCTACGCAGAAAATTTAAATAAACTTGACACTGCGTGTTTATTTACGCTTTATTTTTTATCACCCAAATAGTAGATATTCAATCGTCAACTCGATTACATTCTTGTACTCAGCGTGGATTGGTTTGGTTGTGATAAATTAATTCTTAATTTCAGAACTGATAGAAATTCGAAATGATCTTTTGCCATGCATTCCATTTCATAGGTATTGCAGGTCAAGTTGTGAAGGAATCAGTCATCACTCATTGAATGATCCATTGTCTGACCAGCTGTATTCTACCATGCTGGACAAGAAGCCAAATTGTCACCAATTATTGGATTAATATTCACTGGCCAGTCAAAGTCCGCCCAAATAGATTTCCATTACATCCATAGATTCAGGCTTGAAGACCATTCTTGTCCTCTTAGTCACTGTTTTTTCACTCCCTCTAGGATTGGAAAAACAGTAACATATCTATATATATCGATAATATTGATAATATATATATACATCGTTTTGGTGATACATTTTATAGAAAATATTAGAGTTTTTGCAGATGTAGTAAAGTTTTTCACGCACACTACGCCTCCTTAATAAGTTTAAATCCCACTTCGTTCAAATGCGCAATGAACTCAGCTGAATCATGGAAGAGAATAACTTTTGTATGGTGGTACCAAGATTCGATAACCCGCCATATCTCAAGGGAAAGTAAACGAATGTTGGCTAATTTGTTCGCTACCTTAGTTCAAATGCTTGGCCTCAAACTCCAACTCACTCCCCCGTTCCAGATCTAAATCCGATGAGATATTATGTGTGCATTGAGGGGGGGGGTGGGGAGGAGGACTGTGAAGAAGGACGCTAATTGCCATGCCAATTTTTCAAAAGCCCGCCAGTCAATCGAAAGAAAAAAAACAAACACTGAGAGCCTTGCCAATGCAAGTCTAAAATCAGCTTGCTCCAGGTTCCGGAGCTGGGATTAGGCAGGAGGCAGGGCGGGACTGGAATTACAGTTGACGCCATTGGAAGTTATTTTGAGTGAACAGTTTTCCCACTGGTGTTCTTGTCTATTAAATTTAATTGATGCCAACCACTTCCTGTTGCGGTGGAAGACTTAAAAAGCTCTACACTGATTTACCACTCTAATTTCGAAAGTTGCTTTCTAACTGGCATTTCAAAGTAATATAGTCATTCAAATAAAATTAAATTTAAAGTAACTCTGCAAAAAACTACGGCTATTGTATGGTTATAGTTTTATCCGAAAATATACACTTCAATATTTGGTATTTAATTAAAACCTCAGTTTTTAAACATTATCTATCAAAAAAAAATTTCAAGGGAGTACTCAATTTGCTAAATATTTTAAGTATTTTCGACTTATTCTTAGCGAAACAAATTTTGATAAGCACTCGAGGGAATATAAAATGCTGGGGGTGTTTTCAAGGACCTGGGCAATGAAAGGAATATGCATCAGACAAAAGCTTCTCAAGACCCTTGGATAAAATCCCTCTTCCCCTTCAGCATATCTCAGAAATTCAAGGCCAAACACATGTTTATTCTGTTGTTTATTATATTACAGACATTGAAATGTATACCTCGTTTTTTTTACCTCTACAGAGCAATTGCATTGTGTTGAAACATTCACTGTCTCTGTCGAAAATCATTAGGAATGCAATTTCTATTAGGGGAGATTTCGAATATTGTCCGTTTCTATGCACTTAGAAATTTGATTTGAATCGCGAAATAAGACACAAACGGAGTTTTATGGCTGTGCTCAGCGGTAGAGCTCCTAATGGGTTAAGTGGAATGGGTAATGTTTACATGAATGTAGGTCTTTTTAACAGCATCCACAATTTTTATGCAAGCAGACAATGAGGTCACAATACTTCCTGTCTATTTTCCGCATATTGTTGTTAAATGTAACCGTAAAAAATGGCAACACTTTGGCACTACAATGGGAGTGTGCACAAGAAATATGCCATTTTTAATTAAGCAAATAATTCTAAGTTGAGAAAAGAGTAAAGACTTTCAACCACTTCGCCTATTAAAATGTCTCAATGCTTAATATCTCGATTCCGCGATTTGAAACGAAGCCTTTCGAACCCGCTTTACCTAAAGAAGTTCAAAATTACAATCTACAACAAATTACTATCAGATGTTGACTAACATTGCAAAGATAATTGCCAGTGGTTCCCAAGCATTTTCGGAGGGCATTGTAATGCGCGCCAAAATTGAATTTCATGGCAATATAACAAAATAGCATTTTTTCTTGGATACTTTCACTGAAATTCTGTAAATTCTCTAATGCCTTTTATAACCGTGACCATACTGGCTATCAGGCCAATTTTACAAAACAAATTGCCCGTTCAAAAGTAAAGATTTAACACCTGTTTCTTGAAATTAGCATTTTTCGCTTGGGCTAGGGAGGGAAATCAAATCCAACAGATTTTTCTTTGATAAATCACCCATAAAATTTAACTTTAAAGAGTCTCCAAGTAAGGGGGGAGCATGAAACTATTATTGAATTTGACAAAGGAAAGCGTGACAAGTTGTGGCGTAAAAAGTGGGAATGGGGAGAAGAAATAAGAAAAGCACATTTTTTGATGAAACAATGCGTTGCTAGGGATTTCGCAGCCTATTATATGCATCTTCATGCAAACTCACATGAGTGACTTCATAAGATTCTATGGCGAGAACAGTTTTTCTAGAAAACTTTACTTCATATACTCCGATTTTTATATTTTCCCTAACATTGGAATGTCCCCCCCCCCCCCCCCCCCTATTCAAAGATATCCCGTTCTTCTATCATATAAATTCATTTCAATATTATCATGCCTAATAAGTGGTTAATATCTCCACTAGCCTCCTCTTTCCACTGACGACAATGAAAAGACCCTAAGTAACCGCAGTGACAGCATCCATCATTCAACGAAATCAACTTATCGGCTGGCGCTGAACACCACGGATACGAGTTCACACCAAATCTCGGCAAACATTTTGTGGAAATTGAGCAATAAAGCGTTTCGATTCAGAAAATGAATTATATTCTCAATTGTAAGAATACGACCAGTGCATCCGAGTTTAAATAAAGTTAACCATTTGGCATTCATAATTGTATAGGATATTCCTGTATGATTCACATTTTCGTTTCATGCTGTACTACTTTAAATTTCGTGAGTTCAGAGACTAAGCCATGACTAATACAGAAATGCAATTTTTAACTGTGAAAAAGAGTTAAAATCTATTAATAGAATGTTCAACAAAGGATAAATGGAAGTGCCCGAGAGCCTTACTTTGATTCGATTTTTTGAATTGAGTTGAATTGGGTGGGTCATTCATATTCTGGAACTCGAATTTTGCTATCACTCCTCTGGATTGCAGCAAAGGTCTGTCTGTCATATCACTAATTGAGAGATTGTTTTAATCAATGAGGATAGGCCTTAGAGCTTCACTTTGTGTTTTATTCTAATGACTGCGAGGTCAAATGATCTTATATGGTTTGACATAGCCGTTGGTAGAAACACCTTTCTAAGGTAACAACCATTTTTGGCTCCCTCAAGACTTCAAACGAACCTCTGACCGATTCTCTGCCAGGTAACTGACATCTTTTATTTTTGCTAATTTTTATGAAAATAAATCATTTATCTGAAAATTATAGGCATTCAGTAATTTGGAAATATTAATTTCAATTAAATGGGTGGAGATAAGTGTGAAAGTCAAGGAATTATTTTTTAGATCACCAATATTAATAAGAAAACTTTTGATTTTGCTGAAAACAATTTGATGAAACTGATGCATGAGCAGCATATGAGTTTGGTGAAAAAAATTCGTCCACTTTGAATGGCGCTGAGTTGGAAGTATCTTTGATGATTGTCGATTTCGCCAAAAGGACGTCAAGGCTAACCAGAAAAAAACACTTAAATACTTGTGTGTTGAACAAAATGCTATATGAAACTCAATCTTGTTGGATGGTACATCGATTTAACTAAACTATATATATATATATATATATTAGGACGTAACAAGATCACGGATCGTGATTAGTACGAATGCCTATAGGATGAACGATTCGGAAGTGTTTAAATCTTCTTGCAAAGCCTACTTTTCATTAAACGGTTAGAACTGACTCAAAAAATGGGAAGGTGGATAAAGGTGCGTCCAAGTTGACAATGCATAAACCATCAAGTTCTATTTAAGTATATATAGATATATATATATATATCTTAAGGTCACAGAGAATTTTTCACAGAAACTGCGTAGATTTTACTGAATGCTAAAAGTGCATTGAAACGCTAATAAGCACTAATCTCCGTTGGAATTTTAGTTAATACTTTGTTGTGATGGAGGATGAAATGTGTTGAAAGCGTAGCATTTACTTTTTGCAACTTGAAATTCACCTTTTTCTTCGTCTCTTCTCTTGAATGAATAATATCTGGTTGGTAGATTAACTAACGTTTGCGCGGATTTATGTTCAGAAATTTCGTGTTCAGTGTAGATGTCTCCCAATCGGAAGTTAATATATCTCCAATTGGAATTCAAGTAGCTCACATGAAAAATAACAGCTTCAATCCTAAATCAGGGTATTAAGAAAAGTTTAAATTTTATTTTTCTCGCTATGGATTGAGGTAATATGAGAGACTATGCGTTTTCATTTAAACAATTCACTTTTGTTGCTAACACTTAATTATCATTTGCTATCATATTGGCTGAATAAACTATTCAGCTGAAAATTCTCATTAAATATTATCAAAAATATACATAATTTGTGAATAGAGTAATAATAATTTATCTACGAATCTATTCCACAGGTTGTGTTCAGGTGAAGCTCGAGTATCATGTTTATGGTAGCATCAAGTTAAGCCACACCTCATACTTTGTAATCGGCCATTTAATTGTGCTCTGTTTTATTGCTTTATTATTATTTTTTTATTTTACCTTAATTAGCCATAACTAGGCCAGTAAAAAAAGTCATCCGCAATCCTGAAAGGTGAGGTAATGAGGTTGATTTTTGACTGTGTCGATTTAGAGGCCGTGGGATTGCGCTGGCTCCAAATTGGGCAAAATGGACTCCATTGATAATGATATGAATAAGGTCGGAAAGTTCTCTTTTAGATAAAAGTCTACATTTGGCTTAAAACTATCGTATTGCTTATGTCTGTGATTTAATTTTTGGACTCTGTGGGCAAAAGTCTCTCTTCCATCTGCCTGAACTATCTGTTTATTTGAAAATAATAAAGAACAAATCTCTCAGAGGGAAAGTTAGGCAAACGTCAGAAATCCTGCTGACTTGATGGAGTATATATGGTGAACTCTGCTACATCTTAAATGCCTATGTTAGTCACGTATGCATGTTTGTTGCATTAGGAGTAGGATGGGAGGGGAAGAGAACTATGTGAAACTTCTTTGGTGGTAGTGGGAATCAACACGATATTCAAACGATGGACTAGAATTCCAGAAATAGATGCCATGAAGAATAGCTTTTAGATTTGTAGAAGAGCACACAGGCCTGAATTGACGGTACTGTTCGGTAGTGTGAATACAACAAGATCCCACTCACAGATACATACAATGATTCTCACGCAACCGCATTTCCTCATGTAGGGTTTAGAATGTACTCATTGTTGACAAGCCATCTGGGAACACACGAATGATGCGTATTTGGACGGACCCTGGAGAAAAACTATTTATGCGCGAGGCCGGACAATTCATTGCCATTCAAGGGAATCAAAATGACTTGGTCAATCGCCCGATCAAATTAGCTACCTAACAAACTCCGAATACCCTGAACATGTACCCTTACAGAAATAGAAAGATTTAAATCATTAAATTCGACCTTTGAGACAGTTGAATACTATAAATTGAATTAAATTTTATAATTATAAGTGAGCTTTCCTATATTTTTAGCATTTAAATCAAGTAAGACTTCTGAAAACATGAATACCTTATAAACGCCCATTAGGCCATCGCTTCATCTCAAAATGGCCTGTTCTAACCGTTATTTATTTGCAATAATTTGCTTGAATTTCAATTGAGGTGTATGGGGAAAGGCTGAAGCAAAGGCTATCAGAATCGATAACCTAACATTGCTTTCAATTCAGAAAGCAGTGAGTGGAGAATAATCAAGTTGTATGGCAACTTGAGTGGGAGAGAAAGACGGATAGTCGAGAAGCAGAACGAGGAAGAAGGCAAGAATATGGCCTCTAGTTGAATTATCAGAGGGAAGAAGAGTACAAATTGACCAACAATATTCCCCATTTGCCGGTTGAATCTAGTTCAAATGAACGCCAAAACGCCACTCCTGTAAGGAAACCCACTTCAGCAATTCCTCGTGACGATCAGAACTGATTAGTAAGACTACCCATCTACATTTTTCCAACTTATTATGTGTGAACTTTCGTGTTAGACATAAAGTTTATTTTTGAACATTTTTACTTAGTAAGAGATGATAAATTACATGAAACTCGTATATCATGCTTCACCCACTTGGATTCATCGAAAGAACCAGGTAAAATAAAATAATATGCAAATTTGGAATCATAATGCTGATTTAGTGTCGTACTCGCTAATAAAATTTACCTTAAAATTTAACTCAATTCCTGGATTATCGATTAGTGGATTTCTGTACGCACACCCGGTTACATAACACCATCAGTAAAGTACCTATCGCGGCCGTTATTGGCTACCCAAGTGGATAATCATTAATCCATTTCTATCTAAGAAATTTTTTTAATTTTACAACAATGAACCGCTGTGTTATATCCTGCGATCTTCTTCCCTCTTCTTACTGGAACTTAGGAAGCTGTCGCTTTTGAAGGGGGGAGGGAGGGAGGGATGGGAAAGAAAAATTAGAAATAAGGAGCAGATACGTAACTCATTTTTTATTCCACCAAATTGACGTTTGTATTTCCTATTAGTAATCTTTCGAGTAGTCCAGTATGGTATTAATTTTGTGCCCACAACATGTAGTAAGTTAAGGTATATCATTCGTACTTTTCTAGTAGATTATATTTATTGTTAACGCTGTCCAATGAAGTCAAGGGATGTACCATGTTGAGATCAAAAACCAATGATTTTCAAAATGTTTTCCTGAAATTTTGCTAGGTCTGTGTCATACTCTAGATCATATTGGCATTTAATGCAGTTTTTGAGCTTTTGAAATCTACATTGTACCGTTTTGATTTAATTGTTCTGGTTCACCAAGAGGGGCGAATTTAATTTGTAGAAAACTCTCATTATTCACTATCCTTGAGTAGCTATTCAGCCGACTGTTCTTTAGTTAACAATGAAAGAATAAAGCCTTAATAATATTTTAATACTTCTAATGAACAAAATTTCGAAAAATAAAAAGTGTATAGTGTTTTCTGAAAGAAATATAATTTGCACAAATTTCGTTCAATTAAATCAAATTTTAATTGGTGTTTAAGGTTTGATGGACATTTTCAACCGGTAAGCGGTTGCAACGCGTCTGATATTAAATCACTTTGAAACCCCGCTTACAATGAGACATTAGGTAGTCAAATATTTCATACTAAATTAATTAAATTTGTTCAGAAATCAGAAAGTAGTGACTAAAAGCCTTTCTCAGACATCTCAGCCAATTGAGGAACTGTTTAGTTTGAATTATGTTACCGAAGACTAAGTAATAAATAGTGATTTACAACTTAATTTTTTTTAAAAAAATTGATGTCAATATCTTTTCAAATTAATGGTTGACAAAGGATTCGATAGTCATTTCTGGGTTCTCGTTGTGCGGAGTTAGACGCCAAAATAATGTATTATATAATACAAAACGACACTTTGTTGCAATTTTCTATAATTAATGTGGCATATAATTGGCCTATTTACATTCTAATTGTTATAATCTAAAATAATTTTCATTTCACTTATTAAACTTTAGTAACGTGAGTGTGGATGCAATCCCAACTCGTTAAGGGGTCTCTTGGAACGGAAGTGACTGTAATGTATTGTTGAGCAGGAAACTAATTGATGCAGTATAGTCCTGCAAGGATGCAGTAATTCTGCAGAGGCAATTATGTTAACCTTTTTTCATGAAATGCCGAGGGATTTATTCAAAATTATAATACGTAAGAAATTGGCCCAATTATAATTGGTGAAAACTAGAAATTTAAGCTAAATCAAAACGTTGTGGTCTCTTGAATTTAACTAGAAGGAAACGTGACAAAATTTGACAAGGAAAATTCAGCATTTAAGGCGAAATTGAGGAGCGAATACTTTACGTTCACTTACAATGGCTCATTTTAATTAGGCTTCTGCCAGAAAATTGACTTCAAGTAAAGTGAATTCAGTATGTATAATCCAATTTAATTTCAAATTATGAAGTTATGAGTTGTATAATTGTAATTTCACAGCTGAAGAAAGTTTGAGTGTCAGTAGTTCGTCAATAATTTATAAAAAATACACTCATTTGAAATAATTCTTCCATCAATCACTTCCCGTTGTAAAGCGACAGTCCGGTTTCTGTTGTTTGAAGGTTCTAGCGAAAAGGCGTATAGTGCGAGGAATGAGAAAATGAAAATCAGGTTGACAAAGGAACTGTTTTCATTTTGATTTAGGCTATTTGGATAATTAGAGAATCCATTAAATCTGTTCTTAGGGTTCCGCCCCCTAAGTTTTTGAGAGTGTCGGGGTTCGAGATGCTTAAAATGTACTAACAATTAAATAACTGTTGGTCATTATATCATTTCGCTCGATCTGGTTACCAAAAACAGCCAGCAAAACGATCTACGGAGGTATTAACATGGAAAAATTCATCAGGGTTCTTTCAAAGTGAATTGATGGTAGCATAATTGTAACTGTTTCAAATCAGAGATATCTTTGTCCTAATCTGCCTAAACAGATGAAGAAAATTAATTTGCGGTCAAAATTTTTATGCTCGCCCCTACCCGTAATCGTTTCCAATGTGGTCACTGCAATTCTTTCGAAAATGTGACGTCTATTCTTACCCTAAGGAGCAGATATGGCTTAGATACAAGCTACGTCGAATTTATAGCAAATTGCCTGTAATAAATGTTATATCGCCACCTTGAAAAGTCTACAAAGTTAAAGGTTATGAGTTCAACATTCATCGTTGTAGATTCAGTTAACTTAATATCCAAGCCCACTGATTATATCTGACTAACCAATAAATTGATTTTCCTATCAATGAGGCTCTATGTTGCTAACTCAAGGTGAAATTTAATAAAAAAAGTTTGCTTCCACTGATTTAGGCGGCGCTATAATAAATCAACTAAACCTCTTCTTCCCTGTGAGAAACCATGTTGATTATTGAATCTAAATTTGGGCGCATGTGCATTGGACCGTATTGTCGCGTCTTAAATCCCCACAGGTCTCACGGGATTGGGTTTTTTCGATTCATCATAGCATTGTGGCCTTCGTAGATGCGAGACATTTAGAATAATTGTAGTGTCCATATTAAAAATGGAAGATAAGTTAGAAAAATTTCCCGAATATTTGCGAACTCTGCTGGCTTCATGAAATTCTTGTGGGTTATAACAAGCACATACATAGAAATTTGCCATACGACCAATCTTTCAGATTTTACCTGCTGTCCTTTTGAAATTAAGGCTAATCTTCGTAATAAAATATGAAGTGATGTAGGACCTCCTCGAAGATGATTACACGAATATGACGTTTAGAATGGCACATTAGAGTTAAAATCATTAAAAATTTGAATTTTTTTATAATACCACCTAACTATGTGTTTATACAATTTATATAATAGGATTTGAATGCTAAACGTTCTTCTGCCACATTCATATCCTTGCATTGATTATTGTATAATTTAATTAACAAAGAATTCTGAGTTCGTTGTTTCTGAAATTATATCATGGCCTAATATTTTAACATTTGGACTTCGGAGCGACCTCATATCTGAGATTCTGATTACTTTGGGAACTTTATCGTTTTACTTCAATTTCCCGATAGTATTTATTTTATCAATTTGACATAAATTATTTCCTTTGATAATTTTAATTTTTCCTATGTACATCAAAAGTAAATTCATTTGCAAGAAACTGGCAGAAATTTGGAGATTCTTGCAATTGCATCCTGCTCCAAATTATGTTCGAAAGAACACAGAAATAAGATTTTGGCAAACTTTTCTAAATTTAGATACACACTGAGACATATTCAAAATTAAAGAGTTTTAGTAATTCAGATTAAACGATGCCAACATGTAAGAATAAATTGAAGAAGGAGATCATTCTTATTTCAAACTACTCTCCAGAGTGGCAGGTATACGAAATGCAGGCGACCAGTACTTGGAGATCCTATAGTGATCTATGGGTCCGAGTGGACGGGAACTGAAAATTCGGATCGTAATAGTTTATTAAATTTGACTGGCGGTATGCTTTTCAATAGTCTTACATGCTACCTCCTCTTTGAAATTGTCGTTATTATTGCATTTTATACGATTGAGTACAAAAGCGTGTTGAAATGTCATGACCGGCCGCTCAGTCGATCCATGTGATCATTGCGCTCCTGCCAGCGCAAACACTGGTTTGCTGAAATCATGCAACTTGAATTTCATGATGAAGGTAAGTTTAGATCTACTCCTATTTCATTGGCCCTGATTGAACTGAATGAGTATTTCCTCAAATACATTTTTCACCTTGCGAAGCAATTCCAACCACCATTGCCTTGTATATGTTCGAAATAATTCATAAATTGCCTTTTATTTCATAAGAAAAATCGCTTAAATCGGCCTAACCTAAGCGCAAGTTTAAACATTTTTGTTTGTTTAAACACGAGGCCTAACTTAGACGCCTTTAAATTTGCATCAAATGCGGGGTGGCGGAGGCAAATTTTCCTTCTTTGATCTGGACATCCCATTGATTCGATTGCAAAGCAGGAGATGAGTTAAAACAATCCTCTCAGAATTAAAATTATTAATTATTAAAGTCAAAATCCACTTTGAAATTTTGTTGCTCTCTTAAAGTGATGGACTGCAACAAATCTAATACAATTGTAAACAAAGGACCTTGTATGTCTCAAAACCATATGAGCAAACTGAATATGCTCAATAAACTTAATATAATAATCTGACATATTAAGATAATGGTAATGATATATGATATTTTTGTACGAAATCTACCTCTGAATAGAGCAAAAGGTTTTCTTTGTAAGTATTGAATTTATTTCATGAGATATTACGCAGGTGCAATTAATCATTACCTTTATGCAACATATTAATGAAGGAAGGTAATTGATTAATCTTTGTATACATTCTAATACGATGGTCAAAGTAAAATCTATTGGGTCAGAAGTCACGATATCGCTACTCATCGGTTCGCATCTGGTGGTGTGGGCGACACACCGAAATTGTTGATCCTGGTCAATGGGAGAGATGGCAGGACGCGATTTTCTTTCAGAGGGGCCCCAGAATATCCTCCGCGAATACAAACCAAATATTGCCCAAACTTATCTTATCGGAAATATAAAAACTATTATTGTGAAATTTTACAAAGTCTGTAAGATGGGGAGAATCAGTATTGGCTTGTGTTACAAATTGAAGTCTCTTTAACAATAGCTCTTCATTCTTTCCGAGTAGCCGAATCGTTAACGTGAATGATTGAATTCACAATTCTCATCAAGAATACTATAAGTGGTACGGATAAATTTTATCGAAAAAAACTAACATGAATTCACAATGATTGAGAGATCTTTTACCACTTTTCGCAACTTGTTTCAGCTAATGAGCTATGGCAGACCGAATCAAAACTCCGCAGATAACGTTCTCCTCTTTAATCTTTCCTCAAACTGCTTTGGTCACCTAATTGTGAGATGGCACGTTTTAGAAAATTCATGTTTATTTCTATTTTAGTTATATATTCATAGAAACACCTACCATAATGGAGGCAATTAAACAAAGTGTATCAAACGAATGACAAGATTAACCCTCGTGGTAAGTAAATTATGGAAAGAAACTCAGTTTCTCTATTGAAAAGTACCATGATGCATTGCCTCCTGCAACTATGCTCCAGTGGTGAAGGAATTGCGTACTTTGAATTTGCATAACTAAATGTAGACTTTTCTGCCAGCGAGCGTGTATCATAATTAAGGGCCCATTCTTCTTGGGCAATCATTGGATACTCCTTAAACAGAATTACGTAACTGCTAGCCGGTGTAATTGAAATTTGATAAACAAATAAAAGGCATATCGACTCCACACATTCAGTATGCCCTCCGAATTTTACCACACTATTTGACTGCGTTCGATCCAAATTAAATGGACAAACAAAACCGGTTTGAGCATAAATCATAGCTCATAAAACCGGATTTCAATTATTTCAGTCTGTGTCCTGTGTTTTTCAGGTCATTGTTAATTCAATAGTCTGGGAAATTTCGGCATACCCTATCTGAGGAAAGTTTTATTATTTAATGGGCATGGTTTTTCTTAACTTATTTCCAAGTTTATTATCACTAATGAAGTAGTGTTTGGGGGAGGGGGGGGGGGGGGGAACTTTTGAATAAAGTTAAATGATTAACTATATAAAGTGCTCACAAGAGAGACGCCTCTTTTCTATTTCCTTATTATATAAGCTGAAAGCCTAATCGGTTGTTTTCGTGCCCCGCGATAGAAATGTGCAAACTTCTTCTCTCATGCATTGATTTATCGATTATTGGATTTTTGTCCCCTTCCCCCCCCCCTTCCCACCCCCGCCCGGACATGTGAGACTTCCATTGGAGCGATTGTCACTACATTTGTTGACTAATTAGGCAACTAAGCATGTCCACATCCCATACAAGGGAATTTATAAATGCGTTCCTTTATTCATATAACTTGTAAAATCTGATTGAAATCTATGGGAATTTCAAAAGCATGAATTGAGCAAAATGACATATTAAATGGATTGGACAGTCAAACATTGCGAAAAAGTTCGAACTATATGAAGTGATTCAATCGAGCTGAGATTATTTGAAAATTATGAAGTAATTATTGTTTGCCTGTCAAAGAGAAATTGGTCTCCTGGTTTAAAGCATTAAGAATATGAATTTGCTTTAATCTGAAATCAGAAATTGAGTGACATTCAAGCAATTCATTTACCTTACTAATCGTCAAAAAGAAAAGGCACTGTTCTACCCTCTAGCTATTTCATTTTGCCTTCGTAGTCAAAACGTGATCTTGTATATTTAAACAAAAACGAAATATTGAATAAAACATTCTTGCGTAACACAAGAATCGGTGTCCGAACTTTGCTTCGACATTTAATTCTGTCTAAAAATTGAATATTTAATTTTAAATATCTCAAGAAAATATAATTAGGCTAAAGTGTTAGTCGATTAACCAAGGCAAAGGAACTTAACATTTCAATTTAATTTTATTCCCTTTTTATTATTTTTAGTATATTTAAAACAGTATTTTTGAGTCGTAAGAAGTTGCAAATGAATCAATTTGTCATGATCGACAATTCAAACCAATTGGTCAACAACCTACCCTGTTCCAAAGGGAGCCAACACTGTTAGCTCAGACATCTCAGACACGAGCTCACCAAGAAACTCAGGGATCAAAGCACAAAAGCGACTGAATTCTAAAGCCTTTAGACATTTGTATCCAATGGCAGGCTTTATAATACTTATCATTAGCCATTTAGTTGACTTCTGGCTTTACAGAGAGGAGGAACATCAAAATCATAAAAGTAGAGAGGAGGGAGCGAGCGGAAGAGTGATTCACAGATGTAAAACAGAGACAGACGCAAAGGTAGAGAAGAAGGTAAAGTGAGTACTGTGGAAGTGGTGGAATATGACATATATTGGGGTCATGCCAGTTTATAGACTTTTTTGTCGTATGAGTATACGTTGCTCAGAGTGCACCATGTGGAGGTAAGTCTATCGCGTACCCTGCCTTTAGATATCATCTTGGGTAAATTGGGAATTTCATTATATCCAGCATTTAAAGAAAGTGGGATTTTATTAAACTCCATTCATTCATACCCATCATTCCATTCTACAGTATGCTATCCCATGAATAAGACTTGCGCAACATCTGTTACCATTGCCTTGGAGATGGTATTTCTCTTCATTCAAACAAAATCATAATTGAAATATCTGTAATTGACCAAGATATGTTGTTAAGTTGCATGAAACACCAGAAATTCGTAACTTTGGTCATTTTGTTTGATTGAAGTTGGCATGCTAATCACTTTTAAAGTGTTTCAATATCGTTAACAGATCATTTGCGATACGACACGATTGGCAGGGCTTTGAAGAAAAATCTAACCAAAGTGATGGTTTTAATTTAGCGCAAGTGCCAAATGAATACCTTCAATCTGTATTTTGCGTGCGAATTTGGTCTTATCTAAACACCCATGTATGTATATATATAGTAAGTACATGGTAAATACTAAAATTTAATAAAGAAAAATGTCCCTGAGAGAAGTTCCTCCCATTTGAAACTGAAAATAAAAAGAGTTCCTCTCGTTTCCAAACCCTCTGCATGATAAAATTTCCAGCGTTGAAATTTGTGACAAGACTGCTTCGGCCTTGTTATAATTGTGGGTAGTCTAGTTTCCTTAGTTGGTTCAAAGTATTTCATAAACGCATTAAAGATCATTTACTTGAACAAAATTCATACAAAATTATTGTGTTAGGTGATTGTGTCTCTACTAATTGCCAAGCGTCAAGAGTGACGTGAACTCGTATGGTAACAGAGACATTTCGAGACAAGTTGAAGGATTAGTTCACTCCTTGACTAAAAATCAACCAATGACTTTGATCTCTGTTGGCCAGAAAGCTACACGGTTCTTCACTCACTCGAATCTCTAGGACCGTATTTAAATGACAGTTTTAACATAAATACAACCCAATCAGTTTCCACTCATTATGGCTTTATCATTTCATTATATCCCAGTTTCTCTTGGGTAAACAACACCTTCAGATATTTTTTATTTATTTTTAATCGTAACAGCAATAACATTGCGAATTTCATTGGGTAGCGATAATAAATTTTCAAATATTAATCAAAGGACTTCCCAATAAGTTATTATCTCCCAGTACCTCCCTCCCACCCACCTTTTCATTTACCGGAGAGCATTCAATGGGATTTCCAAAATCGTTACGAATATTTCTGCTCTGTTTGTCCTACCCGTTCAATTAGTTGAACTTCGTATTATTTAAAACACCAATCGGCCTTTGGGTATAATTTGTTACACACCATTACGTTCATTTCTCATTTATTTCGCTACAAACACGCGGCAAGAGTAAAAATTGGATGATTGAATTTAGAAAAAAAAGATAGCTTAAAAGGAAAAAGTTTATTTAAATAAATAGAATACAACAAAATTTGATCTAATCAGGATCTTTCAAGTCTATTTACTTTTAATTAAAATGGAAATTTAAAACGATACTTTTATTAGTGAAATCGGCACAGTAGGTTTGTAAATAAAAGTGTAAAGAGACTTCTTTAAGCAGAAATTCAATTCAGAGAACTCTCTTGACATGTTGATCAATCGATTTCTGTTACTTCTTTCGATACTTTCTTTTTTTCCACGATAATAAAGATCTTACTGTCATTCCTGCCTATCTTACTTATTTTACAAATATATTCCGTCTCACTTCTAACAAGTTCCGCTTTGTTAAGTCATGTAAGTTAGTATGATCTTGATACCTCACAGCCATTAAAAGTAAAATAAGCCAATTTGTATTTCTCAACAAGCGGCTCTAACGCTGCAACGTTTTGAAACTGGGGAATTCGAGTACGCAGTTCACCTGCAGCCAGACGAATATGAACTGAATAAAATTAAGAAAGTGCCTTCTACAGTGTTCCCCTACTCTCCTTGAAGCCCAAACGCCTGCCAAATACTCAGAAAATTACGCACAGTGAGGAATTTTATGAGTTAAGGACCTCAACGGCAATCAGAGCCACCTACGTATCTTGGTTTCAAAATCCGAAATTGACCTAGGTAGATAGTGACTGCAGTCATTGTACCCTAAGTTCAAATCATCATTTTGTTTATACAGTGCAAATAAATTCTGGTCTTCCTTTAAGTGCATCGGTCCAGCGGTGAATGAAAGGGAGAGATTAATGGTAACCACTGTACACAAGCCGATGGTGATGTCTAACACAATTGTCAAATTCTGTCAACAAGAGCGTTGTAAATTTTAAATTCTTCGTAAGTCTTCCTCGAAGACATCGTCCATCAACTATTATCTTAAAGCTTGGGAAGTTTCGGATTGTTTATATCCGTTGCACAGAGTTTACCCATCTGTGTCAATGTTTTATTTCGTTACAATCTTCCTTCTACTGTGATTTCACAAAAATTAGGTGAAATGGAACTCCTGTCTATTTATACCTTGCTTTGGTCTGGTAAAAAGGCCTCTGGTTTGACCACCTTCGTAGCAACAAAATGTATTATCTTCCATTCAGTACATCCATATACACACACCTCTCAGAGTCTTGCATTGAGTGGCCTTTAGTCATCCAACATAACGAGTAGAGATGGATGAATGATTTTGCTAAAATATTGCTGTTCGCAGTTATTAGCGAATTTATACTTGTTAAACCCAAGTATGTTAGAACACATGACAATATATATATGCCTACATATGTGTGCGAGAAAATGAGTGAGTGAGGACATTCGGATTCGCTTATCGACTCAGGTTTCTAATGGAGATATTGTAGTTTTGAAGATTTTTGCATGTTAAATCTCGTTAAATCAGAACATGTACTTCTAAATTCCACCTTCAACTCCTCTGCACTAAAGCCCCATGCTTGCGCCTTCTTCGAAACCAAAGACTTTTGAGACCTACAACAAAAGTTACTCACTAGTTAGTAGAACGGCAATATACTGGTATAGATTACTTGCAGATTAATGTGCTAAAATATTGTACCATTCGTATTACATCTCTTGTGTTCAGTGTAAATGGAATTGGATTACTAGCACAATATCGATTTCCGTGTCGTTCAATTTAAGATATAGAATAGCCAACATTTTTCTCCTCTAATCAGTTAAACTATAATTTTCGATTCTAGCCTCCATAGTCACATTTTTCTTCGACGATTTCTAACCAAATTCGGACTACTTCATTTGAGCCTAAAGCAAACATCGTTCTGGAAAAGTGAGCTCAAAACGAAATTTGTTCTCTACATGATGTAAATTTGTGTTAATGCAAATCAGCCACATTGCATGCAAAAGCATTCAAGGTATCCACCAATACTTATTAAAGTTCAAAATATTCTGAAAGGATCTTGGTCTAATGCTCCTTAAAAATGTTATAAAAATGGAATGACATTTAGAGTACCTTTCAATCATCAATAATATCTTCCTACCTCTTCAAATAGACAAGCTGTCAGAATTCTATCACTTTCAATCAAATCCAAAGAACAAACTCCAAGAGAACGTTAAAATTGATTACACCAAACTTTATCATTGGTTGACCAGAGATTCCCCAAGCCCATTCTGTCAAGCCAAGAGGCAAGAAAACGATACTCGTCGGTGTTTGCTCAGTGAAATCTATTAACTATTTCTAGTCAACCGAAGAGAATGAAGAATGTGGGTGTTCTTCAACAGAGTGGTTCATATAAGTTTCGGCTCTATCCATACTCAAGTCTCCCCCTGTCAAACAGGAACCTTCCCATGTAGTCAGACACTGTGGACGTAGACACCTAAATTTTAAAGCTAAGCCCTTAATTGCACCTATTTTCTTGAAGAGATGAGAACTACACTTTGATCAAATCTTGTCGTTTTCAAACCCATTCTGTACGCCTAATGTTAAAACCATATCGTGCACAAATACTACCAGTGAGCTCTTCTGATACTTTGTTAGCCACATTCGCTCTGATACATTCAAACTTCTACAGCCACATACAGCGTGAAGTTTTTTTGGAAAATGCTTGCATTATCAAGCATAAAGAATTAAAGGCTTTTTTAATAAGCAACTTATTTTCTTTCAAATACGTACAAGGAAGAGACCAGCAAGGACCAGAGAGACTGTTTCAAGGTGGGGAGAGATTTACACAAGAAGCGCGGCACAGAGCTCAATGTAGCTCGAGGATATAGGAGTTCAAGGTGAAGGACATCTATACAAAAGCGGGGCTCTTTTGCGGGACACCGTCTGCTATTACCACAGATTTCACAGATGGCGAATTCGGTAAATATTCCAGTGATGTCTGGCGCAATCAGCCTAGGCATTCACCTGTTCAAAAACATCAGTTATTAGTCAAAATACTGTGCTGTCATATAAGCTGAACGTGATAAAACACAGATATCATTACGGAGATTTACGAATAAGTCATGTATTTGTTCATAATGACATGTTTTATTTAAGTTAAAGAACTTCGAAGGAAACAGGTCATGTGTATCTCAGATACGTTTGGTTGCAGTTTTAACTTTATTTGAGGAAAACGAATAAAATATACTGCGGTAAATTCGAACGAAAATTAGATGCTTCATTAATCGTATACTGCATCATCGGTTATTGATTTTGCATGCTCGCATCTGGGCATAAAAGTCCACAACTGAAGAAATTATCGATGAAATCGGTTATCAAGTAGCCAAATCTATATGCACAACTTTAGTTTCTCAATGGAAAGGTCGTCGGTCGAAGAAAAGTCCCCTCATTTCTTATCGTTAACTATGTAGATGTTGATTTATAAATGCACCTATTTAGAACCGAATATGGCAAATAAGTATAGATAAACGGTTTCAAAAGTGCTATTAAAACAAAGCATATGAGCAGTATTCAAGTAAGAGAAGGAGGTTAATATAGACTAATTCTTGTTGAAATAGTGGCATGCTAATCGCATCAAAGACACCCCGAGCATTAGGTAGGCCGAAATTGGAGGCTGTCCAGACACAAAGGTGATAGAAGAGGACAGCTATAACGTTAGTCTAGTCATTAATCATTGGTCTGCAACACAAAGCTGCATGACAACATCTACTGCCGGTATAAAGTTCAAAATGAAGATGGATGTAGAGCGTTTTTTTACAAAGATAAATGATCGTCCAAATTTAATGTCGATAGAAGCCATCAGTTCCTACTTTGAATACAATAGAGTTATATTACTAATTACCCAAACATAGCAAAATTAAAGGCAAAATTTCTGCTTAAAGTGTGATCATAACTGCCAAAAGCATGAAACAATTGCCAGACTTGCGTGTAACTGACTTTTCTCAGTAACCACTATATTAAACGGTGTACCGGCATATTCTCAGCGATTTTGGATAAAATTATATCACCATCATAAACAAGTTTATTAACTACGTGTGCAAATGATAAGGAAAGAAATTCGTAAAATATTTTTAATGTTATTTTAATTTAGGACATATTTTCAAAATTTAAATTGCGTTAACAAGCAACATGGTATTCTCTTCGCCATTTGTTCGCAATTAGTTTAAGCGCCAAACCTTCTGCTAACAGGAGGAATTCTTGAAAGAATGGCAAACAATCTCTCTCCACATTTTAATATTTCCTAAAGTTTAAACGAACTCGGAATGAAAAGCAAATAATCCGGAAATATTTTGCTTTAATTAATTTTCCGCATCCCTTCGCTTCTGAATTCTCAAATGTCCCATATTTCGATGCTAAGAAGAGCGTTCGCACCTCAAGATGATCACTTTGTTCTTTGAAATTAGAAGTTACTTGAATAGACCTCGATTTATTACATATTCGTGGCTCAAGTGGCGTGCTAGAAGAATCTAGGCGATGGGTCAGTTTACAGTTAATCAGCAAGCTTCGACAAAGAGAGATGGGTAGTCAATCAGACCCTGATCATATAAACATCTCTCACCTGGCTGAACTTACCCGGGCGGTGGAGTCCCTAAGTTTGGGGGAGGGAGTTTGCCATAAGACGCTAGTATCAATGAGCTGAAGATGAACGGCTCCTACTCTCTGAAAGTTTCGCGTAGTGAGAGAACTGCTCACGTATTCACTATACCTTTTTTACACCCAACTAATGAATGTGCTAAAATCGTGCCCAATCACGCACATATAGGAGAAATAAATTAAAATGGGAAAATAATGGGTAAGAAAATAATCGCTGTCCCACCTCTTTAGCCGATTAATTAGACACCTAAATGATGGACATTCAATTAAAAATGGGCGTGCCCGATTGGTACACTTGATGAAAGATTAATTAGGCTAATAATATATGTTAAATATCGAAGAAATTAATTAAGGAACATCATATCACTCACCAGTGGAGAGTAGTCTTTCTTCTTGAAGACCACTATTACCGAGAAAAGTTGAGGGTGTGTGGAGGTTTCCATTATTCTGACAAAAGAAGGTAGATGTGTTGGTGAGTGGAAGACAATCAGTACTATCATTGCAGTGAATGACATGCGATGAAGGCGGCTCATCCTCACTCACACCTCTACCGGAATCAGCGGAACCACCTTCAAATTGTTCTGAAGAGGCAAGGTGTTGGTGTTGACTCGAGGACGATGTGTGAGGATGACTTTGGGCGCTGTACCGACCTCCTGAATTTTCTGGAAGCTCAAAAACCTCCTCCCCATTGCCACGTCCATGATAGATAAAAGTTGGCGATCCAGAAGTCTGCAAAACAAATATAAATTTGATAGTCATTTTGTCACTTAAATTGTCATCCCATTTTCCATTGAGATAACATTGCTTGGCATACTTTATCTTGAAAGAACATTCTAAAAAGATAAAACGGATCCCGTTTTCCCGAAGTCATTGCGCTTACATACACCATTTGCTGACTCACTTTACCAAAGTGGGAGGTAACGGCTTTGAGGAGGAAGCTGAAAAAATTCGTTCCGTTTCGTGAATTTGAAGAGCAATCTAATGCATTTTTCGGGAAAAAAAATAACTCAGAGCTCTGAGTGTGTTCCTTCACCGGCAGGATTTTGGCATTCATGCCAAAAAACCATTCCAATATACCTAGTCAATGAGGGATATGGAAGACTGTCAGAATTGGTCATGAAAATTATGTGAGAAAGTCGTGGAGAGAACCGATTTTTGCCATCATAATTTAAGGGGAATTAGTAGTGAATTCATAACTTTCAAATCCACTTCAGGAAAGTAGAACTCGGAAAAACAGATGATAGGATCTCGAAGCGATAACAGTGATGAAAGCAAAAAAAAATGAGGAAGGGTGCGGCATTACTCAGAGTTTGTAAGAAGGGATCTACTTCGGTAAAGACCAAGTTGATCAACCTACGCTTATTCTACATTGAACATTTCCGTGAAATTGAAAAATTAAAACACCTTCACACATTAACTGCAACAGACTGTTAACTGGAATTTTCGAACTGGGTCTTTGTTACAAAATGAGAGGGCACCACGATCATTTTTCATCCGCAAACTGGGGAAAATCCTTTGTGAGACTAGTGATTGGTATTTGACTGAAGCCAGATGGTAACCACAAATCAATCCGAGACAGTTCCGTCAAACGGACTACCCGCATAAGTCGTGGGCAATACACGGAGAACCTCTGAACGGGTTCCCCTTTCCCTTTCACTCCAACCCCCTCTCCCTGCTGTCCTGCATGTATAAACATGTCGGTTGGGTTGAATTTCTAAAGCGCGGGAGGGGAAGCCGACATACACACACACAATGCTCCGCCTTACCAAGTTGACTAGCAAATTGATTACATTTAATGACAAATCTGAACTGACCTGTCTGAACTTGAGCATTCCATGCGTAGAGCCAGATGCATTAGTTGGCAGTTGGCTGAGAGAATCACAGGTATTGTAAGCAAGGGGATGATAGCCTCCAACAATTCTTAATCCTGGGGATGCATTTGATCCAACCAAGTAGGTACTGCAATTTGGATCTACCTCAACAAATCTGACCTGTTCATCGCCTTGAGTACTTGAAGCCAAACCATAAGGAGCATAGAATTCATTAACACCCAAATCAGTGACTGGGCAATTTCCTCCTCCGCTACCATCACAATGTTCACTTGAACAAACACTTGCTGCAGTCGTTTTAGCCAACATATACGCCGGCCCACTTCCATTCTGTTTGAGAAAGGTTGGGTAGTCGGAATGTGGGTAATTTGGTGGAAGAATGTAGCTTGGTGGGTGTGTCGGTGTTGTAATAACTTGTTGACGGGTCTTAAAACCTGTTGCATGTTGTCGTCGAATGCAAATAATCGCAGCGATCAAACTAACAGCGATAATGAGTGTAACTAGCACCAGAAGGACAAGTAATCCCGTTTGAAGAGTGAAGAAGCCTGAATTTGCGCCAACCACACGAATCTAAATTAAGAAACAAGAATAATAATACGACAAAAACGGGTTAGGTTATAAAGCCATCATAATTTACCGTCAACCAAGTATCGGAAAACTGTGGGGGTTGGCCCATATCTGAAGCACGGATTCTGAGGCGATGTACTCCCGGTTGCAGATTCGGTTGCTGCAGAGATCTCGAATCACTAGCCTCTGTTAGACCTGTGTAATACCGATTAGCAACGGTGATTTGACCAGTTGTAGAATTGACGGCAAAAACGACTTGACTATGAGGGTCGTGGAGCCCAAATCGAACTTTTCCATTCTGGCCATCATCTCTATCATGAGCTACCAGTTGAGCAACCACTTGTCCCGTTACAGCATCAGTAGTAATATTGACACATTCAGAGTTATCACCCGTCGCATCATCCGTGACAAGGGGAAAGAGCCACTCAGGTGCATTGTCATTTACATCCCCGACAGACAGGGTGACATTTGTACGGGTACACCGCGTGTCACGAGGTGCCATATCACAAGCAACAACCCTAAGTATGTACTCGGATGTCTGTTCACGATCCAACGGCTCCAGCGCTCGTAACACTCCCGAAGTTTCATCCAACTGGAACAGACTGTGTTTACGAAGATGCGTTGACGAGTCCCAGACATCTTGTAAGCCATACTTCACCTAAAATTCAATCCGGAGGGTTCAAAACTCATAAAATTCGGTCACGTATATGACTTTTTCGAGTTCTCACGTTTAATTACTCGAGGCTGTAGAGTAGTTAAAATAACATTCATATGATATCTATTCGGAGTTAAAGACTAATTAACGTAAAATATTTACTCGCGTGCCAATAACCTCGTGTGTCCTCGACTAGCAAGCCATGTGTGTTTATGCCTAAGATATGCTTCCTTCCACTTAAGCCTCAATGCGAAACGTAAACTTAACGGATATACATTCGTCGTGCGACTAAATGCGAAGTTGTTCGGAGACCGGCAAAGGCGATACAAGATTAACCAGCCAACAAAGAGACAGAGATTGAGGCCTTAGCAGCGGAACCAATAAAACATTGTGTACCCTTAGCAAACGACTTTTCACTTAAATTAGAAGATTTTTAATGAACTTTCCAGATCAGAAAGCTACATAGTAGGGAGAATCGAGTGCTTGATGAGAAGGAAGGCAGAAAGGGCAAAAGTACGAGTGTTTAACTCGTAAATATAACAGATGTCTCCTTTCAACGCCTTGTTCTCGCGCACCATCTGCACCCGAGGTCACATAAATTAAAGGGAATTACTACCACTGATATATATATATATATATATATATATATATTTGTATTTATTTAAATTCTGACGAAGTATGATAGTAACAGCTGTTCCCTGATAATTAGAAATCACCAATCATTTGGTGATTCGTTGCACCTAAAGGTACACTATAAACCTATTATCGTAATATATTACGTAAAAAATAATTTAACTCAAGATGAAAAATCACCTTAATAATATTCGCTTTCTTGAAATAGAAATCGAACTGGAATAATAATTATGACAATATATCTATATATATAGGAAGTGTCCACAGAGTTCATGGGGTAAGTAGGTTAGACACGTCTTCAGATTCTTAAACCTCCCTTTACGAAAGGTTCGAGTATTCTTTTCTTAATTTCATGGATTACATTAAGAAAACCATGATTAGTTTATGATTAGGAAATTTTAGGCATAATTTCAGTCCATAAGGTTAAAACCTCTATCGCCTCTCCGACTGAGGGTTAATAAATTTATTCCTGTTCGATGCACAAACATAGATATTACCAGTGATAAATGAAGTATCCAATTCGGAGGATGCAAAAGGGCTGGGAAAACAGCCTAGATAACTATGCAAAATAGGGACCTAATTCCACGACTACTACCTCATTCATTACATGCAAAAGATAGTGGGAAACCATCCAACGATGGGATGTATTTTGAAATTATTACTATGACGTTTGAAAATAGGCCTCTGTAGAAAGTAGTACGTAGTCTATAAAATCCTATGTAGGAAGTATATCCCCATTTAAGCCAGATTCTCGAAAAATTAAATAGACGCAGTGAATTCATGCCCTACGACGCGAAAATTTCAAGCCCCGCTCGAGAATCAAAGTGATCACTCGATATGCATTTCAATTTGCATTTTTGCTGCTGAAATGCAAATTTACGGTGTAAATTTATACTAATACAAGGGTACAAGACAGCGACAACTATGAAAAGTGTCGCGCCAGTAGTCGTCTTTCAGAATATGCTAATTACACATGCTAATTATGCTGCGACATGTCCTAATCACCTCTAATACCCAGGAAAAAATATAGCATGAAAGTGCAAGAAGGAAATGAGACAGATTTGACTCGCCTTTCCATTGAGTCCATCATCTGGATCTTCAGCATGTAGATGACCATTCGCCTTTGAGTGTTTGGGCTGATTTTCCAAAAGGTAAAATGGACCAATATCCGTAAAAGATGGCGCATTATCATTCTCGTCTATTAAGTGGACAGTGACAGTAGCTTGAGCAGTATGAACAACGCGACTGGACTTTTGACTATCGACTTTTCCCTCATCAGTCACTCGCTCCGGTCTGGCATCTCTGACATAAACAAAGAAGGTGATTTCTGGGGTCATTTCACGATCCAGTCGACTCATTTGATACACGTCACGCTCCATGGTTGTGATCTTTCCTGTTCCAGGATCAATGTTAAAGTATCGCTCATCGTCTCCTTTGAGACTGTATTCCAGTTGTGCTGATTGGTCTTCATCCCTCGCGATAACCTGTAATTAAGCACAAAAGGGGCAGTCATCTCTCATCAGCTAAAAAGGGAGCTGCTAATTAACAGCTAGAGTAGATTTCTCGAAAATCTTTTATTATTCATAAGCTATTCTCAAGGGAAATTTGTAGGAAACAAATTATCAACTCGTTGAGGAAGTTCTAATTAATAGTAACAAGTTAAATAAAAGCTCAATTTGAGAAACTAGATCTACGTCCAACGTCCCTGATAATTTGGATCATAGAGATCTTATCACCTTGGTAGTTTGACCTGAGATTGCTATCAAATTCAGCGAAACGGAAACACGCGGGACAGAGCCAGATAAGGACAAGGGGTGGGCGATGTCATCTACGTCAGTAATCGGCAAGAAAACGGTCGACCAAGATGTTTATACAACTGCATTTGCTGATGACTATCTATCCCTGTGCTCAGGCTTTTTAGTTAGCCATAGTCAGTCATGCGAACTAGGGGTGATTTCCGAGACCAGACGCATCTGCCACAGTAGTTCTGATGAGGATTGTTGTAACCTCAAAGGAGAGAACACGATGTACAGACGAAAAAGCGACTTAGGTTTTTTTTCCAAGTCCGGAAAACAGAGCACTCGATGAGAAAAACCATCTGCACACACCTGGAAAATGTCTTTATTGAGAAAAGAGAAGACTCTCTTGTCCGCGACCTCCCTCAGTTCCCTTTTTATAAGAAAAGTGCGCATTTATACGCAAATAGAAACGAGTCCACTCGCGCGCATTTTGAATTAACGCATCAGACATATAGAAGAATTCCAAGCACATGGGTTCTTTTAAGCAGTCCGCCGTCCGAGTAGAAGGAGATAGACGCAAAGAAAATAATTAATTAAATTTAGATCGGAATACATATTCCCCGTTCCCTTATAACTAAGGTGGCTAAAATTCGCGAAACAGATCAGACAAGATCTTTTTACTATCAGTGACTCATGTCTGATAGTAAATTTTAAAAGACAACAGTTCGCACTTCTCTCCTGCTAGTAGCATAGTTCACACACATTTTTGAATATGACTACACACACTCGATAGTATGTTCACAACAATATTGAGTATGATTATAGGGCGGGTAATAGAAAACTTAACCTACCTGAAGGACAAAAGTGTTATTTGGAGCGTTTTCTGTGATCTTTGCAGTGTACTCCTTCTTCAGGAACACAGGCTCAAATTCATTTTCATCCTCTATACGCACCACGATAAGTTTTTGAGTAGTTTTAGGTTGTGGAGTACCCTTGTCTGAGCAAGTCACATTTACGAAAATGATAGGCTCGACCTCAGCATCGAACTTGCGTAAACTATGGAGAGTGTAGACAGAAGAGACCAGGGGTTTCAACTCGAAACTGCCATCAGGACTGTCTAGCCTGCAGGAAACTTGACCATTATCGCCTAGATCTCTGTCGTCTACTTTTAAAGTAACAATCTTGGCTGGAGGTGAGTTTTCAGGCACCCAAACCTCGGAGCCTTCGGGAGGAATTACCATTTGAATATCCGGAGCGAAGTCATTAATATCTTCAACTCGAACGTTAACGGTGACTGTGTTTTGACGCTGAAGGTCGTTGAAAGTGCCCTCGGGTGCCGAATCGGAAACATCTGTAACTCGAACTTTAAAGCGATAATTTAGCTGAGCATCAGCTTGAAGTCTGCGGGCTAGAGATATAGCTCCAGTGAATGGATCCAAATGGAAGGTAGTAGGTATTGAGGGGTCTCCAGACCCATCGAACTCAAAACGCATTCGTGCATTTGGAGGTGAATCATTATCCGTAGCGTTGAGCCGTAAAATTATTTTCCCACTTGGTGTGTCCTCAGGTAAGGACAAGCTATATTCCAGAGGGGCATGAAAGAATGGAAGGTTATCATTAACGTCGATTACATTAATCGTTAAAGGAGTGGTGGTACAATTGTGCCTATCGCAAGCCTCAAGAGTACCCTTATAAATAGATTGCTTTTCATAATCCAATTGCTCTCGAAGCCGCAGTTCAACGCGAGGTAGATTAGAATTATCAATGTCAAAGTATCGTTGAATATCTGATCCATGAAGTGCGTACCGTTGGATCTGATTCTCCAGCGACCAGTCACCGTCAATGGCAGGTTCAATGCTGATGGAAGTTCCGGTCAGAGCCTTTTCAGAGATTTGAACCACCTGTCCATTGGGTTTCCGAAATCGTGGTGCGTGATCATTGGCGTCCATGATCCGGATCCGAAGCTCAATCTCCGCCATATCTTCAAACCGTGATTTTTCAACCATTACTGTGTAAGAGAGTTGACAGGGTTTGGAATTGCTACAACAAATAACCCTTTCCTGGCAGAGTGATTCCAAGTCGATGGGCCTAGCAACGACGACTTTTCCATTTGTTTCGATGTTGAATAATGAGTCGGCTTTAAGCATTCCAATGTAGGAGGTATCACGAGAACCAGCACTATATGAAGAGGCAAGAGATCCAATGGTGCTACCGACTTCAGCGCCCTCGGAAACATTCATCACGATCTCATTCTTCTTAATTGCATGGCTTGCCGTCGTGAAGATAACCGTTAGGAGGAGATACACAGCAAACGCCATGACTAGCACGACAAAGCGGGCCAAAATGTGACACGAGATACGGGTGTCGCATTTGTGTCATCATCATCCAAACTGCACATACGGACGCACATTTGAAGAGTGCGTGCGTATATGCATTTCTGTTCCGTCTATTGGCTTGTGAATCCCGTCCATCTCATACGCGCGCACACAAGTCAGTGTGAACGCATGCTGCTGTTCTCCTCTTAACCAATCAGATTTTACTATATTTTTCCTATAGCATATAGCAACTGTTCCATCTTCTTTGTGGATATTCTCTCTAATTTTAATTTACTTTATTGGTTTTCTCCCTAAGCCAAATATGTTCTTACGATTGAACTGGGGATGATCTTTCCCTAACATTTATAGCGAAAATTTTATAATTTTTAGTTTGGCAAAAGGTTTAAATAAAATGGAAGGGAAAATAACTTCCTATGTTACAGTATGTTCCCTGTTGATCGATCGAAGTTTAAGTTAAAGGATCTGTATTCTCTTTTCTATTCTGATCGAGCTAACTTCTAAGTAATGCTTAAAATTGCAGGATCTCGATATGCATCTGAGGGCACATTTATTAACTCAAGCATCATAAGTTCGATGGTCTTCGGTGAAATGAGTGACCAATCAGCACCAATTAATTATAATCAACTGAGAAAGTACCGTCTTTTTATCAGAGCAGCTTGAAAATGCGTCTCTTCCTCTCAAATCAACGAATTGTTAATTCCTTCTTCAGTCGGTTTCGTGCGTAGTTTTGACCTATATTAATCAACCACCAATGGTTTCTAGCCTTCTGTTAAAATTAGGAGTAGATGGTTGAAATAATCAACAAAACCAAACGTATATGGATTGTATTCTTATTAATCAGTGCTCAAAATGCTCCTATTGATTCTAAAACTCGTTTAAATTTTGTGACAAATGTGCAGTCTACTGCGTCACACACCCCCCCCCTCCCACCCCCCAGATCTGTTAATACTGTCAAAAGTGATGGTAACATGCTGGCTTTCACACTAGAGGCACGCGTGATTTGCTGTAATTTTTCGGCCCAGCAAAAACACGAACAAAACCTCAGTAAGACAAAAATAAACACAAAGTGACCATTCTTGAGGCGGAGTGGTTTAAAGCATTGTGTGTAGGTCACAGTTAAGGTCAGTTTTGCATGCATTTTCATGGCCTTAAGGTCAGCAACGAATTAGTCACCAGAACCAGACGACCAATAGTGCCCATTTAGCATAATGCATGTAGTTAAATTTCTCTATCCAAAATGTAAATTTGGTAACAGCTGTGTCATGTTGGCATATAATTATTATTTATGCTAGAAATTATACCATTTAAACAAAAGCAAAAATTTAGGAACCATTGCCCACACCATTTAATGGGCTTTAAAAGTAGGCTATATCGTTCTTGTGGGTTGATAGTGAGGCACCGTGATAAAAAGGCGAATGAAAAACCGTCGTGCAAACATGTTGGAGGAGAAAAAGTGTTGACGGATAACTACTTCCGTACCGCAGTATCATGCCATATCCCCCTCCAGCTGGTGTGCTTTTATTAAAAAGACGTAGGTGTTACTAATCCATCTGAATCACAGATACACTGACCGATTAGGGTGGAAGAGAAGGAGAAGGTTCAGATGGAGAAGAGGGACCTTGAGAAATGCCACTATATCCGGTTGGATTTCGAGTTCAACCTTTCCTGGGGTAGTCCTGGAAAGATTAGTGAATGCACTCTCTGCTGAAGTTAAGGTTGCAATTTCGATGGACTGTGATGCGAAATTTATTTGAAATGACAATACAAATTTCTTTTAGGTCATTCTTCTTCCACTATATAGTCCCCATAAATCATCGTTAAAAAATATTATCCACAGCTGTTTGGAAAAAATTGTAATCATTCTTATTTCATCTTCTTCCATCCTCAAGTTCCACTTCCTAGTATCTCGGTACTGCCAACATTTATTCTCGTGAGCGCCTTTAATAATTTTTTGGCATTTCCCATTATCAGACTGCTATTCGTTTGGAGGGTATCATTCCAAACCTCGAGTCAAAATTTACAAAAGTGGACACAAAACCGTAAAGGCTTCAGTTTTCCAAATCAGGAGCATCACTTTATCGCATCACAGAGGCTAATCTTAGAATTTTTTGCAAATAAGACATCCTTATTGTCCATTCCTGCAGACATTAATAACGCCAACAGCACACAGAGTGTTGGTTTTCTTGGAAAAAGCATCGTTTTTTTCATACCACGTTCATTTTCAATGACAGGCGTTCATTTAGTTCTGCTCTCTATCAGACCTTTCTACTAATTCCGGGTTCCCTTTCTGGGAATTCACAAATGCTAACATTATTGATTCTACTGTTATTTTTTTTCTGTTAATAGCAAATGTGATCAATATATTAATATCACTCTTGAAGAGGAGAGACAACATTATTATTAGGTGATTTATAATTTGTAAGAATTAAACAATTCCATTAACGGAAAATGGGAATTGAATGACAGGAGTTCGGTTAGTTTGTACTTCTAGTAGACTTCAACTTATTTCAGGCAACAGTTCGTCAAATTGAAAGATTGGATCTGAAAGATCTTAATCTTGTAAATATGGTTGCTTTATCCGCATATGTTAAATTGGTAATGGAAGTAAGAGGTTTTAAAAATACGGAAGAATTTAAGCCACGACTGTTGAGAACCCAAGTCTGGTACAATAAATTGACACTTGAAAAGAACGCTCTAACGTTATCAAAGATTGGAGGCTTTGACGACAGAGTCACTATTCATGGCTAAAGCAATGACAAAATCTGGAGTTCAGCATAAAATATCTTTTAATTTCAATCCTCCCACCTCCTCGGGCAATGTATGAATGGAAGCTGCACGTTTCTTATCGAAATTGTAGATTGCTAAAATTCAAAGAATATTTGAACTTCATTAAGAACATAAAGACATAATCTGGAGTGAATTTCAAACGGATTCTCTAGCTCTTTCGGTACTCCCAAGGTGTAATGCTGGCACTAAATCCATTCACCTTTTCCATATTAATTCTGCCTATATTTTATTTGTACTTACTAAATGATATTACAAATCGTTTGAAGCCAACTCTTTTCCAAATCCCCTTTATTATAGGTTTAAATAGGGATCTTTCTCGCGAATGATCGCAAAGAGATGCATCTGCTTATTACAAATGTCAGTGTGAATATTTTTTCTTGATTCATCAATATCAATAAAAGTGGTAACAAACGATACGATTAGAAACTGTAAATCGCCAATACTTCCCCTTGTTTCCGTATAAGCTAACAAACGTCAATTTGAAGAGCCCGGTTTAAATAGTGATTTTTATAAATCAAGTAGGCAAAGAATGGAAATTGGTCGTTGAAATGCCTCAATATTAATGTCTGCTCAAAGATAGTATAGATTACGTCATACGAGGACGCGGATGCCCATCTGAGAGGCAATTTTGTGGAGAAAGGGAAAGGAAATCTGATCCACGGTATTCGAGATTTCTTCGAACGAATGTGGCTTGTATTATAGTTGCCTTCGGAGAGGTTCTTCAAAGAGACCCACTTTTTTTAGTGACGATATGTGGTGCTCCAAGCATCGGTGCACCGTCAAGATCGCTTTAACTTGCAATCTTCTGAAGTCTTCTTACATTCTGACATATATATATGAAATACATACTAAATGTAAAAGGAGCAGTGTGGGAAGTTGGAACAGATTTGCTTTAAATTAATCGATTTTTAAATAGTAAAGACAATTCAATTTTATTTGATTAAATAGCTAAATAATTACTAGTATAATAACCATTTTTGTCATCCATTATCACATTAATATACATATAACCACAAGAGCGTGACGAAGACGTCTTCAAAAAAGGCGTTCTGAATATAGAGCAAATGGAAATACAGAGGCGTCTTGGGAATAAACTGGTAAGCTCTTAATTTCTTCGCAATAGCATGTGAGTTACCATCTGTTCGTTTGTAAGACTTTTTGGGATAAATTTGACAGTCTCGTCAGTAAATGAAAAGCGTTTGGCCGCCACAACATTAAGTGGAATTAAAAATGTCCAGTAGACATTGAAATTACACCACTGTGAATACTGGTCAAAACAGCCGCAATTAGCAGCTCTCTCGACAGAACTCAATGCATATATGGTAGTCCACTGGGTTAAGGTCTAGATTGATGTTGGAGGGAGGGGTGGAGGGTAGCGAGGATCATTGAGTAGCAACCATTGTCTCCTTTTTTTGAACCATAATGATTCACGTTTTTCTCGTTCATGTTTCGGTTGCTTTCCAATCTCCGTCCATTCTCGTTGTCTTTACATATATGAATACAGAAGAGCTCATAGTTTTAAAGAATGCGTAGCTTGCGTGTACACCTTCAATGCATTTGTAAGAACGACCCAATTGTTATTCTGTAAAGTTTATCCCGGACACCCTTTATACGAGATCCTTGAGCATTGTATCACGCGAACACACAACTAACTAATTTTATGCTTTTCGTTTTTTGCGAAGAGTTGGAGATTTCAGTTTATAGAATTCCCTACTCAGCACAAACTGAAGAACAGGGGATGGTATGTATCGTTGAATTGTGGTAGTCTTATTCTTAATGGAAAACTTTGAAATTTTATCTGCTCCCCCTAAAAGAATTGACATGACCATTTCGCAAGCTCTGCCCAGATCAAGCCATTGGTAAGTCTAATGGTAGTCCGAAGAATAGCCTTCGCACATTTTTTCAAGAGGGCTTTAAGTCAGTTATGCACAAGACATCCATATTATTATGGTAACCTTAAAAGAAGAGCCTTGATCCTCAAAGCTTGATAAAATTGATTTGGCCCTCCTAATTTACCGATCTTATATTTCGGGCCTCAACATGTTCCCTTAATTCCGAAACCTGGATACAAGTACTAAAATCGCCTTTCCCTAGTGAAATTTTGGCGTTCTGTCACACGTGGCTCTAGTTATTCTAGAGACAATAAAAGCAAGTATTCACCTATAATAATAGTAATAGAGAGTTCCCCCAACCACCTCTCGAATCAGAAGCCTTTTTGTCTAAACACTATGAATCAGCGGCTTCTGTCATCCCTACTTGGCGAAAAGTGCGATTTCATTTTGAGCGAAAAAGTTCCCATACCTCCTCTCCTTAAAAAGGCCGTCTTAATAGGCTGAGCAAGTCAAAATTGCTATGAAAGAGTCATCTTCGAGAATTTGTATAAGTCGAAATAGGAGTCAGCTATCTACTTACCTAACAATATGAGCCATTCAAAATATCTCTCTTTTGCTTGTCGGTGGACACTATGTACTGTCTGGCTTTTGGAAACTTAGCAACTAGCGAATTTGGCTCATTTTATGGTATAAAGAGAGGAAAGTTTGTGCTGCCTGTTTTAGTCTCTCCCTCTCCCTCTCTCTCGAGTAATAATTTTGAAATTTCAATAAAACTCTCCGTTGAGGTAGGTCGTTGGTAAATTGCACGGATGATTGAAGTCACTGATAAATGCTTAATGCAAAATGCAATAGGCCAATTGGTGGCCACATTCCCAAGTCTGCCTACAGTTGGAAAACATTGGGTGGATGATACTCAGCAGAAACACATTCGAACATAATTTGGCCCACATTTTGGACCGCCGTTACCACCTGAATCTTTCATTGGGGTCAAGGCCAGTGGATTTATGCAGAGCTTTCTTAGGTTTTTCAGCGAAATGAAGATCGTTAATTGTTGGCATGATTTTCATCAGTGATTTACAATTTCTCTTTCGATCGTTTGTGTTTAATACTCATTCAGATATAACGCATGCCAGATCTTCGTATCAACAAAATGTCATAAGGTCACTATGGAAGGTAAAAGCAGAACTTGACTTAAGGTGTGAAAACGATCTTTTGAAACTCATCTTGTTGACTAAAATTAAATAGAACAGTCTACCATCCACATTACTGGGTGTGAGCAAATAAACTTCAATCTCGTGACCTCTCATTTTTGAGGTGTAAAAGTTGATCATTACGATACAAATAATCAATTTATACACACTATCTACCACGTCTAAAACTCTCGATGAAAGGAGCTGTAGCTTTGGCGACCTTAGAAGTCCTTGGATAATGGCAAATTACCAATTTTATAAAAAGATAAGATTTTTCCTAAACAAAATGATTACTTCAGGTAAGAATCAAGGCCAATGCGAATAAAGTTGAAGATTAGAATCACCCATAATTCATAGAATTAAGTAACTCCCAAGTCCTCAAAATTTAAAAGCTTCCAAACTCAGCATAAAAAGTTTAGAAAATACTTAACTTTGATAGGCAGGGGTAAACTTAAAGTTCACTTACACCACACCTGCTTCTATCGACAAGAATTAATCAATGCAGATAGTCACCTACATCAATGGACATACACTAATGAGTTTCAATCCTTCTAGTAGGGAGCAAATAGTGTCCTGGGTAAGTATGAGTTAATGGAAATTAGTTTCATGAAATTTTAATTGTATTCTCATTCGTTTAATGCACTGAAAATAAAATTCAGCTATTCGAGTGAAAAATCATACCCTAAACCGTTAGACCGTGTCTAATTATGAAATTAACAAATTTCAACCTCTTTAGGGATTAAATTCCAAATGGGTCTGAGTGGTTTTAGTGGCTATTTGCAAAGCATCACACACATGTCTGAACGATGAATGGATCAACTGTGGACCTTTCAAGCATGAGCATGGGGAAACCTACTATTCATCAACTGATATCTTATCTTTTAGATCCGTAAGCCCGGATTTTCGTCTAGATTACATAATTGCCTTCCCACCTGAATGAATAGAACAGCTGTGCGTTTCTTCATAGCTAATTTAAAATAATCCTACCGATTCCATAGGCAAATATATGCAACTAATCGTAATTTTTCTAGGCCAAGCTTATCTAGAGAAGTAAACAAACTGAGAGAACCTACCAACACTCTTCTAAGATATTTAGTGTGATTAGTCAGTTGTAGAGAATGCACTAAAGGTGATATGAATTTCCAGAAAAGGTTTGTCTTTTAAAATAGGCAAATTATAGATACTAGCGAACTATATTTAAGAAATTACTCATATTTGATGTCAAATCAATGCAGAAATTAAAAACAAGAATTTTAATACATATCCCTAAATACTTAAATCCTCGGTACCTATGTAATCTTAAATCTAAATTATGGGTAGGAATTTAAAAATACTGCTTTTTGTACCGGCATGCATCTGCTGATGTGGTTGGTAAACAGCGCTGCTTAAATCTGGTCAACAGGGCGAATGATAGAAAATTTAAAGGCGATACTGAAATACTTTACCTTTAGTTGGATCAAGACTTGTCAACTGTGTTCGTAATACAACACACTAAGGGTAAAGGAAAAGGGGGTTTTCTCCACCGTTGATATGTTGAACTATTGCAGGGTTAGTAACAAGTTATAGCAAATTGGAGGAATTTATGAAGCTATACAACTGCAGTTTTACATAACTTCCGATTTGCGGATTTGGATGACAATTTCACGCCCCTTTAATTTAATGCTCTCCGTTGTATTTCAGATAATTAAAGTGATATGATTTTTATTTTTAATAAAATAAGGACGCTAAGGGAATAAAGGATTGTCGTAGTCAATTTATTAGATTAATGAAATGTAAAATAAATTAGATTTTTTTGTCACTGATTTTGGAAAGTTTAAAAACCAACAAATAGGGTAACATCAATGTATTTTCCATTTTTGGAATAGATGCAGATTTTTCCGGCATTCCCTCTAGTCATGCTAAGACAAGATTTATTTTGGACATTTACGCGTACAGACCGAAAATTTCGCAGATAGATCCTCTTAAGCAAAGGATACACGTTAACCTAATGAGGAAAACCAGTGAGAATCAGATAGTATCTCAAAAGACTTGAACTGTTCCCTTCTTCCTTGAAAACACATTTCAACTCCAATTAGCTGCCAATTGTTCACAAATCTATGAAGGTTGTCCTTCAATTAACCAAACAATAAATGTAATTATTTTAGTCCATTTAAATAAAGTGGCACTCAGACCACTAGTCGCCATATGCTGTACTATTAAGAACTGAGGTAGAAACGGTAAAGCTGGATTTGGCTGATAATGCCTAAATAATATATATTCAACGATTAACGTAGAGCATAAGAAAGTCCACCATCTTTAAAAAGGTTATTTCTTACCCAACCGGCATAGTAGATAATTATTTCTACATTAAAAAAGGGAAGTGGACAAATTCTCCCCAAGCATGTTGCTTATCCACTCGCATTTACAAGCACACGCGAAGAAAAGCTCGAATTGCGAGGAATACGGTTGCCTTGGTGAGGGCATTGGTGTCTTTTAACTAGTATAAAATGAAGGTAAGACATTGGGTGGTCTTATATCCAACTTCCAACATCCACTTATTGGACGACATTTGGATCTGTCACCACCACCTGAAACGGAAGCCATTGAGAATAAGCAAGAATATTGATGGACACTTTGAGGAAATAGTGAGAGACAATTTCACACTAAATTCAGGAAACCATAAACACAGTGCTGGTTCAAACGCCTACACAAGTTATAGTTTTTAATCCTATGGGAATTTGCGTCTAGGATTTTCTCAATTTTCCCAACAACTTGAGGGTATGAAATATAGAAACTGGAAAAAGGCGAAGACACCTGACAGTTTGAATACTTTTTATTTTTCGCTAATAAGTGGTAAATGGATTTGTCGTCATGTTTCATCTGTTTTTTTTTTTGTGTCCAGAGGCTCAATAGTTTGACCACTAGCCATCGCAAATTCTTGGACTTTGAATTGCAGATCCGATTTGTGAAAACTCTCGTCTCCATATCTTTATTGATGGAAATAATTGCAATCTGCTTCGAATTTCTTTCACCTCCAAAGTCTTCTCAAATAGCCAGCATCAAATATCGCTCTGAGGATGAGTTACTCGGGAGGGGGGAAAGGCGTGAGGGCGCATGATTCGGATAGTTTTGCACAGTCACCATGCTCTTCATCTTGATTTATAACTTCGAAGTAGCGTGAATAATTGAAATATTGCCCCTTCCTATTAAGCATAGTTTTACCAACTACATTCTAATCCACAGTGAGGTATGAATGTGGGCGTTCCAGAATCGCGATTATTAAAAAATTGTGCCTCTACGAAATACGGTGGACATGCTTGTTTGCCGCTAAGGTTACATGATAAATGAATGTGATTGTTAACAAAATACTGCTATATCCTGGGAGAATGATGGCTCCCTATTTAGCGATTTCAAAGTGAGTTTCCTAACAACTGTTAAAAGTTACAATCAGTCAAAGTAATAGCAAATTTCATAAAATCAAACTACTAATAGCGTTACCCCAGTTATGAGCAACCGCAAATTATACATCTCGGTGAATATATGACATGTTTAAACCATTCCAATTGAAATTACTGCTCTCACAGGTAGTTGCCAGTTGATTGACTTGAGTAATTTGAAATAAGTAATGAGTGACTTTACAACTGTTTAACATTATTTTTTGACAACTTCAGAAGTGCCTTGTCAAAATCCTTCGAAAACCTCCAATTTAATTTTCCAATTACTAATTGCTTTCGTGAATTTATTCAGATAAATTTGAGCATTTAAAGTGTTAGCTGGGAAAATATGCATGGAAATATGAAATTTAGAGCTTCATGAGAAGGAAAAACAAGCGTTTCGTTCTAAAAATGGAGATATCTCTCAAGAATGGAAGCCACTTTGCTCCTCTGTTCTTCTTAGCTGAGGCCATTTGGAAATTGGTTTAGAGGTCATTTTTTGGTTCAAATTGTATTAAATATTTGGCCTTTTTTTGTCTGAGTCAAAAAATTGGAACCAGACAGGTTGATGGCCTCGGGCGGCTGCAGAGGGAAATGGTACAAGTTTAGACGATAGAACGGTGGTGCCTTCTTCATTTTCAGCACCGCAGTGGGACGTTAACACAGGCTACCATATTTGATTTATAGCATAAATGGATACATTAAGCAACTCAGTAGACTGACAATGCCTAAAAATGCATATTTGATGGGTTGCACAATCAGTATGATTTATGTGGCTCTTAACTTCCATTGTGGCATTAAGAGCAGTTTAATGCACACGTGATAATTTGACAAGTGACCAATGTTCGTACTGAGTCATCCAAGTTTAGCTGAATGAAGAAATAATGCCCTTCAACCTACTGTAACGACAATTTAACACAATATCGAGATGAGAATTGCTTTGTATTAGAAGCAAACACATTTGACTTCGCTGAAATATTAAAAATTCCTAATCCCGTTAATAGAAGTATTAACAACACCTGACTTGGTAATAGGGAAGTTGTCCTGGAAGCGATCTGGGGTTAAATTTGCCTTCTGCCATCCGTGTTAGGCATTCAGCCATCCAAATCATCAAAATCGTGACCTCTGACTGGACAGACGTTTTCGTATCACTCATAACAAGCTAATTGTGGCAAAAAGGCAAGAGTGTCAAAGATGTCTGGTAATCCGAGGGATTCGAATTAAAATTTCATTCACTTTTAAATTGAGCCGTTGATACCCGTATATAAATAATAATTATGTCAATGAGATTTAAATCTGACAATAGCACTTTGACCTTGGGAAACTTAAAAGGCCAGTTTCGGTTTTAAAGGTGATAATTTGAGTCGAGGTCAGTTTCCACGTAAAAATGTTTGCATTCATTCGTATTTTCACAAACAAAACTTTAAGGACTGGATATCATTCAATTAAGGCCTTAAAATAAAACAAAAAAATGCATTTTATTTTCAGTAGAATGAGTGAAGGCGTTGTCGAGACGACAAAATGCGCGAAGAGAGCGAGGAGGCAATAGGAAACCATAAATGGAACTTTTTTAATGGTTTTTGACCGATCAGAACTCTCGATACACTTCAGCGTCTTGTGAAATTTGCTGCAATAAAAAAAACTTTCTCATATCTGACAAACTGGTTTTAAAGTGTCGGAATTACTGAGAAATCTCTTTGTACATATTCTACTACTAAGAGGCTGGATGAAATCCAATGACTCCTCTGTCAAATTTCACATAGTTCAATAAGGATTGAAATAAATCTCGCTTTTTCTCAAGAAATTTCGTACAACAAGTTTTAAGACGTTTAATTGGTCAAGAAGTTTCTGCAGAGAGGTGCTTAAATATGAACCAATGTAGAACTAAGCCGTCAGATTGATTCAAAAACTACCAAGAACTATCATACGAAACTCAAGTTCACTGGCTTTTTGACGGAATTCAGAGCAGTACAGAAAGTACTTAAGGCATTTTCAGTCCAGTTCTCATTAATAAAAAGCCCTAATTAGTGAAACAATTTCTTGGCTTTGAAGAGAATCAACCCACAAACAATCATTTTTCTTATCTGATAATCTTTCAGAAGAACCAAACCTTGAAGGAAACAGCGCTTGAGTGAGGATATACAACACAGTCTTAAGAAATCATCAGTTACTCTTTAACCAATTCATATATCTGATACGAACTTTAAACTAATTTTTTGTAATGTAATGCTGTGCCAGTATTAATAAGAAGGCTGTCCACTGAGACTACAAGTGGCAGGAATTAATCTTAAATAAAAAGATTGACAATACCTGTTCTCCAAACGGCGGATATTTGAGTACGGATTTAGCTCAGTAGGTGGAATTTCAGTCCTAGATAGATATTTGAAAGTCCAATTGTCGATAATGGAACACACGAGATACAAATTCTGTGAAATTCGTTCAGATTCATAAAAATATCGATTCTGCAAAAAGTGAACTTTACAATTAGGAAACGGTTGAATGGATTGCATTTAACCATTCCTAACTTTAAGTTCAAACTATTCAAATTGAAATCTACGTAGTAACCCGGAATTTACGGTAATTATAATTAGGAGGTGGGTTGAGACAAACAATTCGACACATTTTACCTGTTTGTGCATTCATTCAGACTGCATGAACTCACATAAAAGAACATAACGAATCAAAATGAAGCGAAATTTTCCGGTTAAAGGCATGTGATGCACAGAGAACCGTAAAGCAAACAGGACCACACAACCTGGACAGTATATTTTTGCGCCAAGTTACAGTTTTAGGGGGCGCTAATTTTATGAGTCTTTGTGCTCTTGGGGGCAAATGTCATGCAAACCACATTCTAGTTCAAACTTGCACATTGTGTACATGTACGTGCGCACAGTGATGAGACCAAATCCACTCGATATAAGCACGCGGCTGGGTATGTGTGTGTGTTTGTGAACGATGAGCGACTGTTAGCAGTAAGCGAACAAATACACAATTGGTGAATGTTTTATTTGCCTCAAGGTTAAATATTTCTGCGAAGACAAACTACTAGTAGTGCCTTGTTCAGTTAAATATCCCATCCACCATCTGGAGTTGAGAAAGAAGAAGACTTGGAATGGGCATATGGGCGATGTTAATAATAGCGCTAATGATAAGTTAATTAATATAAAAATGGTTTTCTGTATGTGAACTCGACAATAGGATGCATAGCCTTCACATTCTAGTCCATTGTGAAAAAAGTTCATTTAAGATTTAGTGTTAAATTGTCTGTCTTTTGTCAGTCTTTCCACCTTTAACTAGCAATGTTTGACTCAAAGCTTCACATTAATGGAAACATTACTCACTCATCTGATTGGGTAGACCTGAATTTGAAAAAAAAGGAAAGTACACATACGCCAGCGCCAAAAATGTGTGTCTATGACAGGTGGATTTTGAAACTAACTTCTCACGAATGTTCGAGTAGAACTCAGAACTGCCTAATTTGGTGTGAACATTTGCTAGGGATGAGGTTTTCTGTCATCCACTTAGGTAACGAATATTAAGATTAAAACTCAAAGCGTGGTGCAGATGATTAGGGGTATTAGATATCAAACAAACGCATATCACAAGCCAGTTTCGATTAATCCAAAAGCAGAAGGAAGCTTAAGAGTTAGGGGATTATTTTCGGCACTAATGTCATCATCATCACACCTATGACGTTCAGCTCTACCCAATTAAGTCGACTTAATTTTTAGCTAAGAATTCCCCAAAATGCTATCAAGTACGGTAAATGAAGCTTAGAAGAACCTATGGGCATCAGTTGTCGCCTACGAGATAAGCTTACCTCCTTTGTGTTACCTGAGATCGATAACTTGAGTAGCATTTGGAGTTTTACCCGAAATTAAGTTTTTATAACTTAGCTAACATAGTTTTTAACTTTTAAGGCTTTTGGTAACTCAATTTAATCTCTGATGGCCCAAAATGCCTATATGAAAATAAAAGCGTAATTCAAAAGCATATTTTCTTCTTTTTTGAAATTATGATAATTTGACTGCCCCTATCAGAAAGTCGTCAATAATTTGTGATAATTGGAAAGTGATATTCTAGACTAATTTACCTTTACAACATAATGGTAGAACATTAAATAAACTTCAAAATGCAGATAAGTACTCCCACCAAGCATCCGGTCATGAAAATGAGATGCCAGGCGTATTTTCAAATTGTAGTATTCATGTCAGAGGAAAGGTGGACGATGATGGACATCCTGTGATATTGACCCCAGCATCACTGGGTATTTCTGGTCAACAACAGGTGTGGTAGAATGACAGTCTTTCATTAGAGCAATTCTAGGATAATTTCACTTAATCTAAAACAAAAGCTGTAAACTTTCTTTTTAACAATTTTGGAGTTCACGTGCTAAGGTCTGATTGCTTCCATAGCTTCATTTTATAACTATTAATTTATAATTTTGAAATCAATTTTTTGTAATCGTTATTTTTACTCCCACCTTGCAACTAACACCTGGCAGCCAAATGAGTGGTTTCAGTACCTTATACCTTTACAAGCCTAGCGTGTCCTGTTCAACGCCTTTTTAATTTGATAAAGTTTCTCAACGCCTCAGAAATAGTTAATAATCCTGATTTAACTCCTCCTAATCCAATTTCAAAACCTATTCTCGCACATTGATCTATATGTCTTAGCGCCTAAAAAAACGGTTTACGTACTTCTAAGAGCGCCTACAACTTGAAAAGTTTTGGAGCACTTAAAAGTCGGAAGATCTTCTAAAAGCGAAACTTGCAAATCGTTGTGTACAAAGTATAAGTTAGAAGGCCTAGATTGATTTGGCTTTACTAATAATAATTGTTATAGAAATTAGATATCCTGGTAACAGGAGAGGAAAAAAGACAGGATTTTTATTCACTAATATTCTCACTCCACTTCATTTCTCGTTTGTCATGAAGCTGCCTGAATGGCAATGAAGGAGGAATTTCAGCAAAATAAATGTCATTCGTCATCGTCATGTCATATAGCACTACAATTGCGTGCAGCATTAGAGCCTGTCCCGTTGATGACTCAGAAATGCAGAATTGAGTGGCACTTTTTCTCAAGTCAGAGATTTAATTATCCAGTTATCCTTCTCTTTGTCCTCCTCTTCGAAGTTTTACACGAGGGGAGGGAAAAGGCAGAGTGAGATAGCGATAAACGATTAAATATTAATTAGAAACAGCGGCTTATCGGCCGACTCTTGTTTTGAGTTCTGATTCATCCTACCATGAAAGCAAATAATGGAGCATACATTTTAGAAGAAGCGATACAATTCCTGCGATTAAAAGTTGATTTGTGCTAGTTAGGTGGCGAGAACGCTATCGTAAGGAATTAAAATAGTGATACTAAATGCTAACAGTTATTGCCAAAAGTTAAACCAATCTCTCCTCTGAGATAATGTTTAACTAATTAAACTATGTATTTATCCAATTAATGGGTAGTTACTCCAGTTCATTGAATATTAATTTTAATGCCATAGAAAAGGGCTTTTAAACGCTGTACTTATTTTCAGGAATTGAATATTTCCATGTATATGGTAGTCGAGAGGTAACCCCTTTAATCATTCAAAAGTGGGAAATATTATGAATGCCCTATGAAATTTAATAAACTGCTTCAAAACTATGACGTCTTATTAAAGAACTCCACGAAATCAAGGCCATAGGCTTCAGTGTGTAATCTCAGGCGTCTGCCACTCAATTATTACTCATTAACTGAATTCCAAATAAAATCTCACCCTTTGTTGGTTATTCTTACTTTACTTGTTTTATCGAGGACGGATTAGTTTGTAGGCATTAAAATTTGCAATTACTTCTCAATCATCATGCTTGTAGGAAAACTGGGCGATACTTGTGAACTGTAAATAATTTGATGAGATGAGCATAAGTGGATACAAGTGGATAGTATATCAGTTCACATGAAAGTGAATATTGAAGTGTTGCTTAAAAGGGGATTACAATGTACTCATATGTGGACGGAATTTATGTCATCATATCACCTTCGGTAGGGTTTGCAAAGTTAAAAGAAAGACCTTCATATCAACTGACCACCTTCAAAGGCACTTGCAAGATGTAGCATCCAATCTAAATACGACTTCCATCATCCAATAAGCACGACACATTTGAATTACATTTGAATGACAAGTGCTTAGCATTATAAATACCAAAAAGAACACTGAATATCTACCAAGTGGGGCGAGTTCACAGACCAAATATTTTGATGCCAGCAATAAATAATAAGGAAGTTGATGTCCTGCCTGCTTTTTATTAGCCCCCAAATTCTCCCGATTTGAACTCGCTGGTCCTAACAAATTTATTTGACTTATCTTAAAATGTAGACAGCCCGGCCAACTAATCTAAACTTCACATTTTTACAAGAATTTAACAGTCGCATCGCTGTGACCTGAGAGGAAGAGAGAGGAAGACCTTAACATCCCCTCTTTTACCATGCCATCCCACCCCAATCACCTTTCACGAACGGATGCACAAAATGCATCAACGCTTGTCAAAAGTCTGACAATAAAACGCAGCTTAGGAGGATATGCTAAAAATGCATTTCCAACTTTGCTACCACACTCTCATACTATCGAAACAAATTAGCCGATTATGCGATTACTAAAATTAAAATGTTTTATTAGAATTGCAGATTGCGAATACTAAGTGTGTTCTAACCGAACTAGGCATTAATGGTTAATGTGCTAGGGTTTTGTGCTTGAGAAAAAAGCACTGTCGCCCCTGGCGAAGATCCATTAGTGATGGGTTCTTAATAGATGGATGGAAGAGGCGGAAATAAGGGGACGCGTCACTCTTAATTGGCTCGGCTAAATTCTGACCAGCAAACTAATTACAGAAAGAGGAATCACAGTACTTTGTGTTCATTTAATAACATAAATCCTTCTAAAAAGGTTTGAATGTATAGGTCCAGACGATAGATGAAAGAAATGGAAGTTTTATTATTATTAATAAATTTTTGAAGGATTTCTTAATGATAAATAAAATTAATATCACCAGATGGGTTTAGACGCATTTACTAGAATCATCTAAATTATTGTTCAATTAAATCAACTGGTCAACAATCTCGATGGTGGGGGAACTAATTTTTGTCAAACGTTCAAAAGTCACATTTTTATTTTCGCTAATTGGAGCATATTTCTCATAGAAGCACAAGCATCTCAATTCTTGCAGAATAAGAAAAAGTAATTGGAATAGAAATGCCAGAAGTTTCTTGCCGTCAGTAATATCGCTCCTCATTTGCTTTCTGCAACCAAAGTGATTTGACAAGGTGCTTTTAGTAAATAAATGTCAAATTACGTCCATCTTGAGTAGCTTTTAAAATTGATCGACATTTTTCTAATAAAAGCTAATGTCCAGCCATCTGTCACCCTTCCTAATTCTATTGAAAGAAGCTTAAACAACTAAATTGATCCTGAAGCCGATCTAATAAGAATTTAATTACTAATAGATCTCGTTACACTCGGTAAATCCATTGGAAGTTGACCATTCTCATTACTAGAACTAAACGGATAGAGAATACTGTTTTGGCAGACAGCATTTTGACAAGTAATAACAAAGGCATAGAACTAAATAGCTATATCAAGGGGACTATTCAGCTTTTATGGAGGGTAATAAAGTGGGGGCCTAACGATCTAGAAGCATCAGTTCTCTCATCCATTTATTAATGAGACCAGTGGAGTAGGCCATTTCGTTCATTGGGTGTGCAGCGGCGGTGAAAGCCGAGTTCACTACCCCATACTCCACAAATGAACACATTTACCGCTATACCATCGGCGCACTGTTGTGAATCCATTTATCGAGGGATAGTATCAATCAGAAGAATTGGATAAAACGATAAGGTGATTTCAAGTCTTATTGCATTGACATGGGGTCTGTAGGACTTCACAATTTTCACATTTTTGACGTATTTGTGCCCACTTCTTTTAATGCCTATTTTTGAAGTTTACATTCTTGCAAGTATTTTCTAGTCAAATCGTGGAGCAACATGATTTAAGAATAGTTATATGACATCAAACAGCAGGAATTAAAAAGATATATTAGAAGAATGGTTGTAATGACAACTTCCTCATTCTTTGTTTGCTATAGAGGTAGTCAGCACTGTTAGACGTTCACTCACTGCTTCACAGTGTAATGCTCGCGAACACTATTTAAGGAATGACTAATAGCCCGATAGTACGCTCTTTTAGTGATAAAATATGCCCGCACCGCAGTGTGTGGTCGCTCTATCAATGACAGACATATCAATCATATTTTATGCGTGCTTCTCTCGCGAACTTTACAGCCGGTTTTAATTTCTGCCAATAAGTATAGGTAATTTTAGGACCACCATGGCGTTGAGGTGGGCGGTGAAGACTCGTAAAATATAAGCATTTATTGAGGAGCTCAGTCTATTAGCATCCACCAATAGAATGGTGATCACATTTTAAACTCAGGTACCTAGGATCTCATTGTCTGGTCAAGCAATAAGCTCCATTTGAGACTTGACGACATTGACATTAAGTGCATTTCTTATTTCAGAACAGTTGCAATTCATACAATATTCAAGAATGCCGATTAGTCAATGGAGGTAGTTTCTGTTCTGTCCATAATAGTGAATACCAGGGGGGAGTTCAAACCAGGTATTAAAACTAAAAGGTTTCATTATATAACAGGAATAAGAATGGGAGAGGGTGGGGGTAAATGTGGGATAGAATAAATATTTGGCCTGCTAAATAAGGAAGTGAGTAATTCTATTGCTCAATGGCTAATGTTTGCCTCATAGTTACGCAATTACACTGAAACTCCAGGGTATACGCCTTAATGTATGGATTAAGTGGTCCACCTAAGGTCGGTATTTTAGTCCTAGAGTCATCGAATTATGTATATCTTTATTGCTATTGTCTATTTTTTGTCAGTGATAAAGTATGATTTTAGTTCTAACCTAGGAGCAAACATTCATATCAAATGGCAGGCTTTAGGATAGTTATCATTAGCCCCTTTAGTTGACTTGGGGCTTCACAGATGGGAGGAGCATCAAAGTCACAAAAAGGCAAGAGGGCGAAAAGTAGAGTGATTCACAGATGTAAAAAAGACAGACACAAAGGGAGAGAAAAAGGTAAGGTAAGGTGAGTACTGTGGAAGTGGTCGAATCTGGCATACAGTGGGGTCGTGGTAGTTTGAAGCCAATTGCCTGTTCAGATACTTATTGCCGTATGAGTATACGCTGCCCAGGGTGCACCACGTGGAGATAAGTCTATTGCGCACCCCACTCAAGGTAAACAAGAATAATCGATTTTTGCAATATTTTTGTAACAAATTAGTGTCTAACAAAAGTTTAAAGGTACTATTTAATAGAATGAGGAGGCGAACTTGTTGAAACACGTCGGAATCCACCATTCAGGACAAGAATTAAGTCAACAATGCAGGCTTCAATTTCTCAAACATGAACTCTTTGAGAATATTAAGATGGCAAATTCAATTGCCCATTATGAATTTTAAAAAAAATTGCAAAGAAAATTTGTTTTAAAGTCCTAATTCTCTCTCATACCACGGTTGTTTTACTGGATAATATGGAAATGGTACTTTTTATGATTAAATATTGTAGCACAAATATTTCATTGCATTGGAAATACAAAATAGGTTTTAACACTCTATCTGAATGGAAAAATTTAAACATGCCATTGAACCCTCATAATCATGGGTGACTGAGAGTACGCCTCTGGAAAGTGTCATCACTAATAGCAAATCGTAAAATTTGGGCCAAAAATTTTGCTTAGGTAAAGATAAGTAAATGAGAACGAATTTATTAATCAAAATTTGATAGGAAGATAGAAATGCCAACCCTTCAAAGCATTAAAGTAATAATAATACAACAATAAGACAGCCACCCCTATATCCAACCGAATTTCTTATGAGCTAACTCGATAAGATAAGTTTTACAAAACGAAAAAACCAAAATTGAGTTCGACAAATACGCATTTAACAGAAGCCGAGGATAGATGTAGGAAGATAGAGAGAAAATTGGTGGGGAATAGAGAATGAGTCAGTGCTGAGGGTGTGGAACCGAGTTTGTGAGGACAAAATGGATCTATTGGTGGTAAAATAGAGAAGATGGCAAATTGGGCCTCCATCTTTGTTGATGACCTAATGTTGGAAAGTAATCAATGGATAATTATTAGAACACGCATATATTTACATATATATATGAATCAATACATGCACACTACAATTGACATTAATATTGAATTTATGGAGGGTAGGTGCAGAGTAATGAGATGAGTTTCATTAATGAGCACACCAAACAAAAGGTTACAACTCAAATAACCCCTGCAAACTTTTAAAGTGCAGTGAATTTTAATATTTTTGAAGCATCAACATTATGTGCTTTCAGGTTCATACGCAAGTAAATATATCCTTTTTTGCATATTTAAAAAAGGAAATTAAATGGAAACTTGATTTTTCCCTTCATTGTGTTGGCTATAAAGACGACCTAGTGGATTTCACTTTAATTTATTGCTTTACATCGATTTCCTAATGGCAAAAAAATGTTTTCCCGAAACAATTAGAACTTTTTTTATACGAGCCGCTAGCTCCCAGTATTGTACCGTTTGGTACTGTATTCGACTGCTTTATAGGTTAGAACAATTTAATAGAATTTAAAATTACTAATATTCAATAAGTTTGATTAAGTTGAGTTAATGCCAATGATTTCAATATATTGGAACGTCTGTAAAAGGTGAGACAGGTTCTGTTAGTTAATCACCTTTACCAATCACATTACCCCAATTCACTGGCTCTTTTAGCTTGTCTCTTCCCTTCCGATTTACTTTTTATGTTAAATAGCGAATTCCAACAAGTGGTTTTATGCCTGAAATACCGCATTTGTTATGTAATAAAAATACTTAATAAGCATTGAGCTCTATTAAGATAAGTATTATTGAAAAGTCATTTTCAATTCTCAAGTCTCTCTACTGACTAGATTTAACCACCGCTATTTAAAAGCCATCCAATGGAGGCGTCCTTCGAGTATCCAAGTTTTGACTTTGCTGAAGTGAAAGGGATCTTGTCTTGAATGGAAATTTTTTGCCGCTAATAAGTGTAACAGCGAGTGACTAATGTATTTATCTGTCGTCTAACTTTACGCGAGGAGTATTTGAATCACCGAGGCTAGCATTTCTACCTCGATTAGGAGTTCCACCTAAATGTCATTAAATTTGAGTCTTAGATATGTTAGCCATATTGACTACATTATGAAACTTAAAAATATTATTTAAATAATTTCTTTTGTTAATTTGAAAGTAAGAGTAAAAATTTTCGAGTAATTAGGTGACATTTGTTTGAAAAGTGCTAAAAACAGAAACCCAGACATTTTGAAAAAAGGGGAAAAAATCGATGGCTATTTTCCGCTAAAGAGAAGCCAAGAAGGATTATGTTAACGTTGAAGATGTAAAATGGGCAATATTTTGATTTCTATCGAAGCAGCCAATCTGGACTAAAAGCCTGTTTCTATTTGCATAGAAACGCCCTAATTTCGAAATCCAATGATTCAATACTAATCGGCCAGTTAAAAACAGTCATAAGAATTGGACAAAAACTTCGATTTGATTTAGTGTAACCACGCTGGAATCCGCTGTTTATCCTGTAGTCGTGACATTGCAAAACAATTCTTGACGTATTTTGTAAATATGTTCTCAAAATTCGCGCATTTTCCGACACGCTCCTAAACGTTAAAACACCTTAAAAAACCTGACATAGAGTCGTGTTCCATCTTGATAAATGCATATTTTAATGACTGACTATTCTGAGATTAGAAGTTCAGAAACCCATTTCTTTAAAAGAAGCAAATCAACCTGATACACTGATCTGAATTGTTTATTTTCATTTGAACTTGATAAGCTTGATTATGGAGTGCGTCGAAGGGACATTGAAAATCATTAACACTTCTGCCAACTAAGAAGCCACTAGTGTACAAAACTTCCAGTCGCACTATTTAGGTCTGGCCAACGTGAAGGGTGTTGAAATTCAAGTCTCTCACCGGGGAAGGTCCATGACGTCGCTTTCTACGCTTCCCTAAACAGGTTTGGAGATTACAAATTGCCTAGGAATATCATTGATCGACTTTGTATCTTAATTATTTCCATAACATCACAGGATCTCGAATTCGTCCATTGGCTTTCTAACTCAATTTGAATTGGTGACATTATTTACACTGACAGTTAAATGGGTGAATAGTCACATATTAACCTGCTATATTAATTTTTTACCTTCGAAATTCGTCAATAAATTTAAGTTGGTTTTCAAAGGGTCTCAGGGTTATCGTTATGCAAAATTTTATTCTAATTTAGCTGACTTTACTCCGAATAGTATAGATGACCCAGAATTGAAGAGAACATAAACGTTGGGTTATTGATTAGCCTCCTTATACCCTGGAGAATTTTTGAGTGAACCCTTACAGAGAGAGAGAGAGAGAGAGAGTCAATACTACGGAGCCTCGACGACATCTAACTTGCACGACTATTTCGACATCAGAAGGTGCCAAAAGTGTCTTTGCCGATGACTTAGTTTTTTGCTAAAAACTAGACTAGCCCTCTGACTTAATAAAATATCTTGCTTTGTAGGGCAAAGTATTTATTCACAAATGTTGAGAGGGTGAGCACTCAGAATTGATGCATGACCACTGCTGACCGCCTTTGTGGTGATGCGAGATTAACAGTCACTTCAACTGTCAAGCTACTTTAGCTAAGGAATATCTTCGCTTGATCCAGTCTCCTTTAAGTTGTTTTGAGGCCGGAGCAAATAACTCACCCATTAACATTTTTCGAATAGAGCAACTTTACAGGTCGGCTGTCATTTTAGTTCATTTTGGTTTAGCGTTTGTTTGTATTGACCAAAATTGTATCGTTTTATTGAGTTTATCAAAAATGTACTGACCGATCCTTGCCTTAGTCTACAAAATAACGTGTGATATATTCGAGAAACTGGCAAACCAACAGATGAAAAATGAGCAAATACAAGGTGAATTAACTGCTCGGTCAAATTAGATGTTGGTTGAAGTTCATCAATCAAAGTACCTTTTGAAATATCTATAGAATAATGCGTATATCCTATTTCAAAAGACTTTGTTAATCGTTCTCTTTAAAAGGACAGTAAAGAAACGGTGGAAAGATTAGCAAAAGACAATAAGTCACAAAAAATTGGCGAAAGCGTTGTGGAGTTGGCAGGAGCTGCATCTCTCTCTAAGAATATTTCAAATCGTTTTGCCTTCATATCATAACAGATGCTAATAATTTTGAGTACTATGGATGTTTGCACTTTGGTTTGAATACTCCGATTAGAAGTTCAGTTCACAGTGCTTTCACTGCCTTTACAGGCTTTGAGAATGGCGGGCAAATCGACTTGAGTGTTTGCAAAAGAAAATAAAAGTCAAGAAAGTAATCCGACATGGCACTTTTAATTGGAAGATCAATTCTGTTAACCCTTTTCACCTGAGTAAAATTCCAGTCGAAGGATAAGTCGATCTCGAACACCTACCTCCCTTGCAGGAAATTGGACTTTTTATAAACCATTTAAGTGGTATTTCCCGCCACTTTGCTTCTAGCTAACCAGCAACGGCATTCAACCTGATAAAGCTGGTTAATTGAATATAGATGTACGTTCTAGGTCTATGGCAGGAAGGGTGGGTGGGTGGGGCAAGCCAGATCATGCTTAAAGTGCACAGATAATTATCAAAAGAGCTGTTTTATTGCCCTGGTCTTTTTAGGCTAAAAGGAAAACATGACATGACACACTTATCTCCCTTTTACATGAAAAAAACCAAGTACAATTTATTAAAACTGTTTGGAATACGGTCATTTGTGTTAGATGTGATAACTGAAAAAGACACATCAGAGACTCGAATAAGATAGCTATTTATGTAGAAAGGGCTTAAAATGTGGTCAATATTAGATAAAGTGGATGAAAACTGATGAGAATTTGAAAATCAGACTATTGAGATGAGTGGATCATTAAGACATCTTAAAGTGCAGATATTCCACTGATTTGACAGACTGAAAAGCTCCAACAATGGCAATGAAAATGGCTTATGGTAAAGCGGTCTGGATGTACGTCAGTGCACATCTAAACCAATCCTATTTCCAAATAAATGATTAAAAGGTAGATCAATTGGTCTCCGTTATCTACCTTTGGTCTGTAGCTGACGATGCTGTGAAAATAAATATCATTGTGATCAGCTGACAATAAAATGTAACCTATTCTTACACCTAAAGCGCTATCGACCAAGCCTCGAGCAAATACATTAGAAAAATTTATTGAACCAGTCCTTCTGTAATTGTATAGACAATCGCTATTGTTCATTTTCAGCTATGTCTGGAAACATTCCACCTCTTTGGACAACCCATATTAGCTTTGCTCGCATATCCTCTTCCCTCTATCTCCCTTTCACTATCTTGTATTATTATCATCAAATTAAGCCAACAAAACAGCTTGAGGTCTACTTGTGGAATTGCCTTTTGCATTGCTGATTACTAGACATTAATTGCTACTCCAACACTAGCATCAGGAGACAAGTAAATGACAAAAGAAAAAGTCCCTCTGACAAAACTTAGCCTCACAACAACACAGACAATAACGAAATCTATGGACAAATCTTCACCGAGTCAATAAGGCATTCACCAAAAGTCATTGAAGTTACGTATTGTAGCCGCTGCAAAAAGGACACATACAAAGTGCTCGTTAGGACAACGTAAAGTTGGATGATGAATCCTATAGGAAATTTACTGCCTCGCTTTGTTGATTAACAACCACAACTGTGAAGGGACTTGCAGTACCATGGGATTTTGCATATAAAAATAATAGGCCCTTTAAAATCGATAACCGAAAATCCAAAAAAAGATCTACTAGCTGGTAGACTTCTGTATCCAATAGACGATGACGGCAAAAAATATGTGACAAATGAATGGCCCAGTAATCACATGGAGACCTGTCGCTCAGATTTCCCATACAAAATGTAAGGTGATGAAAAGGAGGGATAGATCTGCAGAACTTCAACATGAAACAGCAGTTGAGTTGATTATTTTGGAGTTCAGTTGAAATTGTTTTTACCTAATACCCTCACCCCCACTGATACTTCCACTTCCTACATGCACCGGTTTTTCGCTATTTCGAATGGCTGCAATGGGAAAAAATAAACAGATTAACCATCCAGTACAAGCCTTAGAACATGGAACACAAATCGAATATGCCTTATATTTATATTGGGGAAGGAGGAGGGAGGGGTGTGCGTGTGGCCCTTTGCTCACCTTGATTGCGATGGAAAGTCTCCAAACCATAGAGTGAAAATCAAAGTTCGATACAACTATATTTTGAAGCCAAAGGAGTTCAACAGAGCACGGGAGTGTTGTCAAGAAAAGTCTAAAGAGAGCTTTAATCGATATCGCAAGTTTGCTAGTGGTGAACAATTACAAAATAATACTTAAGAGAGTAATAAAAATTTGACAAACTGATTGGCGAAGGCGCTAGTGATGCCGCTATGTACTACATGTTGATCTAATTGGGACAAATGAGTCTGTTATGAGATACGAAGATAAGAAATAATGAATGGCATAATCCAGAGACGCAATGCTCTGAAAGTATACATTATTAAAAACTGATATAAACTAGTAGCCAAAAACCGCCAACTAGTCTAAAGTGAATGTTCACCTTGGCGGCACGAAGATGACTTGTAGTCTAAACAGTCTGATATGACAGTACTAACCCAGCCAGAGTTTTCCATAAACTGTGAAACGAGACTTATCAGAGGTAAATGGAATTAGCCGTTGTACTAAGAAATAGTAAGAAAGTACCTAATAGTGTCAAAGAAAATTGATGCAAATTATAATAGTTTACATTGATCTCTTAAAATTTATTTATTTATATTAAATGGTAGGCTCTTGATAGTTATCATTAGCCCTTTAGTTGACTTCGAGCTCCACAGAGAGGAGAAACGTCGGAGTCACAAAAAGTCGAGAGGGAGAAGAGAAGAGTGATTCACTGATGTAAAAGAGACAGATACAAAGGTGGAGAAAAAAGGTAATGTGAGTACTGTGGAAGTGGTCGAATCTGACATACAGTGGGGTCATGGTAGTTTGAAGTCAACTACCGATTTATAGACTTTTTTGCTGTATGAATATGCTTTGCTCAGGGCTCATCACATGAAGGTAAGTCTATCGCACACCCCTGAGCTCGTAAAATTAAATGGTTCCCTCAACTCGCTTCATCAGTTTGGAAACTATGAATACAAATGAGTGCTTATTATAATTTTACAAAATTTCAGGGGTAATCGAAATTCTATACCTCCATCTGCCAGAGATTTTCGAACGGGAGTTTGTTGATTACTTGTACTTGTACAAGTTAACCCAAATAACCTTTGCATAATCACTGAATAAAACCAAAAATTATCCATGATTAATCTAGAAATATATATTTATTTTTTGACAATTGAAATGTAAGAGGTGGGACTTCTATTCGGAGCGTGTTCCACCATATCGAAGGTACCTTTAGCGAAAATGACACCTATCTCATTCTCCCCCCAAATATCTTTAGTTGAACAATTTAATAAGGTGATATTTTAATTTTCCAGATCTTTGTACTTATTCCTCAACTGGCTATACTCTCTGGTGCCTTGGATATATCCAGTATGTAAAATGGCGCAACATTAGGAAGAATATTTCAAATAACCGAAGAACAGAACTCATGCCACTAGAGAAGTGTCAAGGTAAAAGGGGGGGCCATCAAAATTCATTAATAAAAAATTTCAGTTTATATATACAGGCTTCTTCCGTAGACATCAATCATGCCAGGCTGTTATTGAAGTCTTATCATTTCTGATCGACAGACGTTAAATGGATAAATGCTGACTATAGCACAAGGCAATTTGTGGCTCAGACTCTTATAGAGACACGTGATTTGGGTATAGTTGATTTTCGCCAGGTGCCTAGTTTGTCTATCTAATCAGTCTCAATAGATTATATAATAACATACTATAGGGGCCAAGATGTGCTCCCTCTGTGATCATAGACTTTTTGACTTTGATTCCATTACATTATGGTATGTACATTGCATCTGTAGTCACGTGCAAAATTGGTCTTTGGTGAATTTAGGGGTGGTCAAGACAAATTAGAGGAAAGTACCAGGATCATATATTTACACCAGCTAAATAGTATGCATAAAATAACTTCATTTCTGCTATTTCTATTCGTGAATTAGTTCTCTAAAAATACCTGAAATATTAAAAATTTAACAATGATTCTGTCATTTACTTTTCCGACAGAATCGAGTACTCTCTAAATGCTCTTATTGGAGGCCGGAGTAAAACAAATATTATTCACATTCCTTGTGCAATATTTTTGCCCAATTAGAAGATTAAATAAAGCGAAATAGATCACATATTTTTATTTGACTTAGTAAAACAGAAACAAGATTAAATTGAATGATATATGGAATTATGTGAAGTCTTTTACGCCACCTAGGTCACCTCTTAATGCGATTTGTTCGTTGAATTTCATTTTGTTCTCTTCTCATAGTTTTGTCATGTACAATCACCTCACGGTGTCTAAGTAGTTAATTAACCTCATCCTCAATATTTCGCAGTGTTGTGAATTCGACTTCCCGTCAAATCACTTCTCAGTCTGTTCATTTGAGATTTTGTGTTTTCGCTCTGTTCTTCCTCAATCCACTATTCCACCACCATCATCGTCTAAGTCCTGCGTTGGGGAAGCTTAGATTGAAAAATTGAAAAGAGCACTAGTTTTATTATCCTCACTCTAGCACAATTTCCCACTTACAAACTTTCCCACCAATCAAGAAGAAACAACGTGCAGCCAACTTTTTAATTCATGCATCATTTGTCAAAGAAAGCCTCTCTTTAGAAGCATTATGCATAAGTCACAATATTTTATTTCACCATTAATAGTGCAGTCCATTGTTCATAGCACCGCGAATGGAGTGGAAGACTGCAAAGATAGATTATGAAGGAAGGATAGGATGCTAAGCTCGTGAGTGACATTGGCCAAATCTGGACCACCCATAATTTGACCCACGTTCGTAAATGGCAACGGAGATAGTTGTTGTGTACACTTATACAACGCAAAGCAAAATTTGATTCTCGTAATAGTTTCTTTTACATACAATGCAACGCAGTGGATTCTGAATTATTTCACAAAGTTGACTGTTATATGTAAAGCAACTCTGAAACAAAATTTCACATTGAATAAAAGTACAGTGAGCTCTGTTGCACTAAAGACGTCTTCGCTAGTGTCATCTACCTCGCTGTAAGTTTAGAAAGATGCAAATGCGTACCAATGGCGTATTTGACCACTCAGTTAAATCAACTCGTCAACGATTTCTGAATATTGTAAATACAAACTCATATCAATACTCAGGAATCAATTCATGAAAAATTACGCATTGAAACTTTTGGTTATGACAAAGTGAACTATGAACATCATAAGGGTTGAAAACGTAATAGTACCAGTAGTTAAATAAACCACGATTCAATACATTCTTCTGGTTGGCCATCCGTTCATTTTCATACTTCCTATTTAGTATGCACAAATCCCAATGTTGGCGATAACAGCTTCACTTGATAAAGTTTTTTCTTATTGTTAAATAATATTTAGCAATAATACTATTCGTTGGACGGATATCTCGTGTCGTACAAAATTTTGGGATTAGTCTTAAAAGTTTGTTATTGGTGGTAGAGATCTTGTATGGAAAAGTAAATGAATAATACTTAAAGTAACTGATAATACCTAAAAGGTTAAAATATAAAAAGAGAGATGATGGAATATAAGGTTAAAATTTATATTTTAAAAAAGAGACTGAAGCGGAATAAACGCAATTGTAAGCCGGTAATTACTCAAGAACCAAACGTGGACTAAATATCACTGTAGGAGACAAATATCTGCTTGAAATTCGCTACCTCAGTTGTTGAAGGCGTCGAAATATCACTTGATAATATGCAAAGAAATAAATATATGCAATTGGAAGGGCTTTCTGGTAATAATTACACATATTCCCTCATTTTCTAGACGCGAGTCGAGACGGTATTCTGGTTCAAACACTTACATTTAGCTTGTGTTGAGGGTACTTGAGAGCACACTTATGCAGCAGTCTAAGTTTGGTAAAACAATGGAATTCCGCTACTGCTGTTTTGATAAATGCCTGTAAGTGATAAATTGTGAAAGAAATAGTATTGCACAGTACCCTTGATACGGCAAACACAAGGCGTTGAACCGTGGCATGAATATTTGTTCATTTAATTAACGTCTACACGATGAACTGACTCAGAAATATTAAAACCTCTGAATTGAGGGCAGTTTGAACGCCTCATTAAAAGTAGCAGAACTTAATGGAATTGAATGTAAAGTGAATTTGTGATTTTCCCTAACGTTAGACTAAACTCCAGTACACTCTAAACTAAGTCACAATTTTGCTTCCATGTGCGGAAGAGCTCGAAAGACCAATTAAGCTCTGCTTACACAATGTGTTGAAAACAATGTTATAATTGGCAGATCTGGCTTAGCTAATGCCCTATTTGACGATATTATTAACATTTAGACTTTAATTTAAAGATGAAAATAGAAGTAAGCGAATATAAACACACGAAAGGTCATTTCTTTAAATTTACAGCCCATTATTTTTAAAATCGATCGAAGTCAAATAACTTCTAGAACTTTCCATTAGAGACAGTGGAGAATATGTTCCTCTAATTCAAGACAACTATTTACTTTTAGGACAAATTTGCGAAAAATGTTGATCTATGGGTTTTAATAGGATAGTAGAAAGATGACAAGAATTTGGAGTTTATATTATATGCTAGTATAATATTATTTGTAATGTATATTAATTATTTATGTTAAAATAATATAAATATAAAAATACAAAAAAACTAGAACTAAAATGAACACGATCCACTTTAACGCGTAAATATATTTGTCGAAGGCATTCGCCTTAATTAGAAGTACGCCTTGCCTATCTCCTCAATGCACGCTTATAGCCGCAAACTTTATAAAAAATTCATTACGCCGGGCTCTTTTTAATGTTATGATAGAAATTATTTATCGCATGCCCAGAGTAAACGCTCTATAAAATGTGGCCGCTTAATGTTCTAGATGTTACAGTATAATAGCCGGGAATTATGGACGTAAACAGATGAGGGCCATTTAAATTAATAAAGCGTAATTTACACCTCCAATTTATTAAACTGCAATAGATAAAATGAAGGAATAAAATAATAATTTCGAAGTGAAAAATAAAGTGTTGAGCTCAAGTTAGCCTAGAAACGTAGGGAAGTAAATTTCACTTTCAATGGATATTACGTTGCATCTTTAAATTGTATACCGTAAAAAAGATTTAATAATCTCAACTGTTGAAGGAACATAACGCGATTATAAAAAAACGAGTCATAGTAAGCACTGGATTTCACAAAACTCAATTCGCTCCTATTCAAGGGGCAAATCATGAGATTTGAATTCTGAACAACCAATGCCGTAACTATTGTACAACCTGAATTCAGACATCGCATAAATTATGATTTATACGTCAACGTCAACCTTTGGGCGCTCTTCCCACTATCATTATTTTTACTTGGACTGATTATCACAGCAAACAATTGTACAGTAATTTATCTCACCACTAAAATCAGAGTTAACATTCGTTAAAACTGAGTGAGCACTGCTATCTTAGCCAAGTTTCCTAGATAGAAGAAAAGCCGTTGGGAAAGCTACTCAATGATTTCGATCAAATTATGCCTGACATCATCTCGTGGAAATAATGACTAGCGGTATAGAGCAAACTCCTTTCCCATGTGCACTGGACAATTAAAAATGAATTCAGGGGTGGGGTAGAAATAAAATTAGGTGGGAAGGAGGGATTGTGAAAAAATAGGTAGGAAAAATATATATTTAAGGAGACCGTATGATTTTGTTATGTATGAGGCAGTGTGCGCTATTTCGGAAGGAATAATTAGTTGAGTAAAAGTCAATCGTCCAATGCAAATATACATTCAAATATCTAATTGACCAATTGATCAACCAGCTCTGAACGAAGCAGGTTACTATTTACTGCTAAAACAGGCTAGAAGGTTAGAGCATAATGCATGGCGAAAAAAGTGACATTCAGACACTTTTCAATTTCTCGCATTTTTCCCATTCTTTCCTGCATTCTTTATGCATATAAATAAGCCATGTAAAAATTGACAAACCAGTTTAGAAAGCTAATCTGTAAGAAAAGGCTGATTCTATACGTTCTAATAATTCAAGCATCCAGTACCGGAAATGATTGTCTGGTGAATTAGGGATAAATACACCTCCTGCTGTCAGAAGTGATAATTGAATAGGAGGAGGAGGGTGTTAGTGCAGAAGGAAAAAAAGTGTCATAAAAATCACATCTTATAAGGAACACATTCGTAAAAGGCAAAATCGTGAGGGTGACATTCAGGTGAGAAGTTAATTCCCATTATTTAGTCCCTTGAATGAAAAGGTCAATTTAAGGAAACGATTATGACAAACGATGTGAAAGTTAGGGATTTTGATACAGAGAGAAACAGTGGAATTGGCATTGTTCGTGCACTTGATATAGTATTCCGCACAAATTTAATTAGCTTCAGTGCCAGTGGTAGATACTGATCATTTTCTTTATCCTGCATTTCTTCAACTAGGCTACGTTCGTTTACTGGCGGAAGGAGTCATAAACACCGAATTCCGTTGCGTCAGATATTTTAATGTCAAAGATTTTGGTTTGATATCTTATATGACATTGTATGAAAAGGGAAATTAGTTCAATGTGATAATAATCTTCCTGTTATGAGGTTTTTCCATCTTACTCATAAATTATGCATAATGACAATTCAATTCAACATATGTCCTCTCACTGGAGCCGTAATGCAGGTTAGAAATATTATTATTGCAATTGCACATGGGGAACTTATCTAAAGAAAATGAAAGTAAATGAGTTCAATAAGGAGATAATTGAACCAAGCCACTGGGTATTTTACTTTACTTCAATTCAGAAAATACTGAAAATCGGTTGTCTGTGCACCATCTTTGGTCTGCATTTAATGATTTGAATTCTTGGTACAAGGGTACAAGGCGTTGTCCAGTACATCCGATGATTCTTTGTCGGTATATATGAATCCGTGTTCATTCTCACCTCCTTCATTTATTTGTATTCCGGTGTAGCTAAGATCAAATACTTAAAGCTTGCAAAGATTTTGAAAATAAGCGCCGTTTAGTTTCCTCAATTTCAAATTTAAGAAATTAATGCAGTAAAAATGCGGTTTAATTGAGTAAAGTTCTACTAGGCACTCATCGAAAAAAATACTTCCTGGTTACTTGAAGAAAATAATGTCATAGGAACGGTATGCCGCAGCTCTAAACTAAGCTGATTAACCAACAAACTTTAATCTTATGGAGCTAAGATTCAGATGAAGTAAAATTATTTAATAATATGCCATATTGTTGGCATAAAACCAACTTACAGACAATAAAGGAATAAAATTTCAGATCCACAAGATAAAGCGGCAACAACACTTGCCTTAAGTTGAGAGAAGATGTACGAGTGTTGAACAGTGAGGTTGACTATTGACATTGCTGGACTTTCACGCATAAACGCCCATTCTGTAAGCCTTAACTTAATATTCACCATTAAGCCACGTTATGAATTTAGCCGTAATCATGTAGCGTAATGATAAGCATTTGTTATAGATAAAATCATTGCACAACGTAATTCATACCATTTAACAATTGGAATGTATAACTTTCAATGGAGTAGCAAATACACCGCTATACTTTTTTCTATCCATTTTGCTTTTGATCATCATTCTGATTGCCATTATGTTAGTTAACATGAACAATTGGCAGGCATGTAGATATACGCGTTGTAAAAAGAGGGCATATTTTCATCGAAACTACACCCTTCTGATATGCCCAACTGGGAAGGAGGAATGCATCCATTGAAATTTAGAGTAAAGATGAAAGCCAATATAATCGTCTGCATAAAATTATTGAACTAAATTAAATCCTGTTAATTCTACGCTTATATTAAATAATGCAATTTTGATTCGATGGATGCGAATATGACGATTGCAAGAAATTTCAGCCATGTGGTTATGCATTTTACCAATTGCTTTATATAACTAGAGCATAATTCGAAGGAGGATCTTAGGAAAGAAAATGAATGAGAGGAGACGTACAGCTTGGAGCTCTTTTCTCCCTCAACCACAAAAAGAATACGCTTTTTAATGCTATCATAGAGAAAGCTTCTCTGACATTTTTGTCTAGAGAGAAAATTTGTTCAAGGTTTATTGTAGACAGTAACAATTGTATGTATGAAGAATAGAATAGTTCTTTGCGGAGTTATTAGCAAAGAGTTGACAACTATGGTGAAAATAGGACGAATGGGTTGAAGTGGATCTAATTTTGTTGGCGTCTTAGGCAAGTATTTGCTATGATAGTGTTCTAATAAGTATAGAAATGGCTTATCAACAATTTATAAAGAATCTGAGTTGGAATAGGCCTTAATTTCCAAGCCTTTTCAAGCCTTTCATTGCGCAGCCTTTCAGTCACATAACCATTACTCTGTACGAAGCTAGATACGTCCTACAACGCTGTGATAGAATGAAAATGAATAATTGTTACTTAGTTCTCAGTTAGATCTAATATCAAATTGATGACAGCAAAGGGTTAATTTATAAAAAAATCGCCAAATAAAAAAATCTCTATGAGTGAAGTAGATATATGGAAGCACAAGCCATTATAATGAAAGTCACTTTAATAATTAACTAATTAAATAATTTTATATCAAAATAATTACCAATTCGAATATTTTGCTAAGTTATTAGGAATAATAGCAGAATTGAAGAGGAAGCATTTTCCCTTACCTTAATAAATATCATTAGAAATCACTCTGATATCCGTCTTTTTGGTGTGCTTCATTTAAATCTAAATGATCGCTATTTCGAGAAACAAAGTATCTGCTTATAATTTTTTAATAAAGGTAATTTTTTTTTAATTTTGCATATTGGATAAATTTTAACCTTTTAGTTTATGTTAAGACAACTAAAAAAAGATTTTAGCTAATAATTAGCCAACTCTCCTATTGAAATGTCAAAATGGACGATTGTTCTTTGCATTTGAATTTTAAGTAGTTATGTGAATATTTGACTTTCAATATAACTCTTTTTAGGAATCAAAAACTCAGAATGCAACGGGCACCTTTCACCTGGGCCATTGAATCCTCCATTCTCGCCCAGTTGGAAGGTACTTTTGAGGGCGATTAGTCATTTACAAAAATTTGGAGGTGCGCGTAAAATCAATATTTCCGTCATTATAATTTTAATCAATAAATAGTTATCAATTTACATGGGCCAAATGTTAAGACAGCAATTTTGCATTCTGTTCAAGTGGCCTAAATTGAATATAATTAGATTTCTTGATAAAATAAACGAACGCAGTGTGCTTTTGCTGAGTAAATCTCAAATGCTTTGTTTGACATTTTGACTTGTGTGTCAGCCCACCCCTGTTGGAGGATGTTTTAATTAAGTAGCTCTCAGATAAATGCACAAAATTTTGACATCCAAGTGTGGTAAAATTGGTATATCGCATGCTCAATTTAATTAGATACCACGCAAATTTAAAAATTCATTAAAACGCGAAAAAAATTAATATTTTTGTTTAAAGTTTAACTAAGAGGATTTGCTTAAGCTGCTTATTGAACGAAACGAATATGAAATATCTTATCCAATAGCTCAAGAAATTCAGAAATAATGATATCTGATGTGAGAAGTAAACGAAGAAATTCAGTCAATTGTGACTCCATGATGTAATGGGGGCGATTTCGTGGTATCAATGAGCTTATTCTAATAATCTTTTCGAAATTTATAATGGTAACTTATTGTATGGCAAATATTATAAAATTTAGATTCCGTGGTTCGTATTATGACTCGCTAAGTGAATTCATGCCTACAGTATCTAGGAATCATTATTAGTGCTCAATTTCTTCTTTCCTAAACTTGTGTAAAACCAGAATGGCAGCTTTTCAATGTAACTAGGATGAAATAAGATAAGTTTAAATTTACTGAACAGGTTTAGCTGTGTTGAATTAAGACCAGCACAGGTGGTCTTAATGAACTTCGAATGAGGCCAAATATAGCATTCATTCTTGGTAATTGAATTTGTGCTATTGTAATTGAGAAAGCGAATGAATCAGGAGGATATTCGTCTGCAATTACCGTCTTTCCTGCTTTTATTCTCCCCGAATACTCTCCTGCGGATATCTGGTCATTCTTCTCCTTTTTTATAGTGATAGCGTGCAAAGGTTTTGATAATAGGATGACAATCCCCTTCGGTCTGTTGCATTAAACTTTACTGGCAGATTTAAGCATTAGGTACACGGGTCAATTTGTTTACAAAGTCTGTGAGAGGAACCAATCCACCTATTTATCATTACAATTTGATTTCGTTAGTAAAAAAAGAAATAATTATATCATTAATATAGTTGGTATTAGCATAATGACGTCGTGAATTTGGTGATTCCAGGGTTGTTGGGGCCTTAATCAGTCAAGCTGATCTGTTCGCTTATTTCCTAACAGTTAATTGATATGACGGAGTTAAGTAAGCTCTCCATTTGTTCAATTTAAATAGCTTAGAAATAAATTTCAATCTTGACCGTATGTTAATACTAAGCAAATAGATCGTCATGATTAGATAACTATTCGATGGCTGTATTTCACCATCTGATAAAATCAAATAAGAAAAGAGTAATTGTGACACTATAATACAAAAATAGTGCATATCACTTTTCTCCGTGAATTAACTTTGAGATAAGTAAGCTGACTCGAACAAGTACAATTATCTATGTTTGAACAAAAGTTAATTAGAGTAATTGCGCAAATTTCGGGAGTAATTATTTTAGATTCCAATCATCCAACAAGAATGCTTCCGGTTTGTATTGGCATTTCGCGAAATTCAAATTACCCCCACAATATTACTGAGAGCTTGCAAAGACTACCATTTCCTTGCTGCTTCAACTAGGAGAGGGGATGTTGTAAGAAAATCCGTGTAATTTTGAGCCAAATTAGAAGTTCTTATGGTGTTTTTTTTTAAAAAACTCAAACAATGTAATGCATTGTTCAAATTTTGCGCCCTTTGATGTTGCGATGAAATAAATCTCTAAGTTTTGAAGTATCGATACAGTCAATATTACTTCAAAGATCTAGGTTAATTTCATTCATTCAAATTTACTGAATTTACGTGAAGCAATGGGTTTTCTCACTTTCATCTTTATGTAATGCATAAATCGACTATCATAAAGATATGTCAAATTTTTAAATTAATATACTAGAATACTGATTAGTAATGAAAAATTCATCCAATTTGCAGATGCCAACATTCTGGAAGTAAATTCACTCAAAGTAAGCGAGAGGGTAGCAGATCAGTTTAACTCAAAGCCCTACCACGTCGAGTAATCCACCTTCGGCTGTGTAAAATTTAGTAAATTGTAACACAGCATTGTTTCTAATGCTCATATTAAGAAAATTCTAGTGAATTGACCCATTGGAAATGTCATATCTCCCATTCCGCTAGTCTCATCATCCTGCTCTCCTCATCTAGAACATTACTGTTCCGCGTTCGTCCGTTCAGCTCACAATAGCTCCTTCCTTAATTATATCACGATAAGAAATTGCGTTTAACACGTTTTGATACTATTCACAACGCCTGCACATGTTCAGACAGATCAGAAAAAGAAGGCAAAAGCTTTACGATTGAACTATTATTTTAAACTCTAAAGTAGGGCATCAATTGATTACTCTGATTGAGGATTACAAAGACCACTGAGAATTAAATTTACAGGCATGAGGAAGTCAAACCAGAAATCGATAATTCGGGGTGAACTTTTTGCAGATGCCTTGGAAATACTCACTTCGGTATTCCAAAATGTTTGGTTCCTAATGTTCTGCTGTCTTATTATATTTTTACTTAAATGAATCAAATGTCTTGACCACTCCATATGAGTAGAATCATTTTATAAGATTGACTTGTATAATTCTGCTTATTTACTTATATAGATAAAAATTGTTTTAACTTGATACATCTAGGCAATAGCCAACTGTTTTCGCTTTAGGATAGGCAGTGTGGTGTATCGAAATTCTTAATTCCCTCGAGCGGCAAGTTTACGCCTATCAAATCCAAATTGATGACACTGATTACCCAATTTTCGCCTAATATACCGACTTGTCGAAGTACACTCAGCAAGCTTTTACCTGTAATTTTGAGTGTACCAAAATCTTCCGGTTAGAACTGGCTTTTAGAAAGCAATACCACCATCATTTTTGAAAAAAATCGTGTACAAATTGACGAAATTTCCACATCTTTATCAATTAAATAAAAGGCAAGTTTTGCCAGCAAGTAGCTTTAATCAAACGCTTAAAAGTGTATACTTTGGACAGAAATCTCGAGCATTGTGTCTGTGGCCGAACTTGTGGAAACTAAAAGATCTATTTATTCCTTAACTGCGAGCGAGGAAAAGGATTAGAAAATTCGAATCCGTCCAAGTTCTTATTTTATAACACATTGCCCAACTTTACAGTGGCAAATTATTCATTTATGTAAGATTTGAAGTCGCCGGTTTGATACAATCACAGCGATTCCAGTAGTGCTGCTCAAATTTTGTTCAAAAAGGAGTATTTTTCAATAATAGAGCCTCTGAGGCACACACCTCTTCCCCATTTGCGATTAGAAGAAAAAATAATCCGAATTAGTTGAAGACCTTTTTAAAACTGATATCTGAATGTGTATTCTTTTATTCATAATTGTTTACCTTCGCGAAATTGGAGGCCAACCCCTCGAATTAACTCTGTTCCAAATTTGAGATGCCAAAATATGACTATTTTATAAGAACGGCTTCAGGATGCCTCCCCCATATTCTAGGCAAGCCCCTTCTCCTTGTAAGTATGGGTGGTTCGCGGTCTTAATGTTGACTTGTGTGGAAATGGAAGGTCCGCAAGATAGACTAGTTTGGTAATTAATTTGACATATTTGAGCGATAGATATTAACGAATTATTGCAGCATTTCCGAATTACTAAGAGGAAATAGAAAAAGAACAGTTCCTATCCATTAAGTGGAGTTGACATTTATAGTGACCCTGTTAATTTTGTCGTCTTTCGCGCCCCGACAACGCATCGGCTTGTAACCTTATTGTAGAAAAAGCACGATACTTTGTCCTTTTCCATGGGAGTCATGACATTTTGAATACAATTTCATAAACCCAGGAATTAAACGCCAAAAAATTGGGAAATTTTTTTTTGCTGATTTTGCGATAGCAAAATGATAGCGCAATTGAAGCCGTATATGGCGTTTTAAAATGGACAGATGAATGAATGCACTTTGGGCGTTGAAATTAGGAGGAAAAATTAATGCTAAAGGCTGTTCATTTTAATTGCACCTTAACTATGTAAACCATTTAATTTGACCTTAGAAGAGTGACCTCAAGTTAAACGATCAGATTAATGATCAAAACGACCACAGCCCAAAGTAGTTTAAAGCGGGAAGACCGCGTTAGAAGCACAGATTTTGCCTGACTGAATTTGTGTAATGGCGAACTAGCGCCTAAAGGCTCTCTTGACTATTCCGTTGCGTAAATTATTCAATAGTTCCACTTACCTTAAATAAATAATTGAAAGTATACACCACAGTTACTTAACCTACCGCAACTAAGACAAGCACGTGCTATTTTTCAACCTTTAATTGCACAATTGTCTTAAATTACACGATCTGTTTAGAAAAAATGCTGTTTTAAAGAAATATGAAGTTGTGGAGGGAGTGAAGTGGAAGTGTCCCCGATTTTAAATGACTAAACTGAGTGGTTTCATTATATCCAACGTGTACATTGAAATTGTGCAATATTTGATGCGTATAATGTAATTTGTAACATATAAATTTTGTATATATTTTGTTTAACTCTTAAAATTTTTAATAAAACACACCTTCCTCCTAAAGGCACTTACCTTATTGGCATGGTCCTTAGTTGGCGCAATGATTTAATGATTGGAATATGTATAGTACAATATTCGATTGAATTCTTGGGAAGACGCTTGACACGTTTATGTGGCAGCTATTAAAACTGGTTTGGCGACAGCTAACATCCCGCGTTGCACAATCTACAAAGGTTTAAATGTAACTGACCTACTTGTAATTAAAGATCTGGTAAGTTGTATGAATTACTTTCCAACATCAGTCCAATCTATCGTAAGAAAAGACACTTAAATTGCTGAAACACATAATTTGCATCATAAAATCGTAAATGCTTGATTTAATACTCTGAACTAATTTGCGATCATTTTAATTGATATAAGATAATTTATTTTATGTAGATAATGGGTACGTGGTCCAAATATTTACAAATTTAGTTTACCTTAAGGGTAAATATGCGTATTTCATACCTGTACCCCGCCAAACACCCGGGAATTGTAATGTCGTATCGCAGAAGGCAAAGATTTCTACAGATTTAAATGATCTAAAATATTTCTTCCGGTTGAAGGCGATTAATTAGCAATTGTGTACAATTTTCGATCAAAGAATAGCATTACTTTACAATTTTGCCTTCCGCAATCTGTTAATTGCTGCAAGTTGGATAGATAAATGTTATGTGTAATTTAATAATAATTTTTTTTTCGGAAATATCTGTGGAATTGTGATTCTATTTTTTTTAGAAATTTTCATTTCATCTCCACTTGCTATTCACTTTCAGCAAAGTGGTCATTCAATTCACAGATTTTCCCATGGTTAAGGAACTCCAAAACCATTAATATTAGATTCCTAAATTCGACACAAACATGGAAAAACTAAGATTAGAATTCTGTAATAAAATTTAGAATTGTAAAGTTTTAAAGTTTTTTTGTGGAAATTCATTAAACTGTGAAAAATAGCCTATGGCACACTGACCATTCATTTAAGAAATTATTTTGTGACTAAATGAGCTAAGTCAATAACGCTTGCATTAATCGCCTATCATAATTTCAACTTTAAAATTTACTCCCGAATGGATTGTAAACCCCTGAAACGGTGAATTTTCATGAAATTCGGTTATTTCAGATTAACCTTTCGTAAAAAGATAGGATTAGTCTAGAACATTGAAGACACGTCCTTGAATGTATTATTTTCTGAGGCCATTGCCAACTTTCCACATTGTATCAAGTCTTCTCCCTTAGAAATGGTATTTAATAAGTAATTTTTCCCAAATAAATACTCGCTCTTATAAGACAAGCTAGCCCAATGCGAAAAAGTCATCTTGGAAATAATTTGATATACCCACAGCATAAACACAAAATTTAGATTATGAAAAGGGCATTGCGAAGCATGTTTTAACGATATCAGATCACTGTCAGGAAGTTTATTTGTATCAGAGAAAGGTTGTAGTAGATAGAATTACATCCGGGTGGCAAAGTTATAGAGATCAGGGTCAGTAGGTCCAAGATCTGGACTTTGAATAACGGTTATTAATAGTCAACTTCTCGTTCCAAATTAGTACGAGTAGAGTTGAGGGTAGACTGAAGTATATTGTACAACGAGAGAAATTTGCGAAATAATGAGAAAAGGCAAAAGGTCAGACAATAGAGTGAGAACCAAGTGCATTCTCCATGTGAATTAGATGGAAAGCATTCTTTGAAAATCTTTATTGAACTATGGTATGAGTACAAATGCACTAATTGTACTCGTTTAGCACCAACACTTGCATAAAAAAGCAAAGTTTCAGCCGAACTACTTACATTCTTAGGAAGAGTAAGAAAATTAATCTTCCAATTTTAAATCTACAGAATGTGGTGAAAAGTTAAATATATTGACTAGACATTACACAGAGAAGTTAAATTAATAAATAAACACTCCATTTTCAAGAGTTTGTGTACACCAAGCAAGATAGAGCTGAACTGTCTTGAACTTTCGTTGAGAAGTAGACGAAAAATTTGCAGGAAAAAATCAATATAACTAAATCGGCGCCTCGGTATTGGACAAAATTTGAAAGTCCGCTAAAGTAATTGTTCAACTTTTATCATATAATCTTCCCAAAGCTGTGCAAATATTTGGCGATAAAAGAGGTCATTAGGGAAAGGTTTCCGCTGTTCGAATCCGTATTTTACTATCAACGGATAGAACATGCTATCATGAGAGGCAAATGAACGTACCCGCTAAAAGGTGGATTGTTATAACCTCATTAGTCACCTTGATTAGCTGTGATCTCGCGAACTCAATAATTGCGCTGAATTGATCCAATTCAACATTCTAGTAAGAAATAGCTCCCAGTTTAAGTCTATTTGGCAATTATGAGACATTTGCGAATAATTAAGAGAGAATTAATTGAAATGCAAATTAATTGCCTAAATTAGCTCTGAATGAATGCATTATATTTCTTCTAATAAGACCAAAATGGAAAGCAGCGCGTGCGTGGTGGGGATATAATTGCGAAGCCAGTGTGAGTCAGCGGACTATGACTCTATCATGAGAAAATTGGACGTCTCAATAAAAAAGGCTCTCGTGGTATCCACTTCTTGTACCAGACGCCTTGTGTTGATGGAGCATGAATCATCTCATCTTTCAAGTGGATGGTTGGGAAAAGAGATGTCAGGTGTAAAGATGCGTGAAGTGCATGATGGAATTCTTTCTTTCTTTCAAATTTCAAGACAAAATTGATACTTAATGCGACATTTATAATAGATGGCCAAGAAAAAAGAGTTCATATGTGAATACAGAAATGTAAATAAAATTAAACTTCCAGTTAAAGTAATAAATACAAAACGTTATGAATGACAGCGTGCTCAGCATTCAATAGTTCAAGTGTTAAACGTGAACTTCAATACACAACTTAAAATATTCTTGAAAAGTGGTGAAAATTCTCTTGGTGTGATTTTCACAACCGTATTGCGAGTGCGCATTTTCAATTCTTTAATTATAGACCGATTGTTACAGTCTGTTTATCCTTGAAATTGCTTCATTATAAAGAACCTCAGGTAGACAGATCAAATGATCTTGGAGGCCACAAACCTGCTGAAGTTGTACGCTCTTCTCCGAAGGTTTCATGGACGTATGCCATTGTAAAAGAATGGAAGCATGCACCGAAGCACCATCTCCCGTGAGCTACCGTCCTTCCTCTGTCAATTGCAGGAATGAATAGTTTGTAATAATCTCGTTGAATATATTTTAGAGTTCCTGGTGTTATTAAAGCAAATGGAGCCTGCAATCTGTAGGGCTGAAACTGCACATCAACCGCTTATTTTTGTATCATGTAGAGGCATCCTCATGTGCTCCCGGGGATTGTCTCTTGAAGAATTACGAGTGTTTTGAGAATTCTCTTCCCCCCCTCCCCCCTGGCTAAGGTGGAACAATGCTTCGTCTGTGATAAAATGAGGGCTTTGGTTCAGATAACTATCAACGACATGAGTGAGTAAGCATTTGGAATAATGTTCTCGTTTTGCTCAGTCCGAAACATCTTTTCTTTACACGCTCGTGTATGTAAATGCTTTAATGCATTCTGCCATGAAGTTCATTTGATAGTTAGTTAAGTGGTGAGACGGCTGATTGACTTCCGTGAGTTTCTTAGCAGTCTTGTGAACACGTTGAACATTTTCCTTAGAAATAACCGTATGATCACGGTTACCCTTGGCGTTAGTGACGGAACCTGCAGCTCTAAATTTAGCAATCATCTTCTGGACACAACTTTAAGCAGAAGAAAGCATCTGTGGATATTTTATGGTGAACGTTCCATTTAGGGTTACAAAGAATCCACATCCAAATGAGTTTCGAGAATAAAAATTCTTTATTCAATTGAAAACAGCATACAGCAAGATTGAATTCACATGCGTTATTAACTTTCGACGACTTAACTCTGAGCAATACCAAGTTAGCATAAAATGACAACTGGACACCATGTGACCTACCGAAAACGCTCAATATCATTTCAGTATGATGCAGAACACGGGGCCTCTTTTATCTTGGCCACATCCAATTTTAATGATAAGAGCACAAAGGTTTATTCGTGGACTTCTAAGCAATGATAATTTTATTTGGAATACCTTTCAAAGTGACATAGTTGTCTTAGATGGAAGAGAAATAACCGATAAGCTTTCTTTCGCTAAATCTATTTATGATTTTTTTCGGCTCATTTAATGAGAAAGTGAAGTGTTAGTTGAGATTTGGTAAATGAAGTCCTATCAAAGCTGTTATATTGATTAAAATTAATGCTCGTATCAAAGACATTCGACGCATGCTCTTCTACGAAACCGGTAAAACTGGCCCACATTGCGCGGTGAATAGAAAATCTAGGAGAACTGGAAGAATCGGTTTTACTCAAACTCTCTTCATTTCACATAGAGCAATTTCAAGCGAGATTGCACAAAATTTAAGTTTTCCAAAGAGCCTCATTTCTTATTGAGAGAAATTGACATTATTTGCTGAAAATATAGCCCTTTTGCGTGCGTCGGTCCAAATAATTGTATATCTAATCCAACAGACTTGCCTCCCCCTTCCTCACCTTGGACGATTCATATGCTAATTGGTTTGAGGTCATATCCCTGATATCACGAAATTCGCAACTAACGGGGCAATAAATTTGATCTAGTCCAGGTATAGCAGTCATTTCTCGTCAAAACAAATTAAAAGGTACCAGGCATGGCATAGTCTGTATTATTCAAAGTTCAAAAACCTTGAAGAGCAGCCTGTTGGAAACATGAATCAGACACTCCACAAAAGAAGGGGACGGAAGGGGAGATTCATAGCTATTTTCAACAACAGATGACGTCACTTCCAAGAAAAGTTAAAGCTAAGGAAACATTGCTGATCAATATTCGAAACTGAGTGCATTCTTAGAAGCGTTTTCAGCTCTAGTACGCAAATCCAAGTCCAGCGGAGATCACTCTGCCTTTAAATCCTAGAACTCCAGAACTTCACCTTAATTGATTCGCCAAACCGAATGTTTAAAATAATCTCTTAAAAGATTCCAAGTGGATCCATACTTCAGGTCTAATGAATGGTCAACTTTCGCTGATGAGCTTGTACTGTTATTTAAAGGATGTTTTGTTTGAAACCTATAATAATTCTTTATTCATTAATTATGACTAAAGTCACTTGTATAGAAGCAATAACAATGGCAATAATAATTGTGTGGTTTATTGACGAAATAGTAGGACACAAGAGGACCAATAGTTAGATAGTCAGGAGGTCTTTACAAAAGTTTTTTGGTGCTAATGGGAAGGCAAAAAAACCGTTAACATGACTTCAGATAAGTACGAATTGTTTGGCCACTTGACCTAAAATTGCAGTATGTGAAAATCTTCTTTTCAAAAGTATGGGGAGACAGACCGAAGAAATAAGAATTCCAATGAAGGAAGACCATTCAGTTACTTCAAATTCGCAGCCTTCCGTACGTCATTCTTCGAATCTTCGAATCCCACATCCATTTAACATACATCGCGCTTTTTCTATCATCACTGTTGAGAATTTGTCCTTTTTCATGAGATGCAAAGCGACGACAAATTAGCGTGTTTGCAAATGATGTAATTTTATTTTAGGACTGTCTATGATACAGTCAGGGATTTTTGTTACACCTCAAGGACACTAGTTCAGATTTTATCACATCTGCCCCGGATGGTAGAATTTAATTATTTTCATTCATTCCGCACCCTACATTTGGCAATTACCAGAAAGAAGAGAAGAGAGGTGGTTTCAAAGTCTTGGCGTCTGCACATAAGATCAATCAAAGAAAGTCGATGGATATAATTAAATGTAAAATACAAGTGGAAAAGGTAGATGAAAAATTGATCTGGCCGACGACACTATATCATAACGACAGCCCCCTGTCAAGGTGTTCTATGAACTTCAAAATTGTAAGCCTATTATTGCATTTTAGACTTTGTGGATGAGTGCATATGGCTAATAGAGGTTAGTGTTTTACAGTTGCTGTAAAACAATTATGATACAGTTGCGCATTCATTTTGAAAACAGAATTCCAATGTTCCAAATCAATGTGCATACAGGTTGCATAGTTAGTTGAATACATAAATATTGATTTGAAATGTCAATTAATCTAAAATGCATTGCTGAGAAATAATGGGAGAGCAAGCAGAAGACTTGCTTCCACTAAATATATATCACCATGCCTCAGCAGCCAACTTGGACGTTTGTCAAGTCAGAGATCGTAATGATGGTGTTCATTATTGAGAGTTCTGCAATAAGAACAGCAAACTAGCTTCGAAAAGCTTGTTGTATTTTAAAATCTGACCTCCTCATCAAAGTAACTCTAATATCGTATATGAATATTTTAAGTAGTCTAATCAAGCATATTTGGCGTACTCGAATAAAACTCAAACGTTTGACCAGCCAATAACGTTTCCCACATCCAATTCTATACAAGTACGATCATTTCCCTAGTTGAAGACCGTCATTTTGAGCCTCACGTCTTCTCTATTCTTCGTCCTGGGATTTGAGTAGTTACAGCTGTGGAAAGAATCAGCTGAGAGTTGCAAACACTAAAAATGGAAATCGAAAAATGAATTGTAATTAATGACGATCATTTATCCCTTGTGGGATAAAAATTAGAATTATTCATAATTAAGCAAAAAATGTAAAACAAATGGGGTGAATAATGGCATAGGAAATTTGGTCAAAAAGGCGAGCAACAATAAAATTGAAGGTAGTTAGTTCGTGAGAGACTACTTAGCCGGTCAGTCACGGTAGAATGCTGGAATTAGTCATTTGCATTTGAATTTCCCAGTTGACAGCTGAAGTACCACCACCGTGTGGTCAGTAATAAGACTAATAATGAGAGAAAAAATAATAATTTTCTCTAGAATTTCTAATATTGAGAACGCTTGACGCCAAATTCTGACTAAACAAACACCTTAACTTTATAAATGTTGATAGATTTGAAACAAAAATATTTTATTTCGATTTTTAAAGAAATTCGAGATATGAATGGTGTCTTGCTGTTGTTAAATCGCAGTAATAACGATGCTGCCAAGCCCTGTGTTTAACATACCCCATAGCAATACTTTCGTACTTTAGAGGGTCTATATTTAACAAAAAATGTAATATTTAGTGAAGTAGTTATGTATTCTCCTCAAATTTACTAACACATAACTCTTAAAACCACAAACATGCAATCAAAATATCTTCAGAAATTAGCAGATTCAGAATTGAGATATGTTTAAACAGACTAGCGAAATGCGAGATTACGGCCAATGGATGCATTTTGTTTCAAATAAATTACTTTCAGAGCTGGAGTCAAGGTGAGTAGGATGTGCTCAAAGATTTCAAATTGTGATGACCATAAGGGCAATAATATTAGTTTTCTTTGAGTCAAATATCATATATAGAGACACTTTAAGAATAAACGGTCGTTGAATGTATAGAAGACTTCAAATAAGCTAACTTTCAATTTCACTCTCACAGCTGCACTGTCTCCCATGGAGTTATGATGCGTTCACCAGCTACCCTCGAAATTTTCTTTCCTACAATCCTCTTTCTACTTCCTTTACAATCGTTAAATGCGGGCATTTTTTTGAAATTTCAACTTCTCCTTTTAATAAATTCCATATATATTATTTATAAAACCCTAAATCAGAAAATTTTGGTTTAAAATTTGATAAAATGAAATAAAATGTAAAGAAAACTAACGTAGACAAGCAAAAAAGGGTCGCACATTCGGATGGCAAATGTACTGATATTTCCTTTATTTCCTTTTAATAAAAGTAATTGAGTATCATTTTTATAAAATTTATCCAATCAAAATGATTTAATCCAAGTATGAAAAGTGCAAAAACTAATTGAATTTATTCATTTCAGGGTCTAAATGTGCAAAACAAAGCCCTGTAGACAAATGAAAAAAGTATTCATTGATTTGTGGACTTCAAAAGAATTCAATTTTAAGTGATTATTAGTATTATTACCAAAAGCAATATAAATTTCACAATTTTTAATTTTTGGAGTCAAGTATGTCTAATAGCACTTGCTTTCCGCTCTCAAGTTGTATACTATTTACTCAGAGTGGGTGGGGAATTTACGTTCCAGAATTTAGCTCACAACAGATGTCTACTGAAATGGCGCAAACTAATTTGTTATAGAAGAGTCGGCCTTGGGGCTTCATTCGGTTTTTTTTTCTTCGAATGGTTAAGAAGCCAAAATTTCCTCGCATTATCGACACAGCAGAAGTGGATCTACCTTCTCAATGAAATATTTCAGGGGATAAATCAAAGGATGCGTAAAAACACTGCTCAGAGTATCTGTCTGGATGAAGGACTGGTAATGAAGGGGTTTAAAAGGCAAGGAGGGGGGGGGGGGAGGGAGAGGGGAGGGAGAGGGGAGGGAAGTGGGGGCGATGCTATCGTATACGCCCAATAATTCATCAAAAAGTTCTAATTTATGACATTACGTCGCCATTAATCTTTTGAAGACCTTGATTTTATTAGCTTTCACATAAAACGTCCTTATTATCAACCCCCCCCCCCCTTCCATAACTCAAAAAAACCGACCTCGTAATTATATTCCTTATTTAAGCCAATAATTAACTTTTATCCATATCAATGTCTCCGGCTGGTAGTGGGCAGTAATTAATGTAAAGTGGCTTTATGGAGTTAGGAGTATCCAATCAAACGGAGCTTTGGTGACCGCCACTAACACTTGGTGTATGCGTAATAGTTAATTACAATTCAACTCAGATTAACGACTCTCAATTTGGATTATTTATTGGAGTTAGAAGTTGTAATTCATATTTTCATTGAGTTCTATTTTAGTAACTTTTAACAATGATCGGTAATGGAGTGTCAGTCTGAGTAAAGGAAATTGAAAAGATTAATTTTCGGCATGACTAGTCTACCCGATAACAATAATGAATGCCATGTTCTAAACCGACGAATTTCTTTAAATGAGATAAAACGTTATATCTACTAATTTTCTTATTAATTTTAAAGAAAAATAAAAAATAGATTTAAAAATGAAAAAAAGGACTGAGGAATATAGTTATAAGGAAAAAAAGATAAAATGTGTACTATTTTCTAACTCCTGTCTGTGACAAGTTAACAAACAAAATAGCAGAAAGAACTGCGTAAAAATTTAAACAGAAAGAGAGTAGTGAGAAAATGTATGCCAAATTGAAAAGCTTTCCTTTTGTGGAATCATAGATGAAAATCAATATTTCTAAACTTGTGTTCTTTCAATCGATCACCTACAATTCGTGACTGAAGCACCTTTTTGTTGAGCAAGAAAATGTAAAACGAATTTGAGATATTTTTTGTTAATTGTAACCTACTTTTAACTTTTGTTCCAGAGCACCGATTTTTGTGAATCCGTGGTGTTATCGATCCCCTGCCGATGTTCCTATTATAAGAGAAGCTAACTGAACTGATTCACAATGTAATACAATGAAGTAATAGTACCTTAAGTGGAAATTAAGACATTATAGGCTATTTAAAATACGGGTGGCTTTTGAAATATTTGCCTTAAATTAATTCTTTTGATAGAAATAAAAGCAATGAAAGGATCTACTTGGGTTTAGATTATTTCATTTTTGCAGTCACTTATCAGCTCATTTCTTCACTATCCAAATTTATTTGTGAATGAAAATTTGACGATTTGCCAAAAAGAAATGAAGAGCAAATCTCACGTTAAAAAGTTGTCACTATCTGGCAATTAATTTTAAACACTCTCCAGTTGCTTCAGTCAAGCTGGCGTTGATTTTTCTTCCTCTGCACTGGTTTAGCAAAAAATAAATAAATGTATATATATTTATATATAAATGCTTTCGAGTTGGTTTGAGTTCGACTCAGTTGAGTTGAAGTGGCTTTTTAGTAGCTCAAAAGCCGCGCAAAATCCCCGCACTGTTTCTTCCGATTTCTTATTTTTTTAACCACCAGACAAAGTGTAGGCAGAAAATGGTTGGAGGGCTTTCGGATAAAAATTTCTAACTGCTTTATCGGAAAATTTAAATTACAATTCTTTAAAATGATGGCTCAAATCGATAGATGCAGATGATGAATTAGTGTAAAACACAGAGCTGGAAGGCTTTAATGGAATTTTTAGGGAGCGAAATTGGATATGCTAAGGTTCAAAGAACTATTACGAAAATAGTTGCCTCTAAGGACAATGTCATTGTTGGATATAGCTAAATGAAAATTTTGTTAAATTAAGTCAAAATTGATTGTAAAATGTAAACAGTTGCTTGATCTGGTCATTGAAAGATAAATTAACTGTTTATTTGGATCGAGAGAATCATTCACGGTTAGGACGTGAGCTTTTATATCAATCGAACAAATATCTTTGAAGGTTTATAAATACTCACGGATCCACCTAATATCATCATAAATTTGATTAATAATTGAATTTACTAATATAAAAGATTGACTTAAAAAAATTACGATAAGTATTTTCTAAATCTGCCCAAAAAAACAAAAAAACCATTTATTAGATAAAAAACTAATATAAACAATCTGTATTGTGATTATAATTATACAAGCTAAATATTTTAAAATAACGAAAATTTGCGCTTTATATGCCTGCTTTGGCTTGTATGGTAAATTTTAATTTTAACTTTTCAGTCCAGCATTATTGCTTCATTGAGTAATTTAATCGTTTCCATAGTATATTTACTGAGTTCACCCACACGGATTTGTTGGAAGAAACTTAAGTATATTTCCTTTGACGTTGTCAAAAAGTTGTCAAAAGTGTCAAGCTAGAATAAGACTATTTGCAACAATTTATTGTCAAGATTATTTATCTTAGAAAAAAAGATTATTATTTTTTTTTAATTTCGTACTATAAGACTTGAAGATGTATGAGGATTTGAAAAGTCTCAACTTAGGAATTATTTGAGGGACTCGATCATATTGAATGAGGAAACATTTGGAAACATCAGCCTCTTCCAAATTAGAAGACCACTTGTTGAAAAGACTCATGTTGGCGTTTCTCAATTATTGTTAATTGAGGTTCGAAATGAGGAGAGAGGAAATTTGAACTGGAAGGAAAGGAACAAACACCAGCACTGAATGGAAAAACCAGGCTAGTAATGAACTAGAAAAATTGGGACGCACTGAGAAATCCGACTGATTTCACGCTTCGCATCGGTAATGTTAACAATCAGAAACAAACTCTTGAAATTCTAAAAGTCCATTAGTCATTAGCCAAGAAGGAAAAAAAGGTATTTACGCAAATCTTTTCCTGCTTCGAAAGATTAGCCAAATAAAATTGTTAACATCTTCGAATGTCATCCTCAGTGTAACGTAAAGCTTGCTAACCTTTGAGAGTGATTCGATGCCTTTTGGGTACCTTTAACCCCAAAATTTATCCAAGGGCAGCAAAATGTATTAAGGTTTAAGTTAACTCTTTAACGGTCCTCTTTCAAAATAAGCTCCATTGGTATTAGATTCGTAACAGAAGACGCTATTGTCGTTTGAAACATGCCTGATACTACCAAAACTCATCACGTCGGCGACATCAGTCTGCTGTGAGACACGCGTGAGTGCGGTCGGGTGCGTTTTTTCAAAAAATAATTCGGGCGTTAAAGGCTTAATGCATCCGTAACGGAACTTTCTACACCTACACACTTTTGTTCATTAATTGTCTTTAAGGCGCTTGTTAATCAGATATCAAATTTTCACAAGTCCTGAAGCAATAAGATAAGATGATAATAAATAGCGCTTTGCGCTGTGGTAAAAAAGTAGGTTGACAAATGAAGTTTATGATTTAAGTGACTTTCCAAAGCACTAGAGAAAAGCGAATTCCCACCCATGGAGACATTTGATTTGTAAGTCAAGAAAGCAAAATAAATGACAGTTTTGAATACACACAAGAATAAATTTGTGGAAATGACTTTCCGAATGAAGAGCAATAATTCAGTAAAGCATTTTAGATGTGAAATGGAGATTAGTTGAGTTCACTTTGAGCGAACTTCAATAAGTTACGTTATGCTAGTATCTTAGCCATTGGATGTGATGTTGGTCCAGAAGCTCTAAATGCTATAATTTGGAGTTGAATTAGAAATAAAGAAGATCCTTGAAATGTGAAAATTAAAACTTACGAAGCAAATGAGTCAGAGGAGAGGGTGCTTTAAGCCTTGAACTTGATTCCATAAATACAATTTAGGATTTTTTTCCGATTCTCAGTTTCCATAAATTCATCTTTGGCAAATTAAAAACCAAAGTTTCTCTGTGAGTATGAAATAAGTAAAAGTGAGCTTGGTTCTCATACACTTATGACGGAAATATCTTCCAAGATTACTTTTGAAAAATCGATTACCAATTTTGTTATTATTTAACTAATTGAATACTTTATTTGATATAATGTCTTTTTCTATTCTTCTTATTTAATTAAATGATTTTCTTGCATCCGTCTAATAAATAGATTCATAGGAGCTACGTTGTGCCAATCAACGACATCATATTATTTATTTAACCGTTTTAAAGATTTTTATGTAAAAAATTTTACTTGCGTATCATATATAGAAATAGCTTATCTATAAGTTATTAGAGTTGGTTTATATTAAATGATGGTACTTTCCTCGTTGTCTCCATGGTGCAAGTTCATCTTTAGCATAGTAATATGTAGAAACTTGACAATTTAAACAAATCGATTATGCACACTATGAATTTTTTTCGCAGAATTTGAAATTTTAATAATGACTGCCTTTTATTGCATTGCACACTGCAATTTCTTCAAGTCGGACGGCTTTTTAATTTAATCATTCAGTGAATTAATTCGAAAATATTACACAAGTTTTAGCCATATCAGAACTTCTTGCCTCTGAGACTTTACGCTAAGATGGATGAGTTCTGATAAACTGGAACACTTTTGATCTGTTCCGTTCCCACCATACCTGGGCATTGAATTATTTTAACAGCACTGAACGGTATTCTAGCAAACAGTTTACTAAATTCTTATTCTTTAAAATAGGCACAAATCGTCAATTTAAAATGTTTCCATAGTAATATGAAAACTCCATCAACTTACTCCAAACTCCCAAGGTCCACCTTCAGAATATGCAATATTTGTAATAATTAACTGCATAATTAACAATTTTACTCTCCGTTATTTTCTCTAACAACTTTAAATACTGGTGCTAGAATGGAGTTTCCTACTTAAAGTAAAACTTTAGCGTAATATCAGTCTACGGACAGTTTTAATTTAAAAAAATAATGTCAAAAAAAGAAAAACGTCACGCAAAAGACGTGAGAGACGCTGAAGTCGAAACACCTCAAAATGAGTGGATGTGAATTGTTTTTGACTGGCTAGAATTCCGCTAGAGCACGAATCAATTATTCGATTAATCAAATTGACGAATACAGCTTCTTCCACTTATACGAAATAGAAAGTGAGGAAGTTGAGAGGTGTGGTGGATTGAAAATCGAATTCAGGGCACTTGAATCATCTCGAAATTTATCACTCTGGGGGAAATATAGCTTGTTTGTCGCATTGTCGTTAGTCACCTTGGCTTGTTCAATTCCTTTCCCAAACTTGCGTTGCTTACTCTATGTTTACCTGCAGCTTTAATCTCAATTGGGAAAACTGGCAAGTACGCTCACCTCTTCCCTAGTACTTCTCAGAATGGAAGGTAGGTATTCTGGTTCCATCACATTGGAAATATCTTCTTTGCTGCTTAATGGTTAGCACAATTTCACCTTTTTGACGAAACTGATTCAATGAAAGTGAGTTGAAGCCTACTGGAACATTGAAATCATCGATGGAAATAATGGTAATAAGTCACTCTCCTGATATTATTCATTTCCTTGGAATTAACAACTCTGCTTATTGCAGACTTTGGAAGGTTTTACTTAAATAAAATTTGGTCCAAAATTGCCGTCATCTATACATATGAGTTAGTTCTATCTACAATGAGGAATGAGAAGGAACTTAAGAAGAGTATAGTAGGTGAAGGAAAGGCGGATGTATATGGTTGAAGACAAAAAATGGAGAATAATGTATTCTTTAACATTTATTTAAATATAATAAATAAGTAATAGATCAGTACAATTATTTGACCACCAATGGCCAAAGTGGCTGACCACAGCAATCATTATTGGAAGCGTATTTGTTTCACCCTTTTAAGCCTAAAATCCAGAGGTGCCACGCAATCTCCATCTTTCTTTATCTGTTCGCCAAATACAAATTTGAATTTTAAAAGATTTTGTAAAATATTTTTATAGTGCCAAAATGTATGCAAGTATAAATTCCCAATCCCAGCATAGCTAATGGCCAAAGTGCACTATGTGCTATTTGCTTAGTAATTATTTCAAAAACATTCGTTAACTACATGCACCAGAAGATACCCATCTAAGCTCTAAATATCATGTAAAAAAGTGCATTTGCCGAATTAATTTCAAAATAGTTTGCTCGATCTTTCTTTAGGAAGTTCACTGCAGCAATGATGGTCTAATTGACATGACATTTGTGCTAAAAACTATGAGTCCATTTAGAAAATCATTCAGTCACTTTAAGTTCTTTTATTAATTAAATTAATCAATTAAGGGTCGCCTCGACTGAGGTGGCAACATGTTAAAGGGCTTAAATAAAAACTCCTTTGTTGAAACAGAGCACAATTTGCTCTAAGTTGCCTGCAGGTCTTTTCAATTAATTCAATATGGGCATTACATGATGAGATGCTATAAAATTTAGAAAAAGAAGGCCTGTACGAACTCCACTTGCTTTTTATTTTCAAAAAATGGTCATAGCTAATTGTGGAATTAGTCATTAGTTGTGTCAGTCCGAAGAAAATGATAACTGTTGGAAGCTACTCAACATCGTTATTCTATAGCAACAAAATGAAATGAAATAGACTAAGAGCAAAAGAATCCATTCTCAAACTCCAGTAAATTGAATTTCATCAACTATTAAGGAAAAGGTTGAGTGACTTTGGTGCACACTCTGAAAATTTCCTATTCCACCACTTCTCTTGTTGATTCATACGCACTACTCAGGTATTTTATCCACATCGATGAGCATCTTCTTCATGACCTCGCCAATGTTAGACCTGGGTATCAACGTTCGAAACAAAGGACTTTAGACTCATCTCTGAGGGGAGAGGTATGTTATTATGGAAATCTTTCATCAAGTAAGTGGATTGTTTATGTTCAGTTAGCCTTACTTTCATCGAATTCGCGAAGACGGATTTCCAAACTGCCGCATTGGCTTGTCATATCTTTAATGTGATTATTAATAGTGCTGTACTTATATATCGTATTCCGCGATAATTCAAAAAGACACATATAGTGAATTCAAGGTATTGATAAGTCTCTGGAATTGTATTTCATAATTTGATACTTCAAATAGTGAGCAAATTCCTGTCAAGATAGTCAAAGCACAATGAATGTTTACGGGATGCTCGGTCACGTTAGTAAATTTAATCACTATTAAGGTTAATAATAATAAATTAAACAGACATAAATTACTTTAACAGGACAGGCTTACATAAAATTCATTTTTTGTTCACTTCGTTGGATAATTAAAAAAAAAACACGCTCAATTCATCGCGTACTTTTAAATTATTGACAGCAATTTTTCCAATCAAATTTGAAATATATTGATTTACTGGTTTACTCTCTTCTGCAATTCTCATATTTAGACGACAAACAATATCCGAAAATACACTTTAAAAGTTGACTAAAATACATCGCGCAAATATCTAAGCGATGAATCATAATCTCTACAAAAAAAGGGAGCACATCCAATCGAACACGCACAGCCGATTTTGCGGGGGTTTTGATGTACGAACTTGGCAAAAATTTGAAAAAAAATGGCAACAATTTGTACCCATACATCAGCACACGACACACGGAGACCAGGATGCAAAACTTGCCTTTCGCAGCTGTTGTGTCGTACACACATACACTTTACATTTGTTCTGTTGAAAGCCTGGTTAAAAAATTCGCCTCGCATTTGTTGTTTCCATCCGCAGCCCTGGAGTCTTTTTGTTGTAACAGGGGGAGGAGGGGGAGGGGGGGGGAGGCGAGGGGAATTAAATTGCAAGGGAGAATGCGGGAACATTGGGCAATTGCTAAAGGACAGTGTTTAAGTCAAAAGTCAAGTGTAACCTCTCGCTTCGAGGTGTTGGACTATTCTTCACAGTGAATCACTTGCCGCAGATAATGTCGAAACCTCTAAAACAAAATTGGTAATGCTATTAAAAGAACACGCATAAAATATTGTGAAATGTCTTGTTAGGTAAGCTTACCATAATTAAAATGAAACAGATTACCATACATCAGTTCAGCACTACGAATTAGCGCAACTCATCAAATGACGGTTCATAAAGTAATATGATTACGATAAACCAGATAAGTTTATTATTCCATAACATGCGGAGAAAATGTAGGATTTACCATATTCCTTTTACTTCCAAGTCACCTATTGATTTCCAATGTGCTATAAAGCACCTTTCTGTTAAGATCAAGTTAATTGAATTGCAACTTTCTCTAATATTCGTTAGATGTTCAATTGGTCGGAAGCATGTCAAGTCATTAGTTAATTACACATTTCAAAAACCAAGTAAGTTGTGGCAGAGAGAAGTACCTGCTCAAATCACTTTGGGAATTATCAATAAGCGTCATGGAAGTTACAAGGACACAGTTTCAATAACGAAGTCAACAGCGTCTGAAGAAAATGCTGTTCAACTATTATATGTGATTTGATTTTCAAGCAAAATCTTACCTACCTCACCTACTTCTTACTTTAAACAAAGTGAATTAAATAAGAAAGAAAATGAAAAATTGAGCAACTCAAAAGCATGTTAGTCTTAAATAAAGTCTAAAAGATATAAAAATTATTAAAAGTGAAATAAAGTTTTTAAACTCCCTCAACTCCTTAAACGCCCTAGATATTATGCGTTCTTGTTAAAATCATCATTATTTAAAATAAATGTTGCAGAGAGCTACATCCAGAAATTCCCATGTTTAGCTAATGTGTTATTTCCGCCAAACATCAAACTTGATTACAGCTAAGAAACCAAGTTCATAAAGGGTAATCCATGTTAAAATATTAGAAACATACCATTTTAAAAATAGCATCCATACATATTATTGTAACAAATTGTTGAAGTTCGCTCTGAAATTTCTTTAGTGGGTTTTATGAGGTTAAAAATGCGTCTACCAATAACAAATAACTTCTAGTGATTTTAAGCAGTTATAAATCACTAAAGGTCAGCCGAGCTAAAAATCTGTGGTCGAGTTAGTATAATATCTGAAGTTTCCAGAATGATCATCATTATTGAAAGACCGGATAGTACGATAATGAATCGGTTCCGTTTTCCAACTGCCGAATTCGATTACGAATTCCATAATAAAATAAAGCAAATCTCGCCTTCAAAAACTTTCAGATTTCAAATCCGCCTTATAATAAAATAACAAGTAAAATATTTTGCATTGATAATATAATCATAAAATTTAAAATTAATTATTGTAACACGGCTGACTGTTCAGTTAACAAGATGATAATTAACTCATACAGAATTTATGGAATTAAATAAGGTCACTCTGATTCGGGATATTCGAATGTTTCAAAAGGGGCCCTATTTCTTTTAAAAAATATTCCTTTTACTGATAGTAAAATTTCAAATTATTAAGCCTAATTAGCAGTGATATTTTGGACAAGTAAAATTCTTTAACATTTATACACTTAAATTTATTCAGAAATTATTAAAATTTTAATAATAATGCTAAATGCAAAGAAGAAATTGTGCATTTTAAAAAATACAAAATAAAAAATTTCAGAGCTTTAGAGGTGCTTTAAAATATATCGATTTCAGATCCGTTTTAATGACTATTGTTACTTAAGTACTTAGCAGCGCCTCAGTTTCAAAAGTACAAATTTCAGAATCTTTTCTTTCGTTATGCAATGAATAAAATTTTCGTCGGATTCTGAGTTCATTCACAAATTTAAAAATGTGGTTGAATTGTAATCTCTCCACTTGTCATATTCTAATAGTCTATATTCTGGTGAACATAGCTTGAATTTGCTCATATTAGCACTTAAAAGTTTCGCTATTACGGAATAGACTCACTATAATATTGCATCTTAATTAGCTATTTTAATAAAATTACCAGACAGAAAATTCTATTATTTCGAGTATTTATGCACAGCTATCTATTCAAAACTGTTTATTCTGTCAATGGATGTTTTCGTAAATAAAAATTAATGAGATCCAGATGGCTAGATTACATTCGAAAACTCCGAGGCATGAAAAGTGATGTGGCAGTTTAGAAAAAAAATGAAAAGCTTCTAGATAATCTGAAATGAGATATGTCCCATGAAGTATTTGCTTTCAAATGTTACTTTGATAGTGAGCTCAATGATGGGTTACTAGTTAACATCATAGCAGCCACTCGTGATTAATCAGGTTGTAATTATGGGGAATTTTGAATGGTCCTGAAGCTTACCCAAAAAATAAACTGAAATAATAAAACGCAGTTATTAAGCAATGACAATGAAATTAACACTTTAGGTGTGAGTGCTTTTATTTGACTTATTAGATGTTTTTTTTTCGTTAATTATGTACATTGTCAAGTGGATATTAACATTTCCTATGCAATTGCCTATTATCAAGTTAATTGGTTGTGTGTGGTTGTAATTTTCATAATGTCTCAAATAGTATCCTAAATGTAATAAATTCGTATAAAGATAGACAGTAAATAAATAGAGTGAGCTCTTTGAACAAAATTTTTCCTGAAATAACTTCACTAACACATTATTTAACTCTAAAAATTTTACCTACGAGTTCACCTAACAATCAAGGGTTTGTTGAGTACGCAATACTGACGCGATTAGACTACGCACCCGGAAATTCTGGAGAGTGGGGTCGTGCGTGCAGAGGATTTCTCAGATAAGTAGGCATTAACATTCATTCAATTTACGTTAAATGTATTCAAATGAATCATGTTTGCTGTGAGCGTAAATGCAATAAAGTCTGTTCTCGCTATGGGTCTGCTTCTCCTATGGCTCAACTCATTTCAGGAGCCTATCCATACGAGGATATTTTTCCATGGAGATTACTGAGGATAAATCGAGACTTATTCGTGCAGCGATCTGTCACAGGTTCAATTGATGAAATTGCCAAGCTACAGGCATGTGCCGTAGTCGAAACATATTTACGTCTATTCAGGATTCAAATGTGATAAGGCTATTGTTGTGAACTATGATCTCAATTTCAACGTTGTAGAAACACTTCTACTCATTTTGACTTTGAAAAAATTAAGCGTAGTAAAATATGTTGCTCAGTGACAACTGATGAAAGTATTCATTGTCTGTGTTGGCTTAAATATGTTTAGCAGAAAAGTGAACAATTTTTTCCCCAACCTAACACTTTTATCTGCCACAAATATGCCACAGCTATAAACTGCGGAATACCATGCCAGACCATTTGCCTTCTCGGCTATTGAGAAGTAAGTAAATTAAACCATCGAGACTACCTCTCCCGATTAAATAATGTCCATAAATAAGCAGTGAACATTGCGGGAAAGTATTCCAGACAACGAGTGGTGACATTTAAATTTTGGAAGGTGACTACCACTTTAGCTAATATTGTATATTTGAAAACCTAAAACCAATTGAAACAAGATTCTTAATACTGCGAGTTCAAAAAGATTTTACCATTAACCATTTTGTCCAAAAAATTGGCTTATAATGTATAAAATTTGCATATTTGTTAAAATGAGCTAAATTGCAAAGTCGATACCTTGCCTAATTTCTGAGTAAAGTCTGCTATTGCTATTTGGGAGACTAATAGGCTTGTAAATGGTATAAATAAAGCTTACGTAATGAATTACATGCATTAAAATACCACTGTGTTTAAAAAGTTGCCCTAATCTACACTTAAAATGATTTCAGGTGAGGTCAAGTGAAGAAATGGACCAACTGATCAACAGACCATTTTTTCCTATTGTGAGCATAATTTCACCCATGAGTATGGAATTCGCAATATCAGCCTTTAAAATTTAAATATTTCACACCGAACAATGCTCATTATGAGACGAGTTCTTAAAAAATACTCATCACTCCTTCTTGACTTACTTCCTCTTCCCATATTTTATTCGACTTGCTTTGTTGATCCTCTTAAATAGGTTCGTTTGCAATGATAACAGACCATGTGGCATAAGTTATTTAAGAATTTTAAACAAAGGAATGGCTCTACGCAATTTCATTGGCGGATAGAATTTAAAGTCATTAATCATGGTTGGAGTTTGCTAAATTCAATCTCTTTCTCATTTTCAAAATGTGATAACGTCTTGCATGAAATCTGATGATGCGTATTTCTAAAAAAAGTAAAAATTGCTTCCCAAACAATTTGCTTCAATTAAAATCATGAAATAGGAACAAACGTGTTTCATTTTCCTTTCACCAGTCAAATGCTAATTTGGGATTTTTTTACATTTTTGAATCTGCTCGCTTTTCAATTATCAAAAAATTAGTGTTTTATAACAATAATTACCAATCAGAGCCCAAATGAAATTTGTCTGGCGAAGATAATTAACTGAAAATCCCCTCTCCCCATCCAATAATTTTTATTTGTCAATTTTCGTTACTTTCGCTCCCAGGAGAGAAAAAAGTCGTTTATTACTATCCCCTGAGTATTTTCATTTAAATACTTTCTTCTACTTGTATGTTTTTTTTGAAGCTAAAATTACTCTTTGAAAATAATATTTTGTAATCAAGGACGTTACCTATCACCCAACCCCCCCCCCCTCCCTCCTTCGGCGAGCGTGAAAAACATTAAAATTAGAAAATCCTCGTATTTTTATTATTTATATTTTAATTGATCCAAAATATGAGAATTTGCTGATAATAATGATATTGAAGGGTGCGCAATAGACTTATCTCCACGTGGTGCACCCTGGACAGCGTATACTTATACGACAAAAAGTCTATAAATCGGCAATTGACTTCAAGCTACCATAACCCCACTGTATGTCATGTGCAACCACTTCCACAGTACTCACCTTACCTTACCTTTTTCTCTACCATTGTGTCTGTCTTTTTTACATCTTTTATGACTTGGATGTTCCTCCTCCCTGTGAAGCCCAAAGTCAACTAATGGGCTAATGATAACTATCCTAAAGCCTGCCATTTGATATAAGTATTTTAATTTTCAATCCCTTTGGTGCTTTATTATTATTTAAAAAGTACACACTCAAATCTCATATACGGATTCATGTTGTGGTAATAATTTTATCCAGCTAGCAAATTTTTCAACAGAATCTACGTATTTTAAAAACGGATGCCCTTCCAAAAAAGCGACAAGCTTCTCGATTTATAACTCACCATCCCATTAAGGAAAGCTTTTTGCAGCGCTCATTATGGATAAAGCGATGACGTGATTGAGTCTTCATGCGTTTTCAGACGAACGTGTTAACCGCTGCTCTACCCGAACACAGCCTAACCATTTTAGAGAATTGGTCAACAGTCGACAAATACCTTAAAAATGCTATTAGCTACTTTATGTAAAATTCACTATTTAAATAATAGTTGAGGGAGAAATTGCTTTCAAACTGAAATATCACTCTATGTCATTTGCTAATCGAATTTAATTAAACTTAGTGCGAATCCTAGAAAAGAGACACCTACAGTTTTATTGCCAATTGTACTAGGATTGAAAACGATTATGTCGTTTAGACATAGTCCAATCCTTGCATTTGTTTACTTTATTTTAATTAACATTTATTCAAAGTAGATGCCATGATTGAGTGCTGGATAAAATGTATTAGTTTGAAGAAAAAGTCTTCACTATTTCTACAATTATTTAATGAGAATTTTATCAGAAATATGGATTTAAACGTTGTTCCGCTTGTTTCAATTTTAACGATGTTGTTGTAACACTTGTTTAAATTGTTTCATTTGCTAAAATCCACAAATTTACAACCTTTTAGTTTATTCAAGTGCTACTCGTATGGAAGAACAAGTCGTGAAATCGTCAACTCTTCGTACAATGATTTTTTTCCCGTTTTAATTACAGATGCTGTATCGAATTCCAGTATCCAAGAGGAAAAGAGGATGAATCGAGTTCAGCAGTTAATTTTTTTCTTAATGAAACTTGTTCACTGCTTCAAGTTTGAAAAGTATGAAGACAAAATTTTGGAAATAAATCATGGATTGCTTTATTCCATTTTAATAAATCTGTCTTTCAAGAATATATTCACATTTCGTTGTTTTGACAGAAAAATGGGAAATTTTATTCGCATTATTAATTATAACCCAATTTTCATCCCGAAGTTCCATCGCCAACTTTTCTAGTGTCCTCTGCTACCAAATAATTAAAGTATTAGAAAGAAATGCTTATCGGTGAGTTCCCGATCAATACTAGACGGAATATTGCCAATCCGAAATTTTCATAATTTGAATAGAAGAATTTTGGTGACTAAATTTTGCATTTAACATTATTCACATGCCTATATGAAAATTTGATTTGGTATCTCATTCCTGAAGAATAATTTTTACCTATTTCGCCTCGTTAAAAAGGAGATCTTCCTAGGGGTTGGAGGGATAAAGCAGTCTTTCCTTAAAAGAGGAAAGTAAGAATTAAAGTGGATTAGATATGCATTAAACAAATGACAGCGAATGAGTGAGGTAGGGAGTGGAGTGAGGATTCAAAAGGAAAGGAACAGACGTGTGAGAGCCAATTGAATTGAAACTAAGTTGTGAAAAGATGTGTGTTGAGTGGAGTTGACTAGAGTTTTGTGTCTTTTTGTATTTGTCTGATTGGCGGCAAAAATAAAGATTTATAAAGTTAAAATAAGAGCAGTACTGCACGTCAACAAATGCATTCTATAGAATGTCATGCAGCTTTATAGCTACAAAAGTGTTATCAGGCATTAAAGGCTTTAAATTAGTCTTCCATTTTACTTACAGAGAAATCGCAAATTTTAGAACTGCAACAATCCTAATGCGCTAAATTCTAACAACTGCCTTTTCTCGAAATATTCGCGTAAAAATAATGCAATGATTTCACTGCTCTGCACTGTTTAAAGCCAGTTTTAGGAAATGAAACTTTTCACAAGTAAATTAAATAAAAAAATGTTGTTTTATACTTCGCAAATACCGAAATAATTATCTCATAAGTTATATTGCAGTTAGGCTGTTGCCCACTATTAAAGCTTCGACCTTTAAAAGTACTTTATTTGCATGCACTCGAATTTATTGGAAGTTAATAAAATTTATCAAATATTTAAATCAGTGAATAGAATTTTAGGGTGACCTTTGGATGATCCTCTGCATATAGTTCAACTAACTTCTCCTTCCTCAGTAGAATATTAATTCCACTTCTAGTTTGCATTTTATTCTAGAAGAAATTTCATATCCCATGCACTTGAAAGGCAAAAGTTTCTCGCCTTCTGCTAAAAACCATTCGAATTGTGGTGCCTATTTTGAGGCGAGGAAATTATTAATGTTGGAAATTTGATTTTTCCCTAACAAATGCTTTGCTGGGTAGAGAGACGGTTGGTGCGGAAGATAAATGGATTTAGTGTACTATGTAATTCAATAGAATGTTGCATGGTGCAAACCCTGGCGTTCGGACAGTGCACTCATTGTAGCTTTCATCCCACCACGGTGCATGTGCTGCAGACTGCCAGGGAATCCCGTCACCATGGGAAAATAGACGCTGTATTTTTGTCCAAAAAAATATTATCAAATTTGTTATTCTGGGACGTTTGAGCTGAAAGCATTTGGCGGATTTAATAAATACTGCAATACGTATTCGTATTAATTAATACAGCTTTGCACTGAATTGAGCGCCTAAGACCACACGTTCTTCAAATACTTTCAATTAAGTGCTCCGAATGAAAAGTACCATGTCACGTTTCTGTTTAATTACATGCTGAGAGGTGGAATTAAGCTTCATAAACGCATTCCATTTTGTCTATTAATTTCACTTGCTACAGATAATCTGATGCATGTTTTCATGCGAATTCAAGAAACCTTAGATTTCTCTAACATCGGATTTCCTAAAATATGTTAAAATACATTAGAAATAGCACCAAGGCTTGTAAGGCCGTTTTATTGTCTGACTGAGGTATGCCCTTTGGAACAGCCTTCCTCGAATCAGAAGACCTAGAGCTGGATCGACGGTCGCCGAGGACAGAGGGGGGAAAGAGGGCGAGGAGAGAAGCAGAAGCAAAGAGAGACAGGTGACAAGTTGAAATTGTGTTGGAGGAAGGAGAATTGGACACAAGGGCTAGATAAGGTAAGAACAGCTTGACTGTCCTACTTTGTCACCTCGGTGAGTCACTCCTTTAACATCTCTCATAGAGCATGGCGTATAAAATTTACTAGCTTGACCTTACTCTCCTTGGAGGAGTCATCGTACTTACATTCTGGCCACTAAATCCATTCTATGATAATTTGTAGTAAACTGTATGATTGCAGAATCCAATACGACTTTTAAAATTAGCGTGTTGCTATTCTAGGGCATATAAACCCACTCGCTTTTCCAACGGCAATAGCATGCAGATCATCTGTGGAGCAGCTTTTGATACCTAACCGCCAATGACAAATATGTGATAATGTATCATTAATTATTCGACCTGTAATAGCACCTTAGTATAGAGACGGAAATCCTGGAGGAGAGAAACTTAATCAGACAAGAATAATCTGAAATTAGTTTTGTCCAAATTATAATTAATCGTGGATGATTGAATTGAATTTCATTTAACAGTGCGCTCGAATATAATGATCCGGTAACGGACTAATCAATGAATGGCGGGTGATTACTTCATGTCATAACCGGTCATGATTATGCCGTGGAAGTGAAATGGTGGTGACGGGTAGAATCGATGTTATACTTCAGTTGGAAGTCAGAACTTTCTTTCGCCTTCCAGCCCTGGACTAAAAAAAAACACTTTTTCACACATTTCTTATTAAATAACGCCATGCCGAGTCTTGTTTACTTTTACTGTATTTACTTTTCCCCTTCAATTGAAATTGAAACTAAAAATATTCTCTATCTTTTTTTAAATTCACCAAGTCGGAAAGTTATTACCTAATGGGGCATATTCATTTGAATGGAAGCTGAACGTTCAATAGCAGTAAGTTTTTACAAATTGCAGAAATTAAATTGATTCTTTGAGATTGCTGATAGTATTTAAATTACTAATCTTGTCTATTATTTGACTACTAGTCTCACACAATTTCTGGCTAAAGGTCAGTAACCGGAAGTTGGCAGAAAGAGAAATTTTGAGGAATAGCATTTCTTCCTGTTCAAATAATTTCCGGTCATTAGCTCTCTCCCTCTCTCTCTCTCTCTCTCTCTGGATCCATTTCGGGCTGAAATATGTGCCCTGTTCCCCTACTCCTCCTCCTCCTCCTCCTTCTGGAATCGGAAGTAGAACAATTCTGCTGGCAATATTTATATCCAGCTCCTCCATTGCTCCATCGAGCAATTTAAACAACCTAATGTCATAACATTGCCCAAAAAGTGAAACTACAATGTATTTATGATTAAATACGTTTTTGTGATTCAGAACGAAAGAATTATGAATTCGTTTAGATTATTTCGTTGTATGATTTTACAGTGCAAAAAAAGACATTAGACTGATGGTGTCCCAAATTCGCTACTTCACTTCTTTTGATTACATCTCCCGCGTTTGATACCTTTTTACTCCCGTTTCACTCTGTCCAATGAATTAACCTGCTGAAAATTGTTTGCACTGTCATGAACACCATTCGTAACAAGAATATTTAGAGGAGCTCGGCAACTGCGTATCCGATTTCTGATCCAAATAAATTTCTGAGCACTGGCTTTCCTATTTTTTACAAATTTATTAACAACTCAGAGTTCAAAAATCTTATAATATAAAAGGCACCGTGGGAATGAAATAGTTTGTAGGTGCTTGTGGTAGTAATATTGAATTTGTGGTTATAAGAAGCTATATGCAACGATAACGTCAGCTGTTGTGAGTGTATCTTGGAATGCCCCAAAGATAGAGTGCTCCTTGTGATATTCATGCAAAAACACTTTAGGTCACACTAGTAATCCAAGCCGTCCAAACTCTGCAAAACACGTCGTGGCTCAAGTTCTACATAATACGGTGTTGGATCTCTCGAAACAAAAATATTCAATTCGGAGCGAAAAGATGAACATTTAGCATTGTCACCAATGCGATAGGAGTAACGCATTAAAATCACAGAAATCAGTTTCAAGTTACTAGGACGGTAAATCAGGCCTTTTCCTTTGGTGAAATTGTGCTGAGATATCCGAGATTCATTCCTTAGTTTGAGATTAAAAATTCGTACATTAGTATTATCATACAAATTGAACGAAGTGAAATTTTACTCTTCCAAACCAGTCTGAATGTGGAATATGCGTGTTTATGTAACTTTAAACAACTTCGATAAATTTCTTATTTGACTAAAACATGCAATGAATTTGTCCTCGTGTAAATCACGTGCAGAAATTTAAATTGATCTGAAGATGAGGCGAGGAGTATGAAACACGAAAGTCATGAAGTTTTGAATGCTCATGTGTGCTAATTACTTGTACCATTGAGCTTAAATTATGTTAATTGTAATTAAATTTAAAACATAATTCACCATTATTCATACTCACAGTGTTGTAAAAAAAGCTAGTAAAATTTACTACCCCAAAATGACACTCCCTATATCGAGAAGCTATTTGTACCACGTGTGTCTAAATCATACTACATGCGGTATTTTGACCTTAATGGGAACTGAGTCATACCTAGACACAACCAGACCACCGTGACTAGATGGTGTACAGTATGTCACAAGCGTCGGAACCGTCTTTACGACCACTCCTTCCCCCCTCCCCCTCCCTCCCCTTTCTCCTCCTCCCTCCAACTTAGCTTTACGTTCCCAACTAGAATTTCGATGGGGTCGTGTATGCATATCCGTGTGTCACCGGAACGTATGACCTCGTCTTAACCACATAATTTAAAAGTGGTCATGTAGTTCGACACGGGGAAAAAGTTTATTGCTCACTCAGCTCATTAACTTTTACATATGCTCTTAGATTATCACGTCCATTTGATCAAAGAGATCGGCTAAAATTTTTGCTTCGGTGTAAGTTACAGCAGGGAAAAAAAAATTAGTCCACAATTTGCTGTTGTGAGAAGTGAACGAAGTGGATTAAGAGTACTTCCAACAAACAATCAAATGGAGGCATCTGCAAGTTTTTGAAAATGCAAGTAAAAGATCAACTGATCTTACTTGACTTAAATTTTAGTTTCGGGTAGTAAATTATTGACTTCCACTGTACATCACTTTGATTTCTAAGAAAAATGATAAAAGTCAATATTGGAAGTATCAGATGGCTGGAAATAACAAACTGTTCTTCTGAGAGAGATCAACTGCACAGCCAATTTGCCAGGCCTTCCAGTTAACTTTGGTTGAAAGACTTTAAAATTAATTAAGTTAGCATTTTGACTGGAGAAATGGAGAATAAATAGATTTGAAAATAAACGAATTTTACTTTGCCAATCTCAACTTTCACAAAAGCTCTAAACATATTTCTGAACATTCGACCTATTATTTCCACCTGAATTAAAATTTATATTTCTGATAAATCAGTAATAATAGTTCGAATACTCGCTAGGAACGATTTTGGCATTACATCCAATGCAAAGGTTTACTGAAATTTATATCCTATGCTTACATTTAAACATGATTTATGGCCCACAAATTGGACGTTAATGCCAGAAAGGCTGCTTGAAAATACTTCGACCTTGAAAACTTTTCACTAGGAATGTGAAATTAGTAAAAGAAAAGGTTTTTATAGAATTGGAAAAATAACAGGTAGTTGTTAGTACTGTCATAGAATTGATATGCTATTCGCCACCTTGCACACTGTAGATTCAGACAAAAAATGGATTGTTTTCAAATTAGAAGTTCCTTGTTATAAATTTGACTTACAACCATTTGAAATGCATGACTTGGTTGGCTGTGAGACAAAGAATGATTTTTTGAATTTCGTTCGTTTCGTTGGTCTCTCCCTCTCGCTCAGTGTCGTTCAAGTCGAATGAATAAAATTTCAGAGATAAAAAAACGGTCTATCTTCCTTTGATCTCCTTTGAATGACATTTCAGTTGTACTAATTGATATACTCATTTATCAAGTTTACCTGTAAGTGGTAGATTTTGTTACAATTTTCAGCAGGTTTAATTATTTAGATAATGAGATAAATTATAAAATCTCAAGTCAAACTGATTTCGGAGTTAAGACAATAATTAACTCAGCGACAAGACATAAATTTCCCTTCGAAAATTGGCTGACAATCAAGGAACGTGTCACTTCTATCTCCTAATCAGTCCGCAAAAACGTCTCCAAAATGACACTTGAAATACCCTCATTCATGTCTATAAAAGCATGGATAAGCCATCCAATACTTATTATTATTATTAGTGGAAATTTTAAAATTTAAAATTTTAATTTTAAAATTCGCCTTAGCTTCAAAAAGATAAATATTAAAAATTACAAGTGAAAATTCCGTTTGTTTGGCCAGTCAGGGAATGTCTCGCGGAAGGATTCGGACACGATTTTCCGATGAGAGTACGAGAATAGAATACTGACCTGCATTTTACTAATAAAACGATATGGGAAATATTTTGACCTTCTATAGAATATGGCAAGAAAACAATATCTAAAATACTATCAAGTTCATTTTGATAACATGGCTTGTTCATGTCTTATATCACATGCATGAATTGGCAGGGAAAATTGTATATGACAGTACTAAATTGATCGGTATGCAAAAAGGCACAACTGTAAGTGAGTGGCGACTGTTGCTTTCATAATAATAATGGCAATAATATACTCGTTTATCTATTTTTATATTTAATTTGGAGAAATAGGAGGGTATTTGGCTTCACCCCTCACTGGCCAGCTAAAAGGAATATGAGATGATATTATCGTTCCTTTCCCAGGAGATCGGTTAAAGGAACTCTCAGTGAATCAGATGTCAATATGCTCACGACATTCTTGTGGACAGTGTTTAATCCAATTATGTCTTAAGGATGATTTAGACACCTAAACTCCGTCATCGTCGTGCAACTGTCTCATTAATATAAAAATGAATTTTACACGCTGCTTTTGAATTTTGAATTTTTTATTTATTGCTCAAAGAAAACGAAAGTGGTTTTTTTAGAACTGCGTCGATTGGCAAATAGTCTGCCTTTTTTAACAGTTACCATTCATAGGACGATGGAAAGGTTAGAACACAAATAAAACTACCAATAGTGATATCTATTTTACTATTTTTTTCAACATAAATTTCGATTTTCATTGCATGAGCATAAAACTTAATGACTATATTACTACTTAAGACGTCAAAGTGACTTTGTGAATTTTTGCAGACTGATGAAGAGATTTCATTTTATTTGAAATTCGTAAAAAATCGGCTACGCAAGGAAATCAGCAAAATGCACGCGAAGTACATTTAAACAAAATGGATTAATTCCATTTCGTTTTCCATTTCTAAGTGATAACACTCTTGGGTGGTCTTGCATTTTTGATTGACAATCAGAAGACGAAACTACTACTATTATTTGTAATGCTATATTTTTTGTCAAAAGTAACAGCTCTATTTTGTTAGATTTTATTTAGCAGTGAGTGTCTGATTATTAACACGTAGTTATTTGTTAAAATATTATAAAATATACTCGAAAACATTGAAGTGACCTTCTCCATAAGTCTTTTCAGTGAATCAGTTGATATAGCCAGAATTTCGGAGGGTACATTGGATGAATTTTGTTAAAATGTTGACGTCGTTTGTAAAAATCGTACAGTTTTGCCACAAGAATTTCCAACACTTCCTTTAACTCAAAGAAGACAAATGACAGTGTAATGGATCGTGAGATTGAATATCCAACGCAGTCATAAATCGTGCATATCTGTGTTTGAGTGTAATGAAGAAAGAGCATTACGATTGCTACTTGCTGTAATTCAGTAGCATATAGTTTCCCAACGTTCAAAATGTGAAGAGTTCAATTTGTGATGTAATAATGTAAATTGTTCATCCTCTGACTCCCAGTTTTTTAGGCGAGATTATACCAACTATATTTAGATGCTGTTGAAAAGGTGGGTCCATTTAGTGATTGGCCATGCTATCTTGATGCATTTGTAGATGAGGTAAACACTATACACGTTTACAAATCAGATATTAAAATTACCAAAGGCAGGTCATTTTAACGGAACAATATAAATTATTGCTCAAATGTAAAATGTAGTGAATCATCGCATATGTTCAAAGGCCGTCATATATAGTTTATTTACTGAAGTCCCGAGGGTTTCAAGAGCACGCTATAAATCAGCTTCGGTTTTGAAACATCTTATGCCCCACTTATTTCACTCTTGGTCACTTTTGTAACAAACTGTTCAGTGCACAAATTGTTTGAATTAACTCGAAACCAACTGTCAATAAATATCGGAGGAAATTGTTCGGTCAATTCCGGCATTCAATTTGGATAATTCCATTAAGTACTCAGGAAAAAGGGTGATCCATATCCATCTGATCCATCAATTTATTGAGCTAATTTATGTATCCTTATTTTGTTTTCTATTTTAAAAGATAGGGCTTGGGTTAAATTTATTTTGTGGATAACAAAAAGCATGATCTGCTTTAGTTGATAACTTTGTAGAGTTGTTGGAAAGCAAACGTTTTTGCGCCAGACTAAGTATTCGATTTAAAAATACTGGAATAGATTTCCATGAGCCGAAAAGTTATGGATAGCCCCGAAGGAGAAATTCTTTATTGTTTATAAAGTACCTTTCTACTTGTCAGTAGCTTGGTAGCATACAGTAAATTTATCTCCTAACAAAAAAAGACAAAAAATATTCTATTTAGAGTTGGCATTTCTTTACATATGATATAGGGGCCATTTGATGCTAAAATTTACCGCTTGCATGTGACAGGGTTAAGATATGAGTTTAGAATGTGTCGGATAACGTGGGTAATGAAACACCACTGTAAAATGGCTCAGTAAAATCCTTGAACTTTTCGTTTGATGAAAATTAAAATAACCAAAAAAAAATCTTAATTAAGACTCATATATTCCCAAACATTGAGATTTCTTGGACATGCCTTGTTAACACTGAGCTCACTCAAAATCGGAATGCAATTGATAACGAAGTCTAAAAATATTTCTTACTTAAGATTAATAAGTAGCAATAATAAAGATAGCGTAAATTTTCACCTCACGAAACATCTTCTAATTTCAGTCTCTAAAAATAACCATAAATCCTACTTATGTAATCAGTGAGACGAAAAAACGATGAGCTACCTCTTTTCTAGGGTAAAAATGCATTGCCAACCGGTTGCCTTTATGCGTACTTGGGCCATTTGCATGAGTTAAATTAATTTTCTGGCCGAACACTTTTGGTATCAAAAAATTGGTACATATACACACATACACAAAAACCAAGAATACGTTTTATAACGATATATTTAGTAACCGATAATCAGAGTCCCACTATTTTATAGATGCATATGCACTCAAGAATTCAAAAGAATTATAGAAGGCGCCAAAGCAGACAGATATAAACTTCCGATCATGCGTGCTTCCATCAAATTGTTATTTGCTATTTGCTATTTTCTTTAATTTACATGATCCATCAATAGAATGATTGTGAAATTGATATAATTATATTGCCGTTAAACTATCTCCTTCCTTTTGTAACCTCAGTCTCTAATGAACGGATTCATTAAAACAATCTCGCCACTGAGTTCTTCAGCTAACTTGAGCACTAACAAATTGTTGTCATGTGGACAGTCTTACTTATCAGCATCATACCGTACCATCCAGTCTTTGCAGTAGGAAATGGTGGTAATGAAAGCAAAAACAAATTTCAAGCAATCTTTGCGATAATTCTCCACGATCTACTGTGCTAATCCAACTGACCGTCATGTGCGTAATTTTAAAAATGACAACATGTCAGTACATTGAAGTTGCTACGTAAACCGAATGAAAAGAATCTTTTTTTCAAATTCTATCTAACCCCTTTCACCGAGTGTTACCGTGTAAAAATGCTTGAAATAATTGAATATGTTTTCCTCTTTCCAGCTATCTTCTATGCTATTAAGTAATTAGGAAAAATGCAATCGTATAATAAAGGAATGAAAAGTTATTTTATTTAGCAGGCAATAAGAACTTTTAATATTTGAAATAAATGTGTAAATGGAATATTTCTTTTAGTTCCTTCTATCGAATGCTGAATCCTTCCATTTAATCCGCCGGGAAGTTTTGCCCAAGCTAGTTTAAGGTAAGACCTAAAGGTTAAAAAAAAATGTCTACTCCTCTCGCCACCTACTATGCATAAATCATTAAGCTACATACCTCATTTTGACTCATTCTTAGCATTGGTCATTTTGGAAGGATTATATTACTGAAAATATAAGTAGTATAGACATTTGTTTGCTTGTACCAACCTGGAGGTGTAATTATTTTCCTCGTCTTAGATGAATCAGGGAAGTGGGTGACCGAATTCTAAGTACAACCTCAGAAAGCCTTTCTCCCTCAAATCAAGTACTGGAAGAAATGCATCCAGCGAATTTTGAAGAGTAGCTGTTTTGAATTTTGGCGAAATCCTTCAGGACATCTTTCCTTTTCGGGCTGAGTGCCAGTAACATCTTCTTCCAATCACCTCTGAACATTTTGGGAAGATGTTATAATCGCTTTTTTGAAATAGCATAGTTACGTTAATTGATTATTATACTTGACCCATGGTTAAATAAATACCAGTTTTGTTAAAATACTTAAATAACATATGTGTGCAGTTTAAAACCAGAAATTATATCTCCCGTTTATAATCATAAGAAAAATGCTTTGATTTTATTCTTTAGCTTCCGGTCACTACATCTAAATGACATATTATGCACATCGATTGTAAATGCGAAGTGGGAATGGTTACTAAAATAAGGGTGAATTGTATTCATTTTCTCGTTTGGGTAGCTAAAACTGAGGTGGAACGTTAATCTTTCAAATGCTGATTTTGACGCATACAGAACTATTGAAAATAAATTAAAAGTGATAATCTATTTTAACGTCAAAATGCTCAAAAATTTGAAAATCTTTCATCGATTACCTGCCTTGATTATCATAGTGCCTTAATAGAATTCTATTTGCGATTATCGATTTATTAATCTTCGATGATAATAATGTTGCCAAGTTCTTTAATTCCTTGATTGCACTTCTCAGAGTTTTCAATTCTCTCTCTAAATTTGATACAATTATTTCACTAAATATCAAGTTGAGCAGGCATTAAAAAGATGTAAATTGGGAAACAATTGCATTTATTTTACTCTTTGTAAACTGGAATTACAGTTACATATAATATTCGATTTAAGCTGTCTCAAAGGCAAACAATATGGAGATATGTGTAGTCATTTTTGACTTTCCCATAAGAAGTTTTCTTGTTGAAGTTTGCTGAGCAAGTTATTTATTTATTTCAACCTCAACTTCAAAATTGACAAGTGGGCTTGATTTAAGGCAATCTTAATGCTCATAATTTCAAAGTAGTCTTAAATAAATCCTTCTTCCTCTTAAATATATTTCATATCCTTAGTAAAGTCTGCTTAAAATGGCAAGGCAAGTAATTCTATGTACTTAGAGTCTACGCAATCAATTACTTTCAACTGGCATGAATAATTTATTACAACAGTCTAAGATAGCATAATGATATCTTTTAGCTTTTATTGCATTTTTTGAGGTGATTTTTGTCATATCAGGTCACATTTTTCACATCTTTCGTTAGTTTGACGCATGGCATGAAAAGAATGTAATCATTTCTTCATTTTTGGAAAGCAACTGAGTGCATTAATCAAAATGCTTTACGGATGAAGTTAACTCATCATTTAATTTTTGCATTTGATACGGGTTAGAAAATAATGGCCAATAATAGAAGAAATGATTTTATGATTTTAAATAAAAATAAAATTCTACGTTGCCTTGAAGATTGTCCAGTAAAATATGCCATTAGGAGCTTTTTCTGTTTTTATCTAAATCAATTAAAAAACATATTTGCTAAAACAATTAAATTAATTAAAAATTGTTTCACCCACACTTTGCCTGATAAATGAGTAATTGACCTCGAAGAAGAATTGCACTGCTTTTTCCTTAAAATAGTTTGATAAATGTACGACCAAAATGAGGCATAAAAGCGCCGTCTTTTCGAAGAATCGATTACAATTATAATGAAAGATCTCAACCAAACAACTCGAAGTTATCCACTGCAATTATCATTATTGAAGTGCACGCCACTTCCGTCGGTTTCACGGTTGATTCGGGAAAATACTGCCATCGGTCCAATGGCATTATGATTTTCAACATTAATATCAAAACGGCTTGGATTTGCAAACATGATTTCCGCTGCATCTGTAAAGTACTTCACACTAATTGCACTTTTATCCCATCCTTCCCTCTCTCACTCTCTCCCTGTAGATAGTTTGTGACAACTGGTAAACCCTAAATTAATTAGAATTACAACAATCCAGTCCAATAAGTTAGGAGAAAATTTCAGATTCGAGAACTGCTAATTGAGGGTACGTTGTTAAAGAAAACGCCAAAAACAAAATTTGACGTGGAAAAATCAATAAACGGTATTAGGTGCGAAAGATTTGTCACACCGTAAACTTGCGTGAACTGTGAACAGAAAACCGAAAATCATCTGTGAATTTATTGTATAACCAAATTAATGGTTAAAACACGATAAAGTTTCCTTTCTATGAAGGGAAATTTAACCTGGTATTGACATAATGGACTAAAATTTCGATCTGACTTTTGTGTCAATGGTTATGCCTAGCAGCTCTTGTTAAATTAAATTGTTTGTTTAAAAAATTTAAAAAAATTAAAATGAAAATGAAACATGTTTGGCAAGAAAGGGAATTGATAATTTAAAGGCAAAGATCCGTTTCTTATAACCTTCACTAGCAGGATATTCTACTTAGTGTCAATTTCTTTATTCTGCGAGGGTTTGTATTTCGAATCATCTTCTTAACGAAATGATTCATTTTCAAATTATAAAAGTAGCAGTCTAAAGGTCAATGATAGTTATTGGTAAATGGTGGTTTCGCTTTCAAGTTAATTAATATTGGACAAATGGGACGTATATTTGTGTTCCGGTAAGGTTATAATTTTGGAATTCCGTATTCTCCCATGCTACTCTCCAAAAACCTAATGCACTATTTTTAAGGCGTTTGGTTTGCTTCCTTTGACACTAAATGGACTATGCTCAATTACTGCCAATTTTATTGAATTAATTAGTTATAAATGAGTCTTCCTTGCAAAAAAGCTACATGTTCATAATTTGACTGCATTAATTAGAAAATAATCAAAGTATGTCCGCCTGTGGAGTGCACAACGCTACCAACATCGAATAAAGAAATTTCATGCGCATTCGGACAGTCTCAAAGTTGCGCCGTGTTACAGATCACGTGGGGAGCAAGTGCAGTCGTGAGCTAATTTCCTGAGAAATTTCAAGCCAGGAGATAATGCCATAGAGGTTGCTAAGGTTTACTCAAGGCTTATTTGAGTAGTAGCCGCTGCACATTTGACATTAATAATATTAGCTAGAAGAAATCAGCCATCTTATCACTTCTATTACGCTTAATAATATGGAAGCACTGTAGATCAAGGAAATTTTTCAACTCCTTCTCCCATGCACACCGAATATGGATTTGTTGCTTTAGATGAGTAAAGGAGATCTACTAATTTTTCTGTCACCAATTACTGCATCACTTAAAATCCCCTTCAAGTGCTGTTTATAAACTCTGAAAGGAATTATTTTAAGTAGGAAATTAGCTTGAATAAAATTAATTTTCTAAACTTTTAATCCCTAATTTGGTGCCTCACAGGTAACCGAATAGCAATAGGACTTGCATCATTCAATTATTCAGACATTTTTCTGCTGATTTCAGCAGCTCGCTGTTTCCTTTTCTCCACCTGATTCTTATTTTGATTATTTTATGGGGATCTTCATTTAGCATATAAAGTATTTTTACAGTATTTCGTGATAGTTAATTTCAAGAGAGTTGGTAACTTACGCAAATGCGCACATTTCCCCCCCCCTCCCCCCCCCTCCTTAAATCTGTTTAAATCGTAGGGAGAAGAAAGGTTTGCTTAACTCTTTAACGCCCGAATTATTTATTGAAAAATGCACCCAACCGCACTCACGCGTGTCTCACAGCAGACGTGATGCGTTTTGGTGGTATCAGGCGAAGGCTATGGTCACGTATTGACCATGTTTCAAACGCCAATAGCGCCTTCTGTTACGAGTCTAGTACTAATGGAGCTCATTTTGAAAGAGGTCCGTAAGGTCCTGCAGGGCTTTAAAGGGTTAAATAAGTAAATAGTAATCTATTTCGTCTAGATAAATTTTCCATACTACTTTCAAATAATCAACAGCGAAATCATTAATAGGTTGTGTTGAGATGGCCTCTCACTTACCACATGTCATCGACTGCCATTACCATCACCATGCGGGCACGCGCTAATTTTGACACCTGGATAGTTCTCCCTCACGTTTCCGTCAGATGGATAGTCAGAAGCCAATCTTTCTTCTTGAAAATAATTTGAGTGTGTGAAACAGTTAAGTCACAAATACATAGTGTAAATAGTCAAAGATATTAGCGAGGTACCCTCAGGTAATAATTTACTTATGAGCACACATTTTGCTAAATTTTAAATTAATTGTGCCATTAAATTTTGAAATAGTACATTTTAATTTTGCAATTTATTTGTTATAGTTTGCGTATTTATTCAGAATCCCATTTTAAGTGGACTGAAATTATGCTAATTACCATGAGACGAATTCGCTTAAGGCTGACCAAACAAAGGTAAGAGAAACTGTGAAACATTCCTCTTTTATGACCCTGAACATGCGGTGAATGGTCGAGAAACGCGGTACTGCATGTCAAATGTTAATTAGACATTTATTAAGCTATTCAACTCAACAGAATTTTGAGCAGCTAATCTAATTAAGCTCTTTTCCATTACAACATGTGTCAATTTGAGTAGAATTGGTTAAAAAGCACCATACAGTAATCGGATAATCATAACATCCATCCATTTGTACCTATACAACACTACTATTTGGGTTAACAAAAGTTCAAAAATCAGTTCATCAAAATCTATCAGCTGCTTAAAATAAATATTCGAGAAGATGAGAGAAAAGTTAAGTTTTCTAAAGTCCAGCTGCTGAATTTCTGATGTTGCAGTTGATCAATCGCTATCACAGATGCGATGTTTAAAAAATCGGTCTCGTTGATCAGTAACCCATTTTCTGAAATTGAAGAGACTGATAATTAAATTTGTTAAATTACTTTACTTTTAAGTACATATATAGATTTAATAAGCTAGAATTAAGCACAATCTGGAATAAAATCTCACATGATTTAGAAGTGCCAGACCAATTTTTTGCCATCCTTTTGTAGGTACGCTTCGCCATTCAGACAATGGCATCCAGCAGTGGGACACAACATTCCCCTCCCCTCTCCCCTCCCTACTGAATTCTTAATCACCACGGTTTTATTCCTAAACACACACTGAAATTCCCCACTGATTTTAACTAACCAAGCAGTCCTCATCAATTTCACATTAATAAATGCTCAAGTGTGACTTTATCTCTGACCGGTTTCCTACGCTACGATTTTTTGCACTACATTTCAGCTCTTATCTCAAACATCTCCTACAGTCAGTCCCTACAGCTAGATTCTCCAGTTTACTAACAGCCTCTATTTAAATAGTAATTTCTACCGTGGCGGAATGGTTTTGATGCTCAAATCTCACCTGCTGGCGATTCACGGTTGATTAAAGCTATCGAAAATGCAACGAAAAGTATCGCTCACTGTTTTAAATAAAATGCCTCTAAAAGTCCTCAGATATGATGAAGTCTGATTTAGAGTTAAAAAGTGTTCCTTTGTGAGGAACCCCAATACAGATAGACCGGAAGGTTTTCGAGGTTCACAAAGGACAACAGATTACAGTGAAGAATAGGTTGGAAATTTAAAAACTCATATGGGACAAATCAACACTAAGAGTTCAAATCACCATGGCAAGCTTTGAGCTCCACCTCATGAGCATTGACTCAGTCTGCTCATTTTAGGAGCCCACTGGGTCGTTTAGGTCAGTATTGCGCATCGATATTTGAAGACACCCTCTTACCTGACCCAACAGTCTTGTGCTATGAGACGCGATTTCCTAAAGAGTGAAAGGAGGAAGCTGGACAATCCTTTACTTAGGATCTTCAGTAACTGTTGCCAAGGTTTTCAACCGATGACCTATTAATGACCCAAGAGCTTCAAAGATGAATATCTTTTCCAGACACTATCGAAAAGCTTTGCGTATCAGCGGTTGATAGCAGGTAGAAACCATAGCTAGCAATGAAGCTTGAATGGTCTCAATATTCTTTCGTAAAGGAATTCCAGCTGATCAAACAATATTAGGTGTTTGAACACTTTACCAAAATATAATGGATCAAATTGTTATGCTGTTTTGATTTTTGTGGACTCTTGGCCATAGTACTTATGCCGATAGCCTGTACATGATGGTTAGTAATTCTAATGCTATAACGTGTTGTCAGAAAATTCATGTGAGTTTCAGTCAATTGTGATATACAGATGGCTATCGATGGAAATGTTACCATAAATTTTGGAGGAAATGCGAGGATAAAATATCTGCGTGCCGGGTTACCTATGGTCACAACTTAATGCAGATGACAGCCACTAACGTTGTAACCCGCAAACATCTCTCGAGCCGACCAATAACTCGCAAGGCTCCGACGTATCTTGAAATGTCCACATTTATAAGCAAAATTAAAAGCAATCTTTAACCAATTCTCAATTACGGTCTTCCAATGCTACCGTTTGGGGTATTTGTTAATAATATTCTCAAAACACTTTTAATACAATGGAGTCCTGCAGAAAACCTCGTAGCCGACATTAAAGACTTCGTGCCTTACCGAGTTCCCGATTTTAAAACCTACTTTGTATGATCGAATTTCAAGGAAATCATTAAAGAAATGCTACACAAGGTCTAAACTATGGCCATCATGACTAAAATAACCAAGACCGTCAGTCCCACAGATTAAAATAATTTGCTCGAAAACGCTCTAATGTGAATCTTCTGACTGTATGCAAATATTTGCCAAAGAGAAGTCAATCCTCTTGCGATAGTATTAAGAACACCATTTATTGAACGCATGGACTTCAATTAACTAATTTCGAGCTATTTTAACTTATATAGCCTACAAGTGTCATCCGCAGTTTTGATATTACCTTCAATGAATATAAACTTGAAAAATTTTTTTTGCCAAAGTAAATACTACAATGTATTAAAATCCTAAAATAAATTATTATTTTCTGTAAAACGATAAATTAGCTAAAGCACTTTAAAATGATTTTTTTTCTGCATTTGTAAACAATTGCACTGGTATCAATATATTTCCTAAGGCTTAGTCATTCACTACTTACAAATGTTGAATTTGGAATATGTTTTAAAGTCCCTAACTATTGAAGAATTATTGCATGCACATCGTGAAATCAGCAATTGCATTTGAAGAACTTTAGTGGAATGAATGGAGGGTTTTCGCTCATGACAACATTAGAACGACAAAACAATGGCTGCATCTAAATCAAACACCCATTTCATCCTCTAAGCAACAGCAGGATTGACCCTCCTGAAACTTCCTCCATGCGGTTGGTCTGAGGTGCGTAGAATAATCCATTTGGTAACTGTAATAAACCGAGCGAGACAGTTACAACCGAACCCTATTGTCAACGATCGGAAGAATAAAACAGAAACTGAAAGAGAGAGTACAGTGTTTACTGAACAGAATAGGGATCGTTCTTCAAGATGGCGATATTGCAACTACTGCACAAAGCAAAAATGATCTCCCAAAAATTAAAGAAATAAATTTGGAGGTACTGCCACATCCTTACCTCATGCGTTTATTATCTTTTCAGGTCATCGGTGCATACTCTAGTAAAAGGAAAAATTTTGAAATGTGACTAGAATAAAAAGATTCATTTGAAAGAATATTTTAACTCAAAAATTGCGATTTTCCAAAACTGAAATTCAAAAAAACCATTAAGAACAGTGGGAGAGAATTAGAAATGATGACGGAGAGTAAATTATATAATAACATACATATATATAAGTAATAAATAAATAATCTTTTATTATTGTTTTTAAGATTACGATTTCTAGATTAGTATTCCTAATATTTCAATATTCTAGTTGGTTTATTCTGTAGCGGATTAGCTACCTAACTAAGCCCGACTGTACTCAGAAACCTCAGTAGCAATTTCTCCTAGTTAGTACGTCTCCAACTGAAGTAGCTAAGCTACTGCAAAGCTAACAAGAAACAGACGTATCCAGGAGACGCGTTTGTTCTAGACATGCATGGCGTGGAGTGTGACAAGGGGGGAGGCTTAGTCATTCAACGAGCGGAGGCTTTTGATTGGCCATTGGCTGTGCATCTTGCACTCAATCCGTACGCGAAGTTGAACGGTCGCACCTTCAAGTCACGCTGTGCGCTCATGCGATGATGTGTCCCACAATACTCATCGGTTTCCAACTTTCAAAAATAATCAAATTACATGAAATAAAAGCAGTTTTGTAAATGTTTATGGCAATCTAAATACATTTATGAAAATAATTAATGGGTAGAAATTAGTATCATTTTATTTACTTAAAGCTCCCAAAAAGTTCAATTCTGATCGGTCAGATGCCATATTATTCAGTCGTAGGTTTTTCTCCTTATTTTATTATAATTAAAGAGATGTTGGCGCTTTAAAAGGGACGAATTATGAAAAATGGAACAGTACTTTCAGGTATCAAGTGGCGAAGTGAATCTTTGGTTTAAAGGTGACAATTCCACGGTGCTCAAATTTCAATTTTCGTCTGTCTCCATGCCCATTTCCACACTACTAAATGTTTCAATTTAATCTAATAATACGGTTAATGCATTACAAAAAATTGCTTTCAATTAGTACACGTCAATATTGTCTTATGAATATATTTAAATTTATGCATACATATATGCATGGATATAGAGTCTTAGTTTCAGCCCAGATTTTCTAAAATCTGGGTGGCCTTTCAGTGACTTAACTTACTTCCAAACTTTCGACTTGTTGCCTGATCTATTTCAGCTAATTCTCTTGAGTATACGGTGAATATAAGTTTGTTACTATCTTAAACAATTGAAACTCATCATAAATTGATTGTCCAACTGTCTGAATTAGTAATATTTTCCCATTATTTCTTCTCTAATCTCAGAAAAAAAGATTTTATAATTTGCATTTATTTTTTTCTCCCATTTGATTAGAATTAATGTCCGCTAGTTTAGAAATTAACTTCCTACATTCCTTTATAACAAGAAGACTAATTTATCTAAATGTCTCAATTAAACTCAATTAATTGGCATTGTTGTCTCACTTTGCTTTAGAAATCTTGGGGACAAATTCTCAAAGCTGAACTTTGACCCATTCGGACTTGACGTGTAAACGAAAATGCACAATCCTATGTGTCTAAATCCAAATGAAATATGAGTCTGTATTACTCTGTTTATAATTTTTTTTAATATACATGATAATGGAGTGAGGGAATTTAAATTGGATTGTGAAATATTAACTAAATGCACAATTCACGTGTCACAATTTAAATTTCATATCTTCACTCTTAAAATACTGCAAATTCTTCGAGACATATTTTCGAGAAGTAATTGGCCTTTTTTAAACATTTTTAGGGTTAGTCTTACCAATTCAGTTATTACTGCCCTTCAAAAGTTTAAGAAGAAAATGAGCTAATGCAATATTAAGAAGATTACGGGACTTAGCGTAGCAGAGCGGTTACTCATTGACTCTGTTGAACTCAAAACAAATTAATCATCCCAAGTCAAAATCTGAAGTTAAATTTTTTGGTGTTTAAATTGAATAGATGTTAGCGTTTTGTTAATTAATAAAATAATAATAGACTATATATCAAAATTACAAAAACAAACACATTCTACCAAGTTGGTCGCAGTTAAATCAAAATATTATCACGCATTTTGAAACTGTTTGCATAATTTCTCGCTTTGCCGTACGTTACTTGCATCGATCGATAGGTATGTATGCAGCCAATCAATGCGAAGCATGAGCATCCGTCTCTGCAAAGCATCTCAAATGGCGCCTGCTGATTGGCCCATGTGTTAGAAGTGGGCAAATTCCTTACACCTGCTAGCCTTCGCTCAGTATGTTGAAAATTTAACGAGGGTTAGGGATTTTAATTTGACAACGAGTTCCCTTGCTTGGAATTTATACCATTTTCCCTACAAATAAAATCCCTAAGGTCTGTTTAAATTGTTACTTGCCTTGATATTTTTAAGTGAAATAAATAAATATAATTCAGAGTTTTCACACTCAAACGTTGTAGTAATAATTGATATTTCATAACTGCCAATTCAATTGAGAATTGAGTTTCGTTGTTATTCATTTTACTTTAATTGGATTTGTTTTTTTATTATTAATTTAACATCCCATTGATGTGGTAATCCGATAATTCCACTGTATTTATCCATTTTAGCTGAGTATTGGGTTTAGGGATTTGATTATCCGATGAGTGCCAATAAGACTAACTGGAGCTTTTTTTGAATTTAGAAGCTGAACCAATGCCATCTTTGAGCACTCAAGATACAACGGAATCGAGCGAAGCGGCTCATACAGCAACATCAACGAACCATGCTTCAGTCGAAACCACTGGAGGCACTGGCTCCCAAAATGAAAAAATTCAGGAGCAATTGAAGGTAGTAATCGACGATTTGGCCAAGAAAATGCATGGTAATTTGGGTTTATTATTCTACAGTTATTGCAACCTATGCTTATTTCATAAAAAATTCCAATTTGACGGAAACGTATTGTGACGTCTTAAAAATAGGTCATAAAGTGGATATTAAAACGGTTTCAATTTTTCTATTTATGCAGATATTTTAAATTAAGACCTTTTGATTTAGTTTAATTTAATTTACTGATTAATTTCTTCGCCAAATAAACCTTGCAACTTTAGTTTACCAGATATTTTTTAGTCATTTACTTTACAATATCTAACTGAAAGTAAAAAAATATTAGGTTTGTAACGCTTTTTTAATAAACACAAGGTTCATCTATTCAATTTAGTAGAAATTGGGAAATAATATTTATATTCTGGTGTTTTGATATTTATCAACGATTATATAGCGGAACATCTTCAAAATGTGCCAAAGTCTGGTTTAAAAAAAAGATAATTTGAAAAATTAGTACAAATCAACTTGTAAAAGAAGAAGAATGACACCTTCAATCTATTAACTCTCACCCCCACCCCCTCTGAGGTTTTGACTCAACTAAGATATTGGCTTAAAACAAAGGTGCTTTTTTAGTCTCTTTCTTCACTCTCAACAAAAAATCAATAACCAAGAAATTCTTCAACTGTTATAAAAGGGAATTACTCTTTCTGTAGAAAAATCGTAATCAGGAAGTCTGCTTCGACACATACTTAACGTCATTCATTGATGATTTCAATGCGTCATCAGCAGACTGTAGGGTGAACTGACGTTCTTTATTTAAGGTGATTTTTGAGTGTATATAATTTAATTTACAGTGAGATAATTCGACAACTGAAACATGAAATGCATTTTACCGAAGTCCAGATGAAAAATATTTATCTCAATATCACAATTAACTCAAATTGTAATAATTCCCTTTTAAAATAATGTCAGAAATAGTTTACGAATTGTGTCTGCCTCAAGATTGTCTTAGTTAAAGACACAAAATGTTGAGAAATTAGGATAAGTGCACTGAAATTTGAATTGAAAGTTAATTTTAAAAAGTGACCAGCAACTAACTGAAATAACCGCTCATAATTGAGGAGACTTGATGATTCAGCATTCCTTGCGTTGTTTTAGTGCCACCATCAGCAGTTATCGCGATGATAGTCGGATTCGCCCTCTTTCTTCTCCTTATTCTCTACTGCATCTGCAAACGAAGTATCTTTAAACGACATCGAAAAGATAAGACCTCAAAGAAGAAGGTGGATATAAAATCAGTTCAACTTCTTGGCAAACAGCTCGGCAAAGATCAGGTTGGCTGCTGTCAACTCATACTTTCTGGTTATACTTGATTTCCTTTAATTGCTATTGTTTGGTTAATATCCTATTCAAGGCTATAAATAAATCAAAACAAGATGAAAAGCAGCCAATTCTACGCCTCTTAAAGATGGATATATAAAGAACGGTGACAATCACGCCCCAAAAAGCAAGGCTTGAAAAGTAATCAATATCCTTTTAGCACCAGATTCGTGATTGAATTTTTAGCGATTGAAATTCTCATTAAAGGGACATTAAATGAAAAAGTCACTAGAATGCTGGATAACATAATGTTTTCAATTTTACAAGCAAATTGTAATTCATTTGAAGAGAAGTATATATGCACGAAGTGCATGGGCAGAGAAGATTGGGCGTGGTGTCCATCATCTCTGTTTAGCCAAATTCAAATTAACATAGTTTTACCCAAATAAATGTAAAAATCAATTCTGCTCACTCTAAAACGGGTGATTCGTTGCATTATAAATAAAATCACCATTGAGCCAGAAACCAGTAGTATGTGTACATAAACTATTAAAAATTCTAGACAAAAAATTGTGTAGTTCTTTAATTAATTCTGCAAAGGGAATGAAATGCATCAAATGTCTTACAGCTGTGTGATTCCTGTGTGATTTTTGCTTTCGAAGTACTATGTCAATGTACTTTGTCATACGAATGCTATAAAGTAAATAAAATGTCACTTTCAGCCGAGCCAGAAGCGCGCTTTTTGGTTTGCTTTGTGATTTAGATTAAATGACGAAAAGGTATACAAAGTATTTGCCAAGTAGAAAAGAACCTTGTTTCCATTAAATACGATTTAAGGGAGTCAAATATAATATTCCCTTAATTCACGTAAATACAGGCTTCACCAATTTGCCAATTTGTCGAATGTACCTGAAAGTATGCAGTAGCCTCACCAAGCAAGCATCCCACTCTGTTCTGCCCTACTGCGTTTAAATGCATATTGCTTGGCATTTTTCATCTGCGCAAACCCAGAAATGTTCCCCATTAGGCAGAATTATTCATATATTTTTTTATAGATTTCCAGCATTTTCTTCCATTCTGCATGGTAGAACAGTTTTAGCATTGCATTTAGTATTTTATTTTAAGCCTATCTAACCTCCTGTTGCCTTACCTGAATGTTTGATTATTATTTATTTCAAATTTCCAAGCCTATTGAAATCCCCATTAGTTAATATCTAATGAAGGCTATAAATTTTAGAATTAAAATCAACGATACGACACCATCGAGGTGTTTTTTTCAGTGAAATTGTTAATGAGATTACACTTTTTCCCCAATTCCAGTGTTCAAAGTAAATTAATGATCAGTTAAATTCTAGGAATATTTTATGCGTTTATTTTTGCATTTCTCAACACGTATAATACCATGCAAAGCTATCAACTATGGAATTACAGAATCGGTGGTTAAGAATAGGATATTCATTGTCTTGTATCTAGTTAAATGGATTTAGAGCATAAGAATAGATTGTCCTCAATTTGAGTTTATTACTCATGGCTTCGGGTTATTCAGTTTTTTAATGAACAGTTCTCTTCCAACAACTAATTAAAGAATTACGAAAGGTCAGGAAGGTTGTGCAATGTTGCCTGTGTTCAGCATACTAGTAGAGAGAATTGACATTAACTCTCCTCATTAGACTAATATCATGCGAGCTACGAGGGTGTATTGATTTTACCGTCGCCCTAACATGAGTGAACTTAACTGTTAAGGTCACTGGGCATGCCTGCTTGCAGACTGCACTTATTAAGGCGGTTTTAGAATCTATAAGCCGTCAAGATAGTAAGAAGTGGTTTTAACTGCAACTCACTTCGCTTACTAACTTCACCTATTCTGCAGTATAGACCCAAGTTACCTGAGCCGCGAGCTTAAATTTTAATTAAGTTCTATTTAATGATGAACAAGAAATCATTCTAATTTATTTAATAAAATTAATCCTTTGATCACATTCTTTTTTGGTCTCTTTCCCTACTTCCACTCGATAATGGGATGCGCAAGGCCCTGGCAATTTTTCTCTGACCTCTTCTATGACTCCCTACCGACTGGACCACACCTCATTTTTAGTATAAACGAAAATTAACTTGAGATATTTCATTTCAGCCAACCCTAATTTGTCATATATATATATGCTTTAATTTATTTATTTGTTTATTTATTACTTGCTTTCATATTATTACGCTCTTTCTCTCAATTACTTGAATATTTACCTTTAATAAACTATAATAGTCCCACAACACACTTATTATTTATTCTTGAAGAACAAATAACGGAAACGAAAGCTTTAATTATCCTACGGGACTTCACAGACTTAAAAATTACCACCTATGAGAATAAAATTCAATATTAAATTGGTTTCTTTATTTATGGTTTTAAATGAAATCGATTTTAGGGGGATTTGGAGGCTTTGGAAGAAAATATGGAAGACAATGAAGGAGTCCAGGAGAAGGTGAAACAGAATCTTGGAAAATTGCAGTTCTCTCTTGATTATGATTTTACAAAAGGCGAGGTAAGTTGAAATTAAATGAGTCTATTTAACTTATTTATCATTTGCAAAGATTATATTAGATACGCTCTTGTAGCAGATTGCTACACTAATAAGCCTTGACTTATGCTCAGTAATCTCTATGACAAGATCTCCAAGTTTGAAATGGCTCCCGGGATTAGCTAAGCTACGACAAAGCTATAGAAGAAGCAGACGTATGAGGTGGAATACGTTTATTTGGGCAATGTTTCGACAAACAGAGTTTGCTAAAATCAGCAGCAAGTAGCACGCCAGCACCTTCAAATCTGTCTGAGTGCGCATGGGAGTTCTTTGTTCAACCATGACAGCGTTGTGCGATCCCCACCTTCCTATAAGGAATGGGCAATTATTACACTAGTAGATTGCGAATTAGTAAAGTTTGGAGGAAAATTTTCTCCAGTTTCTTCATTTGATATTTTACACTGATTCATACCTATGTTAATCCCTGGCACATTTTGGGGATCCCAAAGACAATTCCAAAGCTTGATGTGATTTTTTATGGGTGCGTCAATTATGGAAAGCCATTCCTAAAGTTGGAATGTCACTATTTTGATAAGTAAAAAAATGTAATGGGATGGTAGGTGTTTGCATGTATGCTGTCAATCATTCCAACTTTTGACGCTGAGTAACCATATTTGCAATAGTTGACCCTGAGCAATTTGTGTGTGATGGTAATTTCTTATATTCTTGTATTAAGACGTGTCTATTATGCTTTGAGCTTACTCTCTAATCCCCCATTTAGTCTTCAAGTTGTTGAACAAATTACGTGATTATGAAATCGGATTTTAAAGAAGTGTAAGAATACAACTGGTGAATATGACTATTCGAGCACTCAAGAGTGAGGGCTCCATTACTCTCTCAAAATATACGAAATTTCCCCGATGGGGAGAGAATTTTGTCATTCTTAATTTTAATTATCGTTGCTAAATAGTGCATATTTCTTTCAATAACTGGACACAATAGTTATGACCCTTCAATAAATCACATTGCTCAAAGTTGGAGGTTAATTAGCCTTCCTAATGCTATAACAAGTGCAAAAAAACATTTGATGCATTAGAATAATAAACTCATTTTTTTATTTTTTGCTCTATTTTATTTTTATGTTATTAATAATTTGGCAGGATAGAGGTAGAGATCTGGTATTTGTTAAAAAATTTATTTTGATAGTGTCGGTGCCGAACACACTGCCTAAACGTGCTGAAAGCTTGATCATTTTGAAAATTTCCCGATCTTAATTTATTTGTTTTAAGTTTAAACTACTGATTGGCATAGCAATTATAAATTGGTTGGTTTTAAGTTAGCTTCTATTGCTTTAATGACGTCAAATGCAGACAGTGCAGTTTAATGGGATAGAGATTTCACGAAACTGATTGGATGAGCCTTAGGAGAGGTAGCAGTGCAATTAAAAATGAAATTATCTAAATGGACATGTTGGAAATTTAGCTGTTCAAAATCCGCGGAAGTTATTTTAAACACTACATTCCGCTTAATTTACAAATACAATTGAAATTTAAGTTACAAATGTAAAACGCCAATAGTTGGTAAATTGTAACCATTTGCCTCGCAATATCTGCTCCTCATTTATACTTCCCTAATGTATCAGAATTTATCTTCACTCCGCCTAATGAAGTTTATTCTTTAATCTGGATAAAAAGAGTGAATGACTCTGTCTTTGCATCTTGGTTCATTATAACATAAACGCAAAAATGAATTGTCAATTTTGAGGGCCATTGAATCCTAATATTACTCGAATAAGCCTTGACTGAACCCCACCAATCTCTATGGCGAAAGCTCTTAGTATGGAATGGCTCCAGAAAGTAATAAACCTACCTCAACAATATGAAGAAACAGAACTCATGACGTAGAATGGGTTTATTGAGGTCGTGATGCTTGACGGCAATGATGCATGATGACATTGGCACAGAGCTTAGTCATTAAATACGGTTTTGGATAGGATAAGTCTGCAATGACTATTGATTGTCGAGTGGCTGAGACGCCTCTTCATTTGTGACTTTATTGGCTCCCTAGCGCTATCAGCAGCACGGCCGCAGGTTCCAAAATGCTCGAGCGTGCACGCATTGCTTGTTTAAGCATGTTAGGGTTGCGTACTCCAAACATTTAGCAAATTCGGGTGGCATACGCGTTCCTACTGACTACTGTGGTTGTCATTAAAAGAAACTGCTTGAGTAATTATATTTTGTCTCCAATAATTAATTTCAATTTCATCAGTAAATGTTGCCGTTGATTTTTATTGGGCGTAAAATGGCAAATTAAGACAGTTCACCAATACTCGTAAGCTTGATTCATTGACATTAAATCCAAACTAATCTGAAGTACGTCTCCTTTTGGCAACTATTCTTTAGGTGTAGAGGCATAAATATTGATTTTATTCACTGCCCAATGTTGATATTGCACTTTTTTTGCTTCCAGATGTTGAAAAGCAAATTTAGTGAAATGTGTGATTATTAAATATGAGAATAGTTCAAACCGCGTTCCTTGAAAAAAAACGTTGTTCATCAAAAAGCTTCATAAAACAAGCGGTGTGTCTTCAAAAATCTCAAACAAAGCAACAAATGAGGACAAAAAGACCTGAACTCGAAATAATTTCACGATGTTATCCACTCTCATTTCAATGCATTAATTATTAAAACTTCCACTCGCGTACTTAATGGTTATTTTAGATAAATGAACACAATAAATTCTTGAGTTCATGGGTAAATTGAATACGGAAAAGGAATATTGAAACCGCTCTTTCGTTCTACAACCTCTCTTTTTGATAAGAATGAACTAACGGGATTGGTAATCCACACGACTGATGGGTACTATCTCGTTACCTCCTTATTAGTAAGTGTACACCTTGATCACTACGCCACAGAAGCAGTAATGGGTAACAATAACTTCCAAACCACTCTTGAGAAAAGATTTTCCAACACTCATCTTCAGAAAAGAGGAAGGGGTGGTATCATGGAGCTTCCTTGGGGTGAAATTCAAATTTACTGTACTTAACCAATGAGGATGACCATTTCGCTTATTGTGTGTGTGCCAATGGACATCGAGTACCTGTATTGACTTAACGGAGGGATGCGATAATCCCTGGTCTACTGTAGGCTGAATAGAAGAATCAGGGTACATTAGGTATTCAGCGGCTCACAGAACATTTGATACATGCTTACCATAATTTAAAAGTACGTGACTTCTAGGAGATGTCAAGCATGTGGACATTTAACGACTCAGCTGAAGAACCGTATATGGTCGAAATGACAATGTAGTTTTGGGCGATTTAATCAGATTGGCGTTCATAGTCATCTGAACGTGACTACATGAACATTATGTTTTGAAAACGGTGGTGAATTCTGTCAATTGAATTTTGCTATGAGGGTTCATTGTGCATTCTATCATCTATCTTATTTCAACAGCATCAGTTTAGATTTTTGTGCAATCTCCCATCTAATTTGCATAAAATTACATTTATTGTTAGCTTCGCTCTGTGTTTTTAATCGTTTTTTCTTCTTCCTATATACTGAGGTACTTTCTAGTCAATTTATTGAAATTATACACCAGTCTAGCTTCTGCCTATTGAATTCTACTGACTTGGTTCTAACCCTGGATGACTCTTTTTGTGTCAGCGATATCTCCTAAGCTGCTATCTTCTCCCAACAAGTTCATAAATATGTTAAACTGGAAGGTTGCCTCAGTGCTAACAGAACACATGTGATTAGTCACGATGGCCGAGAAAGGCAAATAATAGATGATGAATCAACATTTCAGATTGAGTTGGGGGAAGGGGCGGGTATTATTTGAGCAAATTAAAGATACTAACTAGTTACTTCTTCATAATTTTCGGTAATAACGAACATTATTTAGCTATTTCAATAACTGAAAAGCATCTAAATTTAAGGAAAGGTAAATTTTTATCTGAATTTTGGAAATGGGATTTAGTGGAAATAGAGATCGAAATATCCTTTGCATTTAAACATCTAGAATCACTGGTTTCTGCGCGTTTGGTCAACGAGTAAAATTAATACTTTAATGCTCAAAGTTTAAAATGTGTCCATTAGGCTAGGCTCCCTGACAAATACAAATCTGCGAAGTTGGCCAAGTACTTTAATTGAATGGCTGTTCCCTACAACTTCAATCTGTTCTTTAATAAGATTATTGGTAGTAATAAATGAAATGCATTCATAAATGAAAAATTGATTCCTGTCTTAGCTTACAGTTGGAATCATTCAAGCAACGGATCTCCCGGGAATGGATATGTCAGGAACCTCAGATCCATATGTCAAGGTCTACCTTATGCCAGAAAAGAAGAAATTCGAGACCAAAGTTCACCGCAAAACTTTGAATCCCGTCTTTAACGAAACCTTCCTTTTCAAGGTTAGCATGTTTTAAATTCGAAGTTGGGGTTGAAATTCAGCAAACTGGTCAATTTGGAATTTTATTTTCCTATTATTATAGAATTAAGCGCACTGTAGCGAAGATGATGTAGATATATTTTGCAAATCTCCCAATCAACTTAAATCAGATAATTTTAAGACCAAACTAACGATGGTTAATAAAGCGCTAGTCGGCCATATGCCCGACTCCTATTGCACGATTGGAACTACTTCCTCAAAAGCAGAATTCTGCAGCATAAGTAGTAATCAACGTTTTCATTGGCTGATGCTACTCACAGGGTCACTCACTAGCCTTATAGCTGACCAGTAGTAATCGAGGTTCTGGATGTGACTTTGGCGAGGACAGACTATTTGCCATGTCAGTTGCGAATTCAAAGCAGTTGTAAAACGAAATAGAAAGTTCGGAGCATATGTTTGATTTTAACTGCCGACAATATGGCGCCTTTATTCAGATCACATTTCTAATTACCATGCCAGCTGGTGGGAAGTAAAAATTCAATTTTAATACTCAAGTAAATTCGAAAAAAGACTCATAAAGCGATTGTTCAGCTAAATTTATAAGTATATACACTGTCTTTTATCTGTTTATTTATTCGAAGAGTATTTCATTAAAAAGGAACTTTTATCGCCAGGTTCCATATGCAGAAGTTGCTGGAAAGACTCTGAGGTTCAATGTCTTCGATTTCGATCGATTTTCAAAGCACGATCAGATAGGTCAGATCCATGTTCCTCTTGCATCCGTTGATCTAGCTCGTGTTATCGAAGAATGGCGAGATCTTTTGCCTCCAGATGATGATGAGAAGGTACAGATCGATAGGCATTTCGATACTTTTTATTGATTATCGATTTATCAACTTTTTTATTGATTTCTAAAGGAGAATAAACTCGGAGATATTTGTTTCTCGTTACGATACGTTCCAACAGCTGGTAAACTAACTGTTAACATTTTGGAAGCAAAGAACTTGAAGAAAATGGATGTCGGTGGTTTATCCGGTATGTAAATAAAACCATGCTACTGTAACTTATTGAGTAGAAAGTGATTAATCATTTTTCTTTCTGTCAGATCCCTATGTGAAACTCTCTCTTATGCTCGGAGGAAAACGAATCAAGAAAAAGAAAACCACTATCAAGAAGTGCACACTGAATCCATACTACAATGAGTCCTTTGCATTTGAGATTCCGTTCGAACATATTCAGGTGGGTAAATGACCAGTCTGCTTCAGGCATGACAGGATGGTTTAAGAAAATGTTTTATTATTTGTTGTTTATTTGATTTTTGCCTTTACAGAAAGTCACACTAATCGTAACGGTAGTTGACTACGATCGAATTGGAACCTCGGAGGCTATTGGGCGCGTGGTTTTGGGCTGCAGTGCCCAAGGCGCAGGCCTACGTCATTGGTCCGATATGTTAGCCAATCCACGTCGACCAATTGCCCAGTGGCACACGCTGCAAGAAATGCCGGAGAAGGGCTAGTTACTGCCACCCATGACTATTCGTGTTGCCATGTTATCCATGACTTTGAACAGGCACAATTCGTGGCGCTATACTACAACGGCATACTACCGCGTGCGTCAAATATGTCCTTGTGGTGTCTATCGTCACTTGTTATTAACTTCCTAGCCCTAAGCTCCTTGTTCGACCACTATTCCTCACCACAAACTTATTATATCTAGCTGATCGTTGCGACTTAGTGCCACCCATTACCTGTCAAAAAGTTGATGACGACACGATATATCCAGTTTTTTCCTTACCTTTCCATTGTTCATCTTACTCACCTAATCTTAATCGATTAGTGCGAGTTATTTGTCTCTCAATTTATCCGATAAAAGAACGCTTAATTCTCACCCTTCTGTCAAATTATCAAAATTGCCTTCGCCTTCTTTTCTCCTCTTCTTACTTTCCTTGGACTCCTCGACTTTCTCTTGGTGTATGTGAATGTCGTTGGTTCTTTCTTTTGTAAAATGCAATCTGGTACCACAGCAACAAAACTGACGACCTAAACTGTTTGCAGTTTAATTAGATTAAAATGGCGAATGAAATTATAAGGGATCCAACATAATATATATATTAATGAAGGTCACTCGAGATAAGATCACCCAATGATTCTTGAAATGGAAGGCTAGGTAGAAGTTGGAATCTTTTATTATCTGAAAAATAGGCTCCGAAAGTATTATAAGATTCAGTGGGGGCTAATGGAATGAATAGCATTTATGGAAACAACTGACTATGTAAAAAACTCCTCAATCGAATCTAATAGAACGAAAATTTTTGTGAATTCAGTTGGTTAGTGGTGGATTAGTAACCATTTTGACAAAAATCGATACATTATATACAGACGCACCAAAATTCGTGCAGTGCGTAATTAAATAACGTATTAAAATTATCGATTGTCGGATTAGCGCAGCTTTTGAATTTTACAATAAAAATGAGGACATATGTAGCAACTGTGAGTATCTTCTCTTATCAAAATTGATGACGCTGTTCAAATACAGTAATCTAAATAACAAATGAATACCAGTTGAATGTCATCAGTCAAACAGAGAGAAGGTTGATTCTCCTTCCCTAAGGATTTAATATTGAATATTTCTGACTAATTACTCTTACTTTGTTAACTGCTACCACGGCTGATCCAAGCATTTCTTAATGCAATTAGAGTTTTGGTTCGGACTGTAAATGAATGAGATTTGGTGATGCTTTCCTATGGTTTTGAGCTATGATTCTAAACCTTTTAATACAAGATGAAGGCAAATAGGTCCACCTAAACGCTTCATTTAATCTATAATATCAACGTTTGAAATGATTAAAATTAGACTAATGTTAAACTATGAGTTTATTTAACTTAAGACCACAAAGAAATGGATTTTTCTAAAAATGATGAGGAAATCATCATTGGAAAAAAATTATATTCTACTTGTACCTGAATCAAGACCCTTCGCATCTGGGATAAAGTTGTCTAGAGGTTTCACATTTCTAAACTGGAGAACGCTTTGGTGAGTTGCAAAAGAAAGTATTGCCATGATGGGCATCGTCATATTTTTTATGACCTGAATGGGGTCATCGGGAGGTCTTGACAGCACGCATACCATGCCAAAATTGCAAAATTTTGATTGAAATGTTTACTACATTTGAAGTTATGTTTATAATTTCAGTTACTCTACATGGACCCCAATAATTTATTCTCAATCTGGTGTTCGGTTGGTCAATACTTTTGATTGAGTTGCTTTCATCCGCCATCGACTACCTTTGTTATTATGTGCGTCATTGGTCTGATAACGCTTTAATTCACATTCACCCTTTGTTCCCTGTGCTCTATGAGAAAGAGGATGGCTATTGAATGTAGAATTATGATAACAGAGTAATTCTGCACTTACTAGAATACCAACCGGCAATAACGTCGTGATGGATGGTGAAATAGCCTGTCTGGACTCTGGATGTCATCAAATCTTTACAAACATGTGAGATGAAAATACATTGGGGAACAGACCATCAACGAAATGCAAACCTTCCACAAATGACGACAATTGGAAATACTGTGAAGGAGATCTTGTGGCGTACGCAATGCGTACGTGCAGAACACCGCTCAGATATTTTGCTATTAACGTTCACTCAAAATATGCTAGAATTATTTGATAACTAATCATGTTTCTCGATTTCATAATTTATAATATACGTTTTGCTTGCATTATGTCCTCCGGCTCCCTATCTCCGTGATATCTATTTCCGAGTAGGAAGATCCGCCATAGAGATTTCTAAGCACAGTCGAGGCTTATTAGAGTAGCTACTCCGCTGCAATCTCAAAAACTCGCTTGAATCACTCATATTAGTCCGTTTTAGATGCTCTTCACAATTAAAAATTGCAAAATGTTTTGGTTAATAATAGTAATATTGGCCATTGGTGTGCGTTGGTGGTGCAATGGTGAATGCCAGAGTTCACGAGTTCAATGTCTATCGGAGCAGCGGTTAAGAAGTTGCAAATGAACCAAACTGGCATGACTCGTCATTAAATTAAATCACCAGGTGAATATTAATTCACCAAGAGACTAGGGAATTGAATAATTAAAACTGAACTTTAGAAAATTTGGATGTTACAGAGTGAACTGCACTCCCCGTGTGAAAATGAACAAATTAAAACTTCGAGAAGGTAAGTAAGGTAAACCCCTCAATATATGCCCCTACTTCACCACTCTTCGCCCTTCACTGAGTTCTTTTCTCATTTCCTATGTTCTGATATGATGCCAATTCAATATGCTACATTCAGGCTCCACAGGTCTCCCATGTAAATATGTTACGTCTTAAGATGAGAAATACACATCAAAAGTCATGACAACGCGTAAAAGAGCACGTGATCGTAGAGCATTTCTTCTTCGTCACTGTATGAAAGCTAAATGTGCACAATCAATTCACACTATGCTTGAGCATTACTTATGAAAGGAGGAAAATGCGCCGTTTTTTATCATCATAAAAGAAATTGAAATTGCCTAGCACTACCACCGAATAGGCGATAAAGAGGAGTGGATATTAATTTTATTGAACAATACAGTCAAGGTATGAAAAACGGCTCGCTCTAAGCTTTGAATTTCCTGGGTTGTCCCTCGTTTACCGAAAGCAGTCTTGTCTACAATGTCCGCTTCTGACTCAACGCTCATTTAATTATGATGATCGGTACTAAAGTTTCTTTATTTCAGGGGTCAGATGGATTGAGAAAACACTAAAGTCTGCCGAGGGTATAAGTCAATCTTACCCATAGAATTTAATAATCAGGCTCTCCATCGCTTTTAAATAACGGTCATAGGGGATGAAGCAAATTAATAAACTCACCGGAGTACTGCAGAGGCAACTGATATACTATTAACAATCAATAAAAACAACAATATAATATGAGCACTTAACTGATTTCCATTGTGTAAACTTAGCCAGTGAGGTCAAGCGTTAAGCTGACTGGATGTGCACCGGTAGACACTGAACTGATAAACTTCAGACTTCGCTAAAGAGCACGTTAATCATTAATAAAAGCGATAGTAATATTATAAATAATCGTTCTAATTTTGACTGTAGCTAGTACTTTTTAAGGACCACCCTAACAATTGCTTGTTCGTAATCAGGTATCTGAGACCGAGTCTCTGGTTTTAATTAGTTATCTCTCCCACCTCTCCTCTCCCCCTCCTCCCCCCAAAACCGAATGCGCATCACGTGCTTTTGTGACGCCTTCCAAGAAAAGGCAAATACTGCTCCGTATCAAACTTTGTAACTGGAATTCTACCTTGTATTTATACATTTTTAATTAAGACTTCGAATTTTTTATTGGACAGTGATTTTTTTAAATTTTCACTACCTTTGTACACAAATTCCCTATTTCCGAAAAGTCTATGACTGACCCTAGCGGTGAAAGCGTGCTCTTGCAGATCTTATTGTCTATTTAAAACAGCAACTTGATTGACCTCATCAAGTTTTAGCCAATGCGGTATTCAGAGAGGTGATCTAGTATCGACATAGTTTTTAGGTCTTTCTGATTGTTAACCAATACGTGATATAAAGTTCTTCTCAAGTGTTAAAATTGCTGACTCAATCATCTACTGAATTTCTATGCAGCTGAGTTCCCGAGCAGTTTGATGAATAATTAATTACCTAATGGATTCTGTCCAGTGGTTCATCTAAAATCAGTTTTTCATGCGCTCCAAACCCATATAAGAAATCGCTCTTCAGCACTCATCCTGGGTAGGGGAGATAATTTCATGGAGGCAAACCTAACCAGTGTAGATGGCCAATCTGCTCAATGAATGCGAACCTGAGTATCAAGTTAATTAACCATGTAGTGAAAAGTACAAAAGTGATTTTGATAATTCTTATTACTAAGGTCAACAACTAAACGCACTCACAAACATTAGCCCGAGGTTAGGGCCAATACTTTATAACAGTAAAATCCATTTTCACTATTAAGGTCAATTTTAACGACTGTAAGTACATGATTGAGGTCAAACACCCGATTTTTAATAAACTCCAAATTTTTATGCCTACTGAGAGATACTGCTACCTCAGCCACAATAATTTTATCAACCGGCTCCCTGATTTTAGAGCTCACAATGACAAAAATACCTGCCATATATTTTACCCCCATCATAGCAAGTCAAACAGCGAAACTTCCACTATAAGTAACGACAAATCACTTCTATATTCTTATACCCACGATGTTTCGCAAATGACTCAGTGATTCATACCTAGTTTGTACATAGGGTAAACGCACGAAACCACCGATAAAGACAGAAAAAAACAATAATTAAAAGGGAAAAACGTAATATCTCACTATACAGAGAAATACTGTTTGTATATGGCAATACATAATACATAGATTCATGAAATGTCAGCCAATCCAAGTGGAGAGATAGAAAAATTAACGTCTAAAACGACGGGCCACTCTTCCACCGCGAACAAAACGATTTCCACTGCGAAAGTCCCCTCCTGCTCCGTTATTCCTCACTGGTACATCCACAAAGATATTCCTGGCAAAAGTTTGATTGGGACGACTTCTACTGACGTTAATTGGGGTGGAGGTATTACGCATTTCCTCTTGGGCACGAATAAGGGCTCGAGCTTGTTCAATGTACTGTTGATAAGGCGGCAGTGACGACGTCCTAGCGTTGTTTGATCTCGTTCCATTCGATTGACCTCTTCTTGGCAAGATAGGACCTAAAAACGAAGGCTTTGATTAAAATTTTTAGAATAGAACCATCGACTAGGTATTAAGATTGAAAACTTACGATTAACTCTCAGTGTAGCGTCTTGCCACTGTCTATTTCCACCAGCAGTATTAGAAATTACACGTTGAATTTGGAGCAAATTTCTGTTATTGTTATTTCGATTTCCACGATTTAATGATCTCCTTTGGGTTATAGAACGAGCTTGTTGTTGAACGGGTATTTGCATTTGTCTCTGGGATATATTATTTAGGCGGCTTCGAAGATCTTGACTTCTGCGAAGTTGTTGCTGCTGCCTCTGGCGAATTATAACTCGTTTCTTGGGTAAAATTCGTCTTTGGACAAGCATTCTCCGATTATTCACTCGAGTAGCACCAGCATTGGCTAGAGAAGACATTGTGTTGATAATTGGTGAACTTTTGAATTGATGAGTGAAAATAACAGGCAGCGAGATCAAATTGTATTCGCTCGTAGATGAAAAGTAATGATTCGAGGTTTTAAAACGTAGCAGAAAACACTGCTCAGTGGTTCAGGCTGCGGATATAGCCGGGATGGTCATAACATTTCAATTGTGGTTATTAAAGTGTTATGAATACGTGGCATCATTCCATACCATATGAAGTATTCCCAAGATATAAGGTCACAGAAAAAATGGTCAATGCAGCAAGCAAATCTCCACCCATCTTTCTTTCCCGTTTAACACGCTGCTCGCACTATCAGACCACTGTTAGATTAGAGAAATGATGTTGACTCGTCAAGTTATGGCAGGTAATAACAGTCAGCTCGACTCCCACATCGGAAAGCATAAAAATTCCGACATCTTACGGCAGTTCAGAGTGAGGCATAATCCGCAGGTCTTAAACCGTTCTGAAACCCAGAATACATGCTATTGATTGCTTTAAGCAGCCCCAAATCTTACTGCCAAAAATGCAGTTACGAGAATTTTACAAAGTCCGTTAGTTTTGAGCCTCAAAATTCTTTCCGATGAGTTTCTGAGGGCAGTCATCATTGAGCGAATAAATTTAGCTCCAGAGTCATGAATCAGCTCTAAGGTAAGAAATGTTCCCAAGCAAGCTTCTCCATGATCCTGTCTGCGAAAAGGACATACACACAACATATATAAGATTTAAGTGTAACACTTCATCAAGACATAAACCAAGAAATTCAGATGAGTCACTTAATTCAGAAACTAAACAAGAAACATACATGCAGAATACGAAGGCGAAACCAAGGCTGCAGCATCAGCAGCAACTTTTGCAGCAATGGCAGCAGTCTGCTTTGCGCGTTTAAATATGGCCTGAGCTGCCAGAGTTTGCCGAGACTTCATATTCTTCAAGAGGGATGGGCGGAGAGCAGTTGTCTTCTTTACGACAATTCCACGCTTCTTTCTAGCAGGTACCCTCTTAGCAACAACGGGCTGCTTGGCTTTCTTATTAAGCTTGATGATTTCATCTAATTAAAGAATTATTTGATAAAAGACTGCCCTTTTCAAGGAACACACGAAATACTTGTAACTTACCCAAACTCATATCAATAACGTTACCAATCTCCATCTCGTAAGCAACAGAGGAAAACAATAACGAAAATGAGACGACTACTCCGAGAATTGGACAAGAGTTTATAGTTAATTAACTCATTTAAACAAAACTTCAAACATTAAAATGACTAAAATCTTGTTAACTTGCGACCTTTAATTTAAAACTAATATTTTTTTAAATATTTTATTTTTTAAAATGTGATATTATGTATCTAACAAAGTTTCTTATGAGATTTTTATATCACCCTACTCTTTGTCCGAGCCCTTTAATCGAATTGGTAGTAAATATTTTTTGCACACGATGACTTATATGTGCTTTTTATTCTCCAATTATTGGTATTCGATTTCGCCATTGAGACTAAATTTTTCCATAGTTTATAAATATACCAAGAAGAAGTCTTCATAGTTTATAAGGTATAATGCTGCAATTCGTAGATTTAAGACAGAAATCCTTATCTGCCTATTATGTGTGAATTTGCTGCCCAACCTTTCACTGCTACTTCGTTATCTCCTTTAATTTAGATATAATAAATTATTTTTCCAACATAACTGGCCTTTTCTTCATCTCATAAGGTATTGGTTATTGGCAATATTTAATTTTCTTATTTATTATTTAATGCGAATACGAGCTTAACTGGCGGCATCTTTTGGCTTTCACTGTTGTAGATATTATATGAAGTATCCTATTTTACTGTCTTACTATTAAGCGTGCGCCGGGTGTGCGGATTTTGCTTAGTCATGGGTCACAAGGTCAATGTCCAACAATCCGCATCTATTGGCGTGGGTGGCCATCTGTGCCGATTAATTCTGCCTAATACGATGCACATTTCGCATGATGATCTCTAAGATAAAATGAACTCTTCCCATAATGGAAAGGGAAAGTTTTTTTATGTTATTTTATAATCTAAGAATGGCTAACATTAAAGAAAGAAAATGAATTTAGTCCCCAGATGGACATCAATTTCAGATAAGACAAAATAAAGTTAACTAATTCCCCGACTGAAAAGAAAACTCCTATGTCCGTCCACCTTCTATATATGCTGAAATTCGAGATGAAGCGGTGGGCATTGATGTTTTGTCGCATTATAAGGGTCCTCAGTTCAGTAAGGAACTTCTTGAAATCAATTTTCGATTAGAGTCTCTCAATAAAGTGTGTCGTATCACGATATATTGAAAGCTCCCTGGAATTCGGTGGCAATGCTTATTTTATGAATATACTGTCTTATAGCCACAACTGTATTCCCGGGAGAATTTTACATTTATTTTTCATGGAAATCGACTTCGACGTCCGAGTAAAAAGTGCTTTCGAGTTAATAGTTACAGTAAAGCACTCAAAAGAAGGTTCCCTCATATTTATACACTAATACTACGGGAAGAAGTCTGATAGTGGCGCTCTAGCACAGCTAATAAGACTAACAACGTCCATTCTATTTTTTCCAGCTGTAATAGCCAACCTCACAGGAACGACAAAATTTAACTGTGCCTATTAATTTGATGCACTAAAATTAAAAAAATATATATTTCAAAGCCTAATTTTCATGAGCATTTTCTGGAGGGTTAACGTTCATACCTTCAGACAGCCTGTCAACTGTCGGTTGTTTTATAGATATGCTTAGCAAAGTAAAATGTTAGAGAACTTTTCACAAAATTTTATAGATTTCACATCCGTGAAAAAATTAGCAAAATTAACCGTAGATGGCATAAAGGCGACAAATGGGCAAAAGTATTCGTTGGTAAGACTGGAGAAAAAGGAAATAAGTGAAATGAGCATTCTCGAGGATTCTACCCAGTCTGCTGGAGGTTGCGGAACATGACAACACTTTGACGAGCCAGTTCAGCCGCTGACATCCCTCCATAAGTTGCTCCAGGAGTATTCGAGAAGATAGAAAAGGAATCGATAGTAGGGCTGGAGAAGACACTCAATGTGTCTTCAGCCAGGGTGGTACATTCACTTGGTACGAAGCAGAATATCTACAACAGGGCATCAAGCATGAATTTCAAAGCAATATGTTTAACCTGCTGACTTAAGTAAAGTAGCTTACCTGATCATCGAGGCAAATTTTGAGGTTTGTATGGGGATTGGTAACGACAACTCGGAATCCGCGCCTATCAAGGCGGTATATTCCAAGACAGAGAATTCTCCAGCACATTAGAGCATGAACAAAGACGGCTTTATAACGAAGTGTTCGCTAGGAGGAAAAAAGCGAGGAATAATTAGGATGATATAGTCGCGTTCACACTACGGAAGTACACACGTAACAGTAACAAAAAAATACAATTTGGAATTGCGAGACGCAACCAACAACAAAGAGCAGTAATTCAAGCAAATGCTAGAGGCGAGGAGATCAAAGGGTTACAGAAAACAACATGAATGTACTTTATCAGACTTTCGAACTCAACATGCACAGTATTCAGTAACTGAGTAATTCATGTTCCCATTTTCAGATTTCAGGAGTCCTTCCTGGGTTGTAGCAAAATGTTTGTCAATGATGTTCCGCGGTTATTGACCAGTGTTATTAATTCAAGAAGCGTTGGTGTGCCACTTCATTTCACTTTGCAAAGGCAAATGATCTCACGTGCTATTCCTCGACATAAACTTGTAACTTAGCGGAGATGAGATAGGCAAGCATTTTTGAGCTAGCAGAGCTCCGTAAGTTGTATTCATCCAAAGTGATCATTCTCAAGGTCGTATTCATAGATGTACCTTTGCCTTAATTTAATACTTAACTATAATCGACTAAATTCTTTTAAGGATATATGAAAATGATTGCTTTAAATCATGTAAATCATAATGGAAAAAATAGTTTAAGCTATCTTTTCAATTGACGCTAATGTCGAATTAATTGTCAAAAATGGTTGCCTACTTTGTAAACTACAAAATTCGTAAATAGCAGGCACGATTTAAGGTAAATTAAAGCAAAAACCGAGTAAACAACACCTTAACTGATCTGGTGAAAAGGGTCCCAAACGGTACTTCATTCATCTTGAGGAGAGCAATACGATTTCCTATAGCCTTCGGGGTTATATTCCGATTTCCTTTTTGTAACCCTTAAAAGCGCAGGAAAATGAAATAGAGAATACGGAAATATTTGGCTGTTAACGATAAAGAAGCAGGTAAGATTACCGTTTCTGAGTAGATTTGTGGTTTCAAGCTCCTCCACAGCTGTTCCAAACAAAAGGACTCTGAGAAAACGGAAAACGGCACCACTGAAATATAGCTATAAATCAAGAAAAAAATCGACTTTAATCAAAATTCAACTGACTGGAAAGCAAAGATTCATAAGACTATTTATAAAGCATTAATTTACGATTGGATAAAGTACCTAAACAAAGAGAGGAATGCAATGCAATCCAATATTACTCACAGAACTGATTGAGCTGTAAAGGAGAGTATTGCTGAAGATGATGCCTCTAGCAAAAGCCTCCTGGAAACGCGTGGATAGTTTGAAATCAAGTTGATGTGATTCCGCCGAGCTGAAGTGGTGAGCATTCTGCTCGTCATCTGTAATTAAAACAAAAAGAATACGCTTAATTAACTGCTCTAAACTTTGAATAATATCCCATAGCCACGTCGCCGTGTTAAATACTATTTTGAGCGAAAGTAGGGAATGCTAGTAAGGATTGGCATCTTCTATATTCCAATCCCATGCAATAAGTGGAATTTTACGGAGGCTAAGAAAAAGACGTCTGACGCACACACACGCACAGAATTTTAGTCATTTTTATGGAACTGTGGAGAATGGTGGTTTAAACACATTTAATAATTAAGTAGGTGCTTATGCATTATAAATCTTAACAAGGAGGAATTGAGAAGGCGCACTATGGGTAGAACACGCAGAATCAGTCGATACTAGCCATCCTCACACCACTCTTTCTACATGCCTGCCAGAATCCAGATGAGGAAGCAAAGTTGTATAAACTAATGTTACCATTGAATATTCTCGCAATAATTTGTGAGAGCTGCTAGAAAAATGAAATAACCACAATTCAATTGGGAGAGATTAGTGGGCCTCTAACCTCTCACAATTATTCTCGCATTTGATTTTTCTAAGTAGTGACTTATTTGGTTTTAATATATATATAACGTAAGAAAACCGAGAGTAACTTAATTCTCAAACACTCTGTCAATAACACGAGCCTACTTTTAGTTGAAGAGTTAAGATAGATGGTCTAACATAACTGTCTTTTTATTAATCCATTAATTTTTGACTAGTCGATCATTACAATCTGAAATTGTGCTATTTAAGAGACCAAATGCCAACAGACACTCTTAAAATAGGTAAATAAATTAAGTAAAACTCGAAATGGCAACACTTTGCGCGTCTATAAACCTACGCAATTCAACGGTCATGTGGATATTTAGTGGTGACTGTTCGATCAGAGAACGAATCGTCATTGCACAGAGAAGCGTATTCTTGTCCCGCATGCAATGGTCCCCGTCGTTGGTGTTTGAAGATTCACCAAGAATGGTACAAGCAGAACAATACTTCAATCTCACAGCATTCAAGTCATTAAGACTGCATGGATTGCCCTGTAATATAAGTAGAGAATCAGCACAATTTTGTTTACGCATTAACACTTTATTAGACTTTCAGAAAAATTAGAGGCCTATGGGTCTGTTATAAGTACCTGCTCTATATCAGCGATGACAAGGGGTATTCAGGAACTAGAAGACAATTAATCAGTCTGTATTAACAGAGGACTTTCCAGTCTATCCATTCGTGCACAATGTTCCAATGTTGTCATGAAACAACCCATAACCCGCTAACTCATCTCTACTCTATTATTAGTGTAAGGTGATGAATATTATATAGGATTAATTTCATAATTAACCAATGAAATGGAAAGCGAAGTTGCTTTCTCCATCTCTCTGAAGAAATTAACTCTCTTAAAGGAGCTAAGGAATAGAATTGGGAGTCGGGAATATTATTTTGTCATAATCTTAATTACAGGATATTCAATAGAATTAAAAATTAACGAAATTACTAAATCTTAATTGCGATACATAAATCGGGTCCAATTTTGCGTGGTGTATTGTGGCTTCTCATGATTGGATGATTTATCTATCTCTCCTACCACTTCCAATTAACCATGAACACCAGTCTGCGAATGTAACGTAAAAAAATTTCCGACGTATTTTTGGATAAATAAAATAATCCAGTTAGCAAGCAAAAAACCAAAAACAATTCTCGTTCAGCTATTATGAAAAAAAGTACAATTATCAAACGGTAGTTTTATTTGCAATTGACATTCGGAACTATAAATCACAACGCTACTGCGCATATTTTTGAGCTAATTATACACATTTTTTGGCAACTTAGTACATTAAAATTCACCACCATTGTTTCAGTCCGCTCCCAATCAGTGAAAGCACCAGCTCAAAGGCAACGTTCGCAAGGACAACCTCCACCACGACCGGTTCACAGACCTCGTCTCATCGACGAACGCAAATCCCGTGAGCAGACGTCCGTACCACCCTCCTCTACACCATTCCTCTCCCAACTTGGAGAGGGTGACAAGATCCTCTCCTCATCCACACCCTCCTCTCACTCTTCCTCCTCTCAACCTCTTCCTGCAAACACCTCAAGTCTTCGTCAAGATGTCTTTCGTGTCACCATCTGTGTCTTCCACTCTAGTCTCCTCTTAGTTTCCTACATAGCTTGGACTACTTTTCTAATTCTCCTCCTACCTGCCTTCTGTATATCCTACTGCATTCGACAAATCGGCCTCCTTCTTGCCCAACATCGGCGATCTAGCCTAGTTGAAACCCTGTCTTCTCTCTCACTGCACTACCTTCATGGTGAAGATGCTGGAAGGAATATTGTGGTAGTCATTTATCTTGGTGCCCCGGGGATTAAGATTGCAGCATTGAAGAAGCTTCTAGTCAAGCGTATTTTCTCAACTCCACGCACACCGAGTGGCACTCATCATCGGCGAAGTCGTGGATCCAAGGGTATGGAGAGGTGGTTTGCTGAACGACTTCAGCAGACTGTAGTGCCTTTACCGACTGGGTATGCTTGGCAGAGGTGAGTTCAAGTCCTTTTGTCCATTCAAACTGCAAGTATAACCACCTACTGGTGAAGGCTTTTGTCGACAAGTTTTTTCACATAGTTGGAAGTGTACTTTTAAGGAAAGTATTCAAGGATTGATGGCCTACTTTTCGACTAGGAATCTTCCGTTTTTACAGTGGTAGGGGGTTGAGATTTCGTCTGCTAAATTGACAAATCTATTGTACATCTGGTGTACTCTGACATCAATTTTCTGCATATTAGGACCACTCCAAAATAAATGAACGATTGGGTTGACAATTGGACTTAAGCCACTACTATGGTTGTGGGCAATAATGATTTTAAAGTGGGAAATTTTGCCCGTCATATTCACTGAAGGCTTTATCAAAAGTGAACGAATATATTTGGTGGTGTTTTGTTCCATTGTTCCTATTATTGTTATATATTAAATTAAATTATACAAATGCAAATATTGTTCAATAAGGATTCATCATAATAATTAGGACCTTGAAATAGTCCAGTGAAGATTGAAGAGAGATGGGGAAGATGGAGGTGGTGAATGAGATCGGAGTATCAAAATTCTCTTATTTTTTTGAATATTGGATTTGGTAGCATGAATATTGCTCGCTTGAAGCTTATGATTCACAAGATTGGACTTCAAGATTATTGTGCAAGTTCTTACTCACCTATGTACCGGCAGGTCGGATTGAGTAATTATTCCACATATCTTGATCTGGTAACTTGTATTTTTTTAGGAGAGCTTAGCATCTAGATATGACCTTAAGCTTCATTGCACGTTTATCGCACGCCTTCAGACTTTTTATTTATATTTTTTTGAATGATTAATCACTTTCTTGACCCCAATTGTATGCTAGTAAGTTTAGTAAACATCAGAGTATTTATGTTATGTTAGCCTTAAAATCCGACACCACTGTCTTCACCAACGCAAATGGCAACACCAGCAGACCACTCCACCCCACTTAGCACCTCTCTCCTTCTCTCAGGACTTAAACTTTTGAAAATAAACTAAAATAAGCTATGAAAGGCTAGGTTAGCCAATTTGAATATAAATAAATAACTTGAATTCGTGTGATACTGCTCTATGGGCGCGCTCTAGGAAGAAATATATGACGCAAATAAGTTTATAGGGGGCGCTTAACATCTAAGTCGTCTAAATATGGGCAGCTCACGGAGAGTGGTTAAAAGGATTACTCTTTTGTGAACTTGATGTTGACCACTTGCTGACCACAGACATTCAAAGCAGTTAATGTTGGCTGTCTTGATTTGCCTTAACTTTTTTACTTCGCGCACAACTGTTTCCCGGTAGAATACAGGCCCTATTCATACCTAGTACTAGTCACTGCTGCCAATTTCACTTATGATAGCAAAATTAAATATAAGACATTTGTATTTCTGTATATTAGATTAGAACTTCTGAAAAATGCAACGTGCAATTAGAATATAGACTAACCTGGACAAGAAAGACGTGAGGAATATTCTTCACCTTCACCCATTCCTCTTCATTGATAACCGAGGTATCACCAAGAATAACGATATCCCTTACTTCCATCCAATGGAATCGCAGAGGATAGATAAAGCTCTTTAGATTCAAAGACCCGTCTTCCAATGGCCCAACAATGCAGAGAAGGTAATGATCTCTGAATTGATATTTAATAGCATCAGCTGGTGTCTAAAATACAATAAAAACAGATATGGACAGATGACAACTCATAGAAAAAATAGACACAAACCATAGACTTCGATTTGGCCGTGGTTGAACACCTGATATTTAAGCTCAACTATCACCGATTTCAATTGCCCCCTCTTTATATAAATTTAATTCGCGTTTAGTAATACTACGTAAACACGGTGTCAGTGTCTCTATTCCGTTTCTATATACCGGAATCTCCCTCCGTCTCGTATCCTGCACACCTTAATTTGGCAAAAACATCCGTTTGATTTCACTATTAATTAAAGATCATTGCTTCGAATTAGAAACTACTGTGTCTCCTTGAAAAATTTCGTGGGTATAAGGCCCCAAATGAGAGTTGAATAGTGCAGGGTACCTGTGTGTTAGGTAATAGGCCAGCGGAAGACAGATCGACTACCATATGACACACCGGAGATACCAGAAAAAGTGACGAATACTCAGAATAAACATTTGAATGTTTGGCACTAACCGATCTCTAATCATTAGGAGGACAAAGTAAACAAAGAAGTAGATAAATCATAGTAATAATCAAAAATGGATTGACCTAAAGTAGGTTATCCGGAAAATTTTGGACAAGTTTTGTATAACTTCAAATGATGCAATTTCTCATACGTCTTGGAAATAAATTAACCTACTTGGGGTGCTGCGCTAGAGATGCGGACCATAAACCAAAATTTATTCCAATCCACTTCCGAAGAGAACTGATAGTTCTGAGAACATACTTCCTTTGGTCAACTTTCGAGATTAGTTCTGCTTTTCCTAACCTTCCGCAACGAATACAAACAGTGATGCCGCCGCTTCGCAGCCTGACAGTTTTAGGCTTTACGAAATCTTAATAGGTAATTTTGGTAATTTTATGCACACAATAGTCTACGTTTTCTTTTAAGGTTAAGTACATTCGTTTTCGTATTTCAAGTTATTTTCTACGGTAAGTTTTTCAAAACACCGAATCAGCTATTTTTGTCACTCCAATTAAACAGGATTCACAGGTGAGTTTTTCAATTATTGGTTTCCAGCCTAAAACCTGGGAATGACATTAAATCAGTTCGCATCTGTCTTCATTTGCTTTAATATTTTAAGTCCTACTAACTACATCCGTGCGTAACTTCGAGGCGTACGTAAACATTTTATAGTGACAGCCTATTTAACCTAAATGATTGCTAATTGTTATGGTAAAACAATAATTTCAGAAATAGCCTAAATCTGGATATTATATTCGCACTATTTAAAAAGGTGAAAATTAAAGATGGAATAATTTAGGTATATTTAAATTTCTACCAATTATTTATATTTATTGATTTAGGGAGAAAAAGTTAAGTCTGCGTTAAACTACGCACTTGGTGAATAGACTATTCACCAAGTGCAAACATACCAATCTAATGCGTTCAATTGGCGTATCCGGTACCCAATGGAAAGATCCAGTGGAGTCAAAATATTTTGGCACATAGGATTTGTGGGGTAAAGTATAGCATTCATTGAAATTTGTAATCATGGACTGACGAAGTCCCCCACGAACGAGGTGGGCACTACGAGTAGGTAAAAGTGTCGTTGAGTTGTGATGACTATTGAAACGAGAGGTGGATTTGACTTTCAAATTCAGTGAACGCGAAGTTTCAGATTCGGCTCGATTCAACCCCACCACGGCCAATACTTCGGGGTCACTTTCAAGTTCTTCAGGTGTTCTTTGGGGATCACAGGTTGAGGATTCGGACATGGTCTCCCTATTGAAACTCAATTGTATATCAGTTAGACCCTTTTAATTTAAGATCATTCCCGCTAGTGACAACTTAAACAGGTTGTTCAACTTACAAATATAGTGTTAAAGTCCCAAAAAGACAAGTGTCTAATAAACTTGACTTGACTAGAGGGTAGATATGAGAAAATCTCTTTTTATCAGCCCTCTTGTTGATCGAAATCAACCAGTGCGATAGTCCATCCATGTTGTTGGATGTGAGCTGATGAGAACTGATCTCGAGAAATCTTATTCAGTCGACGTACAGATCAACTACTGCATCACTGGAGAACAGCTATTATAAAATCTATTAAGTTCTTCAAGTACCATTTCAAACGTCTGTCCCATATACGTTCATATCATTCACTGCTTTTTTATAACCCCTGTTTGTCTGATGTATCATTCTATATGTTTACTTCTTATATCAGTTATCGATTTTCCAGTATATAGAGTGTTCTTTAGCTTCCCTAAATCCAATCAGTTATCGAGGAATATGCTAAAGTATGAATTTTCCTACTGCATTCCTATTGGTCTAATCAGGTGATACTGACTCGAAGCCTATTGGCGAATATTCAGCCACTAATAAAAGAAAATCAAGCTTTTGGTCAGAAATTAAGGTTGAGGGCCTAAATACGAGTGAGATCATTATGCTCATATTTAAATAACCTGAATATTGTTTAAATTTTGAGGTTTTAAAAATAGGCAATTTCTTACTCTTCTATATCCTCGTGCATTCGATTTGCAGACTCGTCGCTAATGGTAAGTTCTCTTTCTAGAAAACCAGAATAAAAGTTAAAGTAGGGTTTTAAAAGATTGAAAAATATAAAATTAACCGTAAATAAAATGGAGCGTGGATTCTTTGAATGATGTATATGCCTTACCTGTCATCCATTGTAACGACTATTTTTACAAATTGAAATTTAGTAAACATAGTCATTGTTTATTTGAGGCTGATGATTGCTTAATGAGAATTTAGATGATCCAACAGTACTTCAACTCTAGGTGAACTTGGAGTACTTTATTAATATAAAGTCTTGTAATTAATCGATGGACGAACTGACTCATTTGCCACAATATTGTAGTTGTGTTTAATAACCACCACAAATCAGGAAAATTGATTAATCTAGCTCTTATAACGCTCAGTTGACCCTTAGTAGAGCTAAAATCGCCCAGAACTGAAGTCCAAAATGGCGGTAAAGGATTGGCTACCTGGTTAGGTAATCATCCTAGCGCGATGGGTTTTACGCTAGTGATTTTACATAGAAATCGGAAAATTGAATTCCGGTACACAAGTGATGAAGCTTGTGAGTGCCTTTTGAACGCACAGAAAATACTTGATTAGGTTTCCTAACACTAACAAAACAGATCGAATAATTTATCAAGACATAAATACAACTGACCACTCTATGGTTTAGGAAACACCGAATCCTTTAAGAGGGCAGTTTAAGTCACTTTAAAACAGGCTGAATAAAATCAGATTACTCCAATTTCATTCCATTTTCATACCTAATGAGTTCTTTAAAGTGCTCCTCAGAGCAAATCAGTGGTCACTGCAGTGATGCTCTGAACATCAATAGGGTTGGAGGAAAACGATTTTCTCATCAGAGGGGCTCTAGATTACCTTCCATCTCCTAGATTAAGCCAAGGTAACAATTAACCTAATAGGCCTCGGAAACTTGAAAATTTATGTGGTTTTTTCCTTATTGGAAGGCTCATCAAGCAAAATAAGGAATTATTGACTGTCAAATCCACTCCGCCTCATAACGCGGTTTGGAAATCCCGTAACCACCCTTTCCGAATACGAAATTTTAATGCTCTCTCCTATTCTCCCCTTTCCCTCCAAGACTCCACTCCTGAGCTTAAAATATGAGAAAGAATCAGTTACCTTCAAGGAAGTTCTGTGCTTAGTAAAAGTGTGGTCGATACAACCTTAAACCTCATGTTCAAATAAGTATAATCAAACACGATGGAAATCGAGAGAATTGATCTGCTAAAATTGATACAGCGAACAGGCAAAACCGGTAGGAAACTCAACGAAAAGGATAGATTGCTTCATGCACACACGCTAAATGCATAGTACTTAACAGTACTGATCAAAAGGGCAGCAGCAGGACACAACTTTATTATTTAGAGAACTCAGTAAGATTTCATCCTCTGCTCAAAATGAATATTAGAATAGACCACTTCTTTAAGCTTGTAGAATTCATCAGAAATGTTTATTCTACTATTACTATAAAATGACTCAATGTCAGACAATTTATGCACTCTGATATTCATTTGAGCTGTTTCAGCAGGAGAATATTGGGTAAAAATTCATACCTCATTCTAGATAACCCAATTTTTTGGATTTAAAATCCATACTCACCATGGTTTTTTGTTCTATTATTTTCTTCTCTCTTTCTGCATTCTTCCTCTTGCGGGTTTCAATCATTGTAGTCTACTAAATTCTGCTTTGCTCTCAATTCAACCTTCTGAATCACTGATACTGTGGTTGCCTGTCGCTAGCTAATAAAATTCAATCCTAGCTCTAACAATTTGGCGGCCCTGCTGGAGCTCCAATCTCTAACATGCTAACAGACAGAAAGTCAAAAAATCAATTTCACACGTTATGAGATCGCATGCGACTCTGTTTATTAATAGACAAATGAGCACATGATTGCATGTAGCTGCAAAATGTTACGTGGATTGTAGATATGAATGTTTACGGAAGGTACCGATGATTGGGCTGCGAACAGTAAGTTGTGTTTCAATATTATTACAAAGAAATAAGAAAAGATAAAGGAAGAAGGAAAGAAAAAAACATCACTAAATTTCACTAACTCTGCACAGTATTGAATTAGCAGTTACACATCCTCTTGAAAACTATTAATCCTCAATTATCTCAATAATTGACTCCTATGAATGATGCAGAACTATCGAGTTTTGAATTGGGAATATAAAAGGAATTGAATTTAACACCAGAAGAGTGAAGTGCTCATTGGTATGCTTTGGAACAAGGAATAATGAAATACTTTTGCCAACATTTAAGGAGCATGTACACCTGAATTAGATTGATTACGCAACGTGGCATCCCAAGAAATGTTGAAAACCGATAAAACACGATTCTATGAAAGCCTATCCAGGAGAACTTAGCAATAGACTAACAGAGGTAATACAATTTTAACTTGCATAAATTATGAAATTTCTGCACCTTTTTTAATTCCAGCTGCTTGAATGAAGAATTGCAGTCGTGCTGGACATTGACAAATATCGCCTGTTTCATGAGCTCTGCACTTGGTGCAATAATTCCTCATTCTGAATAAACAATATTAAAAAATCGTGCAAATAGTTCACTTAGTCAGCTTGGTAGCTTTTTTTAATTGAACGTACTTGTTAACTATAAGTGAATTTGTTGCAATGACAATTGCTTTCGTAGTCAGTGAATCGATTTTTAAATCCCTATAGCCAGCAGGGTTGATAATGATACTCGGTTTCTCCGGTTCAGCACAGTAGAGAGCACAGATCACGACGTTCCATTTCTCATAAGCGAATCTTCATGGATGAAAAGAGGTCATAGAAAACCTTCAATTATAGAAGAGCTCTATATGAGCACTTAACGATTACTTACAGTGTCAGCTCTTGAGCACACAAATTGTGGAACTCATAACTCAAGCTAACATCATAGATCTCCATCGAGACACCAAACTCGTATTCACGTCGCCACTTCTCCTTTTAAGTTAAATAAGCCATTTAAAGCGGGAGAAAATTCACCATACCTGACTCCCGACATTTTTGAGTCGATGACAGTTGAGAAGATTCAAAATTATGGTAGAAAAACCAGGAGCAAGACAATTAAGAGCCATTAGACCCAACTTTAGTTCATCCATGCAGATGACCATGTCCTTGCTTCGACATGTCCATCGTGGGAAATTTTCCAGGAGACACTAGAAGTAAAATGAAAATGCATGATTACTGCAAATATTAGCAATAATTATTTGAGAGCTAAATAGACAAACCTTGTTCCTGAAGTGGTGAAGTTGCACAAGAACTCGGATTCTCTCTGAATGGGCTTTCAGAGCGATGGCTTGCATAATATTAGCACCGTCTTCATCACATGACTTCGTAGAATTGGGAGTGGCAAGAACCATAGCTCCTGCAGAACTACGGAAGCAGATCCGGGCCAAATCTTGAGGGTCGGCTGGAGTACCTTGGAAATACTTCACCCAAGCGTTATATTTCGTCAGGATTGCGCGCAAAGCTAAGTCGATCGGTGATCTAGTTCAGAGTCCAATGAGATTGGCATTTTAACTTACACACGAAGGATCACCATGTTCACTAGATGGCGTCTAGAGGAATGTTCATTGTGGAAGAAGCCGCGAAGAACAGCGCTGAGACTGATATTGTCAAAGTGTCCGCAAACCACAACGTGTCTTGAAGGAAAGCAAATCCAGTCAAAAGAAGAAAATCTACAGAATATTACCTACGCTTAATTTCGTGCTCGTTGATATTAGCTAGAATCTGTAGTTCAAAGAATTTCGGCAGTTGGCTCTACAAGTACACTCTAATGAGTGACAAATTATTTGAAAATGAGGAAACAATATTAGAAATGATAGTGATCGTTTTTCAATTCCAGAACACCTATAACATTGCTTTATGAAGAGAATATAAACGTCTGGTTACAATAAGCTAAATTTAAGCTCTTGAAAAGTAAGACAGTACTAATATGGTGACTCTGACGCAATTCAAAGCTCACAGAATGAGCAATCTCCTAAGGTGGTCTCGCAGTCATCCGTCATTATTAGTAAAATGTATTTAGATCCTACTCTTACCGTTATGACACCTAAACTAGATAAAAACTCCCATCATCGTGGTGATAGATTGACCTTTAAAGATCAACCATACGACGAAGCTTTTCGTTCAAATAAACAGATTAAGGAAAATGTATGAACTAATAAGCCACAAGTGAAGCGTACTCTGCACACGGATTGACCCAATGGGGAAGTGGAAATGAGAGCTCAATATGGCCGTGTTAGATTAGGCTACGTAATCATCGGTCTCTACCTCAAGATGAACGCAGAGGGAATTTGTCGTCTAATCTCGTCTATTTTAGTCTTCATGCTCTTGGTTCCCCGGTTCCTTCTTATATGAATATTATAGATTTTGTGCCCTTTCGTATTTACTTGTTCTGTTTGTACGATGTGCTCTAATACTGATCTATTAAAAACAGGCTGCCTAAAGAGTGCTCAGGAGCGATTATTTTTTCTATTTGTATCTGAAGTCAGCTTTTCCTTACCACCAGATTTAGCTCAGATGAAAAATGAAACACTGTATTCTAGATCACAAACTAAAACATGGTGGGTCATGAACGTAGCTGTGCACGCTTGCCTTGATGACAAGATTATAGCAACATCAAGAGTGACAGGGAACCTAGATACCTCCATATAACTCCAATCACATTTACACAGTGAATATCTTCTAGAAGGGTCTCTAAAGAGCCAATGGTTAGGAGCTATTGACACTTGCCTTCTAACTCATTATTTTGTAATGGAGAGATATGCAAAGTAAAGTTTAGTGGTATAAAACTTACTGATGTCCAGCCAAGGCTTGATATGAATCCGATTGCTCGTTTCTCGTTGAGACTTTATTTAATATCTCGGGTACAAACACAGCGAAGATACCCTAAAGCGTAAAAAAATTAATTTATAACGATTGACCTATTTAAAATGATACTATTAGACGGGAGTGCACTAATAATGTACTCGACTGTCATTTTCCACCACACCTGCGTGCAAATGTCATCGCAAAGCCAAAGATCGCCAGACAGTCAAATAAATCATATAGCTTACGCTGTTCGACGATGTCCACTCCTTGTCATTATTTCTCAACATTTAAAAAAGTGATTTCGGAAAAATTTCCCACCTCATACCTCAACTCCAATCTTTTTGCAATTGGGAGAAAAAATTATCAGCTTAGTAGCCTTTAGGGAGGCCTTATGGTGAAAGCTATTTCTTTTAAAGTCTATGCAAATAACATCGATGGAGAACCTTTGCAAAATTATATCTTTTTTAATGCTCAATTTTTCACTTTGCAAGCCTTGAAATAATCAGACACTGATAAGTGGAAGGAAAACTATTTAAAAGTAACATTACTTTTTACAGAGTTAATTGAACTATCAGAATATAATACTAAATAAATAATTCGCTGCTTGGCTATTCAATAATTATTATAATAATTAATTTAATGACAGCCTTACATATTCAGGTAAAATTGGATTCGAATAATCAGTAATACAGAGCATGAGTTTCGTTCAAGTGAGGCGGAAATACGCGACTAGACTAATTGTATCCCAGTTTGAACACGCCATCATTGAGGTTTAGAGTCATATATGAGTGAATGCTGATAGTGAGGTTTACGCACAAACAATTCTTGATTAAATTTCTCTCTCTCTCAATTTGGCCAAATCAGTAATTTAATTTTCTATTAACCACTAGTTTACCTTATTTTCGATTGGAATAATCATTCCAAATTACTAGTTATGTTTGGATGTCGACAACATGGTTTAGCGCCACACGGGGACATAAATAGTCCAGAAACGGACTAAACATCCTGTAGGTCGTCTTCAGTGTGGTCAAGATAGAAGAGGTCTGGTGTCCTTTATCATATTGCAATTGATATTGGGCACTTTCGATGGGTCACGTGATGTCCAGAGACCGTTTTATGGTAACTTTGTTTGCTCAGTATTTAATCACTACTAGTTAATACCGGCTGTGAATACAGCCCAGTTAAAACCTGTTTTCAATCAAGTTAGCGTGTTTATTGTTGAAACTTACTTGGATGTAAATTGTTTGCAACGTCGAATGAAAGGTTCACTACAAAACGCCAAACACAACAGTGTACACACGATTTGTTCACCGGAAAAGTATTCAACGTGTTCACGAAACTCTGCTAAGACAACCACGGAAATCAACCAGATGCCTATCCCTCAAATAAGCTTCATGCCAGAACACGTTGAAACAGTTACGTATGCATGCGTACAAAGTAAGGGTAATGCAAATACTTCAACCCTCGAACTGTTTAAAACGACAACGAAGAGTTGAAAGTGAGCATTCGCAACATCATTACGGAAATCACACCAAACAAATTGACAAAACTTTCCCGAAACAAGCTCAGTCGTGCTGAGTTGCGTATCGAAGTTCATGACGGAAGCTCTAAACATCTTGCTGTGAACTAATGAATATTCACAATGTGGTTATTTGCAATATCCTGTGCATTTACTACTTGAAATAAAAATTAAATATTAATTTACCCTTCTGTGTTCACACAGAACTCCTTTTATTTTGGCCAACCGTTACTTATATAAGTTGTGCAAATAAATGAAACCGGCATTGGTGGCTTGACATTTAGCTTCAAATTATTATTATTATTGGTGCGAATATTAAAATTTATTAAGTGATTTTACGACCACCCCCTAGTTACTTTTTAAGGCGGATCAAAGTCGAAGACTGTTGTAACACCACTTCAATGACACTACGCTAATTAGCGTCGGTGGTTCCTCAATTAAAAGTTCAAAACTCACAAACGTATTACGTAGGCGTTTATAAACACTTATTTTGGAAAAAATGGAAGTATCTGGGGCGAGAGGGGAGGGGGAGGGGAAACTCGAATTCCGCCATCTTCTCTTATCGACCAGACAACCTATGAAGTTAGTCATTCCTCTCAAACGTGGACATATGGTCCCTAACTTAGCCAATGGCGCAATAATCAAACAATTACTAAGTTCGACTCACTATCATGCATTAAAATCGATTGAAAATTGATTTTCAAAACTTACTATTGCAACTGGAATAAAAATGCAGATATATAGTCGACCAATCGTAGTTTTGGGGTGTAAATCACCATATCCAACTGTTGACATAGTAACCAGAAGGAAGTAGCAGCATATGAGATAACTCCACGTATCAGCTTTGTGGTCTTCCATCCAAAAGTCTCCCAGGTGAATTATCTTAGTGAAAGAAGCAGTTTTATAAAATTTTACAGAAATAAATAATATGTGAATTTTTGGTGAATAAAGGTTACGAGGTGAATGAGACCACTAGCAAGCATCCACATGGCGAACATGGTGAAGAAAACGTCTACAGTTTCGATTACATGGTTCGAGGAGAGAATGCCGAGATAATTAAAAACTTCACCGAAATTGAAGATATTCAGTGCACGTAGGAATCCGAGGTCTGAAAAGAAAAATAAAAGATTGATTAGAGGGACAAATGGTCATGGTCTAAACGCGTTTAAGGAAGTTGTTGAATTAAAGCAAAATCTAAATTCGGGTTTGTCGAATGTGAATTTTCTTATTTGTTCATTTTCCCTATTTTTACTTACTGCAAATAAATAAATAAAGGAAACCGCAAATTATTCAATGGGGAAGGAAGGCAGAAGGAGAGTACCAATTTTCTAAATTCAAATGTTCTGAACGTCAACTAAGGTGCATGAATTATTTCAATTCTGCCATTGTCTCCGGTAAAGAGGAATGACTATTTGGTACTAGCTAAATCGTTTCCGCCTGACTAAATTCACGCTTTATACACGAGTCAAATGGTATTCTTCTTATTCTATTTTTATTAACCATTGTTTCTAATCATGCATTGCTTTACGTGTTGTTTCTACTGGAAATTGTGGAAAAAGCTATATTGATTTTGATATTCCAATTCTGACCCTGGAAGGCTTTGTTATCGCTCTGCCAAGATGTAGGGAAATTTCTATCAGAAATTGAGCGATAGTCCTCCGTGTTCAAAGTGCGCTTCTGTCAAGTCATTGATTCATGAAATCAGTGCCCATAAATGCATACACGGAGCCATAAATAGTCAACTGACCATCAATATGGGTAGTAGAGTGCGAATTTCTTAGAAGGATGACCTCAGAATGACTTTCATCTGCCCTCGGAGGCATCGGGAATCTAATCGATTGTGAACTTTAAGTCACTAAGGTCGGAGAAACATCAGATATTTCAGTGCTAAACGCTCATCTTGTATTTCTAGAGACGAATGTCTTCAGAAATCAAGCAGCATAGATAAGGAAACAGCAACCAATTAGGTACAATTTTGAGTAGTCGAAACAGGCTAGCACAATGGTTACAAGTTAACTTGCCAAGATGATAGCGAGGTTGAAATGCTGCAACGAAAGATCCACAAATAGTGATCACATCGACAAGAGAGGTGAACTTGAAGAAGAACATACATCTATCCACAGCCGCGCCAAGCTGAAATAACAGAAAGTTCAATCAAGTGACTAATCATTGCTACGAGTCAACATTGAATAAACTTTCCTCTGGAAAAGATTTATACAATCGGATGTACTTCATGAAGATGGCACTTATAAAATTATCGATGGCCTCTCGATCTTTTTATCGTGATTCTGAATTCTTATTGCATTTTTTGGTCGCTTCATTTCCAGCCTAACTTCCATAAATCATTAGTCCTAGTTCCTTGATAGCATGTGTTCAACGTTAGATTAGACGATGCGTTGATTTATACCTACATTTTTCCCCCTATTAAAGCCTAAAAAGTGAGGAACGAGGAGTATTTTGAGTGCGGACCAACTCACGGAACTCACTTGGATGGAATTAAGGTGCGATTAATTGTTGTTAGTGATATAGAGAACCCAATTTTCCACTATTTCGTGGTAAGCGACTTCTTCAAACACGAGCCACTACTTATCGAATGGGTATATTCAATTTCACTTCCTGACTTATTATTTAGGCTTTGAACATAAGTGTTTCAGGAGTGGACTTCGGGTTTTCCGTCATATTAGTTGGAAGTTTAGTAATGCGAAAAAAGTATTCGTCTGTGACACCATAGTATTATGCCAGGGGTTACTTTAATTGTAAGATCATTGGCAAAATATTGTAGTAATATCATTCGTGAAAAGGAAACGGCGGATTATCTCTTATTGCGAAAGGTAAACAAGTACCAAGGTACTGATAAGGAGTAAGTCTCTACTCAGTCTACCAAATTTGAAGCGTTGCTATACGAGCGCCGACAGAATGAAAATGGTATTGATCAATCATAAGAAAGATTCTTAGGTGCTATCTATGTACAGATACTTAGTGGGTATCAGCAAGAAAGCAAATTAGATACAAGTTGAATAAGGAGATAGTGTTATCTATAGTTTCGTTTAACTCAATAATCGCCTGCAAACCATTTCAGAAGGATGATTTTGGATTTCATCTTTTCTTATCTGCACCGACTTTTTAGAAGTGTACTTTTAATATAGCTGGTAAAGCAAAACGAATAATCGTATGATCAGTTTGGAAATTAAAAGATAATAAACCAAATGGTTGCGGAAATTTCATAAATAACTGCGGGTGTGATTTGCCACACCCCATAAATGGCACAAATCAGGGTTAAGCAATCTTTGTTGATTAATAATTCAAAGTTCTTTTAGATTTCGTAGGTGAAGAGATTTTGTTAGAGACATTAGGAAGAGATATAGGTCAGTTTTGCTGAATGTTTCAAATCAGTGCCAGCATATTTCAAACACTGAGAAATACTTATGATTTATTTAATAATAAATAAAGTTAAATTCCCTGAAAGAAATACTCTTTATTTTCAAAATTTGATTGCAAGATTTTCCAGGGTATGATTAGATTACGAACAAATCGTATCTTATGACAATTTTCATTAAGCCCAAAACGAATGCCCTGTACTCGTGAAGAACAATCATGTCATAAAGCCAAATTTAAAAGATAAAAAATTTCTCATTATCTGATTTGTGGCCCAGAATTAATCAGGACAGACACTAATCGACACGATTTAAAAATATTCAAGATAAACAGTACCTTGTTTTAATTTGTTAAATCGATTTTAATTTTTCAGGTTACATTTTAGGCGGAACAGCAAATAAAAACACATAGCAAGAACCTCAACGCCTAGATTTTTTGTTTCAAGATAATCAAAGCTCGTTCCTCAAGTGTTTTTTGAAATATTGACGGACATAAATAGAATTAGTATTAATCGTCCGATGATTTCACTATCATTGTGAACAATATTGGTTCTGTTGCATCGCCCAGCTAACGCTATTATTAAAGAGGTAACTCAATTTACAGATGTTAACAAAAACGTTCGAACAGTCTCTTCTACCCCCGTCCCCCACACACCACGCCCCCATTTAACTTATAAAAGAATATAAATTTTTGAACCTAACAAATGCTGCATTTAAGGGTGTGTTAAAGGGGCTTACACAATCGTGACGTTTTGGCGCCTCTGATTAGAGATATGTCCACGAAATCAAAATTAATTCTGCACATGTTTAGTTTATGAGTCCGAATAGTATTCGAGTGAGTTGACACTTTTTGAAGGTTCGACGACAGTTACGGAGAAATCAAACTCTAATTGTGTTTGTGTTATGTAATCTGCTATAATTGCGTTCATTGTATTGGACTTACGGAATGAGATAGGTGTTAAAAGTGATATAAGCATGTTTAAAGTTAGTTAATTGTCAGAAATAATTTATCTCTCTATAGGAAACTGCCTGTTCCACTGACATATCCTGAAGAATTCAGTATGATCAAGTTGACTGCCCTACCCGACTTTTACTAACTGCAAATCTGGTCATAGTGTATCAGGTAACGGTTTAGTACCTAAGGCGATTAAATCAGGTGTTAGCTTTATGCTGACATCAGTTGAATTTGAGACAACTTTTGAAATACAGAAGAGTGATAACATTGGTAATTTACGCCTTTAAATTTGAGAAAAAAGAACTTCGTAAAATCGCTTTCAATGATAAATTTCAATTGGATGGAAAATTCTCGAGCATTTTAAACTACGAACGATAAGAATGCTGAAACTGGGATTATCTATAATCGAATGAGAATTAAAGCGTAAAACGTGAGAGGTATAACAACTCGCTCAGTTGCTCAATTTAATGGTCAAAAACTACTCAAAATCTGAGAGCCGGAACAAGACATGCAGTTCAAAGTATCGTTCTCTATTGAGGATAAAAATTTACTTTTATAGAAACGAATATGTGGCAAATAAATGGCTGGCTGGTGGACTACAATTATTAGCGATGGCTTCTTTTCTGGCGCCCTAAAATATCCTAATTTGAGAGCAAAAGTTCGATTATTGATAGCTGGGTACATAAAGATCAAATTTACGAGTGCAATCGTTGCGTATTCGTTCGAATGCTTCAAAAATATTTGTTTAGGCTTTGTGACGTTAGAGCCCAATGTCATCATACCTTAAGGGAGGGGTAAAGCTGACATTGTCAATACTACTACTCATTTCTTTGTGGATATGAATGGAATCAGGTCAAAAATTGTAATAACCTTTTTATACTATGATTTGTGAGTCATTTGCTCATTGTTATCTTAATTTTTGTTCAATGTGACTGTTAATTTCAATTATTGTCTTCACTTTGTGGACAATTAATTGTTTCCATTGTTATTAACTATGTTTTTTTAATTTGTATATAACTATCCATGCAGTGCCAGTCTATATCATTTTGCCAGTTGAGCAAATAAAGTTATGTCTTAAATTTTTTAATCTAAAAATAATAAGGTTCCAATAAACCTTTTTTTCATTTTAATGTGCCAAATCGCTACAGTTTCACGGTTTAAGTTAAGCTAATTAGACCATTCTATTTTTCATCTCTCTTTAATTATTTAAAGCCCCTTACGAGATCAATAGAATTTAACCTGATGATCATAATCTGATAAGGTTTTAAATTCAAATTGAGCACTTACACGAAGGAGGAAATAGATGAGAAAGTATGTATGAATGACAAGATCGGTCCAGTTTAGAACAGAAAGTCCTTTCGTTAGACACAGACCCTGAATTAGCAGCGGTGGTCGTCCCTCCATGTAACTATCAATAAATTATTCATATTATTTGGAATAATTTTGGAAATAAGCGCTTAAAAAATAAAATAAGATATAGTACAAAATAAACCTACCGTACTACATCTGGGAGGGACTCTATCTCACTCAGGCTGAAAATAAACCATTAAAAAACATAAATTAATATAAAGTGAAAGTGAATTTAAAGAAAAAAAATAAATACTGTTAAACCATTTGCTTATGCTGTATAAATACAAGGAAACAATAAAGGTTATTATCTGTTTTTGTCTTGATTTATCAAAATTAAAATTTTAATACGTAGATTAACGTGGTTAAATTCATAACTTCGATATTTAAAAATACAATAATAATGATAAAATCAGTTAAAATTATAAATATACACTAATATTAATAATTTAATAAAGCCTTACAAGATTGTTCCGATAATGTATATAATCCAGCTCATTGTACAGAGCAATACGTAGATAACGAGCTGAAAGACAGAACAAGCAGCAATTTGAAATAATTAGTCTCCACTAAGGAAATTCACTTCACTTTCAATGCGAAAGGAAATGAAATATGTGCCTATATTTCGCTGGGTGAGACACCGACTACTTCTATTCAATTAGTGATACAAAATGTGCCCCGATTGTTTCCCTATAATATCGACGCTATATTTTTAAGTGGGGTGCGTGATAGACTTACCTCCACGTGGAGCACCCTGGGCAACGTATACTCATACGGCAAAAAAGTCTATAAATCGGCAGTTGACTTCAAACTCTCTACCTTTGTGTCTGTCTCTTTTACATCTCTGAATCATTCTTCTGTTCCCCCTCTCGACTTTTTGTGACTATAATGTTCCTTCCCTATGTGAAGCCCAAAGTCAACTAAAGGGCTAATGATAACTATCATAAAGCCTGCCATTTGATATACAGAGTGTCCCAAAAAATGTAAACGTGGCGATCAATTAGAATTTTATTATTTGAAAAGTGTCCCAAAAATGCATAGAGTTTGAGAACAACCAGTGAAAAACAATAAAATTATACTTATAAAATATTTTTACGCTTATTAAATAATAAAATTCTAATTGATCGCCACGTTTACATTTTTCGGGACACTCTGTATATATATATATATATTTTTTTTTTAAGTCCTCGTAGAATGTATTTCTACAACAATTGTGATTCGCTCACTGTATTGTAACTAGAACAAAAAAACTATTTCCTTTAGAATTTACTATAAAAATCAATTTGTTTATCCCAAATAAAGAAGGATATTTACAACTTTTTAATGTGCGAGGGAGATTGGAGTACAGAACAATAACTTAATAGAAACACCTTACTGCACTTAAGCTTATACTCCGGTTTTATCCTTGTTGCACCTTGGATCCACTGGTACAAACTAGCACCGTGTTAAGTAGATATCAAATGATTGTTCCTTATAGCCTGAGTAGATTTGCGTTTGTGGAACTCAGAGTCTATTGAAAAGTTGCCCAATTTAGATAGCTGATCAACCAACTAAATCTACGAGTTTCCTCTTACAGCCAAAATATTTACTGACCATAAGGACTTACAAGAACTCAAGTGATGTTGATTAAGATTTTTAAAATTATTATTCCTTGAGGATACGAATAGCGTTGTACTGACTGAATCACTATTCATTCGCCTTTTACAGACTACGTAATTCATTCAATAATTCTTTATCTAAATATTGCACAATTTTAATGTTCATGATAAATATTATTATTGAAATGATAATTCAAGCATCATTCTCAATCACCGACCCTAGATCTTAGAAATAAGTGATAGAAAGCTACATGGTGACATTTATCAGGTAATTTATATGAAATTAGCTGATAATTTGGCCATTTACAGAGTGCCATAAAATAATTTCGAAGCCACACCTTCTAGTGCTATCACGTCATATAATTCACCAACAAGTTGCAAGTACTAGTTCTTCTTTAACGGAAGTATTTAAACTTTAATGTCCTGATCAACGCCATCTTCCTGCTTTTCTACGTAAACTTTTCCTGAGTAAGTTAAACATCGTCATTTTCAGCTAAAACGCAATTGCGGGAACGGTTATTATTACTATGCATTTACTGTTCATTTCCTTTCAGCAATTTTGGGCAAAAATCTACTGGCCAGGATTGCTAAAGTTAGAGCCTTAATAGTACACAAAAAACCAGTTGAATTGGTTATATTATGTTCATTTCTTGTTGCATTAGATGCAACACAAGTAGAATCACTTCAACAAGATGCACGCATAAAGATCCTCCTGAAAATGGATCGTTCGGTGTACTTATCTATAGTATATAAAAAAAATTTTTTAGAAAATCGTACAAATATTATCAATCCATTAGTTAATGTTATTGATATTATTTAAGGATATATAAGTAAAGAGGTTCTCCAGGTTGATCGTTTTGACTAGCAGTAAAGTGAATGAAAGTAGGCGAATTGAAATGATGCTATTAGAAGAGCAACATTAATTGAAGTTGATGACAAATTCACTTCATTGTCTTAATTATTGATATCCGAGAGTACACCTTCTCCATTTTCTTATAATTTGACAGCCAAATACGCAATAAAATTATGCCAACATGTGAATCTTGAAATCTGTTAATGAGGTGCTCATAAAACTTTCCAGACAACCGTGTTTAACAAAATGATCATTTCTGTTTAATTTTAACTAAAAAATGCAAATATTTTGGCAAGATGGAGCTTTAGCTCAACTGAGTGTCGAAAACTCTATGTGTATTGACATTCATTGAGCAGTTAAGATGCTGAATGTTGCCGCAAATTTGTCTTCTATACAATTTTTTGTCGAAGTAGAAGAAGAAAAGGGTTTTATTTTCAATTTGGATAGTTTGTCAACCGATTTCAGGCGGATTGATCTTTTTAGTAAGCGAAAAACTTTTGTCCCTATTAAAGGTGGTTGATGAAAATCAATAAATATTGTTTTTACTTGCTATTTATTGAGCGGGAGGTTTATCGACATTGACTAACTGAATAAACCTCCATTTGTAGGAGATGATCACCAAAAAAGCACATTAATAGAAGCGATTAAATAAATCAGTGGATTTCAAGGATGAATTATCACCTTAACCATTCTTTATGCAATTTTATTCTATCTTGCTGTCATCAATCCAAGAATATTCCGAAATGTATCAAAAATTGAGATTATTCTTCATAGACGGCGAGCTTTAATTATTTTACTCATAAACACAAAATTATTACGGTTTAGAGGTTATGTGCATTTTAAAACAAGTAAATAAATAATACAAATTTTCTACTTGCAAGATAATTTAATTAAAATTTTGAATAATACTGTAGGAAGGCAGCCAAACAAGTCAAGAAATTCCTATAACTTGTGTAACATATTTTTTTAAATCTTACCAGAATTCTTCCAGATCGATAAGATACTGAAGTCATTTGTTCACAGAGGAATCGAATTCTTTGATTTAGGCTTCCGTGCACTCTTCCGAAAAAATCATTTTGTTTAGACCTGAATTTCACCGTTTTTTTCTTTGAACTTCCTGTGGTATTGTCAGCATCAAGAGTGTGAAAGCTTTCGAGCTTCAGGGATACAAAATGTTCCCCTGATTTCTCACCGTTCGTTTTCTTTAAACTCCTCAAATCATTCCTGTCCTCACTTTCACTTTGCTTACCCGTATGGCCAGAATTCGAAAATTCAAAAGGCACATCTGTTGTAGCAGCCATGCTAGGAAGTGTCCATTCGTCTGCATCACCAAATTGCATTTCCTCAAGCCATTGATTTCGTTGTCGCTGGCAAGGATCCATGACATTAAAGTCAAAATCCGGATCAATATCTTCATCACAATCATTTTGGTCAATTCCTCGAAAGATGTTTGGATAAGCTGTTGAATGAGGTGTCGGCTCAGGACGGAATCGTTTGATTAGATGCTTAACTAACAGGTAAATGATATTCACAAGGTAGATCGATGATGAAAGGGCAAGTGGAAACCACCATTTAAGTCTTGATTTAGGGCAGTCATCAATCCAGTGAACAGGAGGGGGGGAAGAGTCTGAATTTGGGATAGTGCTCACAAATGCCACCCTTTCAGTAGTCATCGTGATCGAATGCTGTACTAGTACATTTGTACTCCTGCTTTAGTGAATGTGCTTGCCACAATTGCACATAGGATCCCTGTTTACAAAGAGATTTTGTTTTAACCAGTAGCGTTCGAGCGCGTGCCACAGACGCACAAACTGTCCTTCTGTGTGTGTTTAGCTTTCGGTCTCTTGGTCGGCCACCTTTCTCACCTCACTCCCTCACTGTGTAGTATTTATGGTAGCAACTTAACAGGTTGGCTCTCTTTGCTTTTGTATGTGTATTTACAAGACGCTTTGTGGGGGTTTGTTTACAATAGATGATGGCTCCAAGCTTGCCCAAAGTGATCTCAAATCCAGTTTCACTAATTCAAACTGAGTAAATAAAAGGCAAAACTTGGTTTTTCATTGTTACTACTCATTATTGGAATAAATGAGTTCTTAACGAAGTATAAAATGATTTTGGGCAGATTTCTCAAGCATAATTAGCGAAATTTGTCAAGCAGTAGCCGTTTACACCACAGCTGGAAATTCTGTCTCTGCTTTTTCGTGCTAAGATGGCAGGCAGATTATGCTCCCAACATTAAAGCGTAAATAGTTAGGAATGATGCCTATCTTTTACTACTCAGTAGTTACCACTCAGCATCGCGTCATATTTGGGACAAGCAGATTTCATTGTTAAAGTAAATATCACAGTTGTGTCCAAGAGTAACACTGAAATAGGATAAATTGGCAGTTTTTGCTGATTAAACAAATGCGCTAGAGGATGATGGTGTACTAATTTACTCTTCAAGTCAACAGGCATATTCGAGCAAAGTAGAAAGCCAGCAATCAGTAGATCAGTTTTAAACCGATATGGCTCAGTAGAAACGTCTTCTGATGTTTTCCATATCATTCAAAAACAAAAGACAGAGATCGTCTTGATAAAGTACATAAGAGGGAATTTACGCAAGTTATTCAAACCGCAATCTGACTGTTATGCTAAAGTCAGAAACGTAACATATCGATATTTATTAATATAGACGCATTTTAATAAAGAACGAAGATAGAGTATTGGTCATTTGTTATATTTTTGAAATTCGAATTACAATTTATAAAAAGTTTAGATATTTTGTGAAGCTAAGCAGAACCCTTCAAATTTAGACAGATTTAGTTGCAATGAAAGCCATCGAAATCATGATACGAGACTAATTATATGGTGACAGATATACTATATAACAATTATAATAAGAAATTGCTAGGACAGGAAATTTAAACGCAATTAATAAAAAAATCAAGAATAAAGCTCTCCAATTCAGACTAAAGTTTAATACAGGCTTTTAAAGCATGATCCAATTCTGTTTTTTTGAGTCTATTTCAAACGTTAGATATTAAGTAGCAGTAAATGAACAAGATGAATTTAAGTTTTTTTCAAGATGATTATCATGTTAAACTTAACTTACATTGTTAAAAAGCTTAATATAATCAAGAATTCAAAATCCTTGGGCTTAAAGCCAATAAATTAAACTTTAAATTAAATATTACTGACGTTTTCACATGAGAGAAAATAGAGAATAAGGTAACGCTAAAATCAAATATATACAATAATTTATATTTGAATTAATTATCAAGACCTGAAATTTTATCTTTGGTACAAAAATAAAATTTGTAAACATATTGTTGTATTTTGTTTGAATCACTAAACAAACTTTTCCTTACATGTAATCAACAATTTAAGTCAAGGTCACATTGACAAAAAATTTGTCTACGGTTTGAAGCCCATAAGATGTTATGGGGGGTAAGTTATCCATAATCTTAACATGATATATGTCTAATTATGTAAAACTGTTAATTTTGCGAGCGTTATATTTCGAGTTTGATACTTCTTTCTATAGTTATTGTTGTAAATCACAACCTATTTTCAGATATAGATTGCAAGTTACAAATATAATATTTATTTCATATTCTCAATTTATCCATGTTTAAAGAATTTTGTTTAAAATTTTAATTGCCTAATTTGAATAGATGGAAATCGCGTTAAGATGCCACCATCCTAATGTCATCCTCCTTATTTCGGCGCAGTTCAATTACAATACCAACTAACACTGCAACCTCAAGCGGTGCTCCGCTCGCGTCTGCTTCGCCACCCACTCAATCGTCAAAGCACTTTTCAAAAATGTCAAGAACATTCTCATCTAACTCTTATATTCGTGGTCGGGGTTCTTTCACCGAAAGAAAACCTCCCCATGTCATCCTTCCAATAACTCCAACGCCTCCACCACTACCACCTCCGCCCCCTAATCCTCAATTAGCACCATTAAAGCCCCGATCAAGATCTCAGCAATGGTCGTCCTCAAAGGCTTTTGGAATAGCTGGACTTGAAAAGTTGCCCGGTTAGTTACCTATCTTGCCCATATGCTACTGAAACAGACAATGTTATCTAAAACAATAAAGTTAACAATTGCAGGTCATTTTTTGAAAATATGTCCACATGCGTCAATTTATAGATAATGTTAGGATTTTTAGAACATATTGATCTATAATTGACATTTATTCATATTAACATTTTCAAGTTACAATTTGTTTAAACACTACTTACTACTTTCGTTCAATATTTTTCATTTACTAAGGTGGACATTTTTTCTGGAATGCCTCCGAGATCACGTTTAAATGGGCCTTTTTCTTTTCGGAAAAATACATATCTTTATTTAGTCGATATTCTTAGCCAAATTGTTTTGCCTATGCAATAACGCCAGAACAGTTATCCAAAATACGAACATTTTTTGAGTACTTCGTTGAAAAGTCGGTTTTAATTATAAATCCAATATTGCCAAGCCTATGGTTTTCATTTTGATCTCATTCGATTTTTTGGGATAAGTAGGTTTTCGGAATATTCCTTTGAGGCTAATTCGTGCACTACTGCCTAGTTTCAGTAAATTAATGTCGTATTTTGTATCAAATAGCATCTTAAAGCCTTTGTTGCAAATTGGTTTATAAATTCTACAGAGGAGATGTGAGGTTATACTGTCATTTTGTATGCTGTCATTATTGTTCCTGACAATGTTCAATCCTCATTGTATGCCTGTTTTGATTAACAAACTTGTTTAATAAGTTTTAAAGTAAATAATTTAATTTTTCATTAATATACTGAAAATTCAACCGTTCCATTGTTAGCCAAAAGTCTATACTTTTATTTATAATTTATTGATTTGCAAAATTATTTCATTTTCAGTATCACGTTTCAATAGAGTGACCTTTAATGCTCTTATTGATTCCATTTTGGCCAAAGCTATCTGTTAATTTATGAACTTTTCAAGTCCACTTTGTTTTATGACATTATATGCCATTGAAGCCATGTTGCACTGTTACCTATTTGCGCATATTAAAAATGGGAAATTTTGAATATTTTCTTTTTAAATATAGATCATTCAGCAACTTTCTTCGAATACTCATTTCTTTCAACTGGGTTTTATGTTCATTAAGATTCTTTTCCATGTCGGCTGATCAAATTAATGCTATCAATACAATCACGAATGTGAGCTTAATCCGTTTTATGGAGTCCCAGAAGCAACAAAGAACCTTCAAGGAAAATATGTATATTTAGTTGTGTTTGGCAAAGCTTTAATATCTATCTCTATGACCGTCAATGAGGAGGAGGAGGAGGAGGAGATTTTTATAAGCTGATTTTACGCAACAGACGAAAGGCGAGTGCGAAGGAGAGGGAGAGAGGTATTTGCAGTTAAAATGTCCAGGTTGGGAAAGGTCCCAAGCCTAATGGTTGTGATTATGCGTGCAGCAAGGGACTGCCATTTGTCTTTGTGGCTAGCACTACCACCACCATCACTGCAGCTGTTGTGTTGGGCAGCTACAGCCGTCATCAGTAGACACATAGCAATCCCTCTACCTAATCAGATTTATCTTCCTCCTATTCAATCTTACAGCACTTTATTCTCCTCCCCTCCTCATAGGAATACACATTCTTTTGGAAATTCAATTCTTCAATATTGCACCTGGCTGACTAGCTACTACTGTTTAGGTATTGATTTTTGATGCATTGGATGTGTACAAGAAGGAAATTAATTGAGCATAAAAGTTCAGTATAGCACATAGTGGGACATAAATGTGATCATAATTCTCGATTTCTGAGTTCTTTTCATCAAAAAAGCAAGATCTAAAGATAAGAGAAAATCAATTTGAAGATTTCAGTCACAAAAAACTGAAATTCATAAATGACTCCATTTTCATTATTGCCAGCTTGTCTCAAAAGGGCATTCTTGGATTAAAAGACGTGAAAGCTCTCTGGTTGAAGTTCTACTTCGAGAGTCCCCCGACAGTGGTCACAATAGATGTTGTTTTGCATTCCTTTTGTCCTTCAAGTTCTGCTTTCCATAAGTTACCTCAAACTCGAATGAAAATAGAAAAAAAAATGTCATCACGAATTGATCCAATTTAAAGGTTACGTTAGTAAAAATGTTTACGCTCATTGACTTATCAGTTCAAGATTGGGCATGGATTAGCCCTCTCCTCCTCACTGGTTTGTTAAATTATCAATGTGTTATATATTTGTCATTTGCCAAAGAGGTTCTGTGGTAGGAATATTTGAACTAAAATTTGAACCCGCCTTTGATTGAGAATGAATGTACTACGATCACAAAGGTTCTCAGACACTAAATTTTGATTTTACCAGGGCGAGTCAAAAAATCCTCAGACAAATGCTATAACTTTAGATAGAACAAAGATTAACGCGTTTTTAAAAATTCGAACATGTCTTCAGAGCTTCCTTGATAACATACACCTATCCGATCATTCTATGTAACGTCAGGATCAAGACAGGTTACATCTCAAAATAGTTAGCAACCGTCAACCCTTTAAATGCCAAATTTGGATATCAGAGCTAAGATAAAATTTTACCTAGACTAAATTGGAAACCTCTAAAGGTTATAGAAGCTTTACAGCAGGTTTATGGGAACTCCGCGCCATATAGAACAGTCATGTATGATTGGATTAAATGCTTTCAAGACTGAAGAGACCCACGGGGAGGGTTTTTTGCTTCCAAGACTGCAAGAACACTTTATAGGCACCCGATTTACGTCTTTAGATGGAGCCAAAAGGCCCCAACATTCCACTATGAGGCAATTTACAAACGGAAATATAGATTAGAGAAGTGTATAGGCAAGAATGGAGCCTAAGTAGAAAGATGGATGGAATCACTTGTTATATAAATTAATTATGCAATTTTGCCGAGAACTTTTTGATTCACCCCCGTAAATCAATGAGATGAAAAATTAAGTCCTTTTTGCAAATTCTATGATCTCAGACTGGTGATGCATAGCCTCAATAATTTGCTCAATTATTTTTAACTTCTCGAGCATTGAGAATGAACTTAGACGTGCTTTGTCTTGTGTCCACAGACGTCTTATACTTGGCTTTAAATTAATATCATACTGAAGTGAGTAAAGGTTCTCACTTATTTTTCAGGTAACTACTTTAAGTTAGTTAAAAATTCTAAAAGAATGCATGTTAGAATTATTAATATGGTGATAATTTATAATTAATTACTTCATGAATTTATTGTTCTTTGTGGTTTTGGAATTCGCTTTCTTCTTTACGTCTTTTTTTGTAGGGGAGGATGGAAGGGAGGTTAGGTGTTAAAAATTAAATAAATAGCACCCATTTTCGGGTAATTTTAAAACAGTTAGGTTAAGTTTTTTTTCAAACCATATCCCTTTATTTGATGAAATAATGAGAAAAAAAATTCATTCATAGTTTGTTTTAATTTATGTATGAATCCATGCAAATTGACCCATGAAAAAATATTAAAAATCCACCCAAGAAGCTGTGCATGCGGTCAAGACATTCAGGAAATATATATATCCTGAAGCCATGACCATACTTACTTATTAACTGATTTGCCTAAAAGATTAACATCTATTGGTTTAGAAAGAATTAACTTAAACAATACTTATTGAAAACCCAATGGAAGTTTTGATTTCTCTATTGAAACCTGAGTGATTATTACCACTGTGCGATGCATCGAAGTTGATGGTGTAAATGTATCGGTTAAATGTAAATCAACATTATTACTGCGCACATACTTTTTTGAACATTAAAAATACTAATTTAAATAAATAAAATATTGGTATAAGAGTCTTCAAACAATAGATATGCGTCCCTTTATGCATGAACAAAGCTGATTTCATAGAATTCCATTTGGAAATATGTAGAACTCTAATACTGGTGTCAGAAACTCTTATTATTATCCAGTTACATGAAAAAAAAAACACGTTAACGTACGACAAACTGTGCAAATATCGATGCCATAAAATAGTAGTTCAAAGCCCTGTATTTGCTAAGTAGTGTTACAAAACACATCCACGCAGATACTCATTTAAATCTGGTTAGGAAATTCTCTGTTGGGTAGCACTTGTTTCCCCATCACTGTCAGTTTAAACAGTTGAAAGTTAGTTCTTTTTGTGAAAGTGATACCATCTAAAGACCAAATCAGTAGTGGTGCAAAATAAACTTAAAGTTGACCTTAGGGTATGCAAAATTTTCCCTAAGGCAAGAATCTCTTGAAATTTTTATTTGCAGTTCGATATTTTCTACACTACAAATTTCAGTCCAAGTAACTTTAGTATGGGGGATTAGGAAGAGGTTGGGGGTGAGGGGGAGAGGTTTGAAGGGACGAGTCAAATCCAAGAGGTTAGGATGGCAATCATTATATTTTATTTGAATTCTGAAAGAAACGAATTGCCTACTCTCTCATAATTGAAAGTAAGCACATTCAAAGCTCACTTTTTAGTATTTGCTTCTTTGGATTTCTGATTAAGTTCATTTGATACATTTGTATCTTCATATAACCACAGGCAAGTAAACGAGGCTGGCAAGGTATGTTGAAAAATGCCGACTCCATTCCAGCTGGACTTTACGATTTTTTCAGAGATATCGTTATCCTATGTTTATAGAAACGAGAAAATAACATGTTCTTAGATTGCATAAATCTTTTATAAAATACCACGGATGAGCCTAACTCAACTTGGTTGGTCTGACCACACGCAAACTATGGCAGTTCTGCTAGATTTAAAACGGAGAACAAATATATGCTCAATGTTTTAGCAATCCTAAAATGAGGTAATTTACTCGAAATTCAACCGAAATTACAAGCTTGCTCAAGCGAAGCTGCTTTAACTGTCAATGTTAAAGTTGGCAAGATTACTGTAGTAATTTATTGATTTATGAAATTATAGACATTTCAGTCTATTACTGGAAACCAAAAAAAGAATAATTTCTAGATATATCTGGCTCAAAATAGTCTAAGGATAATTCTTGTTCAGCCACTGGTTAAAGAGTGAAATTATCTTACCCTAGTTTTATTTGTGATTGACATTCAGAACTATGAATCACGATTCAGCTAAAAGTACTTTAATACCAACGCTACTGCGCATATTTTTAGGCTAATTATACACATTTTTTGGCAACTTAGTACATTAAAATTCACCACCATTGTTTCAGTCCGCTCCCAATCAGTGAAAGCACCAGCTCAAAGGCAACGTTCGCAAGGACAACCTCCACCACGACCGGTTCACAGACCTCGTCTCATCGACGAACGCAAATCCCGTGAGCAGACGTCCGTACCACCCTCCTCTACACCATTCCTCTCCCAACTTGGAGAGGGTGACAAGATCCTCTCCTCATCCACACCCTCCTCTCACTCTTCCTCCTCTCAACCTCTTCCTGCAAACACCTCAAGTCTTCGTCAAGATGTCTTTCGTGTCACCATCTGTGTCTTCCACTCTAGTCTCCTCTTAGTTTCCTACATAGCTTGGACTACTTTTCTAATTCTCCTCCTACCTGCCTTCTGTATATCCTACTGCATTCGACAAATCGGCCTCCTTCTTGCCCAACATCGGCGATCTAGCCTAGTTGAAACCCTGTCTTCTCTCTCACTGCACTACCTTCATGGTGAAGATGCTGGAAGGAATATTGTGGTAGTCATTTATCTTGGTGCCCCGGGGATTAAGATTGCAGCATTGAAGAAGCTTCTAGTCAAGCGTATTTTCTCAACTCCACGCACACCGAGTGGCACTCATCATCGGCGAAGTCGTGGATCCAAGGGTATGGAGAGGTGGTTTGCTGAACGACTTCAGCAGACTGTAGTGCCTTTACCGACTGGGTATGCTTGGCAGAGGTGAGTTCAAGTCCTTTTGTCCATTCAAACTGCAAGTATAACCACCTACTGGTGAAGGCTTTTGTCGACAAGTTTTTTCACATAGTTGGAAGTGTACTTTTAAGAAAAGTATTCAAGGATTAATGGCCTACTTTTTGACTAGGAATCTTCCGTTTTTTACAGTGGTAGGGGGTTGAGATTTCGTCTGCTAAATTGGCTCATCTATTGTACATCTGGTGTACTCTGACATCAATTTTCTGCATATTAGGACCACTCCAAAATAAATGAACGATTGGGTTGACAATTGGACTTAAGCCACTACTATGGTTGTGGGCAATAATGCTTTTAAAGTGGGAAATTTTGCCCGTCATATTCACTGAAGGCTTTATCAAAAGTGAACGAATATATTTGGTGGTGTTTTGTTCCATTGTTCCTATTGTTGTTATATATTAAATTAAAATATACAAATGCAAATATTTTTCAATAAGAATTCATCATAATAATTAGGACCTTGAAATAGTCCAGTGAAGATTGAAGAGAGATGGGGAAGATGGAGGTGGTGAATGAGGTTGGAGTATCAAAATTCTCTTATTTTTTGAATATTGGATTTGGTAGCATGAATATTGCTCGCTTGAAGCTAATGATTCACATGATTGGACTTCAAGATTATTGTGCAAGTTCTTACTGGCTTATGTACCGACAACAACTCTCCGCTTTGCAGCTGTGAATATAGAGATACAGAGTGCCAACCTGCCATCATTCAAACTTGTAAGCTTTCTGTTTCCCATGCTTTTAAACAAATTAAAACTCTTCGTAAGGGAAAAATTATAAAAATGGCAATAAATGGGAAAATTCATATTTGAACCCCACTTACGTGTTCTTTAAGGTGAGCTTCAGTCGGCTTAACGCAGCGAGACGGGAAGAAATGGAACCAGCGACTTTAATGAACCTATCTCAATATTATCGAGACATTTGATTTTATACTTCTCTACCCACCTTTTACCTTTGTCCCACATGTCAGTTAACTTTCACCAGAAAGGCTGTCAATCGTTGACAAGATTAGTTCAAATATGCATTCCATTAAATTCGTGAAGAAGAATGATTTTGGGCGACTTAGTCCGCATACACTTAGCTCTCATAAAGCCCATTTGAGATAGTACATCAAATTTGACCCTGAATTAATCGTTAACCGGAAACAGCTGATGGGGATTACAAAAAATATCAGCGACCTTCTTATTTAAAATTAAATTTAATCTCACTTTAATACAGATGGCGAGCAAAGTATTTATTCCATTTGAACAAAAGGTCTTACCAAAAATGCGGTTTTAGACAATGAGTTCAATGCTTTTGAGATAGTATTTACTGGTGGTGGGAAGAGGTTTTCAAGGAATTTTCTTCTTGAAATCAGTATTTCTACACATCTCTTTGTCCCTAAAGTCAAATTTTTTGAGAAAGTACAATTGCAGCAGGTCAAGGCAGGCGAGCTAAGCTTGGGGGATTTTAATTTTCAGTGGGGTAAAGTTATGCGTTCACTGAATTTTTGTGATAGCGCATTTTACCTCAAATTCAGAATGCAGAAGAACACGCCCTTCAAGTTGACCATGTTTTAATGATTTTCTCGAGTTATAGAGTCCTAAGTTCATTCTATCTAGCAAGATTTCTTTAAATGTTAACAAAAGGGGGCAATAAAATGTTTCATTCCTTCAGCAAACGCATGAGAACTATGCTATTTTGAAGTGATCTAATCTTGGTATCGTTTGGTTGAGTCAGGATTCAGTGGTAAATGAGGATTGCATGACCGACCTCTCAATTTCAATCATTCTGAATGCTACTGAAGTAAATCAGCACTCGAGTAACCCTTGCGAGCAAATTACAAGGTTTTAACTCCGGAATCTTATGCTATGATTCAGCTATGTAAACAACTTGATCTCGGATTCAAGCCACTTTGAATAATCGAAATCCTCCTAATTTTGATTTGTTTCCCAATCCTTTATTTCCACCTTCATCACTTCTGTCCTTTCTTTGAAGTGCGATGCTTTTTACCCATGGTTTTAAATGATATACTCCTTTACTTAATCACGCTTAATAACAGTAGTGGTAACTTCTCTCCCCTGTTGGGAAAGGTTTATTAACAATGTCTGGCTCTAATGGTTTAATAGGTTTACGATCCAGCTATTTATAGTCATACAGTTGATGACACTTGGTGTAACTGCAAATATTACTTTGGGTGTAACAACATCAGATAATCAAAACTTGAGTCTGAACGGAATCGGCATTAACTCTTTAACACTCCAAAGGACCGTACGGTCTTCTTTCAAAATAAGCTCCATTGGTGCCAGACTCGTAATAGAAGGTGCTGCTGCCTTTTGAAACATGTTCAATACGTCTATAGCCTTCGTCTGATACCACCAAAACTCTTCACGTCGGCGGCATCAGTCTGCTGTGAGACACACAGCATTTTTCGAAACATAACTCGGGCACTAAAGTGTTAATGTTATTTAAGTTGCGGTTAATTTTGCTAAGAGATTATTAATTAGTGAAGCACCGGAATATAAACTAATCAGAAAGTGGGTCAATTATTTGACACTTAGAGCTCGGCAATATCAGAATCCACCTAGAGTGAGCTGTAGCGAATAGTACTATGTTGCAATTCATTTTGGCTCTTATCATCACTCATATTAGGGCCGTGGTTAGGAAAAAGGCAACAAAATCGGGTGGGCGGAACAGTACACAGGTGGGTGGAATGTTAATTAATTATAAATATGCATTGTGATTGAGACCACTATTGTCAAGATTTATTTCTGTGGTCAAATTTCCACGTGCGTCAGTAGTAGACGTTTTGATTGGACTTTTTATAATTTCCTCTATTAACACATTGAAAACACCCCCCCTCCTACCGCCCTGGTTGATATATATATATATTTGACCTTAACGTTTCCCACCCCGACACGAACTTGAACCAATATTTGAGCTTATGTTCCAAAAGTCTTATACAAGCATAGAATCTGTCCTTCTCTGCGTTTTGAGTGAGAACACGTCCATGTTAAATGGTGTTTGAAAAATGCTAAACATTTTAAAACAAATATTTATTATAAATAAACGAAATCGGGAAGATTTTTTTAATAATTAGAACGTACCATTTTGAAGGCTTTTGCTCGATGAGACCATTTATTAATTACAATTACCGAGTGCGCTGTTATGCCCAAATGAGAAGAATTAAAGATTGTGAAACTGATCAAATATGTTAACTATTGGGCTTGGATTTGCCTAATAGTTGATATATGAATGGTCTTTTATTCATTTCATTTTTTATTATAATTCCTCATTTATCCTACAAGTTCAATCGGTATTTTCATAATTAGGAAATTATTTTAAAAAATAGCGTGGGAGGGGTTTCTATGATCACTAAAACTTCCCAACCTATTATGAGTCATTTCCTTTGTTAGTCATAAGGGAAGAGGACTCTTCTGTGAGTTGGATGACTAAGAGCTTATAAATACACAGAAAGCTTTGCGTACTTATTACAAATTAAAATAATAAATATCTATTGGATAGGCATACAGAAATTTATCCTAAGAGGTAATTGTACTGATATCAAATTTCTTTAGCCAGCTTCAATCAAAACTTTGGTTTTTCTCATTAGATGTTCATCGGTTAATATTGACGAGCATGTTATGCCAGCTTATCTCGTCGGACAGAACCGACCAAATTATGGGCGACGTCTATCCCCAAAGAAACGTCCCCCAGAAGAGGAAGGCATGGTGGAATCAGACAAGGATCCTGTTGAGATATTGGTGGGCCAATTATCTGCTGTTGGAATTCCCCTTGATCGACCGCTTTGGCAGGTTCATCTAGTCGAAGATTATCATGATACAGTAAGTCACATTTATGCTTTTGCGTGGGTTACCATTTTGATGCTAGTTCATTTTCCTTTTCGTGAAATTAAACCGTCAATAATTTAATCATCCTATTAGAAAACAAAGATGAAACTTGGGCGGCATTAATTTGAAGCTAGTAAAATTTCGTTCCTATATATCATTGTAAACTTTATGAACTTCAGTGCTACGACACTGTACTACTACAGGGTAGAGACCGCGATGGAATATTTTCAATAGAATAGAAGATATCTGAGCATGGAAAGAGGTAGTGCCATAAGGCTCAAAGTGATGGAATTAAGAATAGCTGATAAAAATCGATAAAACGAAAAAAATCATTGATAATAACTGTATGGATCATTAAAGAAATAAAAAATGTCTAATTTCTCCATATTTATGTTATATAAATATTAAGATATTAATCTTGTATTTTAGTTTGCAATTGATGCCAAAAGATTGCACAGTTATTTACTTTCAAGAAACCAAATGTCTTCTATCTCTCATTGAAATAGTGTATTTGAATATCCTAACCAGATGAAAAAAACAAAATAGATGAAGACGAACTGAAGTGCACGTAATTGAAATTTTTCATTCTTTCAGACCGATAAGAAGCGAATTGAATATTTGTTTATATGCTGCATTGAAAAGTAAACTTTACTTCGATACATGATTACTGTGCTTATAAAATAACTTTAGCGCTGTTTATCTGTAAAACTTATTTCTACCGCTCGCATTTCGAGCCCTCTAGGCCTTATTCCTCAGTGAATTCATCGATTGTCAAATAATCTAACTCCTTTAATCGAGTTTTACCCTACTAATTAATCAAATTACCAGCGTTCTTGTTTGCAAACTAACGTCTACTCTCTGTCCTTTCCCACAAACTACCAGACAACTTCCATATCCAAAAAGATCAGATAATTATTGAATTCAATTATTTAATGTGTTACCTTTGCTCAGTATATACTGTTCTGAAAGAACAGTATGTTGGCTTAAAAAATCCGTGTCTAAAATGAGTTCATAATTTTCACTGAGGTCTGTTCTCCGCGCTTTCATTTAACAGCGATAGAGACCAAATATTTCGAACCGATTTTTGGTGCCAAAAAAGAACGTTGAGAGGTGTGGGTGAGTGTGTCGCTTTTCGAAAAATGAGAACATATTCTGGCTAATTTTACCTCTGCAAGCCCATGGATTGAGATACCTCCTTCTTGTTGGAGCCAAGTGTTATTCCACAGTTTAGTTAAAAATTCACTACCTACATGATTGTTTTTTTTAAAAATTTCGTGGAGAATAATTTTTATTGTCTAGAAATTCCAGAAGGAAAGGAATAATTTTTAACACGGAACTTTAATAAGGAAAATTTTTCCCCTAAAAGAGGCTTTTGGTAGTGAAATCTATTTCAGAATAAGAATAGCTCCTTAAAATGGAATTTAATTCTCTCTTCAATTGCGCTTGAACCTATTGAAATGGGGCCAAAATTTTCGCCAAAATTAGTTCTAAAACATTACGATCGTTGATATACCTTTAAATGCAATGAAGTGCTCTTTTATCTGTTTTTCGAGAAAATTGTACGATCGGCATTCCTAAAAGCTCTATTTATTACAGTTGGAAATGTTTCGGCAGGAATTCTGTCGGAACAATGAAATTTTATTAAGACTACCCAGGATATAATCTGGGAATTCTACTTCTTCCAGTCTATAAGCAAATTAGAAAAGAGCAGCAGAGAGAATTGTAAATTTAATCAATTAAGTAACAATAAATTTGAAACGAATTATATGAAGTTCACTAGGGGGAACTCAATGGAAAAGGCTTAATAGTTAGCATATGAATCATGAAAATAAATGAATAAAGAGCACTACGTTGCAGATTGGGGACTCGATATCCAACAGTAAGGAATACTTTGACGTTTCTTCGATACAGCACTACATTTGCTTGTGATGTTTGACCTTTTCATTTTTTACTGTTCTAGAATTGTTATGAGAATTAAAAACTGTAATATGTACTGAAAGTGGAAACTATTCACTGTCTCTCTAACTTTCATTGGGACATAACACATGCCAAAGTAAAACAGTTGAATTGGTCCGATTACCTGTCGTTGTCTGGGCCAAAATAGACGTCATTTTGAGAACGTTCTAAAACTACCAAAAACTTGATCGTGGTTTAACGCAAAGCATATCAATGGAAAAAGCTTTGTATTTAACGTGATTTCATCATTTTGAAACCATCTATTTGCATTGCGGTAGTTAGTTTCATTACTTTACTGATATATTTATACGATTTGTAACTGTAAAAGGGTAAGGCGGTAAATTACTCGTAAATCCCAAGAACATCGTAATTTGATCGTTAGAGCCATGAACTTCCTTAACAACACCTATTTTAACTCATATTAGAGGAATTCTTAGAAATCTTCAAGGAATTTAGAGTTGGACTGTCGAATTCTGCAGGATGTGAGTGGTCACTGGGGCATTTGAGAATATGCAGACGAATTAGGGCATGCCGAAAAACTTCCAAGGGAATCCAAATCAATACTTGAAAAACTTGTCTTACAATTGGCCCATGAAAAACAACAGCCTGAATGAAATATTGGTCATGTATGTTCCTCTTCAAGGCTTGTCCACTACCGTCTCCTGCAAGGCGAATGATAAGAAATTAAAGTCTGTTCATAATTCGACTTAGTGGACGATGCTGGGCCAGTACTGCTGACGTCAAATGAGTGTTAAAATGCTGGCAGACAAAGTTCCCATGAGAAGCCTCGTTGCACACTGGACAAATGTGCACAAAAGTTCCCAATTAGTTAAATTGGGTCAATTCGAAGTTGTTGATACAAAGTGCTGGCTTGGGCAGGTCAATTCAGATGTGAAACTGGTGTTCTATGAGAAAGAGAATGGTTATTGAATGCGGAATCATGATAAGAGAGTAATTCTGCACTTACTGGAATACCAAACAGAAATAACGTTGTGGCGGATGGTGAAACAGCCTGTCTGAACTCTGTTTGTCATCAAGTCTCTACAAATGAGAGATATAAGACACTGGATACCAGACCATCAACGAATTGCAGACACTTCAAAAACTGATAAAAATTCTTGCTCAATGAAACAATTGAAAACGTGACACTCGGGATTTCAAAGAACGACGATAATTTGATATACTATGGAAGGTAATGAAAAGCAGCCGATTTGAAGATCTCTGAGTCCAAATGCAATTGTGTCTTGATTCTCAACTTGGTCCAAAAACTCACTTGAATCACTTTTATTAGTCCGTTTTAGAAGTTCTTCACGTTTGAAATTGCGACGCTTCTTTGCTCTGTTACGGGTAGCAATAATAAAAAACCGCACCCATTCCTCCCTTCTGACTGATTGTGCATAAGTAGTGATTTTATTATTTTCCCTGCACAACGTATCTGCAGAGTAGGACTCGTTTCAAGACCTCTGAATCATCTTGTTCAGATTCTTCCGACTCCTATTGATGAAGTTGCTGTTTCTGTTATCTCAGTGAAAACGAGTCTCTCTCCAAATGACTCTCTTTTAATTGATCGCAATGGATCTTGCCACCTGCTGAAACTCAGAAGGGGAAGAAGCGACGATTTGCAGGACAGTAACTTATTTTCTTTCATTAAGTAAGTAAAAACACATAAATAAGGAACAAGGCGTATGAGATTTTGTCCATCTGGTTAAGCAGTGGCAATGCTAAGTCCCCTGGTATAAGCTTGGATGAGCAGTAAACGCAAAATCTATTATCTGACCAATGAACTCCGTTAAGGTCAAAAACACTGTCTAGTAGTTATAACTATAAATTCTCCTCTCCTCATGTAAATGTCTAATCTTTATGCCAATTAAGTAGATATAATCAAGTAAACGTTCAGCTAATGTTCGTGTCAACAATATGACTTGGTTATGAAGGCGTACTACTGTAAAAATCGAGGTGATCAAATTGGAAGGAAGATGAGATTATCTCTGGGTCTCATTTCTCGGGGTGAGTGGGTTTCAAGACAATTGAGAACAATTGCGAAGATCCAAATGCCTTTGTTGCTTCATGATCACATATTTTACAATCCAACTGATCCCAATAGAAAGCTATTACCTGAAACTGCGCGAGTTCACGTAATAGGTTTCACCTTTACTTTATGGGAGGACTTAGCCACTATGAGTCAATAATTACAGCTTTGAAACCGATTAAATATTTTTTGTGTTCACTCAAGGGGAACAATTCGTGATGCTTTGAAAGCATTCGAATTTTATTGGCTTAATTGTTGGAATAGACACTCACTGGTTCCAAATCCCATGCTACCACTCATAATGGTTAAAATAGTCGAAATGGTGAAGTTGAAACCTTTCCTTCAAAGTGACCCAGAATGCCGTACCTTTATCAATGTCAGTAATTTGTTATATTTTGATATGATATGATATTAATTTTATTGAAAGAGCATATCAGGTGACTAGGTGGCTGGGTAGCCATTACTATATGCTAAATAAGCTTCACGCAGAAAACTTGACTGACCAAGGTTATATGAATAAGCAACTTAATGAATGGGGAGAGATACTTCATTGAACACCCTATGAGAGGCCTATTATAGATTGATAAAATGATATTTTCGCACTCATGTTCCAGGTACCACGTGATGTGCAAAATAACAGTACCTTTTAAATTTTTTGTGAAAGTTCCGCTCTGTTAACCTGTGATCTTTCTTACCTCTCGGGTTATATGCACACTGTGCTCTTTTAGAAAGAAATTGCATACTAAAATAAAGGTATTTATCTCTACGTGTTTCTAAGAATAGATTCAGTGGTCGGAAATGATTAACGATAGCCTCAATTGCCCTTGTTTTTGTCATGATCTCTCTCTCTCTCGCGTGGTATGAAAAGCTGCTGTACTATGAAAGCCGGTGACTTTATTTCCGTTTCCATAAAAGGTACACTTCCTATCTGGTGCCAAATATAGCCCAGTAATTTGTAAATAATTTCTCCCTCAGAGAGAGAGAGAGAGAGAGAGAGAGAGAGAGAGAGAGAGAGAGAGAAATGACTGTCAGAAAATGAGATTTCACAATTTTCAATTTCAGGCAGGCTAAAAGCTGGTATGAATTCTTCATTGGTCAGAGAGGGGAAGTAAATGTACTATTTTAATTTTAAAAAAAATCCATATTTCCAAAGGAGTACATTTTAATTACCTGCTTTGTGCAGACTTGTCTTTTATTGTGCATTTTGTTGTTTGGCTCTAGTGGCCGTGACGATATGATTTTGCAAACTTTCAAAAGTGGATATGAACTTACAAGTAGCCATTAACTTTTGATTAACGTATCTAAAAGTTTCTTCAACCTCTAAATTCTATAATAAAAGTCTTGGAATTACACATTTCTCAAATAAATGAGTAGAATTCCAGAAATTTTATAAAGCAGAGAGTACGGTAAACTATATCAACACTCAAGGATGAATTGGTGGTTACACCAGAATGACTATATTATAAATCGGGATTCACTTAGTGATTCGGGAGCTAAAATTTTTTTTTGTATTATAAGAAACAGAAAACATTCTCTAATTAGCCAATAGGATTATTCATAAGTCACCTGAACACACGGGTAGGGCACATATTGATTGACGCAAGGAGTAAAGGCAATCACTTGATGAGGGGCCGTCTAGCAGAAATTTAATCATCATATCATCTAATGGAGACAAATCGAGTCCCAGTAATTGAGTTAAATGCATGGATCTCGCAGAAGTATAGTCGGATTCGATTCATTGTAAAAATAGCTGAGCTTCATGACATTAATCAAGGTGGGAAACGCTTCAACTTGTCATATTTATTTCATAATTTTGAAGAAATAAGTTGTTTACCATTAGCCCAAGTGAAGATTAACTATAACAAATTGTCCATTCTGTAGAAGTAATCACTTATAAATTCTCGCCTGATATTCCACTCAATTAAAGAGCGGTGGTCAAGGTTCGAAAGAAATATGTAAGTCAAAGTGAATGACCTACGAATGTCAATAATGCGCTTTTATCAAAAAAAGGAGAGAATTTAAAACTTTTTACTTGAGGCGTTGTGATTTATTTTAATGTTTGTTTTATCTTTAAAACCACTTTGTTTTGAGGTATTTGTGATTTTACGACTAGTTGAAGCTTACTTTGAGGTATTTGATTGCGGAAAAAGTACCATTTCTTTTATGGTTGTAGAACTATGTTAACGCTCATGATCCTGGAAACGAAATTGCCTAGTTCTGATAATTGAAAGGCACTTGAATGATGGGAAGAGCAGACGAGTCCATTAAGGAACGTATCCATGGTATCAAAGGCCTTACATTTTTTGAAGTAAGGAGACAATAAGGTGACCATATTTTCCTTTGAAATAAAATAATGCTCAAATTTCCTGAGCTCACTACCAGGTTAGTTGATAAGATTACCTTCTAGATATTCAGGACTTGTTCACCGGCCATTGTAATTGCTTCGCCAGTTAGTTGATCATACTTACTCAATTCACCTGTGTCTCATAACACAACCAAGTGTAGGTTGGTGGGTATTGAAGCCACTATGCGTAAAATAATAGGATTGCGATTTGATTTCTTTTCTTAAAAACGACAAAAATGAAATTTCCTTGTGGTTGTCCTTTGTTGGAACCCTTTTAAAGACTTCTATCTGAATATTCTCACTGAACTTCGATTTTTTTATAACATATTTTCACACAACTAATTGGGCGTACTTTTGTGGTGGAAGAAAGAATGCCTCCGGTGCTGTGGCTATTTAAGACTTCCGGGTTGGAGGTTATTTAATTGAAACGTACTAAAATTCACCTCCCCCCCCCCTCCTCCTCCCCCACAAGACTAAAATATTACCTTCCTTTTTTTTTGCCTATCCTTTCCAACCTCACCTTGATCGGCTATTAAATTTGTGGGGCAGGTTACGTCTAATATGATGGACCAATCAGAAGAAAGCGGAACTTAATTGACCGATATAAATGAATACTTCAATTTCTGACACTCCCAGTCTATCCATTGGAAATTGTCACGCTAAATCTTTTGTTTTTCTTTGTTCTTGATTCCGTTTTTACCTCAATCAATTTTTTCTCCATTATCAGACATTTTGAGTTCTCCTCTAGGGCCACAACACACACACACGTACGCACAAATTATCACTTCCGAAAATATGCATCCAAATTTGTGCTCCCTTCTTTTTAAACAATGTTATGTTATGTTTAGAGAGTGAGAAATGGAAAAGGAGAACAGTTAGCTTTTTTTGCTACTTGAATTAGTTCCGAAGCGAAAAGTTTTTTTGCCGTGCCGAAATGTCTTTTAATATTCTCAATTTACTAAAAATATTTATTTCTGCGAATAATTAGGTATGACAAAATGAAATATTCCAGTTATTATAATAATGAATAAATGAATATTAAGCATTAAGTCACGTTTGCTGTTGCAAATTGAGATTTTACATATTTGTAATTGACAATAAATTTTAAACAAGTGCCTTAAAAATGTCATATTTTAGAAATACTTAACTCATCAGTCATCCAGCTGCGATGATATCCTCCAAAATATTTGTAAAATCTCAAATGAGGAATTATTTTGAAATTTCATTGAACACTGATTGAAAGTCCTATTACCAATTAGTTTGTTTCAATCGATGGTTATCTCTTAGATATTATTTGAATTTGGGGTACATTTCTTTCAATACAAGTATTAACAAAGAGAAGGAAGTAAATAGGGAGATTTCAGTGGTGAAACTAAGAGTTCTACGTATCTGGAACTGCTGTGAGAGTCTCTTTGTTCTTTAAACTTGAAATTTCGATTGTCTTTGGTCGATGCTTATCCATCACAACAAGTGAGCTAAAATTTGTGGTAAATGCAGTTCATTTCTCTGACACTATTCCGCCATACTCTTGTCTGGAAATAAAGTTACGTCTCTGCTAAATTATCTCACAGCCGATCGATCTCAAATATCTAACTTGATACAACTTTACATTTTTCCTAAAAATATCGTTTGAGTTACAGAATTTCTCTCTTCCTCTTTAGTTATTTTTCAACAAATATATTGTGGTATTGGCAGTGTTGTGTTATACCGCCACACTTCTCTGTACTTATTCAGGTCTTGACACCGTTTTTTATACCATCTGGCTTATCAAAATGCATTTGCGTTGATCCCTGGTGTATTCTTAATTTTTGCACTATTAAAATACATAAAGTACCACATATATCTTCTTCATTTTTCATTATATTTGAGCTATTATAAATTCTTACTGTACACACATCATATGTTTATAGAAAGATGCTCTCACCGTTCGACGAATGGATTCTCCCTTTGCCCCATCAAGTTGGCAAGAGAAGGACTACTTGGCACCCTGGCGAAATAGTCGTCCAAATACTTCTCCAACGAATGAAGCAACAGGTGAGACATCGGCTGACCACGCCGGAACCTACCACCGTGCATCCCCAGCCTCGTCAGTGTGTAGTAGTGTCAGCATTCCTGGAACCAACTCTTCGAGTCGTCTAGCTACCTCACCGACGGGAAGCCTGATAGTGTTCCGAGTGCATTCAGCTATCACGGATGATGCCCAGAGCTTGGTGGAGTTTTTAACAATCCTACTCTCGGAGGGAGCGTTTGATGAAGAAAATAAGATTGCAGATTCTAGTTCGGTTATGACCCCTCAAGAGTCAGAGACATCGAAACTTGGAGGTAAAATAACTGTGTTTTGTTTATTTCAACAAGTGCAGATTTTAAAGAATAAATTTACATTAATCTAAACACAGGAAATGATAGTATAGTTTGATAGGTGTGAATCGTAGGAAGAACAACATCCGGGCGTTGACAAAATTTGACTCCTTTTTTACTGTGTGAACTATTTTTGTTTATATAATAGATTAGTTCTTCAGTACTTTCAGGATTCAACCTCTCTCCATCTTAGCGATAATTCTTTGTGCATCATTCATATCTTTTAAACCAATCAACAGCAATTGCTTCGATAAAATTTCTGTTCCAAATTGAATACTGTTGTGCCTCACGTGATGGCATTCATTATTTGAGAGTATTTGTCATTTCTAATGAAGAAATTGGCATATTTTGCCATTATTGAAGCTGCAATTAATTGTTTTAATTATGAATTAACTCATCGCGCGCATTTTGATGCAATTGATGGTATTTATTTATTTATTATGGTAAAGTAACTTTTCGTTATCTACCTTCATAGTACTCATATTTTAAGGCGCGTTGACATGAATTTGTATCCTAGCAAACAAGCCTTATTTTGTAAATTTTTTCGTGCTGATTCAGGGTTGTTAACTTTCCCTGTCTTCAATGTTATAACAGAACACTTCGTTTAATTGTCAAGTCAGTCAGACCCAGTGTGTGCAAAAATACTTCGCAGATTGGTGGATTTTTTTATCAGAGGAGATTATAAATTATTTCCTCTATTTAGCCCATATGTAATCGCTTTGAACTCGACCTAAAAATTTGTTAAGTGGGATGTTTTACTGATGCAAGTAATTCCGATTAAGTGAATATCGAGGTCCTCTCTCTCTCTCCCCACATATATATATATCTATATATAGGTATTTATTTTTCATTTATTTATTTATTTATTGTTGCTTCCACTTTTGGATGCATTATAAGATATATGCTTCTCGCCATCATTAATCAATTTTGGGTATTTTCTTTCTGCGTTCGACTTCACTTCTTAAGAATAGCGACCTTATCACCCATTCTGAAATGCAGTGATTGGAGAAGAGCGGAGGGGAATTGAGATATATTAGTTTTTAGAGTATATAGAGGGAGGAGAGTGCATTCTGTTAAATGGAGGAGAGCTTAATTTTAATGAATTTTTTATTAACAGAGATGTATTTAATCGGGAAAAATGTGGTCTGTGAAAAGTACAGGGAGAAAAGTATATAAGCCCTACTTGACCTTATAGAGTGGCCATAGTTGTAGTATTTCTACCGCATCATAAAATTTCGACCTCGTTTATGTAGGAACAAACCCGTTACTACTGGATTACCTTATCAATAGACAGGTTCTTTTTCCCATTTTCTATTCCATTTGGATTGAAATCTTCCTTTGACACCTTAGTAATCTGGGCACGTACAAATTTTATAAATAGAGGTTTGATTAATTGAACTTGCTTGATTTAGATATTTGAATTTTTAGTATTTTCATTAAATTACTGGTATAAGAGAAAAAGTGACCGTACAATCCCCACTAAATTTATTTGCGTAGCCCAATATCGATCAATCGTTGTATTGATTGCTCAGTTTAGTTAAAAAAGGATTATTTAATTTCGCAATGAAACATAAAGCCTTGATTTTTGAAGTGTATTGGACAATAGAAACAGAAAAATTGGTGATTTCGTTCTCCTTAAGTAAATATTTCCCTTTATCTTCAGAAGAGATTGAGCTCTCCCCTTCTTACCTCGCCTTTACTTCGCCCTTCCAGTTCATATAAAATGGGTTATGAAAATAATTTGGGAGAAGTTTTACATGCTTTCTGTTTTATTAGACTTCTAATAAAATTTTCAAAATTACTTCCCATATCACTTTTAATTTATTTTTAAATTAATATATAAAACTAAAAACATTGTTTTTCTTTAAGATTACCATCAGCTCAGCAATTTTCCCTAATAAATCAACATTTACTTTAATGTAACTTACATCAGATCGAAATAGCATCTTCTTGAGCTATTCATACAGATTATATAAAATATTTGATAATCATCTAAACAGGCACTAATGTGGCCTTCAAATGGGGTTTGTGCTGCAGATTCTAGTCAGGGCGTAAATGCGGATTTCAATCTAACCCTAGAGCAAATGGCCACCAAATGACTAATGGATGTGCGTCCAAAAGCGCCCTTGTATTTACCCAATTTGCACATTTATTAACCAAAACACTCCAAAGTAAATAAGCTGTGCTAAATAGCCCAATTCTAAATGGCAATTATGGAATCGAATTTACTGATCGATTCGTATCAATGGCGGCTTATACGATTCCCAAACAAAAGTAACAATCGAGATAATACTCAAATAAACAAAAAGAAAAGAAATTTTCTAATAGGCACAGTCGATGCTGAGTAAGAAATCAACTAAAAAGGATTCTAAAGTTTCGTACTTTTAACCTAACATCTGAAAAGAATCTATCAATTAGAATTTTCCCCGACTTTATAGAAATTTAAGTCTTTCCAAATATTTCAGTCAGGGTCTTTTTTATTCAAGTGTCTGTTGAAAATGCCAAAGAAACATTTAAATTTTGCTCCATGGCTAATGTTAAAACTCATCTACATACTTCTAATAAAATTTTAGAAATTTGAATGGTGTTTTTTCAATCTTTATAAAAATTTGGGTTGAAATTTGAAATTCCATAACGTATTTATACCCACTTCAACAAAGTATGAATTCCTTCAAATATCCTATGTTTTTTCCTGGTTTCAACAAGAAGTATATTTGTTTGTTGACGAAATGCCTAATTTTATTTGCACATGTGCTGCAACCAATAAGAGGATGCCTTTTCTGTTGCAAAGATGTCTACGTACGTCACCAGTTCACAAGGTCGCATCGCAAAGGCCAACCTGACCATTCAGACGGAAGCTGTGGTTTTTAACTTCCATAACTAATTTCATCGTGCATAAAACTATTCTCCTGATTTATTTGCAAATGAAAATTGAATTATAAAATCATGTCAATTATTTTAGTAAATATGGTAGTACAATAAATTCATGTTTTAGAAGTGGCGTCCAACTCCTTTTTTTCACCATCTTGTCACGAAATATCTCAAATTTTTTATTCTGTTTTAATCGTTCAAACCAATTTACTAATTTTACGCTAATTCCCCGCGTAACTTGTTTATACACCCTATCGTTGACATATTGATTTTCCCTAGCGTAATTATTACTAATCAGTATCGATCGCCAATTTAGCCAGAAGTGCAGTGCACACATTGAATGCACACTTTGTCCAAACACACACTTTAATTGAAGCAGTAGTTGAGTCCATCTTTTATCCTTGTCAAAATTTCCCTATTTATGGCGTGATTAGTGGCAGGCAGTCGATTACAAAGAGAGGAAGAGAGAGGGAGAAAAGGTTAAATCCGGCATGAAAGACTGCTGGAGAAGAAAGGTGAGAAAGAAGATGCAGTGAGGGTAGGGTGGAATGGGGAAAGTCTCAGGTGGACTATTTTTGGAATACATTTTGCCTTGTAGTGCTACAATCTGATGCGATATTCCGTGCTGGCTAACAGCGCTGCATACACACGCACGCACACATCTTACATTATTGGCACACATTCTTGCGTAGGAATACCTGCTAGGCTGCCTTCCCGTTAGCTGTAAATTGTACGTACGGGATTAATATTATGCATCTACGAATGAATACCTGCTTAGAGGTATGCGTGCAGGATCTGAAATGCGTTTACTGCTGCAAAGAGATTCTCAAATTACTTTATTCCTCCCTTTCCCTTAAGCAGCCTTATTCGTTTTGAAGGGGTTGAATTATCTAAGCCATATGATCAGAAATCAAATATAATGTAATAAAGATATTATTACAAAAACAGGGAATGTAATTTATAATATTACGGCTTTAATGTATAGATGAATAAGTGGAATATAGAGAATCACGTTTTCCTTGTAGTTTAAAACGCTAATTAACTAAGAATTTAAGAGGACTCAATATAGTTGGAGGTCAGCTTAGAAGAAGAGCGAACTTGTCATTCCGTTCAAATTTCTCAAATCTGCATTACATAAATAAGTTAAAATCCTTCTGAAAATCGGTGAACATATAAATTCAAATTGATCATGCTTTAATTGATTTAATTTTTAGAGTTAAAAGTTTAGATTTGCATAAATTTCTATTTAACATAGCCAAAGGTCAGTAGACAAGAGTTAGTTCATTACATTTGCTAATCTGAGGCCGATGTCGTGTCATGATCCAACTTGAGTACAGAATACATAATTTTGATTAAAGTATTTAGTTTAATGGGGACAAGCGTTAAATCGGGATTTCATTCTTGAAACCAAGAGTTCTACAAATCCATAGGTGATCCTAGGGCTTCTTTATTCTTAAATACTTCATTCTTGAAGATTCTGTGGCCGTTCAACTAAAGTTTAGCTTTCAATATAAACGGATGAATACTTTTAGTCGTGGAATATCAATAGCGAAGGTTTGTATTGTGATGTTTCGGCTGTTATTGATCTCATTCAGCAAAAATTCATCCAAGTCGAATAAGTATAGAATTTGATGCATCTGTGTCAATCTTCTCTTCGCAGAGTCATTAGTGTAAGCTTAATGAGGTTAATCTCGTTGTCAAAAAAGAACAGTTATTGGCATTTGGAGCTAAAATTGGGCACCTTTAATCTCTTTTTCTTTTGTCATTTGGTGGAAAATTTAATATATCCCTTTAAGAAGAGTATGAAGCTAAATGGTGCCTTTACTACCAACTATGATTTTCTCTTCTTTTTAGAATGGAATTATTTCTCGCTCAAAAGGCCATTTTAGGTAAATTGAGAAATTCTCCTAATGCAGGCATTAGGAATAATATCACTAGGAAATTTTGTACTAAGGGTTGGGCTGTAGGCTCTTTGGTGTTTTTTCTCAATGTATGGTCCCTCATTTCTGTTCGAGACATAGCAATAACGATAGAAGATATAAAAATGGGGAATTCTTTCGTTGTCGCAACGTCTAGGCAAAAATAACTCTGAGAGATTCTGTTAGAAGATAAGTTTATAAGTCTGTCCAACATTTACTTGAAAATGATTGCCTCGAAAAGCAGAATTCGGAAACTGTTTTCAGTTTTGGGTCTTTTTACTTTTGTCGTGGGGAGACTGATGACAGTCAAATTTGGGATTTAAAATCAAACAAATTGTACCTTTAATATACGGCTGTAGAAAGAAAAGGCGTTAAGAAATGTAGACCTCTCTGAAATGAAAGTAGACTATCCTCCATTTCACTTGCTTGCATTTTCAATCTAATCAATAGCAGTTTGAGCCAATTTTAACAATATGGTTTGTTGTTTGTTGAAAATTTTCGGCACCCTAATCAGAAAGGACTAATGGCTTTAAAGTTCATCCTTCACTTTCGCTATATTAAAAAAAAATTTTAAATAGCATAATCTACTGATGTATCAAGTTGGCATGTCGCGCATTTGAGCTCACATAAGAACTTGGTGATCAAATCTGGAAAATCGAAATTTAGGCAATTAGGTCATTATCCGACAAAACATATGCATTAAGCGATAAACTCCCAACTTGAAGTAAGTTTCGTTTGAGTCCCTATCTTCATTCCTCAATTTCATCAAATCTTGTTTCGTAGCCACTTATTGAATGCACTTGATGTTTCCACTGGTTGGATACTTTCCAACGATCAAAATTTGAAACATCAGTAAGGGACAAGAAAAACCAGCAATATCACTGATTAAATTATTATTTCTTTCACTTCAGACCCCTTTTCCCTTGTTTTCATTTTTTGCAATATTTTTATTCCATGTCAGGGAACACCTGTTCATGTAGGAATTTTCGAATATTCGATTACTTGGACGTCTGTTTTTTCTGTTTTTTTTCATTTTATTAATATGTATACCTTTCTACTATTAATTAAAGCGTTATAAATTTGTTAAGCCTGAAATCCCTCGTTTGCCTTCTTTTGTTTAGGTATGCCTTTAGTCGTTGGGTATTTTAAAGAAAATGCTTTGCAAATAAAAGAATACAACTTGTCTGCATTTTAGGCATCTTAAACAACACCACTAATGAAGTTTAAAGGCATCCGGCTACCTGTTTCCCCATTATATGTATAGATATATATATATAACCACTTTATTAGAGGGACTTATTTTACCTATTCCTCTTACTTTTAAAGATGACAAGTTGGACAAAAAGCGGTCCTCCACAGGTTTTAAAGTGCAGTTAGCAGAATCCTCTTTTGAATGGCAAGATCATCCCGAGAAACCCCCCTTCGCAGTGGCTAATCAGCCAACACCTCTACGAATGTACACCACATTTTTCTGCGCCTGGCTACGTGAGCTCAACGCTGCTCGACGAGAGGTTATGCGCGCTTTACTTCTGGGTCCCTTCCTAATGCTACATAATCTCATGATGGTACCTGCCGATTTAGGTCTTCTGTCTTCATTGGAACAGTACACTCCTAGCGAATTTGAAATTACTTCTTCAGTCCGTCATAAGCAGGTGTTTCGACGTATTCAACTGCCGCTCGACAAATTGCTGCACGTCCAGAAAGTCACTAAAGCTAGCTTCTCGGAGATTTCAATGAGTCTATTGTCAGGGGCTCTTAGAGCTTATCAGCAGGTAAATGTACTCATTTCATTTGCATAAGAACGCTTTACAAAATGCTTCACCTCAGAAACGGAAGTTTAAGTAGAATTGTAGAACGAAGACAACCGAAAGCGTCTCACTTCATTTGTATTCTAAATTTATCAAATTGGTCTTGTTATCCAATAAGCATTGTTATTTGTGAAACGTTTTAATATGACAAGATCAATTTGAAGGATATGTACCTGCGATTTCTGGTTGATTTCGTATTCGCAGTGTTCAGAATTTTAGCTATTGGTTATTTGACTGTTTCGTTCTTTCAACAGCCATCCAGTTGCACTGAGCTGCAATACCAAGGCTCTATCAATGTTCTTTTTAATAATAGCAATAAAATGGGTTAAAATTCAACTTATAAATTAACTACGCTCAGATTATGCAGCTGTCAGAGCACACGTCTAGTGTGTCAGAATTCGTGAGACCAATGCCAGTTGCACTTTCAGAAACATGGACGGTCAACCATACTGGTTAATTCTGATCAATAAGAGAGGTTTTAGGATGCGACAGGATGCTTCAGGATGTCCACACTATGCTATGCTATTAGCATTTACCATAACCGTCTTGTAAATAGATGTAGAGTCACTGACGCTCGTTTCCACTGACGGATATTCGTACAATGATCTGCTATTGGACGAAGTCAATTATTAAATTACTCAAATGCTAGCCATATTCCACAACTGTTTATTTAAAGGAACTGTATGTTGCTCTCGAAATTCACATGAGATGCCACCTTGATTGCTATCGTTCAGTTGAGTGAAAAGTGACGAATGGCATCCATATGACAATTCTCTTTTTGATTTCTTATAAGTATTTTTTTCAGAATTGTTAATAATACTCATGTCATTCCTAACCCAATTGTTCCAATTTATCAAAATTATTATTTCAAATATGTGATATTTTATTTAATTTGGTTATAATTTCTTTGAACGTTCGATCCTAAACAGAGTTATAATTTGAATATAAAATGATTGAGCATTGCATTTTTTATTTCATTTTAACTAAATATTGATGTACTGGAAACTACGGCCATAAATCCGGAAGGCGACGGGGAGATCCTCTCAAGCAGATCACAGCCTAGTATATTGCGGTTCTTGTAACTATTTAAATGGACAAGTGAGACGTTCTTGACAACAGGAGGGATTTCACTATTAAATATAGCTCTTTCGACCAGCAGAAAGGAAGGACAATATAAATGTATTCCAAATCGCCTCAATGAACTCTAAATCTGTCCAATGTTTTGCTTAAATTCATTAATGGGTAAGAAATTGAGTGCTCTAATTTGGTCTAACTCAGCCCTCTCACAATGCACTTTTGAAGGATTTTTTCGTTTTGTGCTGCCCACTTTTATGGAAAATCATTTGAGGCTAAGAAGAATGTTGAAATGCCAAATTGAAATGCAGCCAGACTCCATGCTTTCAAAATGTGATCATCCTTCGCCAGTTGTTGTTCAATGCCTTTCTATCAGTAAAAGATCACCTCTTAATAGCTGCGACGCGAAAGCACTTGCTAATTTCTTTTATTTCAATTTTTGCTATTTCTTCTATAAAACGAAATGGTGGCAAAACATCCTCATGGAATAGGACTAGGTGTGTAGGTATTTTTCTTAGAGCATAAATTTTACTAAGTGTCTGAGGGCGAATTGATCGATAAAGAGGAATTGTAAACTCTGTCAAATTTGTAAGATGCCTGTTTCTTCATTACTTCGGGGTTGCGGGTTGTCGCTTAAATCTGCAGCCTTGGAAGCAGTTTTTATCAATGTATTTATAGTGTTAAAGTGATATTTATAATCATTCCAACTTGACAGTCCATAACTGACATAAATACACAAAAATCGAAGCAAATAATGAGCGTCTTTTAAACCTAACCTTTAAAATTGCCATCATTCCTGTAATTTAGCATTATTAATCGCATCACTCAAAGACTGCTGTTTCATTATGAGGGATAATGGAGATTGATCTCTATGAAATTGAAGAATAAGGATGGTCTCGTTTGATTAGAATATCTATTTCATTACTTTTCACACCTTCTTTTACTTAATTAAGTGCTGTTCACGGCTTTGCCAATATTTCTTTGTTCTAATTTAAGTATGTTTCTCCTAGTTTTACGAGCGAGTCTATGGCCACGACATTTAAAACTTAATGACTAAACAATCAATTATTTGATTGGCGATGCTATTTTAAAAAAAGGTGAATATTTTACCCTCGCGTTTTAATCAGTTTTCTCGTTGAATAAAATTTCCTTTGTGATTTGGCGCGATCTATTTGTGGATTATATTTCAGTGACCCCATGTTGACCGTAAATTTTAATCCAACTATACGAGACGTCTCCTCATTGTCACTCTCTACCGAGTATTTCTTCATTTTTCCATTACGCCTGACTTAGCGCTTTGTTGTCAATAAATTTTACTTGAGTTGGGTGTGGCAAGGGCTTTCATTCCATTATAAAAAATAACATATGTATATACATATATTTATTGTTATATTTATATATCTCATCATATCATCTTCATAAGTCCAATAAATGAAGCTTGAAACTGTGAAATAAGTACTGCATAAATATTACGTGAACCGAATCTCAAAAGTATTTGGAATGAGGCATTTTTTATTACACCGTCTTTAATAGCCACATCCTTTTAGTCTTTATATTTCTTTGAAATTTACAATCATCCAATTGTTTGTTCGCGATGGAGACCTACATTTTTAGCATTTTTCTAGGTTATAAAATAAAAGATGCACATTTTGTTTTTATTTAAATGTAGTTTATTTATTTAAAATTTTTGTTTTTATTTACATTCAAGTATAGTTTATAATTTGAGTAACACTTGTTTAATTAATTAAACAAATAGGCATTAAAAGTTGGTAATGTTGGCGATTTTTGGCAAATCGATTCCATGTTCCATTTGGTTAACAAAATGTCGATTCACTTTTTGGATTTAATTGGACCAATTATTTCTTAGTGAAATAACTTTAGGCACAACGGGGTTGCACAGTTTTGGCACATTTAAACTGCATATTTTGGCTTAACTTCTGGGAGTTATGAGCACCTCAATAGGCCATATGGGTAATCAGTTCACTTCGAGGTGTATAGTTACTTCGTCGTCAATTTGAATTCATGGGAAAAGAATTGACAAGGAGAGATGGATATTTATAAGTTCAGGCAGAAAAGAATGGTTTAATTTTCAATTCTTTTATAGGCGTAAAAATGTAAGTATTTCTTTTCATTATTTGTACAATACAAGTAGGTCTGTCAGAAGAATAGTCCGCAACCAGACTTTCAGAATCTCTTTCAACGATTTGGAAATTTTTTGTACTCCATTCTATCTCTTTTTCTTTTCCAAAATTTTTTATGTTATTTCCTTTTCCAGATAGTGCGAGATGGAATTAATCATGCTATTCTGTATATTTTGATTGGTTTAGGTGTCGGGTATGAAGAAACCGCCAGATTTGTTAATACGGACCTGTACTCCCACTCCCAACTTCGATGTGTGCTGTGAAAGATTGACTCAGCCAAATCGTCAGAGAGATGCCTCTGAAACTGATATAGAATCTCAAGAACCAGAGCATAATGAAGCTGTCACGGCTCTTAGTGATATTGTCAACGGACCCCCTGCACATTGTATCTATACACTGATGCAATTGCCGCTAAGTGAAGAGGGCATGATTCCGCGACTTTGGAGAGTCCACCAACGAGTTTCGATGCTTCACAGAACTGCCCTGGCTGTGACTTTGGAGTGGACTAGAGACCTTCTACATCTTCTCCTTCCGCATTGGCTGGCTTTGAGGGCGGATAGTCTATTTCTGGGTGGGGCGTCAAAGTGTAGCGTCACCTTGGCTGAAGTTTCGCTGGAAAATACAGGAAACGTGGAGGGATCTTGTACCTCGGCTCTGGGAAAGCGATCAAAATCTGGTGCGCTTAAACTTAATTTTTATTAGATTATATGATACAGGATCTAATGTCGCTTAATCAGTCTGAGTCGATTTTAGCTCCATTTCATGCTTGTGCGATGCATCTTTTTGCTATAAGTGACTCATTTCGGTGAGTTTACATAAATTAAGTACCTTATTAAGAAACACCTTACTGTTTAAGCAATATAGAATGAAAAGGTACGAATGATAGAAGAGTTAAAGGCTACAAAGGTGTGGGGATGCGTTCACAATGCCTATTACCCTTTCTCGGTTCATGGGACCTAAAGGTGAGTGTATCTGGGCATATAGAATTTTCACTAGCAATAATTTTCCAGTATTGATTGAGTTGGTCTGTGTACTGTGTGGTAAGATTACTCCCCTAACTTCTATTTCTCATGGTAGCAAAATTCTTGCGATTTAAAATTGATTAATTTGATTCGATCAAACGGTAAATCTTAGTAATGAAAATGAAACAGGCGACAGAACCTAACCTTGTAAACCTGTGCTATTCAAGCTAAAGCAAATTTATACTACCATCAAATTATCTGTGACCGATTTTTTTAATAAATAAATAAATAAAGCAACTCCTCGCAAAGGTGGCGTATCCAAGTACCTCCAATAGCTTAATTTTAAGACAAAGGATCAAAAGGACCTATCGCTGTTCGAAATCCAAAATATTCAAATTGCGTTCCACTCTCCCTCTCTTAAGTCCTGCTATAAAAGGCTTTACGGTTTCCCGCCCAATGCTTATTTTGAATACGAAATGAAGATATAGCTTTCATTTTAAAGAAAAAAATGGCAATGAAACCGGTAGGGGCACACATGCGTATGCGTAATTTATACAAACCTTGGATCAAATCTTAACAATCCTCTAGAAAGTCGAGCTACCTCCAGCACTTTTGTCCTTAACTTTAGTCTGGCTACGTCCACAGAAGCAAGAACACAGGGAGTAGAGAGTGAAGTGTTTATTGCATGTTTGGCGTTCAACAAAACATGGTCTGTGATCAAGTACATTTAACGCACCTTGAATTATTATCAATCACCGATTAGCTGAGAACGTCTCTGTGTACGTATAATCACGATTAATAGCGCGTGCACACTTTGCGGATACTATAGCGCCTCCCCCCTCCCTCAAGGTTCCTTTGACCAGCATTATACTGTTATAAATTTCACGGTGCCACCCTCCCCCCCCCCCCCCCCAATTAGAGCGGCGTTAGGTAGCTAAAATGTAGGGGAAACGCTCGAGAATTAGTTACCGTACCTAACTGACCAATCGAGAATGGGAGATAACCGTGGGCATAAATGTACACCCTGTTGGGATGGTAGGGATAACAGAATCTTGCATCGAAAACCAGGCTGGAGGAGCTGAAATGTATAGAGTATCTTTGGAGGAGGACAGAATATGAGTATTGGAAGGGTGCCCATTATCAGTGAGTAGAGACAAAATATGGGATAGTTAAGATTTAGAGAATTAGAATTTAGATTAATGAAGTCTAGGTAGGCCGACTTCTGCATGTCGCTGCTCAAGGAGTCTCTACTGCCACTACAACGGAGGATGAGGTACTTAGGTTGGCGTGCTAGGACTTTTAAAGGACCACCATGAGCTGGTTGCAAATGTGTCAAATGAAAACGAAGGAAAATCTTGTTAAGTCTTTACGAATCTGTGCTGACGTATCATTCAGATAAGTGGACATTGGGTAGGAAGATTGGAAGTGGTCTTTTAGACGTGCGTGATAACACAAGGGAACTACATTGAATTTGTCCGTCTGGGATTTATACCATTGACGAGGTCTTCAGGACGGTATCTGAAGTCTTTTTTAATGGTGTTTCTAATGGCAAATAGAATGAAGGGCGGGCGTTCTGACTAATCTAATCTTTAAGAGGTTGTTATTGTAACTTATCTTAACTGTCGATAAGAACATTCTTCAAGGTTATTTGCAGCTAAATAAGTTGTGGTTTGCATTTGCGTTGAGCCGTGGAGATGACTTTCTTCTCTAAACAGAACAGAAATGAACTGTGGTTCTCTCACTGTTGTGATCTTAGATGAAACAATGAATATATATATCCATGATTCCACTAGCGCTTTAGTCGCAGATTCAGATGAAATACCTTACATCGAAACCACAGCACATCATCACGTAAAACGGCTAATACGCACTGCGATGTGCGTGAGAGAAAGTGGTGAAGGGAGAGGATCCATTATATCACTATGAATATGCCGCCAACTATAATCAGACAAATGAGGAAAAGAAAGTGACCTTCGAGTGGGTTTATCACTTTTACTAACTTGACAAGCGGGACAATATTTCGCTCACAGACGTAGGCCATGTCTAATATTTTTTCTAGATGAGGCGGTAGGTAACTAATCTGGCTGTTGCATAAAAGTGATCAAATACCTTCCGAAGCTGTGATTGCAGGTCGAAAGGCCTCGGCTAGACTTCTTAAATCCGGTATCAGAAGTGATTGGAGGTGGGCATCCGAAATGTAAGGAATGGTTTAAAATTTTGAATCAGATTCTTGGCTAGAAGAAAGTCCCTAGAAGCCCTAGTGCCAGTGTCTTGCAGTGATTTGGCTTAATTTCGGGACAGAGCATGGCCAATGGCATTACCAAAGCCATCAGTGAAGTCCAAGTGACAATTTGTTCAAGAAGAATGCTGATCTGTGGCTTCTCAACAAGTTTGTGTTTGTAGTTTGTAGTCAGTGAAGATGATAAATTGTCATCCTTCTAACATATGCTGCAATTGTTTACCAAGATAGCGAGCAGTTCTTTGTTAAATGTGCTGCACCACGTCATTTATCACCATTTCTTTAATCTCATCCAATTCAAATCCATCTGATTTGAGAAGAAAGTGTACATCCACATTGGCAACAGAGTCGTTTGTTAGAAAGCAGCAGTAAAACGTATTTATTAGACCAACAGAGCAGAGCTCACTCGAATTCACTCGACATGAATACCTCTGCGAGAAAAATATTAGAACTAGAAGCATAAAAATTGGCATTAATATGAACTTTACTTTACGGTAATTGGTTATAATTTTTTAATGGCAATGAACCAGATAACAGGCCTGTACTTATTTGCTTGGTGCAAAACTGGGACAAAATTGACTTCCTTTGAATCACCCTTTAAAATTATTGGAGTCAAGTGCATATAAAAACTCATTTTCAAAAGTATTTCTAGGGTAGTGAGGGAGGATTCTTCAAATTCTTCAACGTATTTAACGGTGATGAGTTAAAAATTACGAGAACTCTAGCGAAGAAAGTTTCCAATTCTCTATTTTTTTTGTTTAATCTTGGCCATAAACGCTCAAGCCCTGGAAATTGTTTCCTGTTACATTTTATTTGTCAAATTGTTTTAAAAAGTATTATTCCTTGACCATTGATAAATCTCTTGTGTTTTTATTTAAAGGATGCAGGAAACAGTCGAAAATGAAGCTTCAGTCTCGCAGAGGATTAACAAATCAGAGTTCCTTGAAGATGGATATTTCACAAGCCCTACGGCTAGTGAATTGTCCGAATTCACTCAAAGATTCCTCAAATTCCTCAGTCTACGAAGGGAGTCCATCCAACGAACGGAATCTTGATTTAATATACCTCTCAGGTGGTGTTCCAATTGTACGAATTGAAGCATGGTTAGCTACCTATCAAGATGCATCTTTGATTGAGGAACCGCTGCCCCCAAATTCTTCTAGCTCTTCTCTGGCCGAATATGGAGGCGAGAAGAAATCAATGTGTCGAGATTTTTCAGTTGTCACTTGTGTCTATGGCAGTCATTTGACTGTCGGAGTCACCGCCAATTGTCAGATGGATGGAAAACCTGGATTAGACCTTATTCTTAATACCATGCTTAAGCAGGTGAGAATGACCTATTAAAATCACTTTCAGTCTTCGAGAGAGCTCACCTAACGCTTTCACATTGTCATTTTAGTTAAACATCCTCTATAAGCTTATTGAAAGTCGATTTCCAGCGAAACAAGTGATCTACGCACCAAGAAGACGTTTCAATTTGGTCTCGGGAGCGGGATCGTCCAGTGTTCGAATGCGAGTTATTCAGGGATCTCCAAGAGCTCAAAACCTTCCATCAACTTCCTCAGTTTCTTCTCAACTCTCTCCCGCAAATATTCGGGAATCTCACAACCCTGATATAATGATTGGAGGGGAATTGGTGCGTGAGATGATAGTTTACTAACTATTTTAAGTAGGTCGTAACGTAAGCGAGTATATTAAAAGAGGAATGTTGTATAGATAGAATGGAATTCAGATTAAATGTAATGTAATTTAAGGGCTTTCCGTTTGGAAAAAATTAGGGTAAATGGTGTATTTGATTTAGTCATTTTTGATTACTCCTGCTGTTTGCTGCTGGTGTGTTAGTTATGAAACAGCTTTTGAGCGTGAAATTTGAGGGGCTCATTGGGCATTTTTCTCTCATGTCACTTCGATTACCTAATCCCAAAAGTGGGAGTTTTCTTATAATGGAATTTTATTGATGAAGCATTTCAATGGCTTAAAGTCTGTAAAGTCCTTTTAATGAGTAAAGTTAGTGCTTTTTTACGGTCATTTTCTATACAGTTAACTATTATGATACACATTCTTTAACATAGTCTAGGTGTCAACTGCGATAATTACAAAATACCCCGTGAGGCATGTTTACTTTGCGTTTGCTAATTCAAGGTGGAGCAAATTAGCTGAAATTACTCCATAGTAGGATCCATAGGGAAAGCGATCAAAAATATTATTTTCTTTTAATTCTTTTTCAAGATTCGTTCTCCGAATCACTGAAACAACTCTTGCCTTCAATATTCCACACCTACTAGGTGGTGGTCTAATCACGAGAATCGATTTCGTCACTTCAAAGCCTTTCCCTGACTACTAATGAAGTAAGAATATCTTACCTGATATTAAGCGTAGCATAGCAGAGCTGAGGTAACCAAAAGTATGAAAGTAAGAAACACATTTAGCTCAACGACGCCTTCATACACTAGACTCTCTGGCTGCCTGGTCAACCAACAATTTCCAAACATGAGCACGGCAGCGCAGTCATCAAGAAACTCCGGTACTCGAGGCGCTACACAAAATATTCTTATTTTCCCTCTTTTACAATGTGAATTGCATTTATACCATGACTTATGTCATTTAATGCTAAAAAACTACCGTCATTAAAGTACTGAATTATCTGCACATTTCTGTGAATTGATAACAGCTGTAATACATTTAATATACATCAAAAACTGAATTTGGAAGATTTATCAGAGGTATATAGTTCCACTTTAAAATAAATTCTCCACGAAAATAGTCCATTAATCTACGATCCACTTTGTAATTATCTCTTAATATCGACTTTTTACGGCAAAATTGGATTTCAAGAACATTAAGCTGTTAATCAGTAGTACTCCAACAGTCCGTCGCCTATCTGATAGAAACAGGAGCGAAACGGAGTCCAACTCCATGAGACACTATTTTACGATCTTCAGGCCGATACCCCAATCGGAGGAAACAAAGAAAAAAGCAAGTTCTCGTTGTTATAGCGAAAACCTATTCTAGTGTAACTCAAAATATGTAAAGCATAGCTTCATTCATATTAGACCACTGAGAATAATTAAAGCATGGTCATAATTTTGCTAAAAGATAATATTTTAGAATTAGTAATAAATATATTTTTGCCCTGGAACATGTCATGAGTCCTTTGTTTAAGGTACTTTGCAAAATTTGGGAAGGGGAGACAGTTTTTCGACCTGACGAGCGGTGCCTTAAAAGCTTCTCTTTACATTTTCCTTCTCCCAGCTTGAGTTCAATGAAAACCAGTTCTTGAAATACAACTTCCCACCGCTAAGTTCAAGCCTGCGAAAGCCTTCTCTACGTAAGACTCAAAAGCGCCATAGTAACGAGTCTGTGGCAGCTGAAGAAACTCCCAGTGAAGAATCAACCTTAACTTCAAAACTCGTTCCCATTCTTAAAAGTTCCTCCTCTGCTGTTCCTACACAAACAGAAGTTAATAAGAAGACTAAAAGACAGCGAACTAGTGAAACCTCTGAGTCTCACGGGAAGTCCAAGCATGCGAAAAGGCAACAACGTCTCGGAATCCCCAAGAGGGTGGGTTCTAACTGTTAAAAAATAATTTTATCATACTATCACGTCTTTATTAAAATCATATCATTTTAATTTTTCTTGCTAAAAATTCGAGTTTTGCTCTAATTTAGCCGAAAAAACAACCAAAATTACCTTCACCAACGCCAAGAAGATCTCAAGTCCGTTTTGTGACTGAAAACGACTGACAGCTTAAATTCTAGATGGATTTGCCCTTTTCTACAAGCCAAACTTCCTTACTACTGATAGAAATTTAGTAGCACACCAGAAAGTCTTAGTTGTATACACAAACTTACATACATCCTCCTATTTACTTTTGTCTCTTGACATTTTCTTTTACGATCACCCCAACCTCCATCCCCCCCCCCCATTGTTTTTCAAATTCCTCAAATGATCATTAACAAAACTGAGCTGAAAGAATTGTAGAAGAAAAAAACATGTTTTCATTTGATACGATATACGACATAAGGGTAGACCGAAAGTTTGTCACAATTAGTAGTCAAGTTGTTTGATGTTAGAGTATTAAGTGCGGTTAGGTTGAATTTACAAGTACTGTAAGCCCTGGCTAGTACCATATAATAGTACCTTAAGGCAAAAGATTTGAAGTACCTGCATTGGCTAAGCACTTAAACTTGGATAATTCTAGGCATTCGGTTTTCTTCTATCTTTGGAAAGAACTCTACTCTTGCTTTTTAAATATTGGATGCTGAAAAGAGCAATAAATGTCGCATTCACTCCTAGCATCCGACTTTTGTAAAATTGTCAAATAACTATCTTCAACGATGAACTTCAATTGCACAGAAACCTCAAAAATATCTTCAATAAGAACTCAAGCTATACATAAATACTGTTTTTAAGACCGGAATCGCCCAATTTCACTCTCCACTCCGCTTGGAAAAAGGTTGTTGTGAAAGTCATTAGTACCCTTAGTATTGAACAGTAATCTAATTAGAGCTTTTTAAAACGATTTACTACTGTTTTACTCATAGTGACTGTCTCAGTTCTAGCAGTCCGTTCAAGTCCAAGGAAGCAAATGAAAAGTGCTTTATGGCCCACCATGAGCCATATCTCCTCTTTTCTATTTAAATAAGATCGGACTTACGAAAATTATGTCATCTCCGAGCGGCTTCAACAACCATAGTCATACAAACGGGATTATGTCGTAACGCTTATAGCAATTTTCAAAAATTTGCTGCTTTCCTATTTACATCCATCAAATTGAGTATCTCCTCAAAAGTCTCATAGCCTTTCATGCTAGGAGTGTGGATGAAATTCTGAGACGACGCCTTAACCATCCTGTAAGATTGAAACATAAAAATCAGGTCACTGAGTTTTTTGATGTTCATTATGCTTCGATAATATAAGTGCATTATTCCACTTTCATTTGTTTGCCCGATCAAAATGATAGATCTGTACCATAATACCTCAGAGTTTACAATAAACCTAGAGCTGCGCAAATTGGTAGTCATCAATTACTCCTCCCATTACTGGGTTTCTACTCTCCATCCTTCAGAGATGGGATGTCACGGCATGATGAGGCCAAAGATAATTAGTTAGTTCCACATTCACCTACCAATCACAATCGGGACAAACATGTGAGTGAAAGGATATCTGCTTACCAGATCTGTCTTGTCCAGTGCCTTTCCCTGGAGCCTGAGCACGTGCCGTGTATCGCACCGCAATGAGTTTAAACACTTCACAGCACCATGGTTATACGTTAAGACAGCCTCCAACCATGCCGCGAATCTCGCTTTAAAATGTTAAATTAAAATTAAACAAATCAATACCTCCAGTCGAATGGGGTATGCAGAATTCTAGATCACCAATGTCACCAGCAATCTGGAATTACAAGCAAGATAAGCTTGATTACTGAGGATGAGTGGTCGGATTGAGGAGCCGGACCACATTGATTTTAATTTACGGAGGACAAGAACATAAAATTCTGAAATATCCATGAATGCCTACTTGTAATAGCATCTTAGACACTAAGAGGGAAACTAAAAAGTCCTCATCAACTTTGACTGATCAGCTGTGTCGCATCAATAGGAAATATTAAAGCCTTTATGATCAGAAAAATGATATAGTAGGTAATCGAACCAAAAAAGCACCATTGGATCCCGACATTTCTGTATGCGTCGAAATCAGACTCGCCCAGACAATAATGAAAAACTAAGTAAATTCACTAAAGAATACACCCGAATACCTCATATCCATCAGCACACGTGAATAAATACTCTGAGGCATGGGCAAATACCCCCTCTTAGCTTGATAGTACTAAGCATTAACATTGATAAATCAAATATGACATGATAAAGAAAAGCAGCCCAGAAACAACAAACAAAAGCCTTTTAGTTATAATGGAACACACAGTTCCATAAGTTAGAAGCGCGGACGGATCTATAAAATTGTTTCATTTCGTTAAGAAAAGCGAACAAAGCAGTCAATTTACTCCAAAGATGCTTGAGGAACCGCAATCTAAATGTAAAAACGAAGTACCTAATATGGCTAAATAAAATTATAGATAGAAATAGTAGCTTAGAAAGCAACAAAAAAGTGGAAAATAATGAAGTTACCAAATGACTGAACGGTACACGAAAAAATAGTTGCAGTGTACGTTTACAGCACGGGATGAAAAAGGCATTTTATTATAAACGGTATGGCATTTTATTTTTGTACAAAAATGGACGATTAAAAGATTCGACGCCATATTTATCTACGCATTGGACCACCACGTCCACGACCACGTGGTCCACCTCTACCTCTTCCACGAACCAAAGGACCACGACGACCGCGCGTCGAATTTAAAACTAGAAAAGAATTTATAATATAAGTCAAAAGCTTACTGCTTTCCTTCTTGGGCTTGCGTTTGGTAGGTCCTTCGTCAATAAGAAGGGTGTCCAAAGGAAGTGTGTCAGGAAGAATAAAGTAGCGAATATTATTACCACGAACAGTGAGTGTATCCATATTTATAGTGTCCTGATTCTTTAGGGTGAGTTTAACTGATCGCAAATGGGTATTCATGGAGACATCAACACAAGCGATGGTACCATGAACTTGCGTACCATTCTTAAGTTCTATTGTCACTGTCTCGTGATTTAACTTCATAAGAAATCTATAATAAGTGAAGAACAATAATCAGATTTCGTAAATTTTATCGTTAAATGACGACAAATTTCATACCTAACTAGCTTCATCGTCGCGCAAATACAAAGTCCCGGTTTTGCGTTCAACGGATAAAACACATTAAATCTAGACTATTCATATTATTTTACAAATGTAAATATACGTCGCATTAGATATCAAAATAGTACATATTAAGTAATATTTGGTCATAATAATGTAAATAAATGTAACAGAATTTCAATAAGATATACTTTTTTGACAAGACTATACCAATACCATCTGACAACAAAAACATATTTTACTGATATATCCTTAACTTAGCTCAAATAAGACTGCACTTATTCGTTTTTTGTTGGTGATCACTTAGATTCAAGCAATTTAATTAGTTCTAATTTCCCTTGCACCGAATTTCTTCAGAATTTTATCGTTGTATATAAATTAAATTTTAGGGATTACAACGAAAAACCTAGGAAGCCAGTGCACGTGAATGACCACAATCCGACATGACAGTGTTATTAAAACTCGATTTTGTAAGCACATTAAACAAATAACTAGTAAAATACTCAATATTTATAAATAGCCATACTTTATAAAATTTTGATATATTTAAGTCGGTATACAGAAGAATGTCAAATTTTAAATTATGTTTTATGTAGATTGTGCAATATGAATAACTATTAATCCACGTGGTGTAAAAATTAGATAAAGCCAGAAAACATAATTATATAAATCCATTCCAAAAGGTCTTTCATTTCTGGCAATACCGCATACTTCATATTTATCAAGCTGATTTAATCGATATGTTCTTTTAAACTCGACTTTATTTATAAAAATATTATAAGTTAGAAAAGAATTTCTCAGCAAATCTACTTGTCGACTCAATTAACTTAAAAACCACAAATAGGCCAAATGTCAGCCCATAGGACAAAAATAAATAGTTTTAAACATATTAAGTTCACCATTTAAAGTAATGAGATGGTACAAATTTGAGTTCCTTTGGGAGGAAAGTAAACAAATTTATCCCATAAATATAGACACTGATTGAGAGTTAATGTTTTCAATTACCATTCGTAGACATTCAAAAAATGCTCAAAGTTAAAACATGAATAAGTCTATAAGTCATCTTTAAATGAACAATAATTGAATGAAATTTTAGTTCCGAAGAAAAAATATGCAGTAATTGAGGGTCGGAGTAAGGCTTCGTTGAAATAAAAAAAGGATTGGAAATTTAACGTACTTTAGTCAAATTCACTTTAAAATATTAATTTTGTGAAGAATATCCCTTAGGTAAAAGGATAGAATGCATATTAAATTAGAATATTAGCAATATAAATGGAAGAAATAGTCACGTAGATAATGAACAACCCCAATCTTAATATAAATCGTAGTGTTAGATGAAAAAAATCAAGGCTAACCACTTACTGTGATTATTAATTTAACAATACGGCTTCCAGATTTGCCATTAAATTCACTAAAGTTTATTGTTTGATTTTTATAACACATATTTTCGTTTTAAAATAAAATAAGCTAAACAAAAAACTAAACTTGCCGTTAATTTTATTCTTTTACCATTTATTTCAGAAATTTGTTTAAGATGACCAATATAAGGTCAATTTTGTTATGACGTTATTCGGAAAATTTTGGCTGAAATAAAAACGATCTTCCTATTTTGATAAATTTTTTTGGTCCAACATTATGTCTAGTTTAAGTAGAAAAGAAGAACTTGCGATTAAAAAAGCGAAGCTTGCGGCATTACGTGAGGAGAGATTACATAGGGAAGCCCCAAAGAAAAGTGGAGACTTAACCCCAGATATTCATTCCGTTCCATCTGTTAAGGCGGTTGACACTGAAAAAATCTTGGGTGATCTAGGTATCGGATTTGACTCGAAAATTACAAAAAATAGATTGGCTTCTGGCATGACCAATTCGAACAGTTCGGTTTCGTTGGACTCTAGGTAGGACCTTTTACTTTAGTTCAATATTTTTGTGAAGGCTATCTCAACACAAGACCCTCACACTTGCAATATCTGAATTTAACGAATGCTCCTTTAATCCAGCAACTGGAGAGCAATATTCCAAGGAGACTCAGACAATGGGGGAAATCAAGTGTGAGACTCCATGTAAGAATTATTTTAACTTTTACTTCGTTTAGCTATTGCTACTGATACTTGGCCTGAAACACCTTCGGGCGCAAATGGAACTATTTCCAAAGCTCTCATGAGCTTGGAGTGGGATGATTTGATTCCTGGTAATTTAGATTGTTTATTTTTGTAATATTAAAATATTTTTTAGTAGATGAAGACGACCCATTAACAGAGCAAGATGTTCCGCCTATTCCAAATAGTTTTGATATTGAAAAACACGTTAGAATTGAAGACATGGGTGCCACCATTAAATCATCAGGTTCAATATTTTTCGAAATATTTCAAAAAATTAGTTTATCTTGTTTCCATAATGTCGGTTTCATATCTTTTAAAGTCAAAGAATTAAGTGAAGAAGACAAAGAGAACATTCAGGCATCTGAAAACTTCCAGGAATTCTTATTTCGGACATCGACACTTGTCGAATGTGCCCTAGAAGAAGATGAAAGAGATATATTTTTCGATTATAGCGGAGCGGATAAGGAAGACGAGTAAGTCCCCTCCCCCCTCCTGCTAATTGTGTTCACTTATTACATCATCAAACAAAACTGTGTATATGTCCGAACCAGTAAATCGCAATGCTACATTGTAAATTGTTATGTAATTATTAGTGAGAACGCATATGATACACACCAGTAAATTTGGAAGTCATTGAATTTGTCCTACTTAAGAATTGCTAATAATTAATAAGTTTTCAAATATTCTTTTGAGGTGGAGAAATACCACCTAATGACCTCTCACGTTGTAAACTCGCCTCCTAAAGTCCCACTATAAACAAATGTGGTTATTTTGTTAACTAAATCGAAGGCGTGACCTCTGACTTGGTTAATTTGCGCTTTGATTACTTTACCGCTTATTCGCAATTGCAATAATCAGAATCTAATTTCCCATGTTTCCAGTTGAGAAACATACAGCTAGCTTCATCTCTTGTGGTGCAAATTAATCAGCGAGTATTATCAACGTGTCTATTTAAGGTGAATATATGAAATTTGTCGCAAATGCCTGCTATGTTCTAGTTTTCAAACGACAAAGGACACGATAATGACGCTTCCCTTTAAATTTTAATTCCTACCTTACCTCATGCTTATTCTTTTTGAATGTTCAGCATGCCTACTATCGCAGTCAAATCTTTGTGGAAAAGCCATTGTCTTCTCTTTGTTGCCTAACTGATTTTAAGTACTGTAAATGAATTAATTTTAAGGTGGTAGATAACAGTCACATTCACTCAAGTGTTCACAAAATTTACACCAAAATATTTGGATCGATTTCGTTTATTAAATTATAAATAGCTGATATCACTGCACCACTGTGATAATAATTTCGAAGGTTTACAAATCAGTGAGCTTTGTGGCTCCAAACTAAAATGTGAATTCTTGGGTAATGAAATGCATAAATTTTGTTAGTTTTTTTCCAAGTAAATTTTATTAACGATGCAATAAGTGCCGTTCACAAACAACTTTGTTCTACGTTAATTGGCTGTTTCAAGGCGGCCTCTTGCTCAAACACGTTTAAACTGCACACACCATGTAGTTTAATGCATGTGCATTCATTTACATAATCCCTGAATTTCATCGCAATTACTCATCGTATATCTTACCACTGAAGTTTTTTACCTCTTCTACCAGTTAGCGCGTATCTGATTCAGCCAATTGGATTATGCTTTGTTATCATTGGCTGACGTGGCTAATCATTGATATTTAATTGGTTAACAGGCTAGCAAAAGCTCAACAATTGCTGATTGAAGATCGTGTATTTTTCGATGAAGTGTGGACAGCGAAAAGAGCAGTAACAGCTCTTGACTGGTCAGTCAATCATCCTGAAATCGTCTTAGCGGCCTATTCTGCAGTTCAGAAGGATGAAATGGCTTTGACACCAGTTGATCTCTATGCGGCGGCTGCGACCACCGATGGTGTTTGTCTTCTCTGGAATCTCAAATCAAAAAAGTCTGACTCAGGCCCAGACTCGATATTCATCTGCCAATCTCCCGTTACCACAGCAATACTCTCTGACTTTCATCCGAATCTTATTATCGGTGGAACATATGTCGGTCAGATAGTCATATGGGATACAAGGTTAGTTAAGCTACCTAATGATTTACTGGTATTATTAAATCTCTTTATGCTAAAGTGTTAGTTCCCACTCCCATATAGAGTTAATCGTCAGACTCCAATCCAGAGGACTAGTCTGGCTGGAAATACAGGCCACTGGGAGCCAATCACAGCTCTAGCGGTGACAGGCGACCACAATGCCAATAATCTTGTCAGTGTTAGTACTGATGGAAGATTGTGCTGCTGGAGCTTGGATATGCTTGCCCAACCAACCCAAACCATGGAACTCGTTTACAAACAGGCAAAGGCTGTGATTCCCTCATCCGTGGCTTTTGTACGTGATTTTGATGATGGCTTCCTGATTGGTGCTCAAGATGGGTATGTTTACTCGGGCTCGCGAACTGGAAGGTAAGTATAAAATTGTTTGTTTATTTATCACTCATTTATTTTATTTACTTTGGGTTAAAAAGAAATAGAATATTGTTGTTAATATTTCATCGGAATTTAAAATATAGTCTTATTGTTACACATTACTTCTAAAATCAAAGTGAACACATGGTAGTAGACTTGTCATTAGAAACAAGATGTTTTTAATTAAATTTATACATTTCGACTTTGTTTCAATGATATTTTCAAGTCTATTGCTGGAAAAATATACTTGAATAGCCTCATTAACTAAATTGGAAAGAGAACCAATATGTAGCGGATTAGCTACCTAACTAAGCCTGAATGTACTCAGAAACCTCAGTGACAGAGTTCTCCTAGTTAGTATCTCCCACTGAAGTAGCTAAGCTAGTTGCAAAGCTAAGAGACAGAGGTATCCAGGTAACGCGTTTATTCTAGACATGCATGGCGTGGAGTGTGCTGTGTGTATGACGTGCAACTTAGTCATTATATACACTTTATGATATGATGACCTCATATAACTTGGATCATTGATTGGTCGGATAATCGTGTACTGGAATTGACCATTAGTTGATCGTATTGGTATTGGCCATTGATTCTGCATTAGTCTTGCCAAAGTTGTGTCCCCACAAATAGTTTCCCAACGTTAAAATCCAATTCATGTTTATTTCCATGATTCTGCAAATGACCCGTGAAATGGTATCCCGAAATGCTGCAAGACTTCTCTAATGACACAATAAACTCGTCTGTTTGTTATCAAATTCTGACTGTAGTTATTTAGTTGACTTACTGAAGTCTGATATTAAGACAACTAGTGTTCCTTAGAGAGTTAGGTTTTATTTGTCAACATATAATAAAAGATCGTCCATATTTTGAGAGCTTCTGTTGAAGCAATGTAGGCATGAAAACGAGGTGTTGGCTAATATCTGCTTTGCCCTAATTAACAGGTGGTTGAATTCTATTGGTCGATCAGTAAAAAACGGAGTCTGGAACGTCAAGGGCGTAAGTTTTACGCACATTCTGTGAGAAGGGCCTGTCGTACTGAATAAGAGCTGAAGATAAAATAGTACAACAGAATCGGAGTTTCATCCCGGAGAGACAGTTACAGTTTACTTTACCATTTGCTGGTTAACGCATTTTTTTAAGTCTGGAACTAGGATAATATCAATGGTTTATTGTTATTTAACATTCGTCAAATTCAACTCAATTTTGATAAAATTTATCTTCATTCTTTTTCTATTATCGGGTGTAAGATTAATTTTTAAGTTTCAATTAGTTGCTTTAAAATTGTAAAAGTGAATATTGGAGTCAAATTCTAAAGTGCAGAATTTAGAATGCTAGAATATTCCGACATGGTGTTTTAGAAATAGACTCATTCATTTTTAGCCCCTTTCATTCATTTTTTTTGTCTTGAATATCTATATGGAAACATTCTATACTTTGAATTCCATACACGTGGTTTGTGTTGAATGACAGCCATCTCAAATAGAATAAAAACCCTATTTGTGTGAATGAACGTCCCGATTGTATTGTTTAATCTTCAACAATCGGGTTTAACAGTATTTCTTCAATGTGGCATTGGGTTAACATCAGTTAAACCAAAATCTTACGTCAAATTATTTGCAGTGAACCTGGAGTGAACATTCAATTTGAAGGACACCACCAAGCTCCGGTGACAGCCATTTCAGTTCCGAACGCAGAGGATCCTCTGAATGATGGAAATGTTTACCTTACAACTTCAATGGACTGCACAGCGAAGCTCTGGTCCCGAACCGAACGTCTTCCACTTGTTTCCTTTGAGGAGCGCTCCGATTACATCCTCAATTGCGATTGGTCACCCTCACATCCCGCTCTCTTTGCAACAGTTGATCTTGGTGGTCATCTTGATATCTGGAATCTTATTATGAATAGTGAGGTTCGTTCGAATTTTGAGTACTACTTATCTCTTAATTAACTGAATGTTAGGAGCAGATATTTCAAAAAATGGAATTAAATAAATAACAGCAGCAACAGTAAAGCCCAATACAGACAGGAGGAAAGGAGACTGATTAGAAGTAGAGTATTAACTCAGTAGGTCGAGTTATTTGTTTTATACTTAATGGGTAAATGCCAGCAAATTATTGGCTAACTTCCAAAAACAGCCGAATTTCCTCATGTACCATGAGAACGCGATTCAGTTAGTCATGAACTCCCCTTTAATGAACGGTACGATTTAGATGCTGGTTTAAATTAAGATACCGGAGATTTTGATTGAATGAAGAGCTTTATACCTTTAACAGAGTAAATTAAAATTTACAGCTCTGATTATTTGGTTTATTTTTATTATTTTATCTCTAGAATGTTCCTTTGCCCAAGGAGTTAAAATCAAGCAAATAGGAGTATTTAAGAGAAATGACCACTCCACCTGTCATTATAAGGAGAATATATTATAAAGATATTAAAGGGGAAATTGAAATATATATATATAATTAAGATGTTTTAATTTAATTAATTTGCTTTACACTTGGATAATTGAGTAATTGATTTTCAATATCCAATAGGAAAATTATATCCTAAATCGGATGTTTCCGTATTACTCACTACAATAACCTTGTTATTTATTGATTTAATGACTATCACCTATAGGGGGATTTAAAAACTTTCTTAGTCAGTAGTGATTGGTTAGGCAACTATTGATGATGAATTGAAAAGTTATATCTGGTCTATATTTATTATATCCACTGAAAAGAGGTAATGAGGTCTCAATGCTACTACATCACTGGCTAACCAGTCAACCGATCAACCTTAGATGCTGGAATTATGTAATCGATTGAGCTTTAATAATAATAATAAGAATTGTTACATATTATATACTTATATTCAGACCTTCGGTCTTTTTTCACGTTTCCAGAATAATTCTAGTCATAGTTCAATTCAATAGGTACATAGTATTATCACAATAGCAGTCTAGTTTAGGTTTCTACGTTAAAAGCATGCATCCACATTAGAATAACAAGTGGATTGATCTATAGTCTATTAATGGATTCATTTAGAGTGATCCTTATGAAATGTTTTTAGGTCCCAACAGCCTCAACAGTACTGAAAAATGAAGCGTCACCCAACTGTTGCAAATTTGAAAAGAAGGGCTCCCATATTGCCGTCGGCGATGACAGTGGACGAACTCGAATTTTTGCTATTAATGACGTAAGCCTCTTCTCTGCTATCTATTCACACCGTACAATGTAAATGCACTCTTTTTTCTGTTATATTTAACAGGAATTTTAGTGTTCTATATTATTATGTTATTTATTGTAGTAACTTCATTGAAAAAGGTGTCAGGTAATATTTACTTCAACTTGGCGGTTACTTGACTGGTTGGTAGATTTTTCCCACGATTATTCAGCATTTCTCACTTAATTTAATTTAAATGTCAGTTAAATGATTCCACTTCAAAAATCTCACAATCTATGGACGAATAGCATATATATAAGAAACTTTATTGTGCATTTTGTGAGGGAGGCATTGTCCAAGTAAGAATTTATTGCAGAATATCTCAGAGCTAAGACTTAAACGTCGCCAAGGCTGCAAAATATCACGGCGAGTCACTCAATATTAAGGGAGATAAGAGTGAGAGGAAGCAGCCATCTTTCTGCAATGAATACTTTCACCTTACTAATATAGGGTTAGAGTTGGGTACATAGCTCAGATCCTAGTTTCTCAACTGTTTACTGTAGGTTCATATTAGTCTGATTGCTAATGAGATAACTGGTTTAGCTTACTGCCTATTTGCCAATCAGAATCTACATGAAGAATTATTAGATCTCCTTTAGTAATTAATTTAATCGTCTGTCCCCATTTTTTAACTAATACTTTCTTTCATATTGTTTATCTGATATTGTTCGTATTAGTACTTTTATGGGCACATCTTTCTTCAGTTAAAATTGAAAGAACTATATTTCAGTTTTTATAAACTTTTATTACAAATGGTTAATAACACACAATGATTTAAAACAATCTTCAAAGATGTTATGCTCTCCATTTAGAAAATTGCTTTGGCCCGGGGTGATGAATGGACGATGTTTGAGCAACAGTTACGCCAACTCAAAGATACCGCGGTACATGAACAGAAAACTGATTCTCTTATGCGTGACTTTGCTTTCTCCGACATATAAAGGGAAATATTCATTCACTTTGCCTTCCCACTCTCTGCCTAACACACTAGCCATCTGTGTTTTCACAGTTATCTCATCATTTTTCTCTGTCCCCTCTCTTAGCCTGTTGCCTTTGACACGCGGTTAGCTTGTCGGTACTGATAATATTCTTACACACTTATGATTTGTATCTTTTTTATTCTTTTACCCAAATATATATCTGGTGATAGGAATGGTGTCTACATCTATTTTTCCAGTCATATTTTGACGATACTTTCTGGAGCATCAAAGCTTTTTGATCGAAGTCCAAGCTCGACTGAGATAAATTCTAATCTTCTATTCAGAAGCGTTTTTACGGGTTTTACATGTTAATTCATAATGTTTAATTTGTAATTTAATGTGTAATTTTCAGAATTATTACAATTTTTGATGAATGCACATATTTCTAGAACTTGATTTATTGTACACGACGTAAAAGATTTGACATGGAAACTTATCTGCATTTCTAGCTAAAATTGAACATATTATGCCTAATGTCAGGAGGTGATTGTAAAACCAATTAATAGTTGATATTTTAAATTAATGCTAACACCAGTCTACAGATTCATTTGGTGACCTTAAATTATTTATATAGAAATCAAGACCATAAAAGCTTTGCAATTTTGGAATTTTCCTATATATCAACACGCTTTCATAAATTACGTATTTATTAGTACATATGAGAAAATATTTTCCCCAGGGATTATTATTGTATGTGTAAGTCTGTAATTTTTACTATTTTATTTCATTTTCTTCTAAAGAAATTATTCATTTTCATTACTGTTATAAATGGCACTTATATATAGGTTCTTTGTGCCTTATTTTTAAGTTTTGGTTTGAATTATCTGTAACGTGGTGTTACCTAAGTGTACTAGTAAGTAGTGTAAGTTCTCAGATAGTCGAAGAATTGGTCAAATTGATTATAACATTTATAAATACATATTAGTGGTCAAATCTGATTCCCAAAGAATATTTTCTTATTTTTAGCACAAACTATGCAATAATATAACATCCCAACACTTGACAATCATGAAATCTTCTAATTGAATTCACTAACATTAGGTTGCTTAAAATGGGCCAGAATAACTTTCCTCCTCACAAATTCCAGCATGAATTAGAAGTTGCTACCAAGTTACTATTCCTTACAAATTAAAACGATTTTGCAAAAATTTCATTTGGGATATAGTATTTGATCTGTAACCACCTAGCATTGCTTTTTTCGCAGCAAGAAAATAATTGGGGATAAATCTGAATAACATTTACCATTAGTTTACCACAATATTACTATCTGCAGTCAACTGATTTCGTATAGATTACAATATTGTCTCAACAGGCATATTTGTAACACTTGGATATTATGGTTATTACTAATTACTGTAAAAACCAGAGCGTCATTAAATAAATTTCGATAGGTCACTTTTATTCATAAATAAGAGCAAATACATCCCAAAAAGCTTGTCCCAAAAAACGACATGCTTAATCGTTCATTTTATTATATTTGTAATAATAGACCAAAACGAATAAATTCTGCTTAAAAGACTTTATTTTCAATTGTGACTTCGCTAATCTCCGTATTCATGAATTGGCCCTAACATCTCTTGAAATATAATTCAAAATATGGATAAATGTGTCGTTAAACGTCTTCGCCATTGAAGAATAATAATAAATTGTCGTAGCACGCATTGAAAACACAATTAAATTGTAGGAAAAAGAAATGGGGTAGTGATTCTCTGAATAATTTAAATTGAAATAGACCAAGTTAAGACATATAGTAATTGAGGTAATATTTCACTTAAAGTCATGTTGAAAATATGCGACACCTGTATTTTGCCTCCCACAAAACAGAATAAAGGCTTCTTATTAGGCCAATTGTAACGCGACCTTGAAAAAACTTGTGGGTCGTTTGCATATTTTGCGTCGCGGTACATAAATACATTGAAGGTAATAGGTTTTTTTAAATCTAAATGCAAGTCAGTTTATGCTAATACTGTATCTAAATCCGAAAATTATATACCTAAATTTTATTGCAATTACCATATTGTTTATTTAGCTAGCGGCTTTACTATTATGTGGGCTCAATACATATAGTTTTAATAATATTTTGTAAACTCGCCATTAATCGATATCTTCATTTGTTTTCACTTGTTTATTCTTTTCTCTTTAATTTTTTACAGAGTAAAATGGTAGATATCAACTTTAAACACGAGTTAGATGCTAAACGCGAGCGTGTTGAAGATATATTTGATTTTGAAGGCTGCAAAGTCGGTCGGGGTACCTACGGAAGTGTATTCAAGGCAAAACGAAAAGACGGTTCAGATGACAGGGAGTACGCTCTTAAACAGATTGAAGGCACTGGTCTTTCCATGTCCTCCTGTCGCGAAATTGGAGTAAGTTTCTATATTTTATTCATTTCATCCTTTTCTAGCTTTTGAGAGAGTTAAAACATCGAAATGTCATGACACTGCATCGGATATTCCTCAACCACACAACTCGAAAGATATGGCTTCTATTTGACTATGCTGAGTACGATCTCTGGCACATTATCAAATTCCATCGAACGGCGAAAGTCAATAAGACCTATTTTACTGTTTCTCAGAATATGGTAAAGAGTCTTATGTATCAGATATTAAATGGAATTCAATACATTCATTCATGCTGGGTTCTCCATCGTGATTTGGTAAGGTATTAATTGATTTTAACGAGAAATCAACTCCATCTAGAAACCGGCAAATATTGTGGTTATGGGTGAGGGACCTGAACGCGGTTGTGTTAAGATTGGCGATTTGGGATTTTCTAGAATCTTCTATTCTCCTCTAAAGCCTCTCGCAGATTTAGATCCGGTTGTTGTTACTTTCTGGTATCGAGCACCGGAGTTGTTGCTAGGTGCTCGACATTACAACAAAGCGATCGATGTTTGGGCTATCGGATGCATATTTGCTGAACTCTTAACCTTTGAACCAATTTTCCATTGTCGGCAAGAGGATATCAAAACCAGCACACCGTATCACAAGGAACAGTTGGAAAGGATTTTTCGGGTTATGGGTTATCCGTCTGGTAAGTATTGCATTTTTTGCTAAATTACACATAGTAAATTTGTTTTACAATGTGATATGTAGTACATATCATCATTATAGGATTCTTGGATTATTAGCTATTGTACTTCAATGTTTTACTGAATTGAGCTAGTTCAATTTAACGAACTAATAATATATGACCATTCAGGAAGTGGGGGTATTGGCTGATTAGGAAAATACCGATTTGTGTAATGGCTTTTCGTTTATTCATTTATAAGAAGATGTGTGTATTATACTATTCGGACAGGCTTGGGGAGGGAGTTCCACGGGGTTGGTGGTTTTACTTCTTTGCTACTTAAGAAAATATGCTGTTTCTTTTTTGTAAGAACCCTTGAAATTCGCATTGTGTTTGATGTCAACTTTGAGAGGAAAGTCTTGATACACTTCGTTTCATTTGAGGTTACTTTTCATTACCTTTTCTCATTTGCTGTTTCCTTTAACATTATTAGAGAGTTAGACTCAAACTTCCCATATGCAGATCATCTACATCTATAATTATTTTCTCTCGTTTAACATTTTTGCGTTTGATTGCAATTTCTGACCTTCTTAGCTCCTATTTCAGTAGTAATTAATTAAATCAACACGCAATTTTGTTTCTTCGAAGATGAGACATGGCTTGAGATGCGAACTATGCCGGACTACCCCCAACTCGGTCGTGATTCAATAACCCGAAAGGCCTATGGAAAGTATTATCTCGAGGGCTATCTGATGGAAAAGAAGGTTAATATGAATCCGAATGAAGTTTCTCTCGTGAGTATATCTTAGGTTTGTGATTCAAGTTGTTGTTCTTTGAACTCGATGTTGTGACACATTTTTTTGCTTTCAACAGCTCAAATCGTTGCTCACTATGGATCCCACCAAACGACCTTCTGCGGAAGAAGCATTGGAGCATGATTACTTCAGAACAGGGGATAAACCCAATGATGAGTATGTTTTCCACCCATTCGATTAGTTTTTCCCCCATGCCGAAAGACATAATTGGAGCTTTCTACTGCTCCTATTATTTATTTATTTATATCAAATGGCAGGCTTTATGATAGTTATCATTAGCCCTTTAGTTGACTTCGGGCTTCACAGAGGAGAGAAACGTCAAAGTCACAACAAGTCGAGAGGGTGAACAGAAGAGTGAATCACAGATGCAGAAGAGACGGATAGAAACAAAGGTATAGAAAAAGATAAGGTGATAGTTTTAACAGACTACTAACAGAAACTAGCGGATGTTTCTAAGATAATTTCTTCGTTCTAGGTTTAAAACGGAATATAAAAGTCTTATCAACTCTAGAGATTCGTAACTATTAAGTAATCTGCTTTGAAATAGAGCGCCTTGATTACAGAAAAAAGGGTATATTTTGAAAAAAACACCAACTATTCCTTCTTTCAACTTTTCATTAAGTCACATCTTGTAATCCTCCATTGGGAAGAGATGTCGTTGCCAGGTGTATTTATCTCATACTCCTCTGAAATAATGACTTACCAAAGGGGTATTTTTTTCAATTTACTCAATACTTGAGCTGAGGTTATACTGAAGAAAAGATTCCACGATACTTCACTAGAAAGAAAAATTATGGCGAGTAAAATCAAATACTCTCAACAGAAATCGTAGAATAATCATGCGATGTACAGCGTTAGATTTGCGCAATTTACGTTCTTTGTTTAAAGGGAGTAACTATTTCGCTTACTTGTCATTATTAGTTTACCGAGTAGTATCAGTAGTAGTAAAATCATTTGGCTCACATAAAAAACTGATTATTACAATGGTCTCTTGATTTATGCAGCGTTTTTGGTGGAATGCCAATACCCTATCCCAAGCGTGAGTTCATTACCGATGATGATCAGGACGACAACAAACAGCAACAAGGTGCAGCAAAAGGCGGTGTCGTGGCTCAGCAGCAACCACCTCAACAGGCTTCTCAACAGCAGGCCAAGGTACCTCAACAGCAAGGTCCTCCGCCGCCAAATCAACAACACACAGTTCCACACTATCCTTCTGCCCAAGTAAACTTACTCGCCTTTTTTAACTTTTAATTGTTTAAAATTCACCCTACTTATTGAACTTGAGTAGGCACTTTCGACTTTGATTTCTTTTTCTCCCTATGTATAGTATTACGCTCCCCAGCCTGGTCTTGGTCAACCCACGGTAAGACAAGTTGATGAACTTGATCATTTTTTTCTGATTCGATCACAAATTTTTTGTTTGTTGGTCTTTCTTGACTTTTCCCTTAACTCCCATTTGTATCTTATAAATGTGTCGGTGTGTGTGTGTGTGTGTGCGCGCGCGCATTTTAAGGTTAATTCGAAGTAGTTGCATAAAATTGCCTAATTTGCTGTTTATTGTGCTTTACTGTGCTTTGACAAAAATACTAAGCTGTATTTTGATTTATTTTTTTTTCGTCAGCATTACTATCAAGAAAACATCATTAATAAGCCTTATGTGGTAAGACTGTTTGGGCTATTTTTGCAGTTTGTGATTTTTCGTGTATAAGCTTGTTTTTTCTTTTCCCCAATAATTTTATTCACTTTGACTTGATTTGCCGTAGTTTGTTGTTTTCGATGTAAAATTTAAAGAAGCCTGCTCTTGGTTTTAGTATGGGTGCCAACTTCCAATGACACAGTTTCAGTTCATTTTGGGAAGCTATTTGATTGTTCATTTCAAGCAGTGGGTAGATTTCGAACTCATATTTTTTGATGATTCAGATTCACACCTGCTCACTGCAGCACATTAACGTGAAGTCGCAATTCATTCATGCGTATTCGGTGTTTTCGTTGATTATACGTTTGAATTAATTCTTGTCAATGAAGGGGAGTCCGAATGGTTCCAAATTGGTCTCCCTTTAAGGAGTTCTAGAGTCCACGTTTGAGAAGTCAAAGGATACTAAATCGAAACTTGTCAGTGAGTAGAATGTATAAGTCTGGCCAATAAAGGAAGATGGCAGAATTCGAGTCTCTCTTCTCTGGGAGGTCTGGTGTTGCTCCATTGTTGGAAATGCTTTTATCAGTGGACCTGCCAATAATCACCTTATTATTAGCTTAAATGACTTGATGTTCGATGTGCACTTCTTCAAGATCAGAGGTTACGAGATAGATGATCAACGTATGCTATGAACAACGATTCTTATTAAAGCTGTTCAAAATGGAACAATAGAGTGCAATTTTCTCAATAGGAAATCTAGAATGACCAAGTTGAGTATTGCAAAACATTTCAATATAACTCCATTTGATAGTTTTTTTGCTTTATTTCATGAATTTAAGACCACTCTTGTCTGATAAACGTTTATTAATCTCTTTGCAAATGCTGATATTTCTCACGATTTTTTTCCCTTCTGAACACAAGAGCCCCGATCACAAGGAGTTATATTCAGCGGAAATGAGTGATATTTTTGAAATAATGCCTCATTGTCTGACAGATGGATGCAGCCTAAGTTGTCAATTAAGTGAGGATTTCGTGAACTATGATCATTGGTTTGATCAGCCAATCGTAAGAATGAAACTGACTTGTTACGAGTTCCAAAACTGTTTTGTTATCAAATGTTGATTTTATTGGGTATTAAAGTGTTTTCTACTTTGTTTACTAATTGATTGAGTTTAAAAGTGATGTGGGCCAGTCTGATATATCGAAGGAATAAGTCAAGTCAAGAAATAGATGGTGATTCTTTATATCATTTTCTAGGTGATCGGCAAACTTTGAGAAGACATTTCTCCTTACTGTGACAGGCAAAAATCTACTTGGAGATCATAATATAAGCCTGCTCCATCTTAGTATTTGGTATTCAAGCCAAGGAGGATAGCATGGGTACGCTGGTGTTCATATAACACTCCTGGCGAAAGCAATCAACTTCCACTCTTATGCCCAGTGGATGGAATGAATAAGAATGTAGGTTTAGCAGTTGGGAACATGCGTTTTTCATCACAGACTTCAGGCTTAAGCACTTAGATCCAGGGGGAAGTTCTATTTACAACTTATTGCAATGGCTATTAAGTCAAAGTTTTAGCATGAGGAAACTTCCAATTGCTAGGCAATATGGAGGTTCGTCTGGAAATAATATTGGAAACTACATTTACTTTTGCACTATTGTCTGAATGATTAATAATTCCTTTCCTCGTTTGACCGAGTCTGTTTAGTACTTAGGACTATTTGTTCTTAAAAGCTCCGATTTACAGTCCTTATGCAAAATGAGAATTGAACAGCGGGACATATTTGGACGCCAACATCAGGTTTCCTTGAAGGTAAGAAGAGTGATGTGTGTCGACTTTTGTCCTGGAAATTGAGGGTATTCGAGACCCTAGTTTGACTTATAGTGTTTCGGTTTTTTTGAAGTTGAAAATTGGATTGAATGACGACTTTTCGTGCAATATTATGCACAAATACTTGTTGATGCGTATTCAAAGATCGGTTCTAATTCATTTGATGGACATTTGATGATGTAATTGTGCAATATACACTGACACCCCTGCTTGCCTCGTCGTTGTATCGCATTTGCATAGATTTTCTTTATATTCACTCTCGTGACTGGATACGTTCTCATTAAATACTGCTGCGTCTGTTTTCGTATTGATTTCCTGCGTCATTCCTGTAAGCACTAATAAATGACCATACAAACAGCGCTGCGTAACTCCAATTCATTTGTATTTGCAGTGGTTTGATTCCCTACTTACGTTATATCTTGAATCGCTTATTGTTTTTCCCCCGTTTCCCACCCCTTTAGCTTCATCCTGCGCGCAATCCCATTCCCCCCCCCCCTCCCCGCCCATTGTCTAACGCCTACTTTTTGAGCTTCACTTGGCTATGCAGTTATCGTCTCTTCCTCTTTTCAGGTGTTGTTTCAGCGAAGTTTACTAGTTTTCTCTTTCCTATAGCGGTCCTTCTTCTAAAGTAGAACTTCAACTGCTATACATGCTTAAGTGCAATTCTGTCATTGTAACTTATGCTTAGATTCAATACACCCAACTTGGTATTCGTTTCTTGCCTATTAGGGAGATAAAGATTTGAAGTTAGCACAAATCAACTATCTAGTCCGTTTACTTCAGTACGTGCCCAATATAGTCTTAGTTTCTATTTCCTCTTGCAAATTTTACAAGCCGTGGACTTTAAGTGAAGCTGCTAAAGCAGGGTTACTTCAACGCGCTAACCTAAGGCTTAATTGTGTCGTTTATGTTTCGGTTACGTTCATAGGAAGTGCTTACAATAGTTTTTTATGCAGATACTAATAGCTCACCGTGTCTTTCTTCCTCTTTTCTTTGCATTTCAGCATGCAAATATGAGGGGAAGCTACCAGCAACAAACTCAAAATCAGCAACATCCAAACTATCCCCGTTATCAGTGACACTCAAACCCCTGCTCTCCTTATTGTAAATACCTCCTTTGGAATTAATTATTTCTTTTTATTTTAGACTGTCTTTTCTCCTTAAAGAATAATTTAAGCAGACTACTTCATATATTTTTTGAGTATTAACGCATAAGTAGTACCAATAATGGTTACATTTACAGGGACGATAATTTCTGAAAATTAAGAAGGGCTTCAGAAAGGGATTTGATAGCGTTGGCATATCTTTCGGCATCCATAGACACGGAGGTATCGATTATGCGTTGGGAACATGCATAGATGGCGTTCACAATAGTGGATTGAGTTTCCTTCAAATTGGCATTGGTTTCCAGAGCCCTTAGGAATTTAGTGTAATCATAAGTTTGTTGATTTGGTGCAAGTGTAATATTTTCGATGTTGTTGGGTCCGTTTTGCATGGATTTCGGTTTAGGTTCTTGATTCTGATTGTCAACCTCGTTACAGCAGACGCAAAACAGCTTTCCTTCCCGATTTAGCATCAAAATTGTCTGAAGCACGCAAAAAAATACAATTAGATAAGGAAAAATGGAAGAAAGTCGGGCGGAAAAATTTAGTAGACTCATACTAGCATATTTTAAATTGGCAATAGCGGCAGATGACTAAGCAGCTCGATCTAGCCCATGCCACAGTGACCTCCCAGCTCGGCTTTCCCCATTGGTCCACTCTGCGTACAGGCGGGTGCAATGTTGACAGCACTATATATACTTATAATTTCGCTAACCAACCAGAGGGGCTAAAGCATTTATGCAATCAAACAGCTTCTAACATTGTTATGAATAGCTTCTTCTAGGCTGAAATAAGAGCCATGGATATTATCGAGAAGTCCAAATAAGAAACCAACGACATGAGCTGTGTGGGACTTCTAACTTACTAGTGTTTACCTTCCTCTCTTCCCCACTATTGACGTTCAAACACTTGTGTCCCATAACAATACGTAACATACCTTCGTCAAACTCCCATTCAAGTCAGGCAGCTTATAGTAGCGGTATTACTGCTGCCTAAAATAAGGAATAGCCATTCAAGAATATCCCAAGTATATCGTCAAGATCCAATACATGATAGGAATGGGACGAAGGAAAGCATACGCAATTTAGTCTGAGGGTTACAATTCTAAAGTTAGTTCTTGAGATACAGATAGTGAGTTGACGATGTCTCTAAGGTTGCTACCAAAGGTTAGATAACCTTAAAGCACTACAGAAGTTCTAAATGGCCGGACTCCTCGACCTCGCCACCCCCAAAATCAGTAATTCATTCAATTCCTCCTTGACGAGTTGATAGAAATAAGGTTATTATTGACTCAATGCCAACAGATGATTAAAACTTGTTTCCACAAGTTAAGATGGCAAGAAATAGCCCTCTACTTCTAAAATACAAATTACATTGTAGTTGTCATTTTTCGAGATGTGCATTGAAGAGTAAGGGCTTACATCTTAAACTTTTGGAAAACATTCAAAGAAATTGGCGTGAATATGGGGAAGATATCTCAAAGCCGCTTTTGTGGAAAGCATCCCATCATCAAACTTGTTGAACGATGCTGCCAGCTATATAAATCACTAACGTGTATTGACATCGTGATATCTGACTTATCACACCTGCACATCCACTCTAAATGGTCAATTAATATCACAAAAGAGAGGTTCAAACATTCCGTTGATATACATATTAACTTACCTCACAGGTAGGACAAGATTTATCTAACATACGCCATCCTCTGAGCAGGTATTGACCCAGTATCTGGGAGATCTTGTCCGATCGCTGACGCTGTCTCTCCTTTTCTATGGAACTTTCTGTTGAAGTGGTCTTTGGCGTCTTCAAAGATGCCTGCTTCTCCTTCTTGTTAAACTCCGTGCAGAAAATGCAACGTTCTTCTCCCTCTGGGGTTTGAAATAATAGAACCTGAAAGGCATAATACAGAAGAGATACATCGAATTTTTCATATTTATGAATTTAATAGTACTATGATGCACAACACCAACACACACTTAAACGACAGAAGTACAAAATAGCAAGACCTTTTAATCAAGTCCTACAAAAATAGCAACTGGGGAGTAAACGACTTGACAAACTTTCAATCCTATCATCTACTTCCAACATTTCAACATCAAGACAACTTACTATGACATCTGAATAAATTACAATGACGCTAGGGGTCCCAAACACTGAGTCCACTTGACAGGAATAAGGTACCTACCAACTTCAACAAGTCTGACTCCTACCCGCTTAATTCTTTTGATAAATTCAACTCAAATGACTTTATTAACAGCGCTTTCAACTCCCTCCAAGCTCGAATGTCGTCTTACTTTCAAATACATTAGGCATCAGAGTACCCTATAACTTGGTTTTTCGAAAAATCACTGATTCTCACTTCCAAAGAGCTGTTTAACGATGCAAGAAAAGTAGACTCACATTACAGGTATTGCAGCACTTTTCTGTTATCCGCCATCGCTTGAAAATGTATTCAGATATCATATCCGGCCTCTGGTTAAGTCTTTGATCTGGCAAATCTGTTGTTACAGATGCTATCGATTCTATTAGGGGGTATCGCGTTTTGATAGCGTTAATTTTGACTTCCGTTGAGAAACTGTCCCACATTGTTTTCGATTTTTCTAAATGAAGTTTGCCCGCATCGCCACAGAAAAGACAGAATGGAAGTCCTTCTTCAGTTAGAATTAAATTTGTCTAAAGGTAAAACACTAAAAGAATCCTACTTGACAGTGCAAACAGCGATTTAATAGAGCTTTCGGACCCTTGAGAATACTTGGATCAATTGAGCGATTACATATAAGCGATTTTTCAATCTGCCTATCCAGTTTATTACGCGTCTCATTATAAATAACTTCAAAAGAATCTACAGAAAAATCGACGGATTCACTCTTCTCAGAGCTTGAAGGCAAATCACCGCAAAAATTATTATCCGGGTGGGCATTTTTGGTTGAAGCTAGCTCATCCTTTGATGTATTTACGTTGTCAACCTCACTGCAAGCAACACAATAAGTGTTACCATCTGGATTCAAAAATAAAATGGTCTAAAGTATCAAAAAGGCGAGTTAAAATCAGAAAAATGACCGTGGCCAAAGAAAACAGTCAAAACTTACATCACAAATGGTGCAGTTACTTCCAAGCATTCGCCATCCCTTGAGAAGATATTCTCCCATTAATTCAGAGATTTTAGCAGACCGTTGATATCTTAAATCCCTTTGCGCAAGATCTTCGTCAGAAACGTTGTCCATCACTATTGAAGATAAGGCCGACCTTAATTATGAAAGCCCTTGAATATGTCATTGAGCGAATAACCACAATACACATCGAAAGTTAGATCAAATTTGTTTAAAAAGAGTTATATATATATATATTTATTTATTTATTTATTTATGACATTTAGGTATTTATAACAAATATTGATTGCTGGAACTTATCAAAATTGAGTATAATTAGTAATAATCTCTTTATATTTGAAGCATGTATAATATTTGGCAGTAAAAATCGAAACCTGGATGTTATTTACCTAAATGCATAAGTGACTATCTTTTAATTTTCCTTTAACTGATCATCTGACATAACATTTTTCTTATACCTTGCAAATCAACTCCTTCAGTGCTTCAACTTTAATAATTCCTTGTCACTATCTGCTAACTAACAAATGCAGAAAATAACAGTTAATAACGAAAAATTTCGAACCCTAAGAAGCAAGGGCATTCAGGTATGCTTAATTCATATCCATTACGAACGCTTTGACTTGCTTAATATTTTGTAATCAAAAGTTTTCATCTTTACCCGGAGTAATCATATCCGAAGCCCGAATTTCAGACACCTACTGCTGGAGCAGATGGCATCTGAATCCAACAGACAGTTTTACCTCTCACATTTATGAGAACTTAACAAAAGAAGATAGTGTGTATATATAGGAAATTCTGTACAAATCCTTAGTACCAAGGTCTCTATGTAGATTTCAAGTGGGATGATGATACATTAAACCAATTATTATCAATTCAAAAAAAAACCAGCTATTCGACCCCTCTGACCAGAACATGGATATTGCCAGAGTTATGCAAAAAGAGAATAATTGAAACCAAATGATAGTATATCAACTTGATCATATATTATTACATATATATATATATATACATATGTGATATCTTGAGTGCAGAGCTTATTGCTATTAAAAGCATGATTCAAAAAGATTTAATTAATCATAAGTAAAAATTTGATTCCATGTCAGACGTCAATAGTGTCGATCGAAAATTAGCATTGAAATAGCAAACGAAGTTGTTTGTTTTGCTTCAATTATTTTAGTTTTCTGCTCTGTTTATGGACACTTTACATTCTTGATGGAAACATATAAGATGAACCGCAGTTACTGGAACGATAATATTTCAGTTAAGATTATGACCTTGATATATTGCCTAATTTAAGGATATAATTATTATACATAAGTAAACAATATTTCCGGCTTGTTTCAAAAAATTTGGATAGAATCAATTATCCCATTCTCCATTACCATACACGAATAGGTATTAAATAGATAGAGTAGTAAGCTTGATTAATTGTTCAAATTCGATCGAGTCGTCTTGAAAATTATACTTTAAGTAGAATAATCAGTATTATGAATTAAAAGACTAACATTTTATGCCTATTTATGCCTACAAATATTTCGAATTCCATTATTCGTGTTTTCCCAGCAACATCCATACATAATATTTCATTCCTCTTAAATAATGCCAATTCTTTTAAGAAAATAGCAAACAATGAAAATTTGACAATTTTTATTCTTTTACTTAACCAGATAACTTGGATAACGTCGTCCCTATAGGTGCGTTCATTTTAAAATTGCTCCCAGTTTCTCTTGCATCTTGATCAATGGATTCTTTTGAAAAATTATTTGAGCAGGCAGTCAAAAGTGCAAGAGAAATAAATGATATCACCTTCAAACCAATTGAAGGCATTGAAACAATAATTACCCATGGTGGCCATAATTCCCTTGCACTACCTGACCTGGGACATCCTGTTGTTTCGCCCATAACGCTTTCTACGACGTTTCAACAACTTGCACCTGCAACCGGAAAAGTAGCATTAATTGTTTACTAACTTAATTTGCTTCAGTATGAATATTCTCGTTCTGGAAATTATTCAAGACATGCGCTCGAAAAGTGTCTCGCCGAATTAGATAATGGCTCAGCCGGTTTCGCTTTTGCATCCGGCCTTGCAGCCCTCAACGCATTACTCCAGATCTTAGAACCTGGTGATCATGTTGTTGCTTTTGACGATCTCTACGGAGGTAGTGTAAGATATTTTCGCAAAATTGCCAACAAGTTTGGCATCGAGTTTTCTTACGTTGATATGCGTGACCCTGAAGCTGCAAAGACTGCCATCAAGCCGAGCACCAAAATGGTCTTCATTGAAACCCCTTCCAATCCACTGATGCGTTTAGTCGATATCGCAGCAGTTTCTCATATTGCTCATGCGATAAATCCGAATATTCTTGTCGTTGTTGACAGCACTTATTCAACACCATATTTCCTTGTGCGCATTCTCCAGTGTTTTACCTTATCTCAATTAAAATTGTTTATAATTAAATTTTTTTTTAAATTAGCGGCCTCTTGATCTTGGAGCTGATATTACTCTTGCATCCCTCACAAAGTATATAAATGGTAAGTGCTAATTTCCGAACCTCAGGGACTTCACTTTAGGACACTCGGATGTGGTGATGGGTTCGTTGGTAATTAGGAAGGACCTGCCTGAAGTGGAGGCTCAATTAAGATTCACACAAAATGCAGCTGGAGGTATAGCCTCCCCCTTTGACTCCTACCTCTGCTTGCGTGGTCTTCGTACTCTTGCTGTGAGAATGCGTGCTCATATGATAAACGGACTGATAATCGCAAATTTTTTGGCTGCTCACCCAAAGGTGGAGGCCGTTCTACATCCAGGTAAGATATTAAGTGATTTTTGTCTTCCCTCACCTTATCAGCCTAGAGGATGACTAGTGTTTTACAGAAGCCCGTCATCATGGTACTTTCGCAGTGAAGAGGCGGTTAAATTTCTTTTGTGGTCACTTTACTTGGAGGAAATTGTGTGTGCAGCCGTGCTCAAAATATCATTCAGAGTTGGTCTTTACTATTGCTAATGTTTTTTAGAATAGGAATAGGAATAAGAAATCTAAAATATTTGATCTTCTGTGGCCGAATCTTTTCTTCTTCACTTTCTCTTAGCACATGTAAATATTTATTTATATCAAATGGCAGGCTTTATGATAGTTATCATTAGTCCTTTAGCTGACTTCGAATCTCACATCAAAGTCACATTAAGTCGAGAGGAGGAACAGAAGAGTGATTCACAGAGGTAGAAGAGACAGATACAATGGAAGAGAAGAAGATAAGGTGAGGTGAATACTGTGAAAGTGGTCGAATATGACATGCAGTCGGGTCATGGTAGTTTGAAATCAGAAACCAACTAATAGACAGTTTTGCTGTTTGAGTATACATTGTCTATCGCGCACCCCGCATATGTAAACATACATATGGCTACATGGTCTATGTTGGATAAGAATTCATTTTCTTTTGTAACTCAGCGGATTTATCTGTCTGCTACTTTTAGAGGCAATTGTTTTCTGTTCTATCGCTTTGATTCTCACTCCCCTATCTCTAAGTTCGTAAACAGTGGCTATCTTCTTTTGGTCTTTAGGTAGATCCTTCCATATATCACTACTTCCAGAGCATTTATCAACCAAATTAATCCGTATTATTTACCTCAAAAATTAAGAAAAAACCAGTAGTATTAAATTTACCAAAGCAAATCGTTCCTTAAACAATGGAGATTTCGCTTCTAATTTACGTCTATTAGATGCTTGAGACGCTTATTGCAACACTACTGGGAGACAGTTAAATCGGTTTTCATAAATGAAAATCACATTTCACAAACTTGGAGAAAGCGTATATCTCCAATTGGTCAAGATGAAAGTGGATGGCTCCTTTTCTATCATCATTTCTGTAGAGCATTTAAACCAGTTTGAGCTGAGGCTTAAATCTTCCGTTTAGTATGTGGAGAATTTGTTGTTTTACAATTGTTGAAGCCATTCTATAATCCGGCACACCTGTATCACTTTTTTACATCTATTTGGTATTGCACAAATAAACTGGAGAGAAGATCGTTATTATTATGCGTGAACATTAATAGAATCGTGTTTATTTATACCGTGTTTTTTGCAGGTCTAAAGACGCATCCTCAGCATGAACTCGCTTGCCGACAAATGGGCGGTTTCAGTGGTATGGTTTGTGTCTACCTCAAATCTGATGCTAAGGGAACTGCCAACTTTGTCAAGAATCTCAAGGTAAGCCCTTTGCATTAGGACCAACTTAGTCTTAGAATCCTTTCCTTACAGATTTTACCAAGTCTTATTTTGAAGTGCTAAGAAAACTTGGTTTGGATAAAAGAGGGCATTCTTGTGCCGTTCTTATCAGAAACTCGTACTCTGTCACCATTTCAATGTGTTGACCAGAACACATAACTACTCCATTGATCCCTTGATTTATGGCGGTTTTGACGAGTAAGAAAGTTTGAGATTTCTAATATGGCGGTTCTCTGTCTAAGCAATTAATAGGTATATTTATGATAAATCGAAATTAATTAGTAAATATTTCAGGTAATTTCTGAATCTTCCCATTCCAACTTCAAGTAGTTGTGAGAATCATTTTGATTTATTTCATCATTCTTCGAATTATTTGTCACCAAATGTCGCCGGTGTCTGTTTTGTTTGCGTGCGTGGAATGGAGGCCAAAAGTTAGCGTAAACGTACTGCGAACAGTGGGTGGGTGAGCGAGTGACCAACTTTCCCTAATTCCACCCCCCCCCCCCCTCCCCGCCCCACCCTCGTCATCTTGATTGGTCTGTCACTTAAACCTGATAAAGGAAAGTCTGTGGTAAACCTGTAAACTAATCTCGATTTCGCCCCTATTTTGAACCAGTTTACGTCTAATCTGATCAACTCGGCTTTGTGGGCCCGTATTAAAGACCATTAAGTGGCCAGCTATCAAGTTCCCCAATAGCGCATAGATGGGGCAAGAGACGCGCACGCCCCCTATTTTAACTTAAAAACCTGCGACATTTATTTCAATATCGCTTCTCATTTTAAATGTTTGTTAGCAGTACAAGTTAGTTTCAACAGAAATAACAAGAAAACTTATTATAAGGTGTTAGCAGCACCATAAACGAATAATCTGAACAGGAGATAAGATTAAAGCCCTTAGGAGAAATTCCATTATTTGCGCTAACTACCCTTTGGCAAGGCTTTAGAGAGTAGGACTTAACTGCCTAGTTATTCTGCAAGCTGTGCCTTCTATCTGCCATTCTTCAATACGACAGCAGGATAGAGAAGTGAGACCACTTTTTGAACAGCTTTGTTGAGAACAGACAGGAGACAGACCTGGGAGTCGAGAGATTTATGAGTTCAAAGGTGTGAGTGCATGTGTGTGCTTGTCTTAACTCCGGTGGTGTTCCTATTTCCTTCGGAAAGCACGCCTAAAACCTATTGTCCGAAGGGGTCGAGAGAATTTATGATCCCAAAGGGGGACTTTTTATTCGGAGAAAGATTTAGTAAATTTGAAGTTGAGGTGGGCACCACGACAAATAAGGTGAATTGCGACTTGTAAAACCGCTTTTTTTCATTTTCAGTACTTCGCGCTGGCAGAAAGTCTCGGTGGATATGAGAGTCTTATTGAAATCCCGTAAGCTTAAATCTATTGTTATTCATGACAAAGCCACGAATGCAATTATTTATCAAAATAAAACACTTGAATATGTGGTTAGTATAAAGCTCCAACAAGGGGCGAAGAAAATAGCGTATAAACTAAAAGCATTGAATGAGCCTTGATTCATTCAAAATCTTTATTTATTGGCTTATATTCTTTCAGCTTATAGATGTCTTGTACCTAACTAAATAGTTCAAGCCTCAGATACTCTGTAGTTTATCAGTCTTCCCAATGTGATCCGATTCAGATTTTCCTTAGAAAAGTTCCCCTTGTCTGTGTGCTCCTTTGATATGACCGACCGTTTCCTTCATGCCTGATATAAACACTCGTCTCCACCATAGCCACGAGGTGGTGACTGATTTAACATTCCATCCTTGTTTAACTGCTATCAAGAATCTACGAGAGTCATAGGAACTCTTGGAAGTGAATACCGTGGTCGGTCAAGAGGCAGCTCAGATGAAGACTCGACAGCTTCTCTTATTGAATCTGATTGTTGAGGTGCATTCTCATTATCTGAAGCCTCAGCTCTCTTCGACTGTAGCATAAATTGGTCAAAGTTAGCAGAATTGGAGTGTAAATCAACAAAGCTATCACTGAATCAACTCTACGGATTATTATGGGGGGAATTTAGCGGAATGTCAGATTTGGAGTTAGGAATTGATTTTAGCTCTTAAGGCAGGGAAAGTCGATTGACGGTCCTCATAATACAGTCCAACGAGCTAACATTTAAGGAACTCAGACATAGGAGATTTTCCTAAGGCAAATCGAAATTATTACAGAACGAAAATCTGACTTCTAACCCTAAAGATATATCACCAAATAGTGTATTGCTGATCTTCATCACAGGACAATATGAGGAATGGAAAAAGAACGCAAGTTGGAAAATCTTAAATGCCAAGAAAGCAGGTTAAAAGGAGGGAGAATGTAGCTGTATGAAGTTGCATCTTCGTAGAATTTAAGAACAGGTAGACAGAGGGGACCTCCAAGAGTGACTAAAATACGGCAGCGTTGATGATAGTTCTCTGCATCACAGATATCCGCACGCCTGCTCGGGAAGCTTCGTGCTAACCCCTATGTAATTTTGAGATACGAGGAAAGTCGTTCTAAGGAATGTGGAACCTCTAAATTTAAATTTTGGGGCTAGATACCTTTGCTGCCGTGGCTGTATTTGCGATATTACGAGCTTATTGAGCCATTCGCATTGGCATTTTTCGGGTAACCATGAAGAGCTATTCGCTGATAACTAAGGTTCTTTAATATGACAGAGCTTATAATTTTTAAAACTATTTTTGTAATTTATATAGTAATCGACCGAATGTGCTTTCCTAATGTTCGATTTCTTTTTAGAGCTGTTATGACTCATGCCTCAGTTCCTGAAGAACATCGTCGCCTGCTTGGAATTTCTGACAGCATGATTCGTATCTCAGTAGGTCTGGAGGATTGCAGAGATTTGGTGAAGGACCTTTACGATGGTTTGGAAAAACTCTAAATCTGTGGATCCTGGGAATGGAAATTTAAAATCATCAAACATTCTAGCAATGTATCCAGTACTCTATTTAATAAATGGAATTTGATTATGTCAAGAAACAGAGGTGTCTGTCTTTTCTCTCTTGGGTCAGAAGTTTTAAATCATTGCCCTTGTTAATTAATCCTAGTATATTATGGAAGACCTTTGTTAATGAAAATAATGAAGTGGCTTGATGTTTTTTTTGTTCTAAATTTTCCGATCTCTGATGTCCTGGTCAATGAAGTGGAACAGTGCTAGTAGCTCTATATGTGAGACCTGTTAATACCCCTCTCTGTACTTTTGCTAAGAATGCAACCGTAAATTCAGTTAAGCATGCTTTTCATTTTTTTTCACTGTTAAGTGATGCCAACATCTTCTAATTGCTGCCTCTACCACCCCACCCTAAGTATACAAATCTACCCCTTACGCAGGGGCATCTGTCATCATACCGACTCATCGATTTGTCACCTTTTACAATTGTGGTGTCAATTGCTAATTACCTTCATTACGTTCCCTGTCCGTTTACCCGTACTTTCCCCAAAACATATTGAGTTTTTCCCTACTATGCTTACAACTCATTCTCATTACTTACAGTTGACAATTGACTCATGGTAATTATTGAAATTCAGTCAATTAAGTTTTCCACCATGGCAGCCCTAAATGTATCAGTGCCTGCTCAGTGTTATGTTAGAATATGAGCACAAGGGTATAAATGCAAAATATACTATTCCAGATACAGCCAAGTAATTTCAAATGGAATTGTATATTGCCTTCGTATCCAATCTCGACTGATAAATTGCCGTTTTTTTCTTTGAATGTTTGACCCACACTGTCTGATGGCACAAAATTTACAAACTATTGGGCTACTTATCGTCGTATATGCATTTTGAAGCATTATATTAGCCAAATAAACACTTACGTGATCTCTATATGAGCAAGAAGCAATATTTGGTCAGCCATAGAGTCTCCGTTAATAGGTAATACTTGTTTTGTGAGAAAACTCAACCACTCCAAGATCGAGGTTGACAAAACTATCTGATGGTAATGATTTTCATGGGTCAAATTATCCCATGAATGTGAAATAAGTTCACATTTAATTCAGTTCTTTTTTCTCTACTATAGCGATTCAATATGAGGAAATTTCGCATACATTTCCATTGACAATCTACAGGTGTTTCTGTTGAATAAAATGGAATATTCTGCCCAAAATGCATTAAAATTATTGATCTTTGCAGGAGGTATTGGGAAGAAGGTGGAAAGCTTTGTTAAGCTCCGTTCACATTATTTAGTTCAAAATTTGAGTCTATTTAGAAGGCTTCTAAAGCTATAACAGTTTCTTAATTTAATAAATAAATAAGCCAAATTGTCAATATCGAGTAAGTCTGGGCCATATCACTTTGTAACAATAAACAAATTAGGAATCCTTTTTATTATCTCAAAAGCAAATGGAATTTAATTAACTATAATTCATTTTACACTATGTCGATCCATTCACTGTGTGTTACTTCCCAGGAGGATGGCAAATCTATTGAAATGCACGGGAGAAAGCAGGGCATTCTCATATTGAAATACGATATAGCATTTAATCGCTTTTTCTTCCGGTAGTGATATATGGAAGTGGGGTGCACGATAGACTTACCTCTATGTGGTGCACCCTGGGCAATGTATACACATACGCCAAAAAAGTCTACAATCCAGCAATTGACTTCAAACTGCCATGACCAGACTGTATGTCTTATTCCATACATTTACTTTTTCTCTTTGTTCGTGTCTGTCTCTTTTACATCTGTGAATCACTCCTCTGTTCTCCCTCTCAACTTTTGTGACTTTGATATTCCTCCCCCATGTGAAGCCCAAAGTCAACTAAAGGACTAATGATAACTATCATAAAGTCTGCCATTTGATATGAATAAATATATGAAAGTAGTCGGAACTATATATCATATGAAAGATGTACTGAATTGAGGGCTAATGAAAAGTATTTTAACGTGCTCATTGGACAGGTGTTGAATGGAAAAACTAATACTGTCCTCAGGTTAATAACGCCACTATCGTCATTGGAGAATTTGTAGTTGCCAGGGTAAAATTGAGAAGTAACCGCTTGCGTTGGGATAAAATAAAAGCGGGACGGCTTTTCCAATAATAACCTAATTCATCACATATTTTTGATCCCGTCTGTGTTTAGTGTTTGATTTTCGAGAGCCTTATATTGATCGTGTCGATGTTTCAATTAAGTCTATGTCTATGTTTCTATAGCCAAATAAACTTTTAAGAATGGGTAGGAAGTGAAGCCTCTTCCTCAAATTTTCAAGTGTCTCTCATTATATTTAGAGAAAATATCTAGCCAGTTTGCACTAATGTTATTTCCTCCGAAGGCGGTGCGACTAGCGTGCTAACCCGTGAAGTCTGAGGTCATGGTTTCGGTGCCCATAGTGGCCCACCCAATTAGCAAAATAGCCAACCGCGTTGGCTCGATCTAGCGCATAGATATGATGGCAGAGTTCGGGTTTCTAACGGGAGGGACTCTGTGATACTAGCCCTCTACCAAATATGAATGTTGGAAACGCTTGGAAAATAATCATATAGTGTTTCAAAGCACCTCGAAAATTGTGGGTGACTAATCTTAATTCTGAGGTATTGCATTCCTTTAAAAGTATGCGTTTCGATTTGATTTCAGATCCGAAAATAAACAGAACTTTAAACGATTCTCGTTGTTTCATCGGTTCATCATCTTCTGCTAATGTTCTTCCATGTCCACCGGCTCCTGCTCCTACGCAACAGCAAGTCCCTTCAGCATCTATTCAAAAATCTCCCATCCATTCTACTCGTTTTGACAATTTACAACATCTAAATTCTCCTCCAGACAACGCTCACCTTGTAGCCGATGGAGGAATAGTCTATCTTGGAGAAATCGGTGGTGGTACAGGCTCCGGAAGCGGTGGTTCCCATCTAACTGGATCACGTGATCACAGATGCCCACGGAGACGTTCTGGACGTGCTGTTGACACCCAGTCCTCCTCCAGCTTCGGCGGCGGTCCTTCCACACGTGGTGCCCAATCAGCTGAAGGTGCCCCGCGAACTGCAAGCAATAGCTCACATTCTATAGGTCCATCATGGTCCTCAAGTCGTGGCACGGCCGCAAATAATCCCAACAATGCCAATAGTGGCTCAGCTGTTCGACAACATTATCATCACCATCATCATAGACGCCGCAGACATGGTGGTGCTGGCGGTGGAGGTAGCAGTGGAAAACAGTCTGCGAGAAACTTATCAGCCACCACTAGCAGCGATAAAATCGCCTTTCCTGTTGAACTTTAATCATTTAAAATGTGCTAATCAGGGTAACATCGATAAGCGCCAACCTTCCCCTTTCGTGTCTTATATAACATTTCTCTTGGCTCTCCCCTCTTTCATTTCATCTCGGTATGTGCTTCCCTGTTTGAGTGTAATCTTGCCAAATAACTAAATAAATACTATGTTGCGACCTTCGTCTACTCTTACCACTTTTAATCTCATTTTATTTATCTTTCCTTATTTTACTTTTAGGCATGAGATCTGATGTTCGTATTGTGCTTTTGAGCCTTCAACTACTTGTTCAAGGGGGTTTTCTTGTCGAGATTGTTAATGAAAATCAAAAACAAAACGAAAATCAGGTTGTAAATACTGATGCTAGGCTTCCTGTTTCATGTCATGATCGTTTGAAGGCACCAAGACAAATGCTTGGATCGAAAACTGGAGACAAGATTACCAAGATTCTGAATGAGAGAAAGGGTGTGCTAATTTTGTTTATCTTTGTTAATTTATCTATATTTTTTTTCTGTTTATTAAGTTTGAACTGACGAATATGGTCCATTCAATTTGGCGAAATTTTTGCGGTTACATTAACCAATCAGTTTGGAACTCTTGAGTGCGTCGTATTCGAATTAATTTCCCATTGGTTCGCGTCTGTACACCATTGCTCTGAAATAATTACCTCACTTTAGTTGCCAACACATTCGCTGGAGTAATCGATTATTTCCTTACGTATTTCTATTACCCAATGTGCTCCCAATGCGTTCGTAAGTTGCCTGTGGAGAAATTTTGAAAAAAAATAAACCTATCTTTAAGCTTGGAACTGCATTTTAATAAGGTGGACAGCAAAGCAGGCTCGATAGGGTGTAACGGTGAAGTGGAAATTGGTCCCAATTGAAGGAGAACTATTGAAAGGACTGCATATTTGCTTGGCACCTGGATCCTGCTCGAAAGGTGACTGGTTTCGGAGTTCTCTGCAAATTTACACGACGATCGTAATAGAGTCATAAAATTGATCAAGCAAAGTGTCAAGAACACTTGACTTGGTTAGAGAGAGTGTCCTGGTATCCTGTCGCCAACTTTGTTGATTTATATTAGCCAATGCGATCTCGTGATGTCTGTGTTTGACCGATATACCACTTCAAGATGTTATAGTGGCAAGCCTTAGTCTTATTTTTCACCAACGCCTTACAACTCTTCCGTAACCCTGTTTTAAAGGCAATCTTTCTATTATCTTTCGTTAATGTCAATGTTCCTACATTCACTTTTTAAGTGCTAAATTTGGCTGGATTTTTTTTGACTTAATGCATCTTCCTCTGGGATATCTTTTTTTCTGACCTTTCTTTCATTAGATCAAAATTAATCAGCGTGTAAGGTCATTTCCATCCCCATGGTTTGAACTTCTGGGTTTACGATTGAATATCTTCTTCTTCTTCTTCTCTTCCTGTAAATGCACCAAATCAGAGGTGCGTGAATATTTACATAATATGGCTTATTCACAGGCAAAACATTCATTGCTCGCATAGAAAAGTACATTGCCGAAACTGTCACACATGTCATCCAAATAAGCTGTAATGTTTCAGGAGTATGGCGAGTGTTATCGCTGAAGCCTTATTTGAACAATCGCTTAGGGGTACTATTTTATGGGGTAGCAACCTTCCACGAGGTGTTTTTTTTCAGAGCAATGCAATGGAGTTAGAGCCTATCAAACTATTCATATTTTCAGATTGTCTTTGACGTTTTTGTCAGTGACTGACGAAATAGGTACTTTGGGCATATTTTCATTCGTTATTATCTTTCCTTCACCTTGTCATGAGCGGTTAGTTTGATATCCAAGTGTTTATACTGTAGTTCCGAGTCCCATCGGTAACGTAACGGTCAATTAACTTGTCAATTCTGTAAAGCAGAAGTAAGTGTAGGACACACTAACACTGATATAAGTTTTGCTTGAATATTGAATTTATTTTACATCTCTTAAGCTTTGTAGTTATCAGGCGCTTTTTTTCTTTTTCCTGATGAGATTGTCAAATTTATCCCGACCACCCTTTGTCAGCTTGATGGTTTGTTAAGTAAGCCCCAGAAGATATGACATTGGCCAGATAATAAAGAGTCCTATTGCATTGGAAGAGAAATACTTATGGGTGACTTGTCATGTCACCAAGCCAACCCCCTTTTTGATAATAGGCCATCAAACGAAACCGTCCCCGTCCCTCGATTTTTCTCCGCCTTCTCAATTTTTTTTACTAAATTACTTGGTCTCAAATTCGTATCAATTTATTGAATAGTCAGTCCTTAGTTCAAATAGCTGTCTACTTCTTGCATTTTTTACTTTCAAGATGATAAATTTGAAAATAATATTCTTTGGGCTTATTAATGATTTTTTGAAATTATGCTCAATGTGGGTGTTTATCTTCGTCAAAATCCTTCCTCTTATTGTTAAATCATAACCCTTAAGGGACCCAACTCAAATTTTGTCTTTATTACTATTAAAGCATATAGCTTACATTAATGTAGCTGCTTCAAGACTTAACTCCCAGGCGTGAGTATGAAAGAGCAGGCTGTATTATCCACCTTTCTTATTATTTCTATTGTTGCTTAGAGCATCGAGAGAGAGATAGAGAGGGAGAATAAAGACTGGTAAAGAGATATTCCGCTATCTACAGCGAACCATATGTTTTGATGCTGTTTAGGTCCTATTCACACTGCAAGAATTAGGCATATTCAAATTTTACACATCCGGAGAAGTTTGAACCAATTACTGGACATCCGCATCCAGTGCGTACGAAAATAATTGGTCAGACAACTAACCAATGGATGAGGCACGATTGAATTGGTCATCCTTGGTTCTCTGTGGTTATGACCTGGAAGCGCCATAATTGCATTTCGGTTACACGGCGAAGCATTGTTTCGCCATCCCGTCACATTCGTTTTTTTAATATTTTTTAGAGATCAAACTTCCGACTTATAATATAGTAAGTTATGCATGCTCTTCGCTTTTTCATTGTGTGTCATTTTTTGCACTAATAAGCTGCATCGCGATAGTATGCTTATACAAATTTCATCTATTTGATCTAATTTCAAAGTAATTCGTTTCCTCTTTAAAGCTCCATTTTTTACTCTTTTGTAAATAAGAATTCTAGCCTAAGAGTCGGGTTGGTGAGGGATTTATAGCTTTTAGCAGAGCAGTTGCTGCAATGGAACGAAGGTAGGAATGGAGGTAGAGTGAAATTTGTTGGTTTCGGGCTTGAATGCAAGAATTTTTATGACTTATGTCGCGGTGAGTGTCTCCTTATCTTAAAAAAGTTCAGGCTAGAATCATCAGTTTTTGGGAGCTAGACTACGACTAACACCAGAATGTGAGAAGTTGAGAATGCACTAATTTATAGTGTAGAATAGCTATGAAAATTCGAGAGTGAGTGATCCAAGTGTTTGCTCTGAGTGTCCAAAATCGACAAATGAATGACAAGCTGGTTAGCTGAGCCTTCTCAAGCTAGATATCATATAAGTGCGCTTTAGATGCTCTAATTGCACTGCTAGTTTTGGCAAAAATACTGCTTAAACTAAGATCTTATTCGAAATATAGTTCTGAAAAGAAAAATCAATTCTTTAAGATGTGTTGAACGTAGCTTTGACGTTGGACGGGTTTGTGGATACCATGGGTTATGATTTTCTTGCGGGAAGATTCGTGCTCATCTGCATTTCTAACTCCGAATTTCATGGACAGTCTTAAATTTGTCGGGTGTTAAGTAAAGGAGTAGCCCTAGAAATTGGCCAAGTTTTAAGATCGGATGATTATTTTTTGTATCAAAAAGAGACGAACGTGGAAAACGACTGGATGAGCAGCCATTACTCATAAATAGGAATTAACCGGAAACAGAGTTTTCTAGAACGTTTTGAATGGAATTTCATTGCCAAAAAAATTGGTATACGTTCGGGCGATATAAGCAAACACGATCTGCTCAAGTTTTATCTATAATAAACGGCCATTCTCCTTTTAAATAGCCCGTAGATGAGATTTCTCGAAATGAGAAAGTTTGGTCTTACGTCGATTCTCCCCAGAACCTAATTCCCATTCCCCGAGCGCCTTCGCCAACCTTCGGACAAGTGGTTCCGAAGCCACAAGTTTGGTACAAAGATGAGTTTTTCTTCAAGGTATCACCCACCTTCAATATCTCTACCATCGGCCCTTCAAACTACATTCTTAGTGTGAGTATAAGATTCCCTCTACCGGATATTTCAAATAAGCTATCTCATTGTTAATAGAATGGAACAAAATGTTTTCGATTAGCCAGTCACTTGAGTGCACACGGTCAGCTTATCTCAGTTATTCAAAGGCTGTAAGTCGCCAACTATCAGGTAAGATCATTTGGTCTTCTCAAGCATTGGAAAATCGACATTTCTTCATTAAAATAAACTAGATGTACCATGGAATTCGAACTTTGGAACATGAACTCCACTAAATTAGAAAATCAAAGGATACTCGATTCTTTGATGCCTTGGCATTGTTTTCAAAAGTATTTTGATTTCGTCTCCCTTATCATTTGTTAGGCATTCAGTTGCTTCTCGAAATACTGGTCTTAACTTACCTTGGTCATTTGAGATCGATTTTGTAGATACGTGGTTAATGGTTAAAATCAAATACACACACATAATTAAGGTTTTCTTTTCAGTCTGATTTATTCACAAAACTTCCCAATTGGAAGGAAAGGTTGTTAAAAATGTAAGGTCTTGGTTTGGGTACACAGTTTTCTTTGTTCCAAAATAACTCCAGTCAATGAAATTTTTGAGAGCATTTAATCGTGTCTTAATCTTCAAGTCAAGTGAGTGGAAGCGGTGGTATAGATGTTGGCCTTTAAGATCGAATTTTGTCATGTATTTGCACTCTATCAGTTTAAATTTATCTTATTTTAGCAGAAAGCGTACACCGGAAATGACCAAATTTAAATTATTTCATATTAGCGCCAGTACCAACTATACTTTCGCAAAGCTAATATAAACAATTAAGTGCTCACCAAATTTTATCCAAGGCCAATCGTTATGATTAATTCACCCTTGCCTTTAATTTCTTATGCTGTTGTTGACTTCTCTATTAAATCTATGGCCTTGGTTTAGTATGACAGTATAATTTATCTAATCATGTACTGCTGTAATGATTTGTCATCGTCTTGGCAATCGAAAAACTGATTTTCGAACTAAAATGCACACGAAAGAGCAATTTATACGTATTTTGCTTTATCAAAAGTTGAGTTGCGGGTAATGGACTGTTATTATTATTAATAACATTATTAATCGTAGCAGTGAAAAGTCTTTTACGAGGAGAACAATAAATCCGATGGGTTATAAAGTATGGAGGAGGAGGTCTGGTAGAAGGCAGAATTTTCAGAGCCGAGTTTCATTCGTATTCAGGAAGAATTGTGTAGTTTATTCTCTCATTGCTCTCATAATTTCAGAAGTATCTTATTTGACTTCTGGTTTCATTGATGGAACTATAGCCATAGTATTCCGAGCTTGGCGATCGATTAATTTATTTCTGTGGTTGCCAACTTTATTCATTTGCAATTTCTTTCAATTTAAATGAGACAGTGCTTGAATTTGTCTTTTTTTCTTAAAAATCGATTTCACTGTCTTCGTTTACGACTTTGTTTTCCAGTTGTTAGGAGAAAATTACATGAATCGAAGTATCGTTTTGGGTATATCTTTAGGTCACCCATTGTTTTTACGTACATTGTAACAGAGCTTGGTGTTGCCCTTCGGCTCATTTCAATTGCAAATTTGCGGGATTCTCGAGGTTGGTTGGCTGCACAAGTCACTGAATTTCTAGCTAAGTAGCAATTTTATACAGGTTTCAGAATCTTAGTGACTGAAACCAGAGTTTTGTAGCCGTTAGATACACGTTTGCACATTCTTAATTGATCTGTAATTGTTATAAAGAATATATTGTTTTGTTATTGCTGTTCACCAAACCCTCTCCTTTTTCAGAAAGCCGTCAGTCGCTACAACCGTCTGACCAATAGCTGCTCACGTCTTTCCTCCTTTTCTCGTTTCTCTTTACCTCGAAGTATCTCAGATGAGGAGGTTGATGAAAATCTCCACGCTGCCTCTCAAGTAGACATCAAATTTGTCCCAAGAAAACTGGATACCCATCTTTATGGACCTGATGCTAGTGAATTCACCTTATTTCCCCCCTGCCCCAACCATAAGCCTCACTCACTTGCCATAGAATGTCTTCAAATCGCTGTGGAAAGTCTCGGTGACTTTTGGCCCTCTGCTGAGATGAATGAGTCCTGTATGTACCGCTATGATCATCTTTTCTTAATCATTCCTCTAACGCTATTGATTTTTTTGTTTATTTGTATTGCGCACCTGCGTGTGGGTGTGTCTGTGTGTGCATCGATTTTTAATGGATTGGATTTGCTCTGACCTTCCACATTTGTTTATTTTAGTGAATAAAACAAGTGTTGGAAAAGTAACTTCGTAGCCTAAAATCCAAATTATTTTTTAAATGTAAATTAAACAGGAGAGGAACATTTATCTATATCAAGTGGCAGGCTTTATGATAGCCATCATTAGCCCTTTAGTTGACTTCGGGCTTCACATAGGGAAGGAACATCAAAGTCACAAAAGTCGAGAGGGGGAACAGAAGAGTGATTCACAGATGTAAGAGAGAGAGAGGCAGACACAAAGGTAGAGAAAAAGGTAAGGTGAGTATTGTGGAAGTGGTGGAATATGACATACAGTGTGGTCAGAGTAGTTTGAAGTCAAGTGCCGGTTTATAGACTTTTTTGCCGTATGAGTATACGTTGCCCAGGGTGAACCACGTGGAGGTAAGTCTGTCGCACACTCCCAGGATAGGAACATAAAATCTAGCATCACTCCTAAATTAATTTGGGATTTTGTCCGCGATTTCTTAGACCACTTAAGTCTCTATTATAGAACCTCTGCTCATTAGTTACGTATTGTAGTTACCGATGGCCTCTTGGCACTGATCTGAAGAGTCAAATGCCTATTGACCGCTCACCAGCTATGTAATCGAGTCCCTTGCTTTAGACTCTACAGTGTGCTGTTATTTTGAACGGCTAAAAATTGAGATCCTTGTAGAAGCGGAGGAGAAGCGACTTTGGTTCCTAAATGATCTTCACTTAGTGTACCAATTGGAAGCAAACACGACGTAAGCGGAATTAATTAACTACAATATTGTCGTTAACAACTTGGAAATTAGGTTTCTGATACGAGGTTATGGGATTTATTTTGACTAACCGCTTTATCTCATTGGGCAATAATTCCAGTTCAATTATTTTGAGTATGGCTCCTCAAATTTACAGTCATATTCAATTTATAATCCATACTCCTTTTTTCATTTCCCTTAAGACTCTCTGATGGTTGATTCTGACGGAGTGAAGATAATTGCCAAAGAGGTTTGGGGAGCAATTCGTGCCCTTGAAACTTTCAGCCAACTTCTTTGGTGCTCACCAAGCGGCTCTTCGGTAAATCAACTCAATTTGATTCGTTTGGTCTACTTTTCATGCTGGGTCCGATTTTCCTTTACCTTATTTGTAGATATTCATTAATCGAACGTTCATCAATGATTTCCCCACTTTCTCCCATCGAGGTTTGCATTTGGATACTGCGCGTCATTTCATCTCAAAACGCAATATTCTTGTAAATTTGGTACGTTTCCTGTGCCTCTTCACCAACCCCACATCTTGCTTTTAATTTTTGTTGTTAAGACTGTATCACCACTCTCACAAACCTCCTATCGTCCATGCTCTTGAGGAGAAATGGGAAGGTGGAAGTACTGTGATCGCATAGCCTATTGGCGTAAATTAGGAACCAATAGGAGCATACTTAAATCAGTGAATTATTGACCGGAGTACAGTGAATCAATTATTACCGCGTTTCATGCCAGTGACGTTGAATCTATATTACTTCCCCTGACCATTTTTCCTCTCTTCCATCACCCGCCTTAAAATCTAAAATCTGCCTTTTACATTTCAAATCCCCGCTTTTCAGTTTACAAATTAGCAGAACAAAGAGTGTGTGCCACTGTCAAGTTAATTTAATTGACACTTAAGTAAGTTCTTTTCTCGTAAGTCTGTTTTATGGTTTTCGTTAGTTGAACTTTGTTGATTAGATGTTTGCACATTTTGTTTATTCTGACGTCTGACAACGACTCAAGGGTTTAAAATAAATTAAAATCTGTCTCTCTCTGACTAATTTGTTCTAAAGGCGAATTGTAGCTTTCAGCGAAATTCTAGTTTTTCTTCATGCTGAATAGTGTTGGCTTTCAATTTGGGGAGGTGTAACGCCCAATGGGCATTTGCTAAGAATGATTACAGTTATTTGCAGTTGCAGAAGAATGTGGAAGTGACTGGAAAATCATCTAGATTCATGAAATCGGTATGTGTGAGTTGGAGACAACGAGTGATTTCGTCCTTAAGTCAATTAGACGCTTAAACTATTGCAAAATTGTTTAAAGAGTTATCACTTGCAAAACTCACGAGGTTAAAGTTGATATTTTCGCCCCACTATATCTTTTCGAAGACCCCACAATGCCTGTAGGAGTCGACACTACCTCTACGTGATTCTGACGATGTGGATCAACATTTCGTACAAGTTTAAGTTCTGAATTTCTTATACTCTAAGAACATTTCTAATTTATCGACTAGTTGTAAACGAGATCACTCTTTACCTATTGACTGATTGGATCACAACCTGTGTGGTGAATATGTTCATTTACACAGTGTCGAAAATCCTTATGCCAGGTACACATTTATCCTTACTTTGGATCTTTGGGACGGGTGGTTGATTATAGTCCAGCAAGAACCTGTTTATTATTAATTTATTTGAAATTGAAACAAATATCATCTTAACAAGGTAGTTGGGTTGTACTTTTTCTATCACAAAACCATGTGTTCTTTTTAAAACTCCTCTTTTCCCCTCTCTCACCCTCATTCCGTTGGAACTCACTGTTTTCTCTGTTTCTGATTGTCAGTTTATAATCAACACATTTGTAATATGTGGCCTTAAAGCTATTATTATTCACATTTTAGGAAGCCATGGCATTCAGCAAATTCAATGTTTTCCACTGGCACATTGTTGATGATCAGTCTTTCCCTTTCGCCAGCAAAACATTTCCCGAGCTCCACAAGAAGGTGAGGCCATTTTACCAGCGAAATGAGGGGAATTACTGTTATCACTTACATTTCCACGAATCTGAACTACCGCTGAGTATTAGTCGGGAAAATGTCTCCTAACTCTGGGAGATCCTAAAAAGATCGTAATATGCGTGCATGCAGGTCACCAATTAACCAATTAAGTATCTTTATCTCTAATAACTGGAATTCCCGTCTCACACTAAGTAGCACATTCTGTTGTGCTACGGTAGGAAGTCTAGAGGAATAAAATGTAATTTTATTTTGATTATCAATCTGTCAAGGAGGATGTTTTTTTTTTGAGAGACAGGGTCTTGATCAGATTCATGTTAAGTATAAATCAAATGTACTTCACCCTCGCTCTCTCTCTCTCTCTCTTTCTCCTTCCCCTCCTTTCTTTTGTGAATTGCTGGCACACGATTTTTGCTTCCCAGTTTAGCAGTACATAGATGTAAATGGTGCTTGTAATATATTTTCATCCATTTTCGAATTGGCGTGTTTTTTGCCAAAAATGCGTCTGTTTTTTCGCGTTAAGGTTTTTTTAAGTCTTGACTTGAATTAACAAAAGGTTATTTTGTCGAGGAATTTTCTTAATGAATTTGCTGGGAGGAAAAAATGATGTGATTAATATAATTTTGTGTGTAGTAAAAGATCTCCCAAATTTTTTTGTGAAATTTTCCTTTACTAAGAGACGTTTCTTCTCCACTTTAGGCAGCCTTTCACCCCAAAATGATCTATACTCATGCAGATATCAAGGAAATAATTGAATTCGCGAGGGTGCGAGGTATTAGAGTTATCCCTGAATTTGATATACCAGGCAAGTTTTGACATTTTAAATTCACGTTTTTTCGATCTTTATATTCATCATGTTGAAATTTATAAATTTCTAAAGTTAACTACAGTCTTTATGTGATGAAAAGTTTTCGCTCTTTGTGCTTGCGAGAGGTTATATTCACAAAATAAATACCTTGAAAAATCATTTTTATTATTCACTTACTAGGGTTTTTTGAAATTTTAACTTTTCACCTTTTTATGGGAAATTTAATCAAGCCGTAGAGATAAATATAACCAATCAAGGCGTAGCAACAAGAAGCAGATAAGACTGGCGAGGAGTTTGTTTGTTTAATTACGCTATTTGAACAGGCAGGTTAGTTGGAGTAAATGGAAGGCAAAATTTGAAGACCGCTAATTATTCAAGTTACTGAAATGTGCTAAGTCGTTGAGGTTGAAAACGTAGAAAAATAGAATGATAGGACAGGCGCAAGCGAGCTTAGGTTGAATTATTCCAATTCAAGACCACTCCACTAATTGGTGAGAACATTCTTCTACGAATATAGCAATCAGAACTCAGCGTCACAAATAAAAAGCTGAAAGAGGATGTTAAAATTCAAAAGTGGTGATCATAAAGTCTCCCCAACCTCCACTTTAGTCCGTTATAGGATTAAAAGATATGCGCTTTTTTTGTCCTCGATGCGATCTTTAAATAAATGGACCAAAACAATGTCTGCCCATTCCGCAATCCGAGCATTACATTAGAGGTTGAAGCTGCTCTAGATGCCACAGCAGAAATTCATTATAGACTTTGCCTTGTAGGATGGATCAATGTGTGTGGAATACAATTAGCTTTTTTGAGATAAATTATGTCAATAAATTTTAATTCGCATAACATTGTCCATTGTCTAATTTATGACAAAATGATTAGGTCATACGCGGTCATGGGCCTACTCTCACCCCGAACTCTTCGCCAAGTGCTACGACTCAGACTCCGATTCGCCTTATTATGGTGGTCTTGATCCAACCAAAGATGAGACTCTAGACCTTCTTGTGAAATTTTTCAAAGAAATTATAGAACTTTTTCCCGAAACCTATCTTCATATGGGTTTCGATGAAGTTGAATTCAGTTGCCTGTGAGTTGGGGTTTCCTTTAGCATTACTCCCTATTTTCGATATTTAATGAGTGTGTTGTTGTACTACGCTTTAGGGAAACCAACCCACACATACAAGACTATCTCTCCAAACATCAATTGCAAACATCAATCGATGCAATAAAGCTCTTCACTGTGAGGTTGTTGAACAGTATCCAAGCGCTTGCAAAGAACTCTTCCATGACTGGAGGAAAGAAGTTTATTTTCTGGCAGGAGGCTTTTGAATCTGGTCTCAAGGTACTGTGACTTTCCTTAAATGACGCTTTTCTATGCTTAGCTGCCCAGCAATTCTGTGATTCACCAATGGAAAGACCTATTCTCGATACCTGGATATTTTGGATTCCCGTCTATTATTTCGAAGGGCTGGTACTTAGATTCATACTTTTGGCCTTCTGAATGGATAACGTACTACGAGAACAACCTCTTTCCAAGTAAATTATTAGGCAGAAATTTCAAGATAAATCCTCTGAGATATGTGAAATGTAATGAAAAAAATATGTGGACATCAGTTTATCAATTTAAGTATTTTATAGCTGGGAAAGACCACATTTGTGCTTATACACTCCAGTCAACATTAATAGCGGTAAAATGCGAGTTTCTTGTCTTATCGGTTCTAAATTCAGGTCAAGAGTTAACATATTCCTTAATTGCTTGTAAAGTTTTGCGTTGTATACATAATACCTTGACTACCTGTTGAAACATTAACTAACAACTCTGTAACTCCAAAGGTGGCACTTGCCTATGTTCTGCTATCAAATGTATGTGAACTGAATGAAAATGTGGGGAACGCAAATAAATGCAAACCCCGCTCCCGATAATCAATACCTACTACGATTCTCATTTATTTACCTCCAAGTTGGAGTTATGTAGAGATCTTGACTTCAAGATTGGCATTGGATGCCATATACTCACACGTTCCAAGTCGTATCTTTAATTCGCTCCACTTTAAATTGAATCGAAATCTTATTATTGAATGATGATTAATGGTAAGGTAAACTTGACTTAACAGGCGATAGGAAGTTAACGTTAATTAAACTGAAGTTATGCTTTGGCTACTACCTTCATTTTGTGTTAATTTAAACTCTTGATAGTCAAAAATCATAAAGCTGTTAATTCAATTAGTATTGATCTATTTCAACCTATATTCACGTCTACATCTCTAAGCCTCTTGGAATGAACCAATATCTTACGAGAATAATGTATCTTCACAACCGCCTTTACAAGCTCTACGAACTCTACTGCAGAATAGAAAGTGGACGTGGCGTTGATGGAATTTTTGTACTAGGGGTGAGAAACAAGGCCAGGTGTCAATTAAGGTTTGAAATTTTGGTTATTTAGCGGGTTATATTTCAATGTGTCGGAGTTGATAACGGCGGCCTGAAGTTCAAGCGATGGCTAATGCATGAGGTTAAGCAAAGAAGGTAGAAAACTGAGATAGCTCTATAAATTACATCAAGTGAGCCCCAATTCGAATGAAATAAATAGAGGCGGATTTATGTTCGCCATGTTGAATGCGCTTGCTTGTTTTTTGGATTTAGCCCAAGATCTCGAGGACGTCTTTAATAAAAATAGGAGTAACAGTGTACTAGGTGGTGAAGCCTGCATGTGGAACGAATGGCAGTCGGATGAAACTGTGATTCAACGAATTTGGTATGTTCATTTCTCCTACCCTCGATCTCCTACTTATTTGCAAACAGTAGTTTGACTGATTAAATTTTTCTCCCCTCTCAGGCCTGTTGTTTGTGCTATAGCTGAACGACTTTGGAATTATAAATCGCCCGACACTGATGAATTCGCTCCAAGATTGGAAGAAATGCGTTGTCGACTTTTGCGGTAAATTAATTTCATCTTGAATTCTCAAACTTGGGTTCATAGCATCACATCTTATTGTCATGCTTTCAAGAAGCAAATGTGGCTAGAACTAGGACAGTCTTGGACTCCTTTTTTAATCCAATATTCTTTTTCATTTCGTTGTTAAGGTCACTTATTCTAGGTGTATACATCTCTAAATATACATACTACTAATAAAATTTTAATCAGTAGCACCTTCTTAATTTCAGCCGTGGTGTCCAAGTGGGAGTGACTGGTGGGCCAGGTATGTGTCCTCTTCCTCCGAACGCTGACATCAATACCCCTCGCGTCTTCCTAGATGAAAATGTTGACTATTTATCCCCTGTCATTGATAGAAAAACCGACCTCTTAGATTTCGGTTCCACTAATCTCTTCATTTTCTTCGGCATTGTGTTCTTCACATTCGGCTACATTACCAGTAAATTGGACCTTTGCTCGCGTTTCCAGCGTGCTTTAAAGCGGTCCTTTCGTGGAATAGTTCAATTCAAAGCCAGAAAAGCACGGTCCTTTCAATTTCAAAATGCCATATGTCTTGTCCTTCCGGTATGCTTTTTTATATTCATGGGTCTCCTACTTCTCTTCTCCGCAAACGTCAGTCGAACGGGTTCGAACTCTAAGCCTGTAGATTGAGGCAGATAAATGACTTTCTCTGTGTATCTTCTTTTACAGATTTGTGATGCGGCTCCGTGGCTATGCTAGAACTATAATGACTTTACTTTCTTGATATCTCTGGATATATATATATATATTTTTGATGAATTTATAATCCTTAAATATTGGGGCGACTGTGTTATTTATTGCTTCCTCAATTTCCGCTCTCCTTATATGGTGTAGATCTCTTTAACCGGTTGAAAAGTTACATATACATCCCTGAATACGTCTATACCAAAATTCATAGGCGCGAATTTGTTAATTTTGTTTCAAAGTGGGTATGGGACGACGGCATGAATACCATATAGCCAAAACCAACTACTGATATAGTTGTGTAGTGATAAGGTTATCCGAATTGAAGAGGAGAATTTCTATCGAGAAGAGTGAAGCCAAACTTTTGAATGTCCGATTTTGATGTAATGATGCACTGGTACCATACTGAATGAGTGAGTCCAGCCAGAATTTTTTGGAGCTGGCTTGAGTCGTCTTTATCGGGATAAGTGGAGGAAGGGGCTGGAAATTCGGTAGCTCTGGGTGGGGTCGTGCTTGACAGTGAAGAGCTCAATTCTCCAAATATTCCGATGCAGTTCTTCGCTAAAACTAAGCGCCTTCTTAAAACTGTAGGCTTTAAATTCAGACGAAGGGGGAAATATTCCCGTACATGATCAATGGCCCTCCAAAAGGCCGACTTTTCTAAGTCCGAAGGATAAGAAGCGATTTAGTTCGCGAATGTATGGAACGCAGGGAGAAGGGGAACCATTAATTGGAAAGGTATGAAGTAAATATCAGCTCAGTGAGAGGGGAAAATGGGTTGTGATGGTGAATTGGGAGCACGCAAAGAAAGGAGAGGGGAGAGTAAGTCCCAGCAGAGAGGGGGAACAATTGGTAAAATTCGTTGCCCGACAATTGGAACAGTGTTGGCATGAATAAACCTGTGCGCTCGATACAATACAACGGAGCGCCGAATTGGCCCCACTATCAAGTAAGAGCGTTCACATTTTTATCACAAATCTTCATCTTTGCCCAATAAAACTACTACCAACATGACTCACATCATTGGGAGAAGAATGGCCAATTCATAAAAAAATTTCGAGGGAGGAAGAAAAGACCACAGAATATCAAATATCGACATACTAATATAGAAGAAAATCAGCAGTAAAGCAAAAGAAACCAATTAATTGGAATCATATATATATTGCATTGAAAATATTGTACCTCCACAAAGGCGCAAAAAATCAGGGTAGCGTTTACTGCACGACTTGCAGTGGATGCTCCACTAAACTTCAGCAATCTTCATGACAAAATCCCTAAGCAAGCAAATATCATCAAAAATAACTAAGCTACCTCAATAATATTGAGGTAACAGAGCGTATGGTGCGAAAAGTACTTGTTGTGGCTAGCTGAGAAGTCTTTACACTCATGATCACACCTGTCCCATATTGCGATTAGGTGCGCGCCACACTTTCCAAACTCTTCGAGGGCGCATGTAAACATTGCGAACTCCACAGACTCTTACCCTGGCAATTAATATAAGGCAAGGAACTTAGTTGCTTTAAAGCTAGAGTACCTTATTAAACAAACCGTAATTATTTCAGTGGCCACAACTGTGGTTCAACTTAACTAAAACTACCATAACTATGCTATCTCACGTTCCAATAAAATCATTTTTAACTAATTTGTCTCGATTTATTAGCCCACTTCACTTCATCTTTCATTTTTGCTTAGCTCCCACTGTTATTAATAATTGCCTGTCAATGTTAATATTTTAACTATTAGGTAATATTTTACAAATTCAGCAACTAATATTACTGGCATTGGTAGTCAAAAGCCTGTTGCTTCATCTGCTACATGCCTTTTTGCTCCTACGAAATAACCAGTCAAGAAGCACGATACTTCTGCCTCCTCTGTGAAATTTATTGGCATCGAGAAATCGTCCGCATTTTACATTTACTTCAAGATGGCTATCTCGATCTCATAGCGCACTGGGGAGTCAGAATTAGAACGGTATTTACAAAACTCATGGATCACCGCAAGAGTCAAACTTATCCCTGTGCAGATTCCCAAACAGCAGAAACCTCGGGCACTGATAACAACTATCGAAAAGGCTACGAAATTCAACGTAGAGTAAAGGTATGCTGTTATTCGTGAACACTTCCAAGGACTTTCGGGCACCGGTGCAAGTCAAGGTTACGAAAGTCGATTATAACGATGTGACATATCAACCAAAACTATGTCAACGAAAATTCGATAACAGAGCCATGAACAACATAGTCTTCAAGGGAACTTCAACTCCCCATGAGACTCACCAATCAAGTCCGAGGCTCGGAATTTCTGACAGATTTTGTATAATGGACATATAGCATCCTCAAAGCAGCTTAAACCACGAGCGAGTTACCAGTTTGGCGTCCTAACTCTTCAGAAACATCATAAAAACTTAATTCTAGTGCGCAGATATAATCCAATAAGCAGACCTTCAAAGAAGAAACAAGCGTTTACCATATCCGCCTCCTGAAGTAGTAAATGCAACCTACAAAATGTGCCACCACTTAGCTGAGCGCAACCACGAATCTGGTATCTACTGTGCTGCGTCTGTCTACAAAAGTTTTGAATGTTCTTTAGCATTAATCTCATGTTCGCTAGAAAGTGAAATCATGCCACAGACTGACTACAATAATCACTAAATAGGAAGAAATTGGCAATATCAACCATGGAAAAATAGCATTTCCCAACTCATTTATTACTAATCGCAGCCAACATTCCATTTGCACGCGAACATGCCGATCACACTCACAAAAAACCATTTAATTGGTTATCTAATGACCAGACATCAATTAGACCGCCAGATTAATTCAACAACTATTCGAAGATCAATAGCCGCCCCCTTGTAGAATTTCAGGTTAGTCCGATTGTTTGTTCATCAATTCACAAAATTTTAAATAAGTCCCCAAATCCTGCCTATGTTCTTAGGGAAGCGAGTAACATCCTGAGTCACGTGCCTTGGTAAACTGCCACCCTTGTATACTTGTGCGATTGATCATTGCGTTTACTAGCAAGCATCGTATGTTCATATCTGTTGAAAGTCATTACCAACCATGCCTGTTAAATGGGTAGGGGAAAGGGTAGTGGGATATACCAAGACGTCTTCGGTGTCCAAAATTCAGGAACAAACGATGGAGTTTGTAGTCAGGCCATAAATTTTTCTATTTTGCATTTTAAATTCGATTACTTCTCCTGATGTAATCTGATTCTCTTGTTTCTTTGTAAGGGCTAGTGTCAAGGCGGAAAAATTATTTTAACTGGGAAAAATATTCTAAAGTGGTTGCCCTTGAGAAAATAACTTTTTATATATCTTCTTTATTATTGGGTCATTTGTATATTCCAAGGTCATAACCATTAACGTTCGTTTTGCACTCAACTAACCTGTGCGTGTTCTCTTCCCCATCCCTATCGTGGGAAAACTGGGATATCGGGTCTGTGTAGGTCGTAAAGGCTGTTCATCAGGTTTTTTTTTCAGAATTGATCATACTTCTCAACAGTCTCGGGGAAAGTATCTTTCAGAAATTGAGATATTTGATTGGTGGCGGCGATTCAGTCGCGCCCATGTTCTAATAAGTCACTTGAAATTCGTTTTTTTGTGGTGCATAATGAGCTCTTATTCAATAGGGATGTTTTGCTTTCTTATTCAGAAATGTTTAAATTTATTTACTATTTTTCGTATTTAGCTGTTTCTTTTGAAAATGTATCTCGCAGTTTCAAAAGTACTTTTTCAATTCCTCAATTAATTATGTTATAACCTCATTTTAGGATTCATTGTTGTTTAAGTGATGAGAATAAATGTCGGATGGTTAATAATGTGTCTCTATGGAAATATTATTAATTAACTAATCGTAAAGGGAAAAAATTATCCATTTGGTAGTTTCTAAGGTAAATTATCGCCAGATGAATTAAGGAGACTTAAATAGAAGAAGCGAACAAACTCACTTTTAATTGATTTCGGGATTGATTGGAATTTTCGCATTTAAAAAATGTATATCTTTAAATGTGCATTCTCCGAAGTGTCAGTCTCAGGATTTGATCTGTGGATTCCCACTTGTGTTTATAACCGCAATGTTTTAATCCAGTTAATCATTTAGTAAAAATTTGAACGGCTGATCATGCCGCTGGACATATTTATCTTTTCCAATAGCCAATAGCAGCTTGCTGATGCAAACTAACATTATTATATCAAATGACAGGGTTGGTAATAGCCATCATTAGCCCTTTAGGTGACTTCGGGCTTCACAGAGGGGAGGAACATCAAAGTCACAAAAAGTCGAGAGGGGGAACAGAAGAGTGATTCACAGATGTAATGGAGAGACAGACGCAAAGGTAGAGAAAAAAGGTAAGGTAAGGTGTGTACTGTGGAAGTGGTCGAATATGACATAAAGTCGGGTGCTCATGGTAGTTTGAAGTCAACTGCCGATTTCTATACTTTTTTACCGTATGTGTATATGTTGTCCAGGGCGCACCCCTCCTCCCTTCAAGAAACAGTGCAATGAGCTAACAGGCTGACTTCTTGTTTAACTCTTAATCGGCGGTTAACTCAGTGCAAGCAGCTGTTGTTTAAATTTTTGGTCCCACGTTATTTTCTCTCTTCCTTTCACCTACGCTTCTTCCAAGTGGGACTTTGTCTAGACAGGCCAAGTTCGGACGAGGGTTTGGTAAAATACGGTTGTCTAGTCAAAACAATTTAAAAGAAATCGGACTTGCTTCCAATCACGCTCTAAAATGATGGATTAGTTGTGTGGTTCGAGGTGGGGGGGAGGGGGTGGGAGGGGGAGGGAATGATGCTTTAAGTTTCGAGGCCACTTATTATTAGTAAAAGGGGTGTGCGATAGACTTACCTCCACGTGGTTCATCCTGGGAAACGTATACACATACGCCAAAAAAAGTCTTTAAATTGGCAGTTGACTTCAAACTACCATAACCCGACTGTGTGTCATATTACACCACTTCCACAGTACTCACGTTACCTTTTTTCTACACCTTTGTGTCTGTTTCCTCTCTCGACTTTTGTGACTTTGATATTCCTCCCCCATGTGAAGCCCAAAGTCAACTAAAGGACTAATGATAACTATCATAAAGTCTGCCATTTGATATGAATAAATATATGGAAGTAGTCGGAACTATATATCATATGAAAGATGTACTGAATTGAGGGCTAATGAAAAGTATTTTAACGTGCTCATTGGACAGGTGTTGAATGGAAAAACTAATACTGTCCTCAGGTTAATAACGCCACTATGGTCATCGGAAAATTTGTAGTTGCCAGGGTAAAATTGAGAAGTAACCGCTTGCGTTGGGATAAAATAAAGCCGCTGTTATCTTTCAGGGTTGTTACTGTCTAAAAATTCGCTTTCTGCAACTTGAATGCTGTAGAGATGATAGGTAACTTTTGGGAGGTCTGCACTTCCTGCGTTGCCACCCACCGATTATTTTTAATTGATTCTAGTTCCTCAAGTACCATTTCGATGATGACTCAGTTTTATTCTTGTCATGATTGTTTTTGTTACTTCATGCATTAGAATTTTTCCAGCATCAAAAACGTACCTAGACATATACTTTCATCAATTAAGGCAAGCACTTGTAAATAAATATTTGAAAGAATGCATGCAGGTTAATTATCTTGAAACATCGCCTTTATTGTAATAATGGCCTTGGGCATTTTAAAACAAATTTGTAAGCCTATCAAAATTGATATCAACGAATTACCTAACGTGAAATGTACCTTAAATAGACTCAAATGTGGTTAGAAAAGCCATCTTGGGAGTCAGACCATGTTAGATTAGATATCCAGTCATGGTAGTAGTACACTACCGCAAGCATACAGGATGGAAGAGCCTTTCTTAATTGACACCAAAAGTTGGTTGAAAAAATATATACTAGCCAACTGGAAATGTAAGAGGGGGGAGGGGGGGGGGAAGCTTAGTCATTCAACATGGCGGATTTTATAAAACAAACGCAGCTTTTTGATTGGCTATTGGCTGTGTGCTCACCGAACTCAACTCGTAATCGAAGTTGCAGGTCCGCACCTTCAAGTCTGGTGTACGTATGCAATGATGTGCCTCACAAGGTCTCTAAAGTCTTCTTATTCATAATAAAAATAGGTCGTTAGTTTGGAATGGATTATAATAATTTCCGATAGATTTATAAATAAAGCATAAATTTTCAAATAAAATATCTCAATCTTGAAGGAATCACGAAGTATATATTTGAGCTGATATTTCATAACCAAATTTAAATTAAAAACGCTTTATTTCAATTTCCTGTTTTAACAGTTGTTAGGGGTGACCATAGCGCTTCATTTTTAAATCTCAAGGTTAATGTTGAATTTGTAATTTAGCAAAATTTTAAATAATTTTTAACCTATTTTAACGTAGATTCATTTAATGTGTTAAAAATTCAATTCAAACTATTTTGAATGTTCTTTTAGACCAGTGTTGGATAATATTTAAGTTGTTTTTAATTTGGATTTTTCGTTCACAAAATCCTAAAATCAGATTAAATCAATGTCGGAAGAAAGATTACGTAATTTGGAAAGCCTAATTAAACTTTATAAATATTTACGGCGAGAAGAACTGTCTGAAAAATCTTCCATTTTCATTCTGAACATGCTGAATAAAGAACTTGAATATAATAAGGGGTAGTTTGGTTTCTTTTGCACCTGTATTAAATAATTAATTTTGAAATTTTATTCTTTTACCGAAGGTTGGATAAAATTGAATGGATCTACCTGAAACTTTGTGGAAATAATTATGAAGAAACTGATTATCGCCTTGTTGACAATGACATCACTCATTTACGCACTGTCCTTCAAGCCGTTCCAGCTATCAATAGTTTGGATTTACGATACAATCGCATATATGATGATGGCGCTAGCATATTGGCAGAGTTTTTAAAAGTAAAATTTTGTAATCCATTATCAATAAGAATGTATCAAATTTTGTATCCATATAAAAAAATGTGAACTAAATACCAATGATATATTTTATTTTAAAGCTTAATTTTCTTGCAGGAAGATTTGTGCTTAAAAGAACTAAACTTAAAAGGAAATTTTATTTCGGATAAAGGAGCTAGTGAAATTGGCGAGGCCTTAAGGGTATTTGTATATTATTTTTTGTTATTTCAATAAGTCTATGTTATGGCGCTTTAGCTATTTTTCTTTTAAACAAATAAAATGATTAATCCGATTTTTAAAATCCAGTGCAATCGTTCTCTTGAAAAGTTGGACATTAGTGTAAATCCAATAAAACGTACAGGAGGAATAGCTCTAGCCGAAGGACTTGGCCATAATGACACACTAACTCATCTAGATGTTGCAAATTGTGATTTGGTAGGCAGTCTAGTTTAATGATGATCATTTTATTACCTTTGAAGGAGGTTTCAGCGACAATCGCTTTTGCGGTAGCACTTCGTTCAAACAAGTCCCTTCTCTATTTCAATATCGATCGATTAATCATATTTTCAAAACAGGAGGAGCACGCAGTTCATTTGAGTGAAACTCTTGGTGTAAGTCAATTCTGATTTCGTATTTTTTTTGGAGAATTCGAACACTAACGCGACGTTTAAAACAATAGAATAATATTTCTTTAACTCGTAACTTGTGCTTTTCTAGAAGATGTGAGTATTTATAAAATGGAAATCTTATAGTCTTGTAATGATGAAGTGGGTTTAGGTGAATTGCCTTAACGCAAGCACGATGACTATTATATGTCACCATAGCAAACTACATCGAATGCCACTATGTATTGTCCGATAAAAAGCCCTCTTTAAAGAATCCGTTTCGCTGATAAAATTTAAAAATTCTTGCACTACTGAAAGGCTATTAATAATAAAACAATGGCTGTGGCGAATCAACCACGGCTTTTTATCGTGATATTATACAATTATTTTGATATACATTTTTTAATTAATTTTTAATGCCGTGTACGCTCCTGCATGAATGGATGTTTTGCAGCCTTATTTCGGGGTTGATCTGGAGAGTTACCACTTGCAGTACCTTGAAACGAGAATCACATCAGGTTCGGAGCAAAAAGGGAAGAATTTACATTTTTATGAGGAGTAGGAGGTATCAAAAGTGAAGGGGATAAAATGCAAAAGGTCCTGAGCGCCTGAAGCTGATAGGAGGATCTGTAGTTTTAGAATGATTAGGTGAAAGTTCTGCCTGACGGATGTCAAGAAGACATGGGAATGAGATGATACATTGGCATTTATAGGCATAGGATCGTTAAGGGTGATAGACATCGTAAAACGGCTTCAAATAAAACATGAAATCAGACGCTCTATAAATGGTCAATTATGTTTTTTTATTTTAGCATATTAAACATATATTCGTCAGGTTCTTGTTTAAAATCTTCCTAACTAGTACTAATACAAATACCTTTAAAAAATATTGACGAATCTATGGAATGACCCACATTCTTCGCTTTATCATGGTTTCCTCGCAGACGAATTAGGTAGAGTATTTTCCTTCATTTTTGAAATCAATACCAAAATCCACTTCGAGTTATTTACTTTCCTTGGTTTATTGAACTATAGAAAGCTGTAAAAATTCTCTTTCTACTGTTGCGCTCTATTATACACCTTATCTGAAGTTGATCGCCGTAAATACTTTTATTTGAAATTTAAAAAATACAATTCGTTCTTTTCAAGGTTAACACTGGAATTAAGGAGCTTCACTTGAGTAAATGCTATATACAGGACTTTGGCACTGAACGAATAGTCGATGCCTTGGATAAGAATAAAGTTCTCCAGGTCCTAGATCTCAGTGCGTAAGTTAGCTAATCATTTGTATTTTGTCTTGATACTTAACAAACTATGTGGAATTTTATACAAGGAGTTAACGGAGCCTATAGTATTCGAATAACTCCTCTTTGTTTCATATAAAATACTATAAATCCAAGGCCCGCACGGTATATTCTTTACATTCACAGCTCATTTTATCTCAGCTAGTAGGTTAACATTTTGGAAGTTCGTAAGACACATTTAGAATTGCAGTTACTGTCCTCGTATCACTTTTACTTTATGCATCCCGATGTAAACAAAGCAAAATAGTCATTCTTTCTGTTTGCATTTATCTCTCCCATCCAAACTATCATTAATGATTGCTCTGATACTAATTTACGTAAATTGTGCTTTAGTTTATCTTGAAATCCGAGTAGAGATTAATTAACTGGTTTGTCAATAGTAAAACAACAGGATGGTGTCTGAAAAATCAAGTGACCTCAAAAATTTTGATGAACTTTGCTTGTGCTTGAAAAAAATTAACCAAAGAAGTTACACAAATTTTTAAGGCAGGTTTTGGAAATATTTTAGAAATGGGATATCTGTTGATGGAGGAATAGCCATTGCCAGGGCGCTCAGTAATCATTGTCCCCTAACAATTCTCGATCTCTCCTACAATCAAATTCAATGTGAAGGAGCCGTAGCAATTGCAAAGGCTCTGGAACAAGACAACCAGCGTCTCATAGTGTAAATCAAACAAATTTAATTGTCTAATTATTTTTAATTTTTGCAGCCTTGATTTACGTTTCAATAGAATAGGCGAGAGAGGTCTATGTGCATTGGGTGAATCATTATATACAAACGATAGCATTCGTTTCATCTACCTCTGGGGTAATAGAATCACTGGCAAAGCTGCAGAGGTAAATTATATTTGTAAAAGACATTTCTTCTAGATATGGGCTAATTTGCTCCTTATTAAAAGATTAAGAGAGGATTCAACAGACCTGAAGCCATATAAGGTGGATGGAGAGATTCAAGTGGCCCTGCAAGATCTAAGGGGAGAGCAGAGGGGATATCGTTATCCGATTCCTTCCTGGAGTGGACAACCTAATGAAGAACGATCATTAGCAGTATTTTAAGATTTCAAATAAAAAGTTTATAGTAAAAAATTAATGCACTGCTTGTTTCTATGGAAGTGACAAATTTTTAAAGGTTTTGATAGTAAGTTTAAGGTAATTCATATCGTTATCAACTCGCATTTACTGAAGCTACTATTTACCACTTACGTATTTATTTTATACGTAGATTTTTTTAGATGTTTTCGTTTAGTAGGGAGTGGTGCTTATTAAAATTTGTCACTTAAGTTCATGAAGTTTTGTATAATTGTACACTTTACAATTTTTGAATTTATCATAAATATTACCAGTAGGCCCCGACAAATATATTGTATACATCGTAAATGTAAATAACTTAAATCAGACATCTTTGTATTTGGTACCTCGGTATAACTAGAAAAATAGCCTCATGTTTAAATAGTACACTTAAAATGAGTTTTAAGGTAAAGGGGGATAATGACTTGTATAACCTTCAAATTTAATTTTTTGATCGAATTTTTATAATGAACTAAATTCAAGGAAACGAAATTAAAAATTTAGAGATTTCTGAGAGATTCCTATAAATAATATTCGGGTTAAACGGAACTAGATCGTTTTTAAATGAATAAATCTACTACACAGCTCTGTCAAACCCAGCAGGAATAATGAAGTTTAACTAAATTTGCTATGTTTTAGTTCGCTGAATTGGTGGGATGGATCACGCCACTTAAATTAGCTTAGCATAAGTTTAGTATAACATGAATGAAATTGTAACATGAAAGTGATACAATGGTCCCAATAAAATTCATTGAAAGGAAAATATGCCCCAAATATATTAAATCTAAGTTTCTGCTGAAGATTCAAGAAAAAAGAAATGAATAAAATAATTACATAAGTCAACTAATACCAGTGATTTCGAGTGTCGAGAAATATGAGTTTTAGCAAATCACGGATTTTATCAAATATTCGGAAAGGAAATTCTGAATAAATGAATCATTGTAATTTAAACTCTTCTTTTCTTTATGAGTGTGTTAATGGTGGCTCAACATAAGGCAAATGAGTCCGTTTGTTAATGGCGACCGAGTGTTAAGATTGGCTCAGTTGGCTAGGCCATTCCAGCATAGGTAGCGCACATTCAAAATTAACTTGGAATATGACTTGAACGTTGTGGATGAGAATATGAAGGAATGCATTTATATTTTCCTGTATATATTTTATTTCTTGCGCTGCCGATCTGCGCTTGGAGTGCCATTAACTCATTCGGTCCTAGGAAATGTAAGCTGTTTTTTCTTGCTCAAAATAAAACTGATTCTTGATTTATAATTATTTTAAATATTAAATTTATTTATTTATTACTTATTTCTATGGTTTATATTTCGATATATGTTATATTTTTGGTTTGCTTTAGTATAAAGCTTAGTATAAACTTTAATTTAAATTTTATTGATACTGTAACTAAACGCTTACTTGTTATTGTAGACATTCTATCCAAGGACTGCAATCCTATGCCAACTGCTCTAGTAGGATTAGAAGAACTCCAGACGAAAACACTGCGGATTGATGATCTTGAAGACGGTGTGGTCATCTATTCTCATGATTTTGAGTCCGATTCCGGATCCAATGTGTCCTCGGCTACCGTTCTAGGACACAATTACTATGCTCAATATCCACTAGCTTTTGCATGTGAAGTTGTTATTCATGCACCGATAGAAAATGGACGGATTATGCTCTCAATCGAATCATTTTTTATTCCCTCCAGTGACCAAACCTGTAAAGACGATTTCCTTTATGTTTTCGACTCAAATACAGCCCGATCTAAGGCAATGGTATGTTTGTAAATTAGCATACTTTGTCGTCTTTATTATTATTAAATTCATGCAAATCTTGGAAAGAGGTAATATATATTTTAGATTTTGGCACCGATCATCGACGTAATTTTATATTAATTCAGGAGTCACATCAGTATATGCTCGCGAGTATGAACCCGATGACACTCGGGGTGCTAGTATCGCGTAATAATGATCTAGACGCCGTAATTATTTAAACAGTTGGATTATTTTTTAATTGTTTGAAAATACCATTTAGATTATGTCACTTCAAATTGATTTTTTGCCAGTTAAGCTAATGAAGACATTTTAGGCCTATTTTTCCGTGAGTTTGGGGTGGAGGAGGGGGGGGGGGGTTTCGTCCAGTGGTCTTTCATTCATAATAGTAGAACCTTATGTAGGTACACCTTCTAGGTGAACACTACAGATGTCTCTCATCCAATTTTAATTTTGTCTTTTTATTTGCTTATAAAAGCGTAGGCCTAATTTGACCAAGTCTAAACGTTTTTAAAGAGACTTTTTTTTACCAGCCAGCATGACCTCAGTAAAGTTTACTCTAAAAAAATGTTAGAATTTTTCTCCTCCTGCTTCTTGCAATTTCTTTCCATTTTGCTTTCTTGTAGTTACCTTCCTACTTTAGTTGTATGCGTGGGGCTCGAACTCGAATGCTAGTTAATTACATGAATATTCAAAGCACGAGTTAGGCTTGCTTTAAGTATTTATTTATATTATTCTTAACTCCTAACTTTTGCACTACATTTTCCAAAACAATGCTCATTTATTTTTGAAGTCAGGCTTAAAATAAATTGTAATAGGTCACTACGATAATTCCTCACTTTTATAATAAGGCTATTTGATCGAAATGGTGAGTAAAAAGAAAGTTCGCAGAGAGTTGACATTTTCTCTTAGCTTCATGCCTAAGCCATCTAAATACCGCCAAGTCTACTTCACCTTGCAGTGTTCCTATATTTTAAACTAAATCACTTAACTCATATATACACAGCCTCTGAGATTGTTGGAAGGTTGATTTACATTCATAATTGGTCATTGATCTGGTTTGTTTATGACATTTTGCAGCCACGAGTAGGTAGACCAACAAACAGAGCTTGCTTGAGTTCCCTTAAGGCAAATATATAAATTAATTATACTTTATAACATATACCTAATGACGTGTTTTTTTTTTGTAAATTTAGCCTGAAGCAGGTGGTGAACAGGGTCTTTGTCTTTCTCGCTACCCAAAAATGCCAGTCCTATCCTCAAAGTCCTACATCTGTATCGCCTTTCGGTAAGTTATCACGCCCTTTCTTCGCCAACTTCATGTCGTCGTGACCTTTAAGGCGAAGTTAAAAAAAGTACATAGTACCCCGCACGCATTGTTCCACAAAAGGACGGTTTTAGAGAGAAAACACTCCTCATGACACTTAGCTTAACGCAATGTAACTTTTTTTCTTACAGTAACTGGAGTACACTAGATATTTTTTTACCAATTATGTCAAAACAGAAGATAACATACAAGGTGTGAGGGACAAATTTTACTGTTTTATATTTGACGGTTTTTTTCCAGAGAGTTTGAGCCTTCTTCATTCATATACCCGATGATGAGAGTAGTTACTGACCGGAAACCACTTTTATCATACTAGAGAATAAGCTGTACCATTATGATTCGCCACTGGCCACGAAAATCGAGAGGTTTTGTATTCGCTGAGCATTGAAAACTACTAGGCATGAACTGGGTAATTAGAGTGGAGATTATGAGGGTGCTTTGAAGCACTCTAGCATTGGAATTCGGACTTTGTCGTCGAAGTTAATTGAATGTTTCAGCCCCTTCATTGCACTAAATGAAAACCTTCACTCTACTGCTAGCTCATACTACAACTAGCCACGGAAAAGGCCCTAGAAAATGGTTTGGCAAAGGCGAAGAAACTTCTGAATAAGGTAAAACATCTTGCGCAAGCTCAAATAATGCTGCTTTTTTCTGATGTGAAAAAAATTGCGGCCGAGCTGTCATGGTTTTCAGATGTGTGTGACATCGGATGCTGAGGGTGTTGCAGTGTAATGCAATGCGTCCTTCGACATTTTTCTAAAGTGTGGCTTAAGTTGAATTCAAATGTCTACGTGGAATTGATGACCACTGTAGCAGTTATAAGTCTTGAATAACTCATGAAGGTAGCCAATAATAATCATGATGGCGGAAGGGTTCGGTCCTTTTCCACACCTCAGGGAAGCGTGAAAAATGGTTGTGAGCCTATTTTTAAGACTACACCAGTTTGAGTATATGTTTGGCCTCCGAACTCTCCCCTTCCACTCCAGATTCTAACCTGAGGGTCCATTAGGTAACCATTGAATGTTGTGGAGGGGGACACAAATCGGGGTGCCACTGCCCTTGCCAAGGATGGTGTAAGACACACTAACAGTGGCATAGTTTTCTCTTGTACATTGAATTTATTTTAAATCTTACATTTTGTAGTTACCAAACTCTTTTTTTTCCTGATGAGATTGTCAAATTTATCTTGACCACACCCCTCGTTTGTTATTAAATAAGCCCCAGAAGATATGACGTTTGGCAGATAATAAAGAGTCATATTGCGTTGTCATGTAACCATGGTAGAGAAATACTTGTGGGTGGCTTGCCATGCCACTAATCAAATTCACTTTTGACAATAGGTACTCAAACGAAACCGTCCCCATCTCTCGATTTTCACCGCCTTTCCCATTTTTTGCTGAATTACTTTGTCTCAAATTCGTATCGATTTATTGAATAGTCAGCCCTTAGTCCAAATATCCGTCTACTTCTTACTTTTTTATTTGTTTGTATAAATATTTGATTTTCTTTCTCTAATTTTAGTTCTTCCAATTCTCCTCCATCCCAATTGTCGACTAATGCGGCCGCGGCACCAGGATTTAAAATAATAGTCACAGCATTTCAAGAAAGTAAGCCAAGAAGCGGTTTCGCAGTCTATTTTTGGCTTGCTTATTTTTTGTTTACACCTTTCCACTGGCGCAATGTCAGCTGGTCGGGGTTTTCACTATTAATATCATCTCCACGTCTAGACTCATATTTATCTCAATGTCATTTTCCTACCTTCCCCTTCCCTCCCTCTCTCTCGCCACCTTCATGATATTCTCGTTTACTTTCTGATTATTCTTTCCTACCTTATGGCTACGCCCAGTTGTGGTTTCCTTACCATATGTTGAATCATCTAGGTTAAAACATCTAGTCAATCAACCATGTCATGTCAAGTCTGTCATTCATATCAATTCACTTCATGTAGGCAGTTTTCTAGCTTTTCGGGTTGTGGATGGTGGCTAATCGAGACAACGTAAGAGCTCTCTATCTCAAAGATACCTTCTGATTTCGTCGAATCATATCAAAAATGGTGTTCTCGTTCGTAATTTTCAAGGGAGAAGGCTAATGTGATGAAAATGATTAGAGAGGACAGGAGAAATTGCTTCTTTCTCCTCGTAAAGGAATGAGTCATCAAAATGCGTCTTTCCTAATGGCTTGTTTCTGCTTGCGGTCTAATTATTTAATTTGGTCATGGTTGGTTGAAACCGAGGCCTCCTGCCAAATTGCTTCATGCTTTCGAGATCTTATCTGGGCCGACTGCATTTGGCAATTATTAGTTTATATGCGATATTTACTAGAGACGAGCGTAAATCATAGTATTTTTGATGCTCCTTCCATTTTTGTTATGGTTGAGTTCATGATAATTGCGTAAGTTGTTTTGATTAATTTCATTAGAGTGAATGCAATTTTGATATTTTCGATATTTTGTTAAGTTATTGACTTGAAGTTGCCAAAAGGCTATCGTTAATTGGAGTTTTACTTTCAATTTTTTCGATTTCTTTAGGGCAGATCGAACATATTTTTAGAAAGCTTCTGAAATGCGCTTCGTCAGAGAATATGTGGTAAAACCAATAATTTATTGTTTGAACGATTCCATGTGGTTGAGAAATCGAGTAATTGAAGACATTAAACAGTAAGGAACATGTGAGCACCACATGAACTATACATTTATGCGTTCTCGCCTTGAAGGTTCTTAAATCGCCCGTAACCTCATTTGACAACCATTGCCAACACTCGATATTGTGCCAGTTCTTTGTCATTTAAAAAATCGGGAGGTGAGAGTTGCATAGGAAACCGTCGATATTACTTCAACTGGAAGCAGGGATCGTTAAACTGGGAGTTTTCGTTTCTGAAACGTGAATCTTTGCTTAAACTTTGTTTATAGCCTAGGGCTTAATCTGTACTATTTTACGTTGTAGAACCTATCCATCAGTATATCTAACAGTGCGATTTTTTTTGTTTCAAAAATGTTCTTTTGGAATCTTTTTTCTTGTTTTTTTTGAAATTTATTAGCATTCGGAATGGTGACGTTTTAGTTTACATTGCTTTACAAAGTTTAATGGGGATAAATGCCATTCATTATGGATCATTTTCTAGTATCACGCCGAAATATTGTGAATATCGATAATTTTCAACAATTACTAATCAGATGAACAGAATGCTTAAAAAGGTTATATTTATTAAAGGATTTTTTAAATTAATTAATGATATTTGGTTTGTTCAAATACGCCGATGATGTTCTTTCAATCAAATTCGATTGTTTTAAATGCTCAAAAGTTACGACAAAGTGACATGGGTTGAGGGATAATCGAATTTTGCTCCATAAGGCTACTCACATTCGCATATGTTAATTGAGTTGGAAAATAATCGAATCTTAGCCCATCTTAGCTTTCATCGATTTAAACTGTTTAGAAATCCTTCCTTACTATTATCATCATTATTTATTAAGGGTACTGTAGAAATCTGTTTGTCCGAAGTCCACTTTTAATATACCATCATTAGATGCTAATTGTCAGTAAAGGAATGCAGAAGATGAGTGCAGGGTTAAATTTACATTATTCGAAAATAAGTAACTGTAGTGAAGTTGATGATTTGCTATTGCACTCTTTCTATTGCATTAACTCCGTTATTGACGTTTGAAACCTGTTCAATACGTGTCTAGAGTCTTCGCCTGATACCACCAAAACTCATTGATGCATTTTTGAAAAAAATTATTCAGGCGTTAAAGGGTCAAGAGGTTGGGGTATAAATATGATTGTGTTTTCCATAGTCTCGTTTTCTAGATGCTAGGTTGCTTAATCTTGATACATTTCTAACGTAGCCAGCACGTGGTTATTGTAATAATAACATGAGTAAGGTGGCTTAGACCTAGTGGAGAGGAGACGGTAAAACTGTATCTCTCTCGATAGCTTAATTATTAATATTAAAGCACCTGTGCTTATGAGTAGCTTTGAATATACAGAGACCTGATTAAGCACTGTTTATTTCTTGTATTCAGTATTCACTCTTATTGTTTCCCTTTCACTGATTTGGCTCAACCCACTACTGCTTCTCCTAACTTAAGAGATCGCTTATACCAAGCTTTCCATCGCATTTCGATGGGAATTTTGGATTCTTTGCTTATAGTTGTTATTTAAAGTGAGTCATTCGCCGCTAGATCCTAACAAGAAAGAAGGGGGGATGTTATATACCTATTCAAGGGTGGCTAGGAACAGATCCTATCTCCAAATGAGTCCAATTGCGCCGCTTGTTATGTTGGGAATATGGGAATATAGCTTTAAACCTGATTCCACTTTTACATCTTAGATTTCTAGTTCGCTGCATGCTGGTGGTATTTCCTAACCTGACTGCCTCATATATGCACAGAATGCATTTACATGGGTAGCACCAGTTGTTCAATGTATGTACCTGTTTACTCTCGGTTTTTTTTCTGCTCAAGGTCAAAATTACGCATGTCCACAGGGTCGTTTCTACTGTGGCAATATTGCAACCGTCTCTGCGTCAACGGGGGCCAGCAACGTCCTAGAATTTAATAGAGGTGGTGGGTCAGCTGTTCGTCTGCCTTCTATGGGCATCTGTGTCTCGGAAAGAGTTCGTTGCGATGGCGTTGTCAACTGTCCAGATGGCAGAGATGAATTCCCCTCTTTGTGCAGCCGTTTTCAAGGTGAGTCATTGGTCCGCCTAATAATTTGTGTATGATTCGACTTCAAACAATCTGACTTTTCAACTGATTAGGCGCCAAAAAATAATTTCATGCGTTTTGTGACTTTCTCTTTAGTCGAGAGGTAAGCTATGAAGTTGTTTGTTTGCACTGGTTTCACTTTCTCTCATGTTAACAGCTGACACTTGGCTTCAAGTGTGAATACTACTGCACTGTCAAGCATTTCGAAATATGCCTTTCTCGTAAAACAGTTTATTTTTTTTCTCTGATTTCTGTCCAAGCATTCGGGTGACTTTGTTTCCATTTATTGAGTGAACTTGTAACTGTGAATTTACGAGCTCCAGATTGCTAAAAATTCGCCCTTCTTGGATTTGATTTGCTATTTGCTAGCTCATTTCAGTGAATTGTGATTAGAACATAAAACCGGTTCTTTTAATGATTAATTCTCTTTGGAAAGTTGTCTCATGTGAATCATTTCTGACCTTGGAAGTTCCCAACTCCTACTCCGAGCTTATATGGTTTCATTGTCGATCAAACCCTTCCTTCGTCAAATTCTCTTGCGATTAGGAATCTCTAATGTACAGTTGCCATATATGGTGCAAATTTATCTACGTATTTCCATGGAAATTTATTACATGCTTTATTTCTCCCACCTACGTGTGTATCACGGTAATTTTTGTTCGTCTTTATCAAAGCAAAAAATTCTGACATTGTCGTGTGTTCGTGTTTCACTGCGCAACAATCGAAATAATGCCCATACCGACACAACCTATTAGACCCTATTTATTATTAAGATGTATGATATTAAGATTCGTTATTTAAAAAAAAACATTTTTTGATATGTACTTTTAAAAGTTACTGTCATTTCTACTCATCCTTTTTTGCCCATTTTCTACTCACATATGCTCTGCTTTATAAAGCTTTAAACAAATAATAGAACTAAAAATTCGATTTGAAATAAATTTAATTAATCAAATTTGGGCACATCATATGCTGGGACATGCAATTTCTTACACTCAATGGGAAGTTGATGGGAAATCACCTGAACGGATATCGATACTTGCACGCAGACACATTAGAAATTAACGCAATGCTCAGATTAATAACACTAAAGGATCGCGAGTCCCAACTACTTGATTAGGACGTTCGTAACTGCATAGGGTCGTCAATACGCCTATATTTCATTTTTATTGCAACTGATAAATCCATGATGAATATCTAGATGTTTGTCTTCAATCAGAACGGCTCTACTGCATCATCCCAGATTACACTGAGCTCCTCAGAAGAATAGACATATTATTATTCCTCCACCAGTGAACTTAGAGATGAGTGTATGAAGGTCGGCCTACTACTGATTCGATTGCAGCTTTGTCTAATCTAGACTCACTGTCTAGTGGCCACTATCAGAAGGCACTGTCTTAATGCATAATATTAGTAGGATTTCCAAAAAAAAGGGTTATAAGAAAGTGAGTTCATATGGACAATTCTGGCAGGTGGTACCTAATTCGAAAATCCTCATAAGTATTCGGTCGCTCTCCTCCCCTGTCAGCCTACAGTTAACGGGACAAAAGTTTCCGACGATCGGGAATTTTGGTGACCTTGGAGTGACTGCACTGCGTCTGAGTCCCTTGTTCTCCAGAGATATTTAATGAGCATTCAAATGATAGCGATATAAACTAGACCTTGCGCTATCTTGCAAGGGTTATCTATTGGAACTGTATGTTGTGCTCTCCTAACAGCCCTGGTCACAGGCTTAACGTCTGAAAACACTGCCCTCTAAAATAAGCTTCATTTTTAGCATCTTTAACTGGAATACATGTCGACATTGGTGAGCAAATATGTGATATTTTGGAGCCATTTCGCTAAGTGTATACGAGGTGGAGTTTTCCTAGTTTTACGTTTGTCGTATTTTTTTTAGATTCAGACAAAGGATTTTTAAATCACTTCCTGTCTCTTGGATTGACTACAACCGTCTCATTAATTATTGCAGGTACCCTATTCGTGGTACTCAGTCTTGGTTGTGTAATCTGTTACTGTTGTTTTCGAAAGCGCTCCCACTCGGGTAATCCCAATTCAGCCAACACTGTTGGCATGACAGTATTCAACGGAGCGAATCGTCCAATAAGTGATGAAATGGGTGGACAACAAGTAGATCCTTCTGCGCTTCTTAACGGAATGCACAAGGCTCCTGAAGCCTTCCAGAGTCAAATGTTACAACACCAACAGCAAATGATGATCGCTCCAGGAAAATCGATGGGAGATTTGTATCATCACCAGCAGGTTCCATCTAACGCACCGATCCTTAGACAGTTTCAGAACCAACAGCTCCATCCGAGTTCTGGAGTTTGGAATATGCAAACTGTTTGCTGTCCTCCACCTCCGATACAACCCCACCAACCTCAATGGTATCCACAGCAACAGCAGATGCCTATGCAGAACAGCCAACCAATAGCAATGCTACCTCAAAATCAGTCTCCTCTACCGCCCCCTTGTAGAATTTCAGGTTAGTCCGATTGTTTGTTCATCAATTCACAAAATTTTAAATAAGTCCCCAAATCCTGCCTATGTTCTTAGGGAAGCGAGTAACATCCTGAGTCACGTGCCTTGGTAAACTGCCACCCTTGTATACTTGTGCGATTGATCATTGCGTTTACTAGCAAGCATCGTATGTTCATATCTGTTGAAAGTCATTACCAACCATGCCTGTTAAATGGGTAGGGGAAAGGGTAGTGGGATATACCAAGACGTCTTCGGTGTCCAAAATTCAGGAACAAACGATGGAGTTTGTAGTCAGGCCATAAATTTTTCTATTTTGCATTTTAAATTCGATTACTTCTCCTGATGTAATCTGATTCTCTTGTTTCTTTGTAAGGGCTAGTGTCAAGGCGGAAAAATTATTTTAACTGGGAAAAATATTCTAAAGTGGTTGCCCTTGAGAAAATAACTTTTTATATATCTTCTTTATTATTGGGTCATTTGTATATTCCAAGGTCATAACCATTAACGTTCGTTTTGCACTCAACTAACCTGTGCGTGTTCTCTTCCCCATCCCTATCGTGGGAAAACTGGGATATCGGGTCTGTGTAGGTCGTAAAGGCTGTTCATCAGGTTTTTTTTTCAGAATTGATCATACTTCTCAACAGTCTCGGGGAAAGTATCTTTCAGAAATTGAGATATTTGATTGGTGGCGGCGATTCAGTCGCGCCCATGTTCTAATAAGTCACTTGAAATTCGTTTTTTTGTGGTGCATAATGAGCTCTTATTCAATAGGGATGTTTTGCTTTCTTATTCAGAAATGTTTAAATTTATTTACTATTTTTCGTATTTAGCTGTTTCTTTTGAAAATGTATCTCGCAGTTTCAAAAGTACTTTTTCAATTCCTCAATTAATTATGTTATAACCTCATTTTAGGATTCATTGTTGTTTAAGTGATGAGAATAAATGTCGGATGGTTAATAATGTGTCTCTATGGAAATATTATTAATTAACTAATCGTAAAGGGAAAAAATTATCCATTTGGTAGTTTCTAAGGTAAATTATCGCCAGATGAATTAAGGAGACTTAAATAGAAGAAGCGAACAAACTCACTTTTAATTGATTTCGGGATTGATTGGAATTTTCGCATTTAAAAAATGTATATCTTTAAATGTGCATTCTCCGAAGTGTCAGTCTCAGGATTTGATCTGTGGATTCCCACTTGTGTTTATAACCGCAATGTTTTAATCCAGTTAATCATTTAGTAAAAATTTGAACGGCTGATCATGCCGCTGGACATATTTATCTTTTCCAATAGCCAATAGCAGCTTGCTGATGCAAACTAACATTATTATATCAAATGACAGGGTTGGTAATAGCCATCATTAGCCCTTTAGGTGACTTCGGGCTTCACAGAGGGGAGGAACATCAAAGTCACAAAAAGTCGAGAGGGGGAACAGAAGAGTGATTCACAGATGTAATGGAGAGACAGACGCAAAGGTAGAGAAAAAAGGTAAGGTAAGGTGTGTACTGTGGAAGTGGTCGAATATGACATAAAGTCGGGTGCTCATGGTAGTTTGAAGTCAACTGCCGATTTCTATACTTTTTTACCGTATGTGTATATGTTGTCCAGGGCGCACCCCTCCTCCCTTCAAGAAACAGTGCAATGAGCTAACAGGCTGACTTCTTGTTTAACTCTTAATCGGCGGTTAACTCAGTGCAAGCAGCTGTTGTTTAAATTTTTGGTCCCACGTTATTTTCTCTCTTCCTTTCACCTACGCTTCTTCCAAGTGGGACTTTGTCTAGACAGGCCAAGTTCGGACGAGGGTTTGGTAAAATACGGTTGTCTAGTCAAAACAATTTAAAAGAAATCGGACTTGCTTCCAATCACGCTCTAAAATGATGGATTAGTTATGTGGTTCGAGGTGGGGGGGAGGGGGTGGGAGGGGGAGGGAATGATGCTTTAAGTTTCGAGGCCACTTATTATTAGTAAAAGGGGTGTGCGATAGACTTACCTCCACGTGGTTCATCCTGGGAAACGTATACACATACGCCAAAAAAAGTCTTTAAATTGGCAGTTGACTTCAAACTACCATAACCCGACTGTGTGTCATATTACACCACTTCCACAGTACTCACGTTACCTTTTTTCTACACCTTTGTGTCTGTTTCCTCTCTCGACTTTTGTGACTTTGATATTCCTCCCCCATGTGAAGCCCAAAGTCAACTAAAGGACTAATGATAACTATCATAAAGTCTGCCATTTGATATGAATAAATATATGGAAGTAGTCGGAACTATATATCATATGAAAGATGTACTGAATTGAGGGCTAATGAAAAGTATTTTAACGTGCTCATTGGACAGGTGTTGAATGGAAAAACTAATACTGTCCTCAGGTTGATAACGCCACTATCGTCATTGGAGAATTTGTAGTTGCCAGGGTAAAATTGAGAAGTAACCGCTTGCGTTGGGATAAAATAAAAGCGGGACGGCTTTTCCAATAATAACCTAATTCATCACATATTTTTGATCCCGTCTGTGTTTAGTGTTTGATTTTCGAGAGCCTTATATTGATCGTGTCGATGTTTCAATTAAGTCTATGTCTATGTTTCTATAGCCAAATAAACTTTTAAGAATGGGTAGGAAGTGAAGCCTCTTCCTCAAATTTTCAAGTGTCTCTCATTATATTTAGAGAAAATATCTAGCCAGTTTGCACTAATGTTATTTCCTCCGAAGGCGGTGCGACTAGCGTGCTAACCCGTGAAGTCTGAGGTCATGGTTTCGGTGCCCATAGTGGCCCACCCAATTAGCAAAATAGCCAACCGCGTTGGCTCGATCTAGCGCATAGATATGATGGCAGAGTTCGGGTTTCTAACGGGAGGGACTCTGTGATACTAGCCCTCTACCAAATATGAATGTTGGAAACGCTTGGAAAATAATCATATAGTGTTTCAAAGCACCTCGAAAATTGTGGGTGACTAATCTTAATTCTGAGGTATTGCATTCCTTTAAAAGTATGCGTTTCGATTTGATTTCAGATCCGAAAATAAACAGAACTTTAAACGATTCTCGTTGTTTCATCGGTTCATCATCTTCTGCTAATGTTCTTCCATGTCCACCGGCTCCTGCTCCTACGCAACAGCAAGTCCCTTCAGCATCTATTCAAAAATCTCCCATCCATTCTACTCGTTTTGACAATTTACAACATCTAAATTCTCCTCCAGACAACGCTCACCTTGTAGCCGATGGAGGAATAGTCTATCTTGGAGAAATCGGTGGTGGTACAGGCTCCGGAAGCGGTGGTTCCCATCTAACTGGATCACGTGATCACAGATGCCCACGGAGACGTTCTGGACGTGCTGTTGACACCCAGTCCTCCTCCAGCTTCGGCGGCGGTCCTTCCACACGTGGTGCCCAATCAGCTGAAGGTGCCCCGCGAACTGCAAGCAATAGCTCACATTCTATAGGTCCATCATGGTCCTCAAGTCGTGGCACGGCCGCAAATAATCCCAACAATGCCAATAGTGGCTCAGCTGTTCGACAACATTATCATCACCATCATCATAGACGCCGCAGACATGGTGGTGCTGGCGGTGGAGGTAGCGGTGGAAAACAGTCTGCGAGAAACTTATCAGCCACCACTAGCAGCGATAAAATCGCCTTTCCTGTTGAACTTTAATCATTTAAAATGTGCTAATCAGGGTAACATCGATAAGCGCCAACCTTCCCCTTTCGTGTCTTATATAACATTTCTCTTGGCTCTCCCCTCTTTCATTTCATCTCGGTATGTGCTTCCCTGTTTGAGTGTAATCTTGCCAAATAACTAAATAAATACTATGTTGCGACCTTCGTCTACTCTTACCACTTTTAATCTCATTTTATTTATCTTTCCTTATTTTACTTTTAGGCATGAGATCTGATGTTCGTATTGTGCTTTTGAGCCTTCAACTACTTGTTCAAGGGGGTTTTCTTGTCGAGATTGTTAATGAAAATCAAAAACAAAACGAAAATCAGGTTGTAAATACTGATGCTAGGCTTCCTGTTTCATGTCATGATCGTTTGAAGGCACCAAGACAAATGCTTGGATCGAAAACTGGAGACAAGATTACCAAGATTCTGAATGAGAGAAAGGGTGTGCTAATTTTGTTTATCTTTGTTAATTTATCTATATTTTTTTTCTGTTTATTAAGTTTGAACTGACGAATATGGTCCATTCAATTTGGCGAAATTTTTGCGGTTACATTAACCAATCAGTTTGGAACTCTTGAGTGCGTCGTATTCGAATTAATTTCCCATTGGTTCGCGTCTGTACACCATTGCTCTGAAATAATTACCTCACTTTAGTTGCCAACACATTCGCTGGAGTAATCGATTATTTCCTTACGTATTTCTATTACCCAATGTGCTCCCAATGCGTTCGTAAGTTGCCTGTGGAGAAATTTTGAAAAAAAATAAACCTATCTTTAAGCTTGGAACTGCATTTTAATAAGGTGGACAGCAAAGCAGGCTCGATAGGGTGTAACGGTGAAGTGGAAATTGGTCCCAATTGAAGGAGAACTATTGAAAGGACTGCATATTTGCTTGGCACCTGGATCCTGCTCGAAAGGTGACTGGTTTCGGAGTTCTCTGCAAATTTACACGACGATCGTAATAGAGTCATAAAATTGATCAAGCAAAGTGTCAAGAACACTTGACTTGGTTAGAGAGAGTGTCCTGGTATCCTGTCGCCAACTTTGTTGATTTATATTAGCCAATGCGATCTCGTGATGTCTGTGTTTGACCGATATACCACTTCAAGATGTTATAGTGGCAAGCCTTAGTCTTATTTTTCACCAACGCCTTACAACTCTTCCGTAACCCTGTTTTAAAGGCAATCTTTCTATTATCTTTCGTTAATGTCAATGTTCCTACATTCACTTTTTAAGTGCTAAATTTGGCTGGATTTTTTTTGACTTAATGCATCTTCCTCTGGGATATCTTTTTTTCTGACCTTTCTTTCATTAGATCAAAATTAATCAGCGTGTAAGGTCATTTCCATCCCCATGGTTTGAACTTCTGGGTTTACGATTGAATATCTTCTTCTTCTTCTTCTCTTCCTGTAAATGCACCAAATCAGAGGTGCGTGAATATTTACATAATATGGCTTATTCACAGGCAAAACATTCATTGCTCGCATAGAAAAGTACATTGCCGAAACTGTCACACATGTCATCCAAATAAGCTGTAATGTTTCAGGAGTATGGCGAGTGTTATCGCTGAAGCCTTATTTGAACAATCGCTTAGGGGTACTATTTTATGGGGTAGCAACCTTCCACGAGGTGTTTTTTTTCAGAGCAATGCAATGGAGTTAGAGCCTATCAAACTATTCATATTTTCAGATTGTCTTTGACGTTTTTGTCAGTGACTGACGAAATAGGTACTTTGGGCATATTTTCATTCGTTATTATCTTTCCTTCACCTTGTCATGAGCGGTTAGTTTGATATCCAAGTGTTTATACTGTAGTTCCGAGTCCCATCGGTAACGTAACGGTCAATTAACTTGTCAATTCTGTAAAGCAGAAGTAAGTGTAGGACACACTAACACTGATATAAGTTTTGCTTGAATATTGAATTTATTTTACATCTCTTAAGCTTTGTAGTTATCAGGCGCTTTTTTTCTTTTTCCTGATGAGATTGTCAAATTTATCCCGACCACCCTTTGTCAGCTTGATGGTTTGTTAAGTAAGCCCCAGAAGATATGACATTGGCCAGATAATAAAGAGTCCTATTGCATTGGAAGAGAAATACTTATGGGTGACTTGTCATGTCACCAAGCCAACCCCCTTTTTGATAATAGGCCATCAAACGAAACCGTCCCCGTCCCTCGATTTTTCTCCGCCTTCTCAATTTTTTTTACTAAATTACTTGGTCTCAAATTCGTATCAATTTATTGAATAGTCAGTCCTTAGTTCAAATAGCTGTCTACTTCTTGCATTTTTTACTTTCAAGATGATAAATTTGAAAATAATATTCTTTGGGCTTATTAATGATTTTTTGAAATTATGCTCAATGTGGGTGTTTATCTTCGTCAAAATCCTTCCTCTTATTGTTAAATCATAACCCTTAAGGGACCCAACTCAAATTTTGTCTTTATTACTATTAAAGCATATAGCTTACATTAATGTAGCTGCTTCAAGACTTAACTCCCAGGCGTGAGTATGAAAGAGCAGGCTGTATTATCCACCTTTCTTATTATTTCTATTGTTGCTTAGAGCATCGAGAGAGAGATAGAGAGGGAGAATAAAGACTGGTAAAGAGATATTCCGCTATCTACAGCGAACCATATGTTTTGATGCTGTTTAGGTCCTATTCACACTGCAAGAATTAGGCATATTCAAATTTTACACATCCGGAGAAGTTTGAACCAATTACTGGACATCCGCATCCAGTGCGTACGAAAATAATTGGTCAGACAACTAACCAATGGATGAGGCACGATTGAATTGGTCATCCTTGGTTCTCTGTGGTTATGACCTGGAAGCGCCATAATTGCATTTCGGTTACACGGCGAAGCATTGTTTCGCCATCCCGTCACATTCGTTTTTTTAATATTTTTTAGAGATCAAACTTCCGACTTATAATATAGTAAGTTATGCATGCTCTTCGCTTTTTCATTGTGTGTCATTTTTTGCACTAATAAGCTGCATCGCGATAGTATGCTTATACAAATTTCATCTATTTGATCTAATTTCAAAGTAATTCGTTTCCTCTTTAAAGCTCCATTTTTTACTCTTTTGTAAATAAGAATTCTAGCCTAAGAGTCGGGTTGGTGAGGGATTTATAGCTTTTAGCAGAGCAGTTGCTGCAATGGAACGAAGGTAGGAATGGAGGTAGAGTGAAATTTGTTGGTTTCGGGCTTGAATGCAAGAATTTTTATGACTTATGTCGCGGTGAGTGTCTCCTTATCTTAAAAAAGTTCAGGCTAGAATCATCAGTTTTTGGGAGCTAGACTACGACTAACACCAGAATGTGAGAAGTTGAGAATGCACTAATTTATAGTGTAGAATAGCTATGAAAATTCGAGAGTGAGTGATCCAAGTGTTTGCTCTGAGTGTCCAAAATCGACAAATGAATGACAAGCTGGTTAGCTGAGCCTTCTCAAGCTAGATATCATATAAGTGCGCTTTAGATGCTCTAATTGCACTGCTAGTTTTGGCAAAAATACTGCTTAAACTAAGATCTTATTCGAAATATAGTTCTGAAAAGAAAAATCAATTCTTTAAGATGTGTTGAACGTAGCTTTGACGTTGGACGGGTTTGTGGATACCATGGGTTATGATTTTCTTGCGGGAAGATTCGTGCTCATCTGCATTTCTAACTCCGAATTTCATGGACAGTCTTAAATTTGTCGGGTGTTAAGTAAAGGAGTAGCCCTAGAAATTGGCCAAGTTTTAAGATCGGATGATTATTTTTTGTATCAAAAAGAGACGAACGTGGAAAACGACTGGATGAGCAGCCATTACTCATAAATAGGAATTAACCGGAAACAGAATTTTCTAGAACGTTTTGAATGGAATTTCATTGCCAAAAAAATTGGTATACGTTCGGGCGATATAAGCAAACACGATCTGCTCAAGTTTTATCTATAATAAACGGCCATTCTCCTTTTAAATAGCCCGTAGATGAGATTTCTCGAAATGAGAAAGTTTGGTCTTACGTCGATTCTCCCCAGAACCTAATTCCCATTCCCCGAGCGCCTTCGCCAACCTTCGGACAAGTGGTTCCGAAGCCACAAGTTTGGTACAAAGATGAGTTTTTCTTCAAGGTATCACCCACCTTCAATATCTCTACCATCGGCCCTTCAAACTACATTCTTAGTGTGAGTATAAGATTCCCTCTACCGGATATTTCAAATAAGCTATCTCATTGTTAATAGAATGGAACAAAATGTTTTCGATTAGCCAGTCACTTGAGTGCACACGGTCAGCTTATCTCAGTTATTCAAAGGCTGTAAGTCGCCAACTATCAGGTAAGATCATTTGGTCTTCTCAAGCATTGGAAAATCGACATTTCTTCATTAAAATAAACTAGATGTACCATGGAATTCGAACTTTGGAACATGAACTCCACTAAATTAGAAAATCAAAGGATACTCGATTCTTTGATGCCTTGGCATTGTTTTCAAAAGTATTTTGATTTCGTCTCCCTTATCATTTGTTAGGCATTCAGTTGCTTCTCGAAATACTGGTCTTAACTTACCTTGGTCATTTGAGATCGATTTTGTAGATACGTGGTTAATGGTTAAAATCAAATACACACACATAATTAAGGTTTTCTTTTCAGTCTGATTTATTCACAAAACTTCCCAATTGGAAGGAAAGGTTGTTAAAAATGTAAGGTCTTGGTTTGGGTACACAGTTTTCTTTGTTCCAAAATAACTCCAGTCAATGAAATTTTTGAGAGCATTTAATCGTGTCTTAATCTTCAAGTCAAGTGAGTGGAAGCGGTGGTATAGATGTTGGCCTTTAAGATCGAATTTTGTCATGTATTTGCACTCTATCAGTTTAAATTTATCTTATTTTAGCAGAAAGCGTACACCGGAAATGACCAAATTTAAATTATTTCATATTAGCGCCAGTACCAACTATACTTTCGCAAAGCTAATATAAACAATTAAGTGCTCACCAAATTTTATCCAAGGCCAATCGTTATGATTAATTCACCCTTGCCTTTAATTTCTTATGCTGTTGTTGACTTCTCTATTAAATCTATGGCCTTGGTTTAGTATGACAGTATAATTTATCTAATCATGTACTGCTGTAATGATTTGTCATCGTCTTGGCAATCGAAAAACTGATTTTCGAACTAAAATGCACACGAAAGAGCAATTTATACGTATTTTGCTTTATCAAAAGTTGAGTTGCGGGTAATGGACTGTTATTATTATTAATAACATTATTAATCGTAGCAGTGAAAAGTCTTTTACGAGGAGAACAATAAATCCGATGGGTTATAAAGTATGGAGGAGGAGGTCTGGTAGAAGGCAGAATTTTCAGAGCCGAGTTTCATTCGTATTCAGGAAGAATTGTGTAGTTTATTCTCTCATTGCTCTCATAATTTCAGAAGTATCTTATTTGACTTCTGGTTTCATTGATGGAACTATAGCCATAGTATTCCGAGCTTGGCGATCGATTAATTTATTTCTGTGGTTGCCAACTTTATTCATTTGCAATTTCTTTCAATTTAAATGAGACAGTGCTTGAATTTGTCTTTTTTTCTTAAAAATCGATTTCACTGTCTTCGTTTACGACTTTGTTTTCCAGTTGTTAGGAGAAAATTACATGAATCGAAGTATCGTTTTGGGTATATCTTTAGGTCACCCATTGTTTTTACGTACATTGTAACAGAGCTTGGTGTTGCCCTTCGGCTCATTTCAATTGCAAATTTGCGGGATTCTCGAGGTTGGTTGGCTGCACAAGTCACTGAATTTCTAGCTAAGTAGCAATTTTATACAGGTTTCAGAATCTTAGTGACTGAAACCAGAGTTTTGTAGCCGTTAGATACACGTTTGCACATTCTTAATTGATCTGTAATTGTTATAAAGAATATATTGTTTTGTTATTGCTGTTCACCAAACCCTCTCCTTTTTCAGAAAGCCGTCAGTCGCTACAACCGTCTGACCAATAGCTGCTCACGTCTTTCCTCCTTTTCTCGTTTCTCTTTACCTCGAAGTATCTCAGATGAGGAGGTTGATGAAAATCTCCACGCTGCCTCTCAAGTAGACATCAAATTTGTCCCAAGAAAACTGGATACCCATCTTTATGGACCTGATGCTAGTGAATTCACCTTATTTCCCCCCTGCCCCAACCATAAGCCTCACTCACTTGCCATAGAATGTCTTCAAATCGCTGTGGAAAGTCTCGGTGACTTTTGGCCCTCTGCTGAGATGAATGAGTCCTGTATGTACCGCTATGATCATCTTTTCTTAATCATTCCTCTAACGCTATTGATTTTTTTGTTTATTTGTATTGCGCACCTGCGTGTGGGTGTGTCTGTGTGTGCATCGATTTTTAATGGATTGGATTTGCTCTGACCTTCCACATTTGTTTATTTTAGTGAATAAAACAAGTGTTGGAAAAGTAACTTCGTAGCCTAAAATCCAAATTATTTTTTAAATGTAAATTAAACAGGAGAGGAACATTTATCTATATCAAGTGGCAGGCTTTATGATAGCCATCATTAGCCCTTTAGTTGACTTCGGGCTTCACATAGGGAAGGAACATCAAAGTCACAAAAGTCGAGAGGGGGAACAGAAGAGTGATTCACAGATGTAAGAGAGAGAGAGGCAGACACAAAGGTAGAGAAAAAGGTAAGGTGAGTATTGTGGAAGTGGTGGAATATGACATACAGTGTGGTCAGAGTAGTTTGAAGTCAAGTGCCGGTTTATAGACTTTTTTGCCGTATGAGTATACGTTGCCCAGGGTGAACCACGTGGAGGTAAGTCTGTCGCACACTCCCAGGATAGGAACATAAAATCTAGCATCACTCCTAAATTAATTTGGGATTTTGTCCGCGATTTCTTAGACCACTTAAGTCTCTATTATAGAACCTCTGCTCATTAGTTACGTATTGTAGTTACCGATGGCCTCTTGGCACTGATCTGAAGAGTCAAATGCCTATTGACCGCTCACCAGCTATGTAATCGAGTCCCTTGCTTTAGACTCTACAGTGTGCTGTTATTTTGAACGGCTAAAAATTGAGATCCTTGTAGAAGCGGAGGAGAAGCGACTTTGGTTCCTAAATGATCTTCACTTAGTGTACCAATTGGAAGCAAACACGACGTAAGCGGAATTAATTAACTACAATATTGTCGTTAACAACTTGGAAATTAGGTTTCTGATACGAGGTTATGGGATTTATTTTGACTAACCGCTTTATCTCATTGGGCAATAATTCCAGTTCAATTATTTTGAGTATGGCTCCTCAAATTTACAGTCATATTCAATTTATAATCCATACTCCTTTTTTCATTTCCCTTAAGACTCTCTGATGGTTGATTCTGACGGAGTGAAGATAATTGCCAAAGAGGTTTGGGGAGCAATTCGTGCCCTTGAAACTTTCAGCCAACTTCTTTGGTGCTCACCAAGCGGCTCTTCGGTAAATCAACTCAATTTGATTCGTTTGGTCTACTTTTCATGCTGGGTCCGATTTTCCTTTACCTTATTTGTAGATATTCATTAATCGAACGTTCATCAATGATTTCCCCACTTTCTCCCATCGAGGTTTGCATTTGGATACTGCGCGTCATTTCATCTCAAAACGCAATATTCTTGTAAATTTGGTACGTTTCCTGTGCCTCTTCGCCAACCCCACATCTTGCTTTTAATTTTTGTTGTTAAGACTGTATCACCACTCTCACAAACCTCCTATCGTCCATGCTCTTGAGGAGAAATGGGAAGGTGGAAGTACTGTGATCGCATAGCCTATTGGCGTAAATTAGGAACCAATAGGAGCATACTTAAATCAGTGAATTATTGACCGGAGTACAGTGAATCAATTATTACCGCGTTTCATGCCAGTGACGTTGAATCTATATTACTTCCCCTGACCATTTTTCCTCTCTTCCATCACCCGCCTTAAAATCTAAAATCTGCCTTTTACATTTCAAATCCCCGCTTTTCAGTTTACAAATTAGCAGAACAAAGAGTGTGTGCCACTGTCAAGTTAATTTAATTGACACTTAAGTAAGTTCTTTTCTCGTAAGTCTGTTTTATGGTTTTCGTTAGTTGAACTTTGTTGATTAGATGTTTGCACATTTTGTTTATTCTGACGTCTGACAACGACTCAAGGGTTTAAAATAAATTAAAATCTGTCTCTCTCTGACTAATTTGTTCTAAAGGCGAATTGTAGCTTTCAGCGAAATTCTAGTTTTTCTTCATGCTGAATAGTGTTGGCTTTCAATTTGGGGAGGTGTAACGCCCAATGGGCATTTGCTAAGAATGATTACAGTTATTTGCAGTTGCAGAAGAATGTGGAAGTGACTGGAAAATCATCTAGATTCATGAAATCGGTATGTGTGAGTTGGAGACAACGAGTGATTTCGTCCTTAAGTCAATTAGACGCTTAAACTATTGCAAAATTGTTTAAAGAGTTATCACTTGCAAAACTCACGAGGTTAAAGTTGATATTTTCGCCCCACTATATCTTTTCGAAGACCCCACAATGCCTGTAGGAGTCGACACTACCTCTACGTGATTCTGACGATGTGGATCAACATTTCGTACAAGTTTAAGTTCTGAATTTCTTATACTCTAAGAACATTTCTAATTTATCGACTAGTTGTAAACGAGATCACTCTTTACCTATTGACTGATTGGATCACAACCTGTGTGGTGAATATGTTCATTTACACAGTGTCGAAAATCCTTATGCCAGGTACACATTTATCCTTACTTTGGATCTTTGGGACGGGTGGTTGATTATAGTCCAGCAAGAACCTGTTTATTATTAATTTGTTTGAAATTGAAACAAATATCATCTTAACAAGGTAGTTGGGTTGTACTTTTTCTATCACAAAACCATGTGTTCTTTTTAAAACTCCTCTTTTCCCCTCTCTCACCCTCATTCCGTTGGAACTCACTGTTTTCTCTGTTTCTGATTGTCAGTTTATAATCAACACATTTGTAATATGTGGCCTTAAAGCTATTATTATTCACATTTTAGGAAGCCATGGCATTCAGCAAATTCAATGTTTTCCACTGGCACATTGTTGATGATCAGTCTTTCCCTTTCGCCAGCAAAACATTTCCCGAGCTCCACAAGAAGGTGAGGCCATTTTACCAGCGAAATGAGGGGAATTACTGTTATCACTTACATTTCCACGAATCTGAACTACCGCTGAGTATTAGTCGGGAAAATGTCTCCTAACTCTGGGAGATCCTAAAAAGATCGTAATATGCGTGCATGCAGGTCACCAATTAACCAATTAAGTATCTTTATCTCTAATAACTGGAATTCCCGTCTCACACTAAGTAGCACATTCTGTTGTGCTACGGTAGGAAGTCTAGAGGAATAAAATGTAATTTTATTTTGATTATCAATCTGTCAAGGAGGATGTTTTTTTTTTGAGAGACAGGGTCTTGATCAGATTCATGTTAAGTATAAATCAAATGTACTTCACCCTCGCTCTCTCTCTCTCTCTCTTTCTCCTTCCCCTCCTTTCTTTTGTGAATTGCTGGCACACGATTTTTGCTTCCCAGTTTAGCAGTACATAGATGTAAATGGTGCTTGTAATATATTTTCATCCATTTTCGAATTGGCGTGTTTTTTGCCAAAAATGCGTCTGTTTTTTCGCGTTAAGGTTTTTTTAAGTCTTGACTTGAATTAACAAAAGGTTATTTTGTCGAGGAATTTTCTTAATGAATTTGCTGGGAGGAAAAAATGATGTGATTAATATAATTTTGTGTGTAGTAAAAGATCTCCCAAATTTTTTTGTGAAATTTTCCTTTACTAAGAGACGTTTCTTCTCCACTTTAGGCAGCCTTTCACCCCAAAATGATCTATACTCATGCAGATATCAAGGAAATAATTGAATTCGCGAGGGTGCGAGGTATTAGAGTTATCCCTGAATTTGATATACCAGGCAAGTTTTGACATTTTAAATTCACGTTTTTTCGATCTTTATATTCATCATGTTGAAATTTATAAATTTCTAAAGTTAACTACAGTCTTTATGTGATGAAAAGTTTTCGCTCTTTGTGCTTGCGAGAGGTTATATTCACAAAATAAATACCTTGAAAAATCATTTTTATTATTCACTTACTAGGGTTTTTTGAAATTTTAACTTTTCACCTTTTTATGGGAAATTTAATCAAGCCGTAGAGATAAATATAACCAATCAAGGCGTAGCAACAAGAAGCAGATAAGACTGGCGAGGAGTTTGTTTGTTTAATTACGCTATTTGAACAGGCAGGTTAGTTGGAGTAAATGGAAGGCAAAATTTGAAGACCGCTAATTATTCAAGTTACTGAAATGTGCTAAGTCGTTGAGGTTGAAAACGTAGAAAAATAGAATGATAGGACAGGCGCAAGCGAGCTTAGGTTGAATTATTCCAATTCAAGACCACTCCACTAATTGGTGAGAACATTCTTCTACGAATATAGCAATCAGAACTCAGCGTCACAAATAAAAAGCTGAAAGAGGATGTTAAAATTCAAAAGTGGTGATCATAAAGTCTCCCCAACCTCCACTTTAGTCCGTTATAGGATTAAAAGATATGCGCTTTTTTTGTCCTCGATGCGATCTTTAAATAAATGGACCAAAACAATGTCTGCCCATTCCGCAATCCGAGCATTACATTAGAGGTTGAAGCTGCTCTAGATGCCACAGCAGAAATTCATTATAGACTTTGCCTTGTAGGATGGATCAATGTGTGTGGAATACAATTAGCTTTTTTGAGATAAATTATGTCAATAAATTTTAATTCGCATAACATTGTCCATTGTCTAATTTATGACAAAATGATTAGGTCATACGCGGTCATGGGCCTACTCTCACCCCGAACTCTTCGCCAAGTGCTACGACTCAGACTCCGATTCGCCTTATTATGGTGGTCTTGATCCAACCAAAGATGAGACTCTAGACCTTCTTGTGAAATTTTTCAAAGAAATTATAGAACTTTTTCCCGAAACCTATCTTCATATGGGTTTCGATGAAGTTGAATTCAGTTGCCTGTGAGTTGGGGTTTCCTTTAGCATTACTCCCTATTTTCGATATTTAATGAGTGTGTTGTTGTACTACGCTTTAGGGAAACCAACCCACACATACAAGACTATCTCTCCAAACATCAATTGCAAACATCAATCGATGCAATAAAGCTCTTCACTGTGAGGTTGTTGAACAGTATCCAAGCGCTTGCAAAGAACTCTTCCATGACTGGAGGAAAGAAGTTTATTTTCTGGCAGGAGGCTTTTGAATCTGGTCTCAAGGTACTGTGACTTTCCTTAAATGACGCTTTTCTATGCTTAGCTGCCCAGCAATTCTGTGATTCACCAATGGAAAGACCTATTCTCGATACCTGGATATTTTGGATTCCCGTCTATTATTTCGAAGGGCTGGTACTTAGATTCATACTTTTGGCCTTCTGAATGGATAACGTACTACGAGAACAACCTCTTTCCAAGTAAATTATTAGGCAGAAATTTCAAGATAAATCCTCTGAGATATGTGAAATGTAATGAAAAAAATATGTGGACATCAGTTTATCAATTTAAGTATTTTATAGCTGGGAAAGACCACATTTGTGCTTATACACTCCAGTCAACATTAATAGCGGTAAAATGCGAGTTTCTTGTCTTATCGGTTCTAAATTCAGGTCAAGAGTTAACATATTCCTTAATTGCTTGTAAAGTTTTGCGTTGTATACATAATACCTTGACTACCTGTTGAAACATTAACTAACAACTCTGTAACTCCAAAGGTGGCACTTGCCTATGTTCTGCTATCAGATGTATGTGAACTGAATGAAAATGTGGGGAACGCAAATAAATGCAAACCCCGCTCCCGATAATCAATACCTACTACGATTCTCATTTATTTACCTCCAAGTTGGAGTTATGTAGAGATCTTGACTTCAAGATTGGCATTGGATGCCATATACTCACACGTTCCAAGTCGTATCTTTAATTCGCTCCACTTTAAATTGAATCGAAATCTTATTATTGAATGATGATTAATGGTAAGGTAAACTTGACTTAACAGGCGATAGGAAGTTAACGTTAATTAAACTGAAGTTATGCTTTGGCTACTACCTTCATTTTGTGTTAATTTAAACTCTTGATAGTCAAAAATCATAAAGCTGTTAATTCAATTAGTATTGATCTATTTCAACCTATATTCACGTCTACATCTCTAAGCCTCTTGGAATGAACCAATATCTTACGAGAATAATGTATCTTCACAACCGCCTTTACAAGCTCTACGAACTCTACTGCAGAATAGAAAGTGGACGTGGCGTTGATGGAATTTTTGTACTAGGGGTGAGAAACAAGGCCAGGTGTCAATTAAGGTTTGAAATTTTGGTTATTTAGCGGGTTATATTTCAATGTGTCGGAGTTGATAACGGCGGCCTGAAGTTCAAGCGATGGCTAATGCATGAGGTTAAGCAAAGAAGGTAGAAAACTGAGATAGCTCTATAAATTACATCAAGTGAGCCCCAATTCGAATGAAATAAATAGAGGCGGATTTATGTTCGCCATGTTGAATGCGCTTGCTTGTTTTTTGGATTTAGCCCAAGATCTCGAGGACGTCTTTAATAAAAATAGGAGTAACAGTGTACTAGGTGGTGAAGCCTGCATGTGGAACGAATGGCAGTCGGATGAAACTGTGATTCAACGAATTTGGTATGTTCATTTCTCCTACCCTCGATCTCCTACTTATTTGCAAACAGTAGTTTGACTGATTAAATTTTTCTCCCCTCTCAGGCCTGTTGTTTGTGCTATAGCTGAACGACTTTGGAATTATAAATCGCCCGACACTGATGAATTCGCTCCAAGATTGGAAGAAATGCGTTGTCGACTTTTGCGGTAAATTAATTTCATCTTGAATTCTCAAACTTGGGTTCATAGCATCACATCTTATTGTCATGCTTTCAAGAAGCAAATGTGGCTAGAACTAGGACAGTCTTGGACTCCTTTTTTAATCCGATATTCTTTTTCATTTCGTTGTTAAGGTCACTTATTCTAGGTGTATACACCTCTAAATATACATACTACTAATAAAATTTTAATCAGTAGCACCTTCTTAATTTCAGCCGTGGTGTCCAAGTGGGAGTGACTGGTGGGCCAGGTATGTGTCCTCTTCCTCCGAACGCTGACATCAATACCCCTCGCGTCTTCCTAGATGAAAATGTTGACTATTTATCCCCTGTCATTGATAGAAAAACCGACCTCTTAGATTTCGGTTCCACTAATCTCTTCATTTTCTTCGGCATTGTGTTCTTCACATTCGGCTACATTACCAGTAAATTGGACCTTTGCTCGCGTTTCCAGCGTGCTTTAAAGCGGTCCTTTCGTGGAATAGTTCAATTCAAAGCCAGAAAAGCACGGTCCTTTCAATTTCAAAATGCCATATGTCTTGTCCTTCCGGTATGCTTTTTTATATTCATGGGTCTCCTACTTCTCTTCTCCGCAAACGTCAGTCGAACGGGTTCGAACTCTAAGCCTGTAGATTGAGGCAGATAAATGACTTTCTCTGTGTATCTTCTTTTACAGATTTGTGATGCGGCTCCGTGGCTATGCTAGAACTATAATGACTTTACTTTCTTGATATCTCTGGATATATATATATATATTTTTGATGAATTTATAATCCTTAAATATTGGGGCGACTGTGTTATTTATTGCTTCCTCAATTTCCGCTCTCCTTATATGGTGTAGATCTCTTTAACCGGTTGAAAAGTTACATATACATCCCTGAATACGTCTATACCAAAATTCATAGGCGCGAATTTGTTAATTTTGTTTCAAAGTGGGTATGGGACGACGGCATGAATACCATATAGCCAAAACCAACTACTGATATAGTTGTGTAGTGATAAGGTTATCCGAATTGAAGAGGAGAATTTCTATCGAGAAGAGTGAAGCCAAACTTTTGAATGTCCGATTTTGATGTAATGATGCACTGGTACCATACTGAATGAGTGAGTCCAGCCAGAATTTTTTGGAGGTGGCTTGAGTCGTCTTTATCGGGATAAGTGGAGGAAGGGGCTGGAAATTCGGTAGCTCTGGGTGGGGTCGTGCTTGACAGTGAAGAGCTCAATTCTCCAAATATTCCGATGCAGTTCTTCGCTAAAACTAAGCGCCTTCTTAAAACTGTAGGCTTTAAATTCAGACGAAGGGGGAAATATTCCCGTACATGATCAATGGCCCTCCAAAAGGCCGACTTTTCTAAGTCCGAAGGATAAGAAGCGATTTAGTTCGCGAATGTATGGAACGCAGGGAGAAGGGGAACCATTAATTGGAAAGGTATGAAGTAAATATCAGCTCAGTGAGAGGGGAAAATGGGTTGTGATGGTGAATTGGGAGCACGCAAAGAAAGGAGAGGGGAGAGTAAGTCCCAGCAGAGAGGGGGAACAATTGGTAAAATTCGTTGCCCGACAATTGGAACAGTGTTGGCATGAATAAACCTGTGCGCTCGATACAATACAACGGAGCGCCGAATTGGCCCCACTATCAAGTAAGAGCGTTCACATTTTTATCACAAATCTTCATCTTTGCCCAATAAAACTACTACCAACATGACTCACATCATTGGGAGAAGAATGGCCAATTCATAAAAAAATTTCGAGGGAGGAAGAAAAGACCACAGAATATCAAATATCGACATACTAATATAGAAGAAAATCAGCAGTAAAGCAAAAGAAACCAATTAATTGGAATCATATATATATTGCATTGAAAATATTGTACCTCCACAAAGGCGCAAAAAATCAGGGTAGCGTTTACTGCACGACTTGCAGTGGATGCTCCACTAAACTTCAGCAATCTTCATGACAAAATCCCTAAGCAAGCAAATATCATCAAAAATAACTAAGCTACCTCAATAATATTGAGGTAACAGAGCGTATGGTGCGAAAAGTACTTGTTGTGGCTAGCTGAGAAGTCTTTACACTCATGATCACACCTGTCCCATATTGCGATTAGGTGCGCGCCACACTTTCCAAACTCTTCGAGGGCGCATGTAAACATTGCGAACTCCACAGACTCTTACCCTGGCAATTAATATAAGGCAAGGAACTTAGTTGCTTTAAAGCTAGAGTACCTTATTAAACAAACCGTAATTATTTCAGTGGCCACAACTGTGGTTCAACTTAACTAAAACTACCATAACTATGCTATCTCACGTTCCAATAAAATCATTTTTAACTAATTTGTCTCGATTTATTAGCCCACTTCACTTCATCTTTCATTTTTGCTTAGCTCCCACTGTTATTAATAATTGCCTGTCAATGTTAATATTTTAACTATTAGGTAATATTTTACAAATTCAGCAACTAATATTACTGGCATTGGTAGTCAAAAGCCTGTTGCTTCATCTGCTACATGCCTTTTTGCTCCTACGAAATAACCAGTCAAGAAGCACGATACTTCTGCCTCCTCTGTGAAATTTATTGGCATCGAGAAATCGTCCGCATTTTACATTTACTTCAAGATGGCTATCTCGATCTCATAGCGCACTGGGGAGTCAGAATTAGAACGGTATTTACAAAACTCATGGATCACCGCAAGAGTCAAACTTATCCCTGTGCAGATTCCCAAACAGCAGAAACCTCGGGCACTGATAACAACTATCGAAAAGGCTACGAAATTCAACGTAGAGTAAAGGTATGCTGTTATTCGTGAACACTTCCAAGGACTTTCGGGCACCGGTGCAAGTCAAGGTTACGAAAGTCGATTATAACGATGTGACATATCAACCAAAACTATGTCAACGAAAATTCGATAACAGAGCCATGAACAACATAGTCTTCAAGGGAACTTCAACTCCCCATGAGACTCACCAATCAAGTCCGAGGCTCGGAACTTCTGACAGATTTTGTATAATGGACATATAGCATCCTCAAAGCAGCTTAAACCACGAGCGAGTTACCAGTTTGGCGTCCTAACTCTTCAGAAACATCATAAAAACTTAATTCTAGTGCGCAGATATAATCCAATAAGCAGACCTTCAAAGAAGAAACAAGCGTTTACCATATCCGCCTCCTGAAGTAGTAAATGCAACCTACAAAATGTGCCACCACTTAGCTGAGCGCAACCACGAATCTGGTATCTACTGTGCTGCGTCTGTCTACAAAAGTTTTGAATGTTCTTTAGCATTAATCTCATGTTCGCTAGAAAGTGAAATCATGCCACAGACTGACTACAATAATCACTAAATAGGAAGAAATTGGCAATATCAACCATGGAAAAATAGCATTTCCCAACTCATTTATTACTAATCGCAGCCAACATTCCATTTGCACGCGAACATGCCGATCACACTCACAAAAAACCATTTAATTGGTTATCTAATGACCAGACATCAATTAGACCGCCAGATTAATTCAACAACTATTCGAAGATCAATAGGTGATAGTTCAGTTGAGGCCAGTGACCACCGGAACAATGACGCTAGCAATAGTGCGCCAAAAGTTTGATATAAACAACAATAGACATGGCACTTAACGGCGCCAATAAATGCATTCCCCGACAACAGCTGAAACACAAACATAAATACGCAAGCGAAGAGGCTGTGCCTTTAGTCAATGGAAGATTAGTCGCAGGAAATCAACGCTACTGATAGATCAAGGGTAGTAGGAGCAACGCAAACTATTCAGCTCCGGGATTGAAGGTTAAAAAAACAAATCTATCAAAATAAAGATAAATTAAATTTTCACGAAAAAACAAACATGTTACGTACAAATAAACAATAATGAACACCCAAAGCATAGAGGGAATAAGGACCAATAAAATCAATGATAAACAGAAAAATGAGCCCAGTAAACTACAAATTGATGTCAAAGGGTTCCATCCCACATAAAAAACTTCAAGAGGACAGACTGCTATGCATAACTCTATAATGCAACGAAGAACAAACCACTCACATTATCGAAAGAATAAAAGGATAAAGATGCTATTAGAAAAACCCAAAGCAAAAAAGAGAGCCCACATGTACAATAAGACGATTCGAACAAATGTAAAAGATACACTTATTGAATAAATGCATAAAGAAATAGCGGGTGAAGCTAATAGGGCCGACGCAGTATAACCAATATTACCTGACTCAAGTATCATAACTTTATCCGTTAAACAAGAAATAAAGCAGCAAAAATAGGCATAATCCGAAAAAATATACATATATTTATGCAATCAACTCGTATGGTAGAGGCTGGAGGGTCACAACTGGATTATTAGCGGTACGAACGAGGTGAGCAGGACGAGGTCCAACGGGTTCGCGCTTAAGTTTGTAATGTTTTCCTTCGGCCTTAGCCAACTTGCGCTTTTCATCGTTTTCCTTCACGCGATTGAGGAACTCAACACGACATTTGGATGGTCGAATGTGTTCAACGCGGACATTGATACGCTTGGGGATTATACGGTTTCTAATATATTAAAATTTAGAAAAACATGAACCTACCCTACACGCTTGTTGACGATAACACCAACGGCATGCTTAGTTACGTTAAACACACGTCCAGTCTTGCCATGATAGCTCTTGTGGGGCATACCTTTTTGGACACCACCATCACCAACAATGTCAACAATATCGCCGCGCTTGAAAACGCGCATATATACGTAGGTTGACAGAGGCCCATGTTTCCTAAATTTCCTAGCAAACATGTACCTCGTACCACGACGATATCCCTTCGTGTTTGTCATTTTGGTCTAAAAGTGTTAATCAAATAATGGAATAACAAACGTGCCCGACGAAGAACTAAAGAGAGTGCGCCAAAACGCCAAAAAAGGCAAAACAAACAAAATATTATAATTTCAAAAAAAAAATACGGGTTAACTTAAAAACAGCTAGGCGCCCTGAAAATTTTTAAATTTTTGTTTTATAATGTTTGCCTTTGTAATTTTTTATCTAAGACTCCTCAATATAAATTATTCAAATTGGTTGACAATTTATCTTTTCCTTTGATATTCCTGAAAATATTGAAAATAAAGGTTTTCTGCATTTAATTTTTAACTTTTAGTTAAATATTAAAAGTCTTAAACCACCTAAATTCTCTTCACTACGTAATGAACGTCATTGCAACTGAATATAAATTGACCAGAATGTCGATAATTTTTCCTAGTTTTTAATGTCGATTATCTAGTGTTAAGAGAATTGTTAAAAGTGGTATTAAATTCCTCTCAATGAATTATTCGACAACCTTCTCTTACCTGTAACAGAAAAAGTACAGACATATTATGCCTTTCTAATATTTTGGTTAATATTTATGGAAGGTTCATGTGTAGCAAGATTTAGATGCAAAATAATAGCCTTCTTTTTGAAACTTAACTTTCCAGTGAAAGAATAGGGCAAAGTGCTGAAGCCGCAAAACGCATGAATAAACTTAGCTAGAGAATGCAAGTACTATTAAACAGACATATTTTAAATAAATTATATTCAATTATTTTTTAGTTTGAATGAAGAAAGACCATGATTTTCTCTCGACTTTTGTTTGGAGAAAGGTGATAGCGATATGAAATAGAAAGTATTTTATTTTCAAGATTTGGTTAATTCTGTTTCTAGTTGCAAAGATGCTGCTTAAGTAATTCGGAAAAATTTTATAGCCTGCTTGGTGAAATGAAAAGGTGATTATGGTTAACAAGCATTTCATACAACTCTGAAAGAAGAGAAAGAAGTAAGTTTAAATGTAAGCAAATCGAAGGTTGATCATAATTAGACTATTCGATAGATTAAACATAATTTTTTACAACAGTAGAATGCTGAATAAGTAGAATCTAAACCATTCAAGTTGACTTAATTACTGCTGTATAACAAAAATCACTAATAGTTAACTGAAGATTTTAAAACTCCGTGGAAACACATAATATTCATAATAATGCCCTAGATAGTTTAGTTTTAAAAATTTTACCTTAACCCTTAATTAATCGTCCGTTATATGTTTAACCCTTCTTAACTGCCAATTACTTTAAGAATCAAAAAGATCGATTAAATTTATATCATTCGTAGAATATCAAATTAAAATTGGTGAACAAATGAGCGGAATTAGCGAAAATGAAGGCAGTATATTGCAGTAATTTCTTAGGGGTTTGTTTTAAATAATCAAGCCGTTATTTGCACTTTTCATCGCTTGTTCCTTGGACGATGTCTGCTGCCGATCAGGCTCGCAATCTGCTTGATGAGCTTCTGGGTGCCACTAGGGATGGTAAGGAGGCACTGTATTGTATATTTTAGTATCAGTTTCTCCTTTGATATGATATGAGTTCATCTGGGTTCATGATAGGGGTAAATTAGCTAAAGCGTAGAATTCGCTTCACACAGTCTCTCTTACTTTTAAGGTGATGCCATGAAAGTTGTTAATCGGTTGACTTCCAAGTCATGTAAGTAAATGACGACTAGGGTATAAACGAGTGTTTTGTATTTTTTTCTTAAAAATTTATTGAACGAAAACAGGAGGCAAAAAGCACATTGAGTTCGACGATCCTCGGGTTTGCAAGAGTTTCCTTCTCGAATGCTGCCCACATGAGATTCTCGCTGGGACCGTACGTTTAGTTTTTTATTTTTTATTCCTCGGTTCTTGTAGAGGATGGACATAGGGGAATGTCTCAATATTCACGAGGCTGGCCTCAAATCGGACTATCGCGTGGCTGCTCAGAAGAGGCAATATTACTACGAGATTGACGTAAGCACTCTTTAAGTAAATCTGACTTTGATAGGCTTTAAGGCATTTGGAAAATTTTGTAAATGATGCCAACCGACGAACTGAACAGGCAAAGGCGAAACTAAAGGAGACCCAGGAAGAGTTGACAGAAGAGGCAGCTCTTCAAGTGGAAAAAATCAATAAACTTAGTGAGGAAATTGGTATCACTTTGGCGAAAGCGGAGAAAAAAGGCAATGAGGGCCTTGTAGAAGAATCCCTGGAGCTAATGAATCGTGTTGAGGAGTTAAACAGCGAGAAGGCCAAGCACGAAGCTGATCTTCGAAATGCCATCCCAGTGAGTACCTATCAGCAACAGAAACTTCGTGTCTGCGATGTTTGTTCAGCTTATCTCGGTGTCCATGACAATGACAGACGTCTCGCGGATCATTTTGGCGGCAAGCTTCATTTAGGATTTATTACCATTAGAGAGCACTTGGAGAGACTAAGAAAGTACGTGGAAGAGAATGACTTAATTAGAAAACAACGGGAGGATACTGAAGCTAGGAGAAGTTCCAAAAGAGACAGAGAACGTGATCGGAGTCGAGATAGGGATCGAGAACGCAGACATCGTCATAGCCGTTCACGTAGTCGATCTCGTAGTCACAGGCGCGATAGACATCATAAGTCGTCCAATGGTGGTGGTAGTAGTGACAGCAGTAGGCGTCATAGGGATGACAGTCGTGAAAGAAGGCACAAACAGAAAAGCTCTCGATCGCATGATCGCTAAGGGCATTATGTCTGTGTAAATACTACCGGTTGAATTCAATTTATGTGTAATTTTTGTGATTAAATAAACTTGCTATTTCTATATCTCGAACCCAAAAACGATTTGTATTCATCCGGCTTCGCAGCGTCGCATAAGAGGGGAGAAAGCAAAGGGTTTGATTTAACATCTATAGTGCCTTACTTAGTTCCAATTCAGTGTTGCTCAGGTTGTCTACGGGTTCCTGGTAGGTGTAGTTAAGTGCGTCGTTATCGCATGCATTTGACCTTGATCTTCAGCAATCTAGGCTAGTTGGTAGGTCGATTTGATTCGGAGTTTGTCTGCTCTTACTGCCAACTAACTTGTGTCTAGTAGAAGCTTGATAAGGTGCAGGCTTGATTGATGCCTCTTTAATAGTAGAACAAAAGTAGTTCACGGGGTCCTAGCCCACCCGAAAGTCCTGTAGACTACTTGTACACTACTTACTTAAATCTCAGGGTTTGTATGGCGTAGACACAAGATCTTAGTAATGAGAGGTGATAAGCTGTTGTAAGACGAAGACCAAATGTTTAGAGCTATTCCATATCTTGACTTACTGATGGGTTGTTAAGAATTTGTCTTGGAGTACAAGAAATGATCATTTCATGGTTGAAATAGGTTGTATAGGTTCGCCGCTACATCCATGTCAAGCTATTTATCCTTCCAGGGCCTCATTAAGACTCAGGAAGTATATACGTACGATATAAATGAGGTTCAGCTTGTCAGAACTGTTGAAGAAATCGATGAATTAGTTAGCGTACGATAACTCAGTCAACATTACAAATTAGGAAGCTGAGGTAAGCCGGAGAATATCATTGTGAATTGTTGATATGTGGCAGAATAAGTAGATATTCGATTTTGGGGAATACTTAACTCTAGACATTGCAATACATCTCTACTGATCACTATTAACCAGTTCAGTCATACCCTGCACCTATAATTCAAGCAACAGACTCGAAGAAAAAGCATTCCACTTTAAAAGCAATACTATTGAAAAAAAAAGAAATACGTAATTTGAAAGTCTGTAAGGTTGATACAAAAATAGGAAAGAATCACAAAAGGCGTCAGTGCAGATCATTCCATACATGAAGTGTTAAAATTTCAATGAGAAGTTTCAGGGCTGGCATCAAGTGCGTTCGATAGATGTTGGAGGCGACTGACAAATTTGAAGGCGGAGGGGGCGCATTTGATGATGGAAGAGGTGTTGTCGAGGGATTCGAGAAGTTTCGCATTGAAGCCTCCATACTTCCCATACTTCTGAACACAGCCATCATTGTAAATTCCTGGAAAATAAAGAAGGAAATTTGATCAACTATTTAAAAGAGGAGGTAATAGGAATGAAGTCAATCCAAGAAGACGTGGTGTGTCAGTGAATTCCGATTTCCATCAGAGCAGAAACAGTTGTACAGTGGGATTGAAAAGGAACGTAATGTAAACTTCAGCTAACATTAGAGTTAAATCGACAGGAATAGCACCGATTGTTCATCTTGAGCCGTTTGCGATACAGACTTTCTCCTGATGGTAAACAACCTAGATCCGAGTGGTGAAATGTGTGTGGATGAAACTACAAGGGATTTCAAGCCATTGTTAATTGAGGAAAAAAACAAGTCATACTCTAACCCCCGCCTCCCAAATCGTCATGATAATTAGTGAAGTGAAATAAACTCCTCAATTATCAAGAAGATGAAAAGGACAAAGAGCTGCCCATTTTACGGAAAGATGTTTTAATTCGGTTTGTGTCTAGACATGTGAAGGAAACAACTATGCAAGTTTTTCTTGTTGATAAATTGTTCAACACACTTTATTGTTAGGGGAAAAAATGTCCAACTCCAAAGCAGAGAGAGGAAACGTCAGACATGGCCTGCCGTTTTTCTTTCATTAGGACTTGAACGCTTACAAAGCCACTGGTCAAGTGCGCTTACTACCCCTCCCCCCCCCCCCCCCCCTCTCCTGATGTTAATTGGAGTTTAGGCGATTTAAATCGACCAAGATGCGCTAAAACCATGATGACCTACAAATTTTGATGATAAGGCATTAAAATGGCTAGTTGAATCAGGTTCCTTGATAACTAGATCAGATACTCAGTTCCATGGCAAACAATGTAATTACACTCGAAAAGGGCTGTAAATTGAATAGTACAACAAAGATGAGTGGAGGAACATGTGCATTTCTTCTTTATTAAGACGAAGAATGCCTCGGTTTTTTACAACAAACTATAATTGAGCTCGAGAAATGGTGCGCTCACGACAACGTTTGCGGGTAAAAAAATGGTTGCCTTAAAATCAAACCCTTATACTATCCTCTAAGGTAGACCAGGTAATTTATGCATTTGGTGAGTCCGTTGCGAATCGCCAAAACCGGGCGAAACAGTTGCAGCCGAAGTTGATTGGTGTCGACAAATGAGAAGATTAAAGCAGAAGTCAAAAGACCATCAGATTACCATCAGAAGGTCCATATTGTAGACTCTGAGAAAAAAAACGATTTCGAAAGAATATATTATTCAGAACTAAAGCGTTCGAAGAATCAAGAGAGGGAGAGAGAGCAATGGGAAAGAGTGGTAAATGATGCCGAAATTGGCGTCTTCTACTCAAGGAAAACGTAACTTATCTTTCAACGTGTTTTTTTAAATAAACTTTTCATTTTCTACTTCATCTCCACTTGGGTAAATGTGTCTTTAAAAGCTTTAATTCTTTTTGTTTAAATTTTACTTTTGCTGATCACAAGGCCAATATAAATCAACGAAAAAGGTATTAAGAAGGAGCCATGTTATTCTAGAATGAAGATTCTAGTTAATACTTTGAAAGTATATGATCGAATCGATGCAAAGATGGCCTAGAGCAGAGCCATGTAATAAGCAAGACAATATAATGGAGTTTATAGTGGTTTAAGAAACTGCTGGCGAATTCTTCTTATTTTTATTGTATTAAACAAATAAATTATTACATTTTTTAAATAAGGAGTTATTTTGAAACGACAGCAAGAGGCGCAACTTGTGAAAGTCATATCTTATTTAAAGAACCCTCAGTTCAGAGCCAAGTATTAGGTAAGGTGGGCTAGTCGTGAAGCCGATCTACCCCTTGGATCTCTCGCTCTCCCTCCCCCTTACCAAAACTGCTAGAAAATTAGATTTGGATTCTTATATTTTGATACCCAAATGACCTCTATCTGGCACGCCTAAATGCATAAGAAAGTGAAGCGAGAACAGTGAAATACTCAAACAGGGGCAGTGAACCTCATCTCTAATTTTTCACCACTTACTAAAATAAGACATTGGACATGCATACATAGCACTTAACATCTTTTTTTTTAATGAAGACCCATCACAATCTGTTGCCCAGGTAATCAAATATTGAACTTCAATGTTGATTGATAAAAAAAATAAAATGGCCTAGCTGTATTATTGATTTTCCAGCCATCGATTATCTAGTGATAACTCACTGGGTAACCAAGGCAATTCCTGCTTTGATCCGTTAATGTAAAAGAAAGCATGTGTATTTGTCCGTTTAATTAAGTAAGTCCCTACTTATACTGACATTATACTCTCAAGAAAAGAGACAGACAAGATTCAACAAAAATGACTTCGCTTTTGTTATGCAATGAAAGTCTCCCTAATCATTCTAAAGTGAAACCCATTTAAGCCAACAAGCACAAATGAGCACGCGAAAATTCATGCAATTAGAGTTGGAGAGTTTAAAGAATATTACAAAGAGCACCGCGAAACAAAATAAGGAAACCACAACACAACTTTTGATAGTGATATTCGGTTTTAAAGGGAATCTCAACTCTCACAAATCAAACTATTTCAAAACCCCCAAACCTAAAGCCCTAAGTCAAATCTTTAGTGAACTGGTTTGAAATAAAAATCGAATCTACTTACATATGAGTCCCAAGACTCTTCGAATTCCTCCGGCCGTTCTTCCATCGGCACCCCTTCAACGGTTCGATTTACACTCGAAAGAATATTTCGAAGCATAGAGGAGAGCCTCGACTTAACTGAGGGCAGCTGAATGCTTCTCACTTCTGTTGGTTGAGGCGGGGTCAATATCTGAGATTTACTCGCACCATTATTCCCCCTTCTCCACGAAATTTGAATTAGACCCTCTCGGAAAGTAGGATCGATAACCACCAGATGTGTCCATACATTGGGTGTTTCAGAGAAGACAAATGCCACAGTTTTCCCTCCACTACCATTCAGGTGATTAACTACCGAGATAGCTAAATGTTTCCCACTTATCTTCAACAATTCAACTAATCTTGGATCCATTTTTAGAACATCTAGTTTCAATGGAGCGGAGTTAATCAAGTCTTCGAATTCATCACAAGAAAGACCTCGGTGGATAACCTCAGGACCAAGAAGAGAGACAGCTTCTTGGCCGATTTCCTCCACACCTTCCTGGTAGTCAGAGGGTTGAGTTGAGGGAAAGTACTGTGAGTCGAATAGACGATACCACAGCAAGTTTTTATGACAACTGAGAATAGCCGAGTTGATGATACGAGGCATACAGGTGCAGAGAGCTTGATGAACGCTTTTGAGGGAGTGATGAAGTTCCATTTGGTGAGAAGGTAAAACACCCAAATAAGAGAACTTGTAACGCAGACCTGGATGGCGTTGAAGAATTACACCCTCATTAGAGCTTGATCGATCAGCTGTAGTCATCGTGGTTGTGGTGTCACCCAGACCACGAATATTTAGGGAAGTGTGACGACATCGCTGACCAGTAGTCATCGGCACTATGAAACCCAAGGATGGTTCAGCTAGAAAAAAAAAACGTATATACCATTTAATAGTACTAAATATATAACTAAAAATGAAGCATTAAAGCCAACTAAGGTAGAGATTTTGAAGTTATTTATTTTCCATTAAACGTACTAATGAAAAGCGCATTTATTGACCAATATATACTTGCAATACCTTGGGTAGTTTCATGGCTGCCCGAGCGAACAAGTTTTGGGGAGTGGATATTCATGTCCTTGTCCGAGCTAAAACCTGGACGAATGGCTGGCCATTGGACGGGCGAATGATACTAAGAGGAGAAAAGCGAAATTGATAGGAAGACAGTGACAAAAGACATCGCTTCTAGTGACACCAAAACATCTATTTTTCCCTCGTCAATACACACAACCTTACATTTTACCAATCATGTGATTTGCAACAAATAGGTGGGAAAACTAATGCCCAATAATAAAAACAAAGGTTTTCACGAAAGTTGGGAAATATTGCAAAAAAACAGTGAAAAAGCATAATAACGAAAACAAACTGCACTTCTAATTTGAAAAGTACCCATCGTTAAAAGACATACAGAAAAAAGGAGGTTTTGGGTAAATTTATCAAGAGGAATTGTGATGCACCCAGCAATTGTGTTGTCATGTTAAAACCTAAACGCCCACTAAATAGTCCTGAATGAAAACCAACTCAAAATTCTATGAAAGGAGAAAAAACCAAATTGTAATAAGTCTAAGAAATTAAATTATTTTAACAAAAACAGATATATTTAAGACTTTTTCACATATCAATGTGTGAAGAACCGCCCACCGTCTGGACTGGCAGTGGCTTTGTCTTGACTAACGGTCTAGGAGCTTTGGACAGCATGTATCTGTGACTAAATCAGGCTAAGAGGCCCCTGGTAAACCATCCACAGGATGCAGATTGCACACCTGACAACAGTACATAGACTTTAATCCTTGAACCACTCTTGCCAGCACTCGGTAACATGTTTTCTCAATCTGTGTGGCCTCTTTGTGTTCCTTCGCTCATGACAAGTAAAAAGTAGCAAATACGCTAGTGTGAGTCAAAAAGTTCTCAGACAAATGTCAAACTTTACATAGAACAAATTTACAAATTCAGGCATGTCTTTAGAACTCCCTTAACACGTACATACAACTGTCTGATCGTTCTACGTAAGGTCAGGATGGAGACAGGTTGGATCTCAAATCAGCTAGAAATTTTCACCCTTTCAAATGACAACTTTTGAGATCAAATCTGACATTACACTTTAAACTAAACTAAACTGGAAACCTGTTCAGATCATAGAAGCTTAACAACAGGTTTATGAGGACTCTGCGTCATGTATAGAGGGAAGAGCGCAACCTAATGACGACCCACGAGGAGGGGGGCCCACTACAGCAAGAAATCGAGAAAACGCCTCTCTTGTGCCGAACCTAGTGCAGGAATAAGATGAACGAGTTATCATTGAGGAAATTGCTAGTGAAGTAGGAATTGTACAGGGATCAGTATTTTCAATTCTCACGGTAAATCTTGGCTCGATGAAAAGCACTTCCACACCCTCCTTATGATTAATCATCGGAAATTTCTCACTCCAAACCAGCAGACATACTATCCAATCCCCATCTGGGAAATAGTTTCCACTATCACACCAACGTCATATTTATTTCAAAGGGAACAAGATCCTCTAATTCTATAGACTGAATCTGAAATCTTGATGCGTATTTAGGAGAATAAGAATGACTAGAATTCCTCCTTGCCTTATTTATATTTTATTCTTAAGTTAATAGATATGCTTATAGGTAGGAACGTTTGGTTGTGAAATTTCAATCTAAGCAGCCCCTAATAAAACATAAGATAAGCGTTTCAAGCCACAAGACGTCTACCCAACTGAGCATTGAACTCAGATTTGTAGACAAGAGAGAGAGAGAGAGCAAAAATTGCAAAAGTTGGTGGGGGGGGGGGGGGGGGGGAGGGAGAGAATACACAAAGAAAAATTAAGAAAGTAGTACCACAGGACATCACACACTCTAAAAGGGACACAAAGCTTACGATAACTTCTGGAGCAGAGAGCTGAAATGAAATAATGATAGGCGAGAAAATAGCAACCAGTGACGACACTGACAAATTCTATCAACATTTATGCACAAATTTTCAGATTAATAATAATAATAATAGTGAGAGAATAAGAAGGACACATATGGGGGGGGGGGAGGGGAATCTGAGAGATGTTATCCAGTAACCATTTTGGTGGAGGTGAGTGGGATTGCTAAGTCTCTTCATTAAGAAACGCAAATTGTTGCATCTCTCTTTTGACCTGTTTCAACCAGTACACGGCTGGTCACGCCATTTACTGGTTGTGTGTCATAGGACGCCGATGAGCATTGAGTCCATGACCTCTAACAGACCATGGCTTGACTATTACATCAACATTTTTATACAATTATGAGAACACTGATTTCTTGAAAGAGACAAAACTTACGTCATAATCTTGAAAAGCAAGCTGAAATATAGAATAAAAAGGAACACGTTACGTTAGGTAATGAAGAGGTTCTTAACTACTTTCCGACTTTACATGAATATTTGGTAACAAGACGAAAAGCCCTTGCTCGATTAGTAGTGGATTAGCAGCTTTAGGATAATATTTCACCTTGAGAGAACTCTAGTGAGATCTGATATACTAATATCGTGTAAACTAGAACCATACTACTATCTTTGCCATTAGGTGAGAATATGACTCTGTACAGAGCAAAATTTACCATTATAAAAGGTGGCAAAGGCAGAACAAAGCAGAGGTTTGACAACAGTTTGAATCGACTTACGTCATCTGTGCCATACTGAAGAGAAGAAAGCCTAGGTCTCGGAAACCGCCTATACTGATCCGTCAGAATCACAAAAACCGAGATAACTATATTACTAGATGCCACTTCACCTCCAGCACCTTCCCCACGTCCACCATCCTGGGAAGCCGTCGAAGTCATACTCTTCTTTGCAGCCGGCGCCTCCATGTCCAAGAAGGCAGCACACGCCAGTGCAAAGTGCTTCAACGAGGGAAGACGGAGTTGATCTACCGCCTGAGCCACTGCTGATTGTTTGTGTTGGATGGTGAGAATGGGAGGAGACGACATTTCAGTGGACGCGCGATCATCAGCAGTCGTTGACATGTCCTTTTCCTCCATTAAATCAGTTTTATCTGCAGTGTGGGCAGAAGTGGCTGTCTGAGATTCGGGGGAAAAATGGGATGAAGTTTCTGGAGGGCTTCCAAGATTGTCTTCCTCTTCCATATCACAACCTGAATGACGATGGTTCATTCCTAGCTGGTGCTTTTGCTGGGAAGTTTGGCGATCTTCTTCTGTGGAGGTGCTCGATTTTGGAGAGGTGAATGCGCAGAAACCGAACCGAGCGTGAGTAGGAAGAGAGGAGCTGATTCCGAGATCAAAAGCCTAAGGGAGAAAAAGTATTATGCTACATCTTGCATTCCACGAGTTAATGTCATTAACAATAGATTAGGATTGGTTGGACCTGATTTTGTCTTGAGTGAACACAAGCCTACGGAGCGTTGCTAACTGCATTATTATTATAATTACTTATTAATATGCTCTTCAATAAAAGAAGTAAAGTAAAGTTTCGTTTAAATTTGAATTGAAGCCATGCATTAGCCACCGGCTTCAAAAGCACACAAAGGGGTTTCCTATTGGGCTTGTGCACTTGAGTTTTGAGACTACAGACAAAGTACTCCCAGTAGATTCAAGACAAATTAATGCCCCGATAATAGGGCATGTCGTTGAGCATTTAAAAATTGTGGGATACTTGGAAAACTACTTTTTAATCACAATGCAGGCAAGTTATCAAGTGCATTTGACCAAACGGTCAATTTCAAATTGGCGAAGTATTTGAAATTTGGTGATTTTGAAATTGTAGAAAAACGAAGATCGCTATCGATTAATTTCTAATATCTTCCCAAATTGAGATACTTGGTTGCGTTGGCATCCCTTTGAATTTATAATTTCATTTACTTGTTTAACCCCTCGTGTAGACACAGCTGGAGATGTGTGTTTGCTAACTTAAACTCTGTAGCCGCAGAATATCATGCAAGACTACTTTCTTATGCCCCCTCCTCATTGAAAGAAGTATGCATTGAAGTGGCACCTCTATGATCAATAGAAACCCTTTTGTCACTCTGTTAACTTTCAGTTGTTTCCCGCAATTGCAAATTTTTATATCACTATGGGTAACTAATAGTGACTTAGCACCTTCAATCTAAATAGTTAATCGAAAATTCGATATAAAATGGAGAAAATAGGACTTTAATTGCAAATTTATCGAGGTGGGGAGGGTGAGTTTGGTGTTTCGGTCTCGAAATCCGAGCTTTTCACAAGGTTCCAGTTCAAAATGATACAAAGTCTTATTCTAGTTTCCGTTTATTTTAAGCAGACATTAACTCTCGTGGCAAATGTCATAGTGAACACAAGAGCTCATTTTTCACACAATTAACTGGAGAGCAAGACCTCTGTGAGATAGGTTAAATTAATCAGATCAAGGGATTGTCAAAATAAATCCAACAGTGCCTAACTGCCTGATTTTGACGACACTATTGAGATCAAAACTCCTGCACTCTGAACCCTCTTGAAAATGGAAGGAAACCTCAAAATTGCATTCCCTCCACCCAACGCATTCCTAAAACTCCACGAGAAATTACTAGGGGACAATGCCTTGGTTTGCATGTGCTCGTATTGATTTAATTAATTAGAAACACAAAGGCATAAGCTAATCAATTACTAATCCTAAATTCTACTTATTTAGAAATCTTTTGCTCTGTAGATGTGAGAAAAGATTGAGTTTTGAATCATATACGTAAAAATCATTAAACTCAAACTGTCGAAATTTCTGTAGTGGGCAATGACTGAACATGAGCTTGTTTATGCAGGATTTTTAAACCCCGTCAATTTACAAGGAGAGCAATAGCATTTTACTACTTACTAATCTAAAAGTAGGGATTTGGTGTTAGACATTCGTTTTTGCAAAAATTATTTGAATACAAGAAATTATCGAAATCGGAACAAACAACCCCAATGAACTCGGAGAAAGTAACTAAAGTTCATTCGAGTGAAATCAATACTTCATCAGTCAATTCTATGGGAAACACTTATGGTTAAATTAATTTGGTTCAACAAAGTGGCGAACCTCAAATCAACAAGAGGTTTCCACACAAAGAGGATAATGATCGGTTACTAAGAGTTAAATTGCATCACAAAGAGGTATTTAGTGCGCACATTGACACCAAAGTCTTAATTTTAAGTAGAAACATTTTTTTTGCATTCATTCAGTGAAATTATGCTCTAATATTGCATGTCAATCAAGCGGAGTTGGCGAATGATTTCAATACACTAAAAGTGTAAACTGGCGTCGATCATTGGGTTGGAATATTTCATGTCAGATCTTCACAACTCCATCTCAATCGATCTTAATGCTCTGCAATGATTTTCAATCAGAAAAAGCCAAACACAACATACCTTAAATCCATAGATTTGCCTTGAATCAATAAGATGCTCGAATATCTGCTCGGGTTTGATCCTCGTATCCGACGTCAAGCACATAGGAATGTGAGTCAAAGCTCCCCTAGCAAAGACCGGTGGTTGAGGGATAATTTGAGACAAATCACGTAGAAAGGCAACAATGGGATAGTTGGCAGGTAAGAATGGATGTCTTGCAACACTGAAACTTCCTCCAGTTCCTCCAGAGCTAAGCGTCGACCTTCTTGTGGTTATTTTACTTGTTTGGGGTAGAGCCCATGCTAATGTGGGTACCTGCATTCGTTGACCAATTAGATCAGATTGGACTAAAACAAAAATAAAAGAACAGCCTACTTATTCTCTTTCAGTACACATGTGATATTAATTTCAAAAGTAGATTAGTAGATTTGTATTAGAACAACAGATTGAGTAGATAGTTACGTTTAAGGAAGCTATCCACATTGCGCAGGTAGAAGTCATAGAGGAATGAGTGTAGGTGGATACAGTCACATAGACGACTAGATTCCTCCCATTTGACAATGCAGGGACTGCGAGAAACCACTGGCGATGAAGTGGAAGAGGAGGAGGAGGGATTGATGATAGGTGGATCAACTATTCCAGAGGTGATTTTCACAGCGGCTACAGCTGCTGCTCGACCAAAGAGATCGGCTGCCAGGGGACCGGTTAAAATAGCCCGGGTGGCGGCGCGTGTGAGACGACACAACTCAATGGCCTTCAAGCGGACGCAGAAAAGACAGTCGCGGATGAAAACCTGCAGTAAAGAAATGACACTAATGTATACCGTTTAACTGCATGAGTGATTTGGGTAGAAAAAATCGGTTAGATCGTAGTATATACCTCAATCAAGTGAACCCCAGCCATCTTCACAGACCTTTGCAACAATGCGTAGGGTTGCTCCAATTTATTAACATCCGAATCCAGTGTTGAATAAATAACCGAGAACTGCATTTGCTTTGTCATGTAAGTAATAAATTCCTGCAGTAGACAGTCCGTGGCTTCTTGCATCCACGGCGGAATCTCTCGAGAAGTTGCAGATGAGGATATTTTAGAAAGAGTTCTAAGTCGTGTGGATATTTGCTGCTGCTCTTCTATCCTTCCAGAGCGATTCTCATTCCTAGTGAACGATAAGTTGGAGTACCCTGATTCTTCCCCAGATATATCCTTTTGTTCTGAGTCCATATGTCTGGTCAATCGCTTATGTTGCTCCTCTTCAGAAACCTCTTCCAATTCTCGTAGCTTCAGAGTATCTAACCGAGCACAAGGACAAAAGAGAATAGGTGAACACACTGTGTGAAGGGTTCGGCTGTATCTTTTCACCGCAGTGTAGAACGTTGTAGCCGGTGTAGGCTGTGTCTTGGGGCTATCGACTGCTTGTATTGAAGAGTTATAACTATCAACGTCGAAAACGTCACCAGCCATCCACACTTTCAGAGGCGCAGTGATGAGACGGAGTTCTTCGGCATGGGTACGATCGTTCTTCATGACGCGTAAAGCCTGATCAACGTGGAGGTGTACGACATCAAGGAATTCAGCTGGAGGGTTGGAGGAAGCAGTTGTTCCGAGAGCTGGAACTCGGGCACAGTTCTATAAGAAAAAATTGTTAGACCAATACTCTAATACAACCATTCAACATTAATACTTAAAAGCTAACTTAAATTAAAAGAAAGAAAACCTAAATGTGGATGAGCAAAACCAATTTTTACAAAATCGATGAAATACCTCACTAATGCAATTCGAGGAGAGGACTAGACACTAAGCCTGGCATCTAGGCAGGAATTTACATTAGAAGATTTAAATAATGCCCACTTCTCTATTTCTAAAGAAGTTAAAACCAGTGCATTAGAAAAATTCTTATACGGGGTTATCAATTTATCGCTCGCGCCCATTGACCGAAAACATCAACTCATTAATGTTGTACCGCCGAGTACTGCAAGCAATTCTATTTTCTTGAAAGAAGATTAAAGGTTTGAGTTAACCGGTCTTTCGCCATCCCTCTACCAAATATGAGTAACTGAAGACACGATGTCACCTCAGTGGATCACTAGAAATAACGCGGAGGTAGGCCAAATTAGAAGTAAATATCAGTTAGTAAAAAAGTTACCTTTTGAATAATACTCCAGAATTATATAGAATTAAAAACCGGCATCTATTCAATAGACATCTTCATTCTTTACGTGCAATTAAATTTTATTCAAGTGAGGTAGAAAGATAAGAAAGTAGGGGGTGATAAAGAGACAGCATGAACGAGTAAAACATATTCAATGGTAGCAAATAATTTACAAAATGTGACCTTAATGTCAAAAAATTGGAACGAATTCTAAAAAAAAATTGGCAACAATATTACTCCATTGTACTATAAATTATATGAACTAACCTGATAAATTCGAGTGAGATTAAAGTCCCTCAATTCCTTGGAATTGCCTCCAACAACTCTAAGATGTTCTTGTTGAGGAGGAGATATCACATGCTGTACCGAAGGAATAGTCCCTTCACCAATTGGCGTAGCAGGTGAACTCAACATTGCTGAAGATGTTATTGCGTTTTGCGTCGACATAGGAGTGGTATTTGGAGCCTCACTGGGAGGTTGTTGTTGAAGAGGTGCTGCTCCAGACCCAACCAGACCTTCCAAAAATTTCCGACGAATGCTCATTGAGGAAGTGGAAGCAGTCACAGGTACTGTTTGAATCGAAGCTGGCGTAGATGACACTGAAGGAGTCAACTCAGGAGGAGCGAGTCTATTACTAAATTGATTTGCCTGTTTCAGTAATTGAAGATGAGATGGTGTTCTGAGACAATGAAATAGACCTGTCTTTTGTAGAGACAGGCAACCCAACAACTGCCAAAATCAAATATATACGCTAAGTGTATAATTTAAATAGAATGAATATTTATAGGAAAGGGTTAATAAAATACCTGATAGCGTTGATTATACCACAGTATGAGAGTTTCAATGCGATGTAATAGGCGATCAGCATCATCTCGGCTCCAGTTGTAAAGATTTACTCGAACCTCTCTTTCTTGAAAATGTATTACACAGAGGGTCTGTCTAGGCACCTGAAGGCAGATAGTTGGCTGACATTGTTGACGACTTCGATCATCTGTTGATTCTCTAATTGATGTAACACTTAACGACTTCTGCTGATGGAAAAGAAACTTGGGCAAACGAAGCTGCATTTTACAGAACTCAGGAATGTCCATTGGTGTGTTAGCTATTTGAAAATAAAATACACATAATTGTTGGTTATAAACAGATGCGAAAGAGTTTGAGTTCGTTTCGCATACTTACGAGATACGATGGGGCTCGATGTTTGATCAATTGAAGTCTCATCTGAAACCGCGAAAGAATCGAGGGTTGTTTCATCAGGTACCTGTTGAACCTTGATTGCAAGACTTTGGTGCCTTTGGAGCGGACTTAGGACAGACCATGAAGCGACTAAGAGCAGGGAAAAATTATAACTATTGATGACTGTTCGCAAATAAAATAAGAGAGTGATTAAAACCCTAAACTAGGTGTCTAACAAGTAAAGCCAGTTACTCGCATTTTACTTCCTCTTTAAGGAAAAAATGATTTCTTGGCCACCGCAGTAAAAAATAAAAAATAAGAGAAATGAAATATATTCACCGTATTTAACATGGACATGTTGATCTTCTTCATTTGTCGAAGTCGCGCTCAAATTCACACCGCCCGAAGGAGACCTATTCAAAGCACTCTGATATCGGCAATTTGCATAATTTTTTCCAACAATCAGAAATTCCCTCTGTTGACCAAATGAAACACCCTTCTGACTGAAGGATCGAGCTTTGGAGAAATTCATCCATTCACTTTTGCCTGCCACAAATGCAAAGAAGTTGATGCATTGTTGACAAGAGCAGGTAATTGAACTTGAACCTTGTTGTGACTGCGAGTTTGTGGATCTATTTCTTCCATCACCGGGTTTTGTTGAATGAATTGGACATTTAAGGTGGTTTGATGGAAGCCCGACTCGTGATTCAACAAGAGAATTTAAGTGAGTAACCAACTCTCCAACAAGTAATTCAACACTCTGTAAGGAAGCTAGCTGAAATCGGCGTTCAATTACGAGAGGTAATTGTAAAGAGGTAGCAACTTCAAACCATGGTAGGAGAGATTGTGATACGAAAGTAGGCAGCCGAATAAAGTCGTTATTAAATGGATGAGCTCCAGACTTTGTCACAGAGTTAGGAGTTGGTTCAGAAAATCGATTCTTGAGGACAGGAACTTCAATAATACAAGCTGGAAGACTGAGGACCAGATACTCCATCAGAAGATCGTAGAGAGCATTCTGAATGGCTAAAAAGAGTTTACGATTTAGGAGTTTTATATCAACCTCTTCCCGAACCCAGAGTCGTAGCCGCACTAACAAACGATCAGGAGATTCTGGGAAAGCATGTTGTGACAACTCGATATCCTTTAGGAACTCTGTCATTTCGCCAACACTCACAAGTGGATAGAGATCCTCTCCAATCCTTTTGCGATGTAACCATTCCTGTAAATCAAGGCAGGATGTGATACAATAAGGTTCATGCTTATCTCCTTGAAGAAGATCAACGAGAGCGGTAACGAGTCCAAACTTCGCAGTTCGATGATACAGCATCACTTCCCCACAACCAAAACGACTCCTCAGCAATGGAAGGACTTCTTTTTCAGGCTTTGCAGCTGTCATACAAATTAGAAGGTTCTGCTTAAGGTAGTGACAGAAGGGCAGCACAAGTGAGCCCTTAGGAATATGTGGAATAATCAAGCCGTTCAGAAGGAATTCTGGAAGGGTGAAACAGAGCTGATGACGTGTAACGTGGGTGCGTCTGATGAAGAGGAAGTCAAAATCATACGAGGCAAAGCGGAAGAGAACTGTTCGTGAGAGGGCTTGTTGAAGATATTCCAAAATAATCTTATCCAACAAGGACTGAAGAAGAGATTTTACAAAGGTACAGAATTGTCGACTAGGTGACGAAATTCCATGCAATGTTACTTGGAGTTGAATTTTATTAGCAGTAATGGGAAGGGGAAGGCTTTCCTTTCTTTCTGAATGACCACTTCGATGTCCTAACGTCTCAAAAGCCGACAACTCACTCAAAATAATGTAGAATATCCTCGGTATCAAGTTCTTTTTCAAGGGAAGCCTTAAAGAATCTGAGGAGTTTGGATCTACATAGTCAAAAACAAACACATTTTTCCGATTCAATACTGCAAAGTTCTCCAAATGGCGACGAAGTTCCGGGAGCACCTGGTTTCCTCTATCACCAGCGACAACGGCTCGTGGAGAGACTTCTAAACAAAAGGTGAATTTAGAAGGACAAGCAAGAGACCCTGGAGGGAAGTGGTCAATAGGAAGCACAGTGGGATCACTAGCTGAGGAGGATTTCTTTCGACTACTATTATCAACAGATTGACCATCCGTAGCTTCAGAATCGGTTGCAGACGAAGCTGACACTGCTAGACTGGGAGAATGCGTTAGATGATGACTAGAGCGTTTACGAGATGATGAGAGAGAAGCCTGAAGATACCTAGGTGGGTGCCGTGGGAGTTCTTCCGGTTCTGGCAAAAGTGCAGGATGACAGACACGATCCAAGAGGAGTTGATCAAGCAAGAGAGATTGATTAACCAGACGAACTATTGATTCAATATCTCCAAGAGCACGACGAAATACGATGCAATGTGGACAAGAGTCGACAACAGTCGAAGTGGCCCGATGACTATCCGAGTGATGAAAAAAAGCCTGAATGGATCCATTTCCAACTCGAAAGATGAGCCAATAGGCAGGTAAGGAGGGGCCTTCCGATTGCCGCAGATTGATTGACGTCTCTAAAGCATCATGAGGAGGAAAATGGGAGGAGAGGAGAAAACGCGCGTCGTCAAATTCGCCCTCAGTGGTGGTTGTTGAGGCAGGTAGGTTCTGTTGGTGCTCCAGAGATTTTAATGAGGATCGACGAGTTCTAGATGTCACCGATTCGAATTCACCGCTCTCTTCACTAATATCTTCCACTAAATTCAAGTAAAGGGAAAAAATGACAGATTTACATGCCACCGACCAGAAAAATTTCAAATTGGATAGATGGTTTTGCAATTTTTTGTTGCCTCCAAATGAATGCTTTTAATATTCTTTCAGAAATAATTCCTGTTAATGAAAACAATGTAGGCGCATTCATATGAACAAGCTCCTCTCAGTTGTCAGAAAAATGACAAATAATTTTTTAATGGTTACTCATGTAACAAATTGAAAGTCTCCAAAAACATGGGAAAGCCAACCTGTCAGGGCCTAAAAGACTGCAAAAAGATTTGACATGAACCGTACCTCATTAGATCATTAGATAGTAAACCAAGGCTAAATCAGCCACATTAAATCATCCCAATTTTTACCAATGTGTATATTAGTAGCTAACTCATAAAATACTAAAGAGAACTGGAGTGCAATTGTACACAAACTCGTGGCTAAGGCAAGCCACAATTCAGACGCCAAAGGAATGTGAGCGGAAACAAGAGTGCGTGGAGGCTAGCGGAAAAGAAAGCACTGTTTCGTAGGAATCACAGTCTCTTGGGCGTAATGACTAGCAGGGACTTCAAGTGTCCGAATTTCGGCTCCTTCGAGTCTTATAATATGAAGGAGTAGTTGAAGCATTTACCATTAAAACACCTTCCATAACGTTAGAATTAGATCTTTAAAAATTAGTATCACATGTTTTCCCGAGCTCAGAACTGAAAGTGCAAAAGTACCGAATAGCATGGACAAACCTTGCAGCTATTCCAATGCATCCCCGCTTGTACAAAAGTATGATGAATACTAACGTTATAAATAAACAGAAATAATGTTTTCAATTACTTACCCTCTTTAACTAATTGAAGGCCGGTTGTAGAAGGGATTGAATGCGCAGACACTTTATCAGTCTCCTTCACAACTCCGTAGCGTCGAGTCCTAACTGTCGGAGAAGCAGATACCTCGTGTCTCTCGGGTACTTCTCTATGCTCAATGTCCTTGCTAGCAGACGATGGGGGTGGAATAGGTTCTGCTCTACAAACCACGTAGTAATCTCCTGTATCAACAAGCCCAGCCTGAGCATAGCGGAAAGACATACTCTGTAGACGCTGCAGAAATCGAGGTATTGACTTCTCTGATTGGGAAATAAACTCTAGGTCCACTGTCTCCCAAGCAATGGCACTCATTAGATTTTGGAGAATGTCAGAAACCCCCAAGCAGGCTCCCTTCTCCATGACGGTCGTACATGACTTTGAAAACCGTGCATGTGAGTGACTAATATGGAAGGGAGAATGAGCTGATGTTCCAGGATAACTGTTCAAGAGTAGACATTTCGTTGTCTCCATGTGCTGGAGAACAGCTTCGACAGTCGATACACTAAGAGGTTGAATGAGGCGCTGGGAACACACAACTTCGTCCTGGAGTAGCCAGCGGAAGACCTGGACAGTTTGTTGAATAGATGTCCACTGTTCATTATCCAAATAGTGAATAAACTCTGCTGAACAAGTAGTTCGGCAGATACAACATGGGGTATCATTCTCTGACACTTCCAATTGACACTCACACCAGTGGAAGGGCACTAAAGCATCATATTCTTCATTTGCGTTTGACGATACAGGAATATTTCGCCGAGAAGTTGAAATCTGTGGTGATGGCAGCGGACGTATTAAATTAAAGTTCGCATCAACCACTCCGCTATATATAGATATTTCTTCATTATCAGAGCTATCTGAATTATGCAAAGATTCATTCCTCTCTTCAAGTCGGTCTAAGTGCACAGGAGGTTGAATTTCTTGATGATCTGGAGATTCAACAATTGCTTCGGAGTATGAAGTACCGACTTCTGGTTTCCAGAGAAGAGGGGTGAAAACCACAGAAAGTCTGACGTTCTCTCGGCTAATTTGGCCACAGTTAGGAATGACATTTGGCAAACAAATCGGAAGACTTTCAATGGGCAAAATAATCTCCTCTTCATCACCCCACTTTAACTTTACCATAACTTTCATGAAAAGAGGCCTCCTGTAGATAACCTCCAGTTTCTCAATTTGCTCTGGTTCAACGGGACCTAATATATCCATCCTATGGCATGAAACGCCAGAATTATGGCGCCTCTTACCCTCTTCAGTGTCACTTCCAGACCGAGATGAAGTACAAAACATGACCTGTCGGCTACCACACATTTCAGCAGATCTATGATGATCGATAATTGGGTTGTGGACCGGTACTTCAAGGGTACTTGTTTTAGCAATGGGAATTGGCCAAGTGTCGCAACAGTGAACTGGTGGTATTTTTTGACCATGAAATCCCTTATAAGCCTCTCCTGCGCCTTTGAAGTAATAGAAGCCTGAAAATTGAGGGATAGGGGAGAAGTACTGACTGAACACGCTACTGAGACGGTTTCTTATCCTATCTGTATCATGGGGTCGTATTTCGCATACACCAGGGCTCCCTTTATTCTCAGATTTAGAAGTGTCTGAAGCTCCACTATCCGTGCAATTTCTGGTATTCCTAATTACTTTAAAGCAGTGTGAACAGGTGGAAAACAAGAAATCCGTAGCATCAATAGATATCGGGGTAAGGGAAGAACAGAATTGCTCTGACATAAGCACATTTCTAAGAGCAGCCTCAGAGACCATGAAACCTTGAAGAAGTGTTCCATGAGCACATTCAACAAAAGCTTCATTACAGAGATTCAACAAGCCCAGGGAAGCATCTCGTAGTCTCGCCCAAAGTAGGATCAACTCTTTGGTTAGCTGAGGATTTCCTTTTGCCGAAGAAAGAAAACTTTGCGGAGGGTTGGCCGTAAGATCATCACGACGAATTAAACGAGTATTGTGTTCACCCTCTATCTGTAGTCCTGCTTCTTGTCTGAAGAAATCTATAACCAGTGTTTCTGGGTAACTATACGTCCATCTATCATCCAATGGAAAGGAAAGATAGGTATGAGTGCATGAGAAAAGGAAGATTGGAAATGAGGCCTCAAGTCGACTAGATCCATTCAAACGCTGCCTAAGATTATTCATCAAGTGCTGACAGAAACTAGATGTCGCGCATTTTATGTTCGATGGAAGGACAAAAAAAGCTACTGGAGACGAGGTGATTTCAATACTGCTGGCTTCAGCAAGGTTCTCCAAATGTGGTAGACCATGAATATTTCGATTCTCATCCTTGCTTCCTGGTTTACTACCCCCGTTCCTTGATATTGAATCAATTAAACTTGTAATTGTAGCAAAGCACTGCCATTTAACAGCTCCTGATTCGGCCAAAGCACGTCTCAAGGTTGGTCTAATTTCTTCCCGTTCTTGAGAGATTAAGAATTGAGAGAATTGGTCACAATCTGCATTAGAGAGAGGTATGGCAGTGATATAGGGAGTCCTTCGAGGTAGATTGAAAACTAGACGATTGATAACATTCTCTGAAAAGGGATAACTTCCTATATCTGTGCCATTAGAGAGAAGAGAAGCATCTAATAAAAGAGGACATATAAGGCACATTCTGGGACTAACAGAAGTCACAGCAGCGAGATTAAAAGGTACATCAGTGGCAGGACTAGAAGGGGATGAGCCGCTAGTTGGCGGAGTAGCGAATTGAACAGCCACTGATGTTGGAGAAGCTAGACGTTGCAGTTCTATCATCTTGAGTAGACAAGCTGTTAACATCTTTTCAAGGGTGATATATGCAGCTAAACAGAAGCAATCCAACTGCATAATCCGTTGAACAACCTCGTCATAGGGAAGGTTAGCCATATAGAGGGCTTCCGTGGGGAGATCTGTAGCATGACCGTGTTTAGGTTCAATCCAAACTTCCGTAGCAACATGCACCTCTGAACTTAGTTGAGCAGAAGTGAGAGCTTTCAGTCTGTCAATAAGCATTTTGGGAATACAGCCATCCAACTTTAAATCTAACACCTTCTGGACAGCATCTGAAGCTATTTTAATGGTTTCGTCATCATCCTCCTTCGAGAGATTTTTCCAATTAGACTTATGTCTAAAAGGATAGAGCTGATACTGGATCAAACAAGGTTGTTTAACAGCACCTTCTGCAGCCGAATCTACCGAGAACATAACTTCTCTAGCAAGACTCACAAAACCAGGCTGAGGGCCGCTTCGAACAAAATGGAATCCCTCTTGAATGCGGAGATTATTCAGAGTGGAAAACATTTTGGCTACGCAAAAAGGAGACTTTGAGACAAGAGGAATAACCCAGATGCAGGAAGAATGACAAAGATGCTGTCTAAGTAAAGACGGGGCTACTTCACATCTAGCTTCAATAACTGTTCCCTTCATGAAGGATTTTGAAGTCTGAAAGTTGGATGCGGGGGAAAGGGACGTGTTTAGATAATTCTGCGGACGGGTGGTTGCCCAAGTACCTGTTTCCACAATGAGCCTATCAAGCTGTGATTCAAAAACCAGGCAGCAAGGTGTTTCACCCCACGAACGTTGAAGTGGTGGAACGTGGATACTTTCAGTGGGAGGATGAAGAGGCGCAGGTGTGCCTGATTTGTGCCGAGATTTAGGCACTGCTTGTCGTCCCCGGGGGAGGAAACTCAGAAACTTGAATTGTCGGGAGAGTTGATCAATCGTAGCACGACGATACTCGTATTGAACTCCTGCAGTGAATGCTACCCTGACTCGTACTTCCGGCAGTTTCATTTCCAGCCGCACGAGAGTAAAGTATTGAGGAATATACTGAGAGGTAGAATGATGTAAGCCCAAGTCAGTGTCAATACGTTTGCATGGAGTATTAATGCGTTCGGTTTTAGGATACTCCAATCTAATATAAGTATGATTCTCAAGGAGAACAAAAGTAGACCATTCATTCAGCATACTGTGGATTCTGGCAAGTGACTGTCGGCATGTAAGGGTCTCCGTTATTCTTCTAGTTTGCAGAGGGATAAATAAGTTCGTAGGAAGAGGAGAATCATGTTCAAGAACCACGTAGATTGTCTCCGAATGCATCCAACGATAACAGTTCGCAATGTCGAGAGAAAGAAGCTGACCCCAGTAGTGTACAAATTTAGTGAGTGATTTGTCGCGTTCCATTTCCTCAGCCGTATTCCCCGAAAGATAAATCTCCGATCCTCCACTTGCATTTTGTGCAGTGATGAATACTGAACAGAGACCGTTCAAATATCGTACTGGCACCGTGTAGATATCAGCGTTGAGATTAAACGATGAGACAGTTTCAAGGTAATTATCGACATGTCTAAGCAATCGGAAGTGGAAGTCAAATCTCTCCAAAACTGATGCTAGGTATGGACTAGTGACTTGATCACGGCGTTGTTCGCCGAATACACGGAGAAGGGAACAGTTCGCGCGAACACGAAGATTAGCAATGCAGTAGTGACCAAAACTTGGTTTTCGGAATTTATATTTAGGAAGGTAATCAGGTGATGAGGAAATAGGTAGCTGTCCAGTTGGGAGATACCATTCTCCAGCCAAAAAGAGACGGAAAACAACGCCTGGTTTCCATGCCAGCGCTAATTCTATCTGAATATAAGAGGAATTGAATAGATTCTGATTAGTCTTATCGGAGGGAGGTATAGAAACCCCTCGAAGCCGGTAGCCATCTTTCAGTCGAGAAGCAAGAACGTGATTCAACGCAGCATTCACAACTCGATAATAGGGTTGGATTTCATAAATTGGCAGCCAACCGAGCTCTCCTTCCTTTTCTGGTGTGCTTGTCATATCGTCCTGAAGTCGTAGAGCTAATAGCAGTTCATGAATTTGATTCCATTGAGCACAATTTTGATTCATCAGCATTTCCCATTCTGGAGAATGTTCAGTAAGACAAAATCCGGCAGTAGCATGAGCGATGAATTGGCACAAATCGACATGCGGAATGCAGGGGCTAGAAGATATCAACCTAAGGAGATTTCTTAATGATCCATTTGGGGAGAAACTCAAATCAGTTTTTTCGTAATAAGCAGAGGGGATGATAAATGAACAGCGTATCGAAGACGCGCGTAAATGCGCCAAGGAACGGTCTAACTCAGCCATATCAAGGGTTGTGAAACAGGCGTCAGATACGATAATAAGTGAAGCGGGGGCCCAATCAGGCATTTGCATGGCCAGATTTAGAACTCCGTGCCGAAGAAGGTCGACAAGAGCCGAATCTCCAGAGCTACCTTCCTGAGAAGTGATAAGGTTATCTGTTTCCAATTGAAAGAGTCTTTGGGCTACTGTAGTGATTATTGTTTTTATCTCGTTATATGACCCTTCCCAATCATGAATTAGAGTAAATGAACGTCTGTTTGGAACCACCCCAATAATACTGATAAAAATCGAGAAAGGTGTGAGGTGAGAGACAGAGAGTGGAAGTGGGAGACTTGAATTAGGTGGCATTAACTTATATAGAGTGGTTTCTATAGCAGCAACAGCGTGGTGAAGAACAGAAAGACCAGAGGGAGTGGGCTGGAGCATAGAATCACTAAGATCAAGAACAAAAGTAATACGATAGGAGTGGGCAAGATATTTGACTGTGGTAGTTGGTTGAATTTTGTAGACGAGGGGAAAATTTAGGGCATCTTTTTGAGGAGCAGGAGAAGCGGCAATGATCGACAAACTGGACCAGTCAGCAGATGAGGAGTGGATAGGCCAATCGGGGAACTCAGCTGTGACATCAGCAGAAGGGAAAATGAAGTTCCGATTAACATTGCCAATGAACCACTCAACTCGAGTGTTGTGAGATACTTTGTGGCTTTGTGTTGTAAGAATATAGACTGCATCGGCAAGGATTACTGATTCAGTATCTACTTCAGAAGCCATTTTAGAAATAATCTGAAACCGGAATATCAATATTGGCTAGAAAATAAAGATTTACTAATTTAAAGTTTATAATTATTCAAAAAGACTGCATATACATAATTGTTTGTAAATAAAAATTATATGGTAAAATATTTTCGACATGGATATGAGGATCTGGATTACATTATTTCATCAAGCTAAATAAGCAATTTATTTCGCATGAAATAATTTAAAAAATAAACCCTTACAACTAGGCACCATAGCAAACTAAACAACTGTACAATACGGCTACATGAATGTGCTGAAATCTCTCAAGGTTGTCTAAAAATAAAACCGTTAAGTTATTTCACTAATGTTAAAATATGGTTATATCTACAGTCAAAATCCAACTTGCATCTAGTACACGTAATTAGATAAGTTCAAAACATGTATTTTTCTTATTTGGTAAATTGAGAATGTAGTTTATAAAACATCTGTCACCAGTTGGAAAAAAAGAGAACAAAAAGTTAAATGGAAAAAAGAGTATTTGACTTTAAAAGTGAAGTGACCACATAGATTTATAATAGGTCCTTGATGAAATTCATTGATACTTTGCACCGTTCCGTATGTCGTCGCTTGTAAACTTTTAATGCAGCATTTAAAGTACCGCCTTCTTCATAATATTTGTTCGCAAGTTCGTCAAAATGTCTTCGTCTGTAGAATGGGCAATTCCGCCTGAAAATGTTAAAAAATATGAAAATCTATTTGAAAACATGGTACATATTGGCGACAAAGTATCAGGAGAAGTTATGAGCAAAGTATGCTGTATCAATTGGCTTAAATAATGGAATTAATCTTGTTGCATCCTTTATTCACTATCTAAAAATTATTACATACATTAATTTCAACATATCCTGCTAACTTTTATTTATTGTACTATAGTTCCTTCGAGATACGAAACTCCCTGTCGAAACTCTTCGAGCTATTTGGGATCTTTCTGATCTTGATCAGGACGGTTATCTTGATAGATATGAGTTTATCCTGGTGATTCTTTTTATCTTTCTTGATTATGCTTTGATAATCCTGATTATTCATTGTTTAGTCCTTTTTATAGACAATGCACCTTGTTTGCGTGTGCCTAGAGGGTCGACCCTTACCGGTGGTCCTTCCCCTAAATCTCGTGCCGCCTAACAAAAGAGGTGGAGTTTCCGAACCTCTTGCTATCATGCCTCCTCCTTCTATTGGACTTTCTTCTCCGAATTTTTGTTCATCCGCTGGTCTTGTTGCTGGTGGATTTTCTCCCACATCTTCAATTCTGGTTAGTTTTATTAGCTTTATGCACATCTATTTATCTATTGGAAAAATAATTGATAGATGTTCTTTTAATTTAATTTCTTAATTTGACTTCACTATCGTCTTTTACGTCTATAATTACACTATTTTACTCTTGTGTGTGTATATTCTTGACTATCATTTGCTATCTGCGTTCTTTCAGTTCCACATTTATTACGTCCTTAGAAATTCCTTCTAGATTTTTTCCTTGGTGTTTTGGGATGGCGGTATTTGGAATAGACCGGACGTGCTTTTTTGTTTACAACACTGGTTGGTATTTGTGATTTCAAAAGGTATCAAATGGTTGTTAAGACAGTGTTCGTTGTAGATGCAAGATCACGTAGCAACCCACAGTATTAATTCTCATAGATGTTCTCGTAGATGATACAAACAGCTAATTGAAAAGGCTCTCTTCTAGTCTAAAGTCTCATTTTTGCCTCCGTCAATGTTCAGATCAAAACATTTCGTTGTGGCTTTTCTTGCTCTAGTCTTTGCATTCAGCAATAAACTTTGATATCCCGAACTGTTTAGGCTTAGAGATATCCCTCTTACAAGACTAATATTCTTCCAAGTGGAAATATAGCCATTTTCGATTTCGTAGACCAAGAGTTTAGTTTAGGGCAAGAGTACATCGAAACATCGTTAGGAATCAGACATGTAATTTAGGAATTTGGATTTAATATAGAATGAGATCAGTTTCGGCACGGTATAAACCGAAGCTTGTTATGTAAAATAGGACAGCTTACTGTTGGTCTGGTTGTTTTATGTGCTTTATTTATCCGATGGGCGACGATTAAGTCATTTGACAAATAGAAAAGTGTCAACAGGGGCCACTGTGTGCGTTCGGTACAATGTTACCTTTGCTTGTCCAAGGCGAAGATCTGAAAGGACCGTTTATACCTCTACTACTGTCTATGATTACTTACTTGTCTGTTCCCAAAACTTAGTGGCATAGGCAGTCTAAAAAAATGAGTTATATGTTGTGGGTGCTGATATATGGTCTACTTTGCCTTCATTCATTATTACTATTTGGTGAGATAAGCCTTTTCTTGACTCAGTTGTTTTCTGTGAGGGCTTAGTGATTAATCGCATATTTTTTATTTTGTTCAGGGGTTACTTACTACTTTTATCTAATTCGTTTTTCCCTCTCATTAGAATCAGGTTATTTCCTCAATGAACTAAATGACTTCAGAATGTGCTTAGTTATAGAATAGCGCACAGGAATAGATATTGATATGCGTAGATATCTATATCTACATGTACAGAGGGAAATGTATGATCAATAGAAACATTGGGTATATACTAATATGCTTAATATATATATATTAAATAAAAGACTATTGAGTTCACCATTTCATTCTTATTATTTTTTTACCTAAAAAGCTTTTCCTTTACTTTTCAATCTTTTATTTTATCAGATGATAAATCACGCTCCCTCCGTTGTAAATGTACCATATGAATCTACTTACAGTTTTCTATCTTTTGTCGCCATAGCGTTAGTTTCCTATCCTAATCTGTCTTCGTTTAGCGATTTCAATTGTCTGATGTTAAGTTCGATAGAATTTTCATGAGTCAGTGCCAACCAATAGAACGCGAACTCGTTGCTGCTTGATTATGCTGCCATGCTCTTTTGGTTTAAATCCTTTATCATTGTACTTCGGAGGTTTCTTTTATTCGTTATTGACCTTATTGATAATATTTTGAAAAAACAGTTTAAATTTTTCATCCGCTTCCTTTGGAGTTGAATACTGCCCTTAAGGAATTTAACATCGGCATGAAGATGGTATTCTGAAAAATAATGACTTAATTATATTTTATTCAGATTTAACTCCAATACTTGATGTTAAGTTGACCCTTTTCTCAATTGTTTTCCCCAGACTGTTATCATGGTTGCAAATTTTCCAAAGGGTTTGCTGTGGTGACAAAATTTTACTTTTTTCGGTCAATTAGGACGCCCTCAAAGCATGCGGTTTGACCTTAAGTTTTATAGCATGTCAGGGGGATGGACTGATTAATATTTCAATTCTGCCAAGTGCAGAGATTATTCCCTCTTTACTTACTTTTACTAACTATTTTCCTTCGTCTACGTTATTGCTATTCCTTAACAATTTCACCTTTTCACAAGCCCTTATATTTTTTACTGCCTTCCTCTTACTGTAAAGCTTTGATCCCTACGGTTAATCATTGCATTCACTGGTGTCTACAGGCACATTTTTTCCGAAACCTCTTTTCTATATGGAAATAACTCAATAAATGTATATGCATAAGCTCAATTTAAACAACCAAGTCCGTCTTATTAGGGCTTAACTTACAAAATATATGGAATGACTATCAACTGTGTGTATTTGCCGTGAATAATGTATTTATATCATTGCCTTTCTCTCTCACAAGGGCTTTTGAAATCTATCCTTCTCTTTTAATTATCTTGTAGTTACCTTTAGACTTACATACCGTCGGCATTCTAAGCACCTTAGATTAACCTCTAAAAAAGTGTCTTCCTTTTTATGCTTTATCTGATCACCTTTATTTCTCTTATGTCATAAGTACTTAATTAATTTCCTAGATGACTCATGCATTTTGTTTCCTTTTCTACTGTCATTCTAGATGCTTTGCGCGAAGTATATCTTGTAATTTCCTACTTTGATTATTACTTTTCGCTGCATTATCATCCTATGCACATTGCCTTAATTGACTTTTCGTTTGTCGCAACGAAAGTTGGAGTTAATATTTGAAAGTCGTAGGTAGCAAAATTTTCAAGAGTTGTTGGATATTTTGGCCTTCTCTACATCTAGATTTTCCGTCTTCTATCATTATGCAAGAAACTGCCCTTCTTGTTTTTTATTTAATCAACAAATTCAATTACATTGACGTTGGTATAGTACCTTGAAGTTACACCAGTCTCTTAGACTTTCAATTTTATTATTTGGGTTTATTGCACTAAAAGGGCTTTTACAATACATTTTGTTAACCAGTATTTCTGACCATTCACGTCACGAAGTGTGGATGCATTGAGTTGTCTGAAAATCTCAAAGGAGTGATCGGAGTAAGGCTATTTTTAAATTAACCTACGTAATTTTTCTTTCTTTAGGTTGCCTCTGCAGGCCCACCACCTCCACTGCCTGAGTGGTCAATACCCAAAGCCGAGCAGACCCAGTATTCAGCAGTTTTTTTGAAAATGGACCAAGATGAGGATGGTCTAATCACAGGTAGTGATGTTCACGATTTCTTTCTTCACTCGAATCTCCCCCAAAACGTCCTGGCTCGCATCTGGGATCTTGTGGATCTTCAACATACCGGCACTCTGAATCAGTAAGATTATTATCTTTCATCATTAATACTCGCATTTCTTCATATCCATCTGAAATGTTTGTTCACTCAGATATGAGTTTTTATTGAAAATTACTAATAGTAAACTACTGTATAGAAATATTTGATTTATCAATTTATTAAGATAGGCAATATCGCAGATATGCGTTATTTGTGTTTGGGTGGAGCAAAAGTTTATTGCCTTTTTACTTATTGCTCACTCCGGAGGCCAAAAATTCCATTTGAAAACTTGCAAACTCAGAGGTCATTAAGCATTAGTTTTGGGATCCTTATTTTCTGCCAAAAGTTGCTTTGAGAATTCTGTACTTCTCGTCTCTAGACTCTTCGTGTTGAATAAAATCCCTTTTATCCAATGGAAATTGCATTAAGGTTACGCTTTTGGAAAAGCCGCTTTAGTATTTTTTGGATAGAGAAGCCTCCCTGGTGCCAATCTCGAGGCGTTAGTTCCTTCTAGGCCAAACCTAACCAATGCAGCTGGCCAATCCGTTTACCGTTTGTTTTTAAAAAAACACAGGATGCCGCCGTAATGTCCGTATTTTTTGTCATTTTCAGGGAGCAGTTTATAGTTGCAGTGCATTTGGCCAATGAACAGGTCGCCTCAAAATGTACTCGGGAGTTGCCACTTTCCTTACCAGCGGCACTCGTTCCTCCTAGTCTCAGACCTGTCACACTGGAACCCAAGGATTACGAGGAGTCCAATAAACTCCTGGCGGAAATCGAGAAAATTCGAAAGTAATTACTTTTTCTCATATTGCCACCGTTTGTTTTGATGCAATTTGCGAAACTGTATTGTTACTTTCTCTGTATCAAGGATGCTCTTTTCCTCGAGAAATGCATAGCTTTCAATGTTATATTTAATGAGGGAAGGATCAAGTGATATTTGCAGAATATTAAACTTTGGAACTTCTGTGGTCTTGAGATGCTTGAGAACACTTCAGTTTGCTTAATCTTAACCTCGATGGCGATTTGGAAACATTTTCACAAGATATCCCTAATTAATTGCGAAGGTGGGTGTGTTTGTGCTTTCGTAGCCTCGAACTCCAAAAATCAAGTTAAATTCATTCACCGTGAATCGATTAAGTTTGAAGCATTGGGTAATCCTGATATCAACTGCCATTTCAACGCGTTATATTTTAATGATGTGAAGTATTTGCTCTTTTGGGCGAGTGCTGCCTTTAGCGAACCCAGGATCTCCGCATTTCATTCTCCTTTATTCTCTATTGATTGACCTTGAGCTATTATAGATGATAAATCGACCGAGGTATAATTTCAATTGGAATATTTATTGGCTACATAAGGATATGCTTACACCACTTAACGCATTCTCGGTAATGAAAACGAGTGCATTCATTCGATTTCGTGCCTTACAGAGCTATCTTTGGAAACACGCTTTTTTTAAAAAAGGAAGGAGAGCTATTCATAGAGTTCTGTGTTCCTCGGCCTGCAATCAAAGTTTCAGTGTTTGTTCTCGTTTTTTTTTATTGAGATACATAAGTGGATTATATTGTGGTGGTGTTGTTATGGTGGTTAAATGCACATCTGCCTAATTGGAAGTCACGAGATCGGGGTTTGTAGGCGCACGCAAACCCGGTGACGCGATGGCACTGATTAATTCTGATCAGCAAGGGAGGTGGTTGAATGTGCATTTCTTGTAAGAGTGAATCCAAAATACCCTGCTTCAAATCAATCAAAGTGCTCTTAACACTTTCGCTACTAGGGTTATGCTCACTTCCATTGTTTGGGTGTTGGCTTTCTCATGTCAAGAACATGGTTCAAAACACCATCTAATCTAAAACTCTGAACTTACATCATGTGTGTTCATCTTCAAATTAGCCTACTGGGGTAGTGTTGTCATTTTTTTACCTTTTTATAATTAAATAGTGTTACACTTTCCCCAATAATGATTTACCTAAATAAAAAAATTGCGTATGGCTAGGTGACAGCTTGTTTATTGGTTTATATCTGCCTTGCATGATTACTGTTTATTCAATGCATCATTGTCATTTTCATGGAAAAAGCAAATTTTACATTTTAAAATTTGGCTTAACGGGGGTAGCTCATCTCGGTGACATTAGCTACAGTTTAAAAGCTTAATTTTGTAATAAGGGAGAAATTGATGAAGGCGGTTTTTTGGGTTACCTCACACTGTCAGAAATCAGACGTTAATAATAAATACCTTTCAAGTGCCTTTCAGAAGGACTCTGATAATGCGAATGAAAGCTTATATTTATACATTTTACATTTATTAAGTATGTATATATATATATATATATATATATATATATATATAGATATTCATTCAATGAGCTTCACCGTTTCCATCGTAACTGAAACCAAAATTTGGGAGCCAGATGCTATGTGGTTGGAAACTTCTGCTGTTAACTTGTATGTTTATAATCTCATGTCGCATCCGCTTTGAACCGTTTAACAATCAAGCTCTAATGTATACCTCCAAGTTATAAGTTAAATGCATATAATCTGTACCCATAAGCTTGGGACCTAAATTAACCAAACAGTTGAATTTACTTCATCCAAAGGTGTTTTCTAGCACTCATCTTGGCTGGAAGGAGGATCTCATGAAGCTTTCCCGGCTGAAGAACATGTTTGAATAATCTTAACTTGGTAATTGAATATTTCAAGTAGTGGATTCGGATCTCAGATTCCCTCATTTCGGACTTATGTGTTCTAATTAAACTCCCTACCCTTACCAAACTCTTTCTTCTCCTCTATTCATCTTTAGAGAGCGTCAATCTCTAGAATGTTCCACAGCCTCCTCGCTGGGCATCGACGGTCATGGAGAAGAGATCGCACGGATGTCCGCAGCACTAGAGACCCTCGGTGCAACCGCTCGAAGCTTGACTGCCCAACATGCAGCCGCCGAACGCTACGTCGCTGATTTGCGCAATGAACGTCGTGCCGCACTCCGCAATCAACTATCTGAAGCTACTGATGCGGTCAGAGCCAAAAAGGCTACTGTTGATGCCTTGAGGGCTCAACTCACTTCGCAACAGATCTCAATCCGTGTTGGTGTTCAGTTACTTAATTAATTTTACTGGGCCATACTCTGGTTGTTAAGTCATAAGGGAGTCTTGTGTAGTAGGAGATAATGGGAAGAGGTCTTAACCGGACAGGGAGGCTGGGGGATACAACTTTTTATGAAAGCCAAATCGCCAATATTGCAGGGGTTAACCACACTCATCTGTGAAGTCTGAGGTCTTGAAATCGATACCCATCTGTACACTTAACTCACTGCCCGGGTTAAGTCTGGTTAGTAAAGTGGATGTGTTAGAATTTGAGTTTCTCCTAAATATACGCTTGAAAACGCCTTTCCGAATGCACTTGGTAATAACCATAGTGTTACCTAAATTCGAGTTTTGAGTGTGAAGGGGTTGTGATTACGCCACACAGATTCTCTTACATCTGTTTTTCTATTTTAGTCTCAAGAGGAAGAGGTTATTCAGCTTCGAAATGCCATTACAGACCGCAAACGAGAGGAGACTTCGTTACTTCAGCAGGTTGCTGAGCGTAGGAACCGTGTTGAGGCGGTGGAAACGGAAAACAAGGCCATTTCTGCTCGAAATGAATCAGTAAGTATCATTACTTCGATTCACTGAAAGTCATATTTTTACCATGTAGTGAATCACGTGCGGTACTTAGTGAATATCACAAATCCTCCGCATAGTTGCAATGCTCCTTCCGTTGCCATGGTTTTTTCATTAAATCACATGTTGTTATGCGCAAGACCACGAGGAACTTCTTTACTTTACCTGTCTGTAGTGGGGGGTTGCACTGTGAAAGTGACTTCAGCTCACTCGTGTTGGTAAATTGATCTCCCACCTCGCCTGCTTCGATAATGTCCGTCTCCTCTTCCCCTACTCATCTTAGAAAAGACGCCCTGAAGACTGTCGCTTAAGAACGTAGCAACCTTTTTTGTATGTTCATCTAAACGCTCTATCTGCTCCATCGACTACCTCTGCTTTTTATCTTCTTTTTGGTTGAGCATTATTGCGCCGATGGGGTTGTGAGTCGTATTGGACGGCACATATCGCTACAATTCTAGTCTTCCACCACTATCTTGAATTTGATTTTCTGTTTGTACTGTATTTAATCCTGTTGCTCTCCTATGTGCATCTTAAAGTAAAGAAAATTGGAGGAGGAGATATTCGAGACTACCATAGGCCCGTTACTTACAATCGAGCTCACTCGTGATCATAGTTCGCTGCTCATGTTTTAACTACGATAAGAGTGGATTTGGACTTCCTTGCTTGTGTCACTTTTATATGGCTCGACCAACTGCATTGTCACCAGAATGACACGCATCTGGACTCCTTCTCATTGCTGTGTTGAAATTCCCAATGACTCCGTTTGCAAAGAGTTGATGAAACTGAGCGTCCATGCAGAATATTAACCGATTTATTACACACCTTTTTTGTGTCTAATGTTCTAGTAAGACTGGGATTAATTTCTTACTGGGACTCTATCCAGGCCACACATCCTCATTAAGTAATCCAATCCTGATCCTTCTTTTTCAGGCTTTAAATTTTTCCAACCTCGGTAATTGGAAATGCAATCATTGCGCAACGATTTTAGCGTGTTTCTTTGTGATGATTTACCCCATGGGTTATACTTACGCTTCTTCAATTGTGCGGTGACGTTTCTCAGAGCAACTTTTTCTTCCAGTAATTTGGCACTCATCTGCTGTACCAGGCCTAGCATTTTCCGTCGAGCTGCGTTTTGAACGGTCTTTAATTTGTTATCCTATATCTTTCCATAGACCGTAGTAGATAGACCGAATAGAAGACAATGCTTACCGAATGTTCCAAGCAGTTTTAATTGGGAGTACTTTCGATCTCACTTGCTGTCTTTTGACCTTACTGTTATTAAATCTTATAGCAGCATCGTCTAGGATGAGGTGTAAAAGGTGTCATAGGTTTGATTTGACGACCATACGAATAAATTTGAATCGAGTATTCTACATGTTGTTATGTCTGATTCATTCTTCGGCCACTTATCTGTTCATCAATTTTTTTCAAGTTGCCTACCCCGTGTATGAGACTGCACTCTGTTTTAGTCATATTATGGGTTTAATAATTGCGCCACTACCACATTCTCTCCACCTCTTTTCCCAGTCACCGACTCTGAATCCGTCGTTGAGTCCATAAAACTAGGACGAGAGTGGTTTTTTCTTGTCCTGTATTGATTTCTCCTAAGCCCCATAACCTTCGAGCTTGGATGCCATTGATCAATTCTCAAATCATGCATAAAAAAGTGTACCTCTGCAATTGGGGACTGGTTTATGATAATGAATGATGCCCATTTTGACTATCCGGTTACCCAGTAAGCTACTTTGTTTCGTCGGTTGTTGAGAAAGTAAATAGACCTCTTTTGATGCAATTTTTGAATGTCTTCTCTAACATTTCAGGAGGCCAAGAAAATCTCAAACCTGGAGACACTTCGAGAGAAGTCGCTTCTTGCTCTAGATGAATACGCTAAATTACTTGCTGGTGACACCTCTGTTGTGGAACCCGATGAGTCGTTTATCCAACTCCTTGTAAGTCCCTACCTCCTCCTTCATACACATTTAGTGCCAATTTAAATTTGAAATTGAATTTTGTATGATTTCACTAACTCCGCTTTTCTCCAAGCTACCCTTCCCATTAGAATTTCCATATCACCGATCAGTTTATGGTGTTCTGTGAATTACTGAGTTTTATTATTGCTCATTGCACTATTAGTATTTCATGAGGTCAGAGTGCTCATAGCTTTGCCTAATTTGAATTATGAAATCATCTAGTCCTTTGTTTTTTTGTAAGCTATGTAATTTACACTTATTCTCCTAATATTAAAAAATTGTCTCCCAAATTCATTGATTAAATTGAATTCTCAGTATTTGGAGCTTGTTGCCTGATTGATTTAAATTTGTGACTGGTTATCCTGCCTCTATGTATCTCTACTTTTGTTTAGATGATGCGAGTTCTATTTCATTATTTCCTCCTTAGCGCAATATTCGGGTTGACCATTGTTCAGTTGACCTCGTCTCGGTTTTAAACTTTAAGTCTTCAGTTTCAGTTCAATGAATTTGTATATTCGTCATCGGTATATCCTCTACTTTTTACTAGTGGACTATGGTTTCTGTAAACATAAGTGTTCCTACAGCCGTACTAATGAATAATGGTGCCTTGCAACTGTATTACTTTTTCAACATAGAAGGAGGACATTTGTTAATCGAGTTACTGGTTTCTATGTCGCCATCTTTTCCTCTCTTTATATTCTAAGGACAAATCACACAACTCTACCAATTAACTGAAAAGGTTGTTGTAAAGTCCTAGAGGGTCACTATTTGTGGCAGAATTATGCTAAGTCTGTCTTTTGTAGAGAAAGATGGCTCCGCATGTTAAGGTGTTTAGTGTGCCGACAAGAGTGGGCATTAGGAGTCGGACCTAAAAGTGTATGACTTCCCGTGAGTGTTTATGAATTTAAGGTTGGTAGAAGCTGCAAGTTATAAATTCAGCTTGGAATCTAGTCATAAGTACGCCGGAAATAATAATTTAGGGAGGGAGGGGAGTGGAGAATTGTGATATGGAGCCGCCGCCTCAAGTGTCTTTAGAAGAGGATTTCATCAGTTGATGAGATATTTAAAACAGGAACTCAGGCACTCTGGTAATCGTTGTCCATCTCGCAAAAATTTGACTCAACTTCGTTTTTTTAATTAGTACACCGAATGTTCACACTTCAAAAAAACGTAGTTTCTCTATTGATTTATGATTTGATTTATTTGCCTCTAGACTGCAGCTGCAGCCGCTGAAAAGGAGCATGTAGCTTCAGATGCGCTGAATGCCGGGCATATTTCCACCACAGCGATGCAACCTCTCTTCGCTCTGAACACTGGCATGGACACTTTTGCTAACTTCCTTCCTCCCCCAATCACATCATCTTCCGGTTCTGGCAAAAATGGTCTCTTTGAAAATGATCCCTTCAGTCCTGGTATGTACTTCCTGTTCAGTGGGGCTACTGATTCTGCTACTCAGATTCGAGGAAAAGATAAAGAGAGGGCGGTTTTCTATTAACAATATAAACTTACTTATTTGGGCCTGAATATATGGTTAGTGACTGACTGCCTGGCTAGTCAATAAATGCAGCGATGGCTTCTCCACAGGTGGGCTGGTATATCTAGGTGTGGAAAAATTTTGAGTTTCTCTCGTTTGCAACGCAAATATTCGATCAGAGTTCCTGGTACCTCTCCCTTTTGAGCAGGCGTCATTCTATTGATTAGAATCATGTAGTAATTGTACTAGAATTGACCTGGAGAACTCAGTGACCGTCACCTTCTGTAGTTCCTCTTCATTTCTCAATTTCCAGGTGTCCACTTAATTTTTGTTGGTGCTGCAGTTGTTTCTATATAACTTCGACAGGCGAGATTGATTAGTTGCCTGTTCATCTTGTAATACGGTGATGAGGCAACTTCAGTTGCAGTAATAAAAACTAGCATGTTCCATTCATGAATTCCGTTCGGTTCCTCGAAAATATTTGATTCTGCCTCCTAGCACAACCGCAAACCGACTGAAATTAGTGTGCTTTCCCTACGTATCCCAAGTTAGAAATCAAAAGAAGTGCTAATGATGTCCCATTTTCAGAGACTACAGTAGTGAAACTGGGTATGGTGAACAACGATCATGCCAACAGGCAGGATGTATCTAAAGCCCTGAATCAACTCCTGTCTATTCTAGACTCCAATAGTATGTGTTGATGATGTGATTAGTGGTGGCTGTCTCGGTTTTTTAAAGTTTGCACGCTATGGACAACTCAAGCACAGGTCTGCGCATGCTACCCTGTTACACTAATTTTGCCTTCATCGTGAAAGTAGTAGCAACATCTCGTAGACAATTGTCTTGAACCAAGCCATTTCAGATCCTTAAGTTTAATAGCATGTGCTTATCAAAGTGTAGAATTAATGGGAAGTCATATGAGAGCAGTCGACTTTATCAAATATGGATCAGGTCAATTTAAACTAAATCAGCTACTTCTACTCTTGATAATCTCATTTGTATGCTTTACAGTTCCTTCTACAGATGCATTTGCTGTCTCATTGGGGTCATCTTCAATCGGGCCCTCCCTAGACCCATTCGAAGCGGATCCTTTTGCACCCTCCACCACTGATCCCTTCTCTCCCCAAGTTAACTGTAATTAGCATCTCTTACGCTTCTGATTGAGTATTTTTGTAGTGCTTATGTGTGTTCTATTTACATTCACCTCACTACCTTTTATTTTAGCCTCCGATCATTCCAAAATCAACTTCGATCCCAATAAATTCGATGCTGTGAGTTCTGATTTTATCATCCTCTCAATACTGCTTATGTTATGTTTGAGTAACAACTTTTTTCTTGGCCAGATATTCGGAAGCGCACCTTCTGAATTAACCGACTATCCTTTTACAACCAGTCGTGGTGGTAACAACGGAAATTCTACCAACGAAGTAGGTAGTAGGAAAATCCCTCCGCCTAGGCCGGCTACTCAGCCAAGTGCGGTTCTCAGCAAATCGAACAAGAAATCTCCTCCCTATCATCACAAGTCCAGCAGTGGTCTCACACTTGCTCCAAAATCGTCCTCGAACAGTAACGAGTCACCTAAAAGTCGACTTCGGGGAGCTTTCGGTAAAGTGGGTGGCGTCGGAAACGGGTCTCGCAACAGTGGCGCCTTTCGAAGTGTTAGTGGTAACTCTGGCACTCGGGATAATACCTTGATAGCTTCCGCTGCAATAAATGAGGCGGAGCAACTGCGTTGGGCCACCAGAGAGTCTAGAAGAGCCGCTCAAGCTGAGGAGAAGTTGAGAGCTCAAGAAGAGGCTGATCTTGAGTTAGCTATACGGCTTTCACGACTTGAAGCTCTGGCTAGAGGAGCCTCTTAGAGATTGTGACATATGGCTAATTGTACTTCTTATCTATTGATTAGTACCGCACCTCTCGATATCCTACCATTTTAATGCCATGCCTCTCTCTTCGAGTTGTTTTTTGTTCTTCTTTCTCTTTTCTCACTTTCTTGCGGTGTCCATTTATCCTTCACTCCTCCGATATTGATGAAATTAAGGTATTTACTCTTTCTAAAATATATTATTATATGATCTATCGAAGAGAAGGGTATTTAATGGTTTTGTAAATGGGTGCGGGGGGGAGGTGTTTTAGGTCCTCTACCTTATCCATGATCACCTTCAACATATTAATTAACGTTAACGGTGCATTATTAAATGATGGATCTGGTATTGGAGGTGATGTCCGTTTCGTACTTGAAGCGGGGAAAGGAGTAAACTGTTTGCCCGCAATAGCGGATAACATTGGAAAAACCTCGTTACTAAGAGCAGGTCAAAGTCAACGATTATGTCCATTTATGTGCTATTGTTCAATTTCTATGGACTTCCATATGTTGTGCGTAACCAACAGTGGTCTTATATAAAGGAGATAAATTACGTTTGAAGTTTCCAATTAATGGTCTTTAAAACATAGTTGAGTTGGTAATAAAATAAGTTTAAAAGACGAAAAGTTGTCGATTCATAATTGGATGCATCTATAGTTTATAAAGTGGCAATGATACTCAATTTATCATAAAGAACCGATAAAATAAATGGAAATAAAAATAGCCATAAATGTAAGACGATTTTCTTTTGAATATGCATAATATGGTATAGAAGGGATAAATTATAAAACACTGCATTAGAGTAGCAAAATTTTAAAGACAAAAGATCTTCTTGCTTGTATTTACATAAAAGAATGATTATTTTTATGTGAAAAGATATACTGTCTCGTGTTAGCCAATTAAGTTTTACCCAGTCATTGTAAGGCGCGCTTTGTCTAATTACGCTTAATTAAGATGGTTTTTGTTATGTCCATTGTGAGGCCAATTTTAAGGGCTGTTACTATTTCCAATTCAGTATCATACATCACGGCTTCTAACCGATGTGCTTCAGTAGCCTTACACGCAGCACGATTCAGTATCTATAATCCACGTCGCTACTTCTCAACTGAGGATTACAAGGAATCTATCCAGAATCGTGTGATGAATGTTTGTAAATCATATGACAAGTTATCGAACTCGAATATTAGCTTTTCTTCCGACTTTACAAAAGATTTGGGTCTGGACAGTCTCGATCATGTTGAACTTATCATGATGGTGGAGGATGAGTTTGGTAAGTATTCGATTAAATAATAATGTGTTCTGAATGTCATTTATTAAAGGTATAATTTTTTTCTAGGTCTTGAAATTCCTGATGTAGAGGCCGAAAAACTTCAAACTCCTCAATGTATCGCTGATATGCTTATCAAGAAGAAGGAGCAAATGATGAAACTGGACTCATAGATTGCGTATTCTACCATTTGTAAATTTAGTCGTTAAGTTACCGTAGAATATATTTGTGCACTATATCTTATTTTTTTTAGTAATGGGATTTTCTTTGCCGTTGTGACATATGTAAAATTATAGATTATTTTGATTTTCAATCCTGGCCGGCATCCCGTTTCATACTCTAGAGGGGAGAGGGCGATGGTAATGCTAGTAAATATTCCTGATATCTCATGGCCTTAAATATATAATTTACTTTTGAAAGTTATTCAACGTTTTGAACATTTGACTAGTGCTGCGGCTTTGAGCTACTTGACAACTATCTTTGCTCGTCGTTTTTTAATCTTTTCCTATTTAGAAACACTAGCGACGAACGCATTCATTTAATTTGATCTAAATATATCTACCTAATTTTGTACACTTCATGATGACCAATTCTGAAATATACACCACTAACAATACGGGAATAAAATTAATAAAAGTATCCATGATTTTCGAGTTTTGGCTTAAACCGATTGCCTACCAAACGCTTTGCTGCTCTCACCTCTTCATTGGAGTTTACACACAGAAATGACCACAGAGAATTGGTCTCGCTCGCTTCTTTATCGAGCTTTATGAAGGTTTTAGTGTACCGTAAACAAACAACAAAACCCAGCCTTGAATTTCGATTATACATTTCTTGCAGCTTGCCGATTCTATGGTAATATGCATTTTCCTCTATCGTCTATCCATACCTAATTCACCTGATTACCTTTTGTGCAAAAGGGCAAAAAAACCACTTTAAAATAGCTTTCATTTTCATCTATCAAATATTGAAAGAAGAAACAGAAAAGAGGGTTACATTTCAACGAGGAACAAAATTGTAATCTGAGGCAAAATTAAGCCTGTAAATGACAAAACTTCGAGACGTTAACATAATTAAGGACAAGATAATACTATAAATAGGAGGTCACAGTCGGAATAATTTGGATTTCAAACTTAATATATGGATCAGTGTGTTTAGGGAGGGTTTTTAACACCAAGAAGTTTGTTCATTTGTCGATTCTGGGTTGTCATAGTGTCAGACACTCTAGCTAGTTGAGGATCCATTCGATCCAACTGTTTATTTTGAGCCTTCAGTTCAGCATTCATAACAGTTGCCATACTCTTCAAACGAGCCATTCCCGAAGACATCATATCCATATTGGCATCGAACTGAGACCTGGGCTAAATTAGCAAAAAAAGGACCTTTGTTAATCAAAATAATAACAAGGTTTGAATTAATGGCAATAAAATACATACCTGGTTTAGAGTGGACGCTTGAGGTGGTTTTTGCTGAATTGACGTAGAAACTGAATTTGCATTTTGGGAAAGGAAAGATGACGCGTGAGTGTCCTGATTCTTCGTTGGTGTTGGCAGTACTTTATTAAGGGGTTCAACCGCGGAGTCAGGCCTAATGATGAAGTCAAACAAAATAATAACTTGTCATTTAAATCCAAAGGACTACGTCAAAGAATTTAGAAACTAACTTTTTGGTAAACCAACTTTTCCACCAATTTTGGAGAGCACCGATTTGCTTTTGGCCGTCTTTTTGTAACTCACCGATTTCATGCAGTCGCTGTTCGGCTCGGTCTAGTTTTTCTCCTTGTTCGGCAAGTTCTTCTAAGGTACTGATACCAACCCGCTCAGAAAGACCTATGCTTGCTAGTGCTCGTTGTTGACTGGCAAGAGTACGGCTTTGAGGTGTAGCGAAAGTCTGAAAAAAGGATAGGCCATTAAATAATAAAATCTAGTAACATGAAATAATGGCAATAAAAATGTGGCATTATAAATTAATCGTTAAACTACCATATCACTTTCAGAATACCCATTATTGGTGTCAAAGGGATTTGTTGACGTGTTATTGTCTTCTCCGAAAGGATTTGCGGGCATTCCAAACAAAAAACAGACAACTCTATAAACAGATGACTCTAAAGTCGCCGCTCATGGGAAAACAACTTAAACAATTTTTATTGTGAATGTACTTCAATCCGAAAGTTTTTTCATCATCAAAATTTGTAGTATAACTATCAGCATAAAACGACTCATTAATAATTCAATGGGTAAACCCGCTAAAATTTGAGAATATTACAAAAATTATTAGATGAATATTTTATCCAGCATTTCATATTTAAACTATACACCTATAACATATATTTTCTACACATTTGCAGTGTGGTTTGCCTAGTTATATTATTCTAACTAAGTTCCATGTCCATAATTTTTTTATGAAATGATTGATTTGACTTAATCTAATCTTTTCTAATCTGTCACAAACCCTTTTCATGTATATGTCGGTAGTAGTAATTTATGAGATGAAGAGCGTATATTAATAAGTTTACCACATATTTTGTTGTTTAGAACACGATTTTAAATGCATTCAAACAAAAGATTGATTTTTATTTAAGCATATTTTCCCTATAATCTTGAAAGAAATTCCTTTTCTCAGCTCATTCTAAGAGCTACATCTTCATATCAACAAATCTCCTTATGCATATTCCGATAATGATCCAAGATTTGGCGTGCCAAATCATGAATCATCGTATACAATTGACAAAATAGTTTTATTTCATAATTAAGGCCGAAAAATGCATCAAGTATTATATTAAATTATAGTTGAATAGGATTCGAAAATCAAGTAATATTATGCGTTATCATTGTTTATATTTCCCACGTTCAACCCGCGTTTCACGTAATAATTACCATCTAGTTTTAAAGATGAATGAAAAGAACGTATGTTTTTTTATATTATACTTAGATTTAGAATAATGTTTTTCCTGTGATGAGCAAAGCTATCAAAAAGCTTTTGGAAAAAGGGCCGGCTAAAGTAGAGGAAATTGAAAAATTTCAGGAAGAGCTTTGGGAGCAAATGGTAGAAAGCTTCTCTCCTTCTCTAAAAATTCTTGACATCCACGATATCAGTCGCCACAGTGTGCTTTGGGTATGTCAACTTCTGCTTCTATTATTCGGTTTAGAATATTAATGATCGTCTCTTGGAAGTCGTTAAATCACGCATCCAAGAGATACCTGCTGGTAGTGACAAATATAAGGGTCTTTTGAAAAAGCTTCTCACCAATGCTTCCTCTTTTATACATCATCAATACTTGAGACCAACAATTATGATGGTTCTTAGCAAAGTGCCGAATATTAGGGAAAAGTACATTAACATGATAGTTAATCATGAGGCTCTCTATAATGACACCCCTCTTCCCGTTCTGCGACAAATCTGGATGAACAAAAATAACACGTAATTTTTACCTTGGTGTTGATTTATATTCCGGTTAATGTAGAAAATTCAAGGAGGAAGTGATGAAGTTGATTCAAAATTATCAGAACGCCTATTCCGATGGACTCCTTGAAAGTGTTTTATCTTCGGTTACTTGTTCGTGTGTTGATACTCTCCCAATGCTATTTTGGGCACCTCGTAGGCGACGAAAGGATCCAAGTTTACTAAAATTGATTGAGATGATTGGCGATAATACTGCTTTATACGAAAAAACACTTCAGATTTTTCGCGAAGAGTATGCCAAATACCAACACTCGATCGAGCAAACAGCCACACGTAGGGCTACTCTGTCCTCCTCAGAAATGCCTAGCAAACCATTTGGGAAGAAGAAAGAAGAGCCAGTACCACCAGTTCATTTTACGTTTATCCCTCCTGCTTTGCTTCCTTCTGTTCAATCAGTTTCATCCTCAGTTCTCTGTGCTCTTCGTTTTGACTTACTCATGGGTTTGAATGATGCGAAATTGGAGAGCATTTTCCAATCAGATAAAATTCATCGATTTGTCTGGGGAATGGACGCTTGTATTAAGAACAAGGAAATCGATAGACGTCATGCAAAGGATCTAGTTGCAACTGTTGGTGGCCAACAATATCGATACACGTCTGGTCGTCACGTATCGGTTTCTGCCCTGGTTGGAGAAATGGGATTAGATCAAGATACTTCAGATGACTGGGTTCCCGATGCGGAAGAAAAACCTAGTACTAGCAATAGTCGAAAGAAGGCTTCCAGGTCGGCTCCAAAAGTCGGTGAGAAGCGATCGATTGTTGATGCAGACTCTGACACAGAGGCGACAGAAAAAGGAAACCGCAGAATTAGAATGTTGGTTTATGTCTTGCTTTTGTTTAATTAGTCTTTCATTTAGTGATCTTCAAATGGTTTGTCGTGATCCTTGGGTTGTCTATACGATTTGTTCAACTCTTCTAAAAATTGTCATCAAGAATGGTCTGAGTGAGGACAAATTACCCAGGGTAAGTCCTTTTTCATACCTTATTTATAAAGTACTTTGTCTTTATTAGAACCTTTCTGATGTTCCCTTCCTTGTAAATCTGCTAATGCGTGGTTTGGAGAACGATTTAACTCCTCCAGAAATCTTTGCTTCTAAAGATACATCAATTAAAGGCGAACCGAAGAACAAACGTGCTCGAAAACAGCAACAGATTGAGACAACGCAATTGCAGCCGCCAAAACTTGATTCCTCAACTGCTTTGATCACTCAAGTCTTACCGGCTGCGGCGGAACTGCATCTTACCACCTGGAAAAATCAGCTTAGTGAAAAGGTTCGAACTCTTGCTAATCAAATTTGGTTTAAAACGGGGTCTGCGGAGATTCCTGGCCAGTGGCAGAAAAGACTTGATGGTAAGCACTCTGAAAGAAGGCTTGTTGTTAACTACCAATTAGTTTTTGAAATCGTATGGGTAGACTACTCAAATTCTTTTGGTTGGTATCGTAACTAACGCTTTTTCTTTTAGCTTGTCAGAATATTCCTTTGACAATCTCTCCGTCCTACTTGGCTCATCCCGTTGGCCACCTCTTTCTGCAATATCACGCGCTGTTCGCTCTCGAAAGGCGTGAATGGAGCGTCCTCCGAGCTCTTCTCAAAGCTGCAGCATCTGCTGCTAAGCCGTCTAAAGCTCCCCCAAAACTCCAAGCGGGGACAAATGCAGCTACCAAGACTCAAATTCAGTCTACCGTTGTCACAACCATTGGATTCCGGTGGCGTCCCGAGTGTCTACAAGCCATTGCTCTTGGCATCGCCTCCTCGCCCGATAGATTAGATGAGGTCCAAAAGAGTGGTTCTCGCAGAAACGATGATGTTATGTCAGGCGCCCTAGACAAACCAGGTGGTGTTAAAGGCACCGCCTCCGAACTCCCCTCTGTGAGCACAGAGTCTTTAGCTGCAGAGCCTCCCACCAATTCTCCTGTGACTAGAGCTGAGTTAGCAAGTCTCCTTAGGACTAGCTTACCTCTGCATAGTGATCTGCAACTCATTGTTCTCGCCTTGTGTGCAAAACTGGTTCCAGCGACACCGAGTACGCCTACTACCCCCGGATCGGCCGGAGCAGCTACTCCCATGCCAAATTTCTTTGTTTCTACAGGAGGAGATTTACCTTTCACCGTTCCTCGGTCCGTTGGAAGTAGTGAGAGGGAGAGAATGATGAATGCGCTCTCAAGGCATATTGAATTTACTGCAACGGGGGAAGGTGAGGAGAACCCAGTCACTTCGCCATCGGGTACCACAGGGACGAACGCAAGTGGTGCTGGTGCAAGTTTCAAGTCGACGAATCCGAAAGTGCTGGAGGCATTTGAGTGGCTGAAGAAGGATTTCGAGAGGGCTACGGTGAGTGAAACTCCGATTACTGTAATCACTACCCACAAAATAAGGACCAAACGTCCATATGCATATAATGCGGAGAGCTAAGTGCTTAAGAAAGACCTTCATTTTTCAATTTGAGAGAGTAGATTTAAAATCTCAACCTTGTTAAGACCGATTTGTCTATACTGTTTGAGGTTCCATTTTTATCATTTGTCAGATTAAATCGAAGATTATGTTTTAGCTTTCTTGCCTAGTGGTGTTAAGCTAACATGATCACTCATGTTGTCACTAGTTTGGTTATTAGTCATGTGTCGCCACTGATATGACGGTGCATCTTCTTGCTCAGTCTTGACTACCCACTCTAAGTACAGTAGTTTAGACTCAGAAGAGGAAGAGAAAGGACATGAGAACTTCTCTTCTTGGTTTTCCATCTTGAGCCCTTGGAGATAGGGTGTTAATGCGTTTACCCTTTAGTCTTTTAACGTAATAGCTTCTAGACTTCAAATTGGATATGAAAAGCAAAATAAACACCATTTTCTATTGTGAAAATAATACTAGTTAACTCCTAATATCTTTTAGGCCATCGGCATTCGACGGTCATGATAATTGATTTTGAAGGTTCTTAACAGGAAATACAAATTAGATGCTAATTCATTTTTAAAAAGGATGTTTCACATTAATGAAAGTGCATTTCGAAGTCGAGTATTTTAGTAAGTGGTATTCCAAACTTCGCACTTATTGAAGGGAGAGATAAATAGTATTTGAAGCTTTTATTCTTAAAATCAAGATTTGTTAAATAGAATCAAATCAGAGCTGGCAAGAATGTCCAAGTGCAGAAAAGGTGACTGTAGAGCCACGCAGAGTTCTCCTCATTGTATTAGGAATTGAAATCAAATTGACATCAAATTGGCCAATTCGTGTGCTCTATACATTTTCTAAGTAATTGGACTTATTTCTTAAATTGGTCGGACCAAACAAACTGCTGATCTGTTGACGAAAATCCGGTCAACGCACAGGGCTTTACACTGTAATTATTAATTGATGGGTAGTGTAATATGTTCTCGCTGATGAAGTTCTATTGTGTTACTTCTCTATTGACCACCTAGTTCACCGTATGTACATAGTAATCACTACGTCACTATCTTCTAATATTTTATTTGGCTGCTCTTAAGTAAGTAGCCATAATAAAGTCGTTATCAGTGAGAACAGTGGAATATCCAACCAGGCAAAATCCCCATTATGAAAAGTAAACAAGACAGGATACGCTCTCCAATGGAGCACGTTTATTGTTTGAACGGTTGTGAAATTATCCTCACTTATCATTTCTATTATTCTAGATTATATTGCTAATGTTATATTATACTAGACTAGATATGGGCGAGCTCTTTTACATACAGATGTAATTGAATTGCTATCGGGAAATGAACATTACTACTACTGCTATTACTACTAATAATAATAATGAATATTGTCTGAAAGGAAAAACCAAATTCGAGTTTACTTAGACCCGAAACTTCAAAGGTACGTTCTCCAGCAGAAATAACTTTGGCTATTGAAAAGTGAAGATGTGTTCTCCAAGTGAGACAAAATTTGCTTCTGATGATAAATCTTCCGCTATTATATATGTATGATCAGTCTGTTAAACGGCTTTGTGTTTTCAATTAAATACGAGCTTACTTAAAGGTATGATCTCCAATTAAACCTATCTAGCTGTTCAAAAATAAAAACTTCGTCAGTATATAAATTTATATTGCTAGACCAGATTACTATAAGCTCTGTATGAAAAGATGCGCTTGCTTGTTTGTTTTGATAGACATGTTTTACTAGTCAGATAAAGAAAAACCTCTTGGTTTTAAACCAACTCCGAGTTCAAATGTGTCCAATATTTCGAAGGTATTTAAACTAAAGCTTTCGTTATCAAATAACTAAGCTCTGCTTGTAAAAGTGCTCATAAGCTAGAAGAAATTAATTAATATTATGTCTAAAGGAAAAACCAAATGTTCCCCAACCATCGAAGAGTTTACTTCAATCCAATATTTCAAAGGTATCCTCCTCTACTGCTAAATCTTTCATTACTATTTGGTGCTATGTATTAGAACAGTGAGGAAATGGCCATTGTCATTGCTTAACTATTTGAATATATTAAGGAAAAAGAGCTATGCGTTCGAATAGACTCAATATTGCAAAGGCACTCTATCAACTAAAACAAATTTTTAGCGTTAACCAATAAAACTTTCGTTTTAATAGATCGCTTTGGAGCTTTGTTTAAAAGTCCTGTATATCAGTGTCACGATTGTCAAAGTGCACGTTGGTAAAGTCAAGGCCACGAGACTGATTTTCAACCGTGTACACGTAGTGATATGGAAGACCAACTGCAGTAGCTAATTCTGGTCAACAAGTGGGATAGTGGAATACGAGTTTCTCCAGTTTACCCTTCTTCCTTTTCTTCCTAACTCAAGTGTATATTTTCGGTAATGGACTTGGGATGTGGGTTATGCTGGTATCGTGGAGGTCATGTGTTCAGTACACAGTAATTAGAGACACAAAGCATAATGATTAATACTTGTTTGTGTGAGGCGCGTCATTAGCTTCAAAATCTTTTTCATTCACGAGCGTTTGTTTTAAGCTGTCACGTTCTTATCTCTGTCATTCAAATTTAGTCTTCTGGGATTATTCCAATAATGGGAACCTCAAAACCAGCCTGTGGAAAGGCAATGACCCCCTTAAGTCCCCTCGGCGGTTCAATGCCATCTTCCCAATACGGATTGGCATCTCCCAGTCGTCTAATGCCCCCTCCATCCCGCTTCGCCCCGAGAACAGCTCGCTACGCTCCGAACGCTTTCCCTATGGCAACACCGCTCACCAATCCTGGTCTGTCTATGCCACAACCTTCAGCCAGTAGTGCTGGTAGTCATTTGCCTTTGAGCCCCTTGGCTGAATACCGGCCTTCGCCTCTTGGCGGAGGTCCTTATCCCTCATATGCTACGCCGATGTCTTCTACTACTGATGATGGAGGAGATTTGAGGCGATACACTGCAGTGGCACCGGATCCAATCGGAAATCGATCACCTTCACCACCGTTGCCACCCCCGGCAACGCAGTACCACTCTCCTCCCTCACCCTAATGTGTGTTTAATATTCTTGCTTGTACATGTACTTCTTCTTGTCTTTTTTACTTTGATAATACAACTATTTGGCTTTTTAAACATTCATACAGTTTTCCTATTCTCAACAGTGGTAAGGAGTCTTTTGGTCAGGAAATAGAAATCACGCTATGCTAGGCTACCTCGGGCTTCCCAACATTCTTCCTAAATGGGAGGTTTAATGGATGTTAGTGCACGAGAGAGTTAAGCAACCAGCTCTTACTAAGTGAGCTGGATGAAAAAATGTCCAAGATAGAGCCTAAGTTTTAAAGGCTTTAGATTTCTGCTGGACATTAAGCAGCTTACAGAAGTAGCGATTTCGAAATTTTGCCCTAAGACTTCCTAGGTTCATTGAGGAAAGCCACGGAATTCGCTCGGTCAAACTACTTTAGGATACCAAACAAATGTGGGCCACATTTCAAACCTAAGGATCTCCTAAAAGACTAGCGTGAAATAACAAGACTTTCCATATCAGACGTTCAACCGTTGAATGGAGAGGGAAAATGCAATTAATCGCCATACATAATGAAAAGAAAGGGGTAAATTAAAATTTGAAGTAACAAAATATGAGCCTTTGTGTTAGAGGAAAAATTACGGTAAACTGAGAAGTCAAGACAAAAATTTCTTAAAGCAATTAAAATTATGAGGCAACGCTTTTCCCCGACAGGATAGTAGTTGATTGTGTCAGGTTAGAGGAGCAGTATCTCGGGCCACCCTGATATGAAAACCGCAGTCATGATTGTTTACTTCTTACCTGGCATATGAGTCCACTGACAACTATTTCATCTTCGCCTATATTGCCTACAAATACTTTCATCGTCCACTAACTGGTGGTATTATTCGAAAAGTAGAATTAGCCTAAAATTGTAAACAACACTATAGGCTATTCGTTCCATCGACAGAATAACAACAGGCATCTATATATTCATATACTGGGAAGATGATTGATTCCATTCATACAAACTGTCTATGCTGAAATTCTTCTGAATAAGTAATGAATTCATATTCATCTATGCAGTTCACTGCGAAATCATTTCTAAATTTCCGTCTTAGATTATACTAGGGAATTTGAACAAAACAGCAGGTTTTAACTTCCAATTTGATGAAACGCCTAACTTCCAGACTTAAAAGCACCAACGGCAGATTAAAGAGGCAGATTAAAGATTTAATAAACATAACTAAAAAAAATCGTACTATTAATCTTCGGTAAGCACGTGGAATAGATCGATAAGAGTGAATTGAGAATTACCGATTCAATCAATTACCATTTGTCTTACTCTGCGCACTGAATACTCGCTGAAAAATGACTTAATAAAATACTGAAATACTTAAATTTTGGTAAATTTAAGTAATGCCATTGGACTTTGAAAATTTTATGCATATATTTCTTTTGAAAAATCAGTCAACTGCTAAACGGACCATATTAAGATCGCTAACACATATTTTAAATATCTAAAGGGTATATTTTTGGACGAAATTAAACAATATTTTAAAATAGTATTATTTTATGTACTTTGTTTAGGCGACCTATTTTCATCGCTTAGATTATATGCTTGACTATAATCGCAGCAGCGCACTTCAAAACAACATTTTAATGCTCTAAAATTCGCTTGACGGAATTATATTTTTACTAAATATTTCGAACCAAGTTCAAGTATGTTCCAGTGTGTTTTATATTTGTATTTATTATTTGCATTCCTGAAACAAATTATATGTTTCATATCTTGCTATAATATATGTATATATATATATATATTATAGTTGTTTGTTCTGAGCCCATGGTTTTGATTTTATATAATTTCATTCACATGATTCATTGGTTTTAAAAACACAAAAATCATTTATTCAGTATCGTTATTATACTGATTAATGCGCACATTGCGTTTTTCGATCGATTAGATATTATATATGTGTTTGACATCTGTTTACCTTTTATTTAAAGAGCATTAAGTGTCAAATATTCATATCTCTTTTTAGAAATGACATCAACAGCTAGTGATATAGTAGCCACAGGTACAGTAATTAAAGATCGTTGGAAAGTTGTCAAAAAATTGGGGGGTGGTGGATTCGGCGAGATCTACGAAGCCTTAGATAATATGACTCAACAGAAGGTTGCTATCAAAGTAGAGTCAACACAGCAGGCTAAACAAGTCCTCAAAATGGAAGTTGCTGTACTCAAGCGTTTGCAGGGTAAACCTCACGTCTGTCGCTTTATTGGCTGTGGACGAAATGAAAGCTATAATTACATTGTCATGACCCTCCAAGGTCGTAATCTTGCAGATTTGAGACGTTCAACTCGACGTGGCTATTTTTCCATTTCTACTACTGTTCGACTTGCACGCCAAATGCTCTCAGCTATTGAGAATATTCACTCTGTTGGCTTTCTACATCGAGATGTTAAGCCTTCAAACTTTGCGCTTGGTACCGGGATAGGTCCTGGTTCTGTCAGTCCTCGAAACATAGTTATGCTCGATTTTGGATTAGCACGTCAGTACACTACAACTAGTGGTGAATTACGATCACCTAGACCAGTTGCAGGCTTCCGTGGAACAGTTCGATATGCCTCTGCAAATGCCCATCTCAATAAGGAACTTGGAAGACAGGATGATCTTTGGTCACTCTACTATATGCTTGCGGAATTCATAACTGGCGAACTTCCCTGGCGTAAAATCAAGGACAAGGAGCAGGTGGGCATCATGAAACAATCGTTTGATCAAAATCAACTTCTTAAATTTATGCCACGTGAGTTTCGAGCCTTTTTGGAGCATATACAGAGTTTGACCTACTTCGACAAACCCGATTATCAGTATCTCCAGTCCTTGCTAAATAATTACATGGAGCGACGATCAATTAATGACGCCGATCCATATGACTGGGAGGTGACAAATGAGCATTCTGTGGCTGCTTTGAGTGAGACCAATCAGCACCATACCAATGTTCCAGTCAAAGTAAACGCCGCTAATACAGATGCTAAAGCCACGAAAACACCAGCATTAATAGGGAACGCGGCTCCTTCACCAAATGGAGCAGGTTTAGTACTGACTAGTGGTTTCTATTCCGGCACAAGAAAACTGCAGGCAGACTCTTCAAACGCTACAAATGGAGGTAATGTTGTTTGTGCTGAGGGAGCTGGCTCTCAATTTGGTGGATCTACACCAAATGTCTACAAGTTGACAGTCACACCAACGGCGGCGGCGGCGGCAAAACGCTCAGTTGAGGACGCGATTATAAACAATAATGGTGACGCAACTCCAGCCGGTTCGAACGCCCCGCTATTTCCTGTTGTTGTGCCAACTAGAAAAATGCCTTACTCCTCGTACTTTCGTTCGGGTGGGAGTAATAGCAACGTCACTACACCTCGTTATTTGAAAGAAGCCAAGGCGGCCTCACGTACGAGAGATCATAAATCGACCCTCCCAAGGCCTATAAAATCTCGAGAGGAGGGTGACAAAGATGGCGGGGCCGTTAATAGTGTTACCAGTAGATCAAGCCTTTGGGGGCGTCGGCCTATCAGTGCTAGCACTAACAATATTCGCAGCAGTGTTGGACAAGTCGGTAGTAATGTCAGTCTGACCAATTTCGGAAAAAATGACACCTCCTGTACTCATGCTGTGGTTGTTATGGTTGATCAGGATAATGGAATGCCAGATGTAACTAGAGCTGGAGCTTGCACCTTTGCTAGTCAATGGGGAATTACTCAAAATGGTGAGGAAGAAAGTGAAAATAACTCTAGGATATCTGAAGATGAAGTTGAACCAGGATTGGGAATCACTTCCATTAAAAAGAAGTCGACAGACAAAGTAGAACACCAATCTCCACCTCGGGAAGGCAATGTTGAAGAAAATAATTATAATAATAATAACAATCATGTCTCGAGTAAAGTTACACCTAATCGTCTCTATATGCCTCCGCTAACAACTCCCGCCTTCCCTCCTCAGTTGTATTCTCGCAGTCCTTCTATTCCTTCCCACGGCGCCGTGGGTAGAAAACTTCAAACCACCTCTAATCGTCGCCGACGGTTGAGTTCAGACATTAGAGGGAAGTCGAGGACGCCGGAAAATAATTCGCTTCTCCCACCGAGATACAGCGGGTCATCTGGATCGATTATTGTCACTCCTGGAAGTGATAGCAGTGGATATCACTCCTCTCAGCAACCCACATTACCAGAAATTCCTCTGCCCTCGGGTCATGTACGATCGTGGCCGCCTGAAGCTGTTGCTCGAAGAGTCTCCAATCTGGCTGCAATTAGGAGATCTGCTGGAGGCCTTCTGCCATCAGCGAAATTCCCCTCTCTTCAGTCAAATGTTGCAAATTGTCTAATCTCCACCGAAAAACCTAGAGGTTCCTTCCCTGTTTTGGAATCTCAACGAAGTACTGAGGAGGACAATAAACCGACTCGAAACTCAAAACAGGACGTTTTTGTTATGGGAGGAGATGAAAAAGACGTCGGAGAAGAACCGAAAGAAAATATAGTGAGTTTCCTGATCGATTTTCATGCCTTGTTACATTCAATGGGTGAGCGTGAATTTTAGAGTTTGGATCAATAGGCTCATTCGTGTCACCAGTTGCATTTAATGATGACTTGAGTTAGGAAGATGAAGTACCCTTTCCATTAACCCGTAATCTGTTGGGATTTGGTGTAGTTAAATTCTGTGAAGAAATATCTATACCTTTTTAAAGTGGGGCATCTTGTTTATTGACTACTTTTTTTCACGAGCGTAATCAACCAATGTCTATCTAGTTCTCTGGTGTCTCTATTTGACGTGAGTTAACCCGGTTTCTTCACTCTCTTCATTATACATTTTACAGCATTTTTTGAATTGTAACTTTTTTTACGCGCGTATTTATGCTCATTTTTACACTTTTTATTGGGCGCTTTAATAAGACCTCTCTTTGGATCGTCAAAGCACCTTCGTACTACTTGAATCCTTATCTTACAAACCTGATTTACCTACCGATTACTATGTTGATTGATTTTATGCTCTCTAGGGGAGCTAAAATACTCCTGCGCTTTTAATAAGTGTCTTTGTATTTTCTTACGTTTCCTATTTGTTTTTCTCGATGCGTCGTTATTACGCTATTCATGTGTTTTATAGCGTTGATTGTATTTATCCATTCTGTTTATCTTATTCTCTCCTGATGTTTAATTGTTCCTATGAGAGTAGCCCCGTTTATTGACATGTTTGCTAATTGGGAGGCTATTTGAACGTGAAATTTCTTAGCTTTCAGATTTCAGGGAAAGCGGGTTTTGAAGGTCTCATTCTATAAAATTAGTATCTGGCTAGATGTTACCACTAATGCTTTGTTTAGTAATCCTCGTATAATTGCTTTATGCACTGAAGTAATTTGGATAATTCGCCACGTACTTGATGCTGTGCGCTGGGATGAGAGCAGAATGGCGAACTGAATGAACTAGCAAATAACTTGTAATAAAACCAGCAAAGGGAGAATATGGTGATTATTATCGATATAAACACGTATGGACTTGCGTTTCCACAATATTTCATCCACTCAAGCAAAGCAATATCAACAATAGATAAAGATGCACACCTCCTTGAAACTTTCGCCTTGGTAGTTTGTTGGTGACTTATTTAAATGGGTATTTCTTAACTTCTTTACTGTTCATATCCAAGGCAGAAGTTAGGCCGAGAGATAAATATATTTCATTTTTCGTTTTCGTCTTCTAAATGTAGTGGTTTCTTTTGAACTTGGTGCATTCTCGACATTAAGACTGCCATAGTTTTAAAATACTTGAGGTAGTTAAGTTCGAGTGGATCCTGGTGTTGTGGACTTTCGAGCGTAAATGAAATTGGAAATGGACTTGAATAAAGGTGGATTTTCACTGCTGTAAGGCTATTGAGAACGCTTGTTCCAAATTGCTTACAGGCAGGAGAAAGCGTGTACCTGCTTCCACACAAGTTTATAGGATTTAGTGTTATCTTTTATGAAAATTGACTTACTTTTGATAATTTTAAATTAAAATTGTGATGTCTTATTAAATGAGTTTCCTCCTATTCAAGCACTATTAATAGGCAAACAAATTGATAATGGTAATCGGTCACGAAATACCGGACGCAATTCAGATGGACATTTGTGTAACTAGTCTATAAATTATGTTTCATTATTAAAATATTATTAGTAAGATCATGGGGTTAGAGCTTAATCCCATTTCCAAAGTGCATAGATCACCTTGTGTTAAAGTTCTCGTGTTGCTTTTTTCGTGAGTGTGAGCATTATTATCACGGCCCCTGTTCATCTCGTATTTGTCGTTGTCATCTTTTTCCGAGTGTCTTGTCTCTTCTGTTTCCTTCACGTGTTGGCTACACATCTTTGCGCACTTTCCTCTTTTTCGTTCGCTTTTTACTAACTGCGCACCATACTAGTGCTGGCTCTTGTGTGTCGTGTTCCGTTGAGGTCAACTTTGTGTGTGTTACCTCGTGCCTTTTTTTCTCAGCCTGAGAGAAGGCATAACATTAGCATAACTGTGAGCTCTCCTTGTTGTTGTCAGAGCTCAAGGCACCGCGCTAACAGACTTGTGCGTTAAAAACCGTGAGAACACGAGCCGCTATAATGCTTTGAATCCCATACATACTGAAGAGAATGAGGGTATATGAGGGATGAGGTGGGCGTATTTCTTCAGTATATGCGACTATTAAGTTTCTTATGGTGAAATGCATGGAAATACTAGAGAAACTAACGATATTTTTCCGCCAGTATATTGGCAAGATAGATGTTGTGTGTAGATTATCATAATTAGTTCATTTTATGCCTTTGCCCATTATTTAATCATCAGAGTTGATTTTCTTGGGATAAAATCTCCTGCAAACATATGGTTTAAGTGTATCATAGAGGTGTTATAATTCGTCTATTTGGTTTACATCTCTCTGTGTTTATCGTACACATCCAGTGAAATGGATGATCTGCCTTATGATCAACAAGGTGTTAGAATCGGAGATTCTCATTAAGTTGGCTTCCACATACAACCTCCCCCTCCCCCCTCTCCTCCACCTACCTCATTGAAGTGCTATTAAGGGTCTTTTGGAGCTTTATTCAGTTCATTCTTTGGTTTAATAAGGAAATTCAGCTAGAATTATTATAAAGTTCTTATAATCATAATATATCTACATTGTCTTCTGAGTTTTTAGTGATAATGATGGCAAACACTGATCTGGTTGTTCACGGAATCTAGGGAATCGAGTTCCTTGGGTTATAGCCTTCAGGCTCTCTTATCCACAATGAGTGGCACAAAATGTTTTTTTTTTAGTAATTATCTTTAGTTGGTTAATTTTGGTAATTTTCTCGGATCTTTTAATTGGGCGATTCTTCTATCCACCCACCTCTCCTTGTAAATTTTTGAGGAATTCTGATCTATTTGACCTTTTGAGCTTCTTTTGCTTACTGATAACAGCTGACGACAATTAGTTTTCAGGTCCATAATAATAATGTAGTTGTAAAAATGGAATTAGTGGGTGGTTTTACAAATAGTTCTCTAAGGTAAATCTTTGATAAAATTACATCTTCATTTAGATGGATTATTTAATCAAGGTAGATCTATATCCAATCTTTAAAAAATACAATATCTCAATAGCCTCTTAAAAGTATACAGTTCTCACATTCCCTTAGACTGATTTATCACCACGTAGGTAAATTTCCTATAATATCGAATGGCATGATCCATCTTTTTAAATCAACCTACTTTGTGTTGAAACTACACGGAATTTTACAGCTTCTCTGCTTGCCGATTTTGACGGGCCATTACTTGAATTAAAAGGTCTAAATAGCCAATTTTCTTGAATCACAATCTGAATTTCAATTTAAAAACTCTGTCACAGTCAGCCTGATTAAAATTGTGAGCCGCTGTAGTCATCATGCGCCTCTTATATATCATGCTGTTTCGGCTTTCAAACTCACGTGTCATTCTTGTCCAAACAGGAGACTTACGTCCATTCCTGCATATTGTTTGACTATCTACTTCCATTTGGATCTATAAAGTAAATGAGCGCTTAGGGATGCTATCGAAATACGAGGGGATACGTCATTTTCAACAGTGAGGGAGAAAAAGTGAGATAATAAGATCTCTATTTGCTTCTTTGTTTAGATCTTTGAAAGCTCGGTTAGAACTCAGTTTTCGAGGCAATTATATGACAAATAGAACTGGATATCGAATTTTCTGAACGAAGATTTGCAAGTATTAGTATTTTCCTAATTGTATATGAAACTAACCGTTCACATTCATCCGTTATCGACAGGAAGCTTGAAATCAGGCCAAATAGGCCAAATTTAAATATATTAGATGGTGTCGTCACTGCCAACTGCCTTACCTACCGAGTTGGTTGCTATTAAGAGCAGAAATTGCAATATAATATTTTCCAGACTCTGTATCAATCATTGGGCTCCAATTATTTGTTCCCTATGTGTACTTTGGTTCACTTTTATTCTCTACCCTGAAAGTGAAAAAAAGATGAATTAGACTTCTTTATTGTGGGGCTTTTGTTATAATCTACTAAGTAACAAATTTAACAAAAAATTTTCTCAGATTCAATCAGATACGTTTCAGTTGGCCTCATTGTTGCTGTAATTTTTTAAATTGCCTCTCAGTTAACTTTATAGACAGGTGGTAGATGTTTCGTTGAAGTTTCGTTTTTTTCCTGTTTACAGAGCGTCACACGGGGTTATTAAATATGGTAATCCCTAATGCTTACTAAAATAACATCAAATTTTTGTCTGGGCTAAACAGTTGTTCAGTATTTCGTCTATTCAAGAAAAGGGCATTAGTCTTGATGGTGCTTGTATCTTTGGTGGGACATTATTCTGTATCTCATTATTTGGGAATCACGTCATACCGAGACAATTCTTGATGACAAATACGTGTTACAGTGTTCCTTTTTTACCACCTTTTCTGCAATCACGAGTAGTCCAGCTGCAAAGGTTGCATTTAACTACTAGGATTTTGAACAGAGGTTAATCTACTTGCCTTTGTGTCTGCAAAATGAACAACTCATATGGGGTGGAGATCGCTCGCTACACCACGATGCAATTAGGGTAGAGATCCATTTGTGAAAATACTCAGCTGTTAGCTTAGTTACTGTTTCGGCACCAACTGAAACCTTCAGTTAAGATGAGAAGTGTTCTTTTGTCAAATAGATCCTCACTCTAGCTAACAAAATGGTGTTATCTGGTGGGTGTTAAGAGTTCTTGCTATTGGTGATCCAATGATAACGGATCAATAAATAAGTATGGATGGAGAGGAGTGTAAATTGAAAAGTCTTTGGAGCATAACCGCGGGGAATTGGAATGGTCTAGTGAAATGAATTTGGCTCAAGAAAGAAACAAAAGTTATTCAAAGGGTAGTTGTTTTGTCACAAGTTAGTTCAACTAGTTTCTTAAAGATTCCATCAACTTCTCAAATGCAAAAGTATGGTGGCAAGTTTCGTGATTTCGTTTGAGGAACTATGAGAATTTTTAAGCTATCTACATATTTGCCTTTCATATCATATTGGGCATCTATAAACGTACAGTTCAGGCTTCACAGGAGCTAATGGTGTTAGCATAAGCGTTTTGTATTAATGTGCCTATTCGTCAATTCGAAGAACTTGAGATAATGATTAACAACCCAGGAGTTGAGATGATTAACCACTCTGGTCAATAAAAGGGTGAAAAAACGCAGGTATTTCATTAGAGGAACCCTGGGATGTTTTCCATCTGTCCAAAATCAGTGTTGGAAGACGGGATGTGTGTGTGGTGGTGGTGGTCATGTCATGGTATGTCTCCTAATTAAAAGTTTCCACATCACTGCTCATCGATTGGCTTCTGATGACGTAGATAGCCAACTATACTGGTTTATTATAGACCATAGAAGGAGTGGTGGAATGTGAGTTTCCCTTAAGAACGGTTCTATTCAAATCAAGTATTTGACTTGGGAACTTTATTCGTACAGTCGTGAATTGCCTTAGTTTTCTTATTATTACATTAAAAGCTGCATGCACTTAATGGGAATCAGGTGATGAGTTTACTTCGCACGTGGTAACTGTGCTAATTTCACCACATGTTTATAACATGAGTGAGGCCATTTTGTGAAATTCTATTCTTAAAATACCCTCTTCTCCTCCCCCTCCCCTCCCTCCCCCCCCCCCCCCCCCCCAAAAAAATGATTACGGAAGCCTACCCTAATGATTTCATTTAACCGTAAAACACTTAGACGCATCTTTTGGTATTCATCAGCTACCTTTTAGTTCACTTCACTTATACCCATGAATGCAGTAAAGCAATTAGCTTGTATGGTGCCAGTTCTAATGAGCTTTGTTAGGTTTAAATCTTGGGTGAATTCTACTGTCCATTCCTTGGTTGTATGAAGTGGTAGATATACTTTGATGGTAAGACTAATCTTCTATTTCAATCTATGTAATTGAGCTACCATTTTTAGCATTTTTCGATTACTGACCTAATTACTCCAGGTCAACAGTTTGTGACGCAGCGAACAATTTCTATTGGTAAATTCAGAAATATGGAAGTTCGACTCTTTTTCTTACTGCTTCTATCAATGCTCTATTTCTAGTGCTTGAATGCTCCATAATGGTTGAAATTTGAGTCGAATTTTATCATTTACTCTGTGAATATACTATTTGAAAATCCTACATCTCCGTAAACAAATTGTGTTTTGAACTTTTCCATTAAATGGACCGAATATTAAATATTAAATAATAGTACAAACCTAGTACAGAATGCTAAATACCTTAACTTAATAACAACCAATGCTATTTGTTTATCGTTCAATCGATAAACAAAATGGGCGCCATACACACTGCTACACTTATATCAGTTTGTGGTCAAACAGGCTAGAAGACCAATGAGGAAGGAGTCTGTAATTTTTATTGACCAACGGAAAGTCGATATAACCACGGCCGCACCAATGATTAGCAAAAATCGATTCCATGTGTGCAAATTTTAGTCGTACTTTTACCTCGGACTATCTACTCGTCTTTCCGTTCCATTTTTTTCACCCGGATCACGAATTTATACGCAATAAAGGTAAAAAAATGCATTTTCAACAAAGGAATGCACCGTACTTGATGCCGTGTACTGCACAAGGCCAAGGGAAAGAAAAAAAAGAGCACCTATGCCATCTACAGCTTGCTTTTTGATCCATTAGAAAAGTTCTTATTACCTCACTGCTTTCTGTTGCATTTTAAATTTTATTAATTAAATGTCTTAGTACGGGTGGTGCAGAGCTATTTCATGACAGGTAGTTATAAAACAGTCGTTGAAGTGTCATCGCTCACAGGTGGTAAATTGGTTAATCGGAGACATTAGGTATGACAAAACTCCACTTTATGGGTGATGTTTGTTATTCATATTTCTCTTCCGTCATTCTCTCTTAACCAAAGATAGGAGTTGCTAATATGAGAACTTTACCATCTTATTACCCACTCATTCTAATAAAGCATCATAGTTTTGACGTGTATTGATTTATCCAGTTTTCTACCTCAGTTTTTTCTACCTTCAGTCTGTAGGATATCGATTTTCCTCGTGTCTTGGATTTTACCCTGATATTTAGCCATGTTTTCAGTTTGCCTTGACATATCTTAGTAAACCATTCTGCCACTGTCACTATCGTCCTCCTTTTTAAACGGAAAGGAGTTTCTTCAAGGTTAGAATCAGTTGGTTTAAAAATTATATAATTGTTTTTTTTAAAGATAAAGTCCACATTTGGTTTCCCATGTTTATGGTTATCATTCCATTTCTCTTGGAATGTAAGTGGACTTTTTAAGTGCTGTGAAAAATTGCAGTTTATTTTGATCGGAATTTGGTTCTTTAACTAAATAAACCACGTCCTTCTTCCTACTCAAATTGCCTACCTTCTGATTTAATGCAGTTATTTCCTGGATTATCATTGATTATTAGCCTCCAAAATTGTATTAGCACCCGGCAATCTCTCCTTTTAACTTAATCTAACCTAAATCCAAGATATCCAGTTACACCACTGCAAACACATACATACCTTTCTACACTTTGTTCAGGAGTTCACCTAATCCAATTTGTGTTGATATACGCCTACTCGTGCCTAAATGGGGCTTTATTTTGCGCCGATTAAATAGAAACTACATCCACAAAGCCCCTTCGGTAATTGCGTCATGTGTACTCGGTGTTTTTTCTGCTGTTTTTTACGCACAAATAGGCAAGATCAAGTGTCAGAGGAAGTAAGTAAAATGAGGCGCAAAACGTGTTGTGGGTTAAGAACGGCGCGTTCATTTGCTATATCCCCTCCAAAATTTGATATTCCCTCTAGCTGAGTTTGTTTCTTTATTTTATTGCCATTTAAAGTCACATGGTTTAATTTCTATTTCTTCAGATAAATTGAGTTAAGTAAATTAGACATTCTTCCATCATGTCTTTCAATTCATAGTTGATCTAATTACTCACTTAACATTTGCTTCGACGATAAGGAAAGGATTAGGTATGTGACTTTTAATGTCTGATGTCTCGTGATTCTACTTTAGTGGGGTTAGTGAACTGTTCTCTTAAGAAATCAGTTTCTTCTTTGGTCAGGTTTTGAGTTGCTCGACCTCCTCCTTCGTAATTAACTTTGGCTTTGAGAAATTCTAAAACACTTTTCCTTTACATTGAACAGTTTTTTCCCTCTATATGAAGCTATTCTAAGAGCAGCAATAAATTTTGTTTCAATCCTGTTTTAGTAATGAGTCACTTTTGTGCGAAGATGATTAAATCAGAATAGTTAAAATTGTGGGTGGCTGTATTCGAGTCTCTCACCAGATAGACCCAATAATACTATCCCATAACCCTAACAACGTGTTCATAAATGGGCTTTGGAACTACTATTTTAATTAAAGCTAACGCTTGACAGGGTGAACTTTGAAGACTTTTATCCGTAATATTTTTCCGTTTGAAGATGAACCTTGAAAACTCTTATTGACAGCTTCAAGTGGCTGTCGATTCCCCCCCCCCCCCATTAAGGTAGGATAATAAATGGTTGCCTGATCACTCATTTCATGGGTCAATTGTACTAATTTTATTGCCAAAGAACTGCACCAGATTGTTGGATTGACTTGTAGGATGTTTCCCTTTATCATAAGTACAAAGTAAGCTGTTGGTAGAGGCCGGAATTTACTATTAGTGTATATGCATTGTTTTCACTTAATTTAAACTACATAAATCTTTTTTTAAATAAAACTTAACGCGGTTTGAAGCATACATGTGAAACTCTACCGATTTATAAGAGCGGGGATACCATCGTGCAATTAGATGTTTACGTATTGCGTGTGTATACTAGTGGGATTCCGCCAAATTATGATTCGAGTCTTTTGCTGATTTATGGCCTATTTCATGACATCCCCATTACTTTTCCATGAGATCTTTTTCACACTTTATGTGAAACATACCAATCAATTCCCACTCAGCGCCCTTAAATTCTCATATATCATGTTTATCCAAAGTGCTATCATAGTTATATCGTTATGCAATGGCTTAATGATACTTCAATGAATTTCCAAATCCTTCATTGTTAAGTAATTTACTCATTACATTTTATCTTATTCAATTCGTCATCAGTTCTGTTCGGGATCATATGGCATAATTGTTTGCTTTCCGCCGCATGGGAGATTGAGAGGATCAAGTGGAAACGGGGAGTAAAGCCAGGGTATCAAAAAGTCTTACCTCGTTTGATTTTCGAATTCAAATTGTACCGTTTTTTTTAACTAGTGTGTATAGCAGTGGTATTTATATTCTATTTATCTTAGAAAATCGTGAAATAGGAAGACGTTGCATTTTAATGTAATCCGTTAAATAAATCCAAAAAATTCCTTGGTCTTAGTAGCTCATGGCCTGTACATCGAAGGCACACCGACTAGTATGTTCATCTGTAAGGTCTGATATCATGGGCTCGATGGTCATTGGTGTACACCTATTGAACAGAAATTCTAGCGCTTCGTTTAAGTTTGACTATTAAAGCGGATGGCATAATTCACGTATTTTGCCGGGAAGACATCTTGGTGCTACCTTTTGATCCAAGGTGAGTGCTAAAAACGCTCTCTGAAATAGTTATGAGAATTAATTCGAATCTAGTTTTTATTGAATTTTACTCTGTATCAACAGACAATCCAGTGTCGTATAATTCCTATGCATAAAAATTAAATTTATGACTTGCTTTACTGCGTTGAATTTTTTGCTCCTATTATATTTATTCAAACTGAATGTCTGTGCTATTTCTTAACGCTTTGTTGTATCTTTTTTGTGGGATGATATTGGCCAATCCTTTTACTCGACTTTGGAGAGAGGTCAAGTAGAGGTCGAAGCCGGAGGATGCAATTCAGGGACCTCAAATTCAACCACCAACGCTGCGGAAGCCGCGGCTACGTCAAACCAAACAGGCTGTGGATCCCATAAACCGGAGACAATTCAAATCCCCGCACTCCTTACTTCAACAACCTAAGACGCCTTTTGCGCCTACTCACCCTCTATTCGTGTAGATACAACGCCACCACTACTGCTATTAACAAATTTTTTTTTCCTTTGTACATCACTCGATCTTTTTTCCTCACTGCCCCTCTCCTCCTCTTTTCATTATTTCACACTCCCTCCCCTCCCCCCCTCCTTTCATTTATTCCTCACACACTAAAGAAGATACGAAACAAAGTAAAAAGTATTCACATTTCTTAATCCCACCCCCATCCCCCCCCCCCCTCCCCCACTCCCTTTAACGAACACAAACACAGTTTGAAAGGGACATAAAGTGACGAGCGAGTGCTTACTGTCTTTCATTTCTTTCTTCCACCAATTTTGGTAAGCAATCTCTGCCGTTACAGATCGTAGGTAGTCTCAGAAGCTGACTTGGTCATTGATTGCTTTCTCCGCTGCTCACTTTTCTTCATTTTTTCTCTCTCTCTCTCTCTCTCACTATCTATCTCTATTTTTAAACCGGAGTCTTTCAGCACTATACTATTTTGGACGCTACTAAGGAAAAAATCGATATTCTTTGGTCGTGTGCAGGTGGTTTGTCCCAAAGAATACTTTCGCATTCTCGGTTTTCTTTCTCGCTTCCTTTTTTTCTTTTCTCATTCTCTAACAGTTGACTTTGACCTCAAACCTCCCATCATTTCTCTGTGTGTCAATGTTTCTGGCACCCGGAGCGCCAGAATGTCTTATTTTGTGTCTGCAGACGAGACTACTAATAATGTATTTCCTCGAAAATTATATATCAAGGCAGTCTTGTTTATTATTTACAATCAGTGTTGGTTGGTCACTGTATATATTAGCACATAAGGTTTTTAGATGTACCAATATTATGTATTTATCGTGTTTGTAACAAGTAAGTCTGAAAATCGTGTAGAATGACAGAATAATGAGGTTATCCTACTTTGAACATATAAGGAGATCAAAATTCTCTACATTTGACCTCGACCAGTCCAAAATATCCAAAACTGGGTGGACAAGAGCAACTTAGACGTGGCAGTTCATAAGGCACAATGTACTGGAGGTTTTTCCATTGATTTTTGCAGGTCAAAATGACCTCAACATTGATCGATTTACCACCTCGTGACAGTTTCAAGACAGATTTGCCAACTCAGGTTTTGCTAGTGAGTTATGGTCCCAATATAGGAGATGGTTACGTCAGTTATCTCAAACCGGTATTGGAACCACAGGAAAGATAACTTATTACAATCATATATATATATCTTAATGTAAAATATATCAAGGTTTATCGATGTTGAATAAATGAGATGAAGAGATAAAGTATAATCTTTGCCAAAGGAAAATTTTTAGCAATTTTCACTAAAACTTTGTATCAGTGACATTAACTAACCCAAAATCTTTGCAAAACCTCAAAATAGACGAACTCAAGGAGCAGAATGCCACAAATGCCAATATTGGCTTCTTAAAATATAAAGTTTCATCTAATTTCGCGTTACCCCGTCCTCATTAAAGCTCTTCATATCTCTACTTTTCCAACTTAACTTCAGTTACGACTATTAACGGGCCATTCGCTTTAGATAAAGTGGATAAGTTGTATACACCTATTCTACGTGCTAGGGATGCTTTCACCATGGTAGATTATATCATTCCTAAAGGTAATATTCATGGAGATCTTAACTCACCTTGAACATTTTTATTAGGATTTGGAATAGGTAGGTAATATATAAACATGGAAATTAAACTAGAAGTTCTCCTTCATGTTATTCTCCTTGTTTGTACTACTGAAAGTGAAAGGACATTTATGTAACCGGCACGTGATAAACACCCCCTCTCCCAACCCCCAACCCCTTCAAAGGTATTAACAACAGCCTTGCCCTCACTATACAGCTACTTTTAGGTAGAAACTGTCAATCCCAAAGCATGAAACGAAGGTCGCTTTCACGTAAACACACTAGAAGGTGTTGCCATGACACAGTTGTGTCGAAGTGTCAGGCCCTATTCGAACGGGTATTGCGTTATGGAACACGCTCACACAATATAAATTAGTTATGTGGATTACTCGTGCCGTGTTACCTTGACGATCATGCACAGCTCTATGGTGTCCATTTAAATACACAATTGTGTCAACACGGCGCGTTAATTCATTTTGCCTGTGTGAAAATGTTCGCGTTGGGACAAGTTAAGAAGATTAACATTACTATTGGGATGCTTATTAGAAAATCCTGATTCTAGAGAAAGGGGGCGTTAATTGCCAAAGTGCAAATTTGATCATCAGATTTTCCAGTCAAATCAATAATTTTGATGCTATTTCAAAGAAGGATAGGCATTAAACAACAACCTTACTCAGACACTTTTATAGCTCTACGTTATTATTCGTAATTACACAACAAGGATGCGTTCCCAAGGCGGGTTTAAGAATGCATTCATGTGACCGTACTATGTTATAAATCAATTTAAGCAATTTTCTATCCAAATCGAGCGAAGTCTCGCATGTCTGGTCACCAGACTGTGCAAATAGGCGTGCGTAGCAGAAGTGGTGCAAATTGGACAAAGATGGAAGAGGCAAGGGATAAATCACTCTACCACTAAACATTACGTTGCGGCTACATCTCATGAACGCAAGAATGCAAGTGAAGCACATTCTGAATGTCTGATTGATTCGGACACACGAATACGTAATACGTTTTTTCATTGGCATGCAAGATGATTAATGCAACATCGCTGTCTGTTATCAGTTGTCAGCAAAACTTTTGCATTCGGGTGAAAGTAGACACTATTGAATCAGCATGAATTCAGGCATTTAGGAAGGTCCTTATTGGCCAAATAGAGTCATACTACAACTGCATTAGGTCGTCCGCCTATTTACTGAAAATGGTTATTTAATAGTTAAATAAAGATTTATGATCTATTCGGAAATCTTAATTTCTTCCGATTGTGAGTTCTTTCTGCTGTTAATCCATGTTGGCCCCTAGTTTGCGTCAAATTCGGTTACTGATTGGGAACGCTTTAATGGGCGCTTTAATGCCAAAACCTTTGAAATGCAAATGTTTCAAAGTCTACTTTTAGGGATTATTTCAAAGTCCCACAAAGACAAAAAAAAACATTATTTAAACCAATGGGATTTTTTTGCCTTTTATAAAACGGAATCACTTCCGTGACCCTCATTTCCACTAGGTCTGCAGAATGACTTCCAAATCAAATTTTAAACAGATGACTATCCTATGTTTTCCCCACCATCGTAAAAGCATAGATTTATTTCTATTAGAACGGCGACCTTGAAACTGAAGAGTTTATTCTAATCTAGTAATTGTTCATCCACGGGCAACTGCAGCTTTTTTGTCAACGGCGCTAAAGATGGAAAGCACACATTGTTTTGGGAGAGTGGCATGTAGACGTAGCCAATTTCCACAAAGTTGGCACCGCCCCGCATTCATAAACTTTAATAATTATACTATTATTATAAAATATTACTGAACAATATTGATTTCAAGGAGATTCACTTTTCAAAATTCAACATTTTAATTAATGAACTAACTTATTGTGAAATTCTGTCGATTGGTTACTTAATTATGTTGTTCAAATCATGTTTTATCAAATGCCTGGTCTTACATGGCATTGCTTGCCCTTAACGTAACAGATCGAAGAGGTCATCAAACTCATGAAATATTTTAAATCAATAAGTGACTTAGAGGTAAGGTTTTGATTTTCTAATTTAAATTTACCTTCGGAAATACTTGACTTATTATGGTTTTACCCAATTTCATGCTACAGTTCATGTAGAAAAATTCTGGCACTTATTAGCTATGCAAAATTTGCAGTGTTCCATTGAAATCAAAGAACAGTTGCTTTATTGGTCATGTTTTGCTATTTTTAATGCCTTTATTGCTTCATAAATGTTTGCGTAAACACATGATTTAATGCGAAAACATGAGCAAATTGTATTGCTGATCACGTGGAGTACACAACCCTAACACGGTTACTCAAACCAATCTCATAGACGCTCGAACATTCCGGAACGTGAGGCCGTGTGCTGTGATCATAAGTGCTGAGTCCCCTCAACCAATCAGCAATCAATAGCAATTACAGGATCAGCTCTGTGCCAGTTTCCCAAAGTGGAGACGTGGCACAACATTTTTACTATGCCAATAAACTCAATCCACGTTATACGTTCTGTCTCCTCGATATTGTTTAGATAGCTTGGCTAATTTCGAGGAACATTTTATACTATGGAATTTTTCCACAAAGATTACTGAGGTTAAGTCAGGGCTTATTCGTGTGGTAATCCGCTACACTCAAAATGTATCGATTCTCACCAATAAATTAATTCCACACAATTTAGCTACTTTTCTAATGTAACACGCACTTTTAAAACTTAAGAGTAGATCTTATTTTCCGTCTTCCGTTCGCACTTATTTAACTACTATTTAACGAATTGCATAATTTTAAGTGCAAGATTTAGACATTTCTTCATTTGAAAACTAACTGCATTAGCGCGTATAATGGATGAAATGGTAAGAAGAAGGTTCCCTCTGTACTGCTGGGAAGCCGAATGGAACACTTTTGGTGCGTGTGAATGGAGTTTGTTACCTACACCCGTCATGCACTAGTTCATGAGTTTTCTTATTTTTTTTTTACTTGTCACACTCGTGCCTGCCAATACAATCTCAATGTGGATACCAGTAATATGACTTAACACTACCACAGAGTTATTAAAAAATTATATGAATGAATAACATATTTAGAAAGCGAGATTTTAAATGGCTTGGAGCACAATTTAGCATCACTTGTTGCATTCTTACTATTAAACATTTTATAAGTGCTTTCATCATTGGAAGAGACCCTGGGATGCATTGCAAATATGAAATACAAAGATATTCTTAGAGCATCGTCTTCAAGTTGAGCAGAGCAAGAAGTGTCCTCAAAAGGGATAGTGAAGGTGGATTAGTAACTTGCTGTTGGTTGATTAATCAAACAGCCCGCACCCTGCAATATAAATTTACACCTACGCGCTGAATAATCGTCAGCATGTTTGAATACTTTTGTTACTAAGTTCTGTTCAGTCAAAGAGTTATCGAGAAGTGAGACGGAAACTGCTACCCTGGTAAAGATACATCTCTCGCAATTTTTTTGCATTTTAATACAACCAGGTCCGAAGGGGTAGAAGAGAGCTTCAAGTTGAGATTAAGCGCCACTTTATTATGCTGCAACACAATTATTATGATGGACAGAAGGGCCATATTTGACTGCAGAGGGAAGTCAATCAAAAAGCGCATTGTTTTTGCATCCAGATTCTACCGCTCAAATACAATGAGATACAACCGAGTGTATGCAAATTCTGTCTTTGGAGTACACAACCGCCCACTTTTGTGATTACGAAACTGGAATTAGAGCGGCTAATGCGGAGGCGTGTAATTTACGAATCTGAATCTTTTTCACACTTTCTTTTAATTCAATTAAAGGATTACAAACCATGAACGCTGATTTTACTGTATCCAGGATTGCGACATTTGGAGTTCAATTACCAAGAAGATAGTATTTGGACGTTGAT